>OZ007589.1:224629935-225949935 GCA_963931845.1 Maratus michaelseni | reverse complement strand
AATCAAGAATGTAATTCTTACAGTTTATTTACAAGGACTCACAAAAACAAAACTTGAAAAATGTGTCATCATGATAAAGTCCCAAATGTTGATCCAATTCAAACTTAATTGGGGAATTGTATATATTTTGGAAGTATCTTCAATTAATATCATATTGAAATGTTTTGCTTTTATAATTCGTTTACAGAGGCACTCAAACATTTTCGAAAAACTTTCATTGAATGTGTTCGGTTATGTTACAGACTACGGACGATTTTTAAACAATGACTTCAATAAATTTCCAAAATTTTTTATATAACTGCCTCATATCCATAAAATTAGAATTAATAAACCTAACTTAAAATTTCGCTGAAAATTACATTTCTCGCCAAAATAGAGAACTTAAAGGAAGTGACTCTTTAATTTGTATGTACCTGTAAATGTATGTTATATGTATGTATTTGTTTGTATTTGTATGTAATTTTAATTTGTGACTCTTTAGTTTGTATTAAATCTCTTTTATGTACCTTAAAATTTAAAAAATACATAAAGAGAAACTAGTGAAGTCGCACTGCTGTCGATTATTTTTTAGCAATACCTAATATTTTTTAGTTACAGGTTTAAACTTCTAAAGAAAAATTAAGGATTAAAAATATCTGAAAACAACATTAGTAAAACCAGAATATCTCATTTATTGCATCA
The DNA here is from genome assembly GCA_963931845.1 of Maratus michaelseni. Taxonomy (NCBI): domain Eukaryota; kingdom Metazoa; phylum Arthropoda; class Arachnida; order Araneae; family Salticidae; genus Maratus; species Maratus michaelseni. The sequence continues at coordinate 225,949,254 of OZ007589.1, read as the reverse complement.
GAGTTACAGTAAAGATTGTTCGAAGATAGAAAAAGGCACGCGCGAGAAAAAAATTAACAGTAGTATTTTAACTGTATTAGAAGATGACATTATCCGCTTCGAAAAAAAAAAAAAAAAACACGGGGCAAAGAGAAATAAATTCAATACATATAAAGTACAATTTAATTTAATACAACAAAACATACATTTTACGTGATACATTACACGTGAAATACTACTGCTCCTATCGATCGATGTTGTCTTTTTCTTCTAAATATTAGAATAATAATTTTGCTTTTTAATCATAAATATAACATTAGCCCGTGCAGAGATGCCCAACTTTATCTTTGGTGTACTATTTATTTTTCTTACAATCATTATTGAGCACGATATAATGCGGTGTCTTATTTTTGTGGCAAAGGCAACATTGATTTAAAAAATACTTCCACTTCAGTTATAAAAACAATGCTGATTTAATTTTTTAATTAACTACAAGATTTAATAAAAAAAAATATTTTAACTAAATGTGAGCGTACTATGTTGGAAGCCAGTTCAAAAGCTTTTCGAATAATAATTTTATAATTGCATCGAAAAGGGATGTAGACAACAGAAATAATATATTTTATCAAACTACTCTCTCAACAGTGAGGGAAGACCTTGTTTTCTATTACGATTGGTCCAAAAGTGCGCGCTTATTTCACGTGTTTTGCATAACTCGGTGTATTTTTAAATTTTAGTGCCTTAGCTTTTTACATTACTTTACTGATCCTTTGATAATATTTCTTTGAAAACAAAGAAGTATATCTAAAAGTAATTGTAGTATTTGAAACAGTAAACAAGTGAGAGTAAATGTATTTTTAAAATAGATGGATCTGTAAATATAATGTTTCTGTTTGGAGCTCATGTAGGAATATAATACAACTTCCAGGGGAAATATCATTATTTTATTTGAAGAAAAAAGTTTTCTAAATGTTAAAAACATATTATAAATGTTAATTTTAATAAAATTTTCCTCCTTAGGAATATACAATGAAAAAACAAAATGTGACATATTTTAGATGGAATTTGTAGAAAAAATGAAAAAATGAAACTGTTTTAATGTTTTAAACAAAATTCGACGCATTACGAACATCAAAGCTCGGATGGTGAAACTCATGAACACTATAGAAAGAGAAAATTATACTCAAATTAAAGATTTTGTGAAAAAAACGAACAGACAAATTTCAAAGTTAAGAAAATTATTAAATTGTTGAATCAAATATCTCAATAGGCTCAAAAGGGCATTTTGCCTTTTAGATGAAATTTTTATAGGAAAAAAAATACCTTAAATTTAAAATGTAAAACATATGAAAAAGTTTTAAAATTTCTAATAGAATATATTTAATTACATAAAGCAAAGTGCCCCGTTCATCAAAGGAAGTAATAAACATATGGAATCTTCATGATGTAAAACAAGCTTTATATTTTTATCATTATTACGAACGTCATTAAGAATTCTTTGAGAACAAAACTTGAGATTTTTTTTTTATGAGAAACTAAAGTACAAATTATTTATTGTTACTTTACAAACATGAATCAGTATTTAAAATGATGATAACATAATATGAAAAATTGTGATTTTTTTAAGTATAGAGTGCACTATCGTTAAGAAAGGGATTGAAAAGAGACGTAAAAGAATAAAATATTAAAATCGAATTTAATTATTTTACTTAGAATAAATTTTATTTTAAAGTATATATTTTGCTTAACCTATTAGTTTCAAAAAAAATTTCTCGAATTTTTTTATTTAAATTGCTTGATTGCTACCACTTTTTTGAAATAGCAATATTTGCCTCATATAATCTGTCATTAAATAAGGAAAATGAGACTATATAGAAAAAAGTGATATCAATCAAGCAATTTGAATAAAACAAATACCTGGCTAACTGGCAACACTGTTTAGCAGGAAATATTGGTAGGGAGAATCTTGCCGGGGAATCTAGGGGGGGGGGGCAGTATGGATTAATGTGCCTTTCGGATATAAGATAGTGCTTTTGTATAGTAGGCTTCATATAACAATTAACCTCTTTCACTTTGAGTTGTTGAATTAAGAATAATTAATACCTGAAAATCACAATAAGAAGAATAAATGTTAGATTACATCATTTACTTTCATCTAACATAATTACAATACTTTCGAAATGTCGTTGATTAATGAACTCTTAATTAGCATTCACTAACTAAATTAAGGCGAACGCTAAACAATTTCGTTAAATTCCAATGAAGTCTAGTATTTACAGAAATGAACACTTTATTAAGGAATATTTTTTGATTTATTATATTGTATTTCGAAATAATTAACGCATAGTAAAGATTGATTTTTATAAAATATATTCTTTATTCTTAGTTTCATATATTCAGCTAAAATATTCATAGATACAATTTATTGGCTCATATATATAGATGCAGTTTTGTTTTTCCGAAAATGAAACATATAATTTATCATATATTGTTTTCTATTTGTATTAAATCGAATTAAATATAACTTATTCAGAACAACGTTAACAAAAATGTAATGCATTGAAATATTTCTTTCTCAAGAATAACTTTCGTATATCCTGCTGCATTTGAAAATTTTATTTGTTACTTCAGTTTCCAGTATCGAATTACATATTTGGAAGACATTTCCACAGAGACACGGTATAAAAATAAATATTCCTTTCCAGGAAGATTATAAAGTTAAAACTACTAGATCAAAAATATGCAACATTCGAAATTTTACGAAGCTTCCCAATTGATCATATATACTGTAAAACAAAGCTTTAATGGTCCTCACTAAGTTTTAAAAAAATAATTATTGTCGTTTTGACACATATGATCAAAAGCAGTCTTGGTAGTAAATGAATTATCAACGTGGTAAATCATTAGTCATAGTACATTTACAATGTACTCTCTGCAATTTTTTGTAGAGATAAGATAGAGAGAGATTTTCTGCACTACAAAATTTTCAGTTTCTTGCTGCAACTGGAGGCATAAATATGTAGTTGGCATTGATATTTCATTTCCAAAGATCTTGGTATGTTACTGTGAAAAATGGCGTTTCGAGTTATTACCAATAGAGAACATTACACCACTTAACACCTTTCTTCATAGCGATTCATATATGATGCAAATCAGAAAACACCTCTTCATATAAAAATGTGAAAGTGTATGTCATTTACGCATATTACGCCGAAAATGAATCGTGTTCAAATAATACTATTTCCCGCCTTTTTATTTTTATTTTATTTTATTTTATTTTATTGTAGATCAATACCTTCGCACATTTCTCTCATACTTTAAGTATGTTTATATTGCTGTATTTTATTCGATTGTTTACAATGTACTGTTAAAAATAAATCCGTTAATTCATGGTAAAACTACTGGTAGCAAAGTTGCCGGACTTTTTCCGTTCCGTTAGTACATTTTCCGTTTTGAAAGATAAAGGAAGGGAAAACTCCGTTTGAACAATCGGTAAGTTTCCGTTATAAATAAACTCGGTTTAAAAAAATGTCACCTCTATTTGTGCTGCCCTCTGTGGATTGTTACGGGAGTATTTAATATTTGATATAATGCAAGAACATTTGCTGCCCGTCCTGAGGATCGAACTGGGGACGTTAGTGGTTTGAGCCGAGTGCTTTACCGTAAGACCAGCGGGTCCTTGCTAGAGTACGAGTAGGAAACGATGATAGGGGATTTCTTCAAATCGCAGATTGGGACTTAAACAATTTGGGGTTTAGAAAACTGGTAATTTTGAAGTTAATTGCGGGGATATTTCCTAATGAGATGATGGTTGAAAACTATAGTATTAATAGAGGGTAAAAAGATGAATTATATATATTCTTAATTTGATTGTTAGATGTAAAATATAAATATTATATTTTGAATTAAATTCGATAATATTTTTTGCTTTTTTGCGAAAATCTATTTTTAATCAACTGTTATGTATTTTTTAAATGTGTTCGTTTAGAATATATTTTCAGCGTGAGTGTTTTTTATAACTTTAAAAAAATAAATTGCGAATAATTTTAAAGGAATGAGTTTAATTCGTAAGCATTATTTTTGTTTGTTGCTTTTTTAAATAGAATCGATTTTTTTCACTTAATTTAGCTATTTTATACATATATTAATCTGTTTGTTTAGAATATATTTTAAGTGCGAATACTTTTTTATAACTTTAAAAAATGAATTGCAAATAATATTAAAAGAATGGAAAGAATTAACTTTTGCTTTTTTAAAATTCGAAAGCACTATTTTCTTGTTGTTGTTTTAAATAAACTTGAAAGTTTAATTTATGGAATTTTTAGTTTTTCTGTGCAGCAACATGTCAGTTTTTGAAACATTGAGAATAAACTTGCAGCAGATAACGGAATATCTCCGTTGGCTGCTTTCTTATATGAGGAAATTTTCTGCTTTTAACTGAAAATGCCCTTCTGCCATGAAAAGGGACTTTTTCTGTGAAATTCAGGAAAAAAATACCCGTGAATTTCAGATTATTTTTAACAGTATACTGTAAAAAATTTTAGTCAATTTACGGAATAAGGACTGGCAGCAGAGTTTCCTGAAAGTTTCCGTTTTTGAGGAATGTTCCGTCTTTGTAGTCCATAAATGGCGCGATACAGACGCGAAGGAGTTTAAGCGCATGTGTGGCGATCAAAAATACTGCAACCCATTGGATGATAGATTTTTACATTAATAACTCCGTATTTGAAACTCTATAATCTTAAAAGTCTAAAAAGTGTACAATTTAGGGATACAGTTTATGCAATTTTTATGTACAATTCAGTTTGCAGTTTTTATGCATAAGTAAAGGTGCAAAATACGCTCGGATTTTGTGCATTTTTTTTGCAAACATTTTCTAGCTGGATAGCAACAGATATACGGTAGAGATTCCATTTTTCTAACAAAATGGAAACTTTCTGATCAAAATTCACGGAAGACAACCTATCAATAAACGCAAATTTTTAACAGTGTGTCACAATGGATAAATCTTAGTTTCATAAATAAATTTATTGATTACATATTACTTAAAATGAATTTAGAAAAGAATGCAATTTTTGCTGCTGATGATTTAAAATTCTAAATGTATATAGATTTTTTTCATTTTTGAAACGCTATTTTTTTTTTCAATTTAGAATACAATATAAATTTATTTTTGTTACAAATTGAAAATTACTGGCAGCATGCTGTTAGGAATTTTCTGTAATTTCATTAAACTTACGCCGCATTTTGATGTCTAAATTGGGGAAATTCCAGTCATTTTCAGCTTTGAGTGGAGAATTTTCCAAGAATTGAAGGAAAATGTAAAATTTTGTCCGAATCACGGACAAACTGCTGCCTTCACAGTTGCCGGACGATCTACATTTTTTTACGGAAAATTAATTTATTTTTTTACAATTTTGGGTAAACTTTAAATCATACTGAAATTTTTCTCACGATTCCATACAAAATTAACAAATTCAAATGGAAATTTATCCGTTATAATTAGTGAAAAATTAGATGGCTCTTGACATGTAAGGGTCTATTAATTTTGCATGCAAAGATGACTACCACATACGTACATGTACTTGTCACAAATTTTTACAGTGCATGAGAAGATAGAATAATAAAAAATTTTTTTACCAGAAACGAATTTATGATAAACTACATAAAAATCGTACAAAAAAATTTCCTCATTTTCTACTCAGTCAAATTTGAACATTATGTGGCAAAGCCACGTGTTTTATTTTTTTGCCTGTTTAGCAAACTTTTCGCCTAATATGAGACGTCAAAATAGTGAATATATATATAATTTTTTTTTTTTTTTTTGAAAATGATATTTTCTGAAGATTATTTATTCATGTGAAAATTTTAATTCATTACGAAAGAAGAAGAATTTAAGATTTTAAGTCATTTCTTTCAGTATTGTCATAAAAGAGGAAAGGAAATTAATTTTTAAAAAAATCTTGAACAAAAATGCTAAATTCATAAATGCATCAATTTTCTTGATTTTATATTTGGGAGACTTTTAATCTAATAAAAACACAGAGAAAGTAAATGAAATATTGGTTATCAAATTAGTAAGCTTCCATATAATATATTTGATTTCCAATGGAAATACTGAAAAAGCAAGTCCAGGAGATAATAACACAGTAGAAAAACCAGAACTAATAAGTATTGATTTTCATAAATGACGTTTCGAGAAAGTTCAGATGTAAAAGTAGATTTGTAAAAGTTGATTATGTTATGAACTCAAATTTTATTATTTTTCTATTGTTAAATCAATATGTTATTCGATTATAATAAAATCTTTAATTATGATAATATTATACTAACTAGGTTTAACATTTTTTCTCAACTGTGAAATCCAGAAAATGATAATTTTTATTTGTCAACAAATTTAAAACCTTTTTATAATAACTAAAGCATTTTTCAGTACAAGAACATCATAATTTGAATTTTATAAAAATAAGACTAAATCTTCAAAAAAAAAAATACTGGATGCTTGAAAAGTTCTATTTAATTAAAAAAATAATAATAATATTTAAAAATTGTGGATTTTCATAAATTTTATCAGTATGAGATCTGATGTCCTTTGTGAATTTTTTTATTTATTTTTTTATTTTTATATAAATTTGGATGCAACTGGCATAGATCGATATATAACCGAAACTACTGTAAGGCTAAGAATTGTCCACAACAAAGGATTAAAAATTTATATTGAAGGGGGGGATCTACAAAACGCCTGACAGCTGCTCTGACACAAAGCTGACACTAGTAAACATTCTCGACTGTCCGGGCATCTTGGCTATTCTGCAAAAAAGATTGGCATCCACTGTAGAAAAGACTATGTGAAGACAGAATTGTGTAGCTTTCATATCTGATCATAGCAAATTTTAACCTATATATTTTAACTTCATTAACCACTTTACAGTCTTCGTCGTCAAGACATGCGACCAAGTACTTTTTTATTATTTATATTTTTTTTCAACTTATGATATTCGACGCTTTTGAAAATGTTTTATTTTTACTAGCAATAAATGTTTCCATGGTCTTTACTTTAGTATTTTCTGTAAGACTTAAATAAAAAAAATATATATAATAATACATTTTTTCAGATTAAATAGGGCGGAGTTATGTTATCCGAAAAAGTTGTTGTAATGTTCTTACAAAAGTACTTACCATTATATCAGTAACAAATTAAAGTTTCAAATTTAATAAATAGCATATTTTGTTCCTAGAAGAGCCTTCGATTGAGACTTTTAAGTGATTAACCTCCCATTAGTTGCAACACAAGAAAATAGTCGCGCTGCATGTACGAGATGGAAGCTCTAAATTTCCGGCCCTGAGATCTGTGATTGTTCAATGTCGTATATGCACTGATCAGCGAGTTGAAGATAATTAGGAAGGTGGAGAAAAAAAAGAACTAAAAATAAGTTTGGCAACTGTCATATCGGGCGTAACTAGCGGAAGGTTAAAGGATCATCATGGAGACGACAGCATTATCACCATGAATGTGATTTTTTTTTCCAAGTGATTACTACAATTCAGCCAATATATATAAATTTTCACAACTAGGAAAGTTTATTTCTGTCATGATTTTTGTGTGTAATGATGATTATGCATGAAATTAATTTTTTTAAACATAGGTGGACATTGTCCAGTTCCTTGCCCTCCTATCTAACTTGATTTATTTTGAATCAATTTCCTCAAAATTTATATCTGTCATTTATTTACAGAATTTTCCAAAGGGGTTCGTGTGTTTTAAATATCAATATATCCGAATAACAGTTTTCTTCTAATATAATTACAATTATGAGATTTGTTAAAAAACCCCTTTCACAACTCAGTCAAGTCATCAACAAGAACGAAAAATCATGCGTCAAGCATAGATTATATAGCACTTTCCAACGCTTCCAAAATAATTTTACAAATCATACCGTTTAATAAGCTAAAAGCTAACATCTAAGTAAACAATTTAGAAAACGCATAACATATTTAAAAACATAATTTCATGAATTTCCAACATATACAATATTCGGAAAAATATCCGAATACTTTTATTCAGCCCTGTATAGGATTTATAGATTTGTATATAGACTACATAGGATGATAATTTTAGTTCAGTTAGGAAACGCGTAGCACAGTTTAAAATTCTCCGTCTGGAGTTTGTCAATAAACAGAAATGTGTTCGCGAACTTTTGTGCTGCCCTGTATAGGATCTACAGAATTTATACACACCACGTAATAGACAAAAGCAAGTTAAAATTAAAATCGCGTTCAATAACTTAAAACGCACTTCCAGGAATTATTGTTAACAGACAGTAGAGAATTCTTTTGCGTGTCCCTGTAAATGAACGATGACTGCTATACAAACAATATTCCGTAGTAAGTCTCTTGTAATGCACCTTAGTGATCTATTTAATTTCAATGCGTTTAAAATAGTGAAACCGCAGACGATTTTTCTCCATAGACGTAATGTAACGGAATTATTTTGACTGTCCCTGTAAAGTAACTATAAGTGCTATGCACACCCTGTTCCATATTAAGCTTCTTCTAATGCACCTTAGTAATATATATAAATTACAATGCGTTTAAAATAGTGAAACATTATTTAAATAAACCGCAAATGATTTTTCCCCATAGACCGCAATGTAACGGAATTCTTTTGAGTGTCCCTGTAAAAAAAGTATAAGTGCTACACACTTCCGTTGAAATAGGGAACATGCTATAGATAACGACAATAACATATAAAAATTGCAGAGCAATCCGAGCATATTTACGGGAGTTAGAGCACGGACAGACGGCAGACGGCAGACGGCAGACGGCCAGACGGCCAGACGGCCAGACGGCCAGACAAACCGAAGTCATAAGCACTTTTCAACTAGGTTGGAAAGTGCTAAAAAAGCCTTTAAAGTTCAGCGCAATATGCAAAAAGAACTGTCTTTCCGTGTCAGCGCATCTGCCTTTATAAATCAGCGAACGCACCAAAAAACATCTCGCAACATCGCTACTAAACTCGCAGCAGCTGGCGAACGCCTGCATACGAAGAATTTCTCTCGCTGTATCTTCTTCCATCGGCGCGCGAGGTAGTGGTAATACCGGATATTTTTCGACCAAGCTTCCTTCACTCGGAATGGCAACGCATGTGAATGACTAGTGTTTTTTTCAACGAGCGGTGTGTTGGATGGTATAAAGTCTCAAGCGAAAGAAGGGTGGTATCCCATTCATTCGAGATTTTTTCTCGTGTGAGGAGCCACCCTAGTTAGTTCTGTGTTTTACTTTAATATGTGATAAGGTGAAGAAATAGAGGTGTATTTTGTTTGTGTGTGAAAAATCTGTCTACAAATTTTAAGTATGTGATCGACATCTAAAAAATAGTGAAAGTGTAATAATCGTGAATCTTCAAAAGAAATCTTCTGTTCGTCAGTGTAAGATGATGTTCAGTGTAAAAATGTGCTTTCTGCTAGAACAAGCTTTTCTTCAGTACCAATATTAAGTATCTATGTTTTTTAATTAAAATTAATTGTCCATGGATGATATAAGATTTAAATGTTCATAATTTAAACGCAGTTATTTAGCCCACATGTATGATGTGTGAACAACCGTGAAATATATTAATTTGAATGCATCTTTTAAAATATAAATATTTTATTAATTGTGTAACCTTAAAATATGTTTTATATATAAATAAATTAATCGAGAATAATCTCTAAAGTATTATTATTTTTTGTTTAATTAGCATGAAGTGTTTTATAATATGTACTTTTAGTTTTCAGCTATTTCAGGTTGTTGCTCGGGATGCTAAGGTGGTTTGTTATTGTGGCCAACATTTATTGGTACGGAATCACTATTTCGATCAGGTTTAGGAATTTAACTTGTGTTCCCTTTTGAACATTTAATCGTGTCCCCCTTTAGTTTATTTTTATTTTGCACCATGAAGCCTTTTTCCATCAGCCAAATTTATCATCATTTTTTACCATTTGGTGCCGCGTGCAAAAGTAAAATTTAATAGGTTGAGAATCTGGTCTCCACAATAGCTTCCTGAGTATATTTTTACAAAAATATACACACCATTTATTATATTTTTATCTGTGATTTTTTTAAGTGCATGATTTATATATCTTAAGCTATTTATGATTTTATATATGTATTGTAATATTGATATTGTGTAATTGCATGTTAGGAATGTGTAAATTTTAAGTTCCCCTTCCCCCCTCCTCCCCCTTAAAAGTCTATATTTTGACATTTATTTCTGTTATTTACTATGGCTCGTAAAGGGATCATAGATTTAAGTTTGGCTTCATCCATTCCCACTTTTAGCGGAACTTCTGATGAAAATGTTGAATATTTTGTCGGACAGGTTAGAGATGTAGCAGTATTAGAAAATTGGCCCGTAAATAAAAGAATTTTAATTCTAAAATTAAATTGTAGAGATGCTGCCCAAAAATTTCTAATTGACTCCCCGCAGGTAGCTAACATTCAAAATTTTGATGAATTGGCTGAATTATTAATTAAAAAATTCAAAAGATGTCAACCATTTGATGAGATACAATCAAAATTTAATAACATCAGGCAAAAACCAAATCAGTCAATTCAGAGCTTAATTGATGAAATAAACTCTTATGCAGTAAAATATTTATCAAAGATAGATATACAAACTAGGGATTCAAATGAATTCATTGATTCCATCAAATTGAACAAAATTTTGGATGCTGTTAGGCCTGAAATTAAGGTCGAAATTCTTAAATTAGGTCCAAAAAATTACTTAGAGGCATGTAAACATGCAATTAATGTAGAAAAGGCTCTTGAGGCTCAAGAAGTCATTATTAACAACAATATGTGTCAAAACTTTGAACTAAATTCAATAATGCAAAGCCAGTTAGAGGGTAACAAACAAATTCAACAGTTAAAGGAAGAATTGGAAAGAGTAAAATCTGAAAATAATGCTAGCAATTCTTTTCGACAAAGTCAAAATGAAAGAGTCCAATGTCATATATGTGGAAAAAGTCATGTGACAACAAAATGTTGGTATTTTCCACAGGGTAGAAATTCCCGCAGCAATAATTTCAATCATAACCCCAACCATATTCCTATTTCTAGAGGTAACAGCAGTGGAAGGAATTTTGGCAATTATAGAAATAACCGTAGAAATCACCCATATAGGCGTAGAAATCATTTAAACTTATAGATGGTTCTTGTAGTAAAAATAGATCCCATTTTACAAGGACCAATAATTATAAAATTGTTAGGGATGAAAATCTATTGGAATCTGTAAATAATTCAGAATCAATTGAAAATTCAAAATCTAGTAACAATTCAGATTCAAATTCTAGTGAGGAAAATTTAGAAGTAAATGATAATTTAAAATCTGTAGAAGAAAATTCAAATTTAAATGAAAACTTAAACTCTGTAAATGAAATTCAAAATTTTGATAATGTAACAATTCAAAATAATTGTGAAGATCTTGAAAATCTCCATGTAATGTCGTGTAATTTTGATAATAATACAAATCACCTTCCTATTATTAAGCTTAAATTTGGTAATTTAGAGGTACCCGCTCTTCTCGATACCGGTGCAAATCTCTCGCTGGTGCAACCAGGCATCTTAGCAGAAATTAAGCAACAAGCGAAAGTTGAGCATATTTCTAGAGCAGTCAAAATTAAGACCCTTAATAATACCACTATCCCATATTTGTCAGCAGTCAATAAAAAGTTCAAAATGAAAACTCGTTGGTTTCATAACATATTTTTTGTCACTCAGAGTAACTGGAATTGTAACTACCAAATAATTTTAGGGTATGACTTCATTCAGAGAAACAAAATTCTAATTGACACATTCAATAAAAGACTTTCCATCAACAAAACCCATTTTGAATTTGAAGAAACTTCTCCGCAGATTAAAGAAAATACTGTAATTAAGGATAATGATAAACCTCAAATTAATGTAATTGCTAAAGCTATAAATAACATTAAAATTAAACCTAATTCATTTGAGATAATTAAATTGGAATTTCCACAGGGTATTCATAATTCTAAAAGAGTCATGTTAACCCCATTAAAAGTCTCGCAGAAGTGCCATATTGAAAATTCTTTGCATACTGTTGAGGACAACAAATATATTTTGACAATTGTTGAGAATAAAACTAATGTTGCATCATATATACGTAAAGGTCAAAAACTAGGAAATGTAGAAATGTTTGAAGATGACGAGGAAATCCAACCCACTGAGGACCAAATTTTTCAAATCAATAGTTTAAATTTAGAAGAGATTAGTAATTTGAGACAGGCCGAACTTTCAGAATCTGATTTTAATCTTAAACATTTAGATGAAAAAGAGAGAAAGGAGATTTTGGAATTATTAATGAACAACTTTAAAGTATTTTCTAAAAGTTATAAAACTCTTGGTTCAACTGATGCAGTCAAACCCGAATTTAAATTAATGCACAATTTCCCAATTCAAACTAAACCATACCCTATTCCAAAAATTGCCAAACAGTTTGCACAAGAAGAGATTAAAAAATTGTTAGATGCTGGTTTAATTGAACATTCTTCCTCCAGTTATAATTTCCCTGTTATATTTGTCAAAAAGAAACCAATTCCAGGCACCTCTCCTGAAGAAATCAAATTTCGCATGGTAGTGGATTATAGACTGTTAAATAGCATCACTGAATCTTACACTATATGTTTGCCAAAAATTTCAGAAATTCTGCACAGCATTGCTGGCAAAAGGTATTATTGTGTGCTTGATTTGAAGTCGGCATTTTTTCAGATAAGATTGCAGGAAAAAGATAGGGAAAAATTAGCATTTTGCTGCGAGATTGGTAACTACCAGCCAAAAGTCCTACCTTTTGGAAGTCGCAACTCAACTTCATATTTTCATACACTAATTTCTAAATGTTTATCTAGCTTAAAAGGACCAAATTTACAATTCTTTCTTGATGACATTATTGTCGCTGCAGACAGCATATCTGAAATTAAAGCCTGGTTACAGAAGGTATTCGATAAGCTCATCCAATTCAACTTAACTTTAGACCCTGCAAAGCTTCAGATTTGTCAGAAAGAAATAACTTATTTAGGATTTAATTTCAGTGCTGATGGTTTTTCTCCTTCAGAGGATAATGTAAACAAAGTTTCAAAATTTCCCATACCCAAAAATGTAAAGCAAGTTCAACAGTATATTGGTTGTTTAAATTATTTTAGGCACATGGTTTATAAATATGCTGAAATTGCTAAGCCAATTATTAATTTAACCCGTAAAAATGTTCCATTTGTCTGGACTTCAGAGTGTCAGGAAGCTTTTGATATTTTACAAGATCAAATTCTAAATAAACCCCTTCTTAAAAACATTAATTCTGATCTTCCATTGTATTTAGTAACTGATGCTTCTAAAGTTGCATTTTGTGGAATTTTAATGCAAAAATACAATGAGAAATTTTATCCTGTTGAATTTTTTTCAAAACAATTCAATCCAGCTCAGTCTAGATATCCTTCCATCCAAAGAGAATTGTACGCAATATTTGCATCTGTCAAGCATTTTCGTGAAGAATTATATGGAAAAAAATTTACCATATATACCGATGCAAAATCATTAACATATCACATGGAACTGGACAATCAGAGTGAGATTGTAGCTAGGTGGCTTCTGTATCTGGATCAATTTCATTATGAGATAGATCACATTCCTGGTGTTATTAACCCTGCTGATTATTTATCTAGAGCATATAAAGATGAAACCTTAAATGTAAATAATATAAATATTTTTCAAAGTAATTCAAATTTAGATCATAATAATATTGTAAATAATCAACAAAATGATGAATTTATTAGGGAAATTATTCAAAAATTAAATGATAATGATGAGGAAACTGCAAATAACTATTATATTGATTCAGAAACTAAAATTGTAATGGTAAAAATTTTCCCCAAGAAGCCGTTAAAGAAAAAAAAGTATCTCAGTAGAATTTTAATTCCAAAATCTTTAATTAAGGATTGTTTGGAAGTTGCTCATGCTCCTCATTTTGGCACTCAAAAAACCTACAATTTTGTTCGCAAAATCTATTCTTGGAAAGGAATGTTTAAGGACACTAAAAATTTTTGTAGCAATTGTGAAAGATGTTTAAAAGTTAAACCTAAACCTAAAAATACTGTCACTAAAATGATTCCAAAAGCTGATTTAGCTCCAGGTGAGATAATAGCTTTAGATATTGTAGGCAAACTTCCTAGATCTCATGACAACAAATTTTTTATTTTAACAATAGTTGATCATTATTCCAGGTATCTTGAGGCTATCCCATTAAGCAATACCACTTCTAAAACTATAATTAATCAACTTAATATATATTTTTCCAAATTCGGGATCGCTAGGACTGTTTTGACTGATAATGGACCATATTTCCGTTCAGATGAATTTGAAGATTATCTTAAGACTATGGATATTAAGCATAGAAAGAGTTCAATCTATTATCCGCAGAGTAATGGTTTAATCGAGAAAATTCATCTTTCTATGAAAAACAGCATAGCAGCACTTTCTGATCAAGTATTCGAGTGGTCAGATAGACTATTATTTTTTAAACTTCATTATAATTCCTCTAAGCATGCAGTAACTCAATTTTCACCGGCTGAACTAGTCTTGGGCAGAGAACTCAATATACCTCTAAATATTTTTGAAAAACCAAAAGTTGCTGAAGAATATAGTAAATATCTAACAAAATTACAAAGTCATTTTCAGGAAACTAGAAAATTAGTTAAGGAAAATGAAACTAGTTATTTTAATTATCACCAACAATATGTGAAGGGCAGAAGTAAACCTTCCTTAAATACTGGTGATGAAGTTTTTCTTGTAGATTTTAAACATCATACTGCATTACAACCTAGATATAATGGACCACATATAATTGACAAAAAATTGAGAAATGATAATTATTTGATAAAAATAAATGAAGATGGTCATGAATATGTAAAAAAAGTTCATGTCAGTAAAATTTTTCCAAAAGTACCATTAAATGATAACATTTGTAACAAAACTGAGGTAAATAAGAATTGAGTAGTGATTCTAATATTTTTGTGAAATATGTGTATGTTCGGAAACTTCAAAGTATATATATACTATGCTCAAGTCAAAATTCTATTTTTAAAATTTTTTTTTCTATTTCTTCTCTCTCAATGTTTGTTTTCAATATACTGGTAGAATTGATCACTTTGCTAGTGAATAACATTTATTGAAATATTTTTTTTTAAACTTTACCTTTTTAATTTTGTATTTGAGTCAAAAAGGAAAATATGTGAATGATTTCCTCATATGTATTTTCATAATTGTTTAGAATATCTGTGAAATCTTTTTTAAGTTACAAAGTAAATTTCAATATTCATTGAACTTAATTCAGAAAATTGAATAATATATGGTACAATAAAAAATAGTTTGAAAATGTTGAATGTGACAACTCAAAATATATTGCAGAAAGTTAAAGCAATCTAGGTATTTCTGTAGTTTATATTTATTGGTGTGTGTGTATTTTTGTAAATATTTTCATATTCATGCTGGTTAAATATAATTATTGAATTTTTGTATCATATAATGTGTGGTGTATACAATTCTAATGATTACAGTAGCATTGTGTATAAAATTTTTTATTTTTTTCACGAACATTTCTTTAAGTCTGTATGCAGCTGTGAAAATTTCAGTGACTTTTTCGCAAAATTCTCACGAACATTTTTTCATCATTTCTTCATCTGTGTGCATTTGTGAAACTTTCAGTGACTTTTTGCAAAATTTTTTCACGAACATTTCTTCATCTGTATGCATTTGTGAAACTTTGACTTTTTCGCATACTCCAGGACATTTCACATCAATTTTCAACAATTATCAACTATTCTTCAGAACAGTGTTCGCCTCTTTTTTTGCTGTTGGTGGGGGGAGATGTTAAAAAACCCCTTTCACAACTCAGTCAAGTCATCAAAAAAGCCTTTAAAGTTCAGCGCAATATGCAAAAAGAACTGTCTTTCCGTGTCAGCGCATCTGCCTTTATAAATCAGCGAACGCACCAACAAACATCTCGCAACATCGCTACTAAACTCGCAGCAGCTGGCGAACGCCTGCATACGAAGAATTTCTCTCGCTGTATCTTCTTCCATCGGCGCGCGAGGTAGTGGTAATACCGGATATTTTTCGACCAAGCTTCCTTCACTCGGAATGGCAACGCATGTGAATGACTAGTGTTTTTTTCAACGAGCGGTGTGTTGGATGGTATAAAGTCTCAAGCGAAAGAAGGGTGGTATCCCATTCATTCGAGATTTTTTCTCGTGTGAGGAGCCACCCTAGTTAGTTCTGTGTTTTACTTTAATATGTGATAAGGTGAAGAAATAGAGGTGTATTTTGTTTGTGTGTGAAAAATCTGTCTACAAATTTTAAGTATGTGATCGACATCTAAAAAATAGTGAAAGTGTAATAATCGTGAATCTTCAAAAGAAATCTTCTGTTCGTCAGTGTAAGATGATGTTCAGTGTAAAAATGTGCTTTCTGCTAGAACAAGCTTTTCTTCAGTACCAATATTAAGTATCTATGTTTTTTAATTAAAATTAATTGTCCATGGATGATATAAGATTTAAATGTTCATAATTTAAACGCAGTTATTTAGCCCACATGTATGATGTGTGAACAACCGTGAAATATATTAATTTGAATGCATCTTTTAAAATATAAATATTTTATTAATTGTGTAACCTTAAAATATGTTTTATATATAAATAAATTAATCGAGAATAATCTCTAAAGTATTATTATTTTTTGTTTAATTAGCATGAAGTGTTTTATAATATGTACTTTTAGTTTTCAGCTATTTCAGGTTGTTGCTCGGGATGCTAAGGTGGTTTGTTATTGTGGCCAACATTTATTGGTACGGAATCACTATTTCGATCAGGTTTAGGAATTTAACTTGTGTTCCCTTTTGAACATTTAATCGTGTCCCCCTTTAGTTTATTTTTATTTTGCACCATGAAGCCTTTTTCCATCAGCCAAATTTATCATCATTTTTTACCAAGATTTAATAGGGAGAACATGTTTATAAGAAAATAGTGGTGTTCAAAACACCGGAACACCATAACTGCTGATATTTTAGATTTAATTAAGCATTTATTGTTAAGTTTCAGCAACATACACATAACTATTGTCTATTGACGTTATTTACTGGAAACTACCTTTCGCTTATGTTATACATATTTAGTGTATTATGTAAGGTAGTGAAATTCATATTTTCACGCAAGAACTGTATAAAAGAATTTGATGGCATCACTGTATTTTTTTAATGCACTTTCAACGATATTATGCGTTTTTCAACTTAAGTTTCATTATGTTATGTGTTACCTATATAATCCAGAATTTAAATAAAAAGGTCATCAAGATAATTCGAATAACAATCATTTCATGGCTAATACTATACATAATTTTCAGCGATCTTATATGCCTCTAAATTAAACGAAGTATAACTATTTCCAATGACATGAATGACTGTAAGACATGATTACCCCCACACTCTTTATTGTCTATTTCATGGTAGTTTTAAAGGCATAATATATTGGGCTGCATACAACTCAATCCTGGCAACACACATGGTGACTGTGTGTTGCACACAAGATTTAGCTACAATAAATTATTTAGAAAATTAGAGGTAAAGACTCTAAGATTAATTGACACCAAATTATTAAGGATGTTCCAGTAAATCTCATATATATCTAACAAGGTTTTCTTGTTAAAGCAAGTTCATGAATGGAATTTTTTAACGTTAAAAAAAAAATTAAATTAAAGCTGTTGCTTTTGATATTAGAGACATAGCAGATGTTTGCATCTTTCGTAGAATAGGAATTTTTATTTTTTTGTATGTCATATGTACCAGAATTGGCTCACATTTAAATTCATTAAATTATGACTACAACTCATCCCAGCATTTTCTTGATATTTTGTATTAATACTAAGTAAAAGGATTAGATATGTTTTCTGGTCCGAATATTAGGTATTATATTGAAAAGAAAGTTTGCTCCCATTTAACTTTGAGAACCTCCTTCTAAATTTATTTCATTTATTTATATTTAAGATGATATGGTTTACAATTGAATGCTACCATTTGCTTAAATGTGATATACATTTAACATGGTTTTCTAGTTAAAGCAAGTGCATATATGGAATTTTTTAACGTTAAAAAGAATAACTAAATTAAAGCTGTTGCGTTTGATATTAATGACATAGCAGATGTTTGCATCTTTCGTAGAATAGGAATTTTTATTTTTTTGTATGTCATATGTACCAGAATTGGCTCACATTTAAATTCGTTAAATTATGACTACAACTCATCCCAGCATTTTATTGATATTTTGTATTAATACTAAGTAAAAGAATAAGATATGTTTTCTGGTCCGAATATTAGGTATTATATTGAAAAGAAAGTTTGCTCCCATTTAACTTTGAAAACCTCCTTCTAAATTTATTTGATTTATTTATATTTAAGACGATATGATTTACAATTCAATGCTACCATTTGTTTAAATCTGCTATACATTTAACAAGGTTTTCTAGTTAAAGCAAGTGCATAAGCGGAATTTTTTAACGTTAAAAAGAATAATTAAATTAAAGCTGTTGCTTTTGATATTAAAGACATAGCAGATGTTTGCATCTTTCGTAGAATAGGAATTTTTATTTTTTTGTCTCTCATATGTACCAGAATTGGCTCACATTTAAATTCATGAAATCATGACTACGACTGATCGCAGTATTTTTTTTATATTTTGTATTAATGCTAACTAAAAGGATTAGATATGTTTTCTGGTGCGAATATTAGGTGTTATATTGAAAAGAAAGTTTGCTCCTATTTAAATTGGAAAATCTCTTCTACATTTATTTGATTTTGTTTATATTTAAAGAAGATATGATTTATAATTGAATGCTACCATTTGTTTTATCTGAAATAATTTGTTTACCAGGTAGTATTGCGTCATTTCCATGCCTCCCCTGTGTTTCTCTCACTTATTTCTGTATGTAAGACAGCAATACATGTGTGTACGTGTATTTGTAAATCTATATGTATGTTTCAAAGCCGCGTTTGCAGCGTCGGCAGCATGTGCAAAGCTAAATAGACGCTCGAAAGGAGCCCTCTGTTTTCCCTACTGATGCATAAACGTTCGACAAGAAAGCAAAACAAAATATTTGGCGACATTGGCCAAGTAGAGTTGTTGCGGCGTTGGTATGTAAATATTTTTACGAGAGAAAAGAGGGAGAACTAGATACAAATATGTATGAATACTGTGCATTATAGAAACTGGTAAAATTCAAGCGTACAAAGAACCAGAATAAACAAGGGCACTTAATACAATGCAAGAACTTTATAAACGTTACTGTTTACTACAATTCTAAGAACATTTGGAGAAATTATCAAATGTGACTTTTCATCTTGAAATAATTTATCCTCTTTCTTAAAATGATTATATAAACTATATTATAATCTATCAACGTAGAAAAAAATATTTTATAGTTCTTTAATGGCAAACGCTAAGCTTATTGTAGCACAAAAATAGCAAAACTTCAAGCATCTTATTTTTATTTCACGATTTCTTTATGAATCTATATAAAGTTGCCTTTTTAAACGAATACTCATATTTTATTTTTTAAAACACTTAAAATAATTACTTAAAAGCATACTTTATTTACTTATTTTTTATTTATATTTATTTATTTTGTATTACTCATCTTAGCATACTACACATCTTACATACACATCTTAGCATACTTTATTTACTTATTTTTTATTTATATATTTATTTATTTTGTATTACTCATATTCTTTTTAGATGTCATTTTCACTTATTCTTTATTTTGTTCAATTTTTTATCTGTTCAGATAGAAACTACTTACAAAATATTCGAAAGTACTCCTATATATTCAAATACGTTTCACATTCTTCTTTTCACTTGATCCACAAATATTTTAAAATTTATGAGAAATTCTGCATGCTTAGATAAGCATTTACTATTTTCAGAATTCAGTATCTTGGATTTATTTTGAAGAAACTTTCCTCTGCATTCTTGGTACTCACATGACGAAAACTTATTTAAAACGCTTCAGCAATCACCAACAGCATTCCCAATTAACTTCCTTTATTTCTGTTGAAATATACTCTACCTACAAAATTTATATTTCGAGAATCTAATGCATGGAAAGTTTGTGGGGATTTCGGTATTTTATTATATCATATGCTATTTCTTCGAACTCTTGAAAGTGAGTAATCATATTCGCTTGATGAGTAATGATAAGTATGTTTTGAAATAACGAAAATGTTGATATAAATTTTCATAAAACAGGTACCTATATTTTGATATGTTTTATAAGAAACTATTTCATAAATAATATGAATTGTGTCTAGGCTGTAATATAATTGAATATATTGCATTATTGTGCAAAGTATCATATATATATATATATCATATTTTTAGTAAAATATAGAAAATAAAGTAAAAGTATCATTCAGAATTTCGAGCAATTACATACTTCGTATATTAAGGCGCCAGAACGCGTGTATCAAAGAAAAGTGTACATAACCTGAAAATGTTTTATATAAAAAGTAACTTATCGCTGTGACGGACCTGTTTCACTTTATTTATCAAGATCCTTATTCTAAATATGTCTACTCTATCCGCCTGTTAGACTTCAAAAGATACAGTAATTGTTTTCTCTTGCAAACACGAATACAGTTTAAATAAATCTAAATGCTTGACCAACAATTGTGTGTACAAACAAGTGTAGCATTGACAGTTCCCCTTTTTGTAATATTTTATCAGAGTACAGACACGTTAAATAATCTTAAAAAACAAAGCCAATTTTCTGTAATGAAGAAACGTTTGCTTTGTTTTTACAACGCAGTTGTAATATCACGAGATGTTCAAATACGGTATGTTGCCTTTTAGTCTACAGTAAAGTTTGAATTAAATACATTATAGCTTTCTTCACGGTTGGCGTTCCGGTTTTTAATTGGAAAACTATTACATAATATAATTTCCTGAAAATACAAACGTAAATAGTTACGGTTAAAAGTGGACATCTCACAAAATTCATTTATTATTATTATTTTCATATTCCTAAACTGTAGATAAACTTTTATATTCTAAGTTTCTAAGGTTTACATATAAAAAAATAACTGAAGGAAATATCAGTATTTGATAATACAAGAAAATTATAATTAATAGTAGTTTGCTTGTTCATTAAACAACCTTCCATTTGTTATTTACTTTCTATTATTTTATTTATAATATTCTTGATGATCACGAAATGCTGTGTTCATGCGACTTCCGACATTCATCGTAATTCAGATTTCACAATTTGAAGTACACTGGTGAGAAAAATTAAAGGAACAACTAAAAAAACTCATCGAACTTGAATAATTTTGCAGATAAGAACATGAAACTTGCACAAGATATTTATTTTGTCATGCCTGACATATATTCAAAAGGCAGAACTGCCTATTTCTGCAAAAGATAAATTTACATAAAAACATAGGATTGTGTGATATAAGAGGGGATAAGGAAATTGTACTGTTATAATATTTTAGACTAGAGAAACACAGGAAAACTCAATAAGGTATGTGGTCACGCCTGACCGAATTGCAAGTTTTACAGCGATTTTCCATACTGTGGATTTGATTAACCAGAAGTACTTGCGGTAACAAAGTGTATTCAAGATGAATTGTACTCCAAAGCTCCTGGAGAGTGCTAGTTGGGGGTTGCCGAGATGCAAGTCGGCGTACTGGTGCGTCCCACACATGTTCTATCGGATTTAAATCCAGAGAATATACAGGCCACTCCATTCGCTGGATTCCTTCCCCCTCAAGATAATCAGTCACTAGTCCAGCACGATGCGGTGGCGCATTATCATGCATTAAAAGGAAGCTATTACCGATTGCACCCCTAAACAACTTAACATGAGGATCAAGAACCACATTTCTATATATTTCAGCATTCACAGTTGCACTGGTAAAAATGTGTATGTCAGTGCGGCCATTCAAAATTATGCCCGCCTATACCATGATTCCAGGACCTTCGTATCGATGCCTTTCACGGATGTTTGCAGCCTTATTGAGTGTGTTTTTCTCTCTCCATATGGTAACACGTCTGAAATCACTTTCCAAACAAGATTGGGATTCATCGGTACAGAGAACTCGGCTCCAGTCCGTGGTACTCTAATAACGAGGATCTCTGCGCCTTTTTAACCGGGCGCATTTCGCTGCCGGAGTTAGTGGAATACAAATCATGGGTTTCCTTGTATACAGCCCTCTTTTATGCAGCCTGTAACTAACAGTAAATCTGGATCGTCCTGTTGCTGCTACGAATTCCCTTTCAATCTCAACTGACGTCAGTTGCCTGTTTCTTTTAGCAATCGTTGCCAAATAATGGTCCTGACAGTTTGTTGTGGCACGTTTTCGAACTTGACCTGGTTGTTTCTGTACATTACCAGTATCTTTAAACAGTTTCCAGATTCTTGACGTGGCGCTTTTGGCTAGTTTTAAGTCTTTACAGACCCCTGTCAGTGTCTGTCCTGCTTCCATTCTCCACATCGCACGCCATTTATCACAATCAGAAAAATGTCTTCTGGATGACATATTCCACCTACTATAAGCGAAACTTTTATGCATCTATACACAAAATCCTTGAAATTGGACTTCAAATCACCCACATGTAGGGTAGACCGGGGCACGTTTGGGCAGTGCAATTTTTCCGAAACGAGTTATAACTGGCACCCCACCACTCATAACAGATTGATGCTGCCCCCTAGCGGGTATGCTCACAAGTTTTTGAGCATCAGTCGAGCTTCAGTCTAGCATGCGGAAAGGATAACCTGTTTTCTTTCAAGGTGAGTAAATTTGGTGTTAAACTTATTGAAACTTATTGTGAAATAATAATATTTACCGTATATACTCGCGTATAAGCCCGTTCGCGTATAAGCCGACCCCCCTATTTTGAAGGACAAAATATTGGTAAAATTCTTGACTCGCGTATAAGCCGACCCTAAAAAATTCCAAATGTTTTCGGACAAAAATTACATTTTTATTAAAATACTAAACAAGCAAAATTATATAACCTAAAAAATTAAGAAACATCAAATGGTTCACTCAGATTTGGAATCAATATCTGAATTACCAAAAAGTTCGATGAAGTCCCGTACTGTTGCTTCTTCGTCATAAAAATCTAACTCAGGATTTGATGAATTTTCATCATCATATTCGTAGATGAAATCATCCTCAGTGCCATCCATCGCATTGGTAATATAGCACTTTTTAAATGATTTCACAATCATATCACTTGGAATTGACATCCACGCCTCTTTGACCCAAGAGGCAATAACATCGATTACCGCCTTTTTTAAATTGCCACCTTTTGTTCCCTTCTGGCGAACACATCCACTGAATCCAAAATTTTTCATAATCTATCTTTAAACGGTTTGTTGACGCAGACATCAAGTGGTTGCAATAGTGATGTGAGTCAACCTGGTATAACAACCATCGACGAATTTAGTTTTTTAACTTTTTCTTTCACTTCGTCGGCCGTATGAGCGCTAAATGTATCCCATACAAGCATCGTGGTTTTTTAAATACTGCTCCGTTTCTTTTGCCCCACACATTTTCCAGCCAATCAATGGTTCCTATTTCATCCATCCATCCATTTTTTTGTGCCCTGATAATTACTCCAGTCGGAAATTTTACGTTAGATGGAATTTTCTTTCTCTTAAATATAATTACTGGGGGCAATTTGAAGCCATCTGCTAAGTAAGATAAAACAACGGTGAAACGAGTTTTCTCGTGACCTGTAGTTTTGATCAACACAGATTTTTGCCAATTGAGTCTACAGTTTTATTGCTGGGTAAATCAAAAGTAACAGGTGTTTCGTTCATGTTTCCTATTTGCGATAAATCAAAATTTTTCGTTTTTCGAAGACCAATGACAAACCTTTGAAAAGATTCCACTTTTTCTTCGAGCTGTTTTGGTAGCTTTTGGGCGATTTTAGTTCTTTCGCGAAGGCAAAGGCCATAACGACTCATAAATCGTGAACACCATCCAGCTGATGCAAAAAATTCAGGCTTCTTTCTGGCTTCTTATCCTTGAATTTGTCATCCTTACACATTTTTAATGCTTGTATTCGTATTCCAGTTCGAGTGATTACACAACGACTTTCGCGACATTGCATAATCCATTGATTTAATTCTTTCTCCATTTCAGGAAATGCATCTATTCCCGTTCATTTCCCTTTTTTTAGTTTTTGGCATAGCATTTAAAGTCAGTTTATTTTTCCGCCATTCTCTCACGTGTTTTTCATTTATTCCAAACTGTCTAACTGCGGCACAGTTGTTATACTCTTCAGCATACTTCACGACTTTTAACTTGAAAGACGCACCATATGCAGCACGTTTGGTTTTTAAAGCTTCCATTTTGCTAAAAGCAAGAATGCAACAAAGAAAAAAATCTCTTTAATAACCAAAGGATCACTTACTAGAGCAGAGAAAATTAGCATTACCTAGTCAGAGACAAAAGCGTGAATAAATGAACGGAGTCAAGGACAATTTTCCTTCTCCTGTCTCTCTCACGCAAGCTCGCTAAATCACGTGTTTTGACTTCCCCCCATTTCCCCCCCCATGCGCTGCTATGCCAGTCAGAAAGATGTATGGCTTACAACGTTTCTCCTCAAATGTGACCCGCGTATAAGCCGACTCCCCTTCTTAATAAGACAATTTTAGGTCAAAATTTCTCGGCTTATACGCGAGTATATACAGTAGTTAAGGATAAACAAATATATGAACATTAGCAGAATTTTATCCTTTTTTTAAAAAAATGTATTTGTATGAACAGAAATGTTATTAATTTTCGTTGAACGTTAAAAATAAATCCAAACATGGCGACGGGGCACGTTTACGCATTGACATCGGGGCACCTTTACGCACGTTCTTACTGTGATTACCAATCCAAAAAAGGTGGCAAAAGGTGGTCCCATGACAAGTGTGCAAAAGGAAATACTTTATTTTTTGTTTGTAAAAACTGTAACAGTGATGATGAAGATGACTAAATAGTTTCTGTTTTTAACTAGCAATAAGACCTATGTTTTCAGTTTAGCCTATAAAATGTTCTTTAATTAATTCTCTTTTTTTTAATAATTTTTTTGTTTTTAAACAGTGTTTTAAGTTATAAATAAAACATCTCAATTTGATTAAATATTTATTTCACTTACTCTTTGGTATCACTTAGAATATGCATAAACGTGCCTCGTTCCCGAGGCAAGTTTACGCAAATGACTTGGACCTAAAAGAATTTTTTTTTTACGGTTAAAAACACAAATTGGGCAACAACTGAATACACAAATTTTGACGTTATTAACTACTTTATAAAACCACAATGTCAAAAATTTTCTAAGTTAAAACATAAAAATTAGAAAATTCATTGAAAAAAATCCACGTAAATGTGTCCCGGTCTACCCTACTCCTTTTCAAACGTGCAGAAACAACGGGCTCAAAAATTTGCATATTTTTCCGTTAGTAAGGTTAATCCCATTGGACTACGTGATAACTTTAACACTGAGTTACCAACCAATCCCCTTTCGCTGAAGTTCCCACAATAGAATTCACATAAAGCACCTTTTTATGTTTGTTCCTTTAATTTTTCTCGCCAGTGTATCTCTCAATCTCTTATCTGGAGCTCATTCTGTGGGAATTTTGTGAATTATTAATGACACTTTCCAAAAAGTATTTGTATTCCGTCCGATGCTTCACTGAACAGATACAAAAAGATCACAGAAACCTAATTAAATATATTTTACCACATTGATTACTCAGTCTAAAACTTATTATTTTTTTCGAAACCACCCAAACTAACACTTCGCCGTCCTGAAGCACGTAGTTCAGTGATTTTTCCGACAGATCACGCTATGAAACAAGACAGGAAAACAAAGTATAAAAGTATAAATTAATATTCAATAGCCAATATCAGTAATATATATATATATATATATATATATACAGGGTGTTCCGAAATTCGATCGAGAAATTAAGAGGGATGATTGAAGACATCAAGAGGATGAAAACTTACTATATAGAACATGGGGTCGCAAACCACGTTTAGTTGGAAAAAGTCGAAAAAATAGTTATGATGGGTGTGACGTCTAGTGAAACAAAAAGGACCAATAATAAGTAAAAAAAAATGTATGACGTCAAGCATGATTACAATGCATTGCTGGTCAACGTCAGAAAGGAGACGACGACACATTTTTATAGAAATTGTTCGTAGTTGCGGCCATGAAGTTCATTGCGCAACTGGCACGGACGGACGAGGATTACTGATCACGTTGTAACATAATCGCGTTAACAACCTATTTTGTGTAATGGTGACAGTTTTATGTGAAACTTTTTAACATTTTTAATAATGAAGGTCTATGTTTTTATGGAACTTTTAATCATGTTTTTTTAGGTAATGTCTGAGTGTGAAAATTGGTATTATGAAGATTAAATATTAAATATACAGACATTAATAGTTAAATACCTGTTTTAATGATTTAAAAATTCATTAAAATGATATGCAAATTTTAAAAAACATATAAATTTAAAATGATTATTTAAAATAACCCGCAATTCAGATTGACTTTTATGGTTCTAGTTTTAAGAAAAGTACTTTCGTTCACAAAAAAATGTTATATCTCTTTTCTAGTTAAAACAGCAATTATTTTCTTTTAATTGAAATTTCGTTCACTAGTTATTTTAAATTATTTTTCTTTGTGTCTTAAATGTGCCCGCATATTTCCTTTTCTCTTTATTTGTTTAAATATAAGAATTTGTTGAACCAGAAAATGAAATTTCATTTAACATTGATCTTTTTTTCCTTCTCATTTTTACAAAGCTGATTTATATTTGAATTGTAATTTTCATTTTCATAGATGGACGATTTTATTTACTTAAGGAATAAACTTTCATTATTTGAAATTTTATAAACCATTCAATGAAATGCAGCATAATATCCTGTTAAAAAGAAAACACACGCACATTTTTTTTCAACAATTTCATTATTATTATTATTATTATGATACTTACAATATAACTTTAGTATTTTTAGAAAATATTTAAAAAAATAGTTTGAAAAACAAAAAGAAGAATTTATTAAAAATAGATGGAAATATTGCAAAACGATAACAAACACGTATGAGATATAACGATTATAACGTTTTTACTTTCTTCTAATTCATAAGAAATAAATTCGGCATAATTTTATTGAAGGGTTTGTGTGCACTGAATGTGAGTTGAATGTGTTTGAAAAACAATTCTCTGTGTCGGGTGTCCTTTTTGTGTCACAAAATAGTATGGCACTGCATCGCAAGAGCAAATGCATAGAATTCCATGAATCTCCATATTTAGGTAAATCTTGACACTATTAGGTGCTGATTAGATTTTCGTGTATCTTGGCTAACATTTAGTGATCGTGTGCAGTGTTTATAAAGAATTGCATTCTAGCTATATATTAGAATCTTCGAGATAGGACTGCTTAAAATTTAATACATAATATGTTTATTATAAACTATGCTGATTCAATTTTGGCTTTGACTACTGTCAACAAGGGGCAGTGCTATTCTATTCCTTTTGGAGCGAGCATCATGTCTGTATAATACATACGTATAACATAATAACTATATCTAATATGTATCTATAATATGTATATCTGTATAATATAATGTCTGTCGCTATTAGCTAGAAATAAACTAAATTTTATATTCGACGTTATTAAAAATCAACGCTGTTATGCGGTTCTTTTTTTTCATTCATTCATTTCATGTCATTGAAGGTTAAATAATGTGCTTCAGAAATTCCTAATTGTGTATCAGCGCGATTTATTTTAATATATTAGTATAATGCAGAACAACCTTTATGATGGCCACTAGTTTTATCTTCTAACAGATATCCGTTACTAATCACCAAATCATATCATTATTTAATGAACATTGTTATTTGAACATTATTGTAATGATTATTTATGTAAAAAAATGACAGCAAAGAATGATTTGCTGTTATAAAGAACAAAAGTCATTTTTGAACAGCTACAGATTTATCAACGATACATTTAAAAAGAAATTTAGTGCCACAAAAGTCTTAAATCATGCTCAGATTCCAAGATATTCAACATGCAAACTTCAGATACGAATTTCTGTTGATCACTGAAAGTTAGCATTATTATGAATACGATTTATGCATAGAGTAACCGAGTTAAAGGTGTTAAAAATATCGAAAATGGTTTTTTAAATATTTTTAATCCTTATTTCTCCTCTTTCTATCGATAAATTACTTTTATTTTTGTGGCAATAATAAAATTGTAAATTATAAGTAATTCTGAT
The DNA here is from genome assembly GCA_963931845.1 of Maratus michaelseni. Lineage (NCBI taxonomy): Eukaryota > Metazoa > Arthropoda > Arachnida > Araneae > Salticidae > Maratus > Maratus michaelseni. The sequence continues at coordinate 225,920,884 of OZ007589.1, read as the reverse complement.
AATATTCGTTTGCCCCACCAATTTAAAATCAGGTTTTTTTTTCGAAATGTGTTTTATTTTTATTTCACTGTACCTTTCTTCTAAAGCTAATACACATTACTATTTGTTAGTTTGAATAAATATTGTACATAAATATCAGTTTAATATGAAGTAAACTGTTTCAGCTAATGTATGAAAAGGTTTTTAAAAGACATTTAAAAAAATATACATGCTTATATTTTTCTATTTAATTTTTTTAAAAAGAATAACCGAAAAATATATGTGAATAAACTTCACTTCACTATATTAAAGATTATTTGTTTGATGCATATAAAAAATTCCAAGTGTGTATCTTCTGTAGTATATTCAAAAATGACCTAATATTAATAAGCCGTAAAAGGACATTTCTCATTTTCCCAACAGTCCTTAAAAAATAATCGATTTTGACTAAAAGGGCTAAATATATATCTATATTAAAAAAAAAGTTTCGCTCTGTGTGTGTGTATTTCTGCGATGGCTAGAAAAATCTAGCCCACCTAGAAGCCTGACAATTTCGATTTATGTAGTCCAAACCCTCTCCTGGCGCACTTGAAACTCAGAATTATAATATTTTAACTACTTACTGAAATATTCATTAAAATGCACAAATAACTCTCATCAAAAATACGCTTTTTTTCTTCGGTTGGTTGGTTGTATAGAATTTTTACAGAAGACATTAAATAAACCAGAGTAACGATGCTTAGATACTTATAATGAAATAGTAACAATATGTATTGTGCGGTTACCGGCGTATAGCCAAGCTAATATAGCGCACCTGCTCACGGCAAATTACACAGACGCCACCTGTTTGAAACATTTTCCAGGCACGTTTTTCTTCATGATAATTAGCTGGGTTTAAGGATTTTTTAAAACAGGACATATATTATTATGATAGAGACTATTAATACAGAAAACTTTATTTAACAGATTTTTTGTTATATTTGCGGGGATGGAGAGGAGTAAGTGTCTAATTACATTTAACAATTTAAAATTTTTTAGCTGCACCCGTAGTGTTTAAGTGCTATATTATACAGAGAATACCGCTATTTTAAATCACAGCTAACAATGATCCGAACTTCTCCATTTAGTGCCATTTTTACAAAATTATCGTAAAAATCAACATTCATAGCTTCAAGGTGTATTTCTAGAAAGCAATTACCAGTATTTCCGAATATTAGTCTAAGCCAAATTTCAAATTAAGTTCCTAGCTTAACCAAATGAATTAATCTTTAAATATGTATAGTTGTCCTCCTAGTTAGTTTTTTGCTGAAGGGCGCTTGAACATCCCAACCCCCCTGGTCCCTCTTTCAAGGTTTTTCTCTAACTATGCCCCGTTTCAATATCTCCGCAACTATCTTTCCGATTTCAACGCAAGTGATTCCAAACATAATTATCTTAATAGTCACTCTCTATAACACAAGTAAATTTATGAGTAGCGGTTGCCACTATTTCCGAATAATAGTTTAAGCCAAATTTGTAATTAAGGTCCTAGCTTAACTAAACGAACGAATTTTTAAAGATGCATCGTGGTCATCCTAATCAGTCATTTTTTGAAGGACACTTGAACATACCCTCTCCCCGGCATCTCACTTAAGATTATTTTCTCTAACTGTGCCTTATTGTAATAACTAGGCTTGTAATGTTCCCATCCTCCCAAACCAGCTCAATTTTGTAGCACGCCCAGGGCTTAAATTGCGCCAGAGACCACCGGAGCCCGGCTCCGGTACTTCTCTGCTGTTAGTAAATATTTAAATATTGGTCGGAATTCACCGGAACCCAGTTCAAGCGCTTCCGAAAAACCGAAGCCTATAATACTCTTTCTTTATTCTCCTATGTCGAAGCTTTTGCATTCTTTTGTATCAAAACACTATGTGTGACATAATTATTTATCAATTCATAATTACTTATCAATACTTATCAATCGCCAAAACAACCGTAGACTGTCGCGAAAGCGATGGGTAAGACCATGGTAACCGAAAAATACCCCATTTAAATGAAAAAGCATTACAACCTGATTACAGAAGATAGTCGCCGTTCGTTATATCATCATCATCTTTTTAAAACAGGATACATTACCAGATTTTAAGAGGCTGCGAAATCCGAAAGGGAGTTGGTAAGCGTAGCGAGCAAGGGGTAGAGCCCCATAGTATATATAAAATAAAGAACTCTTTTTATTTTTTAATGCTATTTTGATAAAAATTTAGGGAAAACATAAATCGTGTTTTTTTATTCTAGTGATATTTGCAGATTTATGTCTGGCAATGATGGCGGCGACATATATATATATATAGCACCATTCAAGAGAGCGGAAAATGAATTTGCTTTCAGTTCGATTTTCTTTTGTGACGCTAGAATATTTTTTAATTGGATCTTTTTTTTTAGATATCTAACCGAAAAGAATATTTTCTGTTTTTAGTCAACGAGCATCCGCTTGAGTTTTTTTTTTTTTTTAAGTTTTTAACCTTATATTGCAGACGAGTCCAAAATAATGTCAGTAAATTTTCTATCTATTTGTCACCAGAATACTATCCATCCTAAGGCTCTGCTCTGCACATTTACGAAGTCACTTTCATTTGTAAGTAGATATAATTACCAAGTAATGTTATTCTTACAGTAAGCAATTGAGCAGTTCTCCTTTTTCTATAAAAGCATCGAATCTTTTCAATCACGGTTTCAAATGTTTAATTTTATCTGATTTTCAAGCACTCATAACGAAAGACTGTTATATGGAAGGAATCGATTATAGTTTAAGATATGCACCTTTTATAGGAAATTGGAAACCTTTGTTCGATTCTTCAGCATATAAATATTAATTTTTGAAAATTCCATACATTTTTTCATAAAAATGCATAGCTGCGAACTATTCTTTTTTTGTGTTAACACTTTTTCCGAATCATAATCCTTACTTTTATTAATCACAGAGTTCTGCGATTAATTAACATTAAAATTAGGCAACAATTTCTATTCGGCCGGAGTGATAACTAAAAAATGAAATAATTGACCGCTAAGTAGATGCAGATAGGTATATTTAAAATTTTTATTTTGCTAAAGAAAAAAATTGCTTTAAATTTTGCAAATACTTATAATGTATGAAATATAAATATGCAGATTGGAGTGACGGTAGAGGGGGGGGGGCACGCTACGGTTATTGGTACTGCAGAATATTAGGGCTCCGGTACTTTTTTTGTTAGAAATTAAGCCCTGAGCACACCTACCATAGAGTACCGTAGACAACGGTGACCTGTCTCAGAGTCTCCGGAAGAGATTTGTTTAGAACAGAATGCTCTCCTTGCGGTGGAAGGTGGAGCATACGACCATGCCCGGTATACGGTGTCGAAGCCACCGGAAACCGTGGGCAGAGTTTCGTTTTTTAAGAGATTTAAGTTTATTACACTGGCTCGGGCAACGCGGGGCGTGTCAGCTAGTTAATAATATTAAGATATTGCTTATAAATTAAAATAAATCCTAGGATTCTCTAAATATAGTATTTATAAATATAACTTGACAATTACAGAATTACTTTCAAAACTTGCTTAGAAACATTAATTTAAGAGATATCATTATTTTATCTAAGATGGTAGTTCTTTAGTAATTTATGGAACCTGAAATAAATTTACTGACTTCTAGCAATACATAATTTTTCTATGTATCCTATAAAAAATAAGACCCAATTAATTAACTAAGTAAATATATATTTTCCCCTTTCTTTATTTTAAAAAATAACTTTAAATTCGAATTTTATTTTGATGTCTATTCCGTGCAAAACTTAAATATAACTGTTAAAATAAAAGTTTTTTACAAGAATAGGTAGATTAACTTCTTAATAATTTTTAAAAAGGGGGCACTGATAAGCGATTTATATAGATTGCATGAAAAAAAGTCCATAACTTACTTTACTTTTAAAATAGCTATTATTCGTAAAATAAATAAATAAATAAATAAATAAAAACTTTCGAACTTTAATGCATTAAGAAACATTTGAAGTTTAAAAAAAATGGATGTAACGTGCATTTTTTATGGATATGTGCTAAATCTCAGTAATACTCACTAAAATGAATAGGTAATAGAATATCGCATAAAACGCAATGCTAATAATGAGTCAGATGTAACAGACTTAATTGCTTTACCTAAGCGTGAAATAGAATTAAGGGGAAATTTTTTTTATGGATAATTATTTTTTATGGCTAAACTATGGAAAAATGATGCAATCTCGTCATTCGTGTATAAAAAGAAAAGTGGATGTCATGAAAGGATAATGTCAAATAAATACATTTCAACATAATAATGCTTTGATACTATTATTAAATTATTTTGTGTATTTTGAGAAACAAGTGATAATGTATCTTTTGAGTGTAAACATTTAAACGACGATAAAAAAAGATTCATCCTAAATAAGGAAGGTAAATGTTACATGTGTTTTCTTAAATCTCGCTTATCATCCCAATGCCGCATCATATTACAAGCATGTGAGAAATGTAACAGTGCTGAACACAATAAATTATTTTGTAGTACGAAAATTTTAAAACTAGAAGTTTCTGAAAATCATACTGTTGTTTCTAATTCTCAATGTAATTTGAAATAAGGCTAATCAAGCTGTTGTATTGCAAACATGTTGCGTAACTGCGCAATCTGACTCAAAATCAAAAGTTGTTCGTTATTCATGGTTTCACTTAATGATTAAAAGCTTTATCACGAAAGTATTAACAGAGGAGTTAAATTTATCAGATTTAAGAACAGAATACTTACAGGTTTTGCTTTTGGTATAGATCAATGTCGTGGATATTGTAAAATTAAATTACGTAGTAAAATGAATGACCGTTTTTTCATAAATGTTAATGTATTAGCTACTAATTTGATTAGTGCCGCAACTTTGCAAGCTCCCAAATCTAATCCAGAAATTACAAAATATGTATCGAGAATATGAGATGGAAATTAGCAGACGCTTCCCCCAATAAATCTGTAGTACTACACGTTTTGCTAAGAGCTATTTATTTTAGGCTTTTTAGAGAGGATTTGCTAAAGAAATTAAGGAACATTTATGTGCAGCTAATACACTTTTTGAAGCACGATACTGGGCAAAACAATTTTTGAAAGTCATAACACATACATATAATAAAATTTTCAGCAGACATGCGACTATACAAATTAATGAATATAACAAAGGATGTGAATTTTCACTTGCTACGCAGCGTACAGCCAACATAGTGAAAATTGTCCAGACCGAAAATTGAACCCGGACCTTTAAAGCATCAATGCGATATGATCTACAAGGAAGACATCCAGTCTGGAATTTCTCATTTATATATGTTGGCGAGGCTGCAACTTTGCAGCACAATATGAAAAGTAATTTGTGAGCACACATCTTTAGTGGCTTACATGAGACATCACATGCTAAATCCCAGAATCGGCGAATATATATATCTAATTAAATTTTCAGCATAGCTGAAATTATGCTGGAAATTATTAAATATAAAAAAATATGGTATTTTGTCTTTGCTACACAGCATACAACCAACAGAGGAACTGGATGTCGTCCTGGTTGCTCAAATGGAAGAGCATTGGTGCGTTATGCAAAGGGTCCGGGTTTGATTTTCCGGATTTTTCCCGGGTTTTGTCCGGTTTTTCCGGATATTTCCCCCTCTGCTGGATGTACGCATATATATATATATATATTATATAAAATTGTTACTTCGCGATAGTCCTTTAAATTATTCTAAATTCCAACATATTAATTATTTCCCTATTTCTTAATAATATCTCTTTCTATTTAATTTCCCTTTAAATTCAAAACGCGTAAATTAATAATTATCTTATTCAAAATCTTAATCTAAAGCTTTAAGTCAATTCATAAACTTTTATCAACTATTCAATATATAATATTCTGAGAGAAGTTAGTTTTCAGTTCCGAATGTTTTTAAAAGCCATTTTGTTATTCTTATTCCACGAATCTGCCTTCGCGCGCTAGACTTTTTACCTCGAAAAACCTCCGTTACAATGTCGAGAATTATTTCTCCTTAAACCACTCCCTCTTGCGTTCTTTAGCTTAGCTGCTCAGCTCTCGAGCGATCGTTTTACCGACTGGTTCGTTTCCGTATTACATCGAGATCTGTCGTCCTCCGCGCGTTTGACAAAAAGTGGAAGCACTGACTTCGGAACACAGAATTTTGTCTTGTTTCAAGTGCTTAACAACCTGTTATCTGATGTCTACAAATTCGTAGTTTTATAAATCTTCTGTTTAAATTAGATTCGCATGATATAAAGATTTATATCCAAGCCTGAGGGCTTTAGGAACATCTTCATCATGTGGGAGTTGTTTTTCGATTTTCCTGTTGGATAAATAAATGCCTTAGAACGAAAACTGACTTGTTCCTTATGGATAAATTACCGGATTGGTAAATTTATTGCCTTACTACATCTACGTCATAATTATCTAGATTTGTCAACTGCAAATTATCACTACCGTTCACATGCTGCCAGTTCCCCATGAATTTTTAATGCATCCATATAAAACTTTCATATATATATATATTCTCTTCAGTTCGTCTCCTGGTCGTGACTCCTGGTAGAGAATTGGGGAGTTACACAAGGCTTCTGGGTTAAAGTTTCGGTCTGGACATTTTTCACTCTGTTGGTTGTAAGCAGCGCAAGTGAAAATCCATAGCAAGTGAAAATTCTTATACATTGTTATATTCAGTAATGAAACAATTAATTCTCGTTTTGTATAGGTTATGAAAAAGAAACTTTGATTTTCAGTGTTTTTGAAATATAGAATCTTTGTGCATTTTTAATAGTAAAAGTGAACTATTTTCACAAAAAGAATTAGATGATCTTGATTTCTTTAATGAGAATTTAAATTTACTTAATGAAGGATGTGATACGTAGCTTGTAATTATCGTAAATAAAATTCAAATTGAATCCAAATTTTAGGTAGCTAAACATAGACCGTGGTGATTTAAACCAAAATATGGAAAAATGAATATTTTTAATGAATGTGAGAATACACTATATGGCCAATGATGATCGGTCACTTGCGATTTTAAACGTTTTGTTCAATATCCAGAAAAATACATAAGCAATTATCCTGAAACTTCAGGCGTGTAAACAGCATAATCGACGTCATATATTACGGCGAAGATTTTTTTCGCGAAACCCCATAGGGGCCCGTCAATAAATTGAAAAAAAACGAATATCTTTTGGATATCCATGTAAAAACTAATATCGCAAAAGCGTTAAAACGGTAGCACATGCTTAAGAGGCTTCTTTTAATAAACTATGTTCATTTTTATGAGGATAGAACGCATATTAGTGAAGAAATTAAGGTTTTTATAAAAACAATTCCAAATTTCACCAAGTGTTTTGCTTATAATTTTCAGAGTTCTTAATATAAAAGAATGTTCTTTTCAGGATCGATGAAAAACAATATTATATACAAAACCCTGCAATCAGAATTATAAAAGAATTAATATTGTATGAAAAATCAGCAAGTTCACTAAATATTGTTTCACTGCGCATGCGCGAATACAATCAAAATATACTGCATATAATATATTAGCTACATGTATAGACCAACTTCTGTGAAAGTCTCAGAAACATAGCTTGAAAATTCTGATAGTAATCGTCAATAGAATAAGCTCGAAATTTGCTGTTCCCAAAAGGAAGAAAAAAAAAGGTTTTGTATCCAAATATACAATGAGAGACACTTCATTTGTATTAAGTCAACTTTCATAAGCAGTATATTTGGATACAACCCCTTATCATTTTGCTTCCTGTTGGGAACTGCGAATTTCGAGCTTATTCTATCGACGATTACTATCAGAATTTTCAAGCTATGTTTTTGATACTTTCACAAAAGTTGGTTTATACATATAGCTAATATATTATGCACAGTATATTTTGATTGAATTCGCGCATGCGCAGTGAAATAATATTTAGTGAACTTTCTCATTTTTCATCCAATATTTATTATTTCTAAATTCTGATTGCAGGGTATTGTATATAATGTTGTGTGTCATCGTTCATGAAAAGAACATTCATATTAAGAACTCTGAAAATTATAAGCAAAACACTTGGTGAAATTTGGGATTGTTTTTATAAAAACCTTAATTTCTCCACAGGTATACATGCTATCCTCATAAAAATGAACATAGTTTATTAAAAGAAGCCTCCTAAGCATGTGCTACCGTTTCAACGGTTTTGCTATATTAGTTTTTACAGGGTTATCCAAAAGATATTCGTTCTTCTTCAATTTGTTGACGGCTCCTTATGGGGTTTAGATAAAAAATCTTGGCGGAAATAAATGACGTCTATCATGTTGTTTACACTCCTAATGTTTCAGGATAATTCCTCATGTATCTTTCCAAATATTTAACAAAACGTCTAAATACGCAAGTGACCGGTTAGCATTGGCCATATAGTGTATATTAAATGAACAATGTGATTTGGGTATAACTGGAAAAAGCAAGTTTAATGAAAAAGAGATAAATATTATTATGTATCAACTAGACCAGTAATAAGTAATCTCTCTCTACTATATATAAATAGACGTGTGTGTCCGTACATTTCACTTTGCAGCCATAACTATCCAGCGCAGACCACTGGTATTTGTGTGTGGTAGTAGCCTCGAGTCTCCCATCATGCACTATGGTGGGTGCATGTCGGTAGAGGGGGGGGGGGGGGGGTTCGAGAGATATGGTGGTTGAAAGTGGTCGACCTAGGACATTTTCATATTTCAATCAAAGTGTTCTAAAAAATTTTTGCAATCTTCTTGAATGTACTAGAATGTTCTAGGATGTACTAAAATGTTCTTTATATTTTATGCATATATATATATACATTTTTATACATATTCATACTTTTTACTAGGTTTACATATGCACAAGAAGGATCGAGAACGTTCTGGAATGTTCGAGGACAATTCTGAGAAGGTGTGAAAGATATGGTGGTTGAAAGTTGTCGACCTAGAGCATTTTCATATTTCGACCAAAGTATTCTAAAATTGTTTGGAATCCTCAAAATGTACTAGAATATTCTTGAATTACTAGAATTTTCTAGAATGTACTAAAATTGCATTTACACTTTATACATGCATATATATATATATATGTATATATATATATATATATGCATGTATAAAGTGTAAATGCAATTTTAGTACATTCTAGAAAATTCTAGTAAACCAGTAGTATTTTTTCTAGTACCTATTCTAATTGACAACAATACAGAATCCCCCCAACAACCTGAACAAAGATACCAAAAACATAGTATTAAAAAATAATAATAAATAAATAAAAAAGGCAGAAATTGAATAATGGAAATTTGTGGAATTTAGACAGCATCTTCAGGTCCCAAATGCCTAAATTTCTACAAATAAAATGTGTGGTTTCATCTTCATATTAGCCATAAAATTGCTAAACAATATGATTTTGAGACATTCACACCCAGAATGTAGAGAAATACACAATGAAACAACAATTGAGTGCAAAATAAAACATGATTAAAAAGGATTGAGGGGAAAAAATTAAAAACATGAAATTACCACATTGAAAGCAAAATCGAAACCTGAGTCATCTTATAATACAAGCGTGGGAGTTTTAAGCATATGTTACCAAAAAAAAGTTATTTAAAAAATGAGGGACCTTGTATCAAGGAACAACATGTAATGCATAGCCAAGCACAAACCCCAATATATAAAACCAGCACCCTCTATAGAAAAATTAAAATTAAACTCCACCATAAATTCAAAAGGATAAATCAATGAGGTGCGGCCATCTATTGGTAAATACATACAATTATAGAATAATTTATTGCATTATTGGATTAAGTATAAAACAAATACTGTATTAAGACAGATAATTGATAATTAAAGAAAATTATGTTAATAAATTTATTGTATTATAATAATGAATAAAAGATGTATTTAAAAAAATAATAAAAATAAAAATAAAATATAATATAATAAATTAATAAATAAATAAAATTAAAGATTATTTATTAATGTATCGCATAAAATGTTATATACATCCATATACATATCTTTTATTAGGTTTACATATGGACCGAGAGGATCGAGAAGTTTCTGGAATTTTCGAGGACCATTCTGTGTGTGTGTGGGAAATATGGTGGTAGAAAGTTGTCGACATAGGGCATTTTAATATTTCGACCAAAATTGTCCTACAAAATAAAAGAAGAAACAAAAAAAGAAATGTCTTTTAATGCATATTTTCTACATTAAATATAGAAAAAAACTGCACAGATGCACAAAACAAAACAGAAAGAAAAAAACAGCGAAGCGTGTTGTCCTTAGCTAGTAAGGGAATACAAATCTACAACTAAAGAAGAAATTGTGTTTATGGACTCATCTAAAGATAAGAAAGGAAAATCTCTTAAAAATTGTTTATATTCAGGCCAAACTTAAACCGTAATATATAAGACATTATTTTAAGATACCGCCTTCGCAATTTTTTCCCTCAGTATATACAGGGTACGTCAACAGTTCGTTAAATAGAAACAAATTATGATATGAAATCGCGGTTTCGGGGAATAGGATTAGAGAGAGATGGAACTTTTTATTAACAAAAAAAGTTGTTGCTAAAACAATTATCGATAGATTGCGCTGACATGCATAATATGAAGCAGATGTATGCAAATTAGACTTATTGTAAAAGACCTATTTCAGCAAAGCCTCTGACATGCTTTAGTATCCCAAGCACATGAAACAGGCTCTTTTCTTGTGCGATCTTCTCATATCCTTTCCTAAACCCCTGTTTTTCAGTCCATTTTCTGGTATAGGAAAACGTAATGCAAATTGAGTTTTCTCAAAAAATTTGTCTAAGTTCAAAAATCCTTCGACCAATATCACAAAATTCGCTTCTTCATTATCAATCTTATTGCTTGGCACTTTGGAGACAGAATTTACAAAAGAACGGCCGGGAGAAAACACTTTCATACGCCAACGCGTGTGAAAATCTTCGAAACTTTCCGTGATCCCGAAGTGAAACTAGTCCACCCCGGTGGTGAATATGGAAACGCAGTGGGACTGGCGGTAATATCCGCCCCTCCTATGAAAAAGGACACTGTTTTTAATCCGGTGATCAAGGCTCGAGATTGAACAGGAAAACTCTATTGTTCAAACAGGAAAACTCTATTGTACAATGAAAAAAGATGTATATGTTAGTGAAAGAAGGTGCAAGAAAGATAGAGAGTTAGATTGACTTAGCTCTTCAGGTAACTTGTGACGATTCAGAGGTTAATTGAATCGGGTGGAGTCTACACTCCAGTTAGAAAATTTTTGGGAAATCGCAAGGATTCCCGGGTCAGAGAAATCATTTTCTTCGTCATTTTTTAAATCGGTTAAAATTGGATTTGTATTCAATTTGACATAACAATAAATTATCTGTACAATATATAACAATCAGTTCTATGTACACTTGAATGCTTGAATTTTGTTTTTGAAAACATTCTATGGACTATGGCTGAATGATGTATTTCAAACATTTCAGAGTTCGGGCAAAAATAACTTTTGTTTAAACTACGGAACGACCTTACGTGAAAAAACAAGAAAATATCTTCTTACGAGCACTTTTATCACTAAATATTAGTATTTTGTTCGCGAATTTGTAACTTAAAAATCTGATTTCATACAAAATCTGGATATAAAATCATACAAACTTGAGGTTTCTTTAAATTTATTATCACGGGCCCGGGCAAAGCCGGGCTTTTTAGCTAATACATTCTAATAAGCGTACTTTTACAGTTCTGACAGTAAAATATTTTTATGGAAATCATCTTTTCAGCAGAAATCGATTAAGCATTACAGCTCTTCAAAAAGAAAAAGGATAATCATGCTAAAAAAATTTCCGAAATCTTTGGACATCTGCTTTGGCTTGTCCTTTTGGTCAAACCTCGTAAAGGACGGGTTGAAAAATCTTTTAAGTATTACGTTTGTATATATATGTTTATCAACAAAAACTATTCAGCATGAGGTATTTACAACTGAAACTGTTAATACTTCATTGAAAAGATTTGCAGCTCGATGTTGGAAGCTCTAAGAAATATTTTTATACAGAGGTACCAATTTGATAAGGGCAGGCAGAGAAATAAAGCAAAATATGTCTTTAATTGCGTCTGTTAAGAAAAATACAGAAATACTTTACCCACGTAACGATATAATAGAAATTCAATCAATCTTTTACCCTCACTTTAGACGCATTTTGAGAGGTGGGTTATACATTAAATGAAGAATCATTTGAAAAAAAATGGTGAACAGATTTTAATTTATGACGAATTCCTAACGTTATTGTCAAATTTAAACATACTTGAATTCAAGGATCCTTGTGGCTGTGTCCACTGATACAAATGTTTCATTACCTCTGACACCAGGGCATTTTATTATAGGAAGCACATTAACGTTTTCCTGAGTCTGGTGTCTACTACTTATTTAACAGACTTAGTAATCTAAAAATTACTGCAAAAGATTTTCAAAGTTTTGGGAAATGCTGGCTTAAAGGTTATCTCTTCTAACTACAGCAACAAATTAACTGGACAAAAGGTAAGACAAATCAAAAATAAATGACATTGTGTTGATAAAATATGAAAATCAGCTTCTATTAATGTTGAAAGTACCCAGAATAATCAAACTGTTTCCTGGTTGAAGATAATCATGTTCCTGCAGTGAAATTAAAAACTATTCATGAGAAGCTGAAACATCCAATAACTAAAGTTAGTTTTCCATTTCCTTTTTAATCCTTTATTCCTTTTGTGTTTTATTTTGCATGCTTTTTTTCGGGAGTCAAATAATTGAGTATTGTATGTATATTTTTGATTTATGTATATTAATGTCCCTTTTCCTATTTTCACTTGTGGATGGAAAACTGAACTGAATCTGTTAAATATAAAACAGAAAAAATTTGATTTTGTAATTAGTGTTTGTTTATTGTTTTAAATTTAAAGAACAAATGTATAAAATTTTGTAATTTTATTTTAATTTATTATTAACAGCTGCCGTTCATAGAAGCGGAGCTTTGGCAGGATCGCATTGGCTCACTTGGCGCGGTATTGCACTTGGCTGATCCTTGGCACCGCGAGCTTTTCTTTTTGTTTGAAGTTTGTCAATGGCGTAACGCTGGAATATTAAAATGTTGCTTTCCAAAGTATTATTATTCACTCCTTATGGAGTATATACGTATTATAATTTAAAGTCCTTTCATGCGCTTTCCATGATTATATTATTATAGTTAAATGTAATTATATTTTTAAATTAACGCAATTCATGAGTTTGAAAAAAATATGTCTCATAGCTACATATGAAAACACTGAAAATGGCTCTCTATAAAATTACCTATGGACCTATTACCTGTGGTATTACTTATGTAAACGCTATAAATTCTGGAAATGTAAAATGGGTTATAAATTTATGCGAATGTGCTGTCTAATAAACTAATATTTTAACTGCATTCACAGCCTGATTCCCGAACTTGTTTTATTATTTGTATTCAGTAACTTGTTTTTTCCCATATGTATAACCCATATCCCATAAACATATATTAAATATTTATTTACAGAATTTTTAAAATTTGTTAAATTTGTTGTTCAGATCATAATTTTTAGATTTATTTTTACTGTTTTTAAAATAAAAAATATTTAAAACGTTTATTTAATTATTAAATTATTTATTTGATACCGATAAATTGTTAGTCAGTCTAATGCAAATGTACAAAGGCATACTTTCGTATTATAATTGAAATATACTTTTTTTTCGTTATGTAACGTTATTTTGTACTAAATCAGTTCTTCAAAAATCATCAAAAAAAAAATTCTATTCTGTTAAAAAAATGTGTCCATTGTTTGTTGGTTTAAAAAACAATAAGAACATTTACCCTTGGGTAATCGCTATACGACGTCCAATAAACTCTCATTTGTAACATGAAAGTAAACTGAGCAAAAACAAATACCGTTCTGGAACTAAACGTGATTTTCGTCAACCATTTCACATTTTCTGGTGAAGAAATGTTTTATAGTATATAAAATGTTTTGAAACTTCTATTTATTTTTTAACTTATCTTGAAAAATAATAATATATTGGAAATAAATTGATAATAGATTGAAAAATTATAAATATGTTGGAAAAGAAATATAAATTCATGATCATTGTAGAAATCGAAATAATATTCTCAGAATGAAACTTCAGAAAATAGATATCTGAATGTATTAGATATTTAAATAGTAAAGTTGTAACAACCATGTCGCTGTTAGTGAAAGTGAACAAAGCTAGTCAGTCATAAGAGAGAACAAGACGTATAAAATTCAAGTCAAGTTTATTAAAAACTTAAGTGGGCAGGGATTTTGAGAAAGGTTTGGGTTGATTTGGGTTGATTATTGACGGCCAATTATCTACACATGGGATATAGGCCCGATTTTGAGAAAGGACTCCACTAATTTTATTTATGTCAAAAAAAATTAGATCTCTCGAAACTTCACTTCAGCCAAATACAACTTCAAACATCAATTATAAAGAACTCAAAACGTAACTTACAACTTTGGAGATTCAGTAAGGCAGGATGTATTTAACAAAGATTTAATGGCCGCTTCCACAAGCTAATCGCACTCTGAAGACAAGATGTCCGCCTAGGATACTACTGAAAATAGCGCTCTGTGAGCACCGAATTAACTTAATTTTCAATTAGCAGGTAATAACGTAATATATTATTATCAACTGCTACTCTCCTTTCTCAGCTTCGGACAGGTGAGCACAATAGCTGGATCTAACATCAACTCACAGGAAGGAGAAACTCGATTCCACTTTCCCAATGCATGGCAATGCTTAAATGCTAACACATCTATTGACCAGCTGTACAAAGTTGCAAAAATATCGATGCAAAGCAAAAAACTCACAAGTTCCGTGGTTTTCACACTCATTGATCGAAAGTTAAAGAAAAATAGCCCAGATACTTTTACGCACATTGACAATTAGTGACAAAAGAATACGTTCTCAATCAAAACGTCGCCTACTCTTATGATCAGAGTAGTCGATACATCATAAAGTAAATGCACATTTAAGCAATAAATGGTGTTTACCCTTTTTTATTAGATGAAGACAACAGTTTTTACTATAATCAGCAAGTTTGGGTCATATCGTCTGAAAAGGACTGCTTTTTGCAAAGATCTGTCTACAAATATGCGTTCTCGTTTAAGCTCAACAAACACATTAAAAACATACAGAGCATTCAGCTCTCATCTTACGGTTCTCAGTGGAAAAATCACCCAAAAACATATTTCAGATAAGAAATCCACTTAAGTGAGCTTTTTTCTGTTAAAGCTAAGTAGTAATTATCTTTGGAAATGGATCTATATAACAAAATAACTGTAGAATATAGCTAATTTAAAAAAAACAGCTAACAAGAGCAGAATCGAAATAGTTGAAAATATTTTGGTACTAATCTAATTGTGGTTTAGTTTAACCTATAAACTGTTGGAATGTTCTCGACGAAATGATGTAGATGGTCTTGACAAAGTTGGCATTTTTACACGCTGGTAAAATTCATTTTATCGACATTAACTTGTGGGAAGTGGGCACTGATTTAACGGCTGATTTGAAACACTCTGATAAAGTAGAGAATGTTATGGAGTTTTTACAAAATGGCTTGGCTCGTAAGGTGCTTTTGAATTTTTTAGCGTGTTTATAATGTGGGAGACTAACGATGAAACTGACGATATATGGCAACGTGTTGGACGTGCAACTTTTAAACAACTCTGAAGACTGTTTCGTTTGATGGAAACGAATAAGCAGACACCAGTGGCTGAAAGCGTAATTGAAACACATAGCGTATCAAAAATAAATCTACATAACGTACGTTGCATCAGACTCTGTTACATATTTCACTTCACATCAGAAGTCGCATTCGCGAAAACTTCCCAATATGTCCGATACTTACCAATTTGGTTACGATGAACATCGCGGTCCATGAACATCACGATACGGCCAAAGCATTTTTTAATTTCGCCTGGTATGATGTGTGTTGTTTACATTTGCGTTACGATTTCAGCATAGCCTTCTTCAATATCAACGGTTGCTCATTCATACGCTGCTGTGCTCCATACTATGTTGGAGGTATTAAACCCCTAGTGACATTTATATGAAGACTGCTGGTCATTAGAACCGGTGGTTATTCTATGTAACATTCATTAACGCTGGTGACTATTTGAAAATAACTATCCACAAAGTATGCGTATTCATGATTTTTGTATACCGCATAGTTTCATGTCACAAGCCCCGCATTTTACATGATGCGTATTTCATTTTACATGCATATTACATGTTTTCCTCTTTTGCCTGCGGTACACGATTCGTTACATTCCTTCAAATTGTGACTATCTATCACATTTCAATGTTTTCGTTATTCCTTAAAAATTTAAAATATTCTTTGAAATAGTGACACATACAGATAGTGTTTTGTCACCATTATCAAAATGATCAGTTATATGTAAATCCATGGGTGCTTTTATTTCGGAATCCATTTGGGTTTCTCCGACGATGTTGAAAAATGGAAGCTAATTCTATAATAGATGTTTCGTTACAATTAAAATATGAGTACAGAATCAATCCAACAACAGCATATAACTACTGGGAAATGTTTAGGATGATTGTCACATTATTAAACAACTTCCAGATTCATAAAAAATACTGTTCTGAACGAGATGAAAGCCAACTATGATAATTGGCGAACGAATATAAAACAAGCCGTTGATGATTGGTGATGAATTGAATGATTGGTGTGAAAACGACACTAATAGAGTTCGTGTTGGGCAATCATATTTCTTAAGCAAATGCTTTGTCTCGTTGTCATGTTTTTCAGTCATAATAATAATTCAGATATAAAACAAACAATTGTTTATTATAATTTAATATATCGGAACTAACCTCCCATATTTTAAGTTTCTAGAAAATTATTTCTGCTAATCTTTTTATAGATTATAATACATATTTTCTGATGTTCATTTTGTAATTTATATTTTTAAAGTTACATGACTAAAAAACGTGTCGTGATAGAGCATTATACATAGCAGTTTATTACAGTTTCTGCTTCAGCATTAAAAGTATTTATAAAACATCTATTGATTTATCTGTTCAGAAATTCGTGTAGAACAGTGTAATTAATATTATTAGCGGCGTAATTTAGAATATTAAGACGTGCAAAAAATCGAAGCGTATTCCATAATACATGTTTAGTTACAATTAAAAATTGAGTACCGAATCAATCCAACAACAACATATAGCTACCGGGAAATGTTCAGGATGACTGTCAAACACATTATGAAACAACTTCCAGATTCATAAAAAATGCTGCTCTGAAACAGATCAAAGCCAACTATGATAATTGGCGAACGAATATAAAACAAGCATTTTAGTCATTAAGAAATCATTTCTGAAGCATCTTTAAACCTGAACTACACATTGAACATTAACGAAAAATCATTTCTAACTCTATTCTGTAAACTTTCTCAAAAGTTAAGATTAATGATTTTAAAATGGAGACTGATTGACTTCCTAACTTGCAAGTCTCAAACGAAAATCATCCTTTATCTTATGGCTGACTATTAAAGGGAATTTTAAAAGAAATCAGCTAACGACTAATTCCCCGATTTTGGGAAACGATGTCTAAATTTTGTCTATGAGATCGAATTGAAACTAGTAAATTATTGTAATCAAAGACAGACAAATAAATCTGTATAAATAGAGAAAGAGTACCATTACTTTTAGTTCTTTGTTATGACAAATATACATAAAATAAATGTACACTGCTCAAAACAATTAAAGGATATTTGAAGTTTTATATAAAATAAAGATATAAACGAAATTTTTTTTGCCGAAAATAGAAGAAGAGAATCACAAATGCAAATTTTTCTGGTTTTCAAACTGTGGAGTATGCAAATTTTGAGTTCGACGTCAAAAACGTCGCTTCAGCGGCAGCGAATGAAATTTGACTTTCAACTGGATAAAAGAGAATGAAGACAAGGATGATCGGCATTCAGTGATTGCTTTGTTTCGATGAGTACGATGTCTCAGCGAAGTCATTTGACAGATTAAGAAGCTTGGAGAATTGTTGGTAGGTTAGAAGGGGGCCAAACTCAAGCCGAAGTAGCGCAAGCCATTGGAGTGTCACAAAGTGTCATTTCCAGGATCTGGAACCGTTTTCTGGAGAGTGGATGTGCAGACCAAAGACCAGGGCAAGGTCGTAGACGGGCAACAACGCCCAATGAAGATCGGTATTTAGCGTTAACAGCTCGGAGACACCGAAACATGAACGCTACTCTTCTCCAACAACACCTTCGCTCGGCTACAGGCACCACGATTTCAACTCAGACTGTCCGAAACCGGCTCCATGCTGTAGGTGTGTATGCTCGCCGACCGATGGTATGTGTTAGATTAACATCAAGGCATCGTCGCGACCGCAGGGAGTGGGCAACCGAGCATGTCAACTGGAGGAGAAATGAATGGAGCA
This sequence comes from Maratus michaelseni, assembly GCA_963931845.1. NCBI lineage: Eukaryota > Metazoa > Arthropoda > Arachnida > Araneae > Salticidae > Maratus > Maratus michaelseni. The sequence continues at coordinate 225,902,369 of OZ007589.1, read as the reverse complement.
ATATTCTGTTTTCTGACGAGTCCCGTTTTTCTGTGCATCCGGATAATAGGCGTATTTTCATCTGGAGGGACCGTGGCAGTAGGAATAATCCTGCGTTCGTGCACGAAAGTGTCAGATTTGGCGGTGGAGGAGTGTTGGTGTATGGTGGCATCTCCATTGACGGGCGCACTGACCTCTACATCATTGGAGATGGAGCTCTGACTGGTCGCCGATATAGGGATGAGATCCTCAGACCTATTGTAGTCCCTTACGCTGCAGCAATCGGAGATAACTTCATTTTAATGGACGATAACTGCAGGCCACATCGTGCAAACCTGGTGGAGGATTTCCTTTTCGAGGAAGGAATCGTTCGAATGGAATGGCCAGCGTGTTCTCCAGACATGAATCCAATCGAGCACGTTTGGGACGCTCTAGGAAGACGAGTTTCTGGCCGCCAACAACCCCCACAAACTCTCCAAGAACTGGAAAGAGCTCTTCTGGAAGAGTGGGGCAGAATACCCCAACTCGTCATTAATAGCCTCATTGAGTCCATGCCTCAAAGGTGTTCAACGTTGTTGGCCGCCCGTGGAAACCATACCCCCTTCTGAAAATGATTTTCTTTGAAGAAAACACCTTTTCTTATTCTTTTTTTCTCATATGCACAAATTGTGTTTTTTTCCTTTTGTACACAAATGCGCAATAAAATGCATTTTTTTCTGCCAAACATGTGTAATTTATTCTCATATAACCTACTATGTCTGTCGACCATGTATCAATCAGCTAAAAAGTTTCCCAGATACAAAATCCACCTAAAACTGCAATATCCTTTAATTGTTTTGAGCAGTGTATATAATGTTACTTCATTAATTTTTTTTAAATATATAGGAACTAAATTTAAATACAGGGGGATTATAATTAAAGTTCAACTTTCAAAAAGCTGTAAAAAAAGAACCACTGGTCAAAATGATCTGAAATTTGACCTGACATACGCGGAGCAGAAGGAAATAGTATAAAAAAACAATAGTTCAAACCTTTAGCAATAGATGGCGCTGTACTCGTCATAACGTAAATGGGGTCGGCTACTAATGACATTGGAATCCCCATGCGATGGCAATTGCGTGAGTTACAGTTTACCAATTGTACATTATGATAACTGTATAGGTTTTATACTGAAAAAATGACTTCCAAGTCATTCAGCAATTGTGGCATTCTTAGTGTAAAACTCATCCAGCACGACAATGTGTTGCCACATCAACTGAGAAAATCGGCTTTCAATTAAACTGAGGTCAAAAAACCGCAGAAAAACCAACAATGAAATCGGTTTTTAACTCTCGTGAGACTTGCTCAAGAATTGTTCAATACACTGTGCACCATTTTCTGCCACTAGTCGAAACCAAGAAAGAGCATGTTCCACAACAGATCGGAGTGTATCAGTGGTAACGTTGTGAATGTGTTGCACAATGCGTGCCTTCAATTCAGCTAAGTTGGCAATCGTACTACTAAATACTATATTTTCCAGATAACTCCACTGTTCAAAAATGGCGACTGATAACTCTATCATTTCCGAAATGCTCATGTTGAGCAGATGCTTCATAGAATTTACAATGTGTGGAAGAGCTCCATCTTGCATAAAAATTATTCTACACACACATGGACACTGCTGAAGTGTGGGAATGACGTGGTTGCGCAAAACTGTCTCATAGCGTTTACCATTGACGGTACATGTAACAAGACCCGCAGGACATATCTGCTCGAAAAATAATGGCCTTACGATAAACTAGGCTGTAAATCTGCACAATATTGTTACCTTTGCAGAATGTAAAGACACTTGTTTAAGTCCGAATTGATTTTCCGTCGTCCATATTCTTCAATTCAGAGTATTGGCATAACCTCAGAGATGGAAATGGGCTTCGTCTGTCCACAAAATCTTCCATGGTCATTTATTGTCCAATTCTTTAGTGCAGCCTTGTATCTACAGAATTTATTCACACCACAAAATACGCTAAACATTAGATGAGTTTAAAAATGCTTAAGGCAGGGACAGGATGACCACCTCAGGAAACCCAGCCTAAGCGGGGCCTCCGAGATGTCGCTGTGTGTCCTTCACCGGGCCTGCTACAAGTATTAGTGACGTCACAGTAGTGATCCACTTTGGTCAATGTATCGCAGCAGAAAGATGTAATAAAAAGAGCATTTCCGCTCTTATAATTTGTGATTACATAAATAATATTAAATTTCATAATCGTGAAATAAAAGGGAATCAATACACTTGTTTTATTAAAGTAAATTAAAAGTTTTAAATTACAAAAAATGCTAACATTAATAAATCAGATTGAACCCATTGACTTACCTTTTCCTAAATACATTATTTTACAATAAATATACGTACAAAAAATAAAATAAATCTACCAAAAACTTTACAAAATCAATCCCATTCCTCCCTTTTACAACTACATACCATAATTTAACCACCAAAACACAATAAATGTCAATTTAAATAGAGAAATCGACATTTTTTAACTATAGAGACCTTGGCACTTTTTTTTAACGCTTTGGCGTAATCCGGGCTTCAGAAAGTTAGATATGTTTTTAAATTATATACACAATTATGAAAACAAACCTAATGAATTTTTATGTTTATTTATATACCGGGTGATTATAATTAAAGTTACGATTTCAAAAATCGATAATTTTAAAAACTACTGGTCATAATGACTTGATATTTTAGCAAAACAATCGTGAGGCAATGGAATTTTGTTTGACGAAGGAAAAAATAGTTCCAAAATGTACCGATAGATGGCGTTGTCAGGGTTCAGATTGACTGGAGATATGCAAATTACTAATACGTGGCAACTATGGGTACCTGAAGAATGTTGTTTACAGCGGGCGAATTAGAATCTAGCCGACTTGAAGACAAGAATCACACACCACACCCATTACATCAGTACAGATACCCTCCGATCTGTTGTGGAGCATGCAGTTTTGCGCTTCCAATTAGTAGCTGAACAAGGCGGAGGGCATATCGAACAACTTATACTTTAATCATCATCGTAAAGTGTTTGTTCCATAAAGCTTTTTTTTTTTTTTGTCCTTACTGCTGTTGTCGCTGTAAACACGTATTCTTATCTTTTCGCTAATACATTTTTAGTAAATCCCTGAACTCTATTTTTTCCTTTTGGCTAACAACATTCCTGTGTTTAAAGAATAAATTTTTGGTCTTTCCCCTGACATTACCCTGACAGCGCCATCTATCGGCACATTTTAGAACTATTTTTTTCCTTCGCCAAAAAAAATTCCATTGCCTCACGATTGTTCTTCTAAAATATCAAGTCATTCTGACCAGTAGTTTTAAAATTATCGATTTTTGAAATCGTAACTTTAATTATAATCACCCGGTATATAAAATTATTTATATATACAATTCTGTTCTACCTGCATATAAAAAGAGATATATGTCTTCTTTATATTAAATAAATTATATAAATATTGAAAAATAATACTTATTTATATGAAACTACGAATAGGTTGCCAGAAAATATGTTGCCAACTTTCCTTCTCCGCGATAAGCCTTTTTCGGTACTTTTCGGTTAGCCGGGGGCCAGTGATACATGTACATATATAAATATATATATATTAATTCATACATATATGTGTGTGTAGATATGTGTATATATATATATATGTGTGTGTGTATATATATATATATATATCACTGGCGCCCGGCTAACCGAAAAGTACCCAATTTTCTAACTTAACTTTGTAACTGACTTGTAATATTTTAATAATTGTCTATTTATTGTACTTGGGTCTAGGACCTAATAACCACTCAAATTAACTTATCAAAAGTTTTATTTTCATAATACATTTGTACACTTAAGTTAGCTAAAATGTTAAATGGAACTACGTAGAACTACTAAGTTGTGTAAATCAGTTACTTTTAATTTTATAAACAAAGCACACTCCCTTCTAACTAAATGTATCCAGATTTCATTCAATTTATTACAGTATTTCTTTCAAAATCATTTTTAAACTGTTTATCGTCTGCTTCTTTTATTTTATTTTTTTTTCTAAAGATCATTTGACTCTTTTTGATTTGGAAGTACAAATTCATTCAAATATGCCGGAATATTTCCATTACAGTAGGATGGACATTCGTTGTTAGGGTTTTTTTTTTTTTTCTCAGCACAGCAAGTTCAATACCATCATATTAATTTTAGCTTCACGAATTATGAAACGTATATCGAAACATTTAATGCAGACCACTTCTGTTGAAATGTAAAAATAATTATCACAAGGTAATTTTCGTAGCTAAAATTTCTTCTTTTCATTATCAGTAGCGAATTTGAAGACTTAGATTAGAAACTAGGAGCACAACATTTTCTTCTCATTATTTTATAGATATAATCTACACTTTCTTTAATAATTATAATCAATAATTATTGATAGCATTATAATCTAAATACACTGAAAAATATTATTAATTACTATATAAAACAATAAATAAAATCAAAATACTATCGTAAACAATACGTACAAACGAACAAAGTACATGAAAATTTTTAAGTTATTATGGATCACTGTTTTGACGTCAGCAGGTTGTGACGTCACTTGTAGCAGGCCCGGTTAAGGACACACAGCGACATCTCGGAGGCCCCGGCCTAAGCCTTAGAGTTTTAGTGCAATCCTGAGGGGCGAAATGCTTAAGACAACGCGAAACGCGGTGTCAGCAATAACCGATCGTAGTCAGAACTGCAAGCATTTTTTTGTGTCTCTCTGTAAATAAATGAAAAATGCTATGCACTCCATAATGCACAAAAAGCATATTCATCTCAAAGATTCATATCAATTTCATTACGTTTCTAGTATCCTAACATCATTAAAATGTACCACAAATGGTTTACCCCATAGATCGTAAAAGAATGTTCTTTTCAGGAACAATGACAAACAACATTATATACAATACCCTGGATTCAGAATTTAAAAAAATATTAAATATTAGATAAAAAATGAGCAGGTTCACTAAATATTGTTTCACTACGCATACGCGAATGTAATCAAAATATACTGTGCATAATATATTAGCTAAATGTATGCAGCAACTTTTGTGAAAGTTTCAAAAACATAGCTGGAAAATTCTGATGGTGATAGTCGATAGATTAAGATTGAAAATTCGCTGTTCCCAAAAGGAAGCAAAAAGATGAGGGGCGGTATCCAAATATACAATGAGAGACACTTCATTCTTTATATGTCAACTTTCATAAGCTAGTATATTTGGATACAACCCCTTATCTTTTTGCTTCTTTTTCGGACCAGCAAATTTCGAGCTTATTCTACCGACGATTACTATCAGAATTTTCAAGCTATGTGCTTGAGACTTTTACAAAAGTTGGTCTATACATTTACCTAATATATTATGCAAAGTATATTTTGATTGAATTCGCACATGCGCAGTGAAACAATATTTAGTGAACCTGCTCATTTTTCATCCAATATTTATTATTTTTTAATTCTGATTGCAGGGTATTGTATATAATGTTCTGTGTCATAGTTCCTGAAAAGAACATTCTTTTATATTAAGAACTTTGAAAATTATAAGGGAGGATAAGGGTGAGGATGATAAGGGTATAAGGGTAAAACACTTGGTGAAATTTGGGATTATATTTATAAAAATCTTAATTTCTCTACAAGTATACGTGCTATCCTCATAAAAATGAACATAGTTTATTAAAAGAAGCCTCCTAAGTATGTATTAACGTTTCAACGCTTTGCGATATTAGTTTTTACAGGGTTATCCAAAAGATATTCGTCTTTCTTCAATTTGTTGACGGCCCTTTATGGGGTTTCGGGAAAAATATTCGCGGAAATATATGACGTCTATCATCTTGTTTACACTCCTGAAGTTTCGGATAATTCCTTATGTATCTTTCCAGCTATTTAACAAAACGTCTAAAATCGCAAGTGACCGGTCCTCATTGGCCATATAGTGTAATTTTAAATAAGTTACGATGAAAGTTTATAACAATTTTGCATCACGGTATACAAGTAGTCAAACATGGCTTTTAATACCCAGAATGGAAATCCTTGAGCATGTTTCATGTAGTTGAGTTTATTAAAATCAGATTCAAATGAAGACAGATATAATCTTACGTAAGGAACAGCATCAATATTATTGCAATATTTGTTCTTAATATATGCATAAGACGAAAATGTTGTTTCAACGAGCTCTGTATTTGTTAAAGACAACAAATATCTTAATGCACTGAGTTCTTTGTTCTCTTAATTTTTTGCGAAGATGGAGGAAAACATAAGTAATCATGAAATATGATTAAAAGGGGGAAAAGCCAGTAACATTGAATTATCTATGAATTAGTAGGTCGAGTGGGCCATTTCCCTCATATTGAGCGTAACATGTTGAAGTTACACATAAGACTATCTTTATAACCAAAAATTATCAACTTTGTTTATGTGTGTTCAGTTGGATTATTTTTGTGATCTCCGCCATTACCAATATTGTTTTCACGTACCCCCACCAGACCCGCTACTTATCCCAGGTTGGGCATTTCGCTGCCCTAACTAATCCGTTTGGCAAAATTCCATTTTACTCTACTTTCACCAACGGTGAGCAAGGGCACCTTCTTCTGATAATATAATAAACTAAGATATATTTTATAATCGGGGTGAATGTTTGCGAAGATGGAGGAAAACATAAGTAATCATGAAATATCATTAGGATGGGGCAAAGCTGGTGACATTGAATTACACAGGTCTACAAAGTTTAACTTTTTGTCTTGGGTTTTCAGGAATTTATGTAAATTGAAAGAAATCTGGTATGCTTATTTGAAAAATAATATCCATTTTTATGTATCACATCAGGATTTTTTACGATTGAGAAACTAAGAATTTGGAATTTGAGAATTTTCAAGTTACACAACATTCATTAAAAAATGTACAAAAAAATCAGATAAATAAATAAAATCATATATGCATTTATACATGTGTGTGCATGTTTTATAAGGAATTATATTCTAATATATACAGTAAAATTACTTTTCTTTATCATCAAAAGAAAGCTTTTGTCCTTTAGATTTTGAAGCTGGTTTAGTGTTTCTTTTTAGCCCCCAGCAGTAATCTGCCAACATATTGACCATTTCCGTAAATGTTCAACACATGTGTAACAAACTATATGTGGAGCCCATTTCTTTTCCTGGTCACAAATTTTCATACCGAAGAAAGCATAATATGCCTTTTTAACGAAATCGGTTATGTTCCGCTGCCTTTTTCTGACTACGCATCCACCACAGATGCAATAAAATGAGTTCGGGTTATTTATACAACCTCTTGGTGCCATATTGCTATAAGAAACTGACAAAACAAACGTAATATATCAATAAACGATCAAAATAAACGTACGTTCTCACTACAAATGCGCGTGAGAAAATTGCGCCTTCTCAGGCAAATATCAACACATAAAGTGACGCCATCTGTATTTATATTTCACATCCTTTAGTGCAGTATTATATTTTACCTTTATTGACATTATTTTACTAAGAAATTAAATTTTTTTATTAAGAATGTATTTTATTTAATAAATATTACACATTAATTTTATTAAGAGGCATCCCCTCCGTTTTTGTTTTATGAAAAAACTGTGGCTGATAGCAGAAAACTAATGTCATATTTGTGATCAGCATGACTGATTTACTAAGAAAAAAGTGCTATACTACAAACCCCAGATTTGTGTTGACCTGTGTTACCTATGAATTACTAGACCAATTAAGCCATTTCCCTCATTTTGATCTTAACATGTTGGAACATGGTGTGTAACATGGAGTTACACATGAGACTATCTTTATAACCTAAAATTATCAACTTTGTTCATGTGTTTTCAGTTGAATTATTTTTGTGGTTTTCCGCCATTACCAATATTGTTTTCACGTACCCCCACCATATCCGCCACTTAACCCAGGTTGGGAATTTCGCTGCCCTAACTGATCAGTTTGGCAAAATTCCATTTTACTCTATTTTCCGCCAAGAGTGAGAGAGGGCACCTTTTTTTATAATATGATAAATTTAGATATCTTTTATAAGCGGGGAATTCTAAATTCTTCGGTAATTGCGCTTTTCCTAAACTTGAAAGCAATGAAAACCATTCCGTCCATAATAAAATGAAATAATGATATTATAACAATTTCTTATGTTAGTAAAAGATATGCTATTTGGCTAATTGCTTTTTAATTACTACTATAAAATATTCTGCTCGAATCTTCGAATTAAGATACAGTTGTTATATCACCCATTCTGATAAACAAAAAAAGCGCCATCTATCCAAATACGCGAATAAGAAAAAATATGGTTAACCACAAGTAACATTTAATATACGACAGCATTACATCTGAATAAAATATTAAAAGATAACTATATTTAAATTTCGGACAATTTAAATGAAACAGTACATATAATACATATTAAGAACAATAAAATAGATATTTCGGACGAAAATTCATCCCTCATCAGTACTATACAACAATAAATCACGAAAATTGGCATTAAAAAATATACTCATTTGTATAAAAATGTATCATTTTTATGTCATATTTCGTTATTTTATGTTGTATAAGTTCTGATGAGGGATGTATTATGTGTACTCTTTGATTTAAATTGACTGAAATTTAAATATTGTTATCTGTTGCAAGTAACACGCTTCACATTTGTCGCTAAAGTTTAGATTATGTGCATATTCTAATTTCTTAAATAAATTTAAAATTAGAGAATTATATTATTGTAACATATTATTAAATTAACAAATTTGTATTATTACATACATATAAAATTACTTTAAATGTGCGTTTAAGGTACAATTTATTGTTTCGTGAGACACAAAAAAAGAACATTATATCCGAATATGTGGTATAACAAGACTCTATATAAACAGAGGTGATGTTGTTGAATAATCATTAACCACTATAGTAAGCTCCGAATATAGTATGATTCTAAGAATATAATGAAAACATTGTTCAATGTCACTATCAATTGATAATTGTAGAATAAATATATGAAAAAAATCCTCAATATTCAAAAATATATGTAATTAGGAATAAATTGGGGATACCCTTTAAATTCGGTAAAAAAAATATAGTTAAAATGGAATTAAAATGAATTATTTTATATTCCAGAAAATATTACCATTTAAATTAAATTCTTTTTTTCCCTTTTGAAATACAGATCAAAAAAGCTCTATGGAATAGTTTACGAAAAAAATATCAATCAGACATTGTCTATTTTTTAACTTTTATGTTTTCACCGTTATCCATAATGACACATTTTTTTCATTCTTTTTTAAATTCAAATGCAGCACAAAAAACCTTATTTGCCATTTTCCTTATTCTTTATTGGAAATCCCTCTTGATACAAATTTGATCTGAAAGTACTTTTCAGAGTACTTTTATCTCAAAAAGATTATTTTAAATCCCTTTGCAAATTCTTCAGATAAATGTATGATCAAATAATAGAATAAAAGAAAAGTTACTAACTTTAAGAACTATTGAAACAGAACTACAATGTTCATTTTTTAATAGAATTCATATTTAATTGCCTTAGAATCGTAATAAATCATTCTAATATAATAATTTTTTTTTCAAAAGTTTTATGATAAAATAAGTGGTATAAAATCTTGTTCTTTTTTTAAGTGTTAAAATTATAGTAATTTTTAACTTATAATGCAAATTTTATGCAAATTTAAAAAATAAAAATCAAAGCATCCAACTTGGGCTATCTGTGTTACAGAGCATACTACACAACGCACAGAACATTGCTGAAAAAACGTATAAATGAAAAATCTAACAGATTTTTTAACATTTATACGTTGATAGATTGTCTACTAATTATACCAAAAACATATTTATAAGCTATGTATTATGTATTCAAATAATAGAGCTTTGAAGTTTTTTATAAGCTATTTGTTTAAATGCAATAAGCAGTATGGGTCCTAATTTTGTTTATATTCTATAAATATAGAAACATTCAAAGTAAGTTTTTAGCCACTTTCTCCTATAATTTCAGAAGCAATGAATATATAAATTGATTACTCGCATAGAGCAGAGAGTGTTTATCTGTTATAGAGCTGAGAGAAGGAAGCTCTTTTGCGCATATTCCGATGGTTTCTTTGTGATGCTAGTCCTTCCATTCGGCGAATCACCATCAAACCACATGTGGGCTGTCATGCTCAACATGGTTAGCATAAAAAAATATTTGTCACAAGTTGTGTCCTTTAGGAAGATATATAGACTATAAGTGCCGTAGACTTAACATTAAAAGATTAAGTTGAAACCCACGCGCTGTATGTTTACACAATTTAGAACATGTGAGGTTTTAACAAAGAGACTGCCCGAAGTTCCAATACAGGTGAACCTTGGTAAATGGATGATTCTTGAACCGATGGTTACTTCAAGGTCTTATAGCAAAGGTCCTCTTTATGTTACTGTTAGGAACAGAGACACGATATACTCTTACTACGTTTTATAAATAAGCATTCGTTAGTAGTGTATTTCAATAAAATGTTTAATTTTACACCTAAATTCCCATACCAGGATCAAATTAATGTTTGCAAAATAACTCACTGAACTCAGTGATGTGCAGTCCCCATATACACATCCCCAGTACAAAACAAAAGGGTGTCTTCCTGCTAACAATGCTGTCGTCATGATGTTAAAACAGAAAAAGTAGACAAATGTAACAATACGGTGTGGTGCAAATAATACTTTCCTGTATAAAGACTTACACTTACACATGCACACACACGAGTGAGCAAAGTTTTATTTAGTGCTCAGCAAAAAATAAATCGCAAAAAGGGTGAACAAATTTGATTCAAAATAAAACAAATTATTTAAAAAATCGCACGTGCGGGTCTCCAGCCAAGCTTTTAATATTAAGTCTACGGCCCGTCTGATCCATAATTATTCCTGGATTACGCTATTTGTCAGATTTTGTTTTACACGAAACCTGTCGACCACGACAGCTATCACTGTGTTGAATTTGTTGGTCACGGTTATCTGCTAAACAGTTTATGAGGAATCTCTAAAAACAAAGCTAACCTCGCGTTACCTTGCTTATATTGCTAATTTTCCAATACAATAAAACAATAAATAAAATATAAACAAATAAACTGGGTATTAGCGGGAATCCATTTAACTCTCTAATTAACTACTGTACGACTGTGGGATTTATTTGACGAATCTTGTTAAGGATATTTCTTCAGATATCTATAAGTGTAAATTAACGTATGTGACGCGATACTTGATTATTTGATATAAATAGTAAGAACAAAATAGTAAAAGGCTAAACCATAATACATATTAAATTGCTATAAACCTACAAGAAAGGGATCTTACTTTGCTCGTTTCATACTGACAGATTTTTTTTTTTGGATTTTGTTTTTATTGTTACAATAAAATATTAAATATCAATTCGTAGACTTCCTTTTAGATGTGTAATTATATTGTTCTGCCTCACATGACGCACTAATCCTTCTAGTAATTACTACCGAAACATTAGTCCTTTTATTTAAAATTTTATGGGGCTGAAAGTATTAATATTTATGTAGTTTGTTTTCTGTTAAACAATTGCTATTGAGATATATGTATGTACGTACATGCTTATTTCAGGATTAAAATATAAACTCAAAAGCAAGTTAATCGAATTATAAATTAACATGCAGATATGCAATTTAATTAATCAAAGAATCAATTACAGCACTGCAGATATACTCACTATAAATTCACTACGGGTTTTAGAATGTAATTTTAGAGTATTCAATCAATAGCATAATTAATGACCAAATAGAAAGCAAATAAGTGTTAATAATAATGCTGCTCGTATTACGTTAGAGCACTTCAAATATTACCGATCAAACAAGATTGATTAGGTTTCATTATTTATCGTAATTAAGACTAATTATGGTGTTAAATGAAATGATAACTACTACATGCTGCCTGCAATTTCATGTCAGTCCAAGATAAATCGTTAGTCAAAAACAGAAATGCTACAGAAATAGCTACATAATATGACGATAATTTTAGGCAAATGAAGATAATGCGTATAAGATGCAACTGTTTGACCAACAAAAATTTAAATTTGTGTAAGAAATTTCTGTATTAAGAAAAAAAAACATTTTTTAAACTTTATCAAGAATAACAAGGAAGGTCTCCATAGGAGCATACTCAGAAACATTTGAAAAAAGTACAGAATATTCTTCTCGTGAGGACAGTTATATTTATAAAAATAATTTCTGCGGAAACTTGATATAACGTCCGTAAAAAAGTATTAAAATTACGTGTTTTTTATCGCTGGTTGGCGACATAATGAGATAAAAATACGCTTTTATGACAAACAGCCTATTAGTAAAAACTTTCCCTACTCTTCCTACTAAACTAGTTTAAGTAAGTTTAACATTTATTTAACCAGGAATTGCATTTGGCGAGGAAAAAGTGTTGTTCGCCAAATCGCGTCTTTTTGCGCCAAATACTCGAAAATATTTTATTTTTTTATACGTTTTCCACTTGGCTTCCGCAGCTAAATTTGACTGAATCTTTATTACGCATATGAGTAGTTTCATTAGCATTTTTTCAAAATTTTCTGAGTATGCGCTTTAAGGAGACCTTCGTTGTAAGACATTTGTAAAATTCATTATTCCAGGCACTCGTCAGGATTCTAATATTAAGTGTTAGGATCTAATACTCAGTATCGATGATGACTGAATACTACAATTTCGATGCTATCGATCTAAAAGTTTAAAAAGCATAATGCAAAAAATTCATACATTATTAAAACAATGACTTCAAACAATTTTCTACTACTTTAAATATCTTCTTAGTTTTTTATTTTTATTCGGATATACAATGACATCCAAAACTGAAGGATATTAAGTAAAAGTATTTTTTATTAATTGGTTTCAGATGCAATACTTTATTGCTAGACGACAGTTTAGGACCCAAGTAACGCAGTGTTTATTGGCCCATCGTTGGTAGCTTGTGGAAACGGTTGGGATATGCCAGGATTGGGAATGCTAAGGTTGGCAACTGGATGGGAAATGGTAGGTACAGAGATTCCTCTAATTGGGAGCGTGTCAGAGCACGATTCTGAGCAGTCAACAATTGGACTATTGATGGATCTTCCTTGGGTAAAAGTACTTCAAGGCGGACATTTTTTTACTGTGGGTCAAAGTGGAGTGCCAATTATCCAAAAAATAGCTCATGTTGGCCCAACCATTTTGTGATACATAAGGAGTACAATGGGGTCTTTAATTTAAGAGTATTTACCTAACAACGACAGATCTTTTAAAATTAGACTAAGAATAGTAAAACTTTTGCTTATAACAGTCAATCAACATTAGTGTTTCCCAACTACACGTGATGTGATTAGACCAACGGTCGTTCCATGATAATGGAAGGTAGGATTGACAAGATCCAGTCCATGAAGTAATCAACTTTCATGCTGTGACTGGAAGCAACGTTGATGATGAGAACAAGAATTTAAAAAAACGTACCTTCTAATTACGAATTGTTTATGTTAACGAGAATAAACCAATTGTCGCAGAATTAGAGTAATTTATCTTGTTAATCTCTCATCAATCATGTAATGACATAGACTGGCTGTGTTATTGGGTTCGTATTGCTTCCTTTCCATTATATGCATGATATCTCGCAAAGAGACGTGAAATCGGGTTTTTATTTCATTAGAAAAAATGACAACAGCAAATCAAAAATGACTAGTTCAAAAAATGAATTATATCTCCATTTAGTTAAAGACATTTTTATATAAACAAATTGAAAACAGAACTCGAAAAAGTTGTCCAAATTTTATAAAAGTTGTACACAACACTTTACAATCTAATCAAGTATATGCTTGTAAAAGATGGTTAATTTTCTATGCATAGTTTTTGAAACTATAACACTTATGTAGTTGAATGATCGTTGCTCATTTTAGCATTTAATACTGCTTAAATTAACTCTTCGTATTTAATATTATTTGCAACAGGAATTGCATCAAACTTTCACTGTACAACTTTCAATTTTGGCGTTTTTAATGTAATAGTTTTTGTAGGATAAGCCGAGAAAGTGAAAATGACACAATATATTCAATACTGGCAGGCCCTCATATTACTGTCTCCCTCCCATAAAACTTCTCCCATAAACTTTGGCAACAGGGCCGGTCTCTTCTTGGTCCTGTTGCTAAAGTAATTGGTTAGTAAAATTCATTTTAGGCAGCATGTCTTTTTTTTTCTCACCAGTTTTTACACATTCAATGAGTCAATCCGTGAATATCATTGCAGTTTTTATTGTCCTTCCAATCATCTTTCGTTACTTGAACATGTTTTACTGTACTGATAATAGACAAATGCTTGTCCAAAACATCTACATTACATGTTTTTTATTGTTTTTAGTATGATATTATTCAGTATTTTATTAAATGTCTGAATTTAAAGTGTTAGTTTTCATATAACTAATGTTTCATTTATTTGAATCAGTTTCTAAAAAATTAATGCTTATGTAATTTAAAATCCAGTTTCAGTTTTAAATATTTTAGAGTAAAAATGAAACGAATTTCCTTGAATTCCCACCAAAAATAACCCATTTAATTTTCTATTTAGGATAGGTGTCCCTTAGGGTACAGTGTAAGTTGAATTGATTAGTTCCATTCTCAATTTTGCAACTTTAAAACTTTGAAATCATGAAATTTGATTCCCAAATCTTTTCATTTAATCATCGTTTTAAAGAAGATGAGTGATAGTGTCTTCGTATTTACCTCTTAGGAATTTAATCTCTTTTTCAAATGAAGAAAACTTACAATATTTTTTTTAATGCAAGTCAATCTCTATTTATCACCGAATGATTTATTTTAAAGCAGGAAAAAGTTTATTTCTTTCCTAGTAAGATACTGAAAGAAGCCAAACGTTTCTTTCGAATTTTAAAAGATATATATTTTGAAAAAAACAAACTCAAATTTGTTCTAAAGTACAAATAATAATATGAAAATCAAATTACAGACATTCATTTAAGACTAACATTTATTTGTAATTCACATTTTCAAAAAAAATTCTAAAGGCATTTCCATGCTAAAAGAGACAAACATTTTTTTTCAAAATTAAACACTACATTTGATACAATAAAAAAATCTTTACTCGCCAATTAGCCTAAATACAAAAATTTACGAAGGGCCTATGTTTAAGTTCAAAGATATTCAATTTATAAAAATGAGCAAATTCGTGGTACTTATCCAAAAGTCACTGTAACAATAAAATTCAATGTAAATTTTACAAATACATTTCAATTGAAAATATCGTTTGTATTCGAAAGAGTTAAGTACGTAATTAAATATTCCATGACAATAATGGATGGATTTGTGAGAGTAGTTATCTTTAGAAAAACTATATGGTCCTTCGTTTTGATGTGATGAGTAGGAAATCTACGTACGCATATTGAATGAATCTAGAATTAGATATCCATTTAATTAATTACAGGCTATAATTCACATTGTTTATTAATACTAATTTTCTAATTTCAATTTCATATAAAAAGATGGGAAATGTGCATTTTATGGGAAATACAAGACTCTACTTTCTTTGGTTAGATGTATCAGTAATATTTCAATTTAAAAAAGCAGCAAGATAAAATCATTATTTTAGGAAATATGTAAAATATATAAAATTAATCTAACAGTAAAAGGCAAAACTGAGCTGCGCTACCAGGGACCTGAGGGCTCCCGTTAGGCACATCAACACCGCCATACCAAAGTTCTGAGAAACTTTTAACGAGCACGACCAGGAGAGTTCCTGTATGCTCTACTATCGGTGGGAGCGCGCACCTGCTGACCACTCCCATTCTCCCAAGTATTTGACGATAAAGGTCGTTGCGATTAGCAGAGGTGACTACTCTCTTAGGTCTCCATCACTCCACACTTGGGGAGACGCTGGAGTACTAAGACAACTTCGGAGACCGAAATGAAAAGGGGAAAACGGGCTCTAGGCCGTATACCGTGTATCCCCAACGACTCTTACTTTGCCGCAGCTTCCGAACTTCGAGCACCTATGAAGGCTATGACTGGTCTCATCGGCTGCGGTGAGGAGGAGGAGCCTCTCGCCAGTCTGGGATGATAAGGAAAATCATCACTGAACGCATAGACACGTCTTGTCTTAGGTTGTCTCCGCGTGACCTCGGAGATCATTCCTTCCGACTTCTACCACCGGCAGATCGACGGAATCGGTCGACTCAGTAGAAAGGCTATTCGGAAACCCATGATATGTAAACAACACACAAAAACAAAAACACAAAAATGTTAGACAAAAACGGAAAGTTATGTTACGCACCACTATCTGACTCTGAAGGCCGTAAAAACTTCCATCAAAAGCGCCAAAAGGGCGGTCCCGATCGAGTTTAGTAGATTGAAAATTATTTTTTAGACTTCTGATAATCCAACCATCAGGCCCAGAAAGCTCTGAATACGCATAGACACGCTGGATTGTTTTTTCGACCCGCGGTTCGGGTTTTGGTATGATCGTTGCCGCGTTAGTCGGCGAGCCACCGGTCTGGTTCCTCATAATCGGACAGTAAAGGGAAAGAACCAACATCCTCCCAAGGAGGTGGCACGGGCCGCAGTGACCCGAGTGGCCTTGAGGACAGGAGCCACACTTGGTACAAACGAGCAATCTCCTTTCTGTCCGACCATTGAGGTCGACACACAACTACTCCAGCTGCAGAGGGAAAAAACTCAGGGAGTCTCAAAATCACGAGAACTAGTTGATCAATTCTATTAAATCTTTAGACGATTGATAGGTATAAATAAGATTTTTAAATGATACTTATTATATTTTTAGCTTATGACACATACACACTGTAAACTGAAATGTCTGAAATTTAGACACATATGCGTTTGAATTTTAAGATTTTTTTATGTCACTTTTTGGGTCTGAATTTCAAACACTTGAAACGTCTGAAATACCGCCATTTTCTACCAAGGCAATATTCAGCTAGAACAAAATGGCAAAAAAAACTACCCGTGTTGTCATTTATAGAATTATCTTTATTTGTTGATGCGGGAAAACAATATTGTTTCCCTTTTTCCCGAAGGTGGATTTGACCTCACGACTTAAGGGTTAGAAATACAACGCTTTATCGTAGATCGTCATCTATGATGTCTAACATTTCACATTCAGACACGTAAGTGTCTGAATTCCTTTTTCAGACAGATATGTGTCCGAATTTAAGATGCCACTGTTTGTAGTGCATTTTAATTTAAAAACTGGATAGAACACAATAACATTACTTTCGATAACTGAATTAACATAATTTTGCGTCATTAACAGATAATCTGTTAAGGACGCGATATTCCATACTCGGATCAAGAGCCAAGGATTGCATCAAAGGAACAAATTATTACCTAGGATACCTTTATATATTTCTCTCATGAAAAAACAAATCCGTTTACAACAATGCATTTTATTTTGCGCCAAACCACGCTATAGAAAATATGCTTTTTAACCAGAAAAGCTGATTGATGGAAATCTATGAATAATAATAATTTTAAGTCAGTTCGACTTTTAGCTTACAACGTAATAATTTTATTTAAAACTGGATTAATGATCATGAATAGCTAATATTTAATTATAGTGTCCGCAACCGAGGTTGTCACCATTGATAAGCAAGGACATAATCCCCTAGTGTACCATTGCCTCATAAAAATCCAAACCTGCATTCAATGATATATGCAATTTTTCGTCAAACCACTGTCACTAAAATATTGCAATTGCTGGTGGACAAGATTATCGAAGATTTAAAAAAAATAATAATTTTATATCACTCCAAACTTCAGCTTACAATTTATTCATTTTAATTTTAAGACTGAAATAGTAAATATAAACAAGTGGATAAGTGTGATCGAAGATCGCCCAAAGGGTTTCGTTTAATATTCCTTTCAAAACACTTTATCCTTTCTTTAATAAATCCAAATAAATTTCATTTAGCAACCAAAAAAAATTCATGTTTTTTATAAAGTAAAAATTTACCGGTCTATTTTTCTCGTTTTTTCGAATATCTAAACCAGCCCGATAGCGGGCAAAGCCCGCTATTATATTCTGTCATAATAATATCTGTCATGTGGACTAAATGCGATATTTAAAAAAAAATAATTTCAAAATTAAACATGTTGTACACCTTCAAAATGTTAAAATATGCGAATATTTCCGTAATCGGGTTATTATCATGATTCAATACGTTCCTCAAACTCATATATTTACTACATTAAAGAAGTGAGTATAAAACGTCACAAATTTACTGAATGGTGTATACAAACGTTTTGTATACACCATTCAGTAAATTTGTGATGTTTTATACTCATGTCTTTAATATAGTAGTGTTTCATGGTGTAATCGTCCAGCATTTATATCATATATTTACTATTATCTATTACTACTATTTATACTCGCTTTGTATTATTCTGAAACATTTGAAAAATCCGTTAAACTTCCGATATGACGTCGGATTTTCTTTTTAATTCTCTAATGACGTGATATTAATCTGCTTTGTGTACATACACATACTTATACTCCTTGTATTATTGAGAAATCTTTCCATTTTATTACCACTATGACGTCAATAAATTTTATTTCATACTAATCTTATTATCAATTGGTGAGACTTTTTATTTCATTTTCACTTTTCAAGTGGTCAGTCAAATCGTCTGATAGAAAATTAATTATTGTAGAAAGACTTTCATCGTGGATTTTTAATTTTTGGCATCTGCTATAACGAAAAATGGTTAAATTTAATAGGAAAATGCTGTTAGAATTTTGGTTTTTTATCTCTATTTATTAAAATAATACGAATTTTTCAAATTTTAATATTTTGGGCTCTTTATAGGTGGTATTCAGATTTATACACAAAGTTTCAACTCTGTAAGTTACATAGTTTTTGAGAATGGCTCTGCGACGGACAGACAACGGAGCGGGAGTAATAGGGTTTCGTGAGATGAACGAAACCCTAAAAAAGATAATATTTCGCAATCGTATTCACAACTAAACTTAACGGCAATGACAAACAAGGAAATTATCATCTAGGATACTTTCAGTGAATGGAAATAGACCACGCTGTTCAGAATATCTATATTATAAAGGACAAACGTGTCCGTGCGTAACGCTGACGTCATTTTGCGAATGGCAACAGTTGACGATGAAATTTCAGTTTTGTGATTTTTACTATTGCAATTTTTTTAATTTCTAAACATCTCACATTTTTAATTAACACTTTCCAACCTAGTTGAAAAGTGTTTATGACTTCGGTTTGTCTGGCCGTCTGGCCGTCTGCCGTCTGGCCGTCTGCCGTCTGGCCGTCTGGCCGTCTGGCCGTCTGGCCGTCTGCCGTCTGCCGTCTGCCGTCTGTCCGTGCTCTAACTCCCGTAAATATGCTCGGATTGCCCTGCAAATTTTATATGTTATAATCGTTATCTATAGCATGTTCCCTATTTCAACGGAAGTGTGTAGCACTTATAGTTTTTTTACAGGGACACTCAAAAGAATTCCGTTACATTGCGGTCTATGGGGAAAAATCATTTGCGGTTTATTTAAATAATGTTTCAATACTTTAAACGCATTGAAATTTATATATATCACTAAGGTGCATTAGAAGAAGCTTAATATGGAATAGGGTGTGCATAGCACTTATACTTACTTTACAGGGACAGTCAAAAGAATTCCGTTACATTACGTCTATGGAGAAAAATCGTCTGCGGTTTATTTAAATAATGTTTCACTATTTTAAACGCATTGAAATTTATATAAGGTTCATTACAAGAGACTTACTACAGAATAGTGTGTGTATAGCAGTCATCGTTCATTTACAGGGACACACAAAAGAATTCTCTACTGTATGTTAACAATAATTCCTGGAAGTGCGTTTTAAGTTACTGAATGCGATTTTAATTTTAAATCGCTTTTTGTATATTACGTGGTGTGTATAAATTCTGTAGATCCTATACAGGGAAGTACAAAAGTTCGGGAACACATATCCGTATTATTTAACTCCAGACGGAGAATTTTAAACTGTGCTACGTGTTTCCTAACTGAACTAAAATTTAGCATCCTATGTAGTATATATACAAATCTATAGATCCTATACAGGGCTGAATAAAGTATTCGGATTACTTAGATGTTATCTTTTAGCTTATAAAAGAGTATGATTCGTAAAATTATTTTGGAAGCGTTGGAAAGTGTTACATAATCTATGCTTGACGCATGATTTTTCGTTCTTGTTAATTTTTACACCGTTATATAGGGAAAAAAATCTAGTTTGAAATGCAATTTGTTTGAAAACTGTATCTTAATTCGCTGATTTATTATGGCTTTTAAAACAAAAAAATGGTATTTTTCATTTTTTTCGTGTTTAATGGTTGCCATTGGTAATTCGCCCCCCCTTCTTGGCGACCGTATATTATCGTTGATTAAAGAATTGAAATTAGTATTATTAGTTAGAAATTTAATATAGACACGTTGAAAAGTAAAAAGAAAAATACTTTTGCTCATTCTATATAAAATGCAAAATAATAATAATAATAATAATAATAATAATAATAATAATAATAATAATAAGCGTTTTGATGAGCGATAATTTTATAAATCAAAATAGTTTAATTTAAAAAAGAAATATTTGTGATACATAAAAATATTTTTCAATGTAAAAATTTTAACTGAAAACAATATTTGGCTATTTATCGTTTGCGCCAGGATTATCACGTTCAAAAATCAACTTGTGATGTTTCGCTTGCTGTTTTAAATGAAAATTCTAAGGTTTAATTTATTGGCGCGCCAGGACTGGCAAAACATTTTTACCTAATGAGTTTTTAAAATGATGAGATCATATAATATGGTTGTGTTAGCTGTTGCATATTGTGGGATTGCAGCTTTGTTATTAGATCAAGGTAGAATAGCACATTCATAATTCAAAATACCGCTGAATTTGAACAAAACATCTAAGTGTGCTATTAGTAAACAATCTGACATTACAGAATTAATAAGAGAAACGAAGTTAATAGTCTGGGATGAAGCATCCGCGTGATGAGTAAATTAGTATTTGAATGTGTAGACCGTATGGTTAAAGACATAAAAAACAATTATTCGCTATTTGTTAGAATAGTAGTTGTATTTGCTGGCGACTTTAGACAAATTTTGCCTTGATTCAAACATATAGAATAAAATTATTGGTACTTCTCTATTATCCCGTCGACCACTTTTAACAAAAAACTATCGCCAAACTGTAAGATTAAACGCCAAAAATGCAGTCCCATTTACTTGATGTCAGAAGCATTATATGTGTTTGTTATGTCATCAAGTGGGTTTTAATTCGACATTTACGTGTATTTTTCATTATGTTCTACTGATTTATTTGTTATTTCATTAATTTAAATAACAACTGTGTCCTTAAATTCTTATATTATTTATTTATTTTGATACTCCAATGGTAACATTCTCCCATTTATTTGGCGTTACAGTTTGGCGATAGTTTTTTGTTATGAAAAGTGGTCGACGGGATAATAGAGAAGTACCAAATTATTTTATTAAATTTCGATGCTAATCTTATGTAATCGGGTCCATGTCAAGGGAAAGTTGCACATAAATGATGTTGTTAAGAATAGGGTTTAATGATAATAATAATCTATATTATAAACGAACACATGTCTGATTATTGCTGAAGTCATTTTTATGGTAGCAACGAACTGACTAATAAATTTCCCTTTCACTGCATCTTTTTAAACTTCTAAACATCGCACAATTTCAATTTCTACACCGTCGTATAGAAAAAAAAATGCAATTTCTTTGAAAACTATATTTGAATTTACAGATTTTTTATGATTTTTAGAATAATTTCCAAGCATGAATTAATTTTAAATCATTCTCTATCACGTGCAGTCCGATTGCGAAAGATTAATCCGTTTGCATTTAAAACAATATAAATAGTTCCGCATTTGTTTCTGGCTAATATTACAGAAGGAAATTAAAACTTCATCAAAATATAAACATAAATAATAATATAATATAAATAAAATGCAAATTTAACAAACATGTTCTCGAACTACGCGCCTAAACAGTTGAAATTTTCAGAATAAAAAACCTGCAGTAAGCAGCGAAATCTTGGACAATTCCTTTGGCCGTTAACTCCTGGCATGCGATTTAAAAGTATCGTTTTATTAAATTTAGAAATTTTATCTTAATATATTATTGATATTTTTCTTATATTTTTTTTACGTTGTTAATGAATCAGTTTAAAAATCTATATATTTAAAACGCTAAGCGTTTTGTTTCGACAATCCGTGAGAACAAACTACTACATCAAATTACATCATTCTTTTTTTAAATGAAAGATATTTGGTCATAGATTTGTTATCGCACATTCGTTTGTTCGAAAATTTAATTAATTAGCCGTAATCTTAAATTAAAATTTTACTTCTGCTTATGACGTCATAAAGTCGGCAATCGGATTAACGCCCACTGTTGCGATTTTCTGAACTCAATGATTGCGAGCATAAAAAATAAATATTAAATATTAAAAGCACGTGACTTTTAGGCCGAATTTTTTAATTTGTAAGTTAAAATATAGTTAAAATGTTTAAGTATTTCGGTAAAAATATTTATCCGTGTATTTTATAAGCAAATAAAAATTCATATTTACTGTGACGTCACGGAAATATTGTGCATTGGGTTCATTTTATCATTAAGCATTATAACTTTGTTGATGCCATTTTTTTCATTACAATTAAATGCAAAATATATTTTTATTTGTATGCATGGTGCTTAAGCATAAATGTACGTGTGAAAATTTTGTACCGGTGAAAATGACGTTATGCTTAGCTTGAAATGCATTTTAACATTGATAAAACTAAAAAGAAAAATTTATATGATTGTGTCAACATGGCGTAATATTAACTGATATTTCAATTTTTAATTTTAAAGATTAGAACTGAAGCCTTTATTGGTTGCTTCATCTTGATTGCATACCTTGATTACATGTTACCAATTACTTTTTTTAAATTATAGGATTAAGTTATAGGAATTATAGGATTTAAATTATTAAGATTTCCTTTTTTAATAAAAAAAATTCACAAAAGTAAAGAATTTCAGGAAAAAAAATTGAAATAATGATTGTATTTTTAGCTAGAATAAACAATGTAAGGCTAATATTTTATAGGAATTATTTTGGTAGGTTTGTTATAAGTTCATTTAACAGTTCCTTATTAGCGGCAAAGTCCTTTTTCTTTCACTGTGAATTTTTCTTTCGATGTCAAAAAATGATAGTCTACTTTTGGACGCCAACCAAAACACAGTGGCAATATTTAGAAATGTATAACGGTTGTGACAACAAACGGCACTATCGCTTTAGCTTTCATCGCGCTTACATCACTTCTAAATACTAAAAATTTAATTTTTTTACTACATTTTGCAATTTCAATTCTTACATCCTCAATTAGAAAAAAAATTAGCTTTCGATTGAAATTTATTTGAAATCTGCCGCTTAATTTAACGACTTTTTAAATAATTTTCAAGCATGAAATATTTTTCAATTCCATCTCAACAATGACCATCCGTTTGTTTTAATAATGTAAAATAGCCCCTTGGATAGTTGCAACAATTGAAAATAGGTATCCCTAACCTTCATGAAAAGTGAAAAAAAATAATAATAATAAAAACCTGATAAATCATAAGATCAGATTATCCATAAGATATAGTATTTTGGAGCTAATATAAAATCTGTCAAAAGAAAAAAAAAACTATTTTTAGTTTATGATTAACATAAAATTGATATGTTGAATTCGTTGATGTATATGTTGAATCAGAATATGCTAGGAACTGTTATTTATTATTTTTTTAAAGATCCATTGGATATTTAACTGTATAAGAGACCGACTCTGATGGAAAAGGAATAATCATCCTGATTATGTAAAGGGATAGAAGAAACCATACAAATAAATTACAATTGAAAACATTAAAATTCTCCCTCATCTGCATATTAATTTATTATTTTTAACAAAAATTCTTCATTTTTACATAAAAATTTATTAGCTTAAAACAATGGATGCGTTTTAGAAGATATGGATTTGAAACGAACAATGATTAAAGAGGATATTTTAAAACTTTTAATTTAAACATTTTAAAACTTTTTTAACGTCGAATTTCAACGGTGCCTTTGGGCAGATGCAATACATATGCGCATAGGAGCTCATTCGATTGCATTATCACAGGGGAGGGGGTGCTTATACTATGTTCTTTTATTTACTGAATATGAGATGAAAGTAGGAAATTTGTATGATACTTTATGATAGGACTGTTTGTATGATACTTTATAAGTCCATGACCCTTTTTTTTTTTTTTTGTCGTGTGGAATATGGTGGTAATGTCAAACTGATTTGCATTACGCATTTGTTTACGGAGTGTTCATTTGGAGTTTGCATCGGAAATAGCATTTCACTGAGGGGTGATTTTTTAAAATAAGATATTTGGAAGACTGTTTCATACGAAGCCCTACTTTAATAATAAAGAAGCTTATTTTACTGATATTGTTATAGTATTTTTTCCGTCACGTTTTGACGGGTTCCATCTAGTATATATTAAAAAGGAAAAATCTATTAGAATTAGAAAAAAATGGTTTTCGCCTATGTTCTATAACACGGGAAGCCCGGGTTCGATTCCCTAGTGTTATAATAAAAACCTGATGTTGTATTTATATTTCATTACCCCTACTAGAATTTGGATCTGTACACCATAAAACAAACGTCAGTTATTCATCTAGATCTTAGGATTCATATTAACATTTAGAATTTTAATCATGAATTATTTTTCGAGATATTGTTTTGTAAAATTTCTACAGTGATGTCAGCTAAATTACTCCGTTGAATGTAAAAAAAGAAGGGGGGGGGGGTAGTGAGATTATTATACATTTTTGTTGCCATTTTCCCATTAAAACAGAGAAAAAATTTAGATTTCAATACATGCAAAGCCACAATCGTTTGCTATCCAAACTTTTGAATAAATATGTTTGGTTTTATTTTGTTTCTATAAATTGATTTAAGGATTTTTAGCTTAACCCCTTCGCGACGAGCGTCCTTTACGGAATTTATAATCTTTTACCACCGGTTTTTTAAAACAGAAATTTTCGCTTATATGAATCGCAGAAATGCTATTATTAAATAAGGCAAAGCTTGCACTAAAAAATAAGTGGTGGGAATAATCGAGGATTCTGAGCATCTTATTCGTCACGTACACGTGTCGCTCGTCCGCAAGGGGTTATGCAACGCAACTTAAAATTTACCTAACTACTAGTAAATCTGCAGATCAGGAGCTTCAACGTCAGCTCTGAAAGTCATTGTTTTTTAATATCACTTTTCATATTATTTAGCATGTTACAATCCGCAATTTAATTTTTTTATATTACATACATATTTATAGACATACTAGGAGGCCTACCCCCTGCGAGCTACGCTCGCCAACCCCCGCTCAGACTTCGAGGCCTCTAAAAACATGACAGCGTGCTTTGTTTTAAAAATATTGGTAAATCTGTAATTGGGTTGCCATGCTTTTAACGTTTTAATGAGGCATTTTTTTTTTATTATCATGGCCTCATACACAGCTGTTGCAACAACTGACGACTGTTTTCGGGATTGATAAGTAAAATCAATTACACCTTGAAAACCAGCTTGTATAAAATGGATAGGTTTAAATTGTGGCTACCTCTCGGACTTTTATAACAACGATCTGTATTCTATTCTTCCTTTGCGTTTAAGGATGAGAAAAATCCCATCTGCTTGTGAATAACATTAAGAACCACGGTATTGAAAAGTACTATGTTATAGACATTTTCAGTAACAGGTTTTAATTTTCTCTCTATTTTAGTGCACCATCATGCATATTTTCATGTTATTTTAAATATGTAAATTATTTATTTTATATAATATGTATATACGAATTTTCTAATAATTATTTATCATACAAAATTAATTAAATATTTCGTGCATGCATGCCTGCATTTATTCGGCATCAATTGATGAGATATTTAAACAAATTTTCTATCTACGACAATTTTACACCAGGTTATGTCACTTGAATACTGTCCATAAGAAAATCGAGTACTTTTCCAGTATAGGATCCTTTGCTTTTAGGTTTGGCGTAATTCGAGTTTCAAAAACGGCTAGATTTGTTAATATACATATATTTGTTGCCAAAAGTTATGAAAACAAACCCAATGAACTTTTGATGTTTTTCTATTATAGGCGACTTGACGCTTTTTTAAAAAGCTTGGAGCAATTCGGGCATCAGAAAGTGAGATTTGGTGCCAAATGACATAAACAGCCATGGAAACAAATTGACGATCTTTTTGTTTATATGCGTATTTTAATTATACGTATATTATTATTGTTTTTTCTATACAAATTACTTCTGATTGTATATAAAATTGGATAAATGACATTTTACGCTAAACAAAGTGTATAAATATTGAAAAAATGCTTCTGAATACGAAATGACAAAGTGAATAGGTTGACAGAAAGTATGTTGCCAAATTTCTTTTTCCGCCAAGGCTATTTTTTCTGTTTCGTCAAGGCCCCATATACTGGAAAAGCACCGAACTTTTATGCTTGTTTATACATGTATTTATATGTATATATACAATTTATTTATAATTGTCTTTCAATTTACCTCTTTTTGTACATAAAAATAGATAAATGGCTTCTTTATATTAAATAAATTGTATAAACATAAATGACGTATTTACATAAATGATGTCATTTGGACGAATTTATTCAAAATATTTTCAGTTTATAAATTAAATTAAATGCTGACAGACGATTGAATCCTGACGATAGAAATGTGATTTTTTTTTTCAAATTTTCCTGAAAAACATAATTTAATCACAATCTTGTCTTCATTATCGATTGAAATAAAAGATAAATTCAATTTCAATTTGAAAATGACGAATTAAAAGAAATCAATAATCCCTATCGTGATCCTTTTCGATTTTTCCCCCTTTTTTGTCACAAAAAAACTGAGTAATTAGTTGCCATCATTACAGAAATGTCAAAGAATTAGAAAAAAATTAATATCTCGAAAACTAATTCCAATTTCAAAATTCTATTACCAGTTTTGACATCCGCGGATTTTTATGGACTATTGGTATTAATTTCACCATCAAGCGTTTAATATTTTACTAAAAATAGCCCTGAAACATAATCAGTCGTTTCATAAAATCGTTTCATAAATTCGTTTCATAAAATCGTTTCACAAATTCGTTTCATTAGGATTTTATATATATAGGGTAGATAAAATACTTCGGAGGTTTCAGAAATTAGATTCGTTAAATTAAACACGATTTATGCAATGATATTCTGAAATTCTTATGAAATTCTTATTCTTGTAAATTTTTAGATAAAAAAATACATTTCTTATTTTGATATTCTTTGAAATATCGTTGCTAAGCAACTAATAAAATAAAGAGGAAAGAAAAAAAAATGCATTTTAAAATTTGTAAACTATAGGAAAATTAAATGTTTTATATTTCCCGAACAGTTGCAAAAAATTTCCAGTAATTTAAACAATTAATTTCTAAATTCTAATCGATGTATCGGCAAATTTTCAAAGTTATTGCATATAATTAAGACCTCCATATCGAAAATTTAGTATTCGTAATTTTACGTTTAAATCCATTATTCAAATATCGATTTTTATTTCAGTTAAAATTGAAATTTGAAAATCGTCTGCATTCCCATAAGAAAGCATTATGCCCTAAAAAGAAATGATCTATATTTTTTGAACGAATGAACCAAATGTAACCAAAGACGACCCAGCTAATTAAGGGTACATCACCAACATACTCACAAATTCAACCTAATCGAATGTTTTTTTTTACGGCAGTTATCATGCAACAGACAAACAAACAAACAAACGGAAACCAAAAACTTTTCGGGTCTCGAGCCTCAACTGACGTTTCGGCAATTAATTAAAACGTTAAAAATTGCAAAACAACTAATTCGTGTGGAATACCAGTTTCTGAGTTGAAGAAAATAAAACTGAATTACTTGTGATAGAACATTGGACTATTGTAGGGTAATCGTTTTGACGAATAGAGAAAGAAATAAATGTTGTCTTAGCGACATTTGCAGGCTCGCCAAGTTTTAAATATTGGTAAGATTTTACTATAATTTGTTCCACCAACCAAACTCTGCTGTAACTGCATGAAAAAACATTTTTTTTTATCAAATAGGGGAGGCCGGAGCAAGATGACTATATTAACAATTTTTGTTGTTTATTAATTTATTTTGAAGTAATAGTAAAATTAATTTTACATGAACTGTTAGAGTATTCCTTTGTACTATTAAATATATTACCATTTAATTTTTCAAATAAAAAAATAAAGGATAATTTTATTTTTTTCATAACGTTAACAAATTGTCATCTTGCCCTAGTACTGGGGCAAGATGACTTTGGCCTTTGGGCAAGATGACAACATTGAAAAAAGTTGAACATATTTTATCTTTTGAATATATTACATGGTTTAACAAATGATAACTGTGTTTTTACATCTTACAAAGTATCAAACTAAGCATAATGCATTGTAATGTAATGTTGAAGTGTTTAGTTGTGCAGCTAACAATAGTCACAAATAAAAATGCCATTTTCATAATTGGAACATTCTTCATGCCACCACTCTTGGCATTTACAGCACTGGATCCATTCTTCTGTTGGTGGGTCACAATATTCCTCGTCACAAGCGTCATCGGAAAACACCATCCTTTGAAGTTGATGCAACTGGATTGTTTGGCCTGGATTTAATAGACTTAGGCCAACTGAAACTTAGTTTGAGTTTTTTACTCCCTTTTTAGCTTCACGATCTTATTTTCTCTGTTTCCTTAAACGTTCCTGTTCTAGAGGGGGGGGGGGTGCTTAGCGGATGGCAAAAGTGTCTTCCTCTGGTCCCCCCACCTTTCGAACGATACCTCCCCTAATCCGATGCTCCCCTTAGCCCCAGAGAAGATAGAAACGCAAGGTCGCGCTGACAAACACACAGACAAACAAGCGTTAACATGATTTAAATAGAATGGACAACATAGTTTAATAAATTCCGAAACACTGGGCAAGATGACGAGCTGGTCATCTTGCCCCGGACTGCCTGTTTTAAAATATTCGTTTTCATTGCCATGAAGGAAGGCGATTATTTGACATTTATTCATGGTAATAGGTAGTATTTAAACTAAGTTACTCATAAATATTAATTAGAAACGACATATCTTACCTGTATCTGTAGCAGAGCTTATTTACACATGCATAAAAGTTATAACGTGGCAGCGGTAAACAATCAAAGCTTCACAACTAACACAAAAATGACGATTTCACAGTCTCTATACTATTGTTTAACGAACAGCCGATAGGAGAGCCAGTAGTGTCCGGTTGATGCTGCAACCTAGTGGAAAACGGAAAAATTAAGACATTCGTCATCTTGCCCCGGTCTCCCCTACATTTTTTTTTATATTTTGAATTTACCTACATGTAAATATGATTCCTTACTTATGATAGACAAAATATATAATTAATTATAAAGATATATTTAAAATGAAGAATGCAAATAGATTTTTTCCCCCTAAAAAACTCAAATGGGCTTATAAAATACAATAATAACACTACCGGGTGCTACGCAGCTACTAATTAATAAAATTTCGAAAAAAATATTAAAATGTGCACAAAATATCGAAATACATTCATTTTAAAAGTTTCTTTTACTCTTGTTTCGCAATCTTAAAACTTATACAGAACATAGAATTGTATACTTAACAATAAATAAATATCGTTTACTGATTTTAAGGAGAAAATTAAATTTTTATGAAATCACTGGTCGAGAAATATATGGCTTACGGCCTCCACCTTTCCTATTAGGACTTGCATTTAAAAGCAGAATAAATATATTTTGCCAAATAAGTTAATTCCTTTGAAAACAAAATACTTAGTTCAGATTTGAATATGTAGACGTCACCAAAAACATTATATATACTATTTAACAGCAGAAGTTATTCGAATTCCTTTAATAAATATATGACTATTATACCCTGATGTGCGGTAGAATTTCTAGTTGCTGCATCATTTTTTCTTCTCCCATGACTGTAAATTCTACAATTAGAAATTTTAGAGGGTCCAGCTCAGGCTTCCTGGGTTACAGAGCATAGGTGAAAACATTTTTTTTAACTCTAAAAGATTGTTTATACATTTATTTATTTTTTTTTAGATTGGCCAATAACAACATCAAAAAGCATTTTTATACAATAAATATAAATAATTCTATACATTTATATTAATCGCATTTCAGCAGGTAATAGTTTAAGAAATCGCCAAAGATTTCGCTACTTACTGCAGTCTTTTTTACTTTGATAATTTCCGTGTTTTAAACGCGTAATTTGGTTACATGCCTGTTAAATTTGTGTTTTATTTATATTATGTTATTATATTTATTTCTTTATGGATGAAGTTTTCATATCGTCTCTGGAATATTAGCTGGAGGCAAATGCGGAACAATTTAGGGCGTTTTAACAGCAAACGGATTAATCTTTCGTAATCGTGCTACACGCAAAAAAATAATGTTAAAAAATATATCACGCTTGAAAATTATTTTTAAAACCATAAATAATTATTAAACTTAGATAGAGTTTTCAAACTAATTGAATTTGAAAGTAGACCTTTTACCCTATTCGGATGTGTCAAAATTCAAATTATTCGATTAAACATACACACACGCATACATACATACATACATACATATATATATATATATATATATATATATATATATATATATATATATATATATATATATATATATATATATATATATATATATATATATATAATATATTTGTATTTTATTTTATTATTTATTTATTTATAAAGTTTTAATTTACTTATGGAATATTAGCCGAAGAGAAATGCTGAAGTATTTACATTGTTTTAAGCGTAAATGTGTTATTATTATTTTTTAATGGAGACTGCATGGGAAGGAGATAGACTTTTTAAAAATCATGCTTGAATTTTTTTTTAAACCGCAATAAATAAGTAGATTGTGATACAGTTGTCAAACAAATCGCAATTGAAAGTACATTTTTTCGCCTATACGACCGTGTAAAAATTTAAGATGCACGATGGTTAGAAGTTACGAGAAAATGCAGTAGCAAAAATATCAAAACCGAAATTTAATCATCAGGCGTTGCCAACCTCTAAATGATGCCAGTGTTACGCACAGACACACTTGTCCTTTATAATATAGATAAGATTCCACTTACAATTGTTATAAATATATAGTTTCTTTATACGCTCTGAATGTATGGACATCTACAAAAGCTCTTCCTGTAATTAAGTTCCTTTTACGATTATTTCAACTTTCCAATACAGCAGCACAGAGTAACGCAGCATAGAATCTGCCAATATTTTGCAGTTAATGTAAGCAGTTAATGACATAATTGAGGATAATAATGCTTCAGTACAGCTTACTTGTACTGTAAATTTGTTATATTTCTTCATTAAGATTTAGTAAGGCAAAATTTGAGATAAAATATCGACAAAATAGTAATTATTATCGAAATACATTTCGACCTTAAAGAAATATTTCTTTTTTAATTAAAATGTATCGATAAATTAGAACATTTACTGCAAGGTTTTATTTTTTTCTCTTTTAACGAAATGAATAACAAGGACAGAGTTAAATTATTATTTTTTCAAATCAGCAACATTTTAACAGAAATAATAGGAAATGTCTTTTTTTATTTTTTCATAATAGAAATGGTGAATTAATAGGTTTTTAGTAATCACTGCAAATTACTTTTAAGCATATCCACACTGCAGTTGGATACTATGTGCAAAATGCCTTTTTGAGAAAACTAAATGTTTCAATCTAATCAAAATTATAAAAATAAGTTATTTTTAATGATTAACAAAAGAATCTTTGACAGTTTTTAAAGCATGCATAGGGAATAAGAGAGCTCTTTTTTAATAACTTTACAACAGAAGTAAATGCTTTTTAACAGTACTATACTAAGTTCCATGCATTTTTTTGCATAAGCTTCATATGCAAAACTAAAAGAAAATTATTATTTTAAACTCTTTATATTATTAAATGTTGTTAAGAAATATTCGAGTAATTTTATAATAGATACGGTAAATCAATAGGCTAGTTTTAATAATTCCTTCGACGTTTTTCCTTTATTTTTTTAACATTTTAGACCAGTTTATGGGAGTTTAAACATTCAAAACAAGTTAAGATTTATGTTTTAATCCAAATCCTGGTACATTCCTTAAATAAAATAACATAAGAGATTATCGCATTTGAAAAAATGAAGTCTTTACAAAACCCATAATGGCTACATTTAAAACGTTCTCGCAGTAAACAGCATATATTGATGATTATTTTTATTAAAAATTATCTGCTATGAATTCAACCATTAATGGATAGGTAAAACTGAAATTATTACGTAATTGCTCATTACTTTACTTAATATTATGTTCAGTAGATAAAAATCAGTTAAAATATATTGTTTCTTAACAGAAAAAATTGCAGAAAATTGCAGAAAATTGAAGGAATTAAGAAATAAAACATATGCTAAATATCAAAAGAAATTTTTTTAATAATCAATAAAACCTTAAATGCTACTTTAAGCAAAAGAAATGTATCGCGAACTGTCGCGTACCTACTACTTACGTAATTGTTCATTACGTTAATTAATGTTATATTCATTAGGTATGGATTCAGTGAAAATATATTATTACTTATCAAATAGAAATTACAGAACACATATAAAATATAAAGAACGTAAGAAATAAAATATGTGCTACATATCAAAAGAAAAGGTTTTTGATAATCAATAAAACCTTAAATGCTACGTATAACAAAAGAAACATATCTTGAACTGATGCGTACGTACTACTTAAGTAACTGTTCATTACTTACTTAATGTTATGATCGGTAGGTATGCAATCTGTTAAAATATATTGTTTCTTATCAAATAAAAATTACAGAAAACACATAAAATATAAAGAACGTAAGAAATAAAACATATGCTAAATATCAAAAGAAAAAGTTTTTGAAAATCAATAAAACCTTAAATGCTACTTTAAACAAAAGAAACATATCTTGAACTCTCGCGTACGTACTACTTACATAATTACTCATTACTTTACTTAGTGTTATAATCAGTACGCATTCAATCAGTTAAAAGAAACTGTTTCTTATCAAATAAAAATTACAGAAAACATATAAAATATAAAGAATGTAAGAAATAATACATATGTTAAATATCAAAAGAAAAGTTTTTTTAATAATCAATAAAACCTTAAATGCTACTTTAAACAAAACAAACATATCGTGAACCGTCGCTATTAATTATAACATTCAATATCATATGAAATCAACTTTCACAATAATGATATTTCTATGTTTGTTTAACTAATTATTAAAGGTAACGTAAGTTTTTTTTTCTTGGTTAAAACAATTATTTTTTAAATAAGTTATTAATTCGTTGAAAAAATATGCTTTTTTGAAATGAAAAAAGTATTTAGTGTATTTACATTAGTAATTACCGTATTTACTTTCCGGAATTAAACTTAAAATCACTTAAAAAGTGTTATAAATTAAGAGATCCAATCATAATTTTTCTTTTTTTCATTTTTTACATATTTTTGAATATTAAATATGATAAAAAAAAACATTTTTTACAAAATTTAAAATAAAATTAATCCGTTGACTATCAAAGGTTTTAAAAGAGATAAGATAAAACTGTGTGTTGGAAGAAGATTTATTTTTCTATTGCAGAGTGTTGATGGAACAGCCGCCAAAAACAATTATGTAATCGTAAGAATTGTTGGAAACAGCTGAATTTGGAGATCAAAGACAAAACAACCTACTTAATCGAAGCAAAAACAAAACAGAAGCAGAAAATATTACCCCAGGGATGACAAATGAAGATTTTCAAGCCATTACATGCATGAAACAATTAAGTGACTTGGAAGAAATTGAATCACAATTGCCCTTATCAAAGAAGCCGAGCAAGAATTTACAAAAATACTTCGAATATTGTTTTCAAATTGTCTAGAGAAGTCAAATATGGTTGTTACTAAACAAAAAAAATGAAGAAAAAATATAAAAAACTATACACCGATCAGCTTACTATCAGTGATTAATGACATTTTCATGAACGCTTTAACGACAAGAATTGCATCAGTCATAGACTCAGCTCAACCTACAAAACGAATTTTTCCGAAGTGAAACATCGCATCATATTCGAATTGTAATTTAATTCATAGAAAGATATGGAATAATAGTGACCCTTCAGCCTTGCCTTTATTGATTATTGTAAGTCATTTGCTTCTGTCTATACATCAGCAGTGGTAAAAGCTTTAAGTTAATCAATATGGACTGGACATATCTCATATGAAGCAAGGCGATTTACGAGCAATCAGCAAGAACCGTCAATCTGAACAGCAGATACCAATATGAGAGTTACATATAATTTTCAATATCTAGAATATTTTAAACCTGACTGAATTTTACAGAATAGGAAAAATCTGGCAGTGAACTATAACTTTCATATGTCTCATTTATTTTTGTTATTCATATTCAATGTTTGGAGTATCATAGTTGAGATTTTACTGCAACAGAGCGAAAAATACCGACTATACTCCAACATCAATACTCCATTTATTTAGGAGAATTAACGCACGATAAATTATACAAGCTTTTACTTGTAGGTTTAAACAATAACCGAAGATATTAATTTCGCCACGTGATTAACAATACATGATGTATTACGGATATGTTTATGAAGTGCAGGTAGAATACATTAAAACGTAATAAGTCTAAACAAATATACAATTAATTTAATGCTTAATTATTGTAAATTAATGCGGAATTAGCGAAAATAATTATGTTATTATAAAGTATAATTTTTTAACAATTAAAATTAAGGAAATACTTTCGTACTCAAACCCTCTCGTTTGAAACTCCTGCGCATGGGCCTGCACAAACAGAAAAAGAGGGGATACAACCGATATTGGTCCATAAATAGCTCAATTGTATTTAGAAACAAAACATCCACAACCTAAATCCACTAAATAATATATACTTTTAATGTACTTTCTTATAAGTATAGACGAGAAAAAAAATAAGCTTTATATATATATATATATATAGGTATATTGTTTAATAATCGCGAGAAGTACTTTTATAATAAACATGTATTAATTAAATTATTAAAAACTAGCGGCCCTCCCTCGCTTTGCTTCGGGTTAACCTTGAAAACCTTCATCTCTTTATGTTTTCTGTAGACCTTTTCAATGTGTACAATAATTAGTACATTATTTTGATAAATCTTGTAGGGTTCAGCCTGCGTTTGCAATGTATAAGCGGAAAAAATGAAATTATTTACGACATCACATTAAAAACCTCAAAAATAACAGTATTTCTCCACTATTTAATGATATACATATAAACCTTCCTCTTGAATCACTCTATCTATTAAAAAAAACCGCATCAAAATCCGTTGCGTAGTTTTAAAGATTTAAGCGTACATAGGGATATAGGGACAGAAAAAGCGACTTTGTTTTATACTATGTAGTGATTTATCTGAAATTACAAAGCAAACATATGGTTATTATACATATAAACCTTCCTCTTGAATCACTCTATCTATTAAAAAAAAACCGCATCAAATTCCGTTGCGTAGTTTTAAAGATTTAAGCGTACATAGGGATATAGGGACAGAAAAAGCGACTTTGTTTTATACTATGTAGTGATTTATCTGAAATTACAAAGCAAAACATATGGTTATTATACATATAAACCTTCCTCTTGAATCACTCTATCTATTAAAAAAAATCGCATCAAAATCCGTTGCGTAGTTTTAAAGATTTAAGCGTACATAGGGATATAGGGACAGAAAAAGCGACTTTGTTTTATACTATGTAGTGATTTATCTGAAATTACAAAGCAAAACATATGGTTATTATACATATAAACCTTCCTCTTGAATCACTCTATCTATTAAAAAAAACCGCATAAAAATCCGTTGCGTAGTTTTAAAGATTTAAGCGTACATAGGGATATAGGGACAGAAAAAGCGACTTTGTTTTATACTATGTAGTGATTATACATATAAACCTTCCTCTTGAATCACTCTATCTATTAAAAAAAACCGCATCAAAATCGTTGCGTAGTTTTAAAGATTTAAGCGTACATAGGGATATAGGGACAGAAAAAGCGACTTTGTTTTATACTATGTAGTGAAGCACTTTTTTAAATATCTTTGTTTATATACTCTTTAATGATAAAATAAATGTGTGTTCCAGATGTTTTCAATTTGCAAATGATTTTCTAAATATTAGCACTTATAATTCGAATTAAATATTATTGATTGTTATCTTAAATTGTCTTAGATAAACTGAATATTCATTCTATGCTACTAATTTAAGTACTGCATTTATTTTATAAAAATGTTGCAGTTAATAATCTATTTTTTACATTTGTGTAATTAGTTTGAGAATTGCCTCTTAGAAGAAAAAAAATTGGAAACTCATTTTCTCGAAAGAACCATTTCTTTTTTATGATGATGATTATGATTTCATTAATTACAAAAATTATCTCGAAATTTATTTTCCAGTTTTTCTAAAATTGTTTTATGTTTGTTTACTTTTTTAACAGCTCATATTTTACAATTGTATGTATCTACTTCTTAAATTAAGACATTAAAGTGTCTATTAAATGAAGAAAATACTTTATTTCGTACAAAATCTTTTCATTTACTGTAAATTAATTAAAAAAATATATTATTATTACAAGAATAGAATTACAAGAATATTCCTCTTTTTAAAAATTTACATTTTGAAAAAAAAAAAATGTGATTCTTTATATAATTTTTTTATAAATAATAGAGAAATAATTTTGAAATTGTGATTTCATTTTAAAATTTCATTGTCGATACATAAGTGACAAAAATTCAGATTATGGTTTTTTTTTTTTCAATATTTAAAAAAAAAAACATTTAGATTCCCTATTTAGCATACATATAATATTTCGCATTACAAAATCTGATTTAATCTATTAATTGGGATTTTCAGTTTCAGTAGAAAAAAATCAACCCTTAAGCTTAGGTTTTTTTTTTTTTTTATATACTCAAATAGTCTTTGTTTAATAACGATTTCTTTCAAATTCTACGTACTAGCTCAGTACCAGGAATATATTTTTTATTTATATTTTCTTCGTGATTTTGAAGTACTAAAGCTATTCTTCGTGTGTTTTTTCTTGTATGTTTAGATCAAGTTTGAATCTGATCACATTTAAATTGTTTTACAAATAAAAGAACAAAACTGGTAATAACATCTTGAACATGTTTTGTAAATGTAGAATATAAGGTCGTTGTGCTTAAATGTGACGACCCATGAATGTAACAATGTTCTTGCACTTAAAATCTTAATTCAAGAATCGTATATAAATGGAATATAATGAAACATCCGAACAGAACGCGAAACATTGCACTGCATTTAAATGTTTTCTTTTAAAAAATCCACATTATAATATACAGTGAACATTATCAAGCGCCGTCATAACTTCCCAAATGCGGCGAATAATCCCGTAAACGAGATCACGGCTTCTCTTTATTAATTTTGAAGATCAACAAATCTTATCAACGTCAAGGCCTCAAATGTCTCTTTTACCTACCTGAACAGAAATCCGTAACAAGGTGATGAGTTTTCACATTTGAGTTAGATAGAGCTCTAAACTCTTCTACGCATGTTGGTGACTGATTTTTTTTTCAGAGTCCTTTTATCGGCGAACTTAATCCGTTAAATGTAAAAAAGCTTTAAGTTGCTTTACTGCGGTAAGTTTATGTTATATTTTCATTTATTGTATTAAAATGATGTTTGAAACAGAAATTATGATTAATTAAGTTTTTCTGAAATAATAAATTAGGAATTTCTTTATCCTCATGCATAGGGTTGTTCTTTGGCTAGGTACTTAAATATGTGTTTTAATTTATTAAAAATGAAATATGCATGTGTTTAAAAATTTTAATCAAAAATATGACATATTAATATCGGCGTATTTAACCAAAAAATAAAGATACATGATCACTAGATTATTCAACATTCTTATATGACTGAAACTCTAAAGATTCTTGTGCAGACAGAATTTTTTTTAATTTAAAATGTATTAAAAAATTTTGCCATTTTTCCATTTCAACGGTGTGCTCCTTTCAAATCATCTTTCGATCCCAATCTCTTTCAGCGCTATAAAAATTACAAATACTGAAAGGGGATTGCATGAATTACGTACCTACAGATTAGACAGGAGGACCACCCCGAGAAACACAGAATAACCTTTTGAGTTGTATTGGAATCCCGGGTTATAGACGAGACATACACACCAATGACTTGGCTGATGAGAGTTTAGCTATTGGCAATAATCTGTCATTGTCATGTTTCCTGCATATAAATCGATATTTTCCATTTATTATCATGTAAATGAATCAACTATTAATGATGATCTTCCTGTGAAGAAGGACAAAATTTCACATGATTTGGACAGTAATGCTAATTTAATAACGACGGCTAATGAGGAGTTAACAACCAATGCTGATAGTTTTGCCAGAACAAGTTTTCAAATTGAGCACCATAAAGGCTGTGATACAACTTCATAAATAATGTCTAATTTGTCTGTCTACGCAAATTTAATATTGGATAAAAATATAAACAGTGAAGATTTTAAATTTTTCCAAACAATGAAAGAATATTTTTAAAAACTAATGTGAAAAACAGATTTGGTTCTATTCAAGAACAGTCTGGAATGCAAACAGAGTGAAATTCACAAATATCTTTACTTGAAGCTAAACCATCTCATTCTTTTGAAAGCAGTTTGTTAAAAAAGATTCACCAACAAATCGAAATCCAGCTAAAAAACAAAAAGGATAGTATAAAATTTTGTAGAATGTTTACAATCTGCAGTATATACAGGGTTGTTATAATTAAAGTTCGCCTATTCAGAAGGCTCTAGAACCGGTTCTATGGCTCCAAACGAAACAAAATTTCCCTAATACGTAGTTGAAGAGATGCGCTCTGCGAAAATCGCAAAAAAATAGTTACATTTTTCGTCAGTAGGTGGCGCTGCGCCAATATCTAAGGCGATGTTTGCAGATTCATTATATCAATTTCAGTCAATCCCGACAAAGCACACAAATTTAAAAGTTTCAACAAACTTCGACGAACTGCGAATTGTTATAATTAAACTTCACGTAATCAGACAGCTCTAGAGCCTGACCTATGACTCCAAATAATACAGAACAAGAACGAAAAATCATGCGTCAAGCATAGATTATGTAACACTTTCCAATGCGTCCAAAATAATTTTACAGATCATACCGTTTAATAAGCTAAAAGATAACATCTAAGTAATCCGAATACTTTTATTCAGCCCTGTATAGGATTTATAGATTTGTATATATACTGCATAGGATGCTAAATTTTAGTTCAGTTAGGAAACGCGTAGCACAGTTTAAAATTCTCCATCTGGAGTTAAATACTACGTAAATGTGTTCGCGAACTTTAGTGCTTTCCTGTATAGGATCTACAGAATTTATACATACCACGTAATACACAAAAAGCGAGTTAAAATTAAAATCGCGTTCAGTAACTTAAAACGCACTTCCAGGAATTATTGTTAACATACAGTAGTCAATTCTTTTGTGAGTCCCTGTAAATGAACGATGACTGCTATACACACAATATTCTGTAGTAAGCCTCTTGTAATGCACCTTATATAAATTTCAATGCGTTTAAAATAGTGAAACATTATTTAAATAAACCGCAGACGATTTTTCTCCATAGACGTAATGTAACGGAATTCTTTTGACTGTCCCTGTAAAGTAACTATAAGTGCTATGCACACCCTATTCCATATTAAGCTTCTTCTAATGCACCTTAGTGATATATATAAATTTCAATGCGTTTAAAATAGTGAAACATTATTTAAATAAACCGCAAATGATTTTTCCCCATAGACCGCAATGTAATGGAATTCTTTTGAGTGTCCCTGTAAAAAAACTATAAGTGGTACACACTTCCGTTGAAATAGGGAACATGCAATAGATAACGACTATAACATATAAAAATTGCAAAGCAATCCGTGCATATTTACGGGAGTTAGAGCACGGACAGACGGCCAGACGGCAGACGGCCAGACAAACCGAAGTCATAAACACTTTTCAACTAGGTTGGAAAGTGTTAAAAATGAATATAATTTCATGTGATTTATTCTGCATCAACAAAAATAAAACATGTCGCTCGGCAGCGAGGAAATAACGAAGAATAACATTACGCATGCTCAATGAATCCTCCACCATTTTCAATAACGCATTCCATTCTCAGAATTGTGCTTTCTACAGCATTGCGTAAACTGTCCTGTGAGATTGAGCGAATACGAAGTCTAATACTGCCTTTCAGATCAGAGATTGTCTGACATCTGTCTTTAGATACAGAATCTTTCAAAAATTCCCACAACCAAAAATCGCATGGTGTTAGATCAGGAGATCGTGGTGGCCAGACTGTTTGAAAATAACGACTTATGATGCGGTCTTCTGTAAAATGGCTTGTTAAGAAAGTCCGAACTGCTCTAAAAATGAGCGGTGGTGCACCGTCTTGCATAAACACGATATTTTGAAGGCAGCCTCGCTGTTGCAGCGCGGGAATCAGAAAATTTGACAACATATTGAGATACCTTCTCCCCTTTACGGAGCAAGTAATGGGTCCTGTGGATGTTAGTTCCTCAAAAAAATATGGCCCTATCATAAACGTAGCTGTGAAACCGCGGTCACTTTAGCTGCAGGCATTGGAACTTCTTGGACAACATTAGGATTCTCTTTCGCCCAAACTCGACAGTTGTGTGTGTTCACTTGTCCGTTTAAATAAAAATGCGCTTCATCACTCCATAGAATATCCCAGGGCCGAGAATTGTCCACATTCATTCGTGGAAGAAACTGTAGTGAAAATGATATCCGACTTTCGGTATCACCCTGTATTATTTGTTGCACCCTCTGAATCTTGTATGGATAGTAGCGCAAAATTTGACGCATCACTTTTCTCACTGTGGAAATCGGCATATCGACTTCATTCGCAATAGCTGGCACACTTGATTACCAAATGATGACTGGTATTTGCTAAATCCACGGCAGCAGTAGCAATATCTTCAATGCTAGAAATGTCTACCTATTTTCGTCCTCTGCCAGGAAGAATGTCGATTCCTCGAACTTTTTAATCATTTTGTGTACTCCACGATCCGATATTGGTCCACGTCTAACATCTTTTAGTTTCCGGAATTCTCGAAGAGCTGCAGCTGCGTTGCTGTTATTTTGATAAAATAACTTTAGAAGAAGTGCCTTTTATTTCAAAGTTTCCATTCTACACAAAGCGTAGATTCAAATGCTTTTCAGAAACAATCAACTGTTCCAGTGTCAAAGAAATCACAGACACACTTTATCAGCAAGTTTTAAATCGTCAGGTGGTTAGAAGGGTATTTCAAGTTTTCGAAGTTGCGACATCAGTTTGACGTCGTTTGTCGAAAATTTGAATAAAATCTGATCTTCTTCAAGTATTGGGTGAAATTTTGTGTGTTTCATCTGGATTGACCGAAATTAATATAACGAATTTGAAAAAGTTTACTTTTACTAACTGTGAAATAAAATTTCCTGTATTTTATTTTTTACAAAATAAAGGAATCTGCAAATATCGGCTTAAATATTGGCGCAGTGCCACCTATTGACAAAAATTTTAACTAAGTTTTTTTTTCAATTTTCGCAGAGCGCATCTCTTCAACTACGTACTTGTGAAATTTTGTTTCGTTTGGAGCTATAGAACCGGCTCTAGAGCCTTCTGAATAGGCGAACTTTAATTATAACAACGCTGTAGATATTAAAAATAAAACAGGACATTTTATTGAAAGAGCAAAAAGAAAGATAAAAATTGGAATAGAAAGAACAATAAAAGCTTAAAAAAGTAAAAAACAGCTTCAGAAAAACTGAAAGTCAGTCGCTAAATTAATCTAAACGGAAATGTATAGCAGAAACAAAATGTATCAAAAGCCTAAAACTCAACATTATCTTGATTCATACCATCCAGAAAACAAAAACAAAATATTGGAGCATTCACGGATGATGAAAAGCTAAAGTGAGTTAAAGGCAAACTGGAATGCAAAATATTTGCTTAAAATAAACGGTAATAAACGTTGATTTGGCAAAGTTTTTCTTGCATTTACCATTAGTTACTTCTTGATTATACATGATCAAAGTTAAAAGGGTTAGGAGTATTAGTTTAATAATTAGCAATTTAAGTAGTCAATAATAGGCGTTTAATCAGCCAATTTTATATATATCAAATCTTTAATAAGTTTTTCAAAAATGATAGAAATTAAATGAATATTTAAAGATGAGCTGACATGCATAAAATGCATTGTCCAATTTAAGCACTTTGGCATCTCATTTATGTTTTAACAACTGTAAATGCGACAAAAAAGTATCTAAATCGTTTACTGTTTGTTTATATTACAGACAGTGATTTAATTTCTACAATAAAAAATAGTTTTGAATTAACAGCACAATATTCAATCATTTTCTGCTT
Organism: Maratus michaelseni; assembly: GCA_963931845.1. Classification (NCBI taxonomy): domain Eukaryota; kingdom Metazoa; phylum Arthropoda; class Arachnida; order Araneae; family Salticidae; genus Maratus; species Maratus michaelseni. The sequence goes on along the minus strand of OZ007589.1, from coordinate 225,859,675 downwards.
ATTGAAATATATATTTATTTATTAAAATGCCAAATATACACTAAATGTGATAAAACTATGGAAAATCGCGTCTCATTTAGGCACAATGTCTTTACGTTATAGCCAATGAGCTGAATATACGTTGTCGTCTGATCTGTTAAATAATTGAAACTAAAAAAATAAAACTATGTCGTTAACATATTGTATGCAACAATCAATGATTGATATGTGCTGTCGTCTGAAGTGATTTTTCTTAACATTATACATATAGTTTAACTACCAGATGTAACGTTATTTGATAATTAAAGAGATTGGGGGAAGGGTATTGCTATCATTTTCACTTTAACAACTTTCGAAAAATATGATAAAAACTCTGATTTAATAATTATTTAAGTTAATACTTATTACTTTTGTAAAATTAATATTTATTGTGTTTGCAATGCATTTAAATTATCCCTATTATTTGTAGTTATACATTTTTATTGCAATTGTGTTATCAAAACTTTTCAACACAAATTACTATTAATTATTTGTAATGGTAACGATTTTCTGGGTTTAAAAAGATACAATTTCGCAATTTCTCATTTTACTAATCAAATGAGTAATTATTTTTATAAATTGAAAAACATGTTTTTGATTATTTTAAGAACAATTTAAGAAATGTTCTTTCTATACAAATCTATATAATTTGTAAATATTGGAAATATTGGAACAAACCTCATTATTATAATTAGATAAAATTCGAGATATTTTGTCATAGAGGAAACATTCATGTGTTATTAAAAAATATCATTTTTATTAAAATAGTAGATTAATGAAAACATTCTTACAAAACTATGTAAATCTTAGAAAAAACAAATGGCTGCCTTGGATTCTGTTGATTAATATTTTTTATCCCACAATGTTCTTGTATTTTCTTTTTGTTTTTAAGAATTATATTTTGTTTTTATTTATTTAAAATTATTTTAACATATTATAAGGCACAAATAAAATTTTACTCTCACGATAACAAAAGGAATTTAAAAAATAATCATCCCGATTTGACTGTATGTATGTACTTTCTAATGATTGCAATTTTTTTAATATATTTATAATTAAAATATCTTTACATATACAAAAAAGTTTAACCACTCACTTTGTAAATTGCATTCGTATTTATTTCTAAATGTAATCTTCGATGATATATTTACTGCTTCATCACTAGTTCTTTTGTTTACAGCTTAAATATCCATTATATGGTACATCGACATTAGTTAAAATGTTACTTTTATTTTTTATTTTTTTGCAAGCACAATACGCATAACAAAAACCTTGTTCAGTATATTTTGAGTTCTCTCTTTTATATGATGATCGAAATAAAACAACCTACGATTGTACAAGCTGATAATTAAAAAGAAACATTCACAAAAGATTAAAAATATTCATAGAGACCTATAACATACATTTAAATGGCGCAGGCATACAAAGAGTTAATCTCCAAAGCATGCAGTCGTATGAACACGCATACAATACACACACCTGCATGTCGCCAACAAATTTTCACGTAAAGACACTCATATGATATATCACTTCTTTTCATGGCTGGCGTTTTAAGTTTATTGCTTGGCGGGACTAATTACAATGATTTGGTTTCATATGAGACACATTTTTATCAAAAAATTTATTTCAAATGTTTGCTTTAATTCAAACTATTTTTGTCTCAAATACAGGGTGTTTTAGTTAAACTTTTCAGAATTTCTAAGAGGGGTAGGGTACATCCTGATGAACCAAAATCATATACCAATGGGCAGTCAGAAATGCTTTCCTGACGCGGTAGATGGCGTTGTGCGAAAGTTCCAAGCTTTCGTGCAGGGAATCTTCATTTCGCACAAGAACACCAATTTAGTAGGACGGATGATTACACGAACGCAGAATTAGGCGATATGCATTTGGTGTACGGGACTGCAAATTGTAGTGGGCCAGCCGCACAGCGTTTGTACGCGTAACGATATCCGACGAGGCGTATTCCCAGTCATAATTTATTTGCAAGACTGCACCAGAGGTTAGCTGAGACAGGTTCATTTGAAAGAGCTGACTGGGTCAGGGTAAGAACAGCACGGTCTCCAGCCGTCGAACAGAATGTGCTGCAGCATGTACAGAGGAATCCAAGAACGAGTACACGAAGTCTAGCAAGCGTAGTCGGGATTTCCCCTTGCAGCGTCTGGAGGATTCTCCGAGAACAAGACATGCATCCGTTTCACGTGCAGCGTGTCCAGGCACAGCAACCGGAGGATTATGCACCTCGTATTGATTTCGCACAGTGGTACCTTTGAAAATGTGCTACAAATCTCACTTTTCCTGCTGAAGTGTTGTTTTCCGATGAGGCATCCTTCACAAGGGAAGGCATTTTCAACTCGCATAACGACCATATCTGGGCGGTCAACAAGCCGCATGCAATACGACGTCGTGCAGCACGGATTCGATTTTCAGTCAATGTATGGGCCGGTATTATAGGAGATCACCTCATGGGACCTTACCTGTTACCGTGTCGTCTAACCGGAGATAACTACTTGCTCTTTCTGCAGCAAGTATTGCCACAACTTTTGAGAGATGAACAGATTTCTGCATCGACGCAACAGACAATGTGGTTCCAACACGATGGAGCCCCTGCCCATTATAGCGGAGCTGTTCGTAACTACCTGGATGTCACATTTGGTCAACAGTGGATCGGACGTGGTGGTCCCGTGCATTGGCTTGCTCGGTCACCCGACCTATCATGTCTTGATTTTTATTTCTGGGGTCATATGAAATCGCTAGTTTATGACACCCCTGTTGACAATGCTGAGGAGCTGGTTGCAAGAATCGCAGTAGCTGCCGGAGAAATTCGAAATTCGCCTATAGTATTCCAGAATGTTCGGATGTCCATGCGTCGGAGATGTCAGGCGTACATTGTAGCCTGTGGAAGCAACTTCGAACACTTACTTTAATCCATGCACCTTTTGCTTCTTTTCATGTATTATTAAAACGATTTCTCACTTACGGTCTCTTTCTTTATGGTGTGCTTCTGTGTACAACACCGCTTCAGGAAAGCATTTCCGACCTCACATTGCTATATGATTTCGAGTTGTCAGGATGTACCCTACCCCTCTTAGAAGTTCTGAAATGTTTAACTGAAACACCCTGTATATGTTTTATTCACATATTTTTTATTTTACAATAAATTCTACTGTTATAAGCTTATTTTGGTTTTTGTAGGATGTAAAATCGTTTTCAATTATTCTATTTACTAATTGTCTGAGTGCAACGAAGACTCATACACAGCGCAGTATTACTTTGCCCCATATATAGCTACGATGGATATTAAAACCTTTCGTCAAGCATAACTCAAAAAATATTTAACGGATTTCGTTCAAATTTTTACAGCAGGTACCTATAAAGGTGACAACGACGTCTATTTATTACCAAGAATAAGTGTCAAACCGTTTGGAAGTTATATTAAAAAAATAGATAAAAAAGCACAATTAAAGTACATACGTCACTAAATTTTGTGCGTACGTCATTTTCACCGGCGGGAGATTTTCGTAGACAATCGGATTTGAAAAGTTCATGGAATACATGGAGCAAAAAAATATGCAAGCACTAATATTCAGCACAATAAAATATATTTCAATTGAGTAGAAATCGAAAATTAATCTGGATTTTTTTCTCTTTGAAAGAAAAATCCCGCAATAACTTAGTAGACTTGGTATTAGAGATTTGGCGGAAATCTCAGCAATAGCAGCTTTTTTTATTTCTCATGTGTAAATAATAAAAAAAATTCTTTGGTGTTTAAATAAAAGGTTTCGATTTATGGCATTATTTCGTTTTTTTTTTCTTTTTTTAGCATTTTAAATGGGATTAATGAAAGGCATGTATTTTAAATTAAATGAGTGAAAGGTTTATATTTAAATGAAATGAATTCAATATGAAAATGTTATAGGAACAATATTTGGCGATTTATCAACTGCGCCAGGATAACATAAAAGTACCAATATATCAAACGGTATGTAGTATGTGAAATGAAACAGTTATAATCACCCATCGTACAAGAAAAAAAACTAATATTCTGCATTCAGAGGGAAAAATCCCTCTTCTGTGCCGTAAGATTTGGCGAGTTCTTTTTTGGTGATAAGTTTTTCGATGTGATTGTTGGGATCTGAAGCATTTGGCTTACTTTTTCTAAATCTTATTTTTTTGCAGATGTAGTATTATGTAAATATATTTTTTAGCAGATATTTTTCTATTTTGTATATTTTCTATTTGGCATTTGGAAAAGAGATTTTTACCTTTTTATCTGTGCATTCGGAAATATTAAAAAATAAAAAAAGATTTACATATATCAAGCGCTTAATTTTTATACGGACCACTTCTCCATTTTTAGATTTGGTACTTTTCGGTTAGCCGGGCGCCAGTGAAATTTATATATCTATGTATACATATATATACATATATCTATACATACACACATTTATGTATGCATGTATGTATATATACATATATATATACACATACATATATGTGTGTATGTATACATATATATATATATGTATATATAGATATATACATTTCACTGGCGCTCGGCTAACCGAAAAGTACCTTAGATTTTAAATGCTATTTATTATTTACTAGCCGTTTATTAATTGTTTACAATTTAACCCCCTGACAATAACAATTATTTATCACAAAAATGCCTCTTAGGTTTGTTATATAAGTTTGTTTATGTGTTTTCATTACTTATTAAAATATCGAATATGGCGATAAAATTTCATTTTAGCATCGTGCTTAAATTTTTAAGATGGCGCAAAAACATGCTTTAATAAACGTATGTTTGTAAATATTTGAAAAACATGTTTTACCGCTCTCTTGAAAAATTTTGTAAGTTGCTAAAACTACCTTTTGGCACCATTTAAAATTTTTTTCGCCAACCGACATAGGATACGAAACTTTTTCCCATTCAGATACACATGCAAGGTTGGTCTCAAAGAAGAGTAAAGCTAGCAACAATATTGTTTTAACTCTATAAGAGTTACAATAATGATATTAAATACTCCGATTGGCTTTGGGCCCAATTACGAAAGTTTCTCCTACAAAAAAACTGTAGAAGAAGTCTTTTACATTTGCTTCAAATGAAGCTCGGTCTACAAGGTATTAGTTAATAATACAAACAACACTAATGGCATGGAGGCAAAAGTTTTAATTTAAATGTATATATTTGAAACCCTTCCCCCCTACCCCCCCCCCCCAAAAAAAGAAAAGAAAGTTACAGTAATGAATTTAAAATGGCGTTAAGCCACGCTTTCTGACATAAGCAATTGGCTGCAAACGCGATAACGAAACTTAATAACATGTAGCTAATATAGCTTTCAGGGTACTTTGCAGTTATACAGACCTTGTGGTTTTTTTAAAAAGCTTGAGACAATTCAGGTTTAAGAAGTTGAGATTTACTGTCAAATGATATAAACAACTATGAACACAAAACTGATGAATTATTATTCAGGTTTATGTATGTATTTTTAAAAAATGCATCTGATTACACTTATTAGATAAATTACTTCTGTTTGCATTTAATAACTGATAAACGGCTTCTGTATAATAAATGAACTGTTTAAATATTGGGAAGAGGTGGCGAGAGGTAGAAAGACGAGTAAACAAACGGGTAGACAGACGGGCAGTGAGATGGGTAGAGAGACGAGTAGCGACATAGGTAGACTGACGGGTAGCGAAACGAATAGACAGACGGCTAGAGAGAAAGGTAAAAAGAGGGTTCACAGAGGGGTAGCGACACCGGTAGACTGGAATGTAGCGAGAAAGGTTGTGAGACGCGTAGCGTGGTAGATAAAGAGACGAGTAGAGAGATGAATACAGAGACGAGTTGACTGACGGGTAATGAGATTGATAGCGAGACGGGTGAAGAGTCGGGTACAGAAACAGACGGATAGTGAGACGGGTATACAGACGAGTAGAGAGACAGTAGATGGGTACGGAGATGGGTAAGAAGATGGGTAGAGAGGCGTATAGCCAGACGGGTAGAGAGACAGATAGACAAATGGGTAGCGAAGTGGATAGAGACACGGCTAGACATACAAGTAGTTAGACGGATAGACAGACGGTTAGAGAAATAGATTGGCGGGTAGCGAGACTGGTAGAGGAATATAGAGACGGGTAGCGAGACCGGTTGAGAAATATAGAGACAGGTAGCAAGACGTGTAGAGAGATAGACAATCAGTTAGAGAGACGGGCAGAAAAACGTATAGGGAAACAGACAGATTGTGGAGAGACAGACAGACAGGCAAAAGAAAAGTCTGCGGATTGGCGCTGTAAAGGCGCAGGGGGCAGAGCCTCCTATAGAATAATCAAGAAGTATCTGTTAAGCTTAACTTTGTAATATATATAATTTTCAATTTTGCCGATATGGAGATTTAATGTAAAAGTTATTTTACAGAAGTCATCGAAAGATTTTTTCTATATTTTAATAGTAATTTAGACTATAGTTTTGCAATTTGGTTTGTAGCAAAACATGCTATCAATGTGGTTTGAAGTGTAAGAGTTTTTATAAACAGTTATACAAATAATAGATATATAATCAAGGAAGAAAAATTTTAAATTCACACACAAAAAAGGTGCAACAATGTAATTAAATTTGCGTTAAGCCACGCTTGATAGAATAATCTATTGGCTGCAAATCCAATTACGTAACTTTAAAAAGCTTGGCGTTTTAAAAGATCCGGCGTTTTTTTTTTTTTCAAGTTTTGCGCAATACGCGCTTAAGAAAATGAGATTCTTTGCCACATGTTAAAAAAAATTATGACAACACATCTGATGAACGGTACTTCTTTTCTATTTTTTTAACAGTGTATATGAATTTATATATGATATTTTGTAATTCTATCATTTAATTTGCTCTTTTTCTTTATATTGTAATTGTTAACCCTATGTTCTCAGCAATATCACTCAGACTAATCCCTTTGAGGGAAGTCCTAGTGTAAATTTCGCACTTGTGTAAAGTGCACATCCTTTTTACAATTATGAGAAATGAAGATAAAAAATTCTTCTCGTGTATAAAGCTCTCCATACTATTTAAATGACAGAAAAAACAAGAATTTTTGGAAAAAACTACCATAAAATTAAGTTATCCGCAATATATATTTTATCATATTCAAATCTGTATTAAAATGTTTATCGACACCGGAAATATAATACTGATAATAATTAGTATAAATTGTAAAAAACGAAATATAATAGGTTCTGTGCCCCATACGTGCTCTTATTCTGTATTCAAAGAGTGTGCAATTGCGATTGGAAAAAGGACAACTTGCAACACTTTCAAACTGCAAATTTTACATTGTACTGAAGCAAACGGCGACATAATTAGAGCTCGAAATTTCGATATTTTTCAAATCTTCTACACGATTATGTAGGAAAAAAGTGGGACAACTTAGAAAAAGCTTCATTTTTGAAGTGATTATTCAGTGACTTAGTGAAAGCATTTGTAATTCAATATATTTTTCGAAAATACGCCGTGTTCCGTAGATAGCTCAGGTAATCTCGTTGGACTGTATTTCGTTAAGAAAACTAAGATGATCATTTCGTACTCAATAAAAAGTGGAGTTAAAACTTAACTAATTACATTTATTTACAAGGAGAACAAAACTGACTGGCAGCGGTAGGTACACTGCGCTTACGTCTCAAGCAAAACATCTGTACTGGCGGGAATCCGCTCCGCGCATCATCCCGTCTTGAGCGCTCGACAGCGCCCCCTGGATAACAAAATGTTCTACGGAGGAAACACTCCCCCGGGGATTGAAATGCAATTTCAATATACATTCACATATAAATTTGCAAAAATTATCATATAAGAAAAAATTATAAGATATAACAACTTACATATACAATAATAATACAATCATAAATGCACTATAATTCTACATTACATACAGAAATATATACCTTAAAAATTGCTTAAAGAAAGAAAAGAAATCTGTTACTGAACTGGTAATATACAGACATCTCTGACATTTCTCTTATAAATTCGCCCGTCTGGTAACCGTAAGTTTACGGTTCGTATTATATTGTCCCTTCCCTTAAAACTTTCAACTATCCTTCCAACCTGCCATTTGGTGGAAGGTAAATTTTCCTGCTTCATTAGTACTAAAGTTCCTTTCTGTACATCCTCCTTTTTAAATTTCCATTTCCCCCTCTCCTGCAAATTATTTAAATAATCGCGCTTCCAAGCTTTCCAAATTTACTGACTAAATTTGGTGATTCTCTGCCATTTTGCTAATCTATTTTCATTAATGTTATCTAATGGGGGTTCGGAGATCGAAGTAATAGGTCTACCGATTAAAAAATGAGAGGGTGTCAAGGTTTCAAAATTTTCGAAATCTGGGGACAGCGGGGTAAAGGGACGGGAGTTCAAAACTCCCTCAATTTCCGCTAGTATAGTAAGAAACTCTTCTAAGGTTAATTTTTGATCACCTATTACCCGTTTTAAATGAAACTTGAATGATTTTACAGCCGCCTCCCAGAGGCCACCAAAATTCGGGGATTTGGGGGGAATAAATTCCCACTTGACACCTTCATGGGTTAAAAAATTACACAATTCCTCATCTGGGAAACTAATCAGTTTATGCAATTTTTTCAACTCGATGTCAGCTCCGATGAACGTTTTTACATTATCCGATAGGATTTTTGCACATTTCCCCCTTCTGCCAAAGAAACGTTTTAGACTAGCTATAAAAGCCTGAGTTGTGAGATCTGAAACAAAGTCCAGGTGTATTGCCTTGGTGCATAAACACACATACACTACGACATAAATTTTATTCAATACGCCCTTCCTTTGATTTTTAAATTTAATAGAAAATGGGCCACAGTAATCCAGACCTGTCACCGAAAATACAAAATTTGGTGTCACACGTTCTCCCGGCAGATCAGCCATTAATTGGGAGCTGACAACAGGTTTATTCTTGAAGCATGTCACACATTTGTGAACAATGCTTCGGCAATTATTCCTGCCATTAAGTGGCCAAAGTTTTTGTCTTACATGGAAAAGCAACGCTTGTGGGCCTAAATGAAAGTATTTGAGATGGAAGTAATTTAAAATAATATCCGTTAACTTATGATTTGCAGGCAACACAATTGGAAACTTTGAGTTAAGCGGCAAATCTGCATATGCTAAACGGCCGCCAACTCTAATCAATCCATCCTCTCCTACAAATACGTTTAAGGAAGATAATCTACTTTTATTGTGAACAGGCTTACCTTTTTCGAGACATTTTAATTCTTCCCTAAATTCCTCCCTTTGTTCTGACCGAATTAGAAACGATTCGGCCTCTCTAACCTCGTCGAGGGATAGTGGTCCACTTCTTCTCTTCAATTTAGTACGACAGTTGAAGGTGAATCTAAAAATAAAACTCATTATACGAATTAATTTTACAAAATTATTAGTACATGCAAAAATATGATTCATTAACAGTTTTTCCTGAGAAATAGTTAATGTAACAAAATCATCGTCAATAATGTTCACGGAGTCTCTTTTTAGTTCGTTTATATATATGTTCTTGTTAGGAATCACTAAAGTCTGGTCGTTGTTACACAGAACTAAGTCTTTCAAAAACTCTGGTCCAGTCCACCATTTGGAACTCTGAACGAGAAGGTCACACTTGGCACCTCTTGTTAGCAAATCTGCAGGATTCTCGGACCCTGCACAGTGAAACCACCTGGATGGGTCAGTCAGAGCTTGGATTTCCTTTACACGGTTCGACACAAATGACTTCCACCTGTTTGCAGAGCCTATTATCCAGTACAAAACAATCTGCAAATCTGTCCACAAATACATAGATGACGGTCCCTTGCGATCTAGTACCGTTTTTACTACACAAGTTAAGCGTGCAGCAAGTAATGATGCTAGAAGCTCAAGTCGAGAAAGTGACACTTTTTTCAATGGTGCCACTCTGGATTTTGATGTGATCAAATTTAAGGAAGATTCACTTAGTGAATCAATTTGTAGATACACGGAAGCACCGTATGCTTTTGGACTGGCATCGGCAAAGGAATGCAAAGTTAGGGTGTAATTGGAGTCATCGGGAAACTGAAAAATGTTGCTTTGAATTTTTAGATTTTTCCATTGTTTCCACGTCTTTGTAATATCGGAGGGCAGTTCTTTATCCCATGTTAAATTTCTACTCCACAGTTCTTGAAATAAACATTTAATGCGTATTGTATACGGAGAAATTAGACCCAGAGGGTCAAATATTCTACCTGCAACTTGTAATACAAAACGTTTTGTATTGTTTGCGTTACGCAAAAATTCGAGCAAATTATCAATATCTATCAAAAGTATATCTTGCTTGGGTTGCCACGATATCCCCAAAACTTTATGTATTGCACTATCCTCAAAAGGTTGTGGCATAGTACTAAATCCACGATTATCCCATATTTCCATTAACATTTGGTTATTCGAAATCCACTTCCGTAAATCCATGCTAGCTTCCTTCATTATTTTATGAGATTGTTCCGAAATGTTCACCGCATCTTCGACTGTGTCTGTCCCGGTTATTAAGTCGTCCACATAAATACAATTGTGGAGTACTTCTGTCGTTATCGGATATTCCGTTTCAAATTTGTTAAGATGATGCTTAATTGTAGCAGATAGCAAAAATGGGCTTGAGTTCAAGCCAAATGTTAGGCGTAAAAATCTGTAGACGATAACATTAAATGCGTCACTGTCAACAAGATTCTTATCTATAAACAAGAATCTCAGCACATCCCTGTCCTTTTCGTTTATGGCAATTTGTAGAAAAGCCTTCTCTATATCTGCTAGAAAGGCAATTTTGTTTAGTCTGAAAAAAATCAATAAGTGAAAAATATTAGGGTTTAAATTAGTTCCTGCGTCAAGACAATCATTCAAGGACAATTGTCCTGCTTCATGGGAACTTGCGTCAAAAACTATTCGACATTTAGTATAAACACTATCTTCTCTAAATACTGTATGGTGCGGTAAGTAAAAAACTGGTTTATCTGAAGGGTTTTCTAAATTGGGTACACTTTCAATTATGTTCATCTCTAAATACTCATTCAAAATATAGCGATATTGTTCGTATAACTTTGTATCACGTTTCATTCTTTTTATTATACCTGTGAGTCGCGCTTCGGCGGTTTTATAATTATTTTCTAAATGGTTCCAATCCCTTGTCCAAGGGAGACTGATTTCATATCTGTTATTTTCAAAACGCACAGTTTCATGAAATTTCTCTAGGATCTCTTCGTTTTTTACACTGTTTGGGTCATCTTTAATTCCCAACGTCTCTAAGTCCCAAAAGGTTTTCAAATCTAATTCATCTTGATTTTCTATTAAATGGCACGTGAATTTACTTTCATTTCTATCCTGTATTGTTCCGCCCGCGATCCATCCTAAATGAGAGTTTTGTAAAATTATAGAAGTTTTAGGAATTTTTATTTGACCAGCTAATAACAATTCGTAATATACATCTGCTTCTAATAACATTTGAATTCGCTAAGGTTCAAAAAATCTTGGGTTCGCGTAGGTTAAATTCTGTGGTAAGTGCAGATTAGAAATGTCTACGGCGCTTGAAGGGGATAAATCAGTGATTTTAGGAACCAAAAACATGTTGGATAATTTTTTAAAACTTCTATCCTTGTTGAAAATTTCTACATTTATTCTGCTTTTAATTTTACAGACAGAATCATTTAATCCAGTAATTAATGACTTGACCTTATACTTTTGCAACCCTAACATATCTGCTACAGAAAACGTGGCCAATGAGACATTACTCGCAGTATCAAGAATCGCAATACAAGGAAAAAAAGAATCATTACTTCCCCTTAAATAAATCACAGCTGTCGAAATCAACCCATTATAACTGGTTCCAGACAAATTTTGATCATAATTGTTTTGACTGCTCAATGTTAACGCATTTGGGGTGGGTAATATTGAATTAGAATTTACGTTATCTTTCGTTTTCAACTGCGGTTCATTTGCAATACAATTAACTTGCCTATTTTCATAAGCAGGTTTCGAAAAATTATATCCATGAAGAGAACTATGATGGTTGGAGTAACAAATCCTACACTTATTATTTAATTTGTTACATCGATTAACAGCGTGAGATAACGATAAACAGTTATAACATAACTGTTTTGGTTCAATTTCTCTTGAACCGATAAATCTAAATACCTTTGACATCGAAATATCATATGAGATTGTTTACATAATGCGCAATTAAATTTGTCATTCTGTAATACTAAACTTTTTTGTTTCTGAGTAATTTCATACCTAGGTTTCGTAACGGTGTTACTTTTTTGTAGGTTTTCGAGAGCTTGAGCCCTTTTCAGTAAAAAATCAATAAAAATATTCCATTCAGGCAAGTCGTTACAGTTAAGACTCATTTCAAATGCCTTTCTTGACTCATCATCGATTCTTTGTAACACAAAATACATTAAAATGGATTCTGATAAGTTATTATTTTCTAGTCCTAATTGCTTCAGAGCCCTCAAATAACTCAATAAATTATCTACCAGACTGCGTATTTCTTTCGCATTTTCAATTTTTATTTTGTTGTTACTCAATAACTCAGAAATATGAGAATTTACAATTAACCGTTTGTTTTCAAATCGTTTTTTAAAGCTTCGAATAAGGAAGCATAAGAATCATCAATGTTTTGCAATTGTTTCACAGGGCCTGTTAAAGCCGATTGTAAGTAATATAATTTTTGAGCATCATTTAATTCATCATTGCTATCAATCAAGGTGGTAAATTGTAGTTTAAAATTAAACCACTCTGTGTAGCGTCCCGAAAATTGGGGTAAATTAATTGACGGCAATTTAATTTTTGACTCATTAGCATTAATTCTATCATTATTATTTTGACATTCAACATTAGAAGCACTAGGCTTTATTAAAACAAGAAGACTTACTTCGAGAGTTTCTAACTGTTCTTCTATCTCCGTCAAGGAATTTTCAAATTCCGGTAAATCATCATCAGCAATTACCGAATACGACTCATTTCGTAATTCATCTGTCTTCTTTTTTAATGTCTGAAGAGCATTGAACTTTAGTTCCAATTATTTCTGGCCAAGTTATGATTTTATAGCATTAGATATTCGTGTAACTTGGCTGCGTATGTTTCCGCGTTTCCGATTGAGGATCACAGTACCTTTAATAGTAGCCATTATATCTATAACTACATACAAAAATCCAAGGGCGATGATTATTCACAGTGTTCTAAATGAGCGCTGGGGCTCGGAGGACCAAAACATGTTCCGTAGATAGCTCAGGTATTCTCGTTGGACTGTATTTCGTTAAGAAAACTAAGATGATCATTTCGTACTCAATAAAAAGTGGAGTTAAAACTTAACTAATTACATTTATTTACAAGGATAACAAAGCTGACTAGCAGCGGTAGGTACACTGCGCTTACGTCTCAAGCAAAACATCTCTACTGGCGGGAATCCGCTCCGCGCATCATCCCGTCTTGAGCGCTCGGCAGTGCCCCCTGGATAACAAAATGTTCTACGGTGGAAACACGCCGTGTATACGCGCATCCCGCTTTCTATTCCAAAATTTTTGAAAAACGTGAGCACTATACACAATTAAACAAAGCCAATTTTTTTCTTATATATATATATTTTTTACTATTTAACGTGAAGGCATGTGTATATGTAGACCTAATATATAAGTGGCGAATTCTCTGAAGATTCTACGCAACTTCCTTGGCTTAATCTTTTTTTGACTTTTATAAAAATTTACTTATGTTCTTATAGAAATTGATTAAGATCAATATTCTTAAAAAAAGTAAATATATATATATATATATATACCGGGTGAACCAAAAGTTCGTTAAAACTTTAAAAATTCATAAAAAAGGAAGAAATTATGATAAATCAGTGCTGTTTGCAAGAGGGCTCACACGGTAGTCGTATTTCATTTAGCAGAAAAAAAATGTTAGTTAAAAATGTCACTGGTAGAGGGCGCTGACGACCCGAAACACAATGAATACGACAACAGTACGCTCCATCCATTTATTCTTGCAATAACAATTGTTCAACATAACTTCCAGAACATTATACGACACAACTAAAGTGACACACAACTCCCGTTACAGCTGAATGCAACATGTCGGATTGAATTGCAGAAACCTCACGACAGATAGAATCTCGATAGAACGCTCGGCCGGGTAATGATAACATTCTGAAAGCGAATGAGATATCCTTGTGTATCCCGGTATTTTATTGCAGGATTAATTTGCATAATTCTGCTGAATCTCTCGCATATTAGCGTCATCTACAAGTGATATTTTTAACTAAAAATTTTCTTGCTGCTAAAAAAAATCGGACTATCTTATGAGCACTTTTTTGCAATCCTCACTTCTTTATCATAATTTCTTCCTTTTTTATGAATCTTTAATATTTTAACGAACTTTTAGTTCACCCGGTATATATAACACATCGGCTGATAAGTTCCGGGTCTGGCACACAGATGGCGTAGCAATCGCTGAACCGATGCTTTTTTTAGTAAATACTAACCTTTAAAAGGTAGCAGAAAAAATATCATGACGATTGGCCGTGTGGATAAAACGTCAGAGTGGTTTTAGTTGAACGACTTTGTTGATAAACAAAAAAATGGATAAACAAGAATTCCGTGTTTTGATAAAACATTGTTATTTGATGAGAAAAACACCGTTCAAATGAAAGCTTGGCTTGATCCGGACGCTGCACCAGGTAAATCAACCATTATTGACTGGTTTGCTGAATTTAAACGTGGTCGTACGGACACCAGTGATGCACCATGCAAAAGAGTTGGTTACTCCGGAAAAAATAAAAAAGTCCACAAAATCGTTTTGGGGAACCGTAAAGTGAAGTTGCAGGAGATAGCTCAGACTCTGAAGATATCCAAGTAACGTGTAGGTTTTATTTTGAATGAACATTTGTCCATGAAAAAGCTGTTGTCAAAGTGGCTGCCGCGTGTGTTGACTTTTGACCAAAAACAACAACGAGTCGATAATTCTGAGCACTGTTTGGAGCTTTTTCGTTATAATGTTATGTTATTTATTATTAAATTATTATTATTATTTATTTATTTAATTATTATTATTAAATTATTATTATTATTTATTTATTTAATTATTATTATTAAATTGTTATTATTAAATTAGTGTTATTAAATTATTATTATTTATTATTAAAGTTATGTTATTTATTAAAGTTATAAAGTTATGTTAAAAAGTTGTGTTTTCTTTATTATACCGGGAACTTATCAGCTCATGTGTTATATATATATTTAAAGAAATGCGCACTTAATAGTAGAAACGCTACGTATATTTAACCATAAACAGAAGTCGTCAACGCCTGCTATGTATTCCTTAAAAAATGTTTAAGATATATGCTTAAGCGCATTCCTTAGTATTAAATAGCACTAAAAATGTTTCTCTTTTCAGATATTTCGCTTATTTTTTCTTTTGTTACGAAAGATCTTTTTACTGTGTGAATATTAATATCTTGGAAAAAGAAAAAAAAAAGTAGAATTAGAAAAATGAAAATGTTTTTACATTTTATCATCTAAGTCAGACTTGCCAAGTCTCCGGCTTTTTGGATACCAGTATTTTAGTACAGAAAATGTTGTTTTATTTAATTATAGCATTCTGTGATTTTAAAAAACAATATTTTTCTCTGAAATATTACTGGTGTGCAAAAAGCCGGAGACTTGGCAACTCTGATCTAAGTATATACTTTCGTTAATAAACCTACATTAATAAAGAATTTTTCTGTGTATGGTTCAAATTTTATTTTTCTGCAAAACATATGTTTGATAATTGCAATCGAATATTCTAATTTATAGTAAATTATTCTGCAATTTACTAGTCAGTAATTTTTTTAGGTTAAATCAGTAAGTTATTAAACAGGTGTATAAGTATGATCGAAGATCGCAGAAAGGGTTTCGATTGATATTCCTTTCAAAAAATTTTATCCTTTAATTAATAAATCTAAATAAATTTTATTTTCCATAAAATTTTTCAGTTAATTTTTTTTATCTTTCAAATTTCTTAAATAGAATATGATTTTGCGTATACTATATACCAAATTTCAAATCCCTATCTTATACAGTTTTAAAATTTTTAACTTGCGTTAACATTTGTGAGTGAGGTATTTAATTATCATCAGCATTATTTATTTTTTATATGTTTTGCTTCTGAAAGTAAAATAAAGAAATAATTTGTTTGTAAAATAAAACGTTACAGGTCGATTTTTTCTATTTTTGAAAAAATTTAATCGGCATGTGATTTTGCGTATAAAAATCAAATTTCAAATTCGTATCTTATATAGTTTAATATATATATATATATATATATATATATATATATACATCAAAATCTGCCAGCACCCCAAATTTTATCTGTGTTTAAAATCTTACCGACTGTTATTGATTGTCCGCAAGCTACACACATGTATAAAAAGAAATCATTTTTCACTTGAAATAATAATATTTTTAATTAATATCTTTCGCAATTAGCGTCCTATTTTTTTTATAAAAATAGATATTGGTATTCAAAAGTCAAATTTGTGCATAGATGTGTAAATTTCAAATCGGTAAATGCAATATTTTAAATAATTTTATACAGTCCGAAATAACGCTAATTGGTTGCAGTTTTTATCACTTTGAGGGGGAATTTTTATCACTTTGAGGTGGAAATTAATATCCTGTCTCGAGGTCGTGGTGAAAGAAGATATACAAAATTTTAAATATCTAACTTATACACAGTTTCCGAGTACTAACGCTGTGACGGACAGACAGAGAGAAGACAGACGAATAAAATTTCGTGTGAGGAACAAAACCCTAAAAAAATACGAATTACCATTGCTTTATTTTCTTTATAAAATTTAATTTATCCTATATTGTAAAAAGATTATTTTTTTTTCTCCATTTTATTTCTCAGATTTAATACCAACTAATTGTAATGTTGAGAGTAGTACTGGTGATATAGAAATAGAATAAACTATACTGAATATATATATATATATATATATATATATATATAAATGTGTGCATGTGTCGCCATAATCAACAACACAAACCGTTTCGAACTGCTGCTGGATATAGGTCGTCCCCCCTCCCCACCCCAGATTTTTCCATTGTTTCCTGCCAAGTGCTTTTGTTATCCATTTAACTCCAGAAAGTTTTTTGATTTACTCACTTCATCTTACTTGAGGTCTTCTTCTTGGTCGTTTTACATCTCTGGGGTACCACTACAGTGTTTTTGTACTCCGTCTATTGTCATGGCTTCTTGCATTGAGTCCCGCCCACTTCCATTTTAACCGTTTAGTTCTCTCAATGATGTCAAAAACTTTCGTATGACTTCTCATTAAGGTTTTTCTTTTCTGTTTTTTCTGGCTTAGACTAACATACTTCTTTTCATAGTTCACTGTGTTATTTGTAATCTTTGCTCCATCACGTCCATGTTTCTTCTCCATAAGAAATTGCAGGCAAAACACATTGGTTAAACACTCTTCTTTTCAAGCAAAGAGGCATGTTACTCTTCAGAACAATACTGATCTTCCCAAAACCCTCCATCCATTTCTCATTCTTTTGCTGATTTCAAAATGCTGTTGAACGATGTTATTTCTTGCCCAAGGTACATATAACTCTGTAAAGCTCAATGTTGTTGTAGACAATCTTTTTTTTAGTGGAAATGAATTGAACACCACTTTAGTCTTTTCCAAATTTATTTTTAATTCCACGTTAATGTTATCTTCTACCAAATCTTTTAACACGTGTTTGAATCCTTCAGGACTGTTACTGAAAATTAATATGTCGTCAGCAAACCGGAGATTTTTCAACAAAGCTTCTTGAAATTATTTTCTAACTCCTCTTCCAAGCTGGAACTTTGATTTTCCTTTGTTTAAATGGGGAGTTCCGATTGCTTTTTTATAAACCTTCTTTATAATATTCATGTAAGTTCCGTCTATACCGATCTCCTCGAAAGACTTTACTATTGCTAGTACGTAGACAGAATCACGAGCTTTGATATAATCTATAAAATTAAGGCAGAGAGGTAAATTATATTTATTATGTTTCTTAATCAGTTCACTTACTGTTTGAATGTGATCTATTGTGCGAAATCCACTTCGTAATCCTTGTTGTTCGCTAGGTTGAGCTGAGTCTAAAACTATTTCAAGTCTTGTCGTTAAAACTTTAGTGATCATTTTATAAATCACTGACGGTAAGTTAATCGAATGGTAGTTTTTAATGTTATGCTTCACTCATTTCTTCTAAAATGGCACAATCACACCATTCTTCCATTCTTCCAGTACATCTGACTTCTCTAGATTTTTGGAAAAGAGTATGGTTAGCATTTTTTCAAATTCTTCTCCTGCCTCTTAGATAAAGTCAAATGGTATTTTATCTTCAATAATGCATTTACCTTTTTTCATACATCTAATGTCTTGTAAATCTTCATCTGTCATCACTGGGATTATCACTTCAGTTTTTGTTATTTTTTTTCTCTGATCGGATAGGATGTTTTCTGTATGATATTGACATTTACATGGATCATTATAGAATTGTTCGACAATATTTACGATTTCATTATTGATTTTTTAATTGTTCAATTTACTCTCTTCAGTGCAAAAATTGATTTTCTTCCAAAATGCAGTTTGTGCTCAGCTGATTTTATACTTTTGTTATCTTCCAGACATTTCCTGGCAAGATTTCCCGATATCTTCTATAGCACACATTTTTACTGTTTTACATAATTCTGCATATTCAACCCATTTATAATTATTTTATTAATTTTAAATTATCTGCGTTTCTTCATGAACCTTCTTGTTTCTTTTGATATTTTCTTTGTTTTATTTGCTTGTGCTTCAGCCACTATCTTCTTGGAAATTTCTTGTATAGTTTTAGTTAGTTTTTTGTTCATTACAGTAACATATTGTTCTTCTTCCAGAATTGACTGATTTTTCTTTATGTTTCTAGAGACTATATAAAATCGACTGATATCTTAAACTGTTGGAAAAGCTCATTCTTTCCACTTTAGTGTTTAATCTTTTGACAGGGGCTCTTTCAAGAATACATACTAAATCTTGACTAATAGCATTTTCCATCTATTCAACCTGTGAGTTCTCAGAACGATGCAATCCAGAATAAAAGGCTTGCTATTTGCTATGATGTAGCAGATTTTGCTTGTTTCTCCATTTGCACTTCTCTGTGTCCATTTACTTTGTGGCTATTTATTGAAAAATATATTAATCATATACATCTGCTCACATTCTGCAATCTCAATTAATCTATTTCTTCTATCGTTTCGTCTCGCATACCCATGATTTTGTACTGAGAACCCTGCTTTCTTTTTTCTACAATAATTCTATTATTCTGATCAGCCATTATTATTGTGATGATTCATTGAAGAAACCTTCAAAGAAACCAAATTCTTTATCAGTGTGCTTACTGTTTGTGCACATACAATACATAGATCATTTCCATCTTCTATCTTCTTGTCACCTGCATAACTAAACTTACATACAAAATAAACTAGTTCAGCATGCTAAAATTCACCTTTGTAAAACAATATAAAAATACACAAAAAATGTGATAAAAAATTACCTAAAATATTACTAAAATACTTTAATTGCTGATAAAAATTACACTAAAATCATCTAGTACTTTCGGCTACGCACCCAGTCAACCTCAGGATTCAGGATCTAAAATGATGTTATTAACGTCCTGGTCTGGATCAAAGTTCGCTTCAAAGTTTTGAGTTTTGATAACCAGTGAAATTTTATCCTGCTTTTCTTACCGACATATATAAGGGAGAGATGCCAGGCTGGGTATCGTCCTCGTAGCTTGAAGGCAGAGCATTTCAGTGCTATTTAATTGTTCGTGTTAGATTCTCGGCTTGGGCGTTTTTCATTTTGTTGATTTACGCTTATAGAAGCAGGATAAAAATTTACTGTTTGGTATTCAATGATTACAGGCGTAATTCACTGCCGATAAATGAATTACAATTAACTGTAGTATATGTTTTTTTTTATTCACTTATAAGGGAGAAGTTCACACATTAGAGAAACAAATAGTGTTGCTTCGCATTTTTCTTCATGTTGGTTGTTATTATTGTGTGAAAATACTGCACTGAAATAAAATCTACCGAAGATTTCTTTTCTTATTTCTATTATATTAAGTACTGTAAGGGAACTTGGGGCAAAATGAAATATAGGTGCAAAGTGAAATGGTTAAATATTTTGTCTGTATGCAGTGCCACCTATCAGCCGATATTTTAATTATGTTATTTCACATATTCTTGCTTACTGTCAGGCGACAATAACCTCAAGAAATCAATATATATGATGTGAGTGACAATTTTTCAAATTGGATGAATATATTCTAATATTATTAGGCAAGTAAATAATTTTTTAAATTATATAATGATAAATTTATCATTATTAATATTGTAAATATAAATTAGATTATTCTGCTGCCTAGTGAAGTATTTGTTTATTTAATATTAGGCCTACTTTTGGTTTTAATTTTTTATAAGCATTTGTTATGCACGTGCGGGGTAAAGTGAAAGGGGCAAAGTGAAAAAGACTTTTAGTGATGGGGCAAACTGAAATATTTAATTTCACTATGCCCCTACAACATATTTATAATTTTAAAAGTATAAAACCATTTTGTTTACATATTCAGGTGTATAATGGTAAGGACATGAGATGTATCAAGTGTACAATGTTAAGGACAGCTTGTTACAGAAAAAGTGGAATTTAGTGAAATAAATAATGGGGATTTTCTATTGATTGAGTTGCACTCAGATAAAAGTCCAGGGACTAAGAAGCAGTTTCTTGATAAAGTGATTTAGTTTCCCTCGCGAGATGGACCACATTTTCTTTCGGTTAAGTTCATGCAGCCGTACAGATAAAAAAAGGTTTATTATGTGTAGCCTATAACTGATGATACAAGTCTTGTATACTATACAGAAATACTGGGAAAATTGCGCAAAATGAAAGAACTCAGACATGGACAATTCGTTTCTTATGTCGATTGGCATAATTATCACAGAACTGCAAAAAAATCATTTAAAAAATTGAACTTGTTTATATTTCACTTTGCTTCATTGACAATATCACTTTGCCTTATACCTGGGGAAAAGTGATAACTTTCTACTATTGTATTGCATCTTTAATACACCACAGACATTAAAGAACAAAAATTTGAAAAAAAATAATTTTATAAGGCAAGGGTATTACAAATTATGCAGTGTAAAATTTGAAATAAATTTTCTGTTTGTTTATTTTAAAAATTGTAATTATTTTTAAGTATTTAACTTTGCCCCATGTTCCCTACTTGTGAAAAAATACTATGGAAACAAGAAAAAAAAATCTCAGCATTTCAATGCATTATTTCACCTCCCTCCCTAAAATTCTATTACTCTAAAAAATATATACTCTGATTCTTGATCCTATTATTCTGATGTTGATGCTAGAAATGCAATTAACAGCGTGATTAAATTAAATTATTATTAGATATAAAAAGTACTTGAAATAAAAACTGTTATACATCAGACGTAGGCTTTTATCGGATAAACTATTGTTTTTTATTAAAATGTAATTAGTAAAATTAATATTGATATTTGCATTTGTTTTACATAATATCGGAATATATTTATATATTGAATATCAGATAAGATGGTACAAATATTTTATTATGAAATAAGTACAAGTATTATTTTGGGGGGGGGGAATTCTTATGTTAAATCTACAATTTGGCCCATTAATAATAATTCTGAATCCATTAAAAAATAGATAAAAACTGTATTACAGCTTGCTTTCCTTAACAAAATTTCTTTACATTTCTTTTAAAATTTTATATTATTTTAAATTGTTTTCTTAAAGACAAATGTTTTGCTTAAAAAATCAAATATGTAATATTTTATTGTTATGAACAGTCATGATTAAGGTGAAATTAAATTAAGATATAATGCTTTAGTTTTGACATTGACAATTTTCAGTATAATTTTTAAAAAATGATACTTTCTCAAAATGTACATTAATTAACGCCATTCCTTAAATTAATTTTATAGAAATTATACTAGATTACTTGATAGTATTCTTTACATATTTCATATTTTATTGAAATGAACCTTCATTAAATGTTTAATATGCTAAAGTTTTGTTAGAGTTCCATAGATATTGTGGCTGTAGAAAATTCAAAAATTATGAAAAAGTACAATCTACTAATTCGAATCCTGCTACACTATGAGAAGCACTTACTATCAAACATAAAAAAATAATAATAAAAATAAAAATATCTTTTACTTATGTTCAATGAATTACATAATGTCTGAAAAAAAAATTCTATATAGGGTAAATGTACCAATAGTCGGCCACTTAACTGTTTTTTTGTATATAAACCATAACGTAGAATTTTTAAAAAGCGACACGACATTTTTAACAGTGATATATGTTAAAGCATACGTTTCTTATTATGTTTCAGCAATTATTTTTAAAAAACACGGTAATAGTTTTTTTTTAGACAAAGTTAAGTTCAAAAAGGGCAAGTTCTCCAATAGTCGGCCACTTTAAAGCTAATGTTCGGCCATCACTGCACCAATAGTCGGCCACTTCAGAATTTTGTCACTTTCTTCTATCTTTACATGGATGACCACCTCAGGAAACCCGGCTTAAGCCTTAGAGTTTGTGTGCAATCCTAAGAGGCTGACACGCCTCTATCACCAGCGAAACCACAGTTACAGAATTTTACAATATAATATTACAATATTACAATACGATATAGATACAATAGAATATACAATAAATACAGTAGAATATACAATAGATATTTTTCTTCTACTCAGAAGTTTTACTTTTACATGTGATTTTTTTTGTAGTGAAAGTAATTGAATTTTGTCTGATAATAATGTTTTAAAACTTTCATACATACGATTATTATTATTATTTCAATGTATACGGAATATACAATTTCCAGATCAAGAAGAAAGTATTGGATTCATGAAAATTTTCGACTTCTGGTTTTCGACGGATTTATACGTTTTAGAAGGTCCTGAACACGATTTGACTGTTTTTAGAAAATGTCTGTCTGTGACTCTGTCTGTCTGTCTGTCTGTATGTGACAACAATTTTGTGGGCGCTCTATCTCAAGAACTAATACTCGGAATTTAATAAAACTTTAGATTCAGTTAGTCCCTGATATAAATTGGTGCTGATTAGTTTTTGGTAAAAATCGACCGGCAGGTGGCGCTGCTATGCAGCATTTTTCGGGATTTCCGCAATAACTCTATCTCAAGATCTAATTCTCGGAATTTAATAAAACTTTATATTCAGTGAGTCCGTGATATAAATGGGTGCTGATTAGTTTTTGGTAAATATCGCCCGGCAGGTGGCGCTGCTATGCAGCATTTTTCGCGATTTCCGCAATAGCTCTATCTCAAGATCTAATTCTCGGAATTTAATAAAACTTTATATTCAGTTAGTCCGTGATATAAGTTGGTGCTGATTAGTTTTTGGTAAAAATTGCCCAGCAGGTGGCGTTGCTATGAGGCATTTTTCGCGATTTCCGCAATAGCTCTATCTCAAGAACTAATGCTCGGAATTTAATAAAACTTTAGATTCAGTTAGTCCCTGATATAAATTGGTGCTGATTAGTTTTTGGTAAAAATCGCCCGGCAGGTGGCGCTGCTATGCAGCATTTTTCGCGATTTCCGCAAAAGCTCTATCTCACGAACTAATACTCGGAATTTAGTAAAACCTTATATTCAGTTAGTCCCTGATATAAATTGATGCTGATTAGTTTTTGGTAAAAATCGCCCAGCAGGTGGCGCTGCTATGCGGCATTTTTCGCGATTTCCGCAATAGCTCTATCTTAAGAACTAATGCTCGGAATTTAATAAAACTTTAGATTCAGTTAGTCCCTGATATAAATTGATGCTGATTAGTTTTTGGTAAAAATCGCCCGGCAGGTGGCGCTGCTATGCAGCATTTTTCGCGATTTCCGCAATAGCTCTATCTCAAGATCTAATTCTCGGAATTTAATAAAACTTTAGATTCAGTTAGTCCCTGATATAAATTGATGCTGATTAGTTTTTGGTGAAAATCGCCCAGCAGGTGGCGCTGCTATGCGGTATTTTTCGCGATTTCCGCAATAGCTCTATCTTAAGAATTAATGCTCGGAATTTAACAAAACTTTAGATTCAGTTAGTCCCTGATATAATTTGGTGCTGATTAGTTTTTGGTAAAAATCGCCCAGCAGGTGGAGCTGTTATGCAGCATTTTTCGAGATTTCCGCAATAGCTCTATCTCACGAACTAATACACGGAATTTAGTAAAACCTTATATTCAGTTAGTCTCTGATGTAAATTGGTGCTGATTAGTTTTTGGTACAAATCGACCAGCAGGTGGCGCTGCTATGGAGCATTTTGCAGGATTTACATGATTTTAGCGATAGTCATATATCAAGAAATAATGCACAGAATTTAATAAAACTTGAGCTTCAGTTAGACCTTGATATAAATTGATGCTGATTCATTTTAGTGTATGCGAAACCTGTGTGAGATAGAAGAAAATTTTGGGATTGACACATCCAACAAGTTTTACCTGGAAAACGACGCTAACAAATTTTACTGAATTTTACATTCTACCATTTTCGGTTATAAGAAGGTGATTGAGCTATCTCACATGTTCGAGAAAATTAAATTAGTGTGTCATTTAGGGTCACTGCGGGTAAAGCTAATTTTATTTTATCTGCTAAATGGCTTTAACGATTTTGACTAAGTTTTGTATCCTACATTTTTGGGATACAATAAGACCATTGGACTGGGTCGCATGTTCGAGAAAATTTCATTAGTAGGTCATATGATATGGGTGTCACTATGGGTTAAATAAATTTTATCTAAAAAATGGCTCTAACGATTTTGACTAAATTTTGCATCCTACCGTTTTGGGGTACGAAAAGACCATTGGTTGGGTCACATGTTTGAGAAAATTCGATTAGTGGGTCATTTTAGGGTCACTACGGGTCAAATTAATTTTATCTAAAAACGACAAACGATTTTGACTAAATTTTGTATCCTACCGATTTGGTGTACGAAAAGACTAATGGGCTGGGTCACAAGTTAAGGGTCACATGTTAAGGTCCAAGCTAATTTTATCTTATCTAATAAATGTCTTTAACGATTTTGACTACGTTTTGTGTCCTAACTTTTTGGGATACAAGAAAACCATTCGGCTGGGTCACATGATCGAGAAAATTCGATTAGTGGGTCATTTTGCGGTCACTATGGGTCAAACAAATTGCATTTAAAAACGGTTTAAGCGATTTTGACTAAATTTTGTATGCTACAGTCGACTGCAAAAAAAAAAAAATAATAATAAATAAAAATAAATAAACGCTGCTACCCCTTCTGGTCGCGCTCAAATTGAAGTTAGATTAAAGTGGGTTTTGAATCGAATTATGCATTTTGAATCCCGCAGTGGAAAAGCGAAGGGAGGGGCAGTCCCAACTACCGCAATCCAATCTAGTTGTTTTAACACTTTTCAACAGAATTGAAAAGCAAATAATGGGGGTACCAACTGCCGCATCTAATCGAGTTGCTTTTAACACTTTTCAACATAGTTGAAAAGCAAATATGCATACATTCGTGCATCAGCGAAGGGGCGATCCCAATTGCCGCATCACGGCATTCCGATCTAGTTGTTTTAACACTTTTAAGCATTTTGAGCATGAAATATATTTAGTATGTAGTTTATTAGTATACGAGTTCATTTTGAACCCCGCAGTGGAAAAGTGTAGGGAGGGGCGGTCCCAACTGCCGCATTCCAATCTAGTTGTTTTAACACTTTTCAACAGAATTGAAAAGCAAATAATGGGGGTACCAACTGCCGCATCTAATCGAGTTGCTTTTAACACTTTTCAACATAGTTGAAAAGCAAATATGCATACATTCGTGCATCAGCGAAGGGGCGGTCCCAACTGCTGCATCACGTCATTCCGATCTAGTTGTTTTAACACTTTTATGCATTTTGAACATGAAATATATTTAATATGTAGTTATTAGTATACGAGTTCATTTGGAACCCCGCAGTGGAAAAGCGTAGGGAGGGGCGGTCCCAACTGCCGCATTCCAATCTAGTTGTTTTAATACTTTTCAACAGACTTGAAAAGCAAATAATGAGGGTACCAACTGCCGCATCTAATCTAGTTTAAGAAAAAGCTACTGTGTACGAGCATTTGCGACTTTAAAGTAACCCCGATATCGAATATCAGTTTTCTATCCCTATTAATTCTAAATAAATCATAATTTAGAATGATAAACAACAATTACTGATAATTTCAATTTTTTAAATTTCGAATTTTATAGAAACCATTCTTTGCGAGAGCTTACATCTTAAAAGAAACCCCCATGCAAAATTTGAAGTTTCAAAGCCACAGAAATTGCAATTTAAAAAAATTTTTAGTTGCTTTTAAATTTCTAATTTTTTAGAAACTGTTCGGCTACGGTCAGAGCACTTACGTATGGAAAAGGTTATCCATGTCTAATTTCAAGTTTCTACTCTAAACTTTATTAAAAAAAACATAATTCAGAACATTTTCCTCTCATTTCAGCATTCTAAATTTCCAAATTTTTAGAAGCCTTTCTGAGCCGGTTGTTTATGTCTTAAAATTGACCACCATGCGAAATTTTAAGTTTCCAGCAACAAAACTATCACAGATTTTGAAACTTTAGAACGTTTATTTGGTTCTGTACCCTTTGAAATTCCGTTTTTTTAAGAAACTATTTCGTACCAGCGTTTACATATTAAAAATGACAGAATTGGGAAATTTTAAATTTCTCTCCCTAGTAATTCCATATAAATCGTAATTTAGAATGTTTTTAGAATATTCACTGTTTTTTTCATTTTCTAAAATTCCCCCTTTTTTTAATTGCCTTGATCCAGAATTTACCTCTTAAAAGTAACAGACATGTTAAATTTCAAGTTTATATTCCTAACAATTCTACATGAATTGTAATTTAGAACTTTTTCCACTCATTTCACACTTTTAAATTTCGAATTTTTTAGAAAACAAAAACCATGCCAACTTTCAAGAGGGCAAAAAGGGCACGTTTGGAATGTTTTTTGCTCATCCATCTACTTACGAAAAGTGGCCCTGACGTAAAATATAGTCTATGTCGGAGCAGAGACTGCCACCTTTACTTTTGAAATTATTTCGGTAGTTCTAGTAGTTTCCCGTACAAACAAACAAACAAGCACGTAAAAAAAGATTTTTTTTACATAAAATTATTTTACATGTAGAGATAAAGTTATATCTATCAAACAACAAAAAAAAAGCGGCACTCCGGGAGTGCCGACAGAAGTGAAAACTTGAAGAATTACGTGTGTATTTTTTGAATCGTCAGGAAATGTTTTATTGTGCAGGAAATACTTTTAAATCAAGTGTTTTTTTATTCATTATTATAAACTACTACTACAAAAATTACATTACAATTTTCATTTAATGCGCTATTGTACATGAAAAATCATGCATATTATTTTACATACAAAAATTTCGGGAACCAGACTTCAGTCGCACTATACCGCTCACATTTTTCTGCGTTATTATACCGCTTACTATACCGCTTACTATACCGCTTCTATACCACTTACTATACAGCTTACTATACCGCTTACTATAACGCTTACTATACCGCTTACATTTTTCTGCGCTTGCTATACCGCTTACTATACTGCTTACATTTTTCTGCGCTTCCGATACCTTACTATACCTCTTACATTTTTCTACGTTTACTATACCGCTAACTATACCACTTACATTTTTCTGCGTTTACTATACCGCTTACTATACCACTTACATTTTTTCTGTGTTACTATACCGCTTACTATACAGCTTACTATACCGCTTACTATGCCGCTTACATTTTTCTGCGTTACTATACCGCGTACTATACCGCTTACATTTTTCTGCGCTTACTATACCGCTTAATATACCACTTACATTTTTCTGCGTTTACTATACCGCTTACATTTTTTCTGTTTTACTATACCGCTAACATTTTTCTGCGCTTACTATACCGCTTCTACAGGATTTACTATACAGCTTACTATACCGCTTACTATAACGCTTACTATACCGCTTACATTTTTCTGCGTTACTATACCGCGTACTATACCGCTTACAATTTTCTGCGCTTACTATACCGCTTCTATACCACTTACTATACAGAATACTATACAGCTTACTATACCGCTTACATTTTTCTGCGCTTACTATACCCATACTATACTGCTTACATTTTTCTGCGCTTCCTATACCTTACTATACCTCTTACATTTTTCTACGTTTACTATACCGCTAACTATACCACTAACATTTTTCTGCGTTTACTGTACCGCTTACTATACCACTTACATTTTTTCTGTGTTACTATACCGCTTACTATACAGCTTACTATACCGCTTACTATGCCGCTTACATTTTTCTGTGTTACTATACCGCTTAAATTTTTCTGCGCTTACTATACCGCTTACTATACCACTTACATTTTTCTGCGTTTACTATACCGCTTACATTTTTTCTGTTTTACTATACCGCTTACATTTTTCTGCGCTTACTATACCGCTTCTACAGCATTTACTATACAGCTTACTATACCGCTTACTGTAACGCTTACTATACCGCTTACATTTTTCTGCGTTACTATACCGCGTACTATACCGCTTACAATTTTCTGCGCTTACTATACCGCTTACTATACTGCTTACATTTTTCTGCGCTTCCTCTACCTTACTATACCGCTTACAGTTTCTACGTTATTATACCACTTACATATTTCTGCTTTACTATACCGCTTACTATGTCGCGTACTATACCGCTTACATTTTTCTGCGTTACTATACCGCGTACTATACCGCTTACATTTTTCTGCGCTTACTATACCGCTTACTATGCCGCTTACATTTTTCTGCGCTTACTATACCGCTTACATTTTTCTGAGTTTACTATACCGCTTCCTATACCACTTGCATTTTTTTGCGTTTACTATACCGCTTACTATACCGCTTACATTTTTTCTGTGTTACTATACCGCTTACATTTTTCTGCGCTTAACATACCGCTTCTATACCGCTTACGTTTTTCTGTGCTTACTATACCACTTACATTTTTCTGCGCTTACTATAACGCTTATACCGCGGTGCAATAGCGCACAGGCAAGCTTGCGCCGCGCCCGTCCCGCCCTAGATCATACCTAACTATACACAATACATGCACATACTTATATACAGAGGTGTCGGTTACAGTAACAGTGTCGCGAGTTCAATGGTTTTTTCCCATCTCAAAAAATGCCCAACGCGCCTAAAGAAGTTTTCAGTTCAATAAACTCAAAAAAGTACAGTAAGTTATGTATTCATTATTCAGCTCCTGGTGGCCGACTTTTGGATATGTAAGTAAAATTAATACCCAATGGTCGGCCACATTAAAATTAATTAAAAGCAACAAATTTATTTACTTTTTATAATCAAAAACATTAGTTTATTTACCCTGCTAATATTCTAGCCTTATAATTTTAGAAAAAAATAAAACATTAATTAATACTTGCCTTTTAAAATAATTGCCATCTGTTAACAAAAAAATAGGGAAAATGGCGATTTGACCTCAATCTTGAAAAAAATGGCTGATTACAAATTCAATAAAAGTACCCATAATTCTTTGGTGATGGTTTATGACTTATGAAAGATGGTTGCATGTAACCAAATTGTATTATTTCATTTAGAACCAAAAATAAGCTATGTGTAAGGCATTTTATCTCAATGTGGCCGACTATTGGGGGGTGGCCGACTATTGGTACATTTACCCTATATATATATTTTTTTCAGATTTTGTTATTGTTGGTGTTGTTAACAGCAAAGGCTACACTTTTGATAAAAACGTTTTTACCTTACATTTTCCTTAAAATAATAGGATTATAGAAAAAGCAATTAGCACCAAAATAAAATTAACCGGAGATTTATTATAGTTTATATTATATTATTTCATAAATGCAGTGATTATTTTATTCTATTCAGTGAAAATCCGTTTTTCGCTAGAAATGCTATTTATTACCTGCTTTCTAATGGTATTAACTTGATAAATAAATTTAAACGAAATCATCATTTTCCTCTTTTATACAAAAAAAAAAGTTGAAAAAAGTAACAATGTTTAGACCTTTGATAAAAAGCGAACTCAATCACGTTACTAAATAATTAGCTGCGCAGTAATGAATGAGAAACCGTTTAGAGAACAATCTTATATGTATAAAAATAGGTTTGGGCCTTATCGGAGATATTTACTAATATTTCATTAAAATGTAATAAGTAATATAAATTAGGCTTATTTTAAACATCCGTCCGTCCGTGCAGAATCATATTTTGAATAGCAAATAATATGATATAGATATTATTTGTGTTTTAAATTTAGTGTTTTTAATTATGCAGAAGTAAGAACTTATTATATTATACCATAGATATACTTATCGTAAATCTATTTTAATTAATAATAACACTTTATCTCTTTAAAAATGTATAAACACGTGCATTAGACTTCATATTCCTCAGAAAAAAATATATCTTCCATCTTTATAAAAAAAATTTAATTAACTTTTTTTCTGAAAGACAAAAACTACTTTATGAAAAAAGAAAAATATAAAATTATTTTATTTCTTCGAACAATTAATTAGATTAAAGTAAAATTTACATAAGTTGTAATGTTTTGATTTTCAAATTAACAGTACATTCTATAATTTAAAAATGTTCTATATTTTTCAGTAAATAATATTTATTAGCACCACTCAGAACAATTTTGTTTATACTACATTACTTTACCATTTGGTTTTAAACATTTCACACTTTGTAAAATTAAACGAAGATTGAATATTTAATAATTTTATTAATATCGTTATGATTTAATTATGATTGGTTGTAGAAGTTTCAAAAACCATGAACAAGGACAAACTAATTATTCAGTTTCTGCTACACTGTGAGAAGTATTTACTCTGAAACATACGAAAAGAATGTATTTGATTTTTGTTTTCAATAAGTTCACTAACGTCTCTAAACAAACGTAAGTGTATAAAATTGTATACAAGAATATTTTTATGTGTTGAATAAGTCAGAAGTAATACGTTTGAGGATATTCTTTGTAATCCACGATATATAACTTAAGAATAATATTTGACCCATTTTAAAATATATAAAAATTGTGTTACACTTTTCATTCACGGCCAAAATTGTTTTACATCTTCGAATTTCATAAAGAAATTTTCAATGACTGTTTTCTTAAACATTAACGTGTTTTGCAAAAAGAAAAGTATAAAAAAAAAATAATGGTTCTGTTTTGTTATATCAAACAGCAAATCATATTAGAATGAAAATAAATAGTTTCATATTGTCATTAATATAATCGCTTTATAATTTAAAATTGTAATCGAAAAAATTTAAGGGGACTAGAAAGCTTTGAAATAACGATGTTATTATTTGTTTTGTAAAATGTTTATAACTATAAGAATGTTTATAACTTTAGTCCTAAAGAGAAATTCCTAAAATTACAGTCGTAAGATCCGTAAATGTTTATCCCGGCAGACTGGCATTACCTGCGAAGGTAAAACTTTAAATTGAACTATCTCAACATACCGTTTCTCAGTATTTTTTTCATGATAAGTTTTAAATACGTTAACGAATTTACATGGGCTTTTTACAAACTATACCTAAAACGCATACAAACAAACAATTGTTTTCAAGTTATAACATAAACTATAATATGTTTTTACTTGATTATTTTTTTTAATCTTTTAATTTTTTTTTACAATTTTATTTATCCCAGATATAATCACGAGACAACGCAATAAGAAGTATAACAAGAACGAAAAATCATGCTTCAAGCATAGATTATGTAACACTTCCCAACACTTCCAAAATAATTTTACAAATCATTACCGTTTAATAAGCTGAAAGATAACATCTAAGTAAACCATTTGGAAAACGAATAACATATTTAAAAACGTAATTTCAGGAATATCCAACGTATACAATATTCGGAAAATTATCCTAATACTTTTATTCAGCCCTGTATAGGATCTATAGATTTGTATATATACTACATAAGATGCTAAATATTAGTTTAGTTTGGAAACGCGTAGCACAGCTTAAAATTCTACTTCTGTAGTTTCTGTAAATAAACAGAAATGTGTTCGCAAACTTTTGTGCTGCCCTGTATATGAAATACAGAATTCATACACACCAAGTAATAGACAAAAATTGAGTTAAATTTAAAATCGCGTTCAGAAACTTAAAACAAAACGCACTTCCAGGAATTATTTTTAACAGACAGTAGAAAATTCTTTTGTGTGTCCCTGTAAATGAACGATGACTGCTATACACACACTATTCTGTAGTAAGCCTCTTTTCATGCACCTTAGTGATATATATAAATTTCAATGCGTTTAAAATAGTGAAACATTATTTAATTAAACCGCAAACGATTTTTCTCCATAGACGTAATGTAACGGAATTCTTTTGACTGTCCCTGTAAAGTAACTATAAGTGCTATGCACACTCTATTCCATATTAAGCTTCTTGTAATGCACCTTAGTGATATATATCAATTACAATGTCTTTGAATTTGCGTAACATCATTAAAATAACCCGCAAAAGATTTTTCCCCATAGACCGTAATGTAACGGAATTCTTTTGAGTGACCCTGTGAAAAAACTATAAGGGCTATACACTTCAGTTGAAATAGGGAACATGCTATAGATAACGACAATAACATATAAAAATTGCAGGGCAATCCGAGCATATTTACGGGAGTTAGAGCACCGACAGACGGCAGACAGCCAGACGGCCATATGGCAGACAAACCGAAGTCATAATCACTTTTCAACTAGGTTGGAAAGTGTTAAAAAAGGAATGACGACTCAAAAATATGGAATCAGAACACCAAGAACGTGTTTGCAAGATTAATTTTGTCGTACCATTTTAAAACTTTTGTAATGATTTTCTAAAATTTATCAAATAAATTTCATTTTTATGAAACATATATAAATAAATGCAAAAATAACTAATAGTGTAGTTTAAATACAGACGTCATAACTAAACTTCAGTCACATTTTCGTCATTTTAAAACTTTCTGGTCCCCTTAATTAATAACAAAAAGGTATGTAAATTTCAAGTTTCCAAATATATTAAAGATTTTTTTTTTTTAATTTAACAATGGAGTGGACATGTACTCTATTTTCATTCTTGCATAGCATAACAACTAATACAAATTTGAGATTTATTTCCCGCTTCTATGATAGAAATTTATGATCGTCTAATAGACTACCCCAAAGCAATGAACAGGTAAAGAAAGTATAAACTCCTATAACCTGCCTTTGATCAGTTGGGAAGCTTTGGAAACTTCACTATACTACAAGAAGATAACTTACATGACATTCATGTGCAACTTGTATATAGAAAAAAAAGCATTAAGTAACTGAAAAAGAAAGTACTATTTGACACTGTATTCAATGAATAAATGAATCTGAAATCACTTCGCATAAACACAAACTAATCGATGTAGGATAGTAGCAGTAGCTAAAGTATAGCATACAGCAAATACGATTTGCTTTCTGACCACAGCCTTTTTCATGCTATTTGAAAAAATGAGTTTTGGACCTACAAGCAGACTTATGTATTATACAAATTGAGGAAGAAAAATAAATTAAACAAGAGAATTCTTTAATTTTTTTTTTTCTACTATATATAATATTGCTTTCAGAATCAAACTTACACATAATTATTTCAATGACATGCTCCTGTATAAATACTTGAAGAAGAAAAAAATTCAAACTGCTTTATAAATATTGCTTTTTTTTTCGAAACTTCATTAATATTGAAATAACAAAAAAAAAAAACCGATAATTTTTTGAGTTAATTTTTTGTAGTTTAAAAAGTGCAAACAATTTAAAACATATTGCCACTAAAAATATTCATGTTGCTTTAACAAGAGAACTTTTATATTTGTTTTTATACTAAATTTTCTAACAATTCCTTCTCGAGAAAATTGAAAACAAAGGAACTTTATTCCCTTAGCAATTGTTCTAGATGTTTCCGATAATTATTCATCTTAAGGATACTTCAATTCCAGCTGTTGTAATGAAAGATAAAACTATGTTCAAGAATGTATATGTCGGCAAAAGGTGAGCAGTATTATTTGATAACTTACTTTACTCATATAGAAAATTGTTTCAAACTTTGGATTTCAAAAATGAATTTAAAGAATATATATTTTAAGTTAGATGTATGGGTAAATTTGTTTATACCTTATTTGATGTAACAAAAAAAAGGACACGTTTCTGCAGAAGAATAATTCGATTTTTCAACAACGGAAGGAAAACAGAAATATTATAAAAGAACAATTTATAATAAATAAAATATTGCCTTGGATTCATTATAAAATGCACTCTTTAGAACATGAATACATGCACAGAGATTGCAATTCGATTATCTGCAAACTCGGCAAAATGTGTACAACTTACAAAAAAAAAAAATAATAATAATAAAATAAAATTTGAACGTAGGCGGAAACTTAGTTCTAAATATGTGAACGATATAGATGTTTGTACCAAAGTATTTCTTTCATGATTTTCTATATTTTCACAGACTTTTGTTAACTTAATACATTGTATACACATGTATGCCTGTTTGAAATTTTAATTTTTTATTAAAAACTTTGGTTTTAATGTATTCGAACATAGTTGAAATGTTTTATGATGTATATAAATTAACAAAATATCATTAAACATATTTAAATAAATGATATTATAATAGTATGATAGAGAAATGGACATTTAAATACAATTTTTGGTTAAATAAACATTTAATGCAATATATTTTGCTGAAAACATTAAAATTTAAAATATATGATTTTTTAAAAAACATTTCACCATTTAGGAATACACATTCATGTAATCTTTGTGGTATACAAATGGAAACATATTTAAAAAGGTCATAAGTCTTCTCATAAAGCTACAACAATACGTTTCCAATCCATAATATTGGTTTGATTCTGTATATAAAAAATGTTTCTGCTGATATCTCAACAATTTATAATCGGACTAATTCTGGGAAAATTGGAGGTCATTAAAGAATTTGAATTTTTCTACTCTTATGAAATTTTATTGTTCATTTGGCTTTCTGTACAAAAGCGCTATGGTATTGCAAATTCAACCATAAGGATATAAAACGTTCATTATACCCTTGAAAATCTTCCTAGAATACAGAAGTATTTGTATCTTGATTCGTGAATTGTTAATTGCATTACATGACGTCGATCATTTTCTTTCAAATATTCTTAACATCCTCATCCAGATTCTAGTCCAATGCATTTATTATATTCAATCTTTTTCATCACGCTATTACATGTTCTATTTGCTATTACTCCTTATTTAGCTCCTTTTTTCTGTTCTCAATGCAAGACTTTCAAAGAACTGAGAGTCTCTTTTCGTGTTCTATTTTCATATTAATTTGGTTATAATTTTATAAGAAGAAATCTTTCTTAATAGAAATCTTTATGAAAAGAAAGTATCATACATATTCATACAGCGTTTTTGGCCTTTTGTATTGCATCTTTCAATGATTTTAAAAATGTTTTTGCAACAGTATTTATTTAAAAATAAATATTTTCTATAAAACGAAGTATTACCATTTTTGAAGCTCAGTACTTCAGCTTATTTACAGATCTGTAGTCATCAAACAAAAAGAGGATTTTGGATATTATTCACATACTGTTGGACAGTACTTTATAATCTAACTACATGTTATTGCTAAGTCTATTTTTGTCTAAACACTATCGGCCAATAATTTATTTTTAATATTTTTTTACAACAGCTGATGACTAATGGCGTGTCAAAGAACCATATGGACATTTTCTGTCTACTTCTTAATTGTCAAAATTGTATCATCTAAACCATTCAGGAAGATGCTTTAGTGAGTTTTTTTTTTTTGTACATTTTCTTCTTTCAACACAGTTAATTTGTCTTAATATATCTTTACATTTCCATCATTTAAAGCCCTTGGGTGGGAAGGTAATGTGCTTAAATGTTTCTTCCAAATTCTGGTGTAGTTAGTTTCTAATTCCTTTTATGTTTCAATAGGAAGGGTTACGAACATGATTTAATGTTCAAAGAAAATAGTTCTTTACGCTCTTCTACCTCAAATGCCGGCTAAGCACGAAAACCTCTAGAGAACGCTTAAATGATATTCACCATTAACCACATCCATCTGATCACGACAAAGTGCAATCATGTTAATGGTGAATAAAATTTCAAAATTCAACCAAAGTTTTAACCCTTAACCGACAGTTGAGGTAGATGGTGAATACGAAGGTTAGTGTTAAGATCATGATACAATTAACTGAAGTATACATAAGTGCTTCTATCTCTATGTTAAACATATTTCTGTTATCGCTGTGCCGTTAATTGCAATTAACTTCCAGTAATGAAAATTTTCTTTTTTCATGTTTCATTCCGAGAGATAGGACAGTAGATATTGATTAGTCAAACATTCATTGCTGCAGTTGGCAGTTTTTGTCTTCAGACTTTCAGGGCTTTTCCACTTAAAAGCCAGAGCGATTGACTTATAGAATAATGTAACACGATTGTACATATTTAATAGATATTTAACAGATAAGATGGCACGATCTTTAAAATCGTCAGTTTCTACTTTTATCACCAAATAATTATATAATTTAATTGAACCATTCAAAATAACCATCCATAAAATACATAACATGGAGTCTAATTTCGCTCAATGCAATAATTTATTGCTGCATCGATCTCTTGACTTTTTAAATACTGTTAAATTTTGGTCTAGGAATAGATGACACTTGCGGGACAATTTTTTATATATAAATAATAATATAAATAAATAATATAATATAAATAAATAATATATATTCATACTTTTGACGTAGCTTTTATATAATCTTTTTTTAAAAATGTATTTAAATAAAAAATCTCTGACGGATTTAAAAGGTAGAGATAAGTTTAAAAGATAACATGTGCCATGCCACGACAGAAAGAACGTTCTGCCGGCTCTCATTTATTTTTGTAAAATTTCACTCTTTTAGTACTGATTTTTTTTTAATCAGTACTAAACGAACATCTCTTTTTATAAAATTTTATTCTTTAAGATTTTTTTTTAAATTTTTTTTTAAGAAGGAGTTTTTTACAGCACCGTGAGATGTTCGGCACTTGGAATCATTAGTGTATATTTATTGTGAACAAATATTTCATAAACTGAAATTTAAAAAAACAGTTAAATAAACATTATTTTGAGGCTTTTGCATTAATTAATAACTTAACGACATTGTTTATTTCAAGATTTATTGATAGTTAAAATATTTCACATAACTCTTTTATGCTATATATATATTAAATTATTTAATTAATTTTGTCAACTAAAATCCTCTTACAGAAAACATTTTCATTTCCAAGAAAATATTAGTATTAATTTATATTTTTGTCTTCGATTTTCGGATGATAATGTGTAACAATTATAATTATTATATTAAGCGATAAAATGTATTAGTTCGAATTACCATTAGCGCATAAAAGATTAGATTACAAGCTATTAAGAATATTATTTCTTTTCAGAATTTATTTTTTTCCACAAATTACTTTTTGATTTCTTTCCTTTTGTAGCTTAATTGAATACTGTATAAATGGAGGCCATAAAAATGATGATTTTTCTGATTACTAGATTCTAGAAATGAAATAAAATCCATTAGATCTCTCGATTAATATAACATTTATTTATTTCCAAATAGAAAGTACTGAAAATAACATAAAAACTCTAAATGTTAAAAAATATCAAGTAATTTCATTATTTTAATTCTTCTATGAAAATAAACGCACAATTCATATAAGTAATTTAATAAACTAAAAAGAGAAATAAGAATAAAAAATTCAATGTATATTGTAAAATATAAAACAATAACATCCCCAAAAACACTGTAAAATTTATATTTACATAATAAACGATGCCACGTAAAGTGGTAAAACGAAAGTAATAAAACATAGTAGTCAAAATAGTAATATTTTTAAAAGCGTAAAGTGGTGCTGTGTTCTTTAACATCAACTTACAATTTCCTTCCATCTTACAATTTGTTCAATTTTTATTAAAATAAAAGCCTAGTGAGTCAAAAAACACTTGAAACAGACTAATAAACATATCATTTTTACATCCTAAAGGTTATAAAATGGAACCATCTGCAGATAGTGATACTTCAAACAAAATACTAAAATCTGAGCATCCGTTAACTAATTTATGGAAGGACAAAGATACAAGTGAACTATACTCGTATAACATTCATCGTTGAAATTTAGTTAAAAATTGCTTTATCCCGTATCTTTTGTTACAGGAAAGGGGTGTCAATTGCTTTTAATATTAAAATATTCTTTGTCTTATTAAAACATTTTTGGAGATTGTGTAAATAAAAAATGTATATAATATTAATAATATTATTTTAGTAAGCTATAAATAAAAGTGTTTAAAACATTAGCCGACATACAGCGGTAAAGGAAAAGAAAATATGTTAGCGGATTTCTGCAAGACACCTATGAGCAGTTGGGCGTAGACAACAAAGGAAATAAAAGAGATTTAACAAAATGGTTTTTCATAATACCTTTTAGCCTTGAAAATAATTTAAACATTTTCAATTTTATCTAAAGATGTAGATGAATATCGCCAACCTTCATTATTCTTTATTATTATAAAACTCTTTCTAATAAAAATGTCAGATACGCATTGGGATTGCGGCAGTTTGGATGCCATATCTGGATTTATGAATGTCAGATTTATGTAGCTCACATTTTTTATGCGAGAAGGAAAAAACAATATAATTCACCCAATAAAGCTTTTGGACAATAAGAACAAGCTATATGATTACACCAGTGGTCAACACAGAGAACAGAGTATCTACTCTGGCTCCTAATAGCGTCTCGTCAGGTGAAGTAGGTGGAATGCCTCTTGATCTAGTATTTTACAGAAAATCATTTCTTTAACCCGCCAACAACAACCAGTGTCAACTACACGTGACACTTCTTTGAAATTACCTCTAGCATTAGATTTTAATAGAATATGTACCGTGGTGCGTTTATTGGTATATAGAAAAGCGCACCTAATCATAGAAAAAAAACTTCTCTCGGAGTTTCTGATATGATGATGCTATGAGCTTCCAAAATTGTGTACCTCCTCCAGAGAAGCAAGGATTTTAGTTGGTTTTCTGTATTGGGAAAAAAATGTCAAAAGAGCAGTAAGTATCATATATATATATATATATATATATATATATATATATATATATATATTTGATTGAATATTAAAATTATCTAGATATTGAATTTATATTTGTAGAAATTTGAATATTTCATTAATTTTTGTTGCTGTGATATGATCCTGAATTTGTGTGTCATTCATTAGTGACAATCAAAATTATCAGCCACATATGTAGTTTTTGATAAAATTTTATTTTTATGACTCTTTTGAAATAATGAAAATAATGTAATAAAATACAACCTATATATACAGTATGCCCACTAAAGTCCCTTGCCACCCTCTTAACTTCCGAACGGCTGCTGCTATATTCATAAAAGTAGTGTCTAGGTATAGTAAAGTCGATATGCGCTACTCAATGAAACCACCTACGGTGCCACCTGGTGAAATGCTGTGGAGTTAGCATTCCTATCTCGAAAACGGAAAGAGATAGAGAAAAAAAGAGATTTACAAAGTTGTAGAGCATCATCGATTTAGTACGAAAAGGCACCTTGTGGACATTAATGCGAAGCATAGAACGGTTAAAACGCGCATCTGTTTTTTCTTGATTTCCTACACTGTGACGTGACAAAACGATCTTAGAAAGAAAAAAACAACTAGTTAATATAATAACTAATAATTTATTATAATAATTAATTTATAATATATTTTAATAATAATTTATTATAATAACTAATAATTTATTTTAGATGTTCAAACATCTCACCGTCAGCTGCAATGCATATTTGGATCCTTGTTTGAATTTCACGTTGCACACGTTGGAGCATAGATGGTGACACGTTGGCACAAGAGTCCGTAATGCGTCGTTTAAGGTCCTGCAATGTTTGTGGAGGGCTCACATAACCTGCTGTTTCATAACTGGTTGTTTCTTTCTTTCTAAGATCGTTTTGTCACGTCACAGTGTAGGAAATCACGAAAAAACAAATGCGAGTTATAACCCTTCTATTCTTCGTATTAATGTCCAGAAGGTGTTTTTTGTACTAAATCGATGATGGTCTACAACTTTGTAAATCCCTTTTGTCCCCTATCTCTTTCCGTTTTCGAGATAGGAATGCTAACTCCGCTTTTCTCCACCAGGTGGCACCGTAGGCGGTTTCATTCAGTAGCGCATGGCTACTTTACTGTACCTAGACACCACTTTCATGAATATAGCAGCAGCTGTTCCGAAGTTAAGAAGGTGTCAAGGGATTTTAGTGGGCATACTGTATATATTTTTAATTATAAGTTTACTTATATGCGTTGGCGGGTTAAACATTGATATCATGTATTTTATTTTACGGAATATAGTGAAAAGAACTCTAGATAAAGTATAATCATATGTAAAGTATTATCATTCAAATATTATCATGTAATCCACTCATCTGAAACCCTTTAATATTTTATCTTAACATTAAAAAAACATTTGAAAAAAATATTTTATTTTATATTGACGATCATCTTTCACAAAACAAAAAAGCAAAAATGTTCATACGCTTGAAGAATCAGATGAAGAAAGAAACACGCTTGACGAAATGAATCAAATTATTGTGTTTATCTAAATAACACTGCATATGGAAAATGTAAAAAAGATAGTCACACTGACAATTTTATTTATATAATAACCATACCCAAAATAATGTAAGATAAAAATTGTACTAATATTTCAAACATGACAATTAGATATGTATAACATCAGAAAATGTTCGACAGTTCCATTTGACACCTTATTCTGTGCATTGTTTGGTTGTATTGATTTTCTGAATATCCCGGATTAACTAATTAACTCCATAATACATACATTGTTGCATATTTCACAATATCATCTATTCTATGCATTTTGTTTTAAGTTAAATATAGAAAAATAAAAGAAAATCAAAATATTTACTCTATAAACACTTTGTTGATTCTAGATATACGTTCTTAAAAATTTAACACAAACAACAATTGCGTGAAAGATTTTCATTATATTTTAATATTAAAATTAACTTGAAAATAAACATTGCAAAACTGTTTATATTCAATATATAACGTAGTATAAATATTCATGTTTATGAGAGAACGCATGATCTTATAGCAAGCAAGATAATCATTTAACATTTTAAAGTGATAATTTACAAGCTAGTTACTCATTATTCTAGAATTGATTACCTTAATTTCTTTCTAAAATGACTTATTTCGTGCTTTTTATCTTTAGGTGTAAGGTTTCTGTTCTGTCAAGTGTACTTTTAAACTTGAAGAAACGAATTTCTGAACGAATCACTACTATCTACTGAAACGAATCAGTAGATCTTTCATAGACAGAACATCTAATATATGCTATTCTAATTTATTAGTTTTGGGATTATAATCCATTATAATGTTATTACTCAATTTCAACAGATTTTTGAAAGAGTTCTAATTTTGTATTTATATTTTAAAACACTATTATTGCAATATTCTTATCTTTTGGATGTGGAAGAAGTTGTGTTTTAACGCTAGCTTATTCGTTGGTTACTTTTAACCCGTCAGAACACGTGTCCCTTTCCATTACGTTACTACACGCGCGGGATAAATTTTACCCCAATGGGTTTTCTTGTGTCAATTTTCCCTCGGTTTGATTATTAACAAAAATTTATATTTTTAAATAAACTGTAAA
This sequence comes from Maratus michaelseni, assembly GCA_963931845.1. Classification (NCBI taxonomy): domain Eukaryota; kingdom Metazoa; phylum Arthropoda; class Arachnida; order Araneae; family Salticidae; genus Maratus; species Maratus michaelseni. The sequence continues at coordinate 225,817,699 of OZ007589.1, read as the reverse complement.
TCAATAAAGAACATAACTTAACTTAAAATAAAAAAATTATTTTATATTTAAAGCAAAAAAAAAAAAAAACATAAAACTTAGCACTAAGATTTTTTTTTTCTGCATATCATTACATATAAATCTTTTACAATCCAAATTCACCCATGAAAATACATAAAAATATAAAACAGATATATAGAAACTGTATGTGCAAGAGTTGTTAACGTTTAAAAGAACAATTATATTATTATTTGCATTGCATAAACATTTGCATTAACATTTTCCTATCATTATGGGTTACGTTATAACACGCGTGGTGTAAATTTTCTCACATGTGACATTTTTATAACAAAATAATGGAAAATCCACAACCGGAGGTAAATTCTTTTTGACCACATCTTGATATCTTTCAGATTGAAAGGTACTATAAAGCTCAGAATGATCGCAAACTATTTTCGCACATTTTTGAGTAATAGTTGTGAGCTGGGGTAGATTTTATCCCAGCGACTGTGCTGACGGTTTAATAACATGAATTGGCAAGAAAAAGTTGTGCATTTAAAATATAATTCTCTAAAGCTGACAATAATTCACAGATGATCTTAACTTCACAAAATATTACCAGACGTAAATGAAAGTTTGTTTTTCTTTTTCGGTTCAGGGGTATTGGGGGGGGGTGTCCAGACAGATTCTAATAAAAAATAAAAAGTAAATGATTATATTTATATTCAATAATTAATAATTAACATTTACGAAACAGAGCATTTAGGAATGGCAGGTTAAACTCAAGATTAGTCCAGCATGCTTTAGACACGGAGCCAATCTTTCAGAAATTGATCAATTTTGAAGAGTTATTGTAAGGATTATCATTACAGACTATTTGTGGAAAGTTGGTTTACTGGGTCATACCCGAAGATCTTGAAAGAATCAGGTTCAATTCCATTGGAATATTCACTGCTTCAAAAGTAATAACCTTAACTTCAACTGAATCAATTTTGTTCGATGTTTTGTTTTGTAAGCTGATGTTAGTACTGATGAGGCTATGCGATGTCACGACAAAACGTTTATTTAATTTTTTTTAATGTTTTTAAGTATTTTTTTTAAATGTAGTAAAATCTGTCAAATGTATCATAGTTAATTTTAATTTCAAAAGAATTTAATCAAAATATGCAAACGCATTGATTTTAAAATTTTCTAAAATATTATACAAAAAAGCCCCCCTAAATATACAAATGTATGTTCGAGTCATGGTTTAATAGTTGACATTTCTATTTAATAATAATTGCTTTATTTTCCAGTAATCAATATCTCATTAACGAAAAAATTAATATTGATACAATTTGTATGCCTTCTTTTATGACATCTTGATTTAATATATGTATAAAAATTGTGGCTTTGCTATTGAAATTTTTAAATATGTCTTTAATTTTAATATGTAGCTGGTGCTTTATCACAAAATGAACAACATAAAATTTTGATTTCACATCAATAATATTTCGTATTTAGAAATGCTGTATGAAATTTTCCATTCGTTAAATTTATCACGCAAGAATGACATGTTCGAATTTGCAAGTACATAGTACAAATAGATAATATATTTCCAAAGATATGTTGTTCAATAACTGAGTAATTTCATTTGTTTGTAATAAATTAATTTAGTGATTACATATTTAGCGAGAATTAAGATGATTAACTTTACAATGACTGGAACAACCAACTGAAATTTGTTTAAGCACGCACGCGTTTTAAACACAGATCTTATATTCATATTTCCTAACTATTCTGTTTAATGAAAGGCTCTCTTTCTTCATAAGGATAAATTTTCAAAATAGTTTCAAAGCTTCCTTTTCACTAAAGTTTTAATGTAGTTTGCGAATTTTTAAGTCGTACTCCAGTTACAAAATTCGTCAGGTTAAATGAAGCGTCATTTCACATGTCTACTTGTTTATACACGTTAAAAGGATTCCAGTTCATGTAGTTTAACGAATACCAAGGTTTTCTCAAAATATAATTTTCCGAATTCTGTCGTTGTTTCAAATATTTTACGTAACAAAACATTAAGTAATAAATATAATTTGAGTTAAAATACATCTATAATCATGATATATTTTCTATACTCTTTATATATTTAGGTATTTTAATATACCATAAAATTAAATGTTTAAAATATTTCAATCCGCAGATACATAGACCGTAGAATAACGAGTATTATAAAATTAAATATATATATAATAAATGTATATAAAATAAATGTACATATGTAAATATATTTAACATTCTTAGATATGAGGCCTTTAGAAATAAGAATGGATTGTTCGTAAATCAATCTCTAAAACTTTTTGGAGTAAAACGTATTGCACTCCCCTGTTTCTCATTGAGAATAATATGAGACTGGAGCCATTTTTTGTTCACATTAAAATCTGTTTTTTGTTCGCATATTTCCGTTTAGATCCAAAATGTCGTATTTTATGGTGAATGTGACATTATGGTTATTCTTATGTATTGTGGTCATTAGCCCAATGGCGTATGTGAGCAAATGTGATTAAACGCAAAAGTGTTGCTTAAAATCTTTAGTGGTGTTCAAATCCATTTCACAGGACATTGTAGCTATGATGCAGTGCTTGGAAGTTACTGATTATTAGTAAAAAAAAGACGAAAGAAAACGCTGTTTTAGTTTGCTCTGGGCATCCCATTGTAAATTCTTCAATTCATCTGTCACTAGCTATTTTTATTATTCTAGCAAATAAATGTGTATTGGTTAGATAGATTTAAAACAAAATAATGTTTAAAAATTATTCAAAAAGCCATAAGCATTTTTTACATTGAGCTACAGTTTTCAAAAAACTTTCATTCAAAAGTACATTTCGCCCCACCAGTGGCTGAGAGGTTCTGCCCTCTAAGCTGGTAGACGGGAGATGCTGGGTTCGATCCCAATCGCGCCCGTCGGCCTAATCGTTCGGAGTTTTCGTGGTTTTCTTCGAGCCGTGGATTTATCCATGCGTAAATACGGGTTAGGTTCCCTTAGAAAGACCCCCACGAAGGGCACTCCACCCGGGCCTATATCCCAAGTGTAGATAATTGGCCGTCAATAATCAACCCAACCCACTCAAAAGTACATTTCACCCCTATTTCGCGACGTAAAAATTGAAATTATGCGAAATTTATAAGGGATGTAACAGCAATAAAAGACAAAGCTATAGCACCGATCATTGCCACAATCTTTATATATTTCTAAAATATTTTAATTATTTCTTTATCAGTCGTCCGAAATGAAATACGAGCTTTTGTACACGAATAAAATGTTCATAGTGAAAAGAATAGTGTAGAAAACATTTTTCATTGTGAAAAGGCTTTGTCGCAAAAAAACAGATTTCTTAACGAGTATGTATCATTGCAACATACCTCTATTTGATATTTATTTTCACATTAGAATTATCTTCTTTTGCTTGTTACAATCACGCTCGCTATAAATTCGTTTAACTCTATTATTTTTAGCCAGTTTAATATACCATAAAAGAAATTTTGAATGATATATATCATTCCACATTTATACAACAATACCATGTCATAAAAAAACAATTCGTATAAAATTAAATGTATAAGTCATTTTAAGATGATTTTAAATTACAAGGCCACCTTTAACACTCATATACAGTCTTTCGAATTATACAATATTTTAGTTATTACGAAGTTATTCAGTTACTAAGTTTAATAACTTACGTTGAATAATTTGAAAGTATTTTATATGCAACAGTAACTATTATGATTTAATTTATAATTAATGGAACAAATAAAAATATTTAGATATATGCAACATATTCGCTATTCATAAGTGTTCAATCTAACGAAATGCCCCTATTCCTCTTAACGATAAATTTTCAAAATAGTTTCAGAGCTTCCTTTCCTCTAATGAATTTTAGTTTCAAAAGTTTTAATGTTGTTTGCGAATTTTGCTGTCATACTCCAGTTACGAAATTCATCTGGGTAAATGAAGCACAACTTAACGTGTCTCCTTCATAAATGTGTGGAAGATTTGGGTTCATGTAGTTTAATGAATGCTGGTGTGCTTTATATATAATTTTTACAGTCTTTTCGTTTATTTTAGAAATTATACATTATGTAGCTGTATTATAACTTGCTCTAAATGTTATGAAATTTTATGAAAACTAAAACATTGATTATCTACATGCGTTTTTATGTTTAAGGTTATATTTGTATTACATGCTGAAGGAAAATAATGACCAAATACTTATTAAAAATTATCATATCTTATTATCATCATTACATCAAAAGAATGCACCTAACAATTATATATACGTATTTGTATATAAATTTGAGATTAGGATTATATACAAATCAAAAGCTTTTTGTTCTCTACAGCCACTATTTAAACTTGCATTTCATAATAATGAAATTGTATGATTTTCAGATTATTAAAATCAAATTTTAGTAATTGATACAAAAGTAATAATTATGGAGTGACTTTACTCAACTTTCTGAATATTTTACAGAATGCTATGCATTCAAATAAACAGGAATCTACACTAATATTATAAAGTAGTAACATTTGTTTGTAGGGAACGACCAAACCGATTTGAAAGTAAATAGTGGCAAAAAAATGGGGGCAGGCTTTGCTCCATCATACACAAGTAACAAATAATGGTTGGGGCCAGGGCTTGACAAATGCAGTCGCCAGTTCGCCACTGGTGACAAACGTTTTTTACCTGGCGACTAAATTATTTAATCTGACTCTTTTATTTATTTTTTTCCTTTACAAAAATTGAACTAAGAAATGAGCACTATTTTCTCTTCAACACCCTACTCGTACGGGCAGCAAGTAGTGATCTTTCTCTTCTCTTCCATTTCATGCACATAAAACGATCATTCTTTTTCGCTCTAGTCGGCTAGCATGTCACGTGATTAGAATGAGGGGAGAGAAGGGAAGTTTCAATAAAACAGTAAGAAATTGTGAATCCAACCTATGTGGCATCTAAAAATTGGATGCAGTGATAAAAAAAGGCTTACGCTTTTTGTAAGTTTCAAATCAGATTTTTGTGTTCAGAATTAAAACTGATTAACCTATCACATTCATTTTAAACAGTAATAACATACAAGTGATTATAAATAATTCATTGAAGTAAATCATTTAAACTTAATTAAAATTTCAAGAATAATTAATTTTAATAAAAATACAGACCTAGTAATATGTATTTTTTAAATATTTTTTCCCAGTTTAAAATGCTTCGCGTCTAGCGCCTGTGTGCACCACACGAGTTGGACAATAGTTCGGAGTCACTCTGTATTGGAGACAAAGTGTCTGGTACTGGGTTGTTACTCAAGAATATTTTATAATTACATTGTTTGCATTAATCTGCAGAAAATGGAAATTAAAAAAAATCATTGATTGAAATTCGGACATTTGAATGATTCGGCAATCAGCATTTCCCGAACATGCCGGTTAATTCAGAATTTACAATATTTCCCCCTTTTTCCCTCCCAAGATATATATATACTTTTGATAAGATTCCTTAGAAAACTTAGTTTGATTATTTTTTTTAGTTATGTACTATTCTAAACTGTGTAACTGATAATTATAAAATACGTTTGTTATTATTTTTTTCACTTATTTCATAAAAAACATTTGTGCTTTTTGAAAATCAATAACAAGGGGGAGGGCGATTAGGATTTTTTACTGGCTAAAAGAATTTATACCTGACTACCAGATTTTTTCAAATTTGTAAAGCCCTGGTTGGGGCAATGGTGATAAATGTTGGCTGTTTGTCTTAATAAAAGAACTTTTTGTATATGAAATCAGACTCGTAAAGATTTGTGACAGAATAATATTAGATGTTAAATATTTTAGTCAAATATCATTCAATCCATTTTTTTTTAAATATAAAATTATAAGTTGGTATGTGGTATTTTACCGATGACATTTGAAACGAAATTAATCAATAGATTTTTGAAAAAAGTAGTCTCAAACATAGCTATTGACTTTAAAAAAGTCCCTATTACTTTATTATTAAAACTACTTCTATAGATGTATTGTGGAATTGAGTTATCTCTTTTTACTGAAGTCAGTTAATAATTCATTAGCAAAATATAAGTATAACATAATAGAGGTATAGATTAAATATAATCTCAGTTATTCTTTATATGCCATACATTTCTTTGTCCAATACAAACTTTCATGCCACAATGATGGCCTCGCGGGACTTGTCACATATGTGTTTTATCAATAGCTGCTAGTCCTACAGAAATGAGAAAAAATAAACGTTTCGGGTTTTTTTTTTTTTTGTTGTTTTTTTTTTTTTTGTAGAAGAATAATTTTTATCGATTTTCTTTCTGTAGCCTAATTTGCGAATATATTTCTATGAAATAGTTCATAATACAGTATTTGATGTGAAAGATTGAATTTTGTTTTATTTCTAGTTTTATTTAAATATATTTTTCAAAACAACTAATGAATATAGTTTATTTTATAATATGCAGGATATTCGTAAACTCCTTTTCGAAAATCAGAGGGGGCACATACCAATATGAACAACTTCATCTATTTAAAACCATGGTTGCAACTTCGTCAAAAATATTTGAACATATTAATTTTATATTACTTTTAAATGCTAAAGGTGTAAAATTAACAACTATAATATAAATTAAAATAACTTTTATTAGTTGTTTTACATGTTTCGACTCTTCTGAGTCATTTTCAAAAACAAAATGAGAATATTCTAAAGCTGCACGGGCTTTGAAGTTATTATTTACATGTACTTTTTAAAAAATTGCGCACGTTATCTATTATTCTTTTTTTTTTTTTTTTTTTTTTTTTTTTTTTAATTTTCATACCTTTGAGCATGGAGTAATTCTAGCCACAGTTTCGGTAAATTAAAAGATGTCGCATCGTTACATATTGTATTTTTGCGCGTGAGTATCTCTATGGTTTCTCTTATTATGGATGGATAGTGTAGACTGGAGGGAAATATTATTTTACTTTCATTGAAATTTATTTGGATGGTTTCTTCTTGATATAATCTTGCTAGGGCTGTAGTTTTTCTATTGTATTTAATATCAGCTATATGCTCTTTTTTTCTGCAATTAAATTTCCTGCTGGTCATGCCTATGTAGTAATTCTTGGATCCGTCTTCTTTAATAAAATGTATTTCATATACTCCTGAATAATTCTCAAAATTAATTGGGTCAATTTTACTGCAAATGATATTCTTTAATTTCTTAGGTGGTTTGGCTATTAAGCAGATATTGAAACGTTTAAGGCTGTGTTTTAATTTTTCGAAAAAGCTTGGATAATATTGCAGAGTATAAAGTTTGTATTTTTGTGAATCAAATTTCTTTTCTGAATACTTATTATTGGTGATATCTATGATTAATTTATTAATATTATACTGGGGTCTTGTTTTAAACTTTTTATAATTTTAAGTTCTTTATAAACAGGTTTGATAGGTTTGTTAAAAAGTTTTCTCACTTCATTAAACATTAAGTTCCTCATTTCTTCTCTATGCTCGTCTGCTGTCGCGAGATAGAGCATAGAGAAGAAATGAGGAACTTAATGTTTAATGAAGTGAGAAAACTTTTTAACAAACCTATCAAACCTGTTTATAAAGAACTTAAAATTATAAAAAGTTTAAAACAAGACCCCAGTATAATTATAGTACAGACTGACAAATCCAACAAATTAGCTATCCTTAATAGAGATGATTATATAAATAAAATGGAAAAATGCATTAAAGATATGAATTGTGAAGAAGTTAAAAAAGATCCAACTAATTTAATCAACTATAAGGTCAATGACATCATTAAAAATGGAACTTGGCCCATATTTATGAAGAAAATAATAAAAGTACATAAATTAGCTGTTATCCCTAGGATTATTGGAAGACTAAAAGATCATAAAAGCAACATGCCATTACGTCCTATAGTTTCAAAGTGCTCAGGACCGACTTACTTCTTAGAAAAAGCTTATGTTCCCTTCTTAAGAGATATTTTACCAGATTCTACATTAACTATTAAATCAACGGAAGATTTCATTCAAAAAATCAAACATATACAGCTACCAGATAATTATATAATGGCTAGTCTTGATATTATATCATTGTATCCATCAATTGACACACATGTAGTATGTAATAAGATTTGTGATGATATTGAACAGATAGAAGAATTTAGTGATGATATGAAAATAACAATAAAAAGAGGACTTAATCTAATCATCCATAATAACTATTTCACATTCAATAGTAAATATTATAAGCAGAATCACGGAGCTCCAATGGGGTCACCTATTTCAGGCTTATTAGCTGAATATACTCTTCGCCCATTGGAAAATAAAGTTTTTGGCACATTTCACTTAACACCTCACACTTGGCTCAGATATGTTGATGATATTTTTATAATTTGGCAGCATAGTCTTGATGAACTTAAAATATTTATAAATCAACTAAACTCAATCGACAATAACATTAAATTCACTATTGAAATTGAACATAATAAAAGTCTTCCATTCCTTGATGTTATGTTAACAAGAACAAATAAATCTATCGACAGAGCTGTTTTCCGGAAAAACATGGCTAACCAATCTACCATACCAAATAACGCATGTTCTCCCTTTACATACAAAATTTCAGCCTACAGATTTCTCATAAAACGAGCCTTTATAATATGTACTGAAAATAAATTGAATAATGAATTAGATAATATTCGTAAAATTGCCTATAATAATGGTTTTACAGTACACCATATTAATAAATTAATCATAGATATCACCAATAATAAGTATTCAGAAAAGAAATTTGATTCACAAAAATACAAACTTTATACTCTGCAATATTATCCAAGCTTTTTCGAAAAATTAAAACACAGCCTTAAACGTTTCAATATCTGCTTAATAGCCAAACCACCTAAGAAATTAAAGAATATCATTTGCAGTAAAATTGACCCAATTAATTTTGAGAATTATTCAGGAGTATATGAAATACCTTTTATTAAAGAAGACGGATCCAAGAATTACTACATAGGCATGACCAGCAGGAAATTTAATTGCAGAAAAAAAGAGCATATAGCTGATATTAAATACAATAGAAAAACTACAGCCCTAGCAAGATTATATCAAGAAGAAACCATCCAAATAAATTTCAATGAAAGTAAAATAATATTTCCCTCCAGTCTACACTATCCATCCATAATAAGAGAAACCATAGAGATACTCACGCGCAAAAATACAATATGTAACGATGCGACATCTTTTAATTTACCGAAACTGTGGCTCGAATTACTCCATGCTCAAAGGTATGAAAATAAACAATCAAGTAAAAAAAAAAAAAAAAAAAAAAAAATAGATAACGTGCGTAATTTTTTAAAAAGTACATGTAAATAATAACTTCAAAGCCCGTGCAGCTTTAGAATATTCTCATTTTGTTTTTGAAAATGACTCAGAAGAGTCGAAACATGTAAAACAACTAATAAAAGTTATTTTAATTTATATTATAGTTGTTAATTTTACACCTTTAGCATTTAAAAGTAATATACTATTACATGGTGTTATATTTTATTATATTGTTATATTAATTTTACTTTAACTGAAATCTGATAATTATTGATAGTATAGTTTCTTGTTGTTAGGATGTAAGTGGTGGTCAATATGTCATTAAATTTTACAGAGAGCAAAGTAAGCCTGTTGACAATACCATTATAGTAACTTAATTATTATTAACACTTTCCAATATAGCTGAAATGTGTTTACGACTGTGGTTTGATTGCCGTCTGTATGTCCGTGCTGTAACTTGCGTAAGTATACTGGGCTTACCAAGTAATATATATATATGTGAGTTCTAATTCTCCAACTGAGTGAAAAATGTCCAGGACAGAATTTGAACCAAGAACTTTTGCTTTTAGCTGCCCATGATATTCCAATTAAGCTATCCTGGACAATTCTGGCGGGCACAGTTCACTCAATTAAATTAACCTTTTGATAAGGACATCTGATCTTTTATCTCAAACAGCTCAACAGAATAAATCGCAGGTCGCAGGTAATATAACACCAATTAAACGCTGGATACGAAATTACACTTGACTAATGTTAACATAATAATTCTAAATGGTAAATCAATCATATGAGTTGTAATTTTCCAACTGTGTAACTTGTATGTTTCCAATTTTCACTCAATCGGAAAATCATAACTCGTATAGTTTAATTACCAATTAGAATAATTGTGTTAAAATTAGTCGATAGATATATGTCATTAAGGTTCACTATAGCATGATTATTTTCGAAAAAGGAGTGTGTGAAACTTATAGTTCATTTGCAGAGACATAAAAAATAATACCGTTACATTATGGTTTATGGATGAATATAGCTTGTGGCGCATTTGGATGATGCTACAGTATTGCAATCATAATGAAATTGATATGCAGTACAGAGGTGGATGGTAACATGTTTTCTATAGACTATACAGTAATTAACCTTTATAGTTTAGTTTATAGGTACGCCCGAAACAATTACATTGCATTAGTAAAAATAGTTTGCATTGTATTTTTATAATGTTACATTATTTCAAATATAATGAAGCTGATAGCCATTACTGAGGTTCACTACAGCATCTTTTCTATAGATTACACTGGTTTACACGGTTTATATACTTTCGCCGAAATGTGTATTTTTTCACAGATTCTAGTGCACTGAGTATGGGAAAATTATTGAAAAAAATCTGTCCGTCTTGTTTTAAAAATATTTATTAATTACTTAAAAAAAAATAATAACATGAAATATAAAAAGAAAAAAAGGAAATGGTTTATTTTACTCTTCTTTTTATAAGTTTCTTGGTCTGTTTCTCTTAAAATAGACAAGCAGTAGTCCCCTAACATACTTTCGTCCCAAAAACCTTTGTGTCTGTCTTCAAAAAGTTTAAGGTCTTGGTGAAAACGCTCGCCCTGCTCATCATTCACGGCGACCAAGTTTTCAGGAAAAAAATCCGGGTGCAAATGGAGAAAATGTACCTTCAGAGACATGTTCACACTTATTGCATGATAGTTTTTTAATAAAACAGCAATATGTTTTTCATAATTTTCATCTTTATGATTTCCTAAGAATCCATGGACAACCGTCCTTTTGGAGGAAATAACTGCTGAAAATTTGACTTCGATTTCGGTAATAAGTTAATTTTATATTTGGTGTCAATAAGTTCCACTGTTGTGGACGAGAGGCAATAATCTCTGCCTTTGATCTAGATAGTTGCAAGTCTCGCACAAGGTCCCTCAACTCATTTTGGTTTATTAAATGTGGCGTTTTATCATCTTCGATTACGAATTCGTCATCATTTTCATTCTCCATAAACAGATCGTCATTTTCTTGGCAACTCGCACTTGACATACCTGGACTTACGAGATGTGACAGTTTCGGAATGTGATATAGGTTTCGAGACTGATGGAATGTCAGGATATTGAATTTTATGTTTATTTTTTGAATTAAAGCCTGCAGTTTTTGTCAAACAAAAATAACAATCATTTTCGTGATTTGAAAGTTCTCTCCACAGCATTAGTGATCCAAATTGAACATTCTTTTTTTCTCCCGAAGCCCAGCATATAAGAGTAAGCCTACAGATTTCACAAAACAACATGTGGGACCAACTTTTTATCTTGATTAATCACTGAGAATCCAAAATAATGCACATATGCTGTTTTAGAACATCCCGATATCGGTCTTCCTTTTTTTGCGAATATAAATTGTCCACAAACGTAACAAAAGCGACCAGAATTTAATTTACACACTCTATTAGACATTTTATCAAAAACAAAACCACTTTAGTTCACAAAAGCACAAGAAAACAGAATATAAAATCCAAGGTAGGTGACAATGCGGGTAGGTTGAATGTGACGTGATAGATATATTATAGAATTAAAAATGTGAATATTGAAAAATGTAAAAATTTAAAAAATGTGACGTGATAGATTTTTTTCAAATACCGCCTTTTATTATTAAGAGGTAGTATAATAAGAAAATAGGTGTTTCATCAAAAGTAGATAAAAAATGTTTAAATTTGTAAACCAGTGTTATTGAATGCGTAGAATTTACCGTTTATTTACAGAGATACTACTCAAAAGAATTCGATTACAGGACGGATTATGATCGATAACTGCTGGACTTCCGTTGTAAGCTGTGATATGCCGTATCCAACTTAACTAACATTTAGTTTCTTACGATGGGTGTAGATCATGTGTTGCGGCTGATTTTTGTCCATGATGTTTACTTTAAATCCAGATTATCTGAAATGTTAATTTAAACGCTGGAAGTCGTGTGAAATGTCGAGTATAGTATAACAAGTCATTTCCAAATTGTTCTTTACATTTTAAACGAACTTCTCCCAACTACACAAAGTGTTTTGGCAAAAAAAATATTGATACAGGACAGGAGACAATTTTACATGAAGTTGTTTTCAAGCGAATTGGGAGTAGAGTGAGGATTTTATCGCACACAGACACAGAGGCAGCTTGTAAAATATAACGTAATTTTACGAGCTAAAGAAGCTGGGTGATTTTGGTTGTTGCCTAAATATACCCATACGGTTATTGTGATTACAAAAGGAAATGCAAGTTGAACATATTTATTTTCTGGTTACTAAGTGAACGTAAACGTTAAATCTTGCTTTCCTATTTCATTTTATCGATGCAAAAAGAGCAGTATGAGAAATTGCAATAGCATACACAGATTACAAAGCGAGTACGAGAATCTTTCTTTTTTTTCTGTGATGAAAGATAACGAGGGCATATTTAAAATGACAAACAGATTAATTTTAGCAAGGTTTTAAATACTGGGAATAAATATGCTTGCTGAATGAAACCTAAGTTAATATTAAAGATAAAATTTAGCAATAATTAATATTATCTAAAGATTTTAAAAGAATGATAATCAATTAATTTAAAGTGCAATATGTGACGTTGTAATCTCCTTCACAGATCATATACAGGATTGAACGAAAGGGTTTGGACGCATTTACTGGCAATAGATAGGAATTGTTGAAAATGGATTTTTAATGCATTATGTGTTGTTTAAATTGCTTATTTACATATATCATTTCATTGAATGAAAAATAAAAAAACATTTTGTAAAAAATATTCCGATAGTGCTGGTAAATGTTTCGCAATCTGGGCGCACATGCATGATTTTTCGTTCTAGTTTATAAAGTTATGAATGAAAATGAATATCGACAGTACGACATGTTGGATTCTTAGCTGAATATTTGGGTTCCAACAATGGGTTTCTATACATAAAGTGTTCATCTTTGTGGATACTATCAGGGTTTTCACTAGCTTTTGATTTTGACTAACCTTAGCCATTTGGCTAATCAACAATGAAAAACTATTACCAAATAAAAACATTGTTAGCAACAGATTCGTGAAACACTGATTTAAAATAGTTCTTAAACTACCTTTTGAAATCTTTTTCCTCTTTAAATATGTATTCCATAATTTGTGTATTTTTATAGCACTTATTGTTCTAAATTGAACAGTTGGTTATAGAAACTCGTGAAACAAGTGCATTAAAGATGCATTGCAAAGTCCGAGAAAAAAATCCTAATTACAGGGTGACAAGAAATAACTTGGACGAAGTTTCGAACCAAAAATCTGTAACTACCACTAAAGTTATAATGTTATTGTCATAGGAAATTGATTCAAGAAAGCTACTGAACAGGTGTAAGTAAGTTTTTTGTGATAACCATTATGGTTAACAAACGATCTGCCATACTTGAATTACATAAGCAAGGAGTGAAACAATGTGAAATTCATCAACGATTGAAAGTGCCTAAGCAGACGGTTTCATACACGATCAAAAGGTTTAAAGAACTCGGACATGATGGTGACAGGCCAGGAAGAGGAAGAAAGAGCACAGTTAACACATCAAGAAACCGGGTAGTTATCAAAAAGCGAGTTCAACGAAATCCTAGGATTTCAATGAGAAAGGTTTCTAGAGCGATGGAGATCATCTGAGAAACCGCACGTTTGATAGAAAGAGTAGAGCTTGGTCTTCACCCTTACAAAATGAAAGAGGCTCAAAAGCTAACAGCAAAGAACAAACGCACAAAACTTCAAAGGTGTAAAGAACTGTTAAAGTGGGCCGCAGTTGATCGATGGCAAACATTTGTCTTCACAGACGAGAAACTGTTTTCGATTGAACAAGCTCACAACAGCCATAATGATAGAGTTTGATCAGCAGAAGCACCTGGACCTTCTTGCATTGTTGAACGGCGTCAACGACTTCAATCTGTAATCGTATAGGGTGGGATATGTGCTAGTGTGAAAACACCTCTTGTTTTTGTTTATCAAGGGATAAAGATTAATCAACAAACATATCGCAAACTCATTTTGGAAGGTGTTGTCTTACCTTGGTCACAAACGTTCTTTGGAAACAAAAGATGGACCTTCCAACAGGATTCCGCACCTGCACATAGAGCTAAAGAAACTCAAGATTGGTGCAAGACACATTTTCCTGACTTCATTGGAGCTCAAGAATGGCCACCGTATTCCCCAGATTTGAATCCAATGGATTATTCTGTTTCGTCCATATTGAAGATAAAGGTGTGTGCTAAACCTTATAAAACTTTGGCATCCCTAAAGAAATCCTTATCCAAGGAATGGGATAAAATATCACTAAGTAAGTTGCGGCCCATAGCCGAAAATTTTGTGACACGTTTAAAGCTCTGTATTAAATCTAAAGGTAACCATTTTGAAAATTTGTAAATATATTAGACGAAATAATGTATTCATATTTATTTTGAAGTTTGGTCGTAATATTTTCATTAGCATTAAAGTTATAATGGATCATGTGTGTCTAAGTTATTTCTTGTCACCCTGTATTTCGAAATAAATTTTTGAAACAAAATCCGAGTTAACTTGGTTTTAGGAATAACATGTTAGTAGGTTAAATCAAATCAAATAAATAAATAAAATTTAAAATAATTGAATAAGTTCTGAAATAAAAATAAACTATAAATAATATATTACATTGAAAAACTTTGAATCATTCAATAACGTCACTGAGAGTGTCACTGAAAAAAAAATCGTGTCGCAATTTGGTGATTTAAATCTTTATTCTTGTCTCCGAATGGCAGATTTTGACGCGATTTTGTGCATTGGCGATTGGCTGACAGAACCCTCAGATCCATCAACCTTCTTCTTTTGTAAATGATATTTACGAACACCCTATGTTTTTTTTTTTCAAATGTATCCCTAGTATTTATGTAATGCACACTTTAAAATATACATTTATTTCCTGTGTTTTTATTTGAATGCTTTACATAACACCAAGGTTAGGTTGTGTAATGTGTATAGACACAGCGTAATTGCAAAGTTCTCAATTTGTGATTGATTCATTATATAACGTATATATAATTGCATTTAATATTTCAAAATATCACTTAAAATTCTGTACACTTATTCAATTTAATGTTACTAATAGTATATAAAAATAACAAAGTAATTCGAACGGTAGTAAGAAAATATTAATATTGCACTATATTAATACATGGGAAAACATATATGCATATATATATATATATATTACTTTAATAAGGTGTAAAAATGTATGAAAGTTAAGTGCATCAGGAGAAAAACAGTTCTTATGATGTATGTGTATAGGTATATATGTGTGTGGGGGACATCCAGAGTTATCAGCATAAAGCAGTGAAGTCTGTGTCACATATTTCCAGCTTTTTACAGCAAAATTCTTTTCGTCAGCATTTATGATAATATGGGAAAAATTATGAGTGCCAAGTGGCCTTTTTATCAGCTTTCTTGGTTGTTTTTTAGCTAAAGAAGGGCTTTTCCTTAATAAGATTATTAGAAAATCTCTAATGTCTTAATATTTAAAATTTTAAACTCTAAATGATATGGTGGAACACGGGTTGAAGACCTATAACAGTAATCGCTAATAATAAGAAAAATTATTTATAGTAATAAATATTCTGAGAAATGTTTATTACTGAATAAAAGAAATTTTAAAAATATAAGTAATTCGTGATAATAAAAAAAGAGTTTCTATGAAAAATAAAGTAGTGTGAAAAGTAAGGCTCACAGTAAAAGCATTTTACACAATGTAAGATGAAATGGAAAAATACCTTGTGCACTAACGTCAGTTTTTCCATGTATCATCACAATAGGATGAATTAAGGGAATAATAAATAATTGTAAATCCCGGTAGCTCAGTGATCAGCGCATCGCGCTGCCACCCCTGTAAGTCAGAGCTTCACCATCGGTTGATGGAGAAGTATTACTCAACCTTTCATATCATTTGCGTTTGATAAAAATAGTACGAAGTATGCTTGGAAACTAAACACTGGTAATTACTAGTAAACACTTGTAATCCACTTAACCGGGACACAAAATGTATATCACCTGAGGGTCAATGTTCAAGTAAGCGGATTTGGGCACATATTCAGGCACAATCCTTAATGAATTGTAGTGCCGCATAGTTTAGTTAAAGTAGAGTTCTATTAAGCAATTTACAGTGAAAATACCTGGGTCACTTCTTTATATAGGAGGTACGCTGATAACTCATAAACCAACATGTCCAAGGCCAACTTACGTACTTAAGAATAATTACAATTCCCTTTTACAAAAGTCATAAGTTGTGCTACTATAAAAAGGTTTTTGATTTACAGATAAATAGATTTTTAGTGTGGTTTTATGCTTTTCTTCAAACAAATGTTTCATTGTCATACTTGATTTTTCTATCCTCCTGAGAAACAACATGTATAAATGTAATGCTTTGCAGACTAAGATTCACTAACACAAAGCATCAATCATCAAAATATATATATAAACACAGATTATTTCTCATAAGACAATTTCTTCTATGTATATAATGTTCCTATCTGTACATATTTATCAAAATCATAGATAAGGAAGTAAGAAGAGCAGTTATAAATCAAATCTAGATTACTTGGAAATCCATTGTTCAGATAATCATTAGAGTAATATTTCTAAGTTTATAACATGTGGTAATGTCGCTCTTAAAGATTTATAAATATGTTGCTATTAATGCTTGTGTCTTGAAAAGAAATCAACAATCATCTGTAAATAATCAGGATGAGCGAAGCAAATCCTTTACTAGGCTACGCGAATTACATTTTATCGTACACTTTACAAAAAAAAAATATTCAGTATTTTGACTTGAAATTAAACATAAAAATAAATTATGATCTGTAGATTTGCACAACATTATTTTTTTTACAGAATAACCTTAAAAAATTTATTATTTTAATTAATTTGTTTTACATGTTTCTTCATTACGGAAGCATTTTTGCAAATAAAAAATGAAACACGTATATTTTCAGAAGAAAAAATAAATCATAGATTTAGTAATTATAGATAGAATCATGATTAATTAAATAAATCCGCCAAAATATCTCAAAAACTGTTTTTTAAATTTAATTAAGGAAAGAAATATTTTTGGACTTAACAGAAATAAAATATGATCTGTAGATTCTGACAATATTATTTTCTCATCGAATGATTTAAAAAATATATATATATTATTTTCTTGAATATATTTTTCCATGATACGGATTCATTTTTGTAACGATAATGAAACCTGCGTATTTCTTGCAGTAAATAAAAATCATTGAGTCAGTAAAAATGAATAAAGTCATGAATGATTAAGTACTTGAAATATTATCGTTGCATCAAAATTCCTCCTTTTTTAAAAAAGTATTTAAATAAGAAAAGGAACCTATATATCTGCATTTTACGAAGACGAAATATTTTAAATATTGAAAATAACTGCAGAATTTATACTTCAAACCGTAAAAGAACATTAAACTTTCTTATATTAAAAATATATGTTATTTGAGGGGGAAATATACATTTTAATAATAATAATTTATTAAGATTGGTTGGAATTGGCGCATATTTTGGTGCTCATTCATTTTAAACATATAATAGTTTCACGATTTCTTTTATGAAATTTTTAAAATACCTTTTTTATGAAAATTATAGCATATTTTTATGAATTGAAATTTGTGAAAATTCAATTATTTACATTCAATTATAAAAGTATTTTTAAGTATTAGGAATTCAAATACACAATTTGTTCTTATTACATGAAATCATTTACGCAGAAGATACTTACGCATTTAAAAAAAATTATATTAAGTTTTCTTCTTTTTTTCTTTTTTCTTTTTTTTTTTTTTTTTTTCTAAAGAGGCAACAAAAGAATTGTAAACAAATAAAATTAATTGTTAAATTCTTTATACAAAGTGTTATTCGAATTCGAAAGTTGAAAATTGGACCAAATGAAACATATTTACTGTTAAGAAGTAATTACTATTAGTATTATTTTTAATATGTTTGCCGTTTAAAAACAATTTATATGTATTAGTTCTGTTATAAAAAAATGCCGAGAAAACGTACACTTACTGGTCGAAAAGTACACGAACATGAATTAGCTTTAAGGCAAGAGGCTAGATATCAGCTTAAACAATAACGACATAACGAATCTCTTCTGACAAAGAAATTTTTAGTTATTTGGTTGAATTTACATTTCTAAAATTAAAATGCGCCAAAACATAAAATAACGTTTTTGCTTAATAAAGATTTAAAAAAAATATTACTTTCAAGTATTTATCTTATGAAATAATGCTTCGCGAATCCAAACAAAGCATGGCTTTTGCTAGTTATTTCAAAACAAATGATATCGTGTATTTTCAAAAGTGATTCGTGAAGGTTAAAGAAAGTTTGTACGTGTGTAGAATATTGTACATATTTATCAGAAATTAATTAATATAGTTAAAACTTTATTACTTTTATCTTTAAAAAATATTCTAACGTAAAGTTAAAGCATTTCACGATACGTCATGATCTAATCTTATCATATTTCTTTTTTTTTTAGCTAGCTCATTTATGAAGTATTTGATGGCACCAATGACTCAATAGTTAAGATAAAACGAAAACATTTTACAGTATATTAAAATGAAACGGGGGTCGGTTGTCGGGAAAAAAACTAAACTCTTACGTTACAGAGATTTTGTCATGGCACAAGTTATTCAAATTGACTCTCAATTTCAACTTCCAAAGAAAAATAACTTGATTAACTTTAACACTTCACAGAATCAATCTACTAGTTTACAGGAAAGGTCTGTGTACTGCTAGATTTATTCGAAGATAAGACACTTCAAGTTTAAGACTATTATACATTATGATCTATAAAAAAAAAAAAAAAATCATATTTCCTGCAGCCAATCGTAATATTTCTGTTATATCTCATAGGAGTTTCAAAGCAAATTATATAAATGTAACAAAATAAATAATAAATGAAATATTGTTCCATTAAATAATTACAGCAATATGATAACCTTCACCTATAGAAATATCTCCCTCGTCTAGTGGCCGCTATATCCTTAAAACAATAGAAGAAAATAATAGTTACAGCATGTTTTATCCGTATGTGTGTCCAATTTTACAGAAAATAAAGATCTTTGAGAAGTAACTATATAATCACTTTTCTGGTTGAGAAGAGAGGATCGGAAGGGGGGGGGGATTTTGCAAGCCTCCACCAACATTTTC
Organism: Maratus michaelseni; assembly: GCA_963931845.1. Classification (NCBI taxonomy): domain Eukaryota; kingdom Metazoa; phylum Arthropoda; class Arachnida; order Araneae; family Salticidae; genus Maratus; species Maratus michaelseni. Next base: position 225,798,157 of record OZ007589.1, on the reverse strand, counting down.
GACTTATTGCCATAAGGGGTGGAGTTACTTCACGTTTTTTGATAGAAAATAAACAAATTTTTAGTTTTTATAGAAGCAAAAATCGTAAAGAGCTTATACAGATACCTCATTAAGTTCAGGCTACACACTGGGGATATTTCCCAAACCTCTGTCAAAAGTAAAAAATAAAAGTTGCATTCGTTCCGCGAATAATTTCTTTTTATTTTAGATTGATCCTTAAATTCGTCCTCAATACATAAGGTAAAGTAAAAAGTTTTAGTTTTAGCTCCAACTGTCGCTATGCAGATTATGTAGAAAGCTATCAATCTTCATTGTTATACTAAAATTAATTATTTTTATTTTTAGCGACCATTTTTTTATGTTTTTGATGAAGTGTGTTTCCTCAAGGATATATAAGTCAATTTACATAGTACCTAAATAAGTATTTCACGAAAATCTGCCACATAATGAATAAGTTCTTATTTCTAAAATATTGATGTATCGCAATATCGAGCAAAAATAATGACTGTGAAAAACAAACTGTAACATTATTGCTTTAAAAGGAATAATTTTGTTTGCTTTCATGTGATTTTTTAAAAATAATCTACAGTGCCTCTGCACGACATTCCGAATACTATTCAAAATACTATGCGTAGAAGTAAATAGTAATATTAAAATTAAAACAAACTTTCAATATTAAAAAATTAAATTTTTTCACTTGACCTCAAAATTATTTCATATTTAAAGAAACGACAATGTCCTTCATAAATCTGAAACATTTTTTAAAACTGTGACGTAGTTTTCAATGAATTTTCATTCCACTCGGGCTCAAATTAAAACCTGTTAATTTAAAGAAATATTGAAATTGAATTTACATAGTTATGCTAATAGAAGTTTTAATTTCCTTTAAATAGAGGTATTTCATTATTGTTTTTCAACAATATACAATATGTAAATTTCCCTGTATTTTTATAAAATTAATAAAACTTGCTCCCTTTATTTATTTTTTTTTCTAAGAAAAAAATGGTTTAATAAATAAGGTCACGTTCAAGTAACACATGGCTGTTGTATGAAAATAAGATGAGTGTGAACAATAAAACATTTAACTGAATAATTGAGTTTAAAAAAAGTCTAGGGCTAGCATTAATGTATGACGGATTTTACAAATTTACATTTTCAAAAGGATTAAACATATTATAATAAGTTATATATGGAATAAAGAAAAACATTCCATGTTTATTTGTGCCGTTGCTCAACGTGGATTGGAGGGCGGGTAACGATAATTTACCCTTATTTCCATGGCCACCGAGATCTCCTGATCTTACGCCTTTTTTTTTTTTTGGGGGGGGGGGGGGATTTTAAAGATTTTTTTATGAACCACCATTGGCGGAAACACTCAGCGAAACTAAAGAACGCATCAGTGCTGCATTAACCCCTTCGGGACCGGCGACCAGCGGCTTTTACACAAATTTTATTCGGTTGGCACCACTTTTTTAAAAAAAGTTACCTTTACTTAAACTATCACAAAAATGCTCTAATTAGAGAAAGCAAATATTACTTTTATTTTTTACTGGTGCCTAAAACAAATTCTGTATGCTCTTTTTGAGGGTGTATATATGCACCCATGGTCCCGAACGGGTTAAGAACCGTTGACAGTGCAAAACTGCAAAATGTGTGGAACGGACGTGATTACAGATTAGATATTTGTCGTTTTACGAGAGGTTCACACATCCAACATTTGTTACTTAAAAAATATTGGAATGTTTTTCTTTATTTTCCCATATAACTTATTAAAATATGTATAATAGTTATGAAAATATAAATTTTAAAAACCCTGTGATTCATTTATTTTAACCCTCTATTTATCGTATGTAACAAAATGAATGAAAAATGGTTTATATAATAAGCCCGTTGACCTATTTCTACGAAAATGAACAGTGGCCTGTAACATATTCACTAAATAAGTTCTCAAAAAAAGTATATTTTGAGCGCTATCATAGTCTCTCACCATTGGCGGCTCCTTTATTGGAGCACATGAGCACGAGACCCTCCAAAGAAATACGAAGAAATAAACTAACAAATTAAATAAAATAATATTAATCACAATTCCATATTTCTGTCTATTTCTATGATGAGTTTCTGTACGCTCACTTTCCTAATTCCTTTTAAATTTGTACATGACAACATGTTACTCTAATAATGTAAATTTCGGAAATTATGAACAGAGAGCGACCAGTCTTTCTAGAGCCGCACGTGCGATCGGGGAAATTGCATTCGAAGCCAGCATATACGAATGAATGTAGAGAAGAGAGTGTGGGGTAAAGGAACCACTATCATCTGTCCATTCGCACAGCCTTCAGTCTACGGGAACTGGCATTTTTGCTGTCTCTTTCTTGATTGTTGTTTATCCGAAATATCTCTTTGTTTCTTGCATTAAGTTAGTTAATTTTTGTTTGTTTATTTGTTTGATTGTATGACCTTCTGTCATAGAAAGTAAAGTTTTACATTTGTTTAAGTGCTTCTTATTTCTTTTAGTTGCATTGTTTTAATTTAACTTTTGAAAACTCAAATGTATTTCAACCGGTACATTGAGTCGTAAAGGCTGATTTTATTTTCGCAATTTATGTATTGTAAATCTCTATTGAAATAACCCACGAGCCGCTATTGTCAATCACACACATACATACACAGCGTCACCATTGTAAATACATCAAAAACGGACATTGGGAAACTGAAAACGTAACAAAATTCCAACACACACTCAAACATTCACACATACTCATGGGTTTTGAAAAAGCGAAAATGGATTCGAGGAACTTCAAAATGTAAAAGTATACCAATATTTACATATTCATTTTTTATCAAGTTTAAAATACTCTCCTTACACTATATGTGTGCGGAAAGGAAAAATGATGTTTTATTATGTAATTATTAAACTTAAAAAATGCGCGAAATGGATTTGACTTTTGCACTGAGGTTCTATGTTTCATAAAATACAAATCTCTTCCAGTTAAATACAAACTCCTGTCCAGGCTGTTCTCCATTCTGATTATTATCTTGTTCCCGAATATAATTCAGAAAATCAAAGAAAAAACTAGTTTAGGTAAAGATTTCGGGAACATTCACGACTGTGCACTGGCATTAAAGCAGAGAATTGTGGATTCGAGATCTTAATTTTGCTGGCAATATGCTGACACCTTAAGTGAGTGAATATTTTCGAAATAAAAAATACAATGAGCTGTGGCTGAATGCTTACAAATAATTAAAGAATGATTGGAAGATATTTAAGATAATAATTTATTTTTTATCTTCTCGCAATCTGTAATGCGTAATTTAAAATTTTGCTTTTTCGAAATATAATCCTTATAAAAATTTAATATTTATTTTTGAATTCAGAAAATGCATTAAAAACCCAAAACATTAAAAAAGACCTAAGATATAAAAAAGCAAAATGTAAGAACAAAAAATAATTGTTTAAAAATAAAACGAAATATGCTCAGCAACTAAGGTTTTCTAATACCTTCCAAAAACTGATTGAAAAAAATCATATCTATTTTTTAAATTCTTATTTCGATAACATAAAAAAAATCTGCGCATTAATTAAAGTTTAATACTAAAGCAAAATATTTTCTTAAATTCTTAAAAAATATAAAAACATTATAATAAGCTGAAGAAGAACACATTCCTTGTGTATAAAAAACGGGTAGGGGGAGAAATTAGATTAAATTTCAAACAAAATATTTATTGAAAAGTCTATGACAAAAAAACAATTTTTTCTTCTAATTAGGGAAACATTTTTGAAAATATTTTTTACTTCAACGCCATATGTTGATAACGGGTTATTTTTTTCCTTCTTTTATGCTTAAATTTCGAAATATCGCAAGACTTTGTAAGCATGTTGAGCACGTTATCGATAAGCTGAATTGGAAGACTTTCATGCTCAACATAATAAAAAGAATTTTAGTCACGTTTTACGAAATTCTTTTTTCTAAGGTTTTAAAAGTATGGGGTAGCATGAACAGTTTCGTAAATAAGCAATAGCTTATAATCTGCCAAAGGCATAAACAAATATAGTTCAGTTCAAGTGATTTACTTTAATATATTCTATGTCTGCCTTTGGTCATTCTTGGAAAAGTTATGATTTAAACGTGGTATTTTAGTGTTTGGTGCTATGATAGTCAAGATAATGAAATATCTTACTCCCATTTAGAAAATAGGAAATTTATATGCAATGTTAATATTTTGAAAATATTGGAGATCATAAGATATAGTTTCTTTTAATGGTAATATTTTGTGATATATGAACTGAATTTCAAATGTTTCCGTGTTAATACGAATTTTTCAGTACTATTAAGCATTATTGTCTGGATATTTGCAGCATATATCAAAAGCATTGGAATTTATTGCACGTAATTCGCAAAAGAATTTTTTTATGATAAACTATTTTTTTATCACTTCTTTTAATTCTTTTTTTATAGCAGTAACTACTTTCATGTAATGAAAATATTTCGCATTGTATATTTTGTTGAATTTATGGAAGGTACGATACCAAAAATTATATTTAAGTAATTTTAACAAATCCTAATTTGTTTTGTTATTTTGAGAATAAATTGAGTTGGAAATTATATATTACTTCATATTACTTCTGATTTATATTAAAAAAAATCCTAAAATCAAATAAATTCTATGTACCATAAACAAGAAAGAAAAATCATGAATTAAACATATATTAGGTAGCACTTTCCAACACTTCCAATATACTTTTACAAATCTTTACCGTTTAATAAGGTGAAAAATGACGTCTATGTAAACAGACTGGAAGAAAACATAACACATTTGAAAACCAATTTCAGGAATTACCAACAATATTCGGAAAAATATCCGAATTCTTTCGTGCATCCCTGTGTATGATAAACAGTTTTACATATATACTACGTAGAATGTTAAAATTTAGTTCAGTTATGAACCGCATAGAACAGTTTGAAAATCCCCTTTTGGAATTTTCATCAATAAACGGAATTGTGCTGTCCTGTATATGATCTCCAAAATGTATACACACCAAATACTAGGGAAAAATTAGTTAAATTTAAAAACGCGCATCCCAACTGAAAACACTTTTCCAGCAATTATTGTTAACAGACAAAACTTTAACCGAATTATTTTGTGTGTCCTTTTGAATGAACTACGAATGATATACACACGGTATTACATAGTAAGCCTCATGTAATGTAATTCTGTGATATATATCAATTTCAATATGTTTGAAATAGTAAATATTACTAAAATAAATCGCAAATGATTTTTCCCCATATAATGTAACGGTATTATTTTGCGTGTCAGTGTAAAGAAACTATATGTTCTATGCACACAATATTCTATAGTAAGCCTCTTGTAATGCGCCTCAGTGGTATATACCAATTTCAATATGTTTCAAATAGTACATCATGAAAATGATCGCAACTGATTTTTCTCCTTAAACCGTAATGTAACGAAATTACTTTGAGTGTCCTTGTAAATTGACTACAAGCACGACACAGTTTATTTTCAATACAGAACATTCCATACTGAATATCAATATACAACAGTATATTTACATGAATTTGAGCACGGACAGACAGACATACCGAATTCATAAAGACTTTTCAACTATACCGGAAAGTGTTAAAAAATAATACTCAAAATGAATTAAAAGTATTTTTTAATAGCTGCCTTAATATATATTTTATAATATTATTATAATGCTTGCTGATCCGGCCGGCGTAGATCGGGAAGATAGCTCGGCCCCCTCAAAAAATAATACGAAATGCGAAATCACTCTAAAAATCGCACTTATGGTAATTTTTTCGTCTTTCGGAAATTAAATAGAGAGATGGACCCCGAAGCGGAAATGGATTAAATTCCACTGGATCATTTGATTCAAAACGCGTCAGTTTTTGTTCAAAATTTTAAAAATAATTATAGTCCGATTTTCAAAAAATGTACATTTTTGGTATAAAAAAAATAAACTACATACATACTGTGAGTTTTGAATAGATACCTCCAATACTTTTTTAAATACTTGAGGATGAGTGAAAATGAAAATATTTCGTTGTCTGGAATTATCGAATCGGTAACTTTCTTAGCCGTTTTCGGCGGATGCGTACGAAAATCTTGTAGTTTCACAGCCAAGGGGTGCAATCTGTTCTAAAGAAATTTCCGACACGTGTCCCAGCTGCCTACGGTACTGTATAACAATCATTCTGTGCAGGCAGTAGTGCAGCAGCGCTGCAAATTTGTTTTGGTTCCGGTTTCCACCACTATAGGTGAAGCATTCTGCTCTAAAGAAACCTCTTTCCGAACGAAACTCCGGCAATCGTCCCGGTTGCTTACGGTACCGTATAGAAGGCCTGCTGTGTACGCACGGTAAAATCTGTTAGTTCTACTTTCCACCTTCAGGGGTACCAAACTATGTCTTAATTAGTTATCTTTATCTTAAGTTGTTCATGTTAAGCTGAATGAACCAATTCCCGTTGAAATCGAGCCCATAGAACCTGAGAAAATAAATTACATGGAAGAAATAGTTTAGCTTCACTTTACACTACCAGGGAGCGCACTCTGTTCTAAGCAATCCTCTTTCCGAACGAAACTCCGGCACGTGTGACCGCTGCCTACGGCACCATGCAGCAGGCGTGCTCTGCATACGCTGCAAAATCTTTTAGTTCCAATTTTTACCAACAGGGGCGTCAAATCTGTAATTTAATTCGTTATCTATATCTTAATTAGTTCGTGTTAAGTTGCACGAATTATTTCACGTTAAAATTGGGCCCATAGAAGCAGAGAAAATAATACCCCCCTGGTCATTAATGTTTACAAATAGCGGTAACCAAAGGCTGAAAAAATTATACTGAAGTTTATCTAGTACCTAGGGTACCTAAAAAGAATATTAGAAAACTAGCTGTTACCCGTGACTTCGTTCACGTAACATTAAAAGAAAAATAAATGTACTTATCAGGCAAAGTATTTCACTCCCGATAATTAAAAACGTAAATAATTAACTAACTCTTTATCACATTTCATAGAAGAAAATACGATATTTCTTTGTTATAGGGGCCTTGACATAAATCAGTTTAAAAAAGGTAGAATTTTGTGCCAAATAACAGCGAAAAGGAAACTGCAACCAATGGAAAAAGGACGGCCAAATAAAATCGTGTAAATCGACGAATTGGGTAAAAAGTAATGTCAATTTTACCTGATGAACCATTTTACTTTTAACGACTTTGAGAAACGTTTTAACAGCAATCATTTAAAAATAATTCATTGGAAATAGTATATGCTTTTTCTTTAAATTCAATTCTTGTGAACAGGGATGAATAGTTCTACACCTAAATGCAAAGAGCTTCAATTGCAAAGCTTTTTGCAACCCAAAATTACATGAAAACGTAGCACTTAAATTGCTTTTTGCAACCCAAAATTATATGTAAACATTACTTTTGCAAGTAATTTTCATTGCAAATTAACATTTATTATGGTTCAAATCAAAATTAATCTGGGTGCAAATTACATGTAAATCTTACGTTTGCATGTAATTTGGGGTTTCAAAAAGCTTTGCAATTGCAAGTGTTACGTTTGCATGTAACAGCAAATTTGTGTCCTTGGTTTAACCTTTGTTGCTAAGTTGTGTCCTTGGAAACAAATATTGATTTCTTGACAATATGCTGACAGGCGATTTTTGCTCGGCAGAATAAATTGATTTGTGGAAATATGTTTTTATTTTTCGGAAATTTTACTGTAATCAAGATTTTTTTTTCACCAACTATTCAAATTGAAAATAAAATAATTTTTTTCAGTTTTAATGAGAAAATGGCATAAAAATACATTAATCCGTTTTATTGCTCCGTTTTTATCCACAAAAATGGAGTAATTTAAGTACCATTTTTAGAGAAATTTCGTAAAATTTACAAAAAAAAATATTAATATCTCGGAATCTAATTCAAAATTTTAAATTCTCAGAGTTTATATGACATCCTCGAATCAATGATAACCGGTGTTAAGTAAATCGCGTTGCATTTAGAGGAGTAGTTGCGAAATACACACAGTCAGATTTTAACTTAATAGACTTGTGTTCAATTTTCTTTTCCTAATAATCTTACTGATGCTTGTATTATTAATCACAGAGTTCAGAGAATAAATAGAGATGAAATATTCATGTTTAGCGTGATGCTGAAAATGCAACCTTACAGTCGGCCCAAACAGCTGGCAGCTTGCTTTGAAAACCTCTCCCCATCCAATGAATCCAGTCATTGTTCCACGTGCAACCTCTCTCCATCCAATGAAGTCAGCCATTGGGCCTAATGATATAAGCGATAACCGGCTTCATATTGCAAGCCGATTTTACTTTTCATTACCTCTCTATTCTTTCACTGTACTCAGTGATTATTAATCTATGAAATTGATACACGCTCCATTTGAAACATATTTAAAAAATCCCGTTTTATTATGACGTCACTTTGATCCCAGAGAAATCTCTTTTCAATGATATAATTCTTGTTAATTTTCATTTCCTGGGAATAATGAAGTGAATTTTAGCAGAAAACTCACATCTGTTTGTAACTGATATTCAAGCTTATTAGTAATCAGTATCACAAAATATTTCAGTTATTCATCTTAAATATGACGTCCATTATGTATATACTTTTATTATACACTGATAGTCCTGCTCTTTGTAATATTACGAATATTTGAAAATACAAGTTTTATTTATAACGTCATGTTTGTTCAAGCCAAGAAGGATCCTTTTCATAGTTCCATGGCTCAAGCGAAATATTTTTCTTAATAATATAATTATTGTTAATTCTTCTTCCTAATTATAACGCAGTTTTTGACAGAAAAAGATCTTTTTAATGTAACCGATATTCATACTTCATGTATAATAACAAATACTCCATATTGTTGTTTCAAATATTACAGAAATTCATCTTCTTTTGAATTATTTTCATATTTCACGTGAAAATCGCTCAATTCAAACTTAATTGTTGAGGAAAAATTATTTTTTCGCATTTTTATTTATTGGCAAAGATCAAAACCCTAGCAACGATAAAGTAAAATGGTTAAATTTTATCTAAAAATGTCCATTGATTCTCTATGAAAATAATCAAATTTTGAATTATTAAGAAAAGTATTTGAATAAAATAAACAAAAACCAGTCTATGTTCATTTCCGAGTTATAATCCACCTATATGCAAAGATACAGGGCCATTAATTTCTCCATTTTGACGCTGGCTTCAGCCTAACATTTGCACACAATGGGATTTATAATATTATTAGGATTAGGATTAGGATATTTCGTTTGAATCGAACTAACAATAAATATTCTGATTTGGGAGTCAGGGGGGGGGGAGAATTTCAACCAGAGCTATATTTAAATTACACGATATTCAAACAACACTATATTTAAATTACAACCTGATGCTCCACTCCCCCCCTCAAAATTAAACAAATGACTTTAAACATCAGGAATTACTGTTTACGTTTGAAACAAAAACAAAATCACGCTTTTTTTCAAAAAAAAAACCCTCTTAGAATCGCATAAAAGAAATTGCAAAAAATCTACAAATCGCTGTTCGACTTACAATCAGCTGATAGCCTTTTCTTCCGCCAATCACAATTCCCCGATTGATTTCCAGCTGTACCTACAATCTTCTCAGCTATCAATCACAACTGTCTTCGAACGATGTGTTACTCCGAATAGACGATTTGTGACTTCATTTGAAACAAAAAATGCTTCAAAACATTAAAAAATGTTAAAAAATGAAATAAAAAATGCATATGTAATCAAACAATCCAATTCGTAATAATTACTAACCAACTCTTCCTTTTTAAAATCATGATTTTTTATCTGTAAAGAGTTATGAACTCTTTCCAGGCTATAAAGAGGGGGAAAATGACGATTTTGAGCATAAGTGAGGCCGAAATGGAAGCAAACAACGAACCAATCAAGCATTCTGGGAAAAATTTCTTCAAAGGAAAGAAAATCGCCAAAAATTAAAAAAATCGCTGTACGATTTTCGAATAAAATTTATTGAAAAGAGAACAAAATTTACTGTTGAACTAAAAAAGATTGGAACAGGATTTCTGTTACTAATGTTACTAATGTGACAAAATCGCAACGAAACGTGAGAAAACGCTAAAAATCACATGAAAAATTAATAAAAAATTAAATTAAAAAATAGTCCAAGATCTGGCTTCTCAGTGAAAAACTACATAGATGGAAATACCTTCCGACCAAATTTTGTAGCTGTGCTTGCAGCGTCTCTTCAGAACACAGCGGACAGACACACACACACACACACACACTCTTTTTCTCACACACACTCACACAGAAACTTCTTTCTTTATTAATATAGATGAAGTATTTCTTAAAAGAAGACTGTTTTTTCCTAAAACAACACATATTATTTTAAGTTAGTTTCAAAATGTTGGAGTAATTTCCTTCTGTATGATGTAGGTTCTTTTATGTTGTTGTTGTTCTTGATTCTTTCTATATTTGAGACATATCATTTCGTCAAATGTCGGTATGTCTACGCATTCGTCATTCATTATCTGGTTAAAAATTCTTGGGCACTTATGAAAACAAATAAAAAACACTTTATGAAGCAAACTCTATGCGCAGTAATTTTTAAAATGCATAAAAATTAATATAGATGCAATCACCAGCGCATGTAAGAACGTTTTACGCCCTTAAAAAAATAAAACACTGGATACAGCAAACCCTGTTGCGCAGCCATCTCAAAAATGCTTGTTCCAAGTTTATTGCAATATTTGATGAAATTATTGCTTGTATCCGGTCGGATACGCCGCCTGGTAAACAGCAATTAGAAATAGATTGATAATTTTAGCGATTGGAAGAAAGAAAAAATGGCCTTGATCCGGTTAGATTCGTAATCAGGAAGCATCAATAAGAAATAACGTGTGTAAGACGCGATCTAAAGAAAGTATCGCCCTTCGTTTTGTCTAACTCACCATCGGGTAAATTGTAATTAGAAATAGAACAAGACAAACTCGAGAAAAATATGATATCACAAAAAATAACTCCTTTTACTATAAGTACTCGCAATTCATAGAAAAACAAGCAAAAACACGCATGATGCAAGCCACAGAGTAAAGAGGAAAATAGATGTGATCTGTTTATGTTTGATGTGACGCTAAAACCGCAACCCTAAAGTCAGCGCAAACAACTGGCGGCTTGCTTTGAAAACCACTACCCGTCCAATGAATCCAGTCCTTGTTCCACGTGCAGATTCTCTCCGTCCAATGAAGTGGCTTGTGGAGGCCTAATGATTTGAATGATAACCAGCTTCATATTGCAAGCCGTTTTTACGGTTTACCTCCTCTCTATTCTTACTCTTTACTCTGTGGGTGCAAGCGGTTCTTTCTCAGCATGCTCTGCGGAAAACACGCAGTTTCCTCCGTTTTTTTTTTATCGGGTAACAGGTGCAGCGGCTCTCTGAACACTAGCTACCCCTCTTCTGCAACATATTTTTTAATGACAGAAAAATCACACCATGCTAAAATTAAGACCCTAGTTTTACAGATTATTATTTAAAATTTCTCCATTTAATTGCAATAGTTCTCTTTATACTTTATATCAATTGTTTCTTTTTTAATTGCTATCACAATTTATGGATGAAAGATGTTTTTGTGATTTTTATAAATATATTTAGTAGCAAAAAGCATCGGGACGTAATAAAGATGCTCTGTTATTCTTCATTCGTCATTGTGTTTTATTGTAAAGTAATATTACGTAGCATCTATTTAAAAAAGTGAGAAGCTACATATTGCAGCCGTCTGGAGAAAAGTAATTCTTGAAAATTTCGGTATATTTTCACCGATCGTGATACCCAGACCACAAAATCAACCTCCGACCAAATGGATATATATATATCTGATGTTTGCCATACGATAGCACTCGTATTTATAAACCGATTTGGATGTTACTGAACACATGTTAAACGCTTACCAAGATCTTGACCAATTTCGTTGGCCATTTTAAACCGCCAAATTGTTTTAAACTGGTGGTTCTTTAAATATATCAAACTCAAAAATATATTCAAAATTTAGAAATGCTTTTTTGTGCCCTGGAACAAGTACTCCGCAAGTATTTCCCATCTATCATAAAAAATAGCAGAGATAAAGCATTTTGAAATTCTTGTGTGGCTGCCATTTTGAAACAACACAGTGGATTTTTTTACATAGTCGGATTTAATTTACGAGTTTAATTAAACGTGGTTTCGCGCAAATTCACTTTCATTGTTGTAACCAAAACCCCCTTATCATACTTCAAAGTATGATAAGGGGGTCTTGCTTATAACCATTGTTCCTAATCTCATATTCTTAAAACTACATAGTCATAGCTGGTAGAGTCAAATTGTCACCAAGTTTGGTGACACTTGACGAAATAGCCCCAAATTTGGCGATAAAAGTAGGTCGCCACAAATAAAGTCGTATTGGAGTAGCGTCTAGACTCCGACCGTTTAACAAAGGGACCATGACGTCAAGTAAAAACACGGGACAAAGAAAAATAGATAGATGCGGTATTTTATTTTTTTGGCTACACTGATTTAAGAATACCTTTCATTTTATTGTAGATCTATTTTTTTCAACTGTCATTTAAGATGGATTTGGCTTCAAAAGAATTTTTTAACGACGACTTATCTAGATTTCAAAATTACTTAAACTATTTTTGTTTGCTGTTTACCTGATGGCGACCCGGACATAATTATGGCTAATGTTTTTACAGATTTCGGAATTACTCGCTTAAGAATATTTCTGATTGCTGTTTACCAGACGACGACTCGGACAGTGCTGTAATTTTTGGGATTCCAATGCAACGAGGTTGCCGCATCCAGTGATTTTTTTTTGTTTTCATATTAGCGAAACAATTATATATGCGGAACAATGATAACAGCATCAACGAATTTCATGTATTTTTTTGCGATTGCAATACGAGTTTGCCGCATCCAGTGATGTTTTTCTTTGGTTTTCATGTTCGCGAAGCGATCGTACATGAGGTACAGTGATCGCGGTATCAACGAATTTCGAGTACATTTTGGGATTCCAATACAACAAGGTTACCACATCCAGTGTTTTTTTTTTGTTTCCATCTTTGCGAATCAATCATGCATGTGGTACAGCGATCGCGGCATCAACGAATTTCTTGTACTTTTTGAGATTCCAATACAACGAGGTTGCCGCATCGAGTGATGTGTATGAAAACGTTTCTTGCTGCTCATATTATCTTTTTGATATCTATATTTTTAAATTTGTCAAATAAAATATTCCTATTTTACAAATAAATGCATTACCAGAAGGACCCGTGCGAAGCTTTCGCACTGCAATCTTTGAGATTATTTCCTGGTACGTTTTAGCGCTAATTTTTAATTAACTGTTTTTTTTTATTTATTTATTTTTATTATTCAATCACCGCGTTTTAACGAAATGCAGTTGTACTTTCTCAGAAACTTGTTCAAAAACTTTTCGAATACCTCATTCATAGTTGTATGTTTTGTATGTGTATAGAAAAAAGGATGTTTATAAATGAAATAATATATATAATGATTGCTTGTGCGAATGTGATATTTTATTTCAATATAAAAGTAAAATAACGTAATAAATAAAATAGCTTCTATTATTTTAAAAAAGGAAATACAAATAAATAAATGATAGTTTGATATAAATAAATGTGGATATACATAATAACAATAATTTATAGAATTAAAATACGAAATAAAGTAAATAAACAACGTTTAAAAAGTAAATAAACAAAGTAAACAAACAAAAGTAAATAAACAAAGTTTTCGCCAAATTAGCGGGGGAAAAATCGCGCCAATGTGGTGCGTATATGACATCTGTGCCGAAAGCATTTCCTCAGATTTTGCAAAACTGTTAAAGAAATTTCTTAAATACGTAAATCAATATTTGGTACACCACTTTTTTGAAAGCCTAATGGGAACTTAAACATGGGGCGTTCAAACTTTGTGGTACAGCAGCCATTTAAGTGACATCAGACTTCGCTGGCATATTAACAGCTTAATGAAATATTAAAAAATAAATATTTACAGTTTTTGTAAATCCTAATGAAATGTATATTTAGAAGTTAATCCTTAAATTACGTAATCTACTGGTGCTCCGATTCCGATACAGTACACATATAAACAGACATGATTAAACAAAGTAAACAAATAAACAATAGGTGACGCACGCGTAAAAATTAAACTAAAAACCCGATTAAAAGCTCTATATTTTTTCAAAAAGCACGCGCAAGAAATAAATTGACAATCATATTTTAATTGCATTAGAGGATGACGTCATACGATAATGCAGTATTTTATTTCTGTGGCAACACTGATTTCAGAAAACCTTTCATTTCATTCATGAAATCAATGTCGATTTAATTTTGTATTAACAGCAATTTTTAATCGAAAAACATGATTTAAAAAAATGTAAGTGTACCATGTCAGAAGCCGGTTCAAAAACATTTCATATGGTATCTCATTCGTTGTTCTGCGTTTCATATTTTCTGAGAAAAAGGGATGTTGACAGGAGAAATAATATATAAGGATTTATAGAATTAAAATACGAAATAAAGTAAATAAACAACGTTTAAAAAGTAAATAAACAAAGTAAACAAACAAAAGTAAATAAACAAAGTTTTCGCCAAATTAGCGGGGGAAAAATCGGGCCAATGTGGTGCGTATATGACATCTGTGCCGAAAGCATTTCCTCAGTTTTTGCAAAACTGTTAAAGAAATTTCTTAAATACGTAAATCAATATTTGGTACACCACTTTTTTGAAAGCCTATGGGAACTTAAACATGGGGCGTTCAAACTTTGTGGTCCAGCAGCCATTTAAGTGACATCAGACTTCGCTGGCACATTAACAGCTTAATGAAATATTAAAAAATTAATATTTACAGTTTTTGTAAATCCTAATGAAATGTATATTTAGAAGTTAATCCTTAAATTACGTAATCTACTGGTGCTCCGATTCCGATACAGTACGCATATAAACAGCCATGATTAAACTAAAAAAAACAAATAAACAATAGGTGACGCAAGCGTAAAAATTCAATTAAAAACCCGATTAAAAGCTCTATATTTTTTCAAAAAGCACGCGCAAGAAATAAATTGACAATCATATTTTAACTGCATTAGAGGATGACGTCATACGATAATGCAGTATTTTATTTCTGTGGCAACACTGATTTCAGAAAACCTTTCATTTCATTCATGAAATCAATGTCGATTTAATTTTGTATTAACAGCAATTTTTTATCGAAAAACATGATTTAAAAAAATGTAAATGTACTATGTCAGAAGCCGGTTCAAAAACCTTTCATATGGTATCTCATTCGTTGTTCTGCGTTTCATATTTTCTGAGAAAAAGGGATGTTGACAGGAGAAATAATATATAAGGATCTACAAAATAAACAATTATTCCACGCCAATCTGGCCAATTGCAAGTGTGGTATCTTTTTTAAAAAACGCCAAATGGTTGAATGAAATAAGATTACGCCTTTTATCATAAAAGTTATTATTTAAATATCAAATAAAATCTTGTTTTTTATATTATTTTGAATATGAAACATTAATGTTTTTAACTGACGTCATTGTTCCTTCGTTAAACGGTCGGAGTCAAGACTGGGGCTTCCGAGATGCCGCTGTGTGTTTCTTTAAGGTAAAAAGAGCAAACAGCGCCATCTAGGAGGCCCCGTCTAGACGTTAGTTCAAACTGGCAGTAGCTAAATAATTTTTTTGAAATTCGCATTAAAATTCGCTACTTAGGAAAACGGAGAATCTTCTATAATTGGGTTCTATGCATGTTAGTTTAATGTGTTTGAGTAAAATTAGCTGAATTCTTAAAAACAAGGAAGAAGAAAACTATCTTTTACCCCCAATACAGGCGAGAAGGACTTTTTTAATTAATATTTCGGACATTTTATGCAAATATAAAACAGCTTTAACTTAATAAAAATAGGATGAGACTGGAAGCTATACAACATAAGCAATATTTAGAACATCAAAAGATTCGCTACACAGTTACTGGTTCTCTACTGGTTCACTACTGTTTCACTTAACGTTGGTTTATAGACTTCAATTTCAGTCTGTTCATAAACATTGTAGATTAATTGGGTTACAGCGCCTAGAATACATATAGTGTGAAAACCGGCTATCCTTGTAATACTTTAAAAAGTGCTAAAAAGTTGTGGCCTATAAATGTGCAACGGTGCTCCTGCGATAATAAGGCGATCGGAAAAAAAAGAAATAATCTTTAAATTCTGAAAAAGAAAGAGATAATAAAGAAACTCGTGAATAATCAAGTGAGATTTTTGCCAATCTTAAGTTTTTCCGCATTTTTATATTCGCTAATAATCAAAACTCGCGAAAGTTAAGGGATTACTATTTAAAATACTTGCCACCAGCCGAAACATTCTAATTAAATGTTTACGTTGAGAAGAGCTAGCAGATGGCGCTGCGATCCCATCATTATCTTTTCAGCAACATTGCACATTTATTGGATTCAATTTTTTAGTACTATTTTGTAGCAGATTTCCACACTATGTATTCTAGCGCGACCTGCGTTATTCTAGGCGCTGTAATTGGGTCTTGATCATTTTCTTCACGCCGCAGCAAAGTTCTCGAGAAATAAAATGAATAAATAAATAAATAAATATCATTAGTAAGGTTTGGCAGCGTATGATATATTTCGTGTTCCAGGAAACAAGAATAATTAAAAAAATTTATCAAAATTGCTCAAAATTATTTTTATGCTGCTAGAGAGAAAATGTAAAATTTTGAAATTTTTAAGTCACATTTTAAATTACAGAAGAATTTCGTTCGTCCCATTTAAGTAAGATTTTACAGTTTTATGAACATTTACGGCGTATTTTTTAAATATTTGTTTTCAGAACTCTGTGAATATTGTGATATGTATTACTTTCTCTTTAAAAGAAATTATCGTTTTAAAAATGTATAATATACAGAAAAAAATGCGAATTTAATGATCGTTACTATTTAATTTTTTGTTCTCTGTAAGAAATGTGTCTCGAAAACAAGTTATTTTAGACTAGACTTCCATGTTTTATAGATATTTTTTTCAGATTACCAAATTACTGACAGCGTATTAAATACTGGAAATTGATAATTTATGCTCTGTTTTTAGTACAGGGTAATTTTCCATAAGCGAAATGAATGCCAGTTAGGCGTAATTTATACCGATATTCTTCGGAATATTACACCGGTTGTAATTATTTTTACGGCGAATATATTGTAATTTCCTGAAAAGCTTGGAGATAATTGCCAAAATAATAAGAGTTTTAATACATTTGCTTCCATTTTGAAAGCATGAAGATATTTTTTTTATTTTTTCACGTTATCTATCTATCTATCTATCTATCTATCTATCTCTCTCTCTCTCACTCTCTCTCTCTCTCTCTCTCTCACTCTCTCTTTCTCTCTCTCTCTCAAACGTTGGGGGGGGGGGGGGGTACTTCTCTATTATCTAGTCGACCACTTTTCATAACAAAAAACTATCGCCAAACTGTACGATTAAACGCCAAAAATGCAGTCCCATTTACTTGATTTCATTACATTATAAGTGTTTGTTATGTCATCAAATGGTTTTTAATTCGACATTCTGTGTATTTTTCATTATGTTTTACTGATTTATTAGTTATTTCATTAATTAAAATAAAAATTGTGTCCTGAAATTCTTATATTTTATTTATTTATTTATTTTGATATTCCGATGGCAACATTCTCCCGTTTATTTGGCGTTACAGTTTGGCGATAGTTTTTTTGTTATGAAAAGTTGTCCACGGGATAATAGAGAAGTACCCGTTGGGGAATCCACCGCATGGATTGTATGATTAAAACAATGTGATTTAAAGCGGATGTAGGAAACATTAAAGGATTATAACGAAAATAATTGTATTTAGATGCATCATTAAAATACGCCAATTTATGATGTTCCAAATTACTGAAAGTCCTACCGGTACTTACGTATTATCCGGGCCAGGTCAGATACAACTGAGCCAAGCATGGCACCAATTATACTAATTACAGTAACCCTTTTTTCTTTTTTCACAAGTATATAGTTTATTTATTTATTATAGTGTAGAATGTTTTAGTATTATTTATAGTTTATTTTTTTTATTATAGTTTACAGTTTTTTGTTAATCATTTATTATTGTTTATTTATTTTATTTATTTATTTATTTATTTTATATTATTTACCATTTTAAACAATTTTATGTATTTAACAATATTAAATTACTGTTTTGCACATTATTGGCAACGATAAACAAAATTGGCAATTAACAACCATTTTTGGCGATCTATCTCATGGCCCGGAACAAGGCCCCCTTATCATAGTATTATGATAAGGAAGTCTTGGCACGGATAATACGTAAGTACCGTCCTACCTTTAGAACAATTCAAGTGTGAGCAAAAGAAGCATTTTTTGAAAAACCATGTGTTCGTCCAAACAACCACCATGGGCTATATTGGTGTACATTTAGTGCTACTTACGAATTATCCGAGAAGGGAAGAAAGAGCGACAAAAATTTTTGTCAATTGTGTTTTTCGTTGCCAATTGATAATGGTGCTCAAAACGTTAAATTAATGTACATTTAATAAATACATAACATCGTTAAAATAGGATAAATAAGATAAAAGCAAACTAAAATAATGCAAAACAATAATTTACTATACATTTATTAAATACGTAACATTAAATTGGCGGCTTTTAGCAATAAACGGTATTAATGATGGTAGTTTTATTTCCGGTGGATACGTATTCGGTACTTTTATATTAGCTGAGTGCCCGTGATAACTCGCAAATTTTTGCAACTTGGAAACTTGTTTAAATTGGCTTCGTTTGAAATGCAACATTTTACGAGATATTTTGTTATTTGTACTGATATACTTGTGTTTACGTATTTTATTATGATTATATTTCAGCTATTTTTAAGTAAGTTATATAAGTTATTATATTGCAATGTTAAAATATTGGCTAGTTGTTGTTAGCTAATGTTAAGAGATTGGCGGAAAAAAGGATTGGCGAGATTTAAAAAATTTTAGCGATCACTGGCGTAAAGGTACCAAAGTAAAAGTTCCAAAAACTATTTGATTTAAATATGCTGTATCAATGAATATAATACATTATATCTATATCTATGGTACATCATATTGTATAGTTATGAATACTCCTGCCACTGCCTTTAATATGGCAATTATATAATATTAAGTATACAGTTACAATGAACAAAGTAAAAAAATGGGTAGTTGCATTTTACCCGGGACAGGTCAGATACAACTGCGCCAAGCATTGTGCCAATTATACTAATTTGAGTAACCATAATTTTTTGACAACTATATAGCTTGTAGTACATATTCTTTTAGCCACACAGAGGACTAATTCTTTAAGTCTACAGTAAAATTCACGTTTATGAAAAGTCACAGCCACTCCATATATAAAAGAGGACACCCTTTATACATAGCTATACAAATGGTTGTTACTGACGATATTAAAAATCAAATTGTCTCTCTTTATTATGTCGATATATCCGCTTGTATTTCTTTTCTCAGTCCCTTATTGCCTTACAGCGGGCGCAGACCCCATTTAAAGGATCCAACGAAGTTAAACTCGTCGTGACGGACATTTCTAAGGGGGTTCCGTGGCCTTATCTCCCATAGGAATGAAGTTACCGCACCGAGGAAGACCTTTTTGGTGCTCAAACCCCTTTATGTAACATATCAATAGATATATCTCGTCAAGCACTATGGAGTGGTCCTAGTCTCCCCTCACAGTCCCCTCCCCTCTCTTAAGAAGCATTTTCTCTGTTTCAACTCTTTTTAAATTTTAGTTTTTCCCATCTTTCTCAGCCCGTTTGAGCTCCACAGAGGGCGTAGACCTCTTCTATAGGATCCAACAAAGTTAAACTCCTCAAGTCCGACATTTCTAAGAGAGTCTCGAGACCCTATCTCCCATAGGACTGGATTTATCCGCCCGGGGAGAGACATTAAAGGTGTTCAAACCCCATCATGTAACATATCAAAAGTTTGATCTCGCCAAGCAGTTTTGTCTGATCTTCTCTCCTCCCTCCTTTTCTCCCCCACTCCTCCCGTCAGGAGCACATTTCTTATTTAATATTTTCAATTTCTCATAATTATTTTAGTTTTTCTCATTTTCCTCTGTTCCTATGGGCCGGACAGCTCCAAAATTTCACCAAAATTAGCTGCAATCCGCCTAAAGGTATTTTCCTCCCCACTTCTTTTGGCGCCCTCGGTTTCAACGTATCTCTCGAAGGGGGGCCGTCAGAGGGGTGCTTAAGGGGCATCCTTGTCCCTTCTCTCAATTGCAAGTGAGGATTCATTTTAAAGGTCTCGTAGAGCACTTGTTTTGTATAGCTACTCTCTCCCCTTACCCGCCACCGCTCTCAAGAGCACGTCAATTAATGCTAACTCATCATTTGTTAAACAACTTCTCTTAGCTGTATCCATCATAAAAGCTTCTACCAGAACTTTTCATTACTTTTTTTTTAAGTTATCTATTAAGTGTTAAAGTGTCTTGAACCATTAAAAATAGTTTAAAGCGTGCCATTAAGCCAGCACATTTGTAAACAATATCTATCTCACGTGTCTCAGCCCATTGGAGCCACATCTATTCACTATTATATTTATTAAAAATACTTCTAGTAACCGAATCTTTTTAAAACTTGGTGTGTTCGTTCCTAATATATTCCGCCAGCCTCACAATAAATCTTAGAGCGATAACTAAATTCTAAAGTGTAGAAGCTGGCTTACGCTAACACTTTTTTTTTTGGGGGGGGGGTGCTAAAATGGCGATTTTTTCTGGTGTAGCAGCAAACTGGCAATATTGGCAATATTTTGCTTCCTATGGCAATCCAGTAGAACAGATTGTGTGTATTTTTAATAAATTGAGCATTGTGTGTGGTTTATCCTCTTTAATAAAAAGCTATGCGTTGCTGACGACTGGGATTTTTGATAATCGTTGCCACAGATTAAACTCGGAAAATGAAACATTTGAAGTTGCTGAAAAAATTAATAGCTTAAAAGTATTTGTCAGAAAATTGTTAGGCAAACTGCGTTATAAAGGTAAAAAATTGCATTTTTCTTGCTATAAATTTGAAATCTAATGATTATGCCGTTTTTTAAATATTGAATTTCAAAAATTACCAAATTTCACAAAGGAGTACCATAGCGAAATATTCACGCATAAAAAAAATAATGATAACGGCCATGTGTCCTGACGTATACTGGCTATAGCACGAGTTACAAATTATAGTAGCCTTACTATTCTGTTAAAATATAAAAGTGAATTATGATGTCACGAATTGAATTTTATTATAGTCATATTAGAAACAAGGTTTTGGAAATTTTTTTCGAATGGGACTAATAAATTGGCCAATACTGTATATTATTTTGAGTTTAAAAGAGTAAAGTTGGGGGAGCGCTTTAAATTATTTAGGTTTCCACAGAAACATTTGGTCAGAATTGAAAGTTTATTATATCATATCTTCAGAAATTTAATCGCCATTAATTCGGCAATAACTATAACGACTGTCCTTCAGTTCGTTTGGATAGATTTTCATTTAAAAATATAAAATCATTCAACATTGGTTTTAGATAGTTTTAAGGTTATTATCACAGGCCCGGGCAACGCCGGTCATCTCAGCTAGTAAAAAAATAATATGTGTCAGTTTATTTCATGTTATACAAATATTTTTTATTATATGAAATGAAAATGGTGTGTGTTGTATTAACCATTGGAAAAATGATTGTTGTTTTCCGTCGAGAATGGAACTCTTGACGTCGTCACTTTATTTTTTTAAAGCAATTTTAACGAAATTCTGTAACTTTAGAAGAATATTTCTTTGAATAGGCAATAGAAATGTATAAAATCGTTACAAAACTGTTAAAGTGACAAAAAGGATAGATGCAAATTATCAGATATGAAAAAAAGCCGAATTCAAAAATTGACGTCGGATGAGAAATCGTCTTAAAAAGCAAAAAACGTGGTCTTGAATTTTAATTTCCTCAAAATACCTTTAGCTCAGACATCAATCTAAACAAGTGTTAAAGCAATACTTAAATTTTGCTTAGGGGATGATGTTCTACAAATAGAAATTGTACCAAACTTTAAAAATTGCAATGCTAACACCTAAAGTTGGCATCATATTTGGATATTTCGGATTATTCAACATTCGGATACCAAACGGAAGT
Source organism: Maratus michaelseni (assembly GCA_963931845.1). Classification (NCBI taxonomy): domain Eukaryota; kingdom Metazoa; phylum Arthropoda; class Arachnida; order Araneae; family Salticidae; genus Maratus; species Maratus michaelseni. The sequence goes on along the minus strand of OZ007589.1, from coordinate 225,775,897 downwards.
AAGTAGATAGAGAATGGGACTTGTGCATCAGCAACAGGCGGTGGCTGCGGTGCGGTGGTAACACCACCTGCTGCCGAGATCATACTATAGTATGTGGGTGGAACAGCTAGCGTGGGGCAGCTATGTTATAGTAGGGTGGGGCGAATCGGTCTGCTATAAGAGGGGAGTATTTTAGGGGGGTCTAAATTAATGTCTTATAGTACCAGGTAACGTTTATGGTAGAGTCCGAACATTACCCCGCTATCCCTCTGCATTTTCCCAATGGTTGTTGTAATTTGTTAAATTAGAATTTTTAATAAAATTGGGGTAAACTGGTGAATTTAACACTGCTTGGTTCCTGATTTGACGGCTGTCTGAGATGTGGCGAAAAATGCGCCAAGATTTTTAACGCAGGTATTCAGATCGAAGATCGTTATTCACGATGGATAGTAACGTTGAAATATTCTCAGAAAGGCTAACTAATGATATTATTCTTTGCTGACGTGTTTATTAAGTCTACACGTAATTCTTAATTCGGCGTATTTTTAATGACAATTACGCCATGAACAGTAACGGCGTAATATTAAAAGAGAAAAACATTTTTAAAATGTTGCGATGCATAGTTACGTGCACTAGATCAGTTTCAACTGACGTCAAAAACATTTGTACACCAGCCTACAGGGGAGGAAGAGTTCTGTATCCTGTGCTGTTTTTTTATTTTTTGGCGAGTTGTTTTTGCCGATAAATGTTTCATGTGGTTGTTGCGGTATTCAGCCTTTGGAGTTGCTTTTTTAACTACTGGAATGGACATTATCTCGTGCATCGGCACACATGTCACATACGCACCACGTTGGCGCGATTGCAACAAAATGGAAATTTTCTACCTCACATGGTAACCTGGTTGTGTTGTTTATATTATTGTTTATTTAATTTTATTTATTTTTAATTCTATAAATTATTTTTGTTATGTATATCAATATATATTTATATCAAACTATCATTTATTTCTTTTTATTTCCTTTTTTAAAATAATAGAAGCTATTTTATTTATTACGTTATTTTATTTTTATATTGAAATAAAAAATCACGTGCTATTATTCACACGCTATTTGTGACTAATATTTAAAAGCAAAGTTTTCGCCAAATTGGTGGGGGGGGCGGAAATCGCACCAACGTGGTGCGTATATGACATTTGTGCCGACGAATTTCATCCATTTTTAATTTCTACTATATAAAATAGAAGAAAGTGTTGTAAAAGAAATTTTTTTCGACTTCCGGTTTTTGACGGATTTACACGTTTTAGGGGTCAGAGATTCCGAAAAACACGTTTTTAAAAAATGTCTGTCTATCCTTCTGTCAGTTTGTCCATGTGTCTGGCCTCATTGTATCACCGAAAAGTATATAAAGTTATGCTTCAAATTAAACCAAATTTTTTTTATTTGTTTTTGAATATGGCATGCAGTTTCCAGTTGAATTTGGGGATATTGCGCCTGGAGGGGGCGCTCTGATAGACATTTATAGATTTCAGATTCAAAAATAGGTACGAAAATATTAGAAATCCTAAAGTTTGGTCTTGATCCAAGGATTCCAGAGCATTTTTTGTTTTGCCTCTATCTTAAAAAATGGCCGAGATATAGTAGTTTGAAATTTTAGGGGGCTAGCATTTTGAAACAATAGATCACGTTTCCTCCATAAACGGGTTTAATTTAGGAGTTTTAGCGAACATGGTTTCGCCAAATTTTATTTCATTGTTGTAACCATCGCATCGTTTCAACTTTTACATGCTTAACACTATATATTTATATTCGCCAACGTCAAATTCTCGCCAAGCTTGGCGACAGTTGGTGAAATATTGCAAAATTTGGCGACAAAAATACGTTGCCATATATAAAGCCAACTTGGCTATGTCTGTGTAATTTGCGTTATTGTCATTCGAATTCAATATTGACGAGAACTGCGAATGACTCTTCTGTAATCCGTTTCCACGCATTTTAGCTTCTTGTTTTTCAGTAAAAGAAGCTAAAATCTTAAAACTAAGCAATAGAGAGACTGTCTTTTCCTGCCGGTGCAGGATAGAAGGACTTTTCGTAGTTTTGTATAATACGTCGGCTGCTCGCATCCAGGTAACCCGACGATTCGCAAGCAGCTGACGTACAACAGAATGACGAAAAATATTGATTTTTTTTTGTTGGTGTGATAGCGAATTTTAACATGTATCAGATCGAAGAAAGTTTTCGGATTGGCATATCCGACGAATTAAGTGTGCTACATAGCGAGGTTGTTTCATCCAGTGATGGTTTTTTCGGTTTTCATGGGCCTTCAGTCACTAGCCACCGTCACTAATGCCTGATATATGCTTTAGTGACGGCGGCTTTGATGAACTTCATGTATTTTAGAGATTGCTGCGTCCAGTTATTTTTTTTCCATGAGCGCGCAGCGCTCATACATGCGTTACTGAACCCGGCCTTGACGAATTTCGTGTATTTTTGAGATTGTTACACAACGATGCTGCCACATCCACTGATTTCATTTTTTTTTTCTTTTTGTGGGCGCGAAACTCTCATACGTGTGTTAGTGATGACTGCTTTGACAAATTTCATGTTTAATATTTTCAGATTCGAAATGATCGTTAACTTTTTTTGTAATATTGAAGAAATGTGGCATAAAAACGATATCTCTCACCGCTTATATTATCTTTTTTATATGTAATTTATTAAATTTGTGAAATAAATATTTATATTTTATACATAAAATCTAAAAAATCTATTTAATATTGTTGAATTTAATATTCTGCATTTAAATTCTTAAATTATTATTAGTTTTCTTTTGTCCAAAATCGTTTTAACTAATCGAATTTCATATCCGGTATGTCCCCACTCTCATATACAGACTTCAGTGGTGCTCTTAACTCTTAATTCTACTAATTTTCCTATCAGTAAGGTTTTAGAAATTCTGAATACAACAGTTTTAGGTTTGTTTATCGGGTTGCAGTACGATGGATGGTTTCTGCTCGGAATCGTCACTTCACGCGTATTATATTATATATACTATATAGAGTGATTCATCCTATGGGGCCGCTATATCACAAAAGTACCGTTTTTTTCAATATTTATATTATTTAATATAAATAATACATTTATCTATTTTTATATTACAAACAGAAGTAAATTGTATATGAAGACCATGTTAATAATCTATTAATAAAAACTTTGTATATATAAATAAATATATATAAATACATATAAATAAACATAAAAGTGCAGTAGGTTTGTTTTTATAGCAGTTTATATTATTTGGCTACAAATCTCACTTTCTGAAGTGCGAATTGTGGCAAGCTTTCTAAAAAAGAACCATGAACCCTATAGTGGAAAACAACCTTGCATACATATTTGTATCCTATTTAATGTTCGTTACAATCCGTTTATTACTACACCAAATTGTTGCTGTAATAACCAATCATACTCGTTTTCAAGTAACAGTAACATGACGCGAATTACTGCAATTACGAATAATAACGGTCAAAACTGTTAATTTAGAAAAAGGAATTTTAATATAGGGACAGAGACTGCCGTCAATATTAATGAAAGAAGTAGGCACAGATGTCATAATACGCACCACGATGGCACAATTTTACCCCCGCCAATTTGGTGAAAACTTTGTTTTTGAATATTAGTTACAAACAGCATGCAATAATAGCACGGATTTTTATTTCAATATAAAAATAAAATAACGTAATAAATGAAATAGCTTAATTTAGTAATATAGTTTGAAATAGTTGATATAACTTGATATAGTTTGATATAAATAAATATTGATATACATAATAATAAAAATAATTTATAGAATTAAAATAAAAAAATAAAAGTAAATAAACAACAATTTATTTGTTCCGCCAAATCGGCGAGAGAAAAAAATCGCGCAACGGGGTGCGTATATGACATCTGTGCCAAGAAGTATACGTTTAACATAAACAGTTTTTTTACTTATTTGTTGAATTTGTGATATTTGCCGTTTTTTCTGAGATACTTCCCTTTTCTAGGTATGAAGTGCATTTTATACTTCTATCAATTTTATGTGCAATCTTACCTAAGATTATTCGGCTATTGAACAAAATAAAATGATGTAATACCTTAAGTAACGTGTCCTTACAAGGTTCGGTGACATTTTTGACATTTTGGCTAATTCATACGTAAACATTATTTTGAATAAAAAATTTTTATCATGATCTGATAATTTTAACCAAACAGCAATTTATTATTATTATTTATTATTATTATTATTTATTCATTTATTATTTATTTGGGTAATTTTTCGTTAGACGAACACCAGTCGCAGTTTTGCGCCAAAGCGCCAAACGTGGTAAACAACTTCTTTCTCGTCGTCAAGGGAAATAAGATGCAAATAAATCATCACTTACAAATTATTTCTATTTCAAGATTTTTTTTTTTTTTTTTTTTTTTTTTTTTTTTTTTTTTTTTTTGTAAATAGATGATTATTATTTTTTTTTCAATATGGTTTACACAATTTGGCAATTTCTTAATGATGTGATTAAAATTCTCCAAGACAAACGTATAATTCCTATTTGATATTTATTGATAAAATAATGTATTCTTAATTTTAAAAAATTAAATTTTCAATTTCTAGAAATGAAATTTTAAATATCGTTTTTTTAATTGAAAAAGGGTAGTTTTTTACATACGTATTCATATTATACAATCTAGAGACTGGTACTTGAAATTCGTTATTTCCGATCTTTAAATGCATTGAAAGTACAGTTCTGCGAACTTTTTTTCTAGTTGCCAAGGAAAAATATCTAACTACGGACCATGGTACATTCAGGGACTGCACCATATTTTTCCCGACGGGGGGGGGGATATTGGTAATATAAATTAGAGGTCTACAAGGACCCGGTCCTATTCCTAAGAACGACCTCTCGGAAATTTTAGTTCATTAAATTTGAACCGAGCTTAATTTTCATTTGAGGTCTCAGACCAGGCCAAGTTTTTTCTGAATACTGTGACAGGCCTTAATTTCCGGGACGGTCCCGTGATTTTCTTATTGGACGGATCATACGGTGGCAACTTTCATCCTTAATTAGAGGAGAAAGTGAATGATAAACAACATCTCTTTGCTTTATTACTTTATTGCGTTTTTTAAGTAGCTGTATGTGTTGTTGCACCGCAATATGAACTGTTGCAATTCTCACTTGTATTTATATACTAGATGCGGCTGAGTGTATATACAAATATTACCAAGATCTCGACCAAGTTTGTTGGCCATCTTGATTGGATATCTTGTTTCAAAATAGCGGTCACTGGAAGATTCCAAAGTAAAATAATAAGAAACAAAATAATAAGAAATCCAAAATTCCTTTCTCCTTAAGTGTTAGACCTTGATACAAGGATTCCAGAGCATTTTTTCTCTTGACCCTATAGCAAAAAAGTGGCGAAAATATAACGGTTTTAAGTTCTAGAGTGTCTGACATTTTGAAATGGGATATCGGATTAAAAATAAGGGATTATTTTGTAATCGTGTTCACTTCTAATTTATGTTTTAGCAAACATGATATCTCGGAAATTTAATTTCATTGTTGTAACTACTGTTGCATCTCTTATACGTTGAAAACTACAAAATCATAACATTAAATGATATCACGGACATATTTACGTACGTAATGGTGCCAGCCAGCGTCGAATTCGCGCCAAGTTTGGTGATACTTAATTAAATATTGGCAAATTTGTGACAGTAATAATTCGCCATAAAATTTAGCCAATAGCTGTCAAACTTCCCGAAATTTCCATTTAAATTCAGTGCTGTCGAAAACTGGGTATTTCCATAAGCGGATGCCAGGATGTTAAGCTTTCGTGATTTCAATTAAAATTAGCTGAATTCTTAAAACCAAGGAATAGGAAGGTACCGTTTCATCCCGGTGCGGCCGGGAGGACTTTTTGGGGTACTTCCCTGTAACAGGGGCCTTGACAGAGAAGATAGCGATTGGCGAGATAGAGAAAATAGCTTTTACAGTAGAAGAAAATTTTTCAAACATATTTTCACTCTTTCATAGAGACAACCAATGTTTTCAATATTTACGCAATTTATTTTATATACAGAAGACATTTTTTGTTATTATTTACAAATAGACTAAATTTATGTAATTAAGTCTGATCAGAAGCAAGTTTTAGGTAGCTTTCAATACAAAAAAGTATAAAGCTACCTATTGCAGCCGTTCGGAGGAAAGCAGTTCCGGAAATTTTCGATATATTTTCACCGATCATGACCCCAAAACCACCCTCCGTTCAAATGTTGATTTATATATATATATATATATATATCCATATATATTTAAATATGACATATGTCATACGATAACGCTCGTATTTATAAATCAATTTTGATGAAACTAATTGTGTGTATTAAGCTCACCAATGTCTCAACCGAGTTCGTTGGCCAGCTTGGTCCGCCATTTTGTTTCAAGATGGCGGCCATTTAAAAATTTAAAACTAAAATAAATATACAAAAAAGTTAAAAATTCAAATTTATTTTTTAATTAAGTGTTAGGCCTTGATACGAGGATTCCAGAGCATTTTTTGGTTTACCTCTATCTTAAAAAATGGCTGAGATAGAGCAGTTTGAAATTCTAGGGTGGCTGACATTGTGAAACAAAACAGCACATTAACGCGATTACTCGCAAATTATTGTAATAATTTCCCCAATCATACGCATAAAACTATATATTCATATCCGTTAGCGCCAAATTCTCGCCAAACTTGACGACATTTGGCGAACTATCGCCAAATTTGGCGACCAAAAAAAGTCTTCATAAATGAAGCCAATTTGGCTATTGCTCAATAATTTGGCGAATTTCTTATTCAAATTCAGTATTAACGAATCTTTTGTAACCGTTTCTTTGCATTTTAACTTGCTGTTTTCGAGTAACATTAGCTAAAATTTTAAAACGAAGATATAGGAAAGCTACCTTTTCCTCCCGGTACAGGCCGGAAAGACTTTGTTAAATACATACTTAAACAAGCGTAATAATTCATCAGTTTTGTTTTCATAGCTGTTCATAGATACCGTTTGGCAACAAATATCGCTTTCTTACGGCTGCATTTCGCCATTCTATTTCAAATAGCGTCAAGGCTCACATAACAGGGAAGTATTTTTTTTTCTTGTTTTATATACACTAATTCGGCTAATTTTTGCATTGAAGATCATTTGGACATCACATGAGAAAGAAGAAACTTCATCTTAGAGACAATAAAGAATACGAAATGTTAAATATTTTCTCTGTTTCTCCGATATATTGGAAATCTATAGTTTTCAAAGTAGGTTATTTCTTTAACTAAACTACTATGGACGAAATCAATAAATAAACGCTAATGTAAGTTAATTTTTGCCGTTTATAGTTATTTTTGTATTCTAATTGTAAACTAACATTAAAATTCAAAAGTAAGCAATTGCAATAAATCAGTCTCTAAGAAAAATAAATAAATGAAATGTTATAATTCCTACAACTTTTTTTTTGCATAACCAGGTGTAAAAATGTATATAAAAAACATCTGGAACTTTATGTATACTTATGTAAGTTTTAATTTTAATGAATGGTTATGAAAAAATGTTTAAAAATATTAGCCTTAAATCTTCAATTACTTTACTTCATTTCAATAACAATAACTTATTAAACTGCATTTCAGTATTCCTCAATTTGTATTCAATGTATTAGAAAGACATAGGAATTTGTTGAGAATTTATTGAGATGAATTTATTGATACACAATATACACCACATACAGTATAATAAAATTTTGTTCAGGTGAAAACATATAGCACAGGTGAAAATGCACTTTGCTCAATTTCGAACGTAAACGGTAATACATACATAAATATTTTGTGCAGCCCTATATATGATTTATAAAATTTTGTACACGACGTGCTCTGTTAAAATTTAGTTAATCTTAATATTCACAACTCAGCTATTATATGCACAATATGCTATACAGAAAATATGTTGTAATGTATGATGATTGACGAGATTACTTAATTAATATATCAATTGGATATTCCAAAATCTGCTTGACTTCCTGGGGGAGACTACTCAGACAAGGAAACCAAATCTGTACATCATAAAATGTCTCAAAAATGTCTCTGTCCTGGAAGAAAAAAATGTCGCTATCCGCTGCGTTCAACCTTTTAACTTGCTAACGCTTGTCAATCTTCGAAAGCATGCTTTAAAGCACCGCTGTTAAAGCCAAATAAATGGAACATACATAATCCAAAATTGTCGATTGAATTAATATCTTTCAATCAAATAATTTCCTTCTAAACTACAATATCAATATTGTCTGTGATAATCTTATATGTTATATCAGATATCATTTATATGAAATGCTAAAACACTCTATTTACAAAAATACATACTACAGGAGCATACTCAATGTACCGTATATTTTTATTACCTTCTATCTTTACAAGAAGAAAGTATTGTATTCATGAAAAATTTAGACTTCTGGTTTTCGACAGATTTATACGCTTTAGAAGTTCCTGAACACGGTTCGGCTGTTTTTAGAAAAAGTATGTCTGGGAGTCTGGCTGTCTGTGTGTCTGTGTGTCTGCATGTGACAAAAAAATTGTGGAAGCTCTATCACAAGAACTAATACACGGAATTCAATAAAACTTTAGATTCAGTTAGACATTGATATAATAAATTGGTACTGATTGGTTTTTGGTGTAAATAGTCCAAAAGGTGGCTCTACTATGCGTCATTTTTATGATTTTCACGATAGTTATATCACAAGAACTAATGCACAGAATTTCATCAAACATCTGATCCAGTTAGATGTTGATATAAGTTGTTGTGCATTAGGTTTGAAATAAATCTTCAAACAAGTGTCGCTATTTTGTATATTCTACAAAGTGTTAGTCTGTATGTTTCAGGATTTATACGATTTTAGCGATAGTCATATCTCAAGAATTATGGCATGGAATTTCATCAAACTTCATATTCTGTTAGACCTTGACATAAGTAAATTGACAACATGGGGCGCTGCTATGCTGCATTAATTCTAAAATGCATAATTAAATGGATTCTAAAATGCATAATTAAAAAAATTACGTTTTTTGAAGTACTAACGTGTATGAAATAGAAACAGATTTGGGATTGGCACATCCAACTAGTCTTAAATTACTTTACGAATTTGTAGAAATCACTTCTGCCAGAGAAAATGGCAATCTTAATCTCTGTGCAAATTCGCGCAATGTTGGCAACTGCTGCGCTATCTCTTTCCATTTTATCGTCCATTCATTTACTTTTAAATACCGCATAATTTCAATTCTTACATCATCGTATAGACTTTTTTTAATTGTTAGTTATTTGAAAACTGTAGCTCAAGTTACATTTTTTCTTTTTTCTTATTAAATAGTTTCCAAGCATGACTTTTAAAATTTATATTAACAATAAATATTGATTTGTTGCAAATATGTAAAGTATAGTATAAACAGGATGTGACTGAATTGCAAAAATTTTCATTTCATCGCCCATGCTTAGCAACAGCAAATAATAATAATATTTTTTTTAAACCTAGTCGATTAATATTTCGTAAATGGACCCCCTTAAAACCATTGCCGTCATCGTTACAATGTCTTTTATAATTAGTATGAATACATTAATGTTTTAAGAAACACTCTTCCGCCAAATCACATTTGTTCTGATACGCCATTTGGCTGCAGAAATGATTATTAAATATTAACCCTAAAATCCACTCATAATTTTTAATTTTTTAACGATGTTAAACCTGATGTTGAACATCCTAACACTTGATTATTAAGTGACTTAAAAAAGCTGAATATTAAAACCATATTTACACGTATTTCAACCACATGTATTGCTAAGCTGAAATCTGTCAACAAAAAAGCAGATTTTCAATTTTTAGGTCTACCCCACAATCAGTATAATGACATTTGGATTTGATATATTATTTATTTCCAACTAGAATGCCTTGCCTCCTACGAGCTAAACTGCCGAACTGTGGCCTTTTCCCCACGATCTGTCAAAACATGCAAGTTTACTCTGTGTTTTTACTTACTTTCTTTTTTTTTTTTAGAACGAAATTGGCTGTAAATTCAAAAACTCAATAGCCATTTTCATTTTCCATTTTTGTACTGATCCATGCTCCATGTATCATTAAAAAAAACTTTAATGTATGAAAAAATTTCAATGCATTGAACTTGAAGTAATTTTCCCCATCAAATGCTTTTCGCCTGTAATATTAATTCTAAAGTTTTCTTTCTTATTCAATATCTACATTTAACTATGGATTTCAACTAAAACAACAGAGTATTATTCAGGGTTTTAAAATCTGGCAATAGCTGATAAAAAACGGCTGGTTTAAAATATGAATTAAATCTTTAATGAAATTTGGAATAACAAATGAAAAAAATCTAAAAAATTTAGACAAATTAAACTAGTCGGATCTGCAAATCACACAGGTTTCGCATACAATAAAAAGAATCAACAACCAATTTATATCAAGGTCTAACTGATTCAAAAGTTTTATTAAATTCCATGTATTAGTTGTTAAAATATGACTATTGCTAAAATCGCGTAAGTGTTATAAAGTGCAGCATAGCAGAGCTCCCTGTCGGGAGATTTAGACCAAAACCTAATCAACAACAACTTATGACAACGTCTAACTGAATCTGAAGTTTGATGAAAATACGTGAATTAGTTCTTGAGATATAGTTATCGTAATAATAATGAAAAAAGTAGCATAGCAGCAGCACTTGTCGTGCTATTTATACCAAAACGTAAGCAGAATCTATTTATGTCAAGGTCTAACAGAATATGAAGTTTGATGAAATTCCGTGCATTATTTCTTGAGTTTTAGGTATCGTAAAAATAATGAAAAAAGTGGCATAGCGGCGCACCTGTTGGTCTATCTACACCAAAACGTAATCAGCGTCTATTAATGTCAAGGTCTAAAGGAATTAACGGAATCTGAAGTTTTATGAAAATAAGTACATTAGTTCTTGAGATAGAGCTATTGCAGAAATCGCAAAAAATGCAGCATAGCAGCGCCACCTGTCGGACGATTTTCATTGAAAACTAATCAACACCAATTTATATCTTTGACTAACAGAATAGAAAGTTTTATTGAATTTCGTGCTTTAGTCCTTGAGACAGAGCGCCCACAAAAGTTTTATCACATACATACAGACAGACAGACAGATTCACAAACTCACAGACAGACATTTTATAGAAATAGTCAAATCGTGTTCAGGTCCTTCTAAAACGTGCAAATCCGTCGAAAACAGGAAGTGGAAAATTTTCATGAATCCAATACTTTCTTTTTGTAAAGATAGAAGAAAGTAAAAAGTAATTGGAAACTGCATACCTCATTATCTTCAAGTATAAGGCTGCTGAAAGTGGTTAAGCTACTACGCGTAGTTTTTAATCCTACAAAACTTAGGTAACTGAAGTATCCTCACCAATTTCAACATCAAATAGCTTGTAAAATAATTCTTCAACGTAAAAACTGACTACTTCGTCATATTTATGATACATTTTTCTATAAAATAGCCAATTTTATTTTTTTATATGTAATAATTATTGAAGGATAAACTGAGAAAGAGAAAAAGACACAATCCATTCAATAACGGCAGCGGCAACGTTAGTAAAATTTTTTTAGAACTCAGAGATATTTTGATTGGGAGCACGATTCATTTGGCGTTTTGTTTCAGTAAATAAAATCCGAAAAAAAATTCTTATTTAAAATATTTTTTAAGTAATGTTTATCAAGTAATACTAAACGGGCCTTTCACATGCAGTAAAACACCATATATCTGAACTCCAGTCATCATCATCAGCAAATTTCTGAATCGATATTAGAAAATACAGTATGCAATTTAAAGAGAGAGATGAAAGCTGAGTGTATTCATTCGTAAAAGTATAGCTTTCTTCACATTTCTCTTTAAAGAAACTGTAAAATGTATGTTTCATTCGAATCTTCGAAATTTATATCTTGATATTTCTCTGTGAATATTTAAAAAATATCAGAGTTATTGTATTACTCTATATTCGTATTCTGAGAAAGCCATGACATCAATTGTATCTTAAAAATTGTACTTGGACATTTAAAGGATAATTAGGTAGTGTTAAATATTACTAACAAATGTGAAAAATTAAGTAAAAAACATAGGGATTGTCCATTGCATTTATTCTATATTCAACTAATACATCTAAATTTATGTAAGTTTTGTACCATTTAATTTTAATGGTAATGGTAAAAGTGATCATATTTTAAACATACTTTAGGCTGATCTTATTTAATCAAAATGGATTTTTGAAACATATTTATTTCCTAATTGTAGCCTTTTTTTTCAAATGATTATTTATCCTGATTCCTACATATTCAGATTACTATCAAACTGCATTAGTTCACTGCAAGTTTGCTAAATAATATATAGTAATAACTGAAGAAATGTATATATTTTATTGTTTTAAGTCTTTTATTTCTTATATCTCTTTATTAATAGAAAAATTAACAAATTGAAATTGTTTTCTAACTTGTTCATATTTATTTACAGGATGCCTTTCTTCCTCAAATCATGTTTAAAGTTTAGAAAGAGTAAAAAAAAGAAGAACAAAGAACTCAATCAGTGCATAAGACCATTTAGTGATATAACAACACCTGTAAGAATTGATAATGATATACAGCATTGCGAGCCTCAGCCTAGTTCTTCAAATTTAAATCAATATGATGAGATGTATAATTCTGACCATTTAGTTGCAAACAATGCATCTGTAAATGGAACACGTGAAAACTCTGAAAAGGATCTGGAAGAATGTGATACAGATGAGGATATTTCGTGTAATGATTTTTATTCACAAAATTCTGAAGGTTCTGAGAATAATAGCCAAGAAAACATGTGTGTAAATTTTCATTTAAAAGAGTTGACTGGGACGCAAGAAAATACAGTTTTCAGGACAGATTCTGAAAAGAAAAGTAAAAGAAAGAAGCACGATCGTGATTACTATAATGATACGGATTCACAAAATTTGGAAGATTCCATTAATAAAAGACCGGAATGTACACTTGTCAGAAATACTCTTTCTGAAAAATACAAGAGTAAAATGAAGAAAAAGAAACAAATAGATCAACACATCAAACAGTTTAGTGACATTACAACAACTGTAACAAATGAAAATGTTATAGAGCAGTGCAAGACTAAACTTAGTTATTCAAATATAAATCAAGATGATATGATGAATAATTCAGAAGACGCAGTTGCAAATAACTCATCTATTAACGAAACATTTGAAAACTCTGAAAAGGTTACGGATGAAAATGATACAGCTGACGATGTTCCTTGTGATGATTTTGAGTCACAAAATTCTGAAAATTCTGAGAATAATAGCAAAACAGATATGTGTGCTAAGTGTCATTTAAATGATTCAGATGCACCACAGGAAGGTACAGTTGTCAGGACAGCAGATTCTGAAAACAAGAAGAACAAAAGCAAGAAGAACGGTCATGATTCCTGTCATAATTCTGAAAAAGAAATTTCTGAAAATTCAGAAAATAATAACCAAACAGACACGTGTGCAGAGATTCATTTAAATTATTTAATTGGACAACCTGAAGACACGGTTGTGGGAACTGGGGTTTCCAGAAAAATGAAGAGTAAAAATAGGAATAAACAGAAGAAGAACAAAATTGATCAACGCATCAGACCATTTAGTGACTTTATGACACACACAAAACATAAACATGCTAAAGAGCAAAGTGAGAATAAACTTAGTTCTTCAAATTTGAATGAAGGTGATGAGATGAATGATTCCGACCACTCCGTTGCAAGTAACACATCGAAAAACGAAGAAACTGAATATTCCGAAAAGACTCTCAAAGAAAGAGATACAGATGATACTGATTCTTGTGATAAAACTGATACACAAAATTCAGAAAATTCTGATAGTAATAGACAAACAGGCATGTGTGCAGAGTTTGACTTAAATGATACCGAGAGATCTACATTTTATGTGTTTCGACCACAGGAAGACACTTTTGAAAATATTTCAGTTTCGGAAACTACAATTGACTACCAAAATATAAATGAATTATTGAATGCACATGAAGATACGGCTACAATTACTGTTACGAGGCGACTGGAAGTTTCGGTGCCAGATGACATTATGGAAAACATTTATATCGAAAAATCATGCGAAATCGTAAGTAATATAACTGTAAATAGCGATGTCGTTGGAATAATTGAGAAGTTAAATATTATTGAAGATGATATTAAAAAGTTACATCAAGAGAACAAACAAGAAGAATCTGCAAAATTCGTACAGGATGAAGACGGCGATGGTACAGAACACAAAAATGTAGATTGTCATAAGGCTTTTAGCATTGATTCAAATAAATCACATTATTGCTTTAACAGAGAAAGTCAAACACCTATCTGTTCTAAGCACGCTTTACCTTCACTATTAGAAAGCGGAGATAATGAAGCTCTTTCAACTAATAATATTTTAGTAGTTGATAATTTAGAACAAAAACAGGATTTGTATGAATCTTCAAAATTTGTATCAAATCCACTCTTTGTAAGTTCAACTTCAGAAAATAAGGAAGCTGCCTATGATGCATTAAGAGCGCAAACGGAAAGCAGTAAAGTTATAATTATAGAAATTGACAAGCATAGGAACTTTGGTGATTCAGCCAGTGAAACCCACGACTCAAATAAATACTCAGAGATTGAATCAGAAAATCTTGAAATTGATTCAACAGTTGAAATTGAAAAAGAAACATGTGGTACTGATATCTTGCAAGTATCAATGAAAAATTATGAGACAATTTTACCAACAAAAGAAATGATAATTGACATGAATTCAGAAAATATCGAAGATAAAAGAGGAAATAATATTCAGCCAAATCTAGAAATACATAAATCAGGAGCAATTGCTGCTAAAAACACTATATTGACGAACACCGTAGAATATGTATCAGTGAACAACGATAAATTCAGGAAGTCAAAAGAAAAAGAGTATTCCGAGAAAGCTATTCAGGAAGCATATGGTACAAACCATAATTTTGTTGATACGCAAGCAAATTTTGAACTGAATAATTACCAAAACGCAGCACAGAATAATAAAACATCCACCCAAAATATAATTCCAGACGTTAATATGCAATTAGAAAGGAAAACTACTATTCAGGAAGAAGAAACTTTTGCCACAGAAACTGCTGAATGTCGGATTGTGCTATCCGCTGATATGAAAGAAAGAATTGATTTATCTGAGTACCAAGAGCATGAGTCATTGAAAACGGAAATGTTTCCGGGTGACGAGAATGTTCTTTTGGCAGAAGAAATAAGACACGTTCAAGATACTAGTACTCATCAAACTTTTAAAAGACAGTCTCAAAACACCTGCCTTAAAGATTCCAATACGAAACCAGATGAGTTTCCATTTTATAAAATACCAAGAAATAATCTAGAAGGTTACAGTATAAACCCTGATGCCGGATGTGCTGAAGCTGACTGTAGTTTTACCGTGAATTGTACCATTACTAGTAAATCTGGAGTAAATGATTCTATTATTCCACAAATTCAGAACATTTATTCAGAAAATAACTTTTTAGATGATATTTCGGAGGATATAATCACTAAGAAGGATTTATTTGATGCACACGGTGAAGGAGATTCGTTTAGAAAAAAGGAGAGTAATTCTAATTTAAACTTTAAAAACAATGAAATTTTTACCGGTAGTATAGACAGCGAAAGCAATAAATTGCAATGCAGACAGAAAGAAAATCTTAAATCTACGTTTGAATCTTCAAAAGAAGAAACACATTTTATAAATGCGAAGGAAAAATTAAAAGATATTAAATGTAAAATAAGTCAAAATTCAACAAACTTCACTTTTGATTCAAATATAGAAAAGGTAACAAAACAATGCTTAGATGGTAATGATACAGGAAAAAGGGGTTTTTTTAATATCATTTCCTTACAATCTGCGGGCGATGTCCCAGTTTTTAATATTGAAGATCGGCAAAATGGTGAAATGATATTACATAGCTTTCAAAATAAAAGCAGTATTCTTTGCAAACAAAATGAAAATATTATCTCTCGAAATAACATCTTTGACGAATCACCAGAAATTACCAGTGACATCATTCATTTTGATGACAAATGCAGCGATAAGATTTGCATAAATGATAAACAATATTCTAAAACGTATTTAGATTGTTTCAATGATTCTTTAGAAAAGAAAATTAATAATCCTTCACTCAAAAATTTTCAAAATTCTAATTCCGTTGCAGATACTCATAGAAAAGATCCTTTATTGACGGAAAAAGTTAATGAAATGTTACAGAATTCAGCGGATTCACTATTTGTAAATGTTGAATCCAATCAAAATAACGTCCTTAGTGAAGACTCCTTAGAACACTTTTCTACTTTCCAAATGTCTGACGAGACCGACTCTATAAATTCAAGTCTAGGATATATAAAATCTCAAAGAAAACATTCAACTTTAAAATGTATTAATGAGAATTATCAACATGTGGAAATTACGCAATGCAGAGAAAGTGAACAAAATAAAACCGCTAGTTTCCGAATAGTTTTAAATAATCCAGAAAACAAAGAAAAGAATGTAGATAACGATATGTCATACAGAAAAGAAAATACTATATGCACACATACTCTGGTATATTTAGGTAACGGTAATTCTACAGATTTTACAAAACATCTAACTACAGAGGATTCACAAACTGAAATCCCAGAATATAACTTTTTAATAGAAGAAATTCCCAATACAGTCTGTTCAAATGCGTTTCAAAAACATAATACACATTTATTATCGGAGAATAATCGTGGAATGAAATCTGTAAGTAAGTGTAGTTTAATGGAGTATTCTATTTCCAGTGAATCAAGTAAATCTGAAACTGGAGGTAACAAAAAGGAAAAATTAAAATCTAAAGACAGTGAAAGTTTTATAAGCACTCAAAGTGAAAATAGTGCTGATGAAGAGAACTATCCTGATAAGTTTGAAACTTTTTTGAATTTTAACAAAAATATGCAACATTCTGAAAAGAGCACTAAAGTAAAAAATACATTTACAATAAAAAAAGAAAGCCTTCCAAAAAAACAAAGTCGGCAGAAATTTGAAATTCGCAACGGGAAATTACGTTCGCAAAAAGATAAAGATGAAGCAGCAAAAAACGGCGCCGTGCATAGCAGTAACAAACATAACAATATATATAAAAATTTCCCAACCAAAAAAGATCAATTAGAAAAGAACTTACCTAACATCAAAACAATTTCAAGATTTCGTGAGGATAAGACATCGAGTATGCATAAAAAATTATCCCCAGTGGAAAAGACTGAGCTGCAGCGAAGTAATTTGATTCAAACTGATTATTTACGTGAATTTGACAAAGAATCATTCAACGAATTTCCGATACAAATGACACCAGTTAGAAGGAAAATTCTTGATTCCAGTAGATCAATTAGATCTCCTAATTATCCTTCCCCACTCAAAAGCAAACGGACTGCTCAGAAGGAAATTTATTCACTTAAACATATTTTTATAAAGTCTAACAAACAGAAGGGTGTTGCACATTTAATGGACAATGAAAGAAATATTCATAAATTTAAAGATGAGCATAAAACATGTAACCCAGATTCCGAAAATGTAAAAACTGCTTCGCCAAGAAAGAGACTGACAGAAGCCAGTAACCAACATCAAATTCAGCATACTCCAAATTATAGAGCTACTTCACCGTATAACCTAAAATTAAAGTTTG
Source organism: Maratus michaelseni (assembly GCA_963931845.1). Classification (NCBI taxonomy): domain Eukaryota; kingdom Metazoa; phylum Arthropoda; class Arachnida; order Araneae; family Salticidae; genus Maratus; species Maratus michaelseni. The sequence goes on along the minus strand of OZ007589.1, from coordinate 225,758,118 downwards.
ATGATGCTTTCAAAGAGTAAGTAAATAAAATTCTATTTTAGTTTATGCATAAGTTTTTTTTAATTTAGGCAAAGTAATGTTTACTCATATTTGTTCAATGCGGGCTGTTTTCTTTTGGGCCGTATATTATACCCGTATTATCTAAACCCAAAAATCAGTGGAGTAGCAATTCAAAAATTGTGACAGAATCTTAAATGGTGATTTTCAAAACTATATTTAATATGGAAAAATATGGAGAAATATTTAAATATGGAAACATTCTAAGACACATTTAATATTTTAATATCAGAAAGAATTTACGGAAATAAGGTTTTTTGAGATGGAATAATTTTAAGAGATATGATATTTTAGCATTTAAATAAAGATTTTATAGCAGTTTGACTACATGGGAATAATAATAATGAATTTTAATAATGGATCAAAATAAAGATGTTCTAATTAAAGAATAAACTTAAGTAGCTATCGCCATTTTTAGATTTAACTACTTTGGAATAAATATTGTTAAGTGGATTAGGACAAAATGGCTTTACATATGGCTAGTAAAGGATTATTTTAAGAATAAGAATTATTTTATTAAGCCGGGGTTATATACGGAACATTACTAAATGGAAAAAATTTATAGAAAAATTTAGCAGATCTCGGAAAAAAAATAAATTTTGTAATATATATATATAATATGCAATTTAGTTAAATTTAGTTACCATATTCCTCACCAGGGGACGCTGTAAACGCCAAAGAGAATTGTCTTGAATCTGTGCTACTTATTTTTAACATCATTGTATCTATAATAATGTAAAACGTAAAAAAACGGTTTTACTAAACTTTGGTTAACCCAATTCCCAACAGATTGCGCTCTAAGCGCAAAAGAAAATTTCATTGAATCCGTATTACCTCATTTTAACTTGGAGTATGGCTGCATATGAGAAAAGAAAAAAAAAATTCCATTTTGAAATTTTAGTTATGAAATTTTTCAGCATGGGCGCAACCAGCGTAAAAAAACCTATCACGTAAAAAAAGTTATCAAAACATAAATTTTACTGTGGCAGAAGTTTATTCCGAAGCGTTATATAAAAAAATATAAAAAACCATACTATCTTTAATTTAGTTACCCTATTTCTTGCCAGAGGGCGCTAAAAGTGCAAAAGAAAATTGTGTTGAATCTGTGCTACCTATTTTTATCTTTAGCGTACTGTCATACAGCGAAACATAAAAAAAATCAATTTTAATAATAATTAATAAAATTTGATCACCCTATTTCCTCCCAGGTGCCGCTATAAACACACAAGAAAATTTTGTTTAATTCGTATTACCTAATTATAACTTGAAGTATGGTTGCCTTGTGATATAACATAAGAAAAATTCATTTTAAATTTTACTTGTACAATTCCCTACCAGGGACGCTACAAGCGTAAAAAATGTATTATGGAAAAACTTTTATCGAAAAATAAATTTGACCGTGTCAGAAACTTATTCTAACGATTTATGACAAAAATAATAATACTAATAATTTTAAAAGAGAGTTATCCTATTCCCCATTAAGGGACGCTTAAAACGCAAAAGAAAATTATGTTGAATCTGTGCGACCTATTTTTCACTTCAGTATAGCTGTCACTTAGTAAAGCACAGAAAAAGTCATTTTTACTTAAATTTGATTATCCTACATTTGATTATTCTATATCCTATCAAATAAAGAGTAATATGAAAATAAATAAAAACTTTAACCTAATTTTATAAATGTGAAATGTTTCCATTGTTTAAAATGACCTTTATTCTACGTGCACTTTCATTCCTAACCCTCAGGCATTTTTTTTTAACATTATAACTTAATTTTCAATGAATTTCATCCCGCCTACTTAAAAATTAAATCCTGTAAATTAAAATAAATATTATAATTGAAATTACATTTTATTGGGAGTTTTTACTTTTTTAAATGTAGAAATTGCGTCATTTTTCCACAATAACATGCAATAATTAAATTTACGTACGCTTTCATCAGGTTTATAAAACTCGCTGTATTTTTAAGTACCTTCCATTAAGAAAACTAAGAAGCTACTTATAGCAGCCAATATATACAGGGTGTTGCCGAATTCGACCGACACACTCACAGGGGTGATAGCAGATATCAAGAGGATGAAAAATTGCCATAGAACATGGTGTCGCAAACCACGTTTAGTGAGAGAAACTTGCAATAATATTTATGAAGGGTGTGACGTCGAATGGAACAAAAATGGCCAATAATAAGTAGGAAAACATTTATTTGACATACAGCAGAATTACAATGGGATGAGGAGACATTTTTATAGGAATTGTTCTAAGTTGAGGCCGAGAAGGTCATTGCACAGCCAACACCGACGGACGAAGAATTGCCGGACGCGTTCAAACATACCAATTGCTGGCGATGTTTGCTGAAGCGGTGAAGATCCGTGCTGCAGATCCTTTAGTGTATCTACAGACGGCTGATAAGAAACCGATTTCAGGTGGCTCCAGAAGAAAACATCCAAGGGATTGAGGTCGGGAAAGCGTGAAGGCCAAGCGACAGGTTCACCGCATACAATTTACTTCCGTTTTCGAAAAATTTCCTATAAAATCAATTCGTCTCATGGTCTCCATTCTGACATTGAACTGTAATGTATTACAATCCTACTTGCGTCAAATAAATGTTTTCTACTTATTATTGGCCCTTTTTGTTCCATTCGACGGCACACCCTTCATAACTATTTTTGCAATTTTCTCCCCCTAAGCGTGGTTTGTGACCCCATGCACTAGGGCAATTTTTCATCCTCTTGATGCCTACTATCAGCCCTCTGAATTTGTCTGTCGCATTCGGCAACACCCTGTATATATATATTCGTTGGCCAGCTCCATTCGCCATCTTGTTTCAAAATAGTGTACACTTACAGATATCCAATTGAAAAAATGTACAAAAAATTAGAAATGCAACTAAAATAAAATAAAATAAAATAAATCCCTTAAGTGTTCGGCCTTGATATATGGATTCCGGTACATTGATTGTTTCGCCTCTATCTTACAAAATGGCTGATATATAGCAGTTTGAAATTCTAGTGTCTGGGTGGCTGACATTTTGAAGCGAGACAATAGATTAAAAATAAGGGATTCCCTGAAACGTGTTTAATTCATGATTATTAATGAATGTGGTTTCTAGGAAATTTTCTTTCATTTTTGTAACCAATGTTCCAATTTTCATACATCTAAAATTATATACTCATATCCGCCAAAGTCAAATTTTCGCCAAGGTTAACAATATTTGGCAAAATATAGCGAAATTTGGTGACAAGAATACGTTGCCATAAATTAAATCAACTTGGCAATAGCTGACAAACATTTTGAAATTACCATACAAATTCAATATTGACGAAAACTGGGAATATTCTATAATCAGATGACATGAGATTGAGTAAAATTAGCTGAATTCTTAAATACATGGAATAAGAAACTTCGATTTGCTTTCAGTACAGACCGGGAGAAACTTTTGTGTTTCCTTTTTATGGGATTATAAGTTAAACTACGTTCGAGAGATTCATGATTGTTGTATCAACATAAAAACGTGGACAATTAAAAAAATTATCATAAAAAATTGCTGTTTGCACAAATGAGATGAAAGAGAAATAAATAACAAAAACACTTGCAGTTTTAAAAGTTACCAATAGGGCTATCTGAACTTTTGAAGCACCCAGTATATATATGTGCAGGGTTACCCTGGGAACTTTGTACGGAGAAATATTACTAATTTTATAGATAGAAGTAAATATCGAATTGAACTGAATTCATTTTTGAATGCTAACGGTGGTCTACATCAGTTATTCGTTGAGTTCAGCTAGGGTTGTTTTCTGTTGCATGTAGCTTAGTGTTTTGGTTGATAGTTTGGATTAATTTGGTCTCGGCAGGAGAAGGGGGACGTTCCTTGCGTGGAAACCGGTCTTAACTCTGCAGTGCATGTCGTTAGCCATGCCTTCCTGTCTTCTGGTTTTATTTTACTGGTACTGTTTTATTGTTAGCATTTTTGTATTTGGTTATATTCGAATTATAGTTTTAATTGGTTTTATTTTAGTGTTCAGTTGATACATTGTTATTTGTTTTTTGTCTATGTAGTGTGGTTAGTGTAAATTTATAAATGAATTTGAGTATATATATATATATATATATATATATAGAGAGAGAGAGAGAGATGGATATAACACTGGGAGTGTTTTTATTTTTGATATTAAAGCATTAAACATAAGTTAGAATATAAAATACAATTTTTTTAATTTCACAGATATGCTGGAAAAGGCCGCTGTAACAACCACCTTATATCCTTTCAAAGAAGCACGGAATTGTTACGAGATGCTGGAGTAATTGGTAAAAAGCTGACAGCTGATGAAGCTACTGACTCCTTCAAAAGCTTTGCTGGGTAATGTTCATTTCTAAAAAAAGAAATATCCGAAAATTTCCTGTGTGACATAGGATGTAAGATTTGTATTTTAACTTTTTTAAAGGACATTTCACAGTGAAAAATGTTTGGCTTCTAACTGCATTAATCTGCATATTTATCTTACATCATTAAATTTTAAGAAAAAGTGCAATACAAACATGGCTTTAATTATTTTTCTCTTTTTTTTTGCAAGAATCTACATTCCCGATATGTCCGTTCTTCAGAGATGTAGATTTTAATAATGTCAAAAGACAGAGAAAAGAAAGTAATTTCTGAAATGCTGTTACGCGTCATTACTTGAAATTTTAATCTGTAAAAAACAGATTAAAATTTCTGCTGCGCAAAAAGTTGTTGCTGAAGATAACAAAAATAAATAGACCGCGTAGAAAATTATTTTTGAAGAAATTCACCTGATAAAATTGTGATATTTGGAGTTTCAAATATATCTGTTACTGGCAAATTCGTTTCAATTAAATCACAGAACTGTGTTTTATAAAAGTGTTCATGCTTTGAACTGTTTATAAAGCCATACATTTTACGTTTATCCATTATAATGTTTTATGAAAAATGTTAAAATGTTTTATATGATTCTAATTTTCTTTTTCTATATAAACGTTTTAAAAATATTATTGAAACGTAAACGCAATTTTAAGATTATTTAGATTCATTTCTTACAATTCATGCAACAATTCAAAAGGAAGAAGAGAGGGGAGCTTAATATAATTCACATTTCTTGGTTTCATATTTGTGATTACTTTTTTCGATATTCAGAAGAAGAAACTATTTAATTGGGAAAAAAAATCCAGTTACGGTTTCAATGAATTTAAGTTCTATGTATGTCATGAATATGATATAACTATTTTTAGAAAACATTGGTCTTTCTGTTCTCTGATGCGGATTACACAAATTGTTTGCCGGCTCTAACCGGGGCCTCCGAGATGTCGCTGTGTGTCCTACACCGGGCCTGCTACAAGTATTAGTGACGTCACAGTAGTGATCCACTTTGGTCAAAGTATCGCAGCAGAAAGATGTAATAAAAAGAGCATTTTCGCTCTTATAATGTGTGATTACATAAATAATATTAAATTTCATAATCGTGAAATAAAAGGGAATTAATATACTTGTTTTATTAAAGGAAATTAAAAGTTTTAAATTAAAAAAATGCTAAGATTAATAAATCAGATTGAACCCATTGACTTACCTTTTCCTAAACACATTATTTTACAATAAATATAAGTACAAAAAATATAATAAATCTACCAAAAACTTTACAAAATCAATCCCATTCCTCCCTTTTACAACTACATACCATAATTTAACCATCAAAACACAATAAATGTCAATTTAAATACAGAAATCGAAATTTTTTAACTATAGAGACCTTGGCACTTTCTTTTAACGCTTTAGCGTAATCCGGGCTTCAGAAAGTTAGATATGTTTTAAAATTATATACACAATTATGTAAACAAACCTAATGTACTTTTATGTTTATTTATATATGTATAAAATTATTTATATATACAATTCTGTTCTACCTGCATATAAAAAGAGATAAATGGCTTCTTTATATTAAATAAATTATATAAATATTGAAAAAAAAATACTTATTTATATGAAACTACGAATAGGTTGCCAGAAAATATTTTGCAACTGCCCTTCTCTCGCCATAAGCCTTTTTCGGTACTTTTCGGTTAGCCGGGCGCCAGTGATACATGCACATATATAAATATATATATTAATTCATACATATATGTGTGTGTAGATATGTGTATATATATATATGTGTGTGTGGGTTGATATATGTGTATATATATGTGTGTGTATATATGTATATATATCACTGGCGCCCGGCTAACCGAAAAGTACCCAATTTTCTATCTTGACTTTGTAACTGATTTGTAATATTTTAAAAATTGTCTATTTATTGTACTTGGGTCTAGGACATAATAACCACTCAAAATAACTTATCAAAAGATTTATTTTCATATATTTGTACACTTAAGTTAGCTAAAATGTTAAATTGAACTACGTAGAATTCCTAAGTTGTGTAAATCAGTTACTTTTAATTTTATAAACAAAGCACATCACTCACTTCTAACTAAATGTATCCAGATATTAGTCAATTTATTACAGTATTTCTTTCAAAATCATTTTTTAAACTGTTTATCGTCTGCTTCTTTTATTTATTTATTTTTTTTTCTAAAGATCATTTGACTCTTTTCGATTTGAAAGTACAAATTCAATCAAATATGCCAGATTATTTCCATTACAGTAGGCTAGACATTTGTTGTTAGGTTTTTTTTCTCTGCACAAGTTCAATACCATCATATTAATTCTAGCTTCACGAATTATGAAAAGTATATCGAAACATTTAATGCAAACCACTTCTGTTGAATTGTAAAAATAATTATCACAAGGTAATTTTCGTAGCTAAAATTTCTTCTTTTCATTATCAGTAGCGAATTTGAAGACTTAGATTAGAAACTAGGAGCACAACAGTTTCTTCTCTTTATTTTATAGATATAATCTACACTTTCTTTAATAATTATAATCAATAATTATTGATAGCATTATAATCTAAATACACTGAAAAATATTATTAATTACTATATAAAACAATAAATAAAATCAAAATACTGTCGTAAACAATCCGTACAAACGAACAAAGTACATGAAAATTTTTAAGTTATTATGGATCACTGTTTTGACGTCAGCAGGTTGTGACGTCACCTGTAGCAGGCCCGATGTAAGACACACAGCGACATCTCGGAGGCCCCGCTCTAACTCGAAATATAATGCATATATATTCATGAAATTTCATGACCTTGGTATACAGTACCTTACAAAATAATTAATGGCTTTGGTAAGAACTTAAAGATTTTATTAAAGCCTTAAATTTCTTACTTTTTAACTGTAATCTTACAGTTTTACTAATTGCTTCTTACTTCCTTCTATATACATAATAAGAAAGTATTGGAATTACGAAAATTTTTGACTTCCGTTTTCTGAGATATTTAAGCAGTTTTTTTTTTTGGTCTTGTACACGATTTGACTATTTTTGGAAAATATCAGTCTGTCTTACTGTCTGTATGTATGTGACACAAATATGCTGAACGCTCTATCTCAAAAGCACAGAATTTCATCAAACTGCAAATTTAGTTAGACCTTCACATTACTTTGTGCTGATTAGGTTCGGGTGTATATCTCTCTACAGGTAGGACTGCTATACTGTATTTTTTATCACTACGGTTATAATTGTGTCTCGGCATCTATTGGAAGGAATGTCATCAACCGTCATACTCAGTTAGAACGTGGCATAGATAGGTTCTGATGAGGTATTTGTGTATAGCGCCCAATAATTGGAGTTGATAAGCTGCTTTATGCACGATTTCCGTGATAGTTATATCTCGGCATCTATTGGATGTAATATGATCAAATTTTGTAGTGTTAGACCTTGGCATACGGATTAAGTTTGGGTGTATCTTGCTCAACAATGACGCTTTTGTGCTGTGCTTACAATGATTTCTGTGATGAACATATCTCAGCGTCCATGGGAATTAATTTCACCAAATTTAATATGTAAGATATTTATAACAAATTCCGTTGATTCAATTGTGGGTTTAGTTTTCTTAGTTCAGGGGTCGCTGCTGTGTAGTGTTTTTTTACGAATTCCGTGAATATATCTTAGAAGCTGTGGGATGAAATTTCCCCAAATTCAATCTATATTATAATAATGCAAATAATGTGACTCTCCTAAACAGACACGGGGCTGATCGCATTGCGATTCATGTTCTAATCGTACATTTTTCAAAAAAATATTTTTTCAAATAAAACAACGTAAAAGTTACATTAAATGCCGAAACGTCAGTTGAGGTTCACTGTGGAGACGCCAAAAGTTTTTGGTTTCCTCTCTTTCTCTGTCTGTCTGTCTGTCTGTTCCGCGATAACTGCCGCAAAAATGATCCGATTAGGAATAATTTTTGGTAGGTATGTTGTCGAGGTACCCGGAATTAGCTTTATAGTTTTTAGTTACATTTGGTTCATTCGTTCGAAAAATATATAACATTTCTTTTTAGATCATAATGCTTTTCAATGGGAAGTCAGACGATTTTTTTAAATTTTAACATACACCGTAAACAAAATATCGCATTGGGATAATTGTAAATGCTAAATTATGGATGCTAAATTTATGAAATGCAGATCTTAATTTAATCCAATCGCTTTGAAAATTTGCCAATATATTTATTAGAATTTCTAAAATAATTGTATAAATTATTGGGAAATTCAATGCATTAATTTGAAAAATACGAAACATTTTAATTTCTCATTTTTAAAAAAAATTCCAATGCATTATTTTTCTCTTTTTCATTAAATGGCTGCTAAACAACTATATTTCAAAGAATATCAAAAAAGGAAATGTCAAGTAAATTGTCATTATTTTGACGCGAAATTTTATTAACAAAATAGCTAATTTTCGGATGATTTAAGTTTTTAATATGCTTTTTTTTTAATGAAATAGAGATGATAATTTATTTTAACTACTAAAGAAAGATTACCAAATCGATTTTCCAAATGAAAATAATAAAAACTTTGAATCTGTAAATTGAATATAGTTCCGGTTTTTGACGGATTTATACGTTTTAGAAGGTCCTGAGCACGATTTGACTGGTTTTAGAAAATGTCTGTCGTTGAGTCTGTGACTCTATCTGTCTGTCTGTATGTGACAAAAATTTTGTGGGCGCTCTATCTCAAGACCTAATGCACGAAATTTAATAAAACTTTAGATTCAGTTAGTTCCTGATACAAATTTGTGCTGATTAGTTTTTGATGAAAATTGCCGAATAGGTGGCACTGCTATGCTGTATTTTTCGCGATTTCCACAATAGCTCTATCTCAAGAACTAATGCACTTATTTTCATCAAAGTCCAGATTCGGTTAGACCTTGCTATAAATAGACGCTTATTACGTTTTGGTGTAAATATCCCAACAGCTGGCATTGCTATATCACTTTTGCATGATTTTTGCGATAGATATATCTCAAGAACTAATGCACGGGATTTTATCAAACTTTAGATTCTGTTAGATCATAACATAAATATAGATACTGCTTATATTTTGGTGTAAATAGCCCAACAGGTGGCACTACTATGCTACTTATTTCCTTATTATCACGATAACTATATCTCAAGAACTAGTGCACAGATTTTCAGCTAACTTCAGATTCAGCTAGGCGTTGACATAAGTTGTTGTTGATTAGGTTTTGGTTTAAATCTCCCAACAGCTGGTGCTGCTATGCTATATTTTGCAGGATTTACATGATTTTAGCAATAGTCATATCTCAAGACCTAATGCACGGAATTTAATAAAACTTTAAATTCAGTTAGACCTTGATGGCGCTGATTCGTCTTTAGTGTATGCGAAACCTGTGTGAGATAGAAGAAAGTTTTGTGATTGGCACACCCGACTAGTTAATTAGAGATTCTAATTAGATAAATATAATGTTTATTTTATCATACAATTAAATGAAGATTGTTTTACAATCAGTACTTTTATGATACATTCATCTTTACAGGGTGAAAGTCACTTTAAACAAAGATGATTACAGGCAATTTTTGAAGAAACTGACAAGAAAGAAAAGGCTAAATTATAACGAAGTGTACGAGAAAGTATGCCATGTTTCCGACAAGTGAGAAAAAATTTCTAAAAATTATGTCTTAATTATATTAGTAATTAATGCAGATTTTGTAAATATACCTTGAAAATTAGTCCCTTTAGAGCTTTAGTTTGTCATTGAAGTTATATAGTAAATTTTTAACTTGAAAATATATTTATTTTGTTTATATATCTAGTTTTCTGGTGAATCAAAACTCCTTAATACAGTCATCAGGTTTGATGAGCATGCGTATATTATGCTTTTATAAAAGGGAAAAAATGGTTGAAAAATTACTATTGTTGAATAAAAAAAAATTTTTATTGAATAATAATTTATTATTTTATTATATAATAAATCTGTGGCTGGTTGTTAATTAATATTTTTCCGTTATTTGTTTTTACATAAACGGATATGTAAAGCACAAAATAAGAAAAGAAAATTTTTAGAAATGTAATTTAACTGAAAAATCAAGCAACATTTGCTTAAAAAAAAAAAAAAAAGTTTTCTTCGTGATTTTTTTTCATATTTTATTCTATCTCTCTTTGACTTTTCATGAATTTTTAATTCTTGATGGAAAATAATATCCCCTTATAGAAAAATACAAATATCTTTTTCGAAACCACATGTGTAAAATCTATTTAGTTTAAGAATATTTTGAAAAACATTAGTAGTGAAAAAATCATTAACACATTTTCAACTTTCTTCTATAAAAGTAATGAATTCCTGTAAATATTTTATTTGCATTTTTTGATGGATTTATTCGTTTTCGGATGTCCTAAATGTAATTTCATTATTTTTATCCGGATAATATCTTTCTGCCTCTCTGAGTGCTAAGAAAAGGATTGTAAATTTTGTAACTAATTGCACGGAGTACAATAAAACTCTATACTTATATGGTTAATAAATTTTTTAATTAATTTTCATTAGTGAAATTATTCCCGAAATTATTCATTATTAAATACGTGAATTTTTAAATTGCTTACAAAGCGTATAACGAAGAGAAAAATGTTCCTGCCGGGAATCGAATCCGGATCCTTGGTATAACGCTCCAATTCTCGATCACTGAGCTACCAGAACGATTCCCTGTTTGGAATCTCTCACTCGCATATGTCTGTAAGGCTGCAACCCCAGCACAAGATATAAATGCCGACATGAGCTCACAAAGTTGTGACAAGGTTTATTAGATTTTAGTTTCAACCACTGAGCTTCATATATAACAGGAGATTTGTCTTCCTATTGCCCAACATGATTTCCAGCGGTCAGCGCGGAAGGATACAGTGACGATTATTTTAGTTCACATTCATGGCAAAATATACTGTTTATCTCATTCCCTTACATGATTAGTGAATTATTTATGAATTAGATAAGCATAGCTTAATTATAGAAGCATAAATTAGGATAATAGTAAATGAGAATACTAATATATCTGCCATTGACAACGCGGACTATTTTTTACTTTTCCCTTGCAAGCTTCATTTGCCTTTCATGCTTCTGACCGCCGACTCAGAACTCCTGTCATATATGGAGCTCAGTGGTTTCAGAAGTCTTAACTACGTCCTTTTTTCACGATTTGAGTGATAGCTATATCTTGGAATCTTACAGATAGAACTGTACCAAACTAGAAATATCATATACTTATAATAAAACATTATTCTCGATTAAATATTGTTTTGTATTGGCATTTTTTAAATGCACATGGCCGTACATCAGTTTTTATTAGATAGAAATGCGCCAAATTTTATACTTGATTTATTGATTAAAATATGTACGTTAGATCAATTTTGGCTTTGAATACACAACAGGAGACTATGCTATGACATGGTTTTTTCAGGTAACTTTCATTTTAAATAAAATAAGCAGCTACCTACTGCAGCTGTCAAGAGAAAGGGAATTTGAAAAATTTTGCTCCATTTTCTCTCTTCCATAAAAAGTGGGTAGTCAAGGTGTTTACCTTGAATTTGGACACCAGAATTTTTCCATAGAAACTTTCGCCTTATCTAATCACAAAACATGAGAGATTAAATATTACAAGGTGTTTTTTAAAAAAAGTTATGTGAAAATTTTGAATAACCAAATCAAGTAATTGCAAAAGACAGTTGTTCCGAAAAGTTAATTACTCTTAAAAAATTTCGAGAATGTTTAACATCAATAAATACATTCAAAAAATAACCAGCATATTTTTGCACCCTTTACTTCTGACACAGAAGAAATGGTAAAAAAATAATAAGTAAGCAAAACACGCGAGTAAATACGGCAAACATCAATAAAAAAAAATTCTGATGAAAATCTGCAGATACAGAGAAAAAATATATATAAACATGCAGCGAGCGCACTTCTAAGATCTTTCATTTTATATTATCAAAGAATTTTTTATTTAATTTTCTATTTCTATATATTTCAAGCATTATATACACAGTAAACTCTGTCTAAAGCGGAAATCGGCATAACTCGGGAAAATTTCACGTCCTGACGAATTCATAGACATAGAGAAAATTTTGTCTAAGGCGAAATACTGTCTACGACTAAAAATATTCTTGGTGCTGATCAATTCTGTTTTAGACAGCGTTTACGGTATGCTATCTGATATTTTCAATTATCTGACTTCTTACTGGTTCAATTTAGGTCAAATACATGTGATTCCACTATATATTAATTATAATGATAGTGAAAATGTTCTTAAACTATTTCAACAATGGCGTATCTTCACTACTTTAACAATAAACGCTTGATCCAACGGAAACATATATCGATACTTTGACCTACATCTAGACAACAGTCCAGTCATTTAAAAAAAATAAAATCCCCTCCTAAGAAAAAGATTTTTTAATTTAGAAGACTTAATATTTTTTAAATACGTTGTGATTATTGTTACAACTGTCAATGTTACGGATATACAGAACTTTGAAAAAATTAATCTTTGAAATCAAAATATCACTTACAAGTTCGTAGATAAAAAATGAACGAATCTCTTCTTTAAAGATGACATGTAATGATATTACACATTAACTGTTATACTTAGTAATATATACCGGGTGCGCCATGAGTTTTTTAACATTTTAAAAAATCATTATAAAGGAACAAATGATGCTAAAAAATTACGGTGTGATCGAATGGCATTACAGGAAGATCGGATTTCTTTATAATAAAAAAAGGTGTAGTTCAAATAATTACTGATAGATGGGCGCTGCCATACATAATGTCACGAAGATTTATGCAAATTAGTCTGTCACTACAGCACATCGATGCATAAAAATTCTTCTTTCGATTCCAGCAGTATGCCATCGTTACCAGACCAAACATTCTTGGATACGCTGTTGGACAACAACGAGGAATCAGCAATTGGATCATTGTGAACATTTTGCACTGCAAAAGGACTCAACACGACAAAAGGACATGTTTCATGTGCTGGGATACTGAAGCTTGTCCGACGCGACGATTCGAAGAAACAGGTTTTTTACAGTAAGCCTAATTTACATACATCGGCTTCGTATTATGCATTTCAGCGCCATCTATTCGTAATTTTTTTAACCACAACATTTTTTTTATTAAAAAAATCCGATATCTCTCTAAAACCCAATTGTGCAAACTGCAATTTTTTAGCATTATCTGTTCGTTTTTAATAATTTTTTAAAGTTTTAACGAAATTATGGCGCTCCCGGTATATAGTATATATGCATACTAGAGAGTTCTGTCCCCTGTACTCTCCATACTGCAACTTTTGAAATTTCAACAGAGTCACACATTGTAAACTTGTTCGAAATCCAATTAGTTGAAACACTCTCTACGAGTAATATACTCCAATAATAAATTCGAAGTTCTTGGATTTAAGAAGATTTTTAGATATTTAAATTTAGATTAGAAGGACAGATTATTTGCATCTATCATGTTTTGGCTATTTTATGTAAGTGCTTAGTTCATTTTTAGTATAAGAAATGAATTGCGAATTTGCAGTTATTTACATATTCAAAATTTTCTTTGAATTAGAAATGAGTTAAAATTTAAAGTAACCATCGTCTCTTGTCTAAGAAAAAGCACATGCAGTGAGACATGCAGTCTTTGAAATTGGTGAAATGCTACGAATTTTGAAAAAAAAAATGTCTATTTGTTATATTATGCTCGAAATATTGTGGTTTAAGTTTACTAATCGAAAGTTAATTTTTTTCTATTAAAATGTCTCAATTATACAAGATTTTAGAAGATGAACAAAATGTTAATGTGTTGTTAATTTTTGAATAGCTGTTTTGCCAAATGACAGTGTTATCGCCAAGTTGGCACTATATTTATGTTGTGCATTCAGTGTTCAAATTTCGCAACGCTTCACCAAATGTTACCGAAATAGGTAATCATTGGGTAATTTTTGGCGCTAATCCAAATTTTCCTCAGATACAATCACGGTTGCAGACGTACATCTTGTGTAGTGAAATTCGAAGCCTTCTGTGTTTTCCAAGAAAGAAACAAAAATTTCAATGCTTCTGAACGCATTAAAACGCACTTCTAAAAATAACTGTCCATAAATAATAATATTTTCGTCATGGTTTTGAAATTGAGCTGTGAATGTCACGTATATTTTCAGTAAGGAACATGTCGTGGTATCTATAATAATAAAAGAAAGTTTCGTTCTGTGTGTGTGCGATGGCTCGCAAAATATACAAGTAGAAGTCAGAAAATTTGGGTGAGGATAGTCCAAGGTCGGCATTGATGCACCTGAGGCTGTTTGAGACACGAACCCTGTGGGTACCATTACGTTTTTGTGCCTTGAATTCTTAACACCATGTGCCCATTTTATCCGATCTTCTTCATTTTTGGGGTCCTTTCTCCATTTAGTTATTCCCCCATTTCTGCATTCCAGTTAAGACCCTTGACCTCTGAGGTCCGGTACGGGGGAGCCCGTTGAAGTTTTTATCCTTAAATTGTTAAAAACTTGCCGTTTTTAATCCGATCTTCTTCGTTTTGGGGGACTTTTCTCCATTTAGTTTTTTCTTCATTTCTATATTTCAGTTAGGTCCCAGGCCCTCTGGGGCTCCTTGAACAATTTGTGTGCCATGCATTTTTAACCCCCCTTTTATTGTGTCACCCTCGCAATGCGTAGCTTTAATGTTGAGTCTTGGACTCGTCTACCCGAGCCAACACCCTCATATTTTTATTGGGCCTTGGGCCCTTTTTAAGCATTTCTATAAAATTTTATTTTAATGCTTAATTTCGAGTAATTGAAGATATAAAGCGCTAAGTACTAGAATCTTTTAAAATGTTCTCTTCTTCGGGTCCTGTTGTAAACTATCCGTGTGCCCCCTTTTGGCCTCTATTATAGCTCCCTTAAAAATCGTACGATTCATTAGCTTCTTTTTCTAACAACTTCTTGAGACTTTCAGCTACTACTTCAAAGACAAAAAGATAATATCCTTCTTGGGATTGGTGCAGCTTCTTTAAGAAAAAATCATGCAAACTTTTGTCTGTTTAAGGTTATTACCACGGGCCCGGTCAACGCTGGGCGGTTCAGCTAGCAGTTCAATTATATAAACAAAATTCGTTCATTTTGAAATATACCATATTCACAAAATGCATTTCAATCAATTACCACCCATGGTCACGAACGTGTAACACAGGTCCCAACTGTTTATTGATTTTATATTATTAAACGAAATCTATCCAAACGAATCTCGACCTAGAGCCCTACTACCTTTGGCAACAGACACCAGCCGTGCTACGTACGCCCCAGTCAGTCGCAAACAAACATACACGTGCACATAGACAAACAACATTCTCTTTTATTAATATAAATAATATATCCTTAATGTACTTTTAACTTATAGTAATCCAAATTTTAAATGATACAAATACTAAAGTATAAATTAATTTATTAATGAGATTTTTTCTGCTGTTTATGCAATCAATTTAGTTATTACAACATTCATTTTTATTTTCGCCTGCAAGAAAAATTGTTACGCGTGCGAGTTGGTACGCTTGCCACGATTCGCACGAGTGCCTTAATTTTGCAGTCCTGGGTTATAATATACGAAAATCAGTTAAATGTTGTTATACATTTTTTTAAATTGGTACGCAAAATCTTTTAACCAATTCTTGTATCTTTCAGGGAAACTGTGTAAATAGGAGAATTTTTTCCTGTTGATAAACGACTACAGTTCTGTACCTGGAGTATTGTCTAACATTCTGAAATATAGAAGATAGAATTGTATATGTATACATAAACATTTATGTTTGATTTGATATTTTTACAATATTCCACTGTTTAACTTACTATACATTAATAAAATATTTTTAGTGTTTTTCTTTTATCTTTGATTGATACATTTTAGGGTTTTAAATTGAACTTTCTTCTTTAACATGTAACTTTTAAAGTAATAAAAATCTTGCTATGCGTAATATTTCAAACTGTAATAAGTAAACGGTTATCAATCATTTAAGCACTGCGATTGAGCTACTGATTTGCGGTCAACTGTTAGGGTAAATTTGTCAAATTTTAGTCATCACGCATTTTTGCCACAGAATATAAAATGACGAGTACAATTCGGCCTGTTAATGTCATAGTCGTAAGTCAATAATTGTAAAAATTGATGCTTCATGCATGATTAATATCTAGTCATTATCAAAGTTTTAATAGAAAGAAGAGTTAGTTTCAAAAATTATTTTTAAATAAAACAAGAAGATATTCCACAGCACAAAAATGCATTACAAAGCTTCTAGTAAATCCATTTAATCTGGGAAGCAGCGTCACATTTTTAAACCAATTTGATTTGATATATTTGACATATTGGGGTGATCGAAATAACGGATATTACAATGGCTCGGGTGCAATCATCAATAATCGGGATGTCAGTCATTACATGTTTCAGCGGCATGCGATATTTCTATGGCCGGCTGACAGGCATTTTTTATATATGTACCGTCTATTCTATCATATATATCAAAATTGGTTATGTTAAAATTGGCAGTAAAATCAGACGCTTCCACCCGAACTATCTTTCTTTTCAACATTTTTGAAAATATGATTTACAATAATCTGAATTTAACTGCATGAAGTCATCAATAGATTTAATCCATTGTTTGGAAAATTAAACTATATTTAAATTAAATTCAAAATTTTCATACAGATATGCTCTTTTTGTTGACCAATGTCCAGTTCCTAAATCGCTGGTGTAGAGGTATGTGTCAATCCAATAGCAAAAATGTTTCCAATGTCATTGTTTATAATACTAAAATCTATTTACGTAATACTAGTTACTTTTTTAAAAATGTACGAAATTAAAATTTTTATATGGTTCCTGTGTCCTATAACATTTATCTAGAGAAAATTTTCCCTAAGCTATTACAAGTTGAATACTAAAAATTCCATCTGCTAGAACCAAAACATACTGAGTTATGATACCGTGATTTTTATGAATTATCCTTTTCTGGCACTAAAAACGGGTATTTAATTTTTTTCTGACCCTACTTATATCAAGTATTTTATACCCTACTTTTTTAGTATTTTATACCCTTTCAAGTAAATAAAATATTTGCTTTCACGAATATTTAAATTCATGAAAAGTAAAATATAATTAAACTAATCTACTATCACAATATAAACGGCCACTGCCACCTAATGGCTATTATCGTCATATTAAATAATATTAAAAAATTCAGATCTGAAGTTCGGCAATTCATTTTATTTCTACAATTATACTAAACTATGCATTTGTGTAAATCTACTATCGTTATTTCAAAATCATTAATAAGTAAAACAGCGAAGACCGTGCGTTTTCACACGTGGTTGTTAAAATGTGTCTTTTGTTGCAATGTAGTATTTATATTTCCATTGAACTGAACATGAACTGAAAATTATAATGTTACTTATAATAAATGTATTACAGATATAAAACTCCTAAATTGAGAAACATTTTCTTTAAACGTGCAATTTTAATATGTATCTCTTGTATCGTTTCACATAAAGCAATTTCTAATGATTTTTAACCAATTATTCATATTTACTTTAACGGGCAATATTTACACATTGCTCATCGGCAGGAAAATTGATAGAACCTAAAACAATTCATTTGGTGTGTTTGTTTCTTTATTACTTCACACTTAGATGAATCTTGCTACAGGAAAAGTGCCATAAGTGTAGTTATCCGAAGGACCAATATATCACGCTGCGTGTATGTTTGCCACCACAGAAGGGTCAATGACTGTGCGGATTTACTCAATATTTCCTATCTCTACTACGTCTTCATTCTTAAGATTTTTACGCCTAATTATGTGCACTTTTACAGTTTTAGACAGAGTTAAGTGCTCTAGTTTTATGTTACAGAAATAGATACCAATCTTCTTTTACCTTTCCTGAGAAATATTGTATTTTTGAGTTCTGTCACTTTTCTGGCGCGTGAGTGACATGTGGTTACAAACAGTTTTCCTTTTCTAAAAAGAACGCTATGTTTAACAATATGCATATATTTTTCATTCAGAAATCCTAGACTCATGAATCGACATACATGCTGTAGTCTGTTCAGAATTAAGAAAGAAAACATATAAATAAAAGTGCAAATTGGCAGATATTGAAATAATTTCGCTGCAGTCCATGACAGCAAAGCACTGATCGTTAGCAAATCATCCATCATTTCTTTGCATAAAAAAAAATAATACAGGTTGCCGAAAAAATATTTATATTGTTTAATTAATGTAACAAGTAAATGTAATAAAAAAGTTTAAAGTTTAAATATTTGTCAACAAATTCTTCTTAATATATTTTTTTTAGAAACAAGTACGTATTTATTAATTTATTTTTATAAAATTGCCAAATAAGCAAATAAGCAAAAAAAAGAACAAAACTGAAACACTGTGGCGTAAACTGGCAATCTTTATGTTCATTTAAATACTCTCTTAATTTTCAATAAACTATAAAACTATATAATAATGATGTCTCATTCAAAATAGCGAGTACGTTTTAATAGCTGCATTTGAAACAATTTATTATAATTTCGATAAAATGACGTCGCTTTTACTGACGTTTGAATCCATTGATACTGACATTAAGAAATCCAGAAAAAAAAAATTGAAGCTGCGATTGAAACAGATTGACGTAATTTTTCAGACTTATGATTAGGAAAAAATAATTGGTGCTAACGATATCATAATTAACACAAAATGTGCAGTTTGATTTTCAAAAGGAAACATTTTGCGAAAAATTGCGTCAAAGTGAATGATTTTCATTTTTTTAATCACGTCTGTTTTGAAAATAAAACCCATGAAATGAAAGATTTTTTTTTAAATACGAAGATAACTTATTTTTTCTATTTCATTTTCTTAAATTTTACACTAATTCGCTGTAAAAGAAACCTATTTGATATATTGTGAATTGGGCTTTATTCTAGAAAAAATTTCATTAAAATATATGCAATAAATTAGAAGTTATGCTGTAAGAACGTAAAAATAAACGTACAGTTCTAAATAATAGTATGATTTATAGACAATCCAATATCAAACGTATTATTGTGAATCACATTCTAATTAAATAAATGATATAAACGCAGAATTGATAGATGTAAATAATAATGAGGTTCAACATAAAATAAAAATATATTTACGTTATTTATAAAAAAAATATTGAAAATAACTTACTTATTTAAAATTAATGACGTAGCTGTTTATTGTATTTTCTTTTTTTTTATAAAGATGTAAATTCATTGCAATTAAAATAAAGAAATCTGATCTAATGCCCCAATGTAATAAACACAGCGCTACTCTGAAAGCTTATGTTCGTTCTATAGAAGATATAAAAGCTGCAAAACAGAGCATTCTAATCGTCATCTTATAATTAAAGAGTTAGACAACTTTATTTATCAGTGTAATTTTACGATTGGCGATTCCAACACATGTATGTACTAGTTATTACCCATAACGCCGTTCACGGAACATTAAAAAAATAATAAATGAATTAAGTGAAACATTTCACTCCCTGTAATTCAGAACATATACACTGTAAAAAAAAATTGCAGTAAAATTACGGGCAGAGGCCGGCAGCAGAGATTCCAGTCATACCCCGTAAAAAAAGAAATCCATGCCCATCATTTTGTGCAGCCCGTAATTTTACAGGGCAAAGTAATATAGCATTGTAATGCGCAAGATATAATGCACTTTGCAAACACAATATGCACAATAAAACACTTTGCTTACTGTTCCGTAGCACGTAGTACGTTAGATAATCATCACAGAATCGCTGTTTTGGCGGGTTAAAATTTTCGAAACACGATTAAAATGAAGGGTTACACCCTAGCGGAGGACAATGTATGGAGTCGTACCGTATTTTTGCTAACATATAGGCTAGAACTGTAAGAATATGTGGATTGCTCTTAATTTTCTAGGTATCTAAGGGATAAGGCCGCTTATTTAGTGGATCAGACCGTTTTTCATCAAATAAGGCTGTTGCCCGTGAAAATTGAAGGGCAACCGCTCATAAATTTACAGTTTTTTCTGAGAGTGTATAATAAACCAACTCTTTATCACATTTTATAGGAAACAATACGATATTTTATTGTTATCTTATTGTTATCTTATTGTGGTCTTTACAAAACTCAGTCTTAAAGAAGTGGAATTTTGTGGAAAGTAATATAAACAATTGTGAAAATGAAACTGCAACCAAGGACAAACGGAGTCAGAAGTGAGCGAGGAAATGATAATCTAGAATACTATTAAGTGTTAACCATGTAAAAAACAAACCTGGTTACAAAAATGTATTTACGTTTCGCTCGCTAGAAAAAGCAGATTGGCTATGGACCCGATTACAAAATTTTTTTATTTTTTCTTTGCTCTTGCATTACGCGAATTTCTCGATAAATTTGATTTTCGTTTCGATAACCATTTTTTTTTTTTTAAGTTTTTAAAAACATTGGAAATTTACTTAAACAGTGCATTAAAATTTATGCTATTTTTCTCAAACTTTAAGACTTTTTTTAATTCAAAAATTTATATAAAAAAGAACATTAAAAAAAGCTATTTTTAAAAATGACGACAAACTTTTTGCTCTTTTAAAGCTAAAAGAAATTTGGAATTAAAATTACGTTGTAAAACAATGATTTACAATCGTGTCTCAATTGTACCAAAATATACTTCAAGCCCTCAAGCCATAATTTTAATAGTGGCAGAGGGAAAATGTTGTTAGTTTGACGCAATCATATTAAATTTTTATGTTTTATGAACGAAAACCAGACTTTCTTTTTTAATAAAGTCATTTTTATTCATATTTTTTTCAGATGGACAACTTTACGATTTAAACACTTGTTTTTTTTTTTTTTGTTTTTTTTTTGTTTTTTTTAGACAATTGATTTATTTTATAGTTTTTATGAATGAAAAGAACTTTTTCCAATTATCCATGCCGTCATTTTTTACATGGATAATTTTGCGGTTGACGTTTGCTATTCATTTTTTTTTCATACATTTAAAATACACCTATACCATGTGAAATACAAAAGAAAAAGGAAAGAAAGAAAAGAAAATAATAAGAAATAATTCCAACACCCACGACTATTTTATTTCAACATCAAAGATATCCGTTTTATTTTCGATATGTGACGTTATATGCTTCTGCTTTCTGTACTTACTCTTATTAATGCACCTTGTATTATTATCAATTACTTTAAAATGTCAGTTTTTATATAATATGACGACATATTAATCTTTTTTGAACTCTCATTTTTTAATTCAGTTTTCTCGTGGACATTTTTCAATTGAAAATTATTTGTTGAGGAAAAATTATTTTTCCAAGATTTTATTTATTTGCAACAAGAAAGAAAAAATGTTAAATTTTATATAGGAAAAGGTTATTGATTCTGTATGAAAATAATGAAATTTTGAGTTCTTAAGAAAAATATTTGCATTAAGAAAATAAAACACAGCCTATGTTCATTTCTGAGTTATAATACATCTATAAGCAAATATACAGGGCCATTAAATCATCCGTTTTCATGTTTACTTCAGCCAAACGTTCACACACTTTCACATTTATAATATTTTTAGGATAGGATTACACTCAGAAAAAGGAATTGATTAAAACTGCAAAACATTTTGGTTCTTTTAGCAAAATTCAAGTAAAATTGAACCATTTTACTTCAATTAACAAAACATTTTTTGCTGGCGATACAAAATTTTTTTTGGAATTTCAAAAAAAAAAAAATGGTTTTTAACAAAAAAAGTTTTTTATTGATTCAAACAAAATTTCCATTGACCTATATTTAAACAAATTTTTTGTTTAAATATAGGTCAATAAAAATTTTGTTTGAATCAACATTTTTTTTTTTTTTTTTTTTTTTTTTTTTTTTTTGCAATTCCAAAAAAAAAAAAAATTGTATCGTCAGCAAAAATGTTTTGTTAATTGAAGTAAAATGGTTCAATTTTACTTGAATTTTGCTAAAACAACCAGAATGTACTCAAAAACATGTTTTGTAGTTTTAATCAGTTTCTTTTTCTGAGTGTAGGATTAACAAGCAGTCAAATATTAAATGTGTTATTGTTCCACATAATCGAACTAAGCAAATAAGAAAACTAACAAATTAATAGAGCTAATTGAGATGTAGTAGTAAAAGTATATACTCGCATAAGTATTTTTTTTTTCAAAAATGTTATCTGTGTATCAACTGCAAATATTTGAATGAACAGACCTGAAAATATTTCTTTCATTAATGTTTCTTTTTTTTTTTTTTTAAGATTCTGTGCCTAAGATAACTTGCATGTAAAACAACACATATCTATATTTATTAGTTCTTAAAACTCTTAGGAAGAAAATACTTTATTTTCATTTAAAAGAAAAGAACTTTTTGTATATAGCTAAAATAACAATTCAAAAACTAAAACTTCTTACATAATAAAGACATTCTGCTTTCCTACGAGACCATTTTTCATTTTTTATGATCTCACATGTCCCTCTACGGCACTTTTCTTTGTTAGATACCCATAGTAAAAAAAAAAATGTTTACATTACAATTTATTGTTTCAACGGCACATTTCTTTTTTCAGCGTTTGTTGAGTCTTGCTTTAATTTTGCCATTCGTGAAATATGTATACGATTGAAAATGATAAATCGCTGATTTATTTCATTTTCAATTCTAGATTTTGAATAACGCTTTGTCTATTTTTAAGAATTTAAACTTGAATTTTTTTATACATAACTTTGAAATTTTTATTTCGTATTTAATATAAATTTCATATTAAGCATTTTTGTATAAAAAATATATACTAGTAAATTGATACACATATTATTATTTCACTTTTTACTAAATATCTATATTAATAGGGCAAATCACGTGATTGTCCTAAACAGATATAGGGCTGACCTCTCCGCGTTTTATATGTTAATCGGCCATTTTTTCTAAATTAGTTTTTCAAATGGAATTGCATCAAAATTACATTTTCAGAAAGATCGTTAAAAAATAAATTTTTTGAGCGATGCGTTATATTGAAATGTGTATATACTTTAATTTAACTTCAGTTGAAATTCGCACAATATCTCATTCCATTAAATTAAACAAAACAGGTTCATTCTTCAAAGAGGGACAAAATATTAAATCACGGAGGTAATCATTCGCAAAGCAAGTTTCCCAGCGATCAATTTTGCAATTTTGCAGTGGTCTCTGGTATCTAAAATTAATTGGCATCTTTAAGCCATTAAGGGAGTCTGTTAGTCTGTCTGTGCAAATTTTGTAGCTGTTCTAAATTAAGAACTAATGGACGGAATTTAACCACTTCACCGTTTGCCCCGAGATAAGTCGGGGGTAAAAGCACTGTTTCCCTATACCTGTCGCCGGTAAAGAGGTTAATCAAACTTGAGATGCATTTGTATATTGACATAATCTGGTGCTCATATATTTGGGTGTATATCGCCCAGCAGGTGGCGCTGTTATGCTGTGTTTTTCACGATTTTTGCGATAGCTATATCTCAAGAACTAATGCAATAAATTCCATAAAACTTCATATTCTGATAGACGTTGACATAAACAGATGCTCATTAGATTTGGCTGTATAACTCTCAACAGGTGGCGCTAATATGCAGTCTTTAATCAGATTTTTTTCTCGATTTCCTCGGTAGCTATCGCTCAAGAAACAATGCACAGAATATCATCCAAATTCATGTTCAGTTAGACAGACATAAAGTAATAGTGATTAGATTCTGATTTATATCGCCACCAGGTAGCGCTTTTATTTTGATCACTAAAAAGGGAGCTGGTATCCTATACTTGAGGAAATATTCGTTATCAGGCCCACAATCAATTGATGCAATTTAGGGAGCTTCGTCTGCAGTATTATCAACTCCATTTTTGTATCTCTTATAAACGTTTAACCACGTTGTTGCCAGAGTCGCTCATTTTGACATCAACGTTTGTCTTCGGACCCGATTACTGTATATTAGTCAGTTATTAGTCATGCTTTTTGTGATTAACATTATAGCCCTATATCTTATTTTCTATTGTGTAGAAATGCACTAAATTTCATATTTCAGTTTATTGATTAAAAATATATATATTGATCTAATTTAATATGTTAACACTCAGCAGGGGTCACTGTTCTGTGCTTCCGTTAAATCACTGATCCGTGTTAAATTCGAATAAATTAGATATGAATAGGAATTATTGTATATTAATAATTGTTGATATTATTATAAGTTAAGATGTTAGAATGGTATGGAAGAAAGTTTTGTAATGGCATACTAGTTTTACATGTCTCTATAAAAATATTGTACTCTATAAGTTTACGTTTTAAGTACAAATAAGACTGTGAACCTTAATAACATTTTCCAATTTTATGTTGATTGGCCAAATTGTACGAATGTTAGAACCTAGAAAAGCAAAATAATTCCAGAAAACAGACAAAAAACAATCGCATCATATGTGGATTGCAATGAAATAGTTTAGAGACGGAGCACAATCGAAACAAGTAACTTTCCAAACCATGTTCCATTGCATATTTTGTTCCGTTTGATATCTATAACAATCCTCTGAGTATATTGCTACATTAACATACAGCATATATGCATATATATACATGCGTGTGTGTGAAGGAACATACGAACTGTACGATAAATCCCCCAGTTATTGACACCTAACCAGTAACTGACACTTCAACAGAAATCTAACTCAAATAAGCATTTTCTTCTAAAATTTTGCAAAGTAATGTCGTTTAGTGGTACCTTATTTGTCTTAACTGTTATAACTTATTTTTCAGCTATTGTTTTTTTAAAAAGGGATGGTGTCAGTTACTGGAAAAATTGACCATATTTATGACAAAAATTATTTTTTAGTAATAAAAAGTATAATTTTTCAAAATTTTGTCAACAAAAATTTTTTAATATATCTCTACTATACTTTCAAAAACAAATATAAGTATAAAATAGATTTAAAACTTTGTAATAGTGATTTGAACAAGAAAAAATCCTTAAAGTGTCAATTACTGGGACAACATACGATGTTAGAAGTCGGTTTAGAAAGAAATTATCAATGAAGCTAAAGTTTACATAGCATTTGGTAAATTAGTGGATATCTGAAAATTTCATAAAACTAATGATTCTTGAAATATTTTTGTGTGGAGTTAAGAAAAGGTTTAACAATTTATTTATATACATCCGAAAAAATCCCTTTATTTAAAAGTAAAAACAGGAAAACAGAAAAGTAATTTTAAATTTTGTTCGTAAAATTTGTGGATTATTTGCATTTTGTTCACAAATGAGTATGACTAGTGTAATACAGTAAAATTTCGTTATAACAATTTTTTAAAGAACAACGATTAAATTCATTATACAGAAAAATTCGTTAACGTGAAATTTCGTGAAGTAACGTGAAATTGCTTTTAAAAAAGGGTGATGCACATTGAATAAAAATATATATTATTATTACACTTGCATTGAATTTCTGTTAATATGCAAACATGTCAGTAAATAATAAATATACAGTATATTACTATTGTGAACTGATTAGTTAGAAATAAGATAATTATTAAGCTCATTAAATTTCAATATTTTAATCGTATCTGTGTCTATAGAAATTATAATATATCTTACATGCTCGACGGATTAAAAATCCTCACTGGCATCTGCTGTTAATGTAATTTTATTTCATAAAAAAATAATAATCAGAATTTTTTTTCTGCATTGCATTTTTCAAAACAAATTGTATAAAAGGTTTTCGAAACATTATTTTGCTGGGATTATTACGTTAAGAGTCTCGATGTATTATAGCGCACCTTTTGATCGTACAACACAATATTTGGTACTATTTGATAGACAATCATCATCAGCTTCATTTTTATTGTCGCCTGACTCCGCTTCATTGAATTTCCGAATAAAGTTTTCTTCAAAATTTTAGTTTTTCAATAGAGATAAATTATTTCTTGTTAATTCAACATTCGTAAAACTGAAATGACTATTCTTTTTAAACCTCCATTAAATTTGTTAATTTGAAAAAAAAATTTAAAGTTAATATTTTCATAATGCGAAAGCATAGGACGTTTTTAACAATTTGAAATATATTCGTTAAACTGAAAAATTCGTTAAAGTGGCACTCTTTATAAAGAGATTCTACTGTATAAATGTACAATACATTCTTTTTAATTATGAAAGAGCGCAAAAATATAGTTGATACTATTTGTTCTGTTGAACAAAGAAGAAATTTCGCATGTTTCGTAAAATGGTCAAATTGTTGCTATTAAATTGCATACCTGCAAACTTTTACGGGTTTTTTTTCTTGCCACTAAAATTTAATTGTAAATGCTACCCTATTTAATTGCTGAAATATGCTATTAAATAAGGAAAAAAATTATATTAAATTTTAATGTAACGAAAATGCGTAAAAGTTGGAAGCTATGACGTTACAAATAAAACTCTTTCGAGAGGGTAAGAAAAATATCGATTCGTCCAAAAAAATAATTTTTGGACTTTGTAAAAAAGGAAATTAAGAAGACATAAATAAAAGTCAAACTAACCAGATTTGACAGAAAAAGCATCAGAATAACCAGAATAGCCAGTGAGAATGAAAATATTTTACAAAAATAGAAACAAGAAAGAAAACGCATGCATCAAGTATAGACTATGAAACACTTTCCAACACATCCAGAATATCGCAATGCAGTATCACCATTTAAAAGTTGAAACCAGATTTTAGCAATTACCGTCTACAGCCGGAAAGATACTCGAATTCTTTTGTGCATCCCTCTATATATATGTATATCGACGAGATAGTGTGATAAAATTAGCTTAATTACAAAACGCAAAACACAATCGGAAATTCGCCTTCAGCAGTTACCTTCAATAGACGTAAATAAACTCAAAAAACTTTGCACAGTCCTGTATATTATCTATAGATACTTTTACACTCATTATATTAAGCTAAAATTTAATTTGGAAAAAATACGCACAACACAACTGAAAACATACTTTTAGAAATTACTAGCTATAGACGGAAATGCATCCGGTTCTATGCGTAGCTCTCTATATGAATTTATTTATACTTTACAAAAATCTCTTGGTATTATACTACATATAGTTCAGCTGCAAAATGCATAACTCAATTACAAGGCATCATTACACAAATCACGCTCATACACAGTTAAGCTTACGAATTATTTTGTGCTGATCTGTATATGATCTATAGCATTTATACATACCACACGTAGTATTCAAATATTTAGTTAAATATAAAAATGCATACCACATCGGAAAACGCACTTCCGGATTGTATCGCTGATAGATAGTACTGTAATTGAAATGTTTTGTGTGTCACTGTAAATAAACAATAATTTTTATACGCGTCATGTTCTACAATAAGTATCTTGTAATACAGCTCATTAATGAATAAAAATTGCATTATGTTTGAAATAGTATAACATAATTAAAATACACTGCACGCAATTTTTCCCTGTAAATAAATCTTTTGAGTGACGTTGTAAATGAATGATATGGCTTTGTACACCATATTGTACAGAAAGCACTATTTAGCACATTTCACAAAAGCATATCAATTGTATTATGTTTGAAATAGCATAACATCATTAAAACACACCTCAAACCATTTTTTCCATTGATAGTAATATAACGGTATTATTTTGAATGTCTCTAAAAACAAACTATAAATGTTACATACTAAATTTTCAATAGTGAACATGCCATCGTAAATTTCAATAACACATGTCAATTACATGGTAATCCGGGTATATTTATAAGAGTTAGTGTACGGACAAGCGGCAGAAAACTGAATTCATAAACACATTTCATCTATATTGGAAAGCGCTATAGA
Source organism: Maratus michaelseni (assembly GCA_963931845.1). Lineage (NCBI taxonomy): Eukaryota > Metazoa > Arthropoda > Arachnida > Araneae > Salticidae > Maratus > Maratus michaelseni. The sequence continues at coordinate 225,729,767 of OZ007589.1, read as the reverse complement.
TAAAGTTCTTTTTATTCGTAGCATATTCAGCTATATAAAAAACAGTCAATAACAGTACTGAAACTTGTTCCCATGTAAAAGAAATAAGGGGTCAACCTTGATTAACCACTTAAGAATTTTGCCGAACGCCGCTCTTGAAGAGTTTGCTTGCTTCATTTCTGGATACCACTAATTTTGTAAATGTAATCTTCTCTTTATTAATTGACCGACATTTTTCGATTATATAAGGCAAATATGTTAGTGCGAAAAAAGTGGTGTATTGTCCCTATTTTTAATTTATTGTGTCAAAAACGAAACTGTTAAGGGTTTAAAAAGCATGAAATACAAAATTAAATATTAACGCGACAACCCAAGTCATGGAAAAAAAAATGATTGTTCGTTTTTATTTTTTTTTTTCAAAATTTCAAATAAATCAAAATTAGAAAAACCCAGATTATTTTCACATTTACTAGCTAAACTTACCAACTGATCCATATATATATATATATAACTTATTAATTAAATTGTTTACCGATTTAGAAGTAGATTTTCAGATTTTCACAACATAATAAATTCTGTGCAGATGTGTGAAATACATTGTTTACAAATTTGTCAGTGATTGTCTTCTGCGATAAGTATCAATAACAAAAGTTTACGATGGATGAAAATACAAAAAATTCAGAATAACCTGGTTGCTTATGTCTATACATATATGTATAGAAAAACTCTTAGACGATGAAGGTAAGAGGAATAAATGTTTCGATGGCACCTTCTATAAAATATTGAATTCTGATTTTAAAAAAAGTATATTGTATTAGTCCAAAACTCACATCACATACTGTAGAAGAAAAAATGTCCTTTAAACCATTAAATTTATTTCATTACATTATTCAATATACTTAAGGAAAAGAAACAATAATTTGGAGCGATAACAAAATGTTGACAGTTTTCGCCATTCTTTTACAAAAGATTTATGTTTATGTGCCGTCTTTTTACTGATGCAGAGCACATTATCTTCAGAAACCCCATTTAAGGAAACTGCAATACTAAATCCAAATCTCTCTTCATAGTCGCACATAAATCAAAATAACTTTCTACTTTTCGACTCTGAAGACAAAAAAGTTATTACAGTTATTAACATACATCGATAAAAGGCAGAAAAATTACATTTGTGAACGAATAAATGAATTTATCATGGAGAATGTAATGAGTGCAATTTATCGTTCAAGAAAAGCGAATAACATGGGAGATAACCAGCTGACATTCAGAAAAATAATTTTGTAATTTATAGCTGGACATCAAAACAAATGTTCTTCTATGATTACTTTTATTCGTTTGCTTATTCTTACCTTTATTTTCAGGGAAATGATGAACGAAATGTTTTAAAGATCAATTCGTTTCAATGTGGATATAAGTTAAGTTGATTAGAATGAATCAGGTTTGCTTGATACTATATGAATAATTTCTTGATTAATGCATTTTCCATACGTGATTTTCCACTGTTATACAATATAATGAAAAGTCTAATTTTTTAACTACATTTAGCAGGTATTTCCGTTTCATCCTTAGAATTAAAACCAACTATACACCGGGTGTCCGAAAATGGAATGACTTATTTTAAAATTCAATAATATGCAAACGGAGACAGAGATATTTAATTTTTTTTTCGCTGCGATTTTCGGTTTCAGTTTCAAATAGCAGCGACAGATGGTTCTGAAAGCTATAGTGCTCAATGGAGACATAACTAAAATTACCCAGCGTTTATGCGTAGGAACGATGTTAAGTGTATGGAGTGGGACTTCATTTGTCAATGCAATCTTATTCCACTCTTGTAGTACGTGAACCACTCCATATATTTAACCTCCTTCTTACGCAACAAGGCTGGGTGATTTCTTCTTCTCCCTCGATTGGACGTCTATTGCTCACAGCGCCCTATATATTATATTATATATTATATTATATATTATATTATATATCATATTATATATTATATATATTATATTATATATATCGCGCCAGGTAATTCGAACTAAAATCCGCAATCACAGTAAAAAAAACACTTGGCATCTTACATTGCTCTCCTTCAAGAATTGTTTTAAATATCTGTCACCGTTTGCAAGTTATTGAATTATAAAATGAGTCAGTCTATTTTAGGGCGACCGGTATATATATATATATATATATATATATATATATATTATACTGAGATATTTATCACGTTTAAAATGTTTAAAATTGATATAAATTAATCATGATTAAAATGCATATTGTTCGAAATTTTCTGTATTTCACGCACCTTTAGGTACGATTTTATTACATTTAACAAATTTGTTACAATATGTTATGTTATATATATTTATAATAAATTTATGTTTTCAAACATTTTTAAAATCATCTGATATTTTAGTTAATCTGAATAAAAGAAATCACATAACTTGTTTACTCTATTCTAGTTTTTTGAAAAATAAGTGAATTAATTGGAAAATTAACATATAAAAAATGTGTCTGATGAAAATTAATTATAATTTTGTAATGTAATTTCCGTAAAAGAATTTCGTTTCGATAATAAAACAATTTGCAAAACGCAACAACAAATATATTCCAATACGTATGCATTTACTGAAGTTAATATTATATTTCTCCTTCGCATTTTGATAATGTTCGAGAATATTAACTGGTTATTTTAAAGCAATATTTTCATCTTACAAAATAAGATTTCTTTCTAAAACGTTTTATTTTAATAAGTCAAGGAAAGAGAAATTGAAGATTTCCTCTTACTCAATAAATATTCAGACACAGAGAAAATATATATTTCAGCTCTCAAAAGGCATTAACAATTCCAAAAATTATTTTTGCTGAATGCATTCATAGTTAGGATTCATCGAATTTCTTTCACCTTCATTTTTAAAACGATAAACCTTTTCCATTTTCAATAAATCGAGAAACGATTAAGTTTAAAATGGAATGTTTATTTTTGATATATGGTAAAAGTACAAAGGGAGTGCAGTTAGATAATCGATAATGTTTCATTTACGAAATATTTCAAAACTAATTTTAGGAAACCTCGGATTTTATTTGGAAATATATTTAGCATGCATTCAAACTGCAGAACAAGTAAGAATAATCCATATAATTAATTATCGATTACATTATTAATTTTTATAATTACATTATTAATTTTTATAATTATTTATTCAGATAAAAGTGATTCAGAAATAATATATTTAAATTAAATTGTTAATGGCAGAATAATATTTGTACACATATCATTTATTATGCATATTATGCATTTATGTATTAAACAGATCATTCATAAAATATTATCGTTATACCTAGAGTTCTCACTGCCTTCCGACTAATTTGAGCTATTTGGCTTAATCAGTAAAAATAAATTATATCGAATTTAAATTAATATTCGCAAAAAATTCTTCGTTGAATGCCGATTTCTAAAACAATTCTTAGCTTTATCGTTACCCTTATTATGCGTTCTATTTTTTGTAATTGTTTTTAGATCAGCTATTTGTATAAATGTAACTATCAGATATAGAAATTAATAATACTATAAATTATGGATGCTTTACAAAGTCAAGAAAAAGAATTCTAGTGCGATTTAAATCTCTCCAAACAGTGTTATGGACAAAAACCTGGAAAACGCCAGATTCAGGTGTAGTATGTTAGTCTGTTAAATAAAATAAAAAATATATGAATGATTCTGGAAAAAAAAATCAATATTCAAACAGGTAAATAAGTAAATAAATAAAAATAAAACATTCAATCGTTGAATGTTGGATGTCCTTAAAAAAGGGAGGAGGGGGGGGGGACTGCAACTCTCATAATTTGGCGATTTAAAGATTTCGTTTACTCGCCAAATGAAGCATTTTGTCGCGATTTGGGGCAATGGCAGCGATAACTCTATAACACTTACTACGAACATACTCAACTTTTAATTTTAGATTTCTTCAAGACTGGTATCGTCAAAAAGCTCTTGCCATGATTATGAATATGATATAGAAACTACCCGCTAAATCCGAAAGTTCACGATATAGAGGGCAGTTTTTTAAGTGTCGTAATGCAAAATGAAATTTAAACGCTACTTTATATTGGTAAAGGACAATAAAATACACTGTAAAAATGTGAGACATTCCATTCAAAGATACATAAAAAACTGTCTTTGCCTGTAGATAAACGAGCATTGTTCTTAGATGTTTTCCGTAAAAGGATTAATTTTACGAAATTTGGCCTGTTAGATTAAAAAAGTAACATTTTCTGTAAAATTATTGCAGACTTCATGATAAACTACCCGTGATTTTAAATTTATTTTTTACAGTGAATGTATGGTGGAATAACAGATCCTGTTAAAAAAAAGTGTTATAACGAATACTATGTTTCATAAGATGCGATGTACATACATAAACAGACTTTTTTTTTTGCTTGTTTATTTATTTCTGCACAAGGATGTCCCCATATTTCGTGAAAGAGTGGAATCTTATGCGACGCATCGTTCCTATACTATTTTTGTTCCTCCTGACACGAACTTTTGAACGATACTACTCTTGACGAAATCGGATTTAGTTTCTTTATGTGTGACGTCACACGCAAAATTGGCCTATATTTCATCTTTCCAAACAAATGACTCTTGACAAACTATAGTGCTAATAGTTGGGTATGGTTCTTAGATCGTGTTTCAATATCTAAAATCAAATTGTATATAAGCAGCATTTTTCGGGTGAGAAGTGTTCATTAATAGTAGAATGATGACCAATTCATCAAGCGAAAATAGAGTGTATAAGACATAATATACATAAACAAGTACTTAAATGATCTAAATTTCCGTTACGCCCTTATTAGCCGTTTTAAATTCATATTTCTGCAGCCTTGAGACACCTGCAAGATTTATTACTCCTGATTAGCTTTTGTAATGCAAAATGCATAACATTCTATGAAATCAGAAATTCTGTATTCAGATTTACAGAATAGCACACAACCTACATACATAACGGTGAAATATCGATTTCTCACGTAGTATTAAATGTTATTATTTGAAAATTATATGCTATGTTTGTGGGATGAAGGAATTTCCAATAAAGTAATAATTGTCCTAGTAAACGGATTCAGGACAAAATTTTTCATTGTGGATGGTCACCATCATGAAGGAAAGCTTCGTAAAGCATCGAATATTGGCAAAGTTCCAGATATCTTTGTAAATTCGTTGTTCATTGTGTTTGGAGACCAAATTTTACTCCAAACTTCACTTGATAATGCGACGCAAATCTTAGTCGTTTCAGATTTTAAAGTGCCTAATATTGAAGTTTGCTGTTGGAAACCTTCTTCTCAGGGGCATAGAAAACTAAATTTTTTATCCAACATAAAAGATGCTTTGTACCACGAAAGTAGCACTCAATTTTTAAAAAATTACACTTAGTAATCTATACTAATATTAATGAAGAAACGTATGTTTATTTGCATGTTTGTAGGATTAATCATTGGAACTACCGATCAGATTTCAAACATAATGGTTGCAAAATGATGGTGATAGTATCTGCTCCTACATAGGCTATATTTTATGTGGGTATCACTAATGTCAAAGAAATTGCGGTGGCAAAAAAAAAAACTAAAATTGTGATTACTGTAATGCTGCTGGGGCTAGAAACTTTAAATTTGGCTCGGGGATTACTTTTTAGAAGTAAATGCCACGAACAATTTCTAAACATTTCGAAATTTAGAAAGGTAAAATGGACATAAATCGTTCTAAAAATGTTCTAAATTACATATTATGGATAGAAATTTGAAATTTGACATGTTTGCACAGAATAGGTTTTGAAAAATCGAAATTTCGAAGAATGCTGGAGCAAGCAATGTACTAAAATTATGATTTGGGGAGTACTGAATGAGCTAAAAACTTGAAATTTGGCAAAGGAGTTACTTACAAGATGTAAATGCTCGCAAAGGTAGATTTATAAAACATTCGAAATTTCAAACGTTGAAATAAGCGTAAAACGCTGTAAAGACGTTCTAAATTAAGATTTATTTTCAATTGTTGAGAATGGACATTTGAAATTTGACATGTATGTTGCTTTTAACTCGTAATTGCTCCTACAGAACAGTTTTTAAAAAACTCGATAAGGGAGCAGGAACATGAAGCGTTCGAAAATTGTGATTTCTATGATAAGAACTAAAATCTGTAAATTTGATATAGTAGTTACTTTCAAGATGTAAATCTTCTCTAACAACGTTTTCTAAAATGATCAAAATTGAAAACGGTGAAATGAGTGGAGAAAGCTTTAAAATCGTTCTAAAAGACAAACTTATTTTGAAATGTTAGAGATGGACACTTGAAATTTGACATGGCTGTTACTTTTAAGACGTAAAAGCTCTAACAGATCTTTTTTTTAAATTTAATAGATGCAGGTATAATTTAAATAGATGCGAAAAACGTACTAAATTTGTTATTTCTGTGATACTGCATTGTCTAAAAGTTGAAATTTGGCATGGTAGCTAGCTTGATGAAGTAAATTCTCGCTAAGAGTGGTTTTTATAAATTGTCAATTTAAAACGGTGAAATGGGCAAAAAACGTTCTAAATTACGATTTTTATTAAATTATTAGGGATGGACACTTGCAATTTCAAACATATGTTAATTTTATTATGTTCGCATAGAACAGTTTAAAAAAAATTCAAATTTAAAAGTGTTCAGCAGTAAAAAATGTTCTAAAATCCCGAATTCTTTGGTACTATTGGGGATAAAAACATGGTGGATATTTATAAACTCTAATTGTCTAAGAATGGTTTCTAAATAATCAAATTTAAAAAGCTGAAATGAGCAGAAAAATTTCTAAAAGTTTCTTAATTGCGTTTTATTTTGAACTGTTAGAGCTAGAAATGTGAAATTCAAGATGGTAATTATTTTTGGACAGACATTCTCGCTCAGAGCAACTTCTAAACTTTCGAAATTTCAAAAAGTAAAATGGGTGGAAAACGTTCTAAAAATTTTCGAACTAGTGAGCAGATTTTAAACTTTAACTCGAGATAATAATGATGACATTTTCTACTTAAAAACAGATTATATTTTATCTCTATACAAACTACCCTCAAGAGGGGGGGGGCAAGGGTGATAAACATTCTAAATTCCGGATTTCTTTGATTCTGCTGGGGCTAAATACAGGAATTATAAATTTTTGAATAATATAGATAATTTTACACAATGTTCAATTTACTTTTTAAACATGGACCAAATTATCGTATTACTAACTTTCAAAACAATTTTTTTTTGTAATAGCAATTTTTTCATTAATAAGATCTGAATTAAGGAAATAAAGATGAAATAATGTATCAAATTTAGAGTAGCAATTTTTCTGCAATGTTGAATGCAGCTGCGTCTTTAACGCAAAATTCATTGTTTACATCTGAGAGGTTGTACATTATTACAGAAATTTGAATTATTGTGAATTTGTTATAAATATCTAGTGCTTTACTTCTAGATTAAGAAATAAAAAATGTATAAGATTAGAAAACTTTAAACAATTTTCTGCTCGAATAAATGTAAATTTTTATTATAAAGTATTTTTTTTAGTCTCTTATGCAGCATTTATTAGATTATGGAATTATTGGCATATTTAAACATTTTGAAGGTCTCTATGCAACATGCTTAGTGATGAAATAGATTTTTTTTTTAATGTCGCATTTAATCTACATGACAGATATTATTATGACCGGGCCGGTTCAGATTTTCGAAAAAATAAGACAAATAGACCGGTAAGTTTTTACTTTATAAAAAACATGACTTTTTTTTTTTTTTTTTTTTTTCGGAAAATAAAATTTATTTGGATTTATTAAGGGAAGGATAAAGTGTTTTGAAAGGAATATTAAACGAAACCCTTTGTGCGATATTCGATCACACTTACCCACTTTTTTTTAAATTACTTCAAAATATTCCTACCAAAACAGTCCCAACCGTCTTGCCTGTGGATCAAAAAACTCAAGCTAATGCATTGCAATATTTCAGCAAAAGTGCATAAATCGATTACCTGATCATTAGTTCTGAAGAAAATCAGGACGTAATAAACAGATGGGGTCAATCGATTTTCTTTACCTCCGTTCTTACTTATTCAGATAAAACTGGCATATTATTATGCTCTTTATTTATAGTCTGTATAACTGTACTAATGTCTGTGTCATTAAACAAATAATACATGGCCAGTCTTTATTTAGAGATTTCAAAATGTCTCAAACATACTCATTACCACAACACTTTAACATGAATAGTATCTGCTACCACAAAAGCCACTTGTATCACTAGAACAGATGTGCAGAATATTTTAAAACTTTTAAATTATGTTACAGTAGTTTTCCCTTTATGTGCGGTTAATAAGCGTATGAAGTACATATTTTAACATTAAAATCCTGACACGACATAATTATGGTTGTATGTAAAATGATTTAAGTTTTAAATCTAATGTAAGACAGTACTTAAGAAAAAGAATTTTTCATCATTAAGAAACACATGACTAAACATATTTTACTAGCATGTACGTAACTTTAGGTTTGTTGTAAAATGTCAGTTAAAAGAAACTCCATTTTTCATCTTTATGAATACATGATTAAGCATATTTTATGTGATTAAGCATATTTTCTGTCGTAAAATACATGACATTAAGTATAAATTGAACATAAAGTGTTACATAGTGATTACATTTTACACTATTCACAATACCTAAACCATGTATTAAATAGTAGAAACTCGAAAATTGAATAATATATAAAACATACACATTCATGTTTTGATACATGTTCATATTCTTGAAAACACGAAGATTTAAGTTTACATGAATAATTTTTTGAAATCAATAAACTGGCATATGTTATTATAAAATTTAAAAAGAAATAGAAGTGTCGGTCCCACTTCCGTTGCGACGTCATAAGGTTACACTATTCACATTACAGAGAAAACATAAAAATCGGCAAAAGTTAATATTACAGAAATTAATAATTATATTTGTTGAAATACATTCATACGAACAGTAATATTTCAACATATAAATTCACAAACACAAAAACTCACTTGTAAAATTGTGGCTAGACTTTGCGATATTTTGCAAAATATTGTAAAGTTTAAAAAAACTAGGTCAACAAAACAAGATCAACTTCATACGAAGTCCTCAATTTGGTCAACTTTACACTGAAACAGGGTGTTACAACTGGTATCTTATGCTCACTCCTAGATTTGTCTATAACTGTGGAAATTTTTAGTCGGGCAAATTTTAATTTTTAATTGTTAAACACATAAAACCTTTATCTTGAAAATAATAAATAAGAAAAATAATTAAATTATTCATAAATTCATAACAATATTTATATACCAAAGTACAAATGAACGTACCCAATCTTAATCGAAACACACATACACACGCACACTGAAGCAGAATTTGTTTTGGAAATGTTCGATATCCTATTAACCATCTAAATAATTAATCCTTTTAACCATTTAAATGGCATCGCTGTCATTAAAATATCAGCAACCACATACGGTGTTTGCAAGAGGAAACTAGTGCTAGACAGTGCTAGACAAGTGCTATACAATTGTTGGATCTACAATTATACAAATAAGGTTAAACTTGTTCAGTTGCTGATGCTGATTTGGTAATTGAAGTGGAGTACATTTCTTTTAATTATTAGAGGGATCTGTATTCGACGAGCTACGTTTTCCAACCCCTATCCAGACCGCGTAGATTCTAAAAATACACAAAATTTTCACTGATTTAAAAATATTATCCGATTATGGAAGATTGAAAGATAGTATTACATCCAGTGGCGATCTTCTGTAATCGGATTCCTATTCATTTCCTTTTTGCTGGGAAATTTTTAGGCCCCCAATGCCACACCCACCACTGTTGCGACAACTGACTATTATTTTCGTCTTTTATTAAGTAAGATAAATTACATAGAAAATAAGTTTGTATAATATGATTAATTAAGAAATGTTGCTTCCGACAGGATAATTATAATGTCTAGAAGAAAAGTTTTCTTTTAGATACTATTAGAAAATCGTTTTAAATACCTCGTGGTAAGTATGACGTAATTTTCGCCATTAAATGCTTTTCATACGTAATATTTTACTTATTAAAAAAAATAAATATTCACTTGTAAATATATATTTCAATTAAAAATAGAACGTTTAAAAATATTAATAAATGTGATTTTTAAAATCTGGCAACGCAAAATAAAAATGGCTGTTTCAAAATATAAATTAAATTCACAAAAATAAATTTTTAATAAAATATTAAACAAAATCAAAAATTATACTTAAAAATAAATTCTGGACATTCTACACCACAATCTAATCAATTATAAGCCTGCAAAAGATAGTTAAATTGCTATGCATAGTTTTTGATACTATAAAACTAAAGTAATTGAATTATCTTAGCCGATTTGAACAATAAATAGCATTTAAAATAAATTCTTCGATTTAAAAACAGTCTGTTTGAGTGTGTTCATTCATTTCTCTATAAAAACTACCAGTTTTCATGTTTTTATATGCAATAGTTTTTGCAGGATAAACCGAGAAATTAAAAAAGTCAAAATAAATTTAATTAAGGCATCCTTAGTAACGGAGTGGAATCGTTTATATATTTTTTTTTTTATAATATAATGCTTGGTCAAAAGTTAGTCATGTTTTACTTTTCATTATGTGTAACTGTTGAAAGACAAACAAACAAACAAACAAACAGAAAACCAAAAAACAAAAAGCTTTGCATTTCTAAAGTTTTGAAGCTCGATTGGGCATTTTTACAGGCTCAGATACTGCAGAACTATTGAAATTGGTTATATTTTAAACTTCTAAACTATTGTATACAAAATTTACCATGTAACTTATAAATATATCACTTATATTATCATGAACTTTTTGGCAGTATTTTTGACTGTCTTGTTTTCAGAACGCCCTGTGCATTTAAATATCTAATACAAAAACGCATGTGATGCTCAAACCTAATGTTATGCAAGCTTTTCTATAAATACGCTATAGAAAATGTGATCTTTTAAAATTGTGCTACACAAAAATGCTAGACTTTTTTAGATTTCTTTTGCGATCACTATCTTTCTTAAATGTTTATATTTGTAAATCGATTGTTAGTACTTCATTTTATTAAAAAAAACTTTTAAAAAAACTTATGGAGTTATGTTGTTTTCATTAGAAAAGGAATAACGTTTTCTACAAATGATACAAAAATATATTAACCATATTTTATTAGGTACTAGCTGACCCACCCGGTCATATATATTGCCATATATAGCCCCGTATATAGCCTTAAATCTCTTACAAAACGAAACTCTGGCTCCGATCGCTACCTTCTCACCGTATGCCGGTCGTGCTGCATAGAAAACTTTTTAATTTCACCTTCCACCGCCAGGGGCTCATTCTGTTCTAAACAAATCTCTTTCCGATGGAACCCCTGACACGTGTCCCCGCTGCCTACAGCACCGTATAGAGATAATAAGGGACGAATATTATTAAAATTTTTATGGTTTTAAAGGACATCAGAACACGAAAATAAAATCGGAAAGCTGTAGGTCAAAGTGAAGAAAAATTGCATTTTATTCGTAAATGGAGGTGATACAACTTATCTGTAGGCAACCAAAAGTTCTGGAATTGAATGGAAATATTATAATGGAGTTACGTAACAATTCATTGGAAAATCCGAAATTTATTGCAGCGAAAAAAACATGAAACTGAAATTAAAAGTTTCTCTAGGGTTAGAAGAACAGTACTAAAATTAAAAGATCCCTGGTAAAAAAAAAATAATAATATCCCTATGCAACAAAAAAAAAATTACAGAAATCGTACCATTAGAGAAGAAGAAATTGCAAAAGAGACTCAAAAATGCATTATTCGGAAATAGCAGTTTAGAGATACTAAGTGACGAACGTAAATTAATTTTTAGATTTTTCAAGGACCCTAGAACACGAAAATAAAACAAGGAAGTTGTAGGATCAACTGTAAGAAAACTTAATTTTATTCTGAAATTCTGGTTATACAATGTACCTGCAGATGGCCAAAGTGCAGGAATATAATTGAAATATTATGAGGAATTTATATACCAATTCTTAGGAAAATCTGATGATTATTTCTGTGAAAAAAAAGAAACGCCGAAAAAAAAGATAATTATTCGAAAAAGGTGGTAGCTGGGAGCTAAGAAATTTTTTGTGCTGCACAAAGTAGCTGGAGTACCTTAGAAGTTGCTAGAAAAACAACGAATTGTAAATAGCTCCCAAAAATGGATTAAAAGACGGCAAGTTATTAACATGAACACGATATTTAATATAAAGATGTTTAAGCCCCCCCCCCCCATCCGCCCAGTTTTATAATTTAATTACTATGTATTATCAGTCTTAAATCGTATAATGTCTGACCTTTTGTTTCGGAATGTAAATGGAGGAACGGAACAGAAGTAAATTCAATACCATCCCCTCTTGTGCCTAGGTCATATCTGGTCTGTTTTTTACAAAAATTAAGACAAATTACCAACTGATTTTTAAAAAAATTTGGATTTTTGTAATCGTAAAAATACTTTACGTATATATTGTGAGTTTCAAATCTGCAAGTCAAATAGTTTTCTTAATATTCAAGGATAAGTGAAAATGAAAAAATTTTACTGTCTGCGATTAGCAAATCATTTGTTAGTTTTGCGGTTTGGAATTTTTTCAGAGCCCTTTTCAAATAAAAAGATCGAATTTTCGAAGCAATGTTTAATGAGTTTTTAATTAATATATTGGGTAATTATCAAAATTTTAACAATCTGAGCCTCAGGTGCATCAGGACATGCCGTGGACTATCCTCACTGAAATTTTCAGACTTCTAGGTGCGCTAGATTTCATTAGTCATCGCCGACACACACACACAGACACACAGAGGGAAACATTCTTTTATTAGTATAGATTTAACAAAATAGACATAAATCATTATCGTTTACATCTTAATGTTTGGTGCATATGTTTCTCGTATTACAGACTTTGATTGTCACTATTGTCGAATGCAATAATGGTAAAACCAAAAATTCTACGATTAAATAAGCCAAAGATTGCTATTTGGAAATAGTAGTTTTCAAAGCCCTTAATCCTTGGTACCTGTTTAATAATGTATATAGTCATTTCCGCCATCGTTATTTATCACAATTTCTTCTTTTTCTGTTGTTTGCCATTCGACTATAACTTAGTAATGTCATTGACAAACAGTGTAAACAGGTCCAATGTCGCAAAAAGGAGGCAGGGAGACAAAAAAGCGGAACAGTTGCTTCTAAATCACTACATAAAAATACACTAAATCCTATAAAAATGGGACCTGTCCATAACGGAATTCCAATTTAAACGTATAAAATACATGGTCCATATGGGAGGAATACCATATAAATATACCTGCTAAGACGGAATTCTTTCTGAAACGGAATTCTTTCTGAAACGGAATTCTTTCTGAAACGGAATCTTTCTTTGGTCAGTTTTGAAGAACATTTTACTGTATTAAATAAACACAAAAATTCTATAGAGCAAAATCTGGGAAAGTGGAATCGATAGAGACTTAAACAAAATTCTGCTTCGGGAGCTTTTCGTTTAAGCAGTTAAAACTGTATGGTATTGCTTCTTCGGGACTACGAAGTTTTCAGGTTTCAAAGAGGATTGCGTTATAAACAGGTGCCATTTTCTTAATTTTTGCTAAACAAAATACAGTACAACCTGTAAAAATAGAATAGTTAGGCAGCGGAAAAATATTCCGTCTTATAAGGTAGATTTGTACGTCATTCTTTCAGGCAGATTCATAAAAACGTTCCGTTGTAGACAGGTTCTGTTTTCAAGGGTTTTAGTGCAGTAAGTTTCACTCAATATAAGCTAACTAATAGCATGATACTAAAAGAAATTTAAAAGAATTTATGCATCAAGAAAAATCGGGAAATTTGGCATCCCACGCAGGAGTTCTGTGGGACGGGCTTGGAAGCCCTGAAAATCGGGACACCTGGCAAAATTATTGACAAATGTTTTTTTGCAAATAAACAACATTTTTTCAATGTTTTTTGAATGGTAACGAGCAAATAAATCTATGTAACACATGTGTATTAAAGATAAAACGGGCTTGGCCAGAGCACGAGCTCGTGACGAGGGCTTAAGTTGAAAGGGAAAAAAATATATTTATAAATTGAAAACAAGAACGAAAGCATCAAGCATAGATTATGAAACACTTTCCAACACGTCCAGAATACTTTAACAAACCTTCACAATGGAATAAGGTTAAAGGTGATGTCTCAATGAACAATTTGGAAAAGGCATAACACATTTGAAAATCAAATTTCAGGAATTAACATCAATGGTCGGATAAATATCCAAATTCTTTTGTGCAGCACAGTATATGATGTATAGATTTGTATATATAGTACATAGTGCATAGTATGCTGAAATTCAGTTCAGTTAGGAAATGCATAAGCACAGTTGTAAATTGCTCTTCAGCAATTTCCGTCAATGAAAGGAAATGTCCTCGAAATCTTTTATGCTGCCCTACACTGTAAAAAATTATCAATGTTTCTTATTTTATGAAAATATGCTATAACCACGAACGAAAATATAATATAATCTTCTGAGTTATCCGAAATTTCAAATAGCATGTTACATTGTCTTTCGAATCCCCAGAAACGAATACATTTTCAAAATTTAAAGAATAATTTATAAAAACAAATTATTTTTAGCTGCCCAAATTTTTCAGAAACGTTTCCGAAGGGTTTTTATAGTGTATTAATGAGTCTCCTCAGGCTGGAATACCTGTGTTTCGAATGTTATCCATTCTCAAGTACACGTTTTCAGCCGCATAAGTTAATTTATACATGAAAGAGTAAAGAAATAATCTTAATTTTAATGTTATTGTTAACGCTGTTAATTTTGCATGTTCGTCTGTTAAACATTTTTTTGAGCATGAAAATGTTTACTTCAGAATTGATAGCATTCGAAAAACAGGTATTCCAGGCTGAGGACACTAATTAATACACTATAAAATCCTTTCGGAAACGTTTCTGAAAAATTCGGGCAGCTAAAAATAATTTGTTTTTATAAATTATTCTTTAAATTTTGAAAATGTATTCGTTTCTGGGGATTCAAAAGACAGTGTAACATGCTATTTGAAATTTCGAATAACTCAGAAGATTATATTATATTTTCGTTCGTGGTTATAGCATATTTTCATAAAATAACAAACATTGGTCATTTTTTACAGTGTATATATGATCTATAAAATTTATACGCATTGAGTTATAGGCAATACTACACACCTTAAACTACATAACGTGTACAACAACTTAAAACGCACTCCCAGCAATTATTATTATTAACAGACAGTAAATTAACCGAATAATTTTGTGTGTCCCTGTAAATCAAGGATGAATGCTACACGCACAATGTTCTACAATCTATAGAAAGCATCTTGTAAGTTATCTTCAGTGATATACATTAATTTTCATATGTTTGAAATGGTGAAACATTATTAAAATAAACCACAAACGATTTTTCCCAATACACCGTAATGTAGCAGAATACTTTTGAGTATCCCTGTAAAGGAAATATAAGCTCTATGCAGACCATATTTTATAGTAAGGGTCTTGTAGTGCTCCTCAGTGATATATATAAATTTCATTATGTTTGAAATAGTGTAACATCATTAAAATAATCCGCAAACGATTTTTCCCCATGCAACGTAATGTAATGGAATTTTTTTAAGTGTCCCTGTAAATGTGACTGACATAGTACACTCACTGCTACACACTTCATTTTCAATACCAAACTTGCCATAAAAAAATTCAATAACATGTAGCAATTACATGGCAATCCGAGTATCTTTACGCGAGTTAGAGCACGGACAGACAGAAAGCAGACAGACAGAAAAACCGAATTCATAAACACTTTTTAACACTGTTGGAATATGCTATCTATTAGAATTCTATATTCTATTAGAATATGTAGTCTTCCTTTAAAAATCAGTCAGAAAGGAAATTGAATTGTTATGGATGGTATATAAAAAAAAATATTTATCGAATTTATCTGATTTTGGATCCTTTTCATGATCAGTGTTAGTAACCTAAAGAAACCGTGGAATATCCCTTGTCTATCTCATTGAAACTCTTTCCGAGAATTACTGGATAACAGAGCTCATGCCTTTCTGCCATAGTTTTACAATAATATGTAATTTGCAATATGTATACATTTAAAGTCTGAATTTAAAAACAATTAAAACACCAAATAAAATAAATTAAGACAGACTGCAGCACAGTTAAAAAATAAAATTTATAAAAACATATACTTAAAAACAATTAAAAATACAATTAGTAAACGTTTCGCCAAGCGACACGCCTGGCATCATCAGTACAAACAATCCATTGCATAACAAACGACTGAACAAATCAAGAACAGTTAAAGATAGTTATTTTAAAACTGACAATATTCACTAGGGACAGAACGAGCTTCATTCAAAGTCTGCGATCGCAAATGAGTGACCCAACCCTCAAGGAGTAATCTATCATGATAGCTGTTACAACCCGATTTCAAAATACTGGCGTTCGCAATTAGCGGGATGTGATTCGTTTGAAGTGAATGCTGGATAATTTTTGAATTCAAATTACCATTTTTTAAAGTACTAGCATGTTCTATAAGGCGAATTTCCAATGATCTACTTGTTTCACCAATGTAGACACTATCAATCTTTACAGGGAATAATATAAACAACACCGGGTAATTTAGACTTATCATACTGAAATTTATGCTTATTGAAAAAGGAACTCACTTTATTAATTGGTTTAAAAGAAACCCCAATATTGAATGATTTTAGAATGCCAGAAATTTTATCCGAAATGTTCTTATAATAAGGGATACAGATAAAAGAGTTTGGTTTACTACGTTGAAAAGGGGGGGGGAGTAGAATTCACTAAATTTAAAGTATTTTTTAAGATTTTTTTAACAAGACCAATAGGATAGCTATTATTAACCAAATCGCGATACATTTTACATTTCTCAATTTCAAAATCATTACTAGAACTGCAATATCTAATGACCCTGAAGGCTGAAGTCTTAATAACTGCTATTTTATGGCTGAAAGGGCATATTGAATTGAAATTAGTATATTGACCAGTAGATGTAGGTTTTCTGTAAACAGTACTGGCGATAGATTGAGAGATATCAGTAGTGTGTCTGCGGATTAGAATGTCGAGAAATGGTAATTCAGCATCACTTTCAATTTCAAGAGTAAACTTAATAGGGTCACCAATAGAGTTAGAAATCGTGAGAATATTATTTAAATCTGCTTCCTTCACTATCAAAAATATCTCGTCGACATAACGTCTCCAAAAAAGAATACGTGGACCAAGTTCAGAATTAATCTTATTTTCAATATCCTGCATTACAAGTTCAACAATTACAACAGAGAGGGGGGACCCCCTAGTGGTACAAGAAATTTGACTATAAAAGCAATTATTAAATACAAAACAGTTTGAGGTCAAACAAAAGGTAACTAATTCAACAATCTCTTCGACATTAAAATCAGTAGGTTGTGTAGGAGTATCTTTAATTACTTTACAGATCAGATTGAAAAGGATTGAAGTAAACAACGAAACAACATCGAGAGAAGCCATGATATAACCGGTACGGAAAACAAAACTCTGTAAATCATCAAGAAATTTGTAAGGTGAATTAAGACTGTAACTGGAGTTTAACATAAGAGGTATAAGTAACTAGAAAGATTATACAAAGGGGATTTAGAAAAATCAATAATGGGGCGGAGTGGGATAGATGGTTTAAAAATCTTTGGTAACCCATAAAAGCGAGGGACCAGACCGGTGTAACCTTTCAATTTCGAAGCAGAGTTTGGAGAGATTTTCTTAAGTTTTTCAAATTTGGAAATAATAATGTTCATCTTACGTTGAATGTAAGGAGTTTTATCTTTCTAAAGTACAGAACGAGCCGGGAAGACCGAGCTATGCTCGGTCAAATTAAATTAGAGTTCAAATATCATGACCCATGACCAAAATGACCCACTAATTGAATTTTCTCGAACATGTGACTTAGTCCAACAGTCTTCTCGTGCCTGAAAACCATGGGATGCAAAATTTAGTGTAAATAGTCTGAGCCGTTTTTAAGATAAAATAGCTTGACCCATAATGACCCATGACCAAAATGACCTTAATTGTACCCTAAACCTGTAGGGCGCAAATTTATTTCAAATCATCTGAACCATTTTTAAGATAAAATAGCTTGACCCATAATGGCCCATGACCAAAATGACCCACTAATTGAATTTTCTCGAACATGTGACCTACCCCAACAGTCTTCTCGTGCTCGAAACCATTGGATGCAAAATTCAGTGTAAATTGAGCCGCTTTTTAGATCTTGACCCACAATGATCCAGAAATGACCCACTAATCAAATTTTCTCGAACATGTGACCTAGCCAAATGATTTTCGCGTGCTCGAAACTCGTAGGATACAAAATTTAATCAAAATCGTTAGAGCCATTTTTTAGATAAAAATAATTTGACCCATTTTGACCCAAAAATGACCCACTAATCGAAATTTCTCGAACATGTGACTCAGCCCAATAGTCTTCTCGTGCCCGAAAATAGTCGGATACAAAATTTTGTCAAAGTCGTTTCAACCGTTTTTTAGATACAATTAGCTTGACCATGACCCAAAATGACCCACTAATTGAATTTTCTCGAACATGTGACCTAGCCCAACAATCTTCTCGTGCCCGAAAACCATTGAATGCGAAATTCAGTGTAAATTGAGCCGCTTTTTAGATCTTGACCCACAATGACCCACTAATCGAATTTTCTCGGACATATGACCTAGCCCAATGATTTTATCGTGCTCGAAACTCGTAGGACACAAAATTTAATCAAAATCGTTAGAGCCATTTTTTAGATAAAACTAATTTGACCACTTTGACCCAAAAATGACCCACTAATCGAAAGTTCTCGAACATTTAACCCAGCCCAATAGTCTTCTCGTGCCCGAAAATGGTCGGAAACAAAATTTCATCAAAATAGTTTGAACAGTTTTTTAGATACAATTAGCTAGACCATGACCCAAAATGACCCACTAATCGAATTTTCTCGAACATGTGACCTAGCCCAATGGTTTTCTAGTGCCCCAAAACGGTAGGATGCGAAATTTAGTGTAAATTGAGCCGCTTCACGGTGGGAGATTTGCCGATTCCAGCTGGCCAAAATTATTTTTCAACTTGTATTTGATGAAATCTATTTTTCGTTTATATAAACGATATATTAGGCTGATTTAAAGAAAATATATGAAATTTTAAACGGTAGTTTAACAAGAAATCATTATATTTAATTAAAAATTATTAATGTAGTACATTAGATGTACAGGGTGGCTAGTGGTCAGTGAAAAATACGTTCAAAAAAAAGTTATAAACACCAGTATATTTTTATAGAAAAATTCATGTTAATTATTTGATCGAATAATCGACATGAATTTTTCTATGAGAATATACTGGTTTTTATCACTTTTTTTGACTGTATTTTACCCTGACCACTAGCCACCATGATGTGAATTTTTTTATTATATTACTATGATGTACCATTCAGTTAAATATTTAAATTATTTAAAGCTTTAAAACATGTATGAATGAGTTAATCTTTTACTTGATAACTAAAAAGCACAATATTTATGAACTTTTATAATATTATTAAGATTTAAGCGATAGAATTATATTTATTATATGATACCAAATTTTAAAAGTAATTTTTTATAATAATCTACTAGAAATTGGGATACAAAAAAAAATATTAAAGAGTAATACATATTATTATATATACAAAGGAATAAGAAAATTGCGTAGAAATTTTCTGACAATTCGCCATCTAACAGTTCTTCATTCTGGCTTTCCTCAGTAAGTTACGAGTACTGATTTAACGAGGTATTTCAAAACTGCTTTGCAGCCAAGTTTCATATTTTTTTATAAATTTCTCATGTGCTCTATGTACAGCAGTCCACTTTTGTCTAAACTGGGCCTTCTGTATAATCATTTCCTGCTTGAAAACTTCGTTATAATTTTCATTTGTCAACAAAACATATTAAGCCAATTCGATTTTTTCGTTAAATGTGGAAGCTTGTTGCTGCTGTATAATATTATAAAAGCTTATTCGTGTGATTGGTTTACATTCTGATGACCCTGGTAAAAAGAAAAGTGTTCTTAGAATAAAAAATATAATAATAACTTTAGACTTCGTATGATAAAAACAACTTTAAAATCTACGGAAGCAGATAGAAGCAGACAAGTAAACGTTTATCCAATATCTAAGACTCTAAGCTATTTACTAAAATTAAAAGTTGAGATTTATCTAGCTTTATCATATAACTTTTTGAATTTTCAAAATGAAATTTATAAAAAATACATAAAGTCATTAAAAACATTAAATGTGAAATAACTATTGACAAAAGAAAAAATTATGCTTATAAATAAAAAAAATAAAGTACATGCCTTGTTCTAAAGCACTCATAATGTACAATTTCTTTCAATTTCTTCAACATTCGCATATTAAAACAATATACTAGAAATCATCGATTTATTCTCCTCTAATAAACGCTAACTTCATACTCACCTACTGGCAGTACGGTTGCATTTATATCAAAAACATCTGCAGTGCCCACCACCTGCACATATAAGGTACATGTGGTAAAAAAAAAAATTCCAGTTGGATAAACTTTGAAAAATCGACTTTTGGCCAGCTAGAATCAGCAAATCGTCCACCGTGCAGCGTCCGCTACATTTCGTTATGTTTGCCCGGATTCAAGTCTATCTCTGATACGTCAAACCGTGGATTCCGTTAAATCACGTTCTTGTGGCATTTTTAAATTACCCTTCCTCAAAACAAAAGCTGAGCAATTGAATTTCGCAACTGAGACAGTGAAACAGATAATTCTTCGAAATCCTGATTTCTTCACTTATCTCCTTTTTCTGGTTTTTGACGTAATGAACTTTAATTTGCAAATAAAGTTTTATTTTCCTGTTTTCTGCTATGGTTTAAATTATGGATGTTTTAATTTAAGTTACTTATTCGGGTAAGTAGCTGTATAATTTCATTAAAACCATGTGCTCCTCTAATTGTTTTGAGCAGTGTACATCCACGCAACAACTGTGACCCACTTTATCTTTATTGAACATTTTTTCAGAGTTTCGTTCATCTCACGAAATTCTATTACTCCTGCTTCGTTGTCTGTCTGTCACAGAGCCAGTTCTCAGAAACTATATAACTTATAGTCATGAAATTTTGTGTAGTTATAGCTAAATACCTACTATGAAGCTCAAAATCATAAAATTTGAAAAAATCGTATTATTTTAATATATAGAGATAAAAAACCAAAAATTTAACAGCCTTTCCCCATTAAATTTAAACATTTTTCTTTATAGCAGTTGCCAACTATTAAAAATCTGCAGTAAAATTCTTTCTACAATAATTAATTTTCTATAGAAAGATTTCCACGTGAAAAATGAAAATGAAATAAATAGTTTCGCCAATTGAAAAAAATATTAATATGACTTCATATTGGTAATAAAACGGAAATTTTCAAACATTTCTCAATAATACAAGGAGTATGAGTATATGTAAATACAGAAAGCAGCTTAATATGACGTCATTACAGAATTAAAAAGAAAATTAATCTGACGTCTAACATTTTGAAGGTCTCTATACAACATGTTTAATTTTGAAATTGATTTTTTTTAATATCGCATTTAGTCCACATGACAGATATTATTATGACAGAGTATAATAGCGGGCAAAGCCCGCTATCAGACCGGTTCATATTTTTGAAGAAACAAGAAAAATAGACCGGTAAATTTTTACTTTATAAAAAACGACTTTTTTTTGTTTTGAAAATGAAATTTATTTGGATTTGTTAAAGAAACGATAAAGTGTTTTGAAAGGTATAATAAACGAAAACCTTTGTGCGATCTGCGATCACACTTACCCACTTGTTTAAGTCACTGTTGCAGTATTTTATTTTTGTGGCAACACTAATTTGAGGAAAACCTTTCATTTCATTTATGAAAAAATGCCGTTTTAATTTTTAATTAATCACAATTTTTATTCAGAATTCACATGTTTTAACGAAATGTGAGTGTACTATGACAAAAGCTGCTTCAAAATCCTCTCATATGGTATCTCATTTATCGTTCTGCTTTTTTTATTTACTTAGAAAAAGGGATGTTGAAAACAGATATAATATATAGGATTGGTATAAAAACAGTATGTACAGTTTTATTTTTAACTTTTGTTTCCAAGCAGCTAATAGTTAAACAAATATACTTTATATTCAATTCTATTATAAAAATATTATGTAATTTAAAAAATAACTCTTTTTCCGCAACATATAAGGTAGGTATATGAACAAAACTCACCATAAGTATTTTAGTTGGTACATAAATAAATGATTGCCCGTTACAAAAAAAGAGACAAATCAGACAACAACTTATCTTTAATAAAAATCAAAATGATAAATCCAAAGGTTTGTTTTTATTAGTATTATTTGAAAAAGAAATTCACAGAAAAAGATTTAAATTACTTTTAAGTTGTGACATATTAGGTAGTTAAAAATTTATTTGTCATATTATTTAAATACCTTTAGATAAAATTCTTCCGTGACGTGTAAGGTATCTGTCGATCCGCTTAATCGATTTTATAAGAATAGTGTATATTTCTACGTGACAGTAATCGAAATGAAGGCACTTTATATCTTCCTCCCACAAAACTTCCATTAGCGAACAAATTAATTCTGAATTCCGTAAAAAGTTATCGAAACAAAATATTTTAATCGAATAGGATTGTTACTAATATAATGGTAGCCATTGATTCAATTGTATACAAAGAGACGAGCACGTAGATACACACGCACACATTTTTATAAAAGTTTATATCTAAATATCGGTACACAGATTATTAAGTGACTGAAAAAAAATATTGCTGTATTTATAAGTGTTTTGTATCATATTAGAACCTTAGCTTCTCTCTAAAATTCATAAAACAAAAATTGCCTTCATATAGTGATGTAAACAAACAAAAATGGCGTCAATAGAAAACATATTGTGTAATAATAATGTACAATTCTAAAAAATGGCAAAATCTCATTGTATGATGCATTCCCAACATTACAAAAAACACTGTTAATCTCCAACTATAATTAAGAAATTTTTTTCCTTTGGCACTAAGTAATTTTGCCCAGAATGCTTGATTGGTTTGGTGGTTGCTTCCATTTCAGACTCAGATACGGTGAGAATCGTCTTTTTTTTTTTTTTTTTACTCTTTTTAGCTTGAAGAAAAGTTGATAATTTTTTACAGATAAAAAATCATGATTTTAAAAGGGAAGTGCGGATTACTTATCATCCCGATTTTTTTATTAGATTTTTTTCTTTTCTTTTCATTTTTTATGCGTTTTTTAATTATTTTTTCGTGTTTTGCAGCGTTTTTTGTTTCAAATGACGTCACAAATCGCCCACCTCACAAATCAAACACCATTGGATGGCAGTTGTGATTGGTAACTGATAGAATTGTAGGCACAGCTGGAAGTCAACCGGCAGTTGTGATTGGAAGATGAAAAGGTCGACAGCTGATTGCAATTCGAACTGCGAGTTGTGAATTTTTGTGATTTTTTAATGCGATTTAAGAGTTTTTTCATGTATATGTCATTTATGTATTTGATTTCAGGAATTAACAGCGATAACTTACTGTTTTTGTATGCTAAAAAAAAGTCATTTTGTTTCTGTTTCAAAAGTTAATGATAATTCCTAATTTTTTAACTTCGTTGATATGATTCTGTGTCTGTGGGAGGGGGTGTTCGGTTGTAGTTTAAATATCGCATAAATGCTCTGATCTAAACACCCTCCTTCACCCCCAGCTTCCAAAATCAGAACTATTTAATTATTAGTCCGATTAAAACAAAAGCTTTTCTCGGGTCCTCCAGGTATTAGATAAACTTCGGTATCATTTTTTCAGCCCTCTGTTACCACTATTTCTGAACATTAATGATCAGGGGGTAGTATGTTCTCGGTTTCTATAGGTCCAATTTCAATAAGAATTAGTTCATTCAACTTAATACGAACTAATTAAGATATAGATAACTAATTAAAATACATATTTGGCGCCACCTGGCGGTAGAAATTGAACTAAAAGATTTCGCAGCGCCTGCGCAGCACATATACGATGTCGTAGGCAGCAGGGACACGTGCCGGAGTTTCCATCGGAGTTTTATTTAGTACTGAGTGCACCACCAAAGTGGTGGGAAGAGAAACTAAACAATTTTGCATTTAAAATTTGTCCAATTCAGAAAAGGACCCGATTTCAACGACAACTGATTCATTCAACTTAACATGAACTAAGTAAGATATAGATAACTAATTAAGACAAAGTTTTGCCCCTTGTGGTGGAAAGCGGAACTAAAAGATTTTCTGCGCGTGCACAGAACGCTTTCTATACGTTGTCATAAGCAGCGGGGACACGGGCAGGAGTTTCGTTCGGAAAGAGGTTTGTTTAGAACAGAGTGCACCCCCTGGCGGGGGAAAATATAACTAAAATATTTTGCACTTAATCTTGGTCCGATTGAAAGGAAATCTTTTCTGACATTCATCCGAGGTCTCCGTGGTACTAAATAAACTTCGATATAATTTTTTCAGCCCTTGGTTACCACCATTTATGAATATTAATATCCAGGGGAGTGATTTATTTTCTCGGGCTGTGTTGGTCCGATTTCAACGGGAATCGGTTCATTCAGCTTAACATGAACTAATTAAGATATGATTAATTATTTAAGAGATATATTAGGTATTCCCAGGCGGCGGAAAGTGGAACTAACAGAACATGGGGCCGTAAGCAGCAGGAACGAGTGCCGGAATTTCGTTCGGAAATATATTTATTTATAACAGAATGCTCCACCTAGTGGTAGAAACTGGAACTGAAATATTTTGCAGCGCGTACTTAGCACATCTGCTATACACGGTATCGTAGGCAGTGGGGACACGTATCGGATAATTTGTTTAGAACAAAATGCATCCCCTGGTGTTGGAACTAAAAGATTTTCTTGCGCGTGCTCCAAAAATGTCTATTTTCATTGAAACCGCAAAAGAAAGTTACCGATTCGATAATCCCAGACAACGAAAAAGTTTCTTTTTCACACATTCTCGAGTATCAAAAAAGTATTGGATTTTTTGAAACGAAACTCACAGTTTAAATTTCTGATTCCAAAAATGCAAATTTTGCGAAAATCAGACGGTATTTTTTTTTTTTAATTTTGACCAGAAAACTGACCGTTTAGAATCAAATGATCCAGACATTTGAGGAGGTGGTATTAAATTTACTTCCGCTTCGGGTCCATCTCTCTATTTAATTTACGAAAGACAAAGAGTTACCAGAGGAATGGTTTCTTGCAGCGATGTTTAGATTGATTTCGCATTTCGCATTAGTTTTTGGCACGACCGGGCAACGCCGGATGGATCTGCTAGTGCACTTATGTAATGGACAATTTTAATTATTCGCAACAATATATATCAAAAATTGTTCCTCACATTTATATATTGGTGTATATCAAAAATATATATCACAATAGATATTTGGCATTAAATGCTGCCAAAAAAGGGTATTATCGTATGAAGAAATATAATTAAAATCTATTAAATTGACTTATTGGCGTACGGTAAAAAAAAATTACGCCCATTCATTCGACTTAATTAAGAAAGGTATTTTTACATTTCAAAAGTCTATAAACGATGTCTGTTATTCTACATACAAACAAAATGCCATTCTCTCATATGAGATTTAAGTTTAAGGAGAAGTTTGAAAGCTAAGCGATGCTTTATATAATTGTTTGTGACAAAGGAATTTTCTAATCTTATCTTCGGAAAAAGGCTTTATTTTACTACTCCAATGCTGTATCTCAAATCTAAAGAACAGATTTTCCCCTAAATTAAAGAAAATTTTTAGTAGCGTCCTTGCTGGCAGTTTTTTTTTTCAGTAGAAATCCGAACTTTTTATTTATTTATTTATTTATTTATATTATTTTTTAGAGTGTAGGTTTTATCACAATTTCGATATAAGACAACATACATAATCATTCGTTCGTAATATGTTTCTTATTTAAACGTATTTTTGCCTTACATTTTAATTATTACTTTCTTATATATACATAATAAGAAGGTATTGGAATCATGAAAATGTCGATTTCTGTTTTTTGGAAGGTTTTCACGTTTTGATAAATCCTGAACACGATTTTACTATTTTCAAGAAATGTCTGTCTGTCAGTTTATCTGCCTGTTAGTCTGTTAGTCTTTGTGTAATACTATTTTTGTGTCCGCTTATATCTCGCGGATATAACTAATGCATGGAATTTCATGACGCTTCATATTTACTTAGAAATAAGTCTAAATGGATGATTTTTTTCAACTCTTTTAGTTTTTACATGCAAATGTGCTGATTAGGTTTTGTGTATATCGCCCAACAGATGGCGTTGCTATGTTGCTCTTTTCAAGATTTCCGTGATAGCTATATCTCACAAGCTAAATCTCCGAATTTCATCAAACTGAATAGACCTTGACATAATTATGTGCTGGTTAGGTTTAAGTGTATATCGCACAACAGCTGGCGATGCTATACTGCATATTTCACAACTTTCGCGGCAGTTATATCTTATTTAAACGTTAAAGAACTAATGCATGGAATTTCATCAAACAGCAGAAAATATTAGACCTTAACATAAATAAATGCTTATTAATTTTTTACTTTGATCACTCAACAGGTGGCTCTGCTGCCCTATACTCCTAACCGGGTCCACAATCAATTGATGCAACTTAGCGAGCGTGGTTTTCTGTATTATTAACTCCATTTAAAAAAAAAAAATCTCATACAATTTTAAATACCATTGTTTCCTGAATCAATTATTTTAAGTCCGCTTTAGTTGTGGACCCGATTAGGGGATGTTAGCACTATACTTTATACGATGAACATTATGGCTTCATCTTATTTTATTTTGCGTTATAATTGAACCAAATTTTATATTTTAGTTTAATGATTAAAAACGTATATATATATATATATTGGTTATAAAAATTTTAATAACCAAACAAGGAAGCGCTCCTAATCTGTGTTTCTTTTAATAAATTGATCATTTTAACCCTATGTTAAATTCAAAGAAATGCACTATGCATTATATTCATAATATTTGATATTAATACATTAGAATGGTATAAAGTTTTGTGATGGCCACATCACACTAGTTTTTAGAAACAATTTACTCTACTTGTACCGAAAATGCTCATTGTACAATAACAAAATGATTATAATTTGAAAAAAAAATTGCTCTCAGGAATAAAAATGTGCGCCGAATGTTGTAAGCAAATTCCACAAATCACTTTTTTGTAAGGAAATGAACAAATAATTACGTTTCTTTTTCCATTACATACTTAATTACATTTTGATTAATTCCTTTAATGATGAAAAAACTACAAATATTGATTCAGTTTTCCCTTTAGTTTACCTCTCACAAAATAATCTAATCTCTGTGCATTTATCTCTTTCAATTAATGAAATTTTGGCAGCAAAATGTTTGTGTCACAGAAAAATAGAGCCTGGAAATGGTTTTTATTAAAAGACATTGTACATTTTTTTAATTGCATTGATATATTTAAAATAATACTAATATATTTTTTTAATAAAATGAAAACATTTCTCACATATTGAAAAAAAAAAAATAACTTTTCTGTTTTTTTTCAATTTTTCAAATATTAATTTATTTTTTTTAAATATTTTTTAAACAAACATTTCTCAATATTTTTATGTTAAAACTTTTTAATGTTTTCAATACTTTTTCTTTTGAAAAAAAATTTGTAGATAGAAAGTTATTTTCTAGCCCTATAAAAAATATCATTATTTTTTGTATTCTCTAGTGATATTTGTAAGCTATTCTTTTGTACTTATTCCTATTTGAAACAAATCGTTCAAAGGAACAGTTATTTCCTCCATTTAAATACAGTTTATCATCAGTTTAAATATTATTACTATATGATGTTTCAATAATCTGCTTTTTGTGTTCCAGATTCGTATGTTTTATACACAAGGTGCACCCAATTTCAAAAACTCATTAATCCTTAAACTACAAAAATTATAGGGAGTGTATAACTGGCATTATAAGGATTACTGATGATCATAAGAAAACACGTTCATTTTTTGTACACAATTTCTTTTAAAATAGTACACTTTTAGCCCATAGGTGAAATTTTTCTGCCCGAAAACTATAAAAAAACTCAAGAAAACATCAGCATTTTAAAAATGGATTTTTCTAACCCTATTAAATACGAATGTTTTTCCAAGTTTTGGAAAAAAAAATTACTTTTACGTTAATAATATTAAAAGTAGCTTTCCAAATCGCAAAAGTTAAGTCTTACTGAAATTTAAGGATTGTGTCATTTTCTGAAATCTAACGTATATATTTATTGTGTGTGCTATTCTTATGATAATAAGATTAAGGAAGAATTTTTGAAGACGCTTGGAAAATGTCGTATTGCAACAGGAGTAAACACACGTAACAACTTTCTAGTAATATTTTACATTTTGTCACAAATTGTTCGTTCGAAAAAGGAATCTCTATTTTAAATTTAAAGAGTGAAACATATTGTAATTACATAACACCATTAGTCTATTTAAATTAGTTTAGAATCGAGGTATTGTCTTCCGGGTTCTCACGTGAAAAACCAACATAACGGCGGGCCGAAAGAAAAAATAAATAAAAGACAGGCACTGAATAATTTAGATAAGCCAGAAAGAGTACAAAGCAGTGACAGGCTACCCAAGCCTTTGACGGCTGGAGAGGCGCCAGTCTCGTATTCAAACAGTTAAGATTCCTGGAGGAAATTCAAATATCCACTACCAAAAGTTTGTTGTACTTATTATTAAGAGTTAGTTCAACGAGCACAATCTAATAAATTTTAGCAGGCAGTCCTAAAACAAAATTTGTAGGGCCTTAATCTCATTTCACACTGCTGCCATTAAAATGATACCATTTTCAAAAGACAAAACATGCATTTTTATTCATAAAACAAACAATTTATGACATTTGCAACATATTAGTTTTTTCGAATCTTTTCATTCCAATGGTACTGATATTAAACCATATAATTTATGAAAAACTTTTACATAAAACTCTCAAAGACGGTTTTAAAAAAATATTCAAATTTTCATCGCAGTTTAAAAATATGTTATGTGTCCCATTTTTTAAGGAATCTGTTATAAAAAATGCTATTACAAATTGAGTTTCACACGGGCGGTTGTCACGGGTAACAGGTAGTAAAATAATAACTTTTAATTCACTTCTTATAAAATTGTATAAGAAAACATACATTATTTAGAAACTTTCAAAGTTTAAAGTTCTCGTACGTGTCTTGTACTGTCAGAATGTGTGAGAATAGGTCAAGGGAGTTCAAAATCCTCAGAAAACTTCTTGCAGAATTTACACGTGCAATCTATAAACTTGTCCAGTGGATGGGTGTGTGTGTTGTAATGTTATTTTCAATCAATAGTCAATGGCACGGTCATTGCGAGAATATCCGTAGAATAATGAATACGAGGTGCGCGTGCTTCCCTTTTTTACCCCCACTGTGCATGTGTCCTGCGCAAGCTCGTCTCCCGACTTTACTGCATATACAGCGCCCTCTTTCGGTGCGATTTTAAGTTTTTTTTTTTTAACCACGCCTAAAAAATCCCAATTGCTTTGGGAGAATGCTGGTGAAATTTCAGGTAATTTAGATCAATGGCTCTTTTGTTATATGGTTTTACTTTCACAACTTAAAAAAATATATATATCCCCCTGCATATTTACTATTATTTACACATAAATTACTATTTTCACGGTGAACTAAATCAAAGTACATTATATAAAATTATAGCACGCTGCTTTAATAATTTTTAGGGTTCCGTACTTAAAAAGAAAAACGGTGAGATAATATGATCACTCCTGTATCTGCCTGTCCGTCTGTCAGATCCCTTTTTTTCGTAAACTATGGAACAAGGAAAGTTCAAAACGGGCGCTCGAGATATCTATCACCACAGAATCATCCAAGAATGACGATTGATAACGATTTTCGAAAAAAATGTTGGTAATTAGCCGAGAAATTAATTAATTTACGTGAAATTTGTCTTGTTATGTATCGTGTAGGGTAACGTTCGAAAGATCTTGTAACACCGAACTCAAATATATATATTTTTTTAATTTTGGTATTGTATTTTCAGAGAAATCGTCGACCAAAAATATGTCCCTCTGCTCCTATTTCCGAATCTAATGAAACTAAAATTATGAAAAAAATTAGGGGTAGTAAAAGTTTGTTAATTAATAAACAATAACTAATAAATTTAATGTACGGAACCCTTTCAGCGCGAGTTATATTCGCACTTGACAAATTTATTAAATTGTAATTTTTTGATTATCATAATAATATTTCAAAATGTTTCTTTTTATTTCTTTTTATTATTATTTTTTTTTAGCAACTAGTTTTTAAATTTTTGAATTTTTAAAATCTCCTATCATAATGTCTATAATTAGAATGCTGCCTATTTTCTTAAAAATAAGTTCTGATAAAATATTTAATTGCTAATAATAGTTATTACGTAGGGAATAAAAACAAACCCAAGAATCCGAGACTTTAAAAATCATATGAAAAACTTCAAAGAATAGTTATAAAAAATCATGATTTTTTAAAAATATTTGGATAATGGAGAAAAATTAAAATAATATAGTGTAAATTTATATCACGCATTTTTATTTATGTCTGTAGCAAAAAATAGGAAATTATTCATTTAAATAACTGTAAATAATTTAAAATAGCAGCAAAAAATTCCTATGTATCAAAATACAAATTTCCTAGTTTTATTTTTCTACTTTTCATTACATATTTAAACGTACAAAATTCCATAACTAAAATTGAACTTATATACCACAAAACATATATTTAATTTATATTGTTCGTATATTTCAATGATTATACACATTTTTCCATTGTTGTTCGAGAAAATAATTGATAAAAATTTGGCGCGAGAAATAAGTGTAAGCGGGGATTCGAACTCAAAGAGAAAGTTCATGCTACCCAGGCGCTTGCCAAATGAAGTAATTTATCCGATTAAAAACTGTTACTTAAACTTTGAGGCTTATTTTCTCAAGACCCTTTGGATATTGCACTTTATAGTTTTCATATATTTGTATACTAACTTTATTTTATCGATACACAAACGTTCGCCGCATTCCGTGTCTCCGACCTCGGAGCCTCCTCTTGTAAATATGTCATCCAAATTGCCCCAGCAGGTACTATTTTTCTGAGAAACTGTTTTATAATAAGAAGAAATAATGAAAGATTGTTGTATTGATTTACAATGCCAGATAAAGTTGAAAGCATGAAAAGCTATTTTCACTATCTTAGATAAAAATGAATAAAATATATCATGATAATTTAATTTTGTAGACATTTGTTTTAGAGAAAATTAAAAATAATTGCCAAATAAATGCCATTTGTTCTTGTGTCGTCTTCCCACTCTGTTTCGTGTCCAATAATATCTACTAACATATTTTCATTTCTTTTGCAACTGTATCTCGGCTAATGATTTATAAAGTTATTTATGTATTATTATATATACATTATTTATCTGCGCAATTTCCTCTCATGTTTTAGTGAGACATAAAATATATTGATTTTAAAAACAAACCCTCCCATCTGAAAATGGTGCATGATATAGTACTTTTATTTTCATATTTTCATTTAGCGACAAGAAATATATAAGAATTAGCCGTTATTTTTACAATGAGGATTTTGTGCCGATCAGTGTAAACTGTAAAACTACTAAATCCTTATGATTGTAAAACAAGTCTTTTGTTTCACACTTTCCAACATGGTTGGAAAATGTTTATGAATTCGGTTTGTCTGTCCATCTCTCTGTCGGTCTGTTCGAACACTTACTTGCATAAATATACTTGGATTGCCATGTAATTTATGTATGTTCTCAATGTATGTTCAGTATGGCATGTGCGGTACTGAAATGAAGTGTGTAGCATTTATAGCTCGTTTACATGAACGCTCAAAATAATTCCATTACATTATGGTCGTAGGAAAAATCGTTTCTTATGTATTGATAATGATGTTATTCTATTTAAAACATATTTTAATTGATATACATCACTGAGGTGCACTACATGAAGCTTACTGTATATTAGGGTGTGCATAGTATTTTATAGTTCATCTACAGGGACACAAAATAATTCTTTTACAGTACTGGCTATGAGCGATAATCGTTGGGTGTACGTTTTGAGTTGTGATATGCGTTTTTTAATTTAACTAATTTGTTGCATATTACTTCGTATGTATAAATTATGTGTATCATAATATACAGCGCTGTGCAAAAGAATTCGAGTACATTTCTGTTTATTGACGGAAAATCCTGAAAGGGAATTTTCAACTGTGTTATGCATTTTCTAATTGAACGAAATTTTGGCGTACTATGCTGTATATACATATATATATACAAATCTTTATATCATATAAGGGCTTAATTTTAAGCATGAGTAGACCAAAAAGCTTATTTTCTAAGCTATGACATCATTAATTTTAAATCATTAAATCTAACAGTTACAATGCAGAAAATCAGATAGCTTTATCAATTCTAACTAAACAACTTTTGAAAATGAAAGAAAATACACAAATATAAAAATATATTTATTCTTCATGGAAAAACAAAAGTTCAAATTCATTTTTATCTCTGAAAGCATTAGATTTAAGAATACTTAAAAAAATAAAACATAATTAACTTTCTGCGTCGCTGAAATAAAAGATAAACTAATTACCGATATAAAAGAAAAGTCGATTTTACAACAAATCCCCAGAATTTGACATATATAGCAATTTTTCATTGAAAATATATACGAACGTCTGAAGAAAAATAATGACTTTAGTATAAGGTTTAGCTTTTTTGAAATAGACATTTTGATAATAATGTTGCCTTATATGTTATTTTCTTTTATAAGAAGAAACAAAATATATTGTTAGTTTTTCTGTAATTAATAAAAGAAAACTCGAAATACCATGTTATTTGAGACCATATTTATTTGTAATTGTGGAATGAAAAATATAACATTTTGAGTCATAAGTTATTAGTACTAATATTTTGTGTTATATATATATATATGTGCGTGTATCCCGCTGCAGAATGAATTGCACTAGTGTCTAAAATTCATATACCATAATTTAGTGGCAGATATCGTGTGAAAATATACTACATATGTATTTCAACATATCTATACTAATGAAATACAGTTTTGCTCTGTGTGTCTGTCTGTCTGTCAGCAATGGCTAGACAAATCTACCGCCCTAGAAATTTGAAAATTTGTATTTAGGTAGTCCAAGGCAGGTCGTGATGCACCTGAAGTACAGAATTTTATTATTTTCATAATTAAGCGAGAAATTAATTAAAAACTCATTAAAAATCGCATCGAAACTGCCATCTTTTTTATCAAAAAGAACTAAAGAATAGAACAACTGTTCTCGATTTGCAAGCGGAAATAAACGAATTTAAAAATTTTTACTAATTAGCGACTTTTAGGAAAACTAATTAAAATATCGATTTGAAACATTCAGAGCGTATGTAGAAAATTTTTTCTGCATCCAACAATCCAATTTTGTAAAAAGTGGTTGGAAATTTTTCTTAATTTTTGCAAAAAACTGCGAAAATCTGTCGGCGCCAGCGAAAAAATCAGAGAAAGTGCCAGAAAGGGGTCGACTTTCATTAAAAACTGAACTGCAAAGAAGCCTGTTTCTCTGTCCGATCTCTCCATTTACTTTGCGAAATGAAAGGAAATAATTGCCAATTTTTACTAGTGAACAAAAATTAAAGTAACTAAATAAGATATAGATTTGAATTTGAGGATCGCACGGGGATCCATCTGGTGGCTATTTTAGCGTAGTATATTTGTTATGTTCTAATTATC
Organism: Maratus michaelseni; assembly: GCA_963931845.1. Classification (NCBI taxonomy): domain Eukaryota; kingdom Metazoa; phylum Arthropoda; class Arachnida; order Araneae; family Salticidae; genus Maratus; species Maratus michaelseni. The sequence goes on along the minus strand of OZ007589.1, from coordinate 225,695,751 downwards.
AGAAAAATATAATTATTTTTTTAATGATCGTGTTAATGTAGGGGAAGGGAATTTCATCCGCAAATTAAAAATCGCTTTAATGATAAAGCTACCATCATTTTTCAACAATTACGACGCAGTCTTAGTTTATCTTTGACTTCTGTTATCACCATTTTCGAAAATTAACGGCGCATTCTTTTCTCGGGTTCTATGGGCCTGATTTCAACAGGAGTTAGTTCATTGAGCTAACGGTTCAGCTACTTTCTACATTAGAAAGTTTATCTTAAACTTCACTTACCACCATTTCCGAGCAGTAACGTCGCATTCTTTTCTTGGGTTCTATAGGCCCAATTTCATCGGGAAATTGTTCATTCGACTTAGCTTACGATTCAGCTACTTTAGCCATTATGAAAGTTTATCTTAGACTTCAGTTAACAGTACTATTTCGAACAGTAACTTGGCATTTTTTGTTCGAATTCTATGCGAACGATTTCAAAGGAAATTGGTTCATTCCACTTAACGTACGATTCAGCTACTTTCTGCATTATGAACGTTTATCTCAGACTTCAGTTGGCACCATTTACGAACATTAACGATGCATTCTGCTCTCGTGTTCTAAAGGCCTAATTTCAAAAGCAATTTGTTCACATTGTTTCAAACTTGGTTTTCGATTGTATTACAGATTTTTGTTTCGCCCTTTCGCTTCCAGAGGGCGCATTTTTATCTCGGGTTCTATGGGCCCTATTACAACGGGGTTTGGCTCATTTAACTTGGTTTTCGATTATCTTACAAATTTTATTTTCACCTTCTACCGCCAATTGGCATTTTCTTATCTTGTGTTTCATGGGCTCGATTACTACAGGGTTTGACTCATTCAACTTGGTTTTGATTGTACCTGGCGCGTGCGGAGCACGCACGGTATACACTACCGCAGGCTGTGGATACCCTAGTCACATATTCGTTTGGAAAGAGGTTTGTTTGAAATACACCAGACGCTGCCGAAGCCAGTGAGGCCCCTGAAACTAGGTTCATTTGAAAGATTTTCCGAAGATATAAAATCATACAAACTTGAGGTTTGTTTCAGATAATTATCATGGGTCCGGGACACGCCGGGCGGATCAGCTAGTAGTATATGTAATAATATTTAGTACTTAATGTATGGTTAAAAAATTTTGCAAGTGTACACGTCAAAAATAATATTTGACAATAAAAATTCGAGTATTACCTTTTAAGCTAGAAAAGTTCAATTAAGAAACTATTGAGAAACATAACAAAAGGGATCAGTATAATTTGTATCTTTGGTATCATCAGTATCTTTGGATCAGTATCATTCCTCGGAATAGGTACATTTCATGGAAGTAGTTAAACTTGTACGCAGTGTCATAGTTTTCTCACCAAGCACAAACAACAACTCAATGGACAACAAAAGAAATGAATTTCAGCCAAATGCCGCCAAATGAATTTTCAAGACTAATCTGTCTGATATAGGGATGGGCGTTATTTAACATAATAGGAAAAATAATATTGTTATTGTGTGAGAATCTGTTACTGCATTAATACGTTAATGGACAGTTCCTGTTAATTAAATAACCATTGACGTAAAAGAGCATGCATTGTCTAGGTCTGTCATACTCGGAAATTCGATTAAAAACATCAACTTTGACAAAATTTTCTGGAATATGTTTTGACTTAATCAAAAAATGCAAAATGCTATTCAATTTCATAATTTCTAAATAAGAACACTTGCAAAGTATTTGTGTTTACATTTAAAAATGATTCCAGGAATGTGTAAGAATGTAGCTAGGTGAGATTTGAGAACAGCTCTAAAGTAAACACGGCGTACGAGAATATAATTTGCACAAAAATTAGACAATTTAGATAAAAATGTAAACTAATTGCCTCGCCTCACGAACGGAAAACGCGAATCGAAATTTTCAACAGCTATTAACGATCGTTTTTAATCCCACTCACTGATTGGTAATAAAAAAAAAGTAAAATTATCCCTACAACTTCATATTCACCTGGCAGTGAGATATTTCAAAGAGCTACACGTAACATAAACAACCCTTTAACGTTCTTTAATGCTTTCCTTGTCAATGTATTTTTTTTTTAAACCATGTGGTTGCGGTTCGAACAATCAGACTGGTTTAGTTAAAAAGACAGATATGTTCTTTGGAATTTCTTTTGCAATTCCGTTATGGATGTACGGAAGAAATACATCTCTGTGAAATTTTTCATGAATAAAAGAAGGTAATATTACTTTTGCGGGGTGTAAATCAAATAAGAATATAGATTCGTGTTCTCTCGTTTTCGCTCGCATGTGATAGTTTGTATGTGTGTGTGTTCAAGGGTGGTGGAATTGAGGATGTTTGTAGAGAGGTTGGTTGGTTTATTTATGACGGCCAATTATCTACTCTTGGGATATAGGCCCTAGGGGAAGAGTGCCCTCCGTGGGGGTCTTTCTAAGGGATCCTAACCCGTATTTACGGCAAGGTTCGAAGAAACCCACGGAAAACTCCGAACGGTTAGGTCGACGAGCGCGGCAGGGGTTTGAACCCAGTTTGTAGAGAGGGTTTAAAGTGTTTGCGTTAATCCTTTCAAGGGCGATTTGCTAGGCGCGAATACTAAATTTTAACTACCAACTGCCAAGTTGCACTCAGAATTTTTTAATAAAATTTTTGTTTTTTAAAATGTACGTGAAGAAAATTAAATATTTATTTCCTACGAAAATTCGTTCGTAAACTCTGGTGTCAGTAAATCATTTCAACATTTTATAAACAGTAATATTGCCCCTCTGAAAGGCTTAAATAAGTATTATAAAGATCATTTGTGCGACTGATTACGCTTTGGGAAGGGCTAAATTTGTGGATGTCTGTACTGGACTCTGTCCAATTTTCTTGCTTTGGATTCTGTCTTGGACTTTATTTTTTTTTTAACTTAATTCTTTTTTTTTTAATAGTGATACTGTACATTTGTTAAGGGAAACTGTAGAAATTTATTTTGGTTTAACAAATAAAAGACACATCTTTTAAAAATTGTACATTTGTGTATTCCTTTATAGAGTTTCAAAATTATGGTACTTTTAATAATAATTTCTTTTCATCTAAGCTATATTCAATTTTTTACAAAGTAAATTAAAATTGAGCAAAATCGAGCTATTTTTAAAAATTAAGTGGGGGGGAGTGTTAATTTGTATCGGATAATTTAAACACAAGCAGAAATCAATTAAAGCTAATATATAATATATTTAATAGATGAAATTACTCGACCAGTCAAATTATGGCAGTTATGAATGTGAGAAAAAAGAAATTTGTTACGTATAAAATCTGTTGTATATATATGTAGATTATTTTTTTAAGCCGAAAATCGGAAATCTTAACATTTATATTGCTAGGGATTCATATGTAGATTTGAGGTGTAGTGCTGCCATCTGTCATTGGTAAAAGAAACTTTCGCAAAATATTAGACTATATTACAATAACTATTGTTTCAATGAATTATGCGTTAATTAAATCATTCACTTTTAAAAATCAATTAATTAAGAACAACCTGAACATTTTAATTTTCATAATATCCAGAAAAATAGATTCGTCAGCAGTTTTAATTTGAAATCTAAAATTTTATTTGTACGCCAAAATTACTCAAATGTTGTTCCAGTGTTGCCGAATGGGCTACTTTTAATTAAAATTCAGATTGCTTGATTGGCATTACTTTTTTGAAGTGATATGATTTATCTTGTTTTCGCCTTATTTAACATGTCATTTAATAGTGTTCTTTTCAAATTTCTCGTTTATTTCAATATTTTTAATTATTATTATTTTTTTCTTTTCATGGGACAGATTAGACCAGTCTATAATTGGGCCATTTTTTATTCTTTCAATTTCAATTGCAATTTTTTTATGAAGGTATTTTCACTTTTGACACCATTTTCAAATTAAAAAGTGACCTCTTGAAGAAGAAGAAAAAAAATCTGCCATTAATATCGAAAAAGCCAAATAGTACACAAATAGAAATCTACCTCAGCTATCCTGTTAGAAATAATAATAATAATAAAAAAATCATTTAAGAATATTGAAATGAAAACTAAAATTTTGAAAAGAACTTTTCCATAGGTTTAACATTAGATTTTGAGTTTCTTTGCGTGACTAGTGTAGGCTCTTAAATTACCTGAATCGTAAATCTACTATATTTGTTAAAAAAAAAAAAAAAAAAAAAATCTACTCTCATAATAACAATATATATATATATATATATATATATATTACACAGAAACGAGAAGCCATAACGATTGTTTTAAGAATATAAGACCCGGGGGGAACTTAAAGTCCACTAATAGGAATAATGACATAGAATTTATCGGATAAGTTTATCAATAACCTTATATTTTTACTCTCTTTTATCTAACACAACTTGGGTTTTGTATGTAAAGATAGAATTTTTAAATCGATTTTTATCTCGCTTCCTGATATGCTAGAATTATAAGAATTATATACAAAGGTATTATATACAATACAACATTTTAATATTTTTAAAAATTAATTATAAATTACTAAACTAATTTTAAGCCATTTTTCCAATGTCCCACAAGAGGTGATAAATCGGTAACTACTCTTTATGGCTATAATTATATGTAAGTTTAAACAACAATGGGTGCGCCAAACCGTTCTCGACGAAAAAAGGTCAACTGGCTCTGAAGCTGCAGCAACGAAATATTGTAAATACTAAAGAGTAAACTGATATATAAAGAGTGTAATATATTTAAAAAAACGATTTAATCAATTAATATTATATTAATTGGAAAATTCAATTTAGAAATCCTAAAAAATATAATTTAAATAATGCTTGTTGTTGTTTCATGTTGTCACATCAAGAAACAGAGCAAAAATTATTATTTTTAAATAAATCCACTAGGACGCACTTTCTACCAAGCGTAAAAAAGCGGAGAGTATTCCATAATCTGGTTTAGTACCCACGCCAAACAAACGTATTGCAATGGAATTTTTTTTTTTTTTTGTAAAAAAATATAAATTGCAGTCATGAAATTTGTCGTGATTTTCAAGTTAAAACTGCATTCAGTGCTTATAAAAGTTTGCATTAAAAAAAAAAAAAAACTATTTATACATTTATAATTATTTTATTTCAATGCAAAATAACTTATTTTACGAAGTTTAGATAGCATAGTCAAATTTATAAATATTCTTTTAACTATATTTTCTCAACTATTTATGTATAGAAAAATATGTATTTGAAATTTTTACATTAAAGTATAATTTATTCATATTCTTAGGATACCACTATATATTAAAATTATTTTATTATAAGAATTGAGAGATTTCATGAAACAACATATGATATTTTTTGTTAGTTAATCCGAGAGTTGCTGTAAAATAAAATAAAAAATATTTTCAAGAAAAATAAATAATAAACCGACACCAAGTGATTATTCCTTAACTTATTACACAGAAATATTTTTATTGTAGTCAACTGGCGTGTTTTCGCACAACCACAGTAATTTTGCACCACAGAGTGGAATGCTTTTTGTGGTAACCCTTTTTTGTTACCCACATTTATTTTAAATCAAATTGTGAATTTGATACGTAATTGACGATCATATATAAAATATTTGACATGTCTCAGTAGATATAATTCTTCTAAATGCTAAAAGGTGTAAATTACCAACATAATATACAGTAAAATAACTTTTATTAGGTTGTTAACATGTTTCGGCTCACTCAAAAGGATGCCAAAGGATTTCAATGAAAGTAAAATAACTTTTCCCTCCAGTCTGTACTATCCATCCATAATAAGAGAAACTATAGAGATACTAACTCGCAAAAATACAATGTGTAACGATACAGCATCTTTTAACTTACCGAAATTGTGGCTGGAGTTACTCCATGGTCACAAATATGAAAATAAACAACCAAGTAAAAATAAATGATACCGTGCGTAATTTTTAAAAAATGCATGAAAATTAAATGATAGCATTTTCAATAATAACTTCAAAGACCGTGCAATTATAGAATATTCTCATTTGTTTTTGAAAATGGTTCGGAGTGAGCCAAAACATGTCAACAACCTAATAAAATTTATTTTACTGTGTATTATGTTGTTAATTTACACCTTTTAGCATTTAAAATAAATATATTATTACAAGGCGTTGTAATTTATTATACTATTGTTATGTCTCAGTAGAGAAAAAAAACTATCCACGATTTGTCGACTACTTTAACAAAATTCATAAAACATGCATCACGGCATAGATTAAGAATCACTTTCCAACACTATCGCAGTAACGTTAAGAAATTTCATTTTTGTTCATAAAATGAAATGAAATGTTTAAAGAAACATAAAAAACTCGGTATATACACTACATACTTCGTAATACACTAAGCAAATAGTTATGTTTTAAAACGCATACCAATGCTGAAAACGCACATACAGAAGTTACGCCTCACATTCAGTCCTATAATCAAATTATTTTGAGTGTATCTGTAAATAACCGATAAATTCTAAGTACTCAATAATCTACAGAAATCATGCTGTAGTGCACCTCAGTAACGTGCATCAATTTCTTTGAAATAGTATTAAATCATTAAAATACACCACAAACGATTTTTCCCCTTATATCATAATGTAATGGATTTTTTGTGCATCCCTGTAAACGAACTATAATTGCTATTTATACTCTATATTCTGTACAAATCATGTTGCTATCCACCTCAGTGATGTCTACAAATTTCATTATGTTTTTGAAGTGTAAAATCACTAAATAGCTCAAAAAACGATTTTTCAATCTTCACCGTAATATAAAGGAATACTTTTGAGTATTCCTGTAAACTTACCAACATGGTACACACTTCATTTTTAATAACGGACATGCCACACTAAACATGAATAACATATACCATTTGCATGGCAATCCGAGTATATTTGGGCGAGTTAGAGACCGAATGTTGAAGAGAAATATGCTTAGCTCAGTTAGATTAATTATTTAATAATTGTATCCTTTAATTTCCCTTCTAATTGCTGCCCATTCCAACATAACACTTTTGCTGGGACAAATAGATCAAAATTAAAGTTTAAAATGAAATACATAAAGGTTTCTCTGGGGTTGGCTAATAGAATAATTTAATTTACTAAGAATATAATAATAAAAAGAGTCCTTAGAGATTAAATTTAGAATATATTCGTACATTGCATTGTGTTATTTCGAAGTAGCCCATTACCCTTTTGAGAACAATCGTTCTTGCCCCTAGCTGACTTTCAAAGATTGAAACCTAAATAAATAAACACATACTAGGTAATTTAAATGAGAAGACTCCAAATAATTAACATTAACATTTATTTACAATATTTACAGTCATAATTTAAATCAAGAGAGGAATAGAAATTACTTATTTTCTTTTATGTTATATTACAAATTCATGTACTTGTTTTTATCATACTTAATCCGCTTATACAAGAAGAATAATGTAATTCTTTTTGGCATTACTACCAGCAATACCCTATGCTACGAAATACTCAATTTGGTAAGGAGGAAATACTTGGAAAACGACTTAAAAGTATGCCTTTACTTTCCTGGAGACACCAGATTGTAGAGAACCTTTTCCTCATCATCTGAGGCTTGGCGTGTTGCTTATTTTTGGAGGCACTAGATAGTAGAGAACCTTTTTCTCATCATCTGAGGCTTGGCGTGTTGCTTATTTTGGAGGCACTAGATAGTACAGAACATTTTCATAACAAGAAAACCCTCACTCTCTCATATTTCTCAATTTCCGAACTTCGATCTCACTTTAAATATCTTGTTAAAGACTCTCTTCTGGAGAGCAACATCCTCGTCTCGATTTTTAGCAAGTAGTCAATCTTTCCTTCTTTTCGGCGACCCTTCTCTCAAAATTACCACCCAAAAAGGGCGTGTCTTCATCTTTCTCTGATTTGCTGGACCTAGCTTTTTGGCCCTCCTTTAATTAAAATTTGCATATCTTGTTCCTTTTCATTGGCTATTCAGTGCCCGCATAATTTACTGCTTCCCTTCTTCTATCTTGTTTGTTTTCTTGTTCTAGACTGTGTGTCTACTGATGGTATGTCCGTGAGAATCTCATGTCCAAAGATCACCTGCTTTATTTTATGGTTCTGTTTGTCCGAACCATCAATACCACCGACAGAAATTTATGGCTTTCGGTCTATCACATGCCGTCATCTTGACTGCTTTCTTTAACCTTTGAACCTGCGCTTCTCCGCATCAACATGCCACACACGAATACACGATAATGCGAAAAGCTTTCCATTACCGAAGACAGGCTGAAAGATGAACAGACAAACTGAATTCATAACCGCCTTTCAACGATGTTGAAAAGTGTTAAAAAAAATAGTAGTAATGAGTACTTTAACAAAATATTCAAATTCCGCCAATCAGGAAGACAGATTTAACAGTATTGGATCTTGGTGAAACCGATACGGGACCTCCACCGAAACTTTCCTTTTACAAAAAAATAAAAATAAAGTAAAATAAAATAATGAAAATCTGAGCATCCATTTAAAAATTATGCATATACATACATAATAGTAGATACAAACGAATTGTATAAGTTCATTTGTTGGAAGTCGGTTAAAAAGTAATATTTAAGATGAAAAAAAAATAAATCGATTACCAGTGATTGTTTCTTAACCCCTCGACTGCTTGTCGAATTATATACGTCCCAATGGATTATTTTTTATTCTATCCACCACTTTTTGAAAAATAATCTCTGCCCATACACTCGCATTAGGATATTTTCAAGAGAAATCTAACACAAAGAAAAAAATAGAAAACTCTGTTACAATTTAATAGAAAAATAGTCACCAGTCTTGGCTCGTAATCCAATATTTCTCCGATTAATTCCTTCGCTGCGAGCGGTACGTGTACAGTACATGCCGTATAAGATGCCTGAAATCATTGAATTTGTACACCAGTATTCTAAAACAAAATTATTTACCTTAATTTAATAAATTTTTCGCGATTAAATTAAATAGAAATTATAATAGAAAAATACTGGTGCCCAAGATTAAAATAAGCACACTTGACGCTCTTTAGGAAGGGGTTAACTATATTTTTGCAAATTACGTGGGGAGGGGTGTTGTGTATAAATTCTACAGAACATACACATGGCTGCACAAAAGAATTTCTAAGTAAGTAGTACTGTCTTTAGGCCTGAATTGCTTAAGGGTGGGTTTTAATTATGCTATACATTTTCCAGCTAAAAAATATTTAGTTTGCTAAGAGATGTTTGTAGCATGTAAACAAATTCATATATCGTTCTATGCAATGAACTGGATATATTGCCGTCTATGGATGGTAATTTCTGGAAGTTACTTTTAGTTGTATTAAGCGTTTTTGACCTGAATTAAATTTTACCTAAATATTTCTGGTATATATCGTAATCTGTATATAATATACAGGGTTGTACAAAAGGATTCCAGTAGATTTCCGAGTAATAGCCGATGTTGCTGCAGGTTAACTTTCAACTGTGTTATGCGTTTTCTAACTGAAATAAATTTTAGCATACTACATATAAATACAAATCTATAAATCATACACGCGGTTTAACAAAAGAATTCGACTAGCTTTCCGACTATGAACGGCATTTGCTGAAATCAGGTTTTCGAATTTCTTATACACACTCTCAGAAAAAACTGTAAATTTATGAGCGTTTGCCCTTTAATTTTCACGGGCAACAGCCTTATTTGATGAAAAACGGTCTGATCCATTAAATAAGGAGCCTTATCCCTTAGATACTTAGAAAATTAAGGACAATTCACATATTCTTACAATTGTGTCGTCTCGTTGCAAAACCGGCCAACTCCTCAAAATTTGAAAATGTCTTTTTTCAGCTTTTTAAGTTCTAAGTAAACGTTTATACCATCTGAAAATAATAAACAAGCCTAAGCCAGTCAAATCTCTGTGTTATATGCGTTTGAAAATTATGATGTGCTGCAAACCCGGCCAAATCCATCAACCGGTGAGGTTCAAAAGCGGCCATCTCCATATTCGCTAGAAGGCGCTTCTGCTTCTCCCTACAATAACCTCTCACTTGTTGATTAGATTAACGTTATAGTGTTTTCTCTCGCCTGTGACTATTCCTGCTTGGTGCATACAAAGTTTCCAATAAAAAAACTTCTAATAAATTCTTCTAAAAAATTTCATGTTTTCTCTGACTATGGAAAAGTTTGTGGAAGAAGTATCTCCTAATCAATCAAGGAAGAGTTAAAGTGACCCTACGACGTGGAATAGGAACAAAGCCAAAGTTCAAACCAAAGTTCAGGGTAATGTACACCTTGTGATAACCAGGGGCGGATTAACCCCTTGAAGGACACTGGGATATAATAAATCCCACTTAATTTTAACTCCCAAAGACCACAATGACACCGGAATTTTAGAATCAAATTTCGCTTTTATAATGTACGTGAAGAAAAGCGTTTACTTATTTGGAAATAAGTTTGTTGTTAAATCCCGGTGTGATTCACTGATTTCAACATTTTAGAAACATAAGTACTTTTCCCCTGAAAGGGTTAACATGTTTTTATGCTCTAGGCCTTTACTTTTCAGCGCCCTCCTCCTTCGCTTTCATAAAACTGTAAATGAATTTTCTCTGATAAATTTAAGAAGTTTTTAATCTATTTCATTTTTTAATAAAATATTATTCCATTTAATTTTAATTTTTTTTTATAAATTTTACTATTTTGAGGATTGTAGATGGGGAATGAACGACCTTTTGTTACAGTTAAAATCTGAGAGAATACATTTGTGATTACATTTTCATAATTTCTGGCAATATTTTTTTCAAGTACTGCCCTATTGTTAATCCAAGAAATCCAAGCTGTGGGCACTCTTCAAATGCTTACCGATGATCCTCAATTCCCCCTCAAACATTTTTGTGTATTTGCTTCCCCTAAACACCCAATGTCACATTAAATTTAGCAAAAATTAATTTCTGGTTTGTTGCAAAACCGGCCAACTCCAAAGTAAGTTGCAAAGCTGGCCAAATCCAAAACAAAGACTTAAATAACTCCCTCATTTCATGTGCCCCTTGTCGGCGGCGCAGTTTATTTAATGTGTAAAATAGTTTCTTTAATTGTATAAATAATAATTATTCAAAATTAGAGTTAAGTAAGCATGCATTCGCTTACCTGATTGGGCGATGAAAGCATTTAGTATATCCAATAAATAGATTGGTGACGTGTTGCAACTTCCTCACGTATATTATTATCCGTTAGAGTATTCCGGATTATCTATAAGATCACTTCTGCAAAATAATAAAATTAGTTTCGTTGAATAATCACTGTAGAATTAATAGAGTATTTCCTTTCGATTAAATTTAGGTTTAATATACGTTTTGATTACATAATTACACAGAGCATTTACATCGCTCTGACATTTTCACACACTACATTTTATAAAGAAATTCACACAACAACTGACTAAAGTCTAAAGAGTTTTTTCATGTCCTTGGTAGCCTTGGATGACGTCACTGGGAAAAGCACATGATAGCACGTGATAATCATTCTTTCACGTGGGCGTTTATTCCATGTACTTAGCTGAGTTGAAAACAGTTTATGAGTTGGTATATCCGACGAGATAATTAAAGTTGTTTACTGCAATTTTAAAGTACTTTATTATTATCTGACGATTGAAGAGTAGTTGATTCCGAATAGAAGATTACCCTTTAATTGCAATTTCCGTCACTCCCCCTTAATCTTCTATGTAGGATAAGGAAGTAAGTTCAGATTGTTTCGGTGTTTAATGAATTCAGGTTTGGGGTTGGGCTTGGTGAGTGAATCTGCGGTCATAAATTCTGTGGGACAATACTTTAAATCTATTATTCCATCTTCCTTGAGTTGTCTTATCGCGTGGAATCTGATATCTATATGTTTACTTTTTCGAGTATGTTTTTCACTTTCAACCATTTTTATACATGGCTGATTGTCCTCGTATATTGTTATGGGTTTCTGTTGTGGTAATTTTAAATCTTCCAGGAGTTTTATCATCCATAGTATTCCCTGTGCTGCGTTACTTACAGAAATGTATTCAGCTTCTGCTGATGACAGAGCAACGCATGTTTGTCTTTTCGTTGTCCAATGTATGGGACATTTTCCTAACATAAATATATTTCCGCTGGTGGATCGTCTAGTTTCTGGATCACCTCCCCAATCTGCATCTGCGTAAACTTCGAGAATAGGCTTATTTTTCGAACTTAGCGTCAGGTTGAGGTGTTTTGTGTTGTTTAAGTATGTTACGATTCTTTTGACTGCTTTCCAGTCTTTTTCTCGAGGGGTTTCATTTCTACGGCTGAGTATGTTGACCGCTGCTGAAATATCGGGCCTGGTTAATGTTGAGATGTAGAGTAATGTTCCCGTTGCTTGTCTGAATTTAATATTGTTAGGTAATAGATTTTCATCATCGTTGAGTCGATTGTAACCTGCTTCCATAGGTGTGCTGTAAGGTTTTGCGTTTTGAAGATTGAGTTTATCTACCAATTCTTCAATTTTTGAATTTTGGTTTAAGTAGAAATTTTTATCGTCTCTTTTTATATTTATTCCGAGATAGTTATTGACTTCTCCCAAATCTTTCAATTCATATTCCCTTTTGAGATTGTTTATTAATTCAATTATATCTTCGTTTTTTCCGGCGATTAACAAATCATCCACATATACTATAATGTATGTCGAGTTTTCACCATTTTCGCGTATAAAAAGACATGAGTCAGATGTACTTTGTATAAAATTTAATGCTTTAAGACTTTCAGAGATTTTCGTGTGCCATGCTCTGGCGGCTTGTTTAAGCCCGTATATTGCTTTTTGTAATTTACATACTTTGTTTTGTTGATTTGGAGCTATATAGCCTTCCGGCTGTTTCATGTATACCTCTTCTTGTAGGTTTCCGTGTAAAAACGCTGTATTCACGTCGATATGATTAACTTTAAGGTTATGATTTAATGCTGCTATGAGAAATGCACGGATTGTGGTATGAGAGACAACTGGAGCAAAGGTCTCGTCATAATCTACTCCGAATTTCTGACTGTATCCCTGTGCCACGAGTCGTGCTTTATAGGTTTGCACTTGGTTTAGGTTGTCGCGTTTTAATTTAAAAGTCCATTTTGAACCTATCACTTTCTTGCCTGGTGGCGGATCGACTAATGTCCAAGTTTTATTTTTAGCTAGGCACTTGATTTCATTTTCGGTGGCTTTGAGCCAATTTTCCCTATCGTGTGGATTTTTCATTTCCATGATATCGTTCCAATTCTTTGGTTCATTTGATTGTGTGTCTTTAACTAAACAGACAAATCTATCTGGTGGTACTCCTCTGTTAGATCTATTTGACCTTCTTGGTTCTATTTGTGTTTGTTTGGACTCGCATGGTTGTTTTTCATTATCATTAATGTCAATTTCAATGTAATTTTTATTCTTCTCTTCTTGATTTCTATCATCAGTGGAGATTTCTTCGAGATTTGAATCTTCCTCAATGTTGTTTGAGTGTTTTATTTCATGTTCTATGAATTTTACAGTCCTGGCAATTATTATTTGTTTGTCTTTTGTGTGTATGCGATATCCTTTGGAACGTGTGTCGTAACCTAGAAAAATACCTTCTTGCGCTCTATTATCTAGTTTTCCTCGATGTATTTTATTAATGTAAACAAATGCTTTACATCCAAAGGTTCTTAAGTGTTTGAGATCAGGTTTGATACCTTTCCATAGTTCGTATGGAGTTTTGTCGTTCGCTCTTGTTGGTAATCTGTTTTGTAAATATGTCGCTGTGTGTATTGCCTCTCCCCAAAATTGTTTATTTAAATTTGCTTCTAAAAGCATGCTACGTGTCATATCGAGTAGGCTTTTATTCTTCCTTTCTGCCACGCCGTTCTGGCTCGGGTTGTGTGGAATTGTGAATTGGTGTAATATCCCGTTTTCCTTTAGATAATTGTCTATTTCGTTGCTATTATATTCTCCTCCATTATCGGATCTTATTTCTTTTGGTTTTCTACCGAATTGATTATTTACCATTGCAATGTATTCTTTTAATTTATCAATTACTTCGCTTTTCTTAGATAGTAAGTATATAGTTGTATATCTCGAGTAATCGTCGATGAATGTGAGAAAGTATTGTTTTTCTCCTAGTGTTGGTGTACTTATAGGTCCACAGACGTCGCTGTGTATTAAATCGAGAACTTTGTTTGCTCTATTTGTAGCCGATTTTGGATATGGCGCGTCGTTTAATTTAGATTTGATGCAGGTTTCGCATAATTTATTATTGTGTCTGCAGTTTTTAATTTTTATTCCGGTAGCTAGCTGTTTGTTAACAATTGTTTTGATTGCTTCATAATCACGGTGTCCTAGTCTTCGATGCCATACTTCTAAACATTCTTTATTATTATTACAGCTTAGTGTGACGTTTGCATAGTTTTCTGCATTTTCTGAGTGGTTTGTTTGTTCGATTATGTATAAATTATTTTTGTTCTTCGCTCTTATATAAATTTCACCGTCGAACGTTAAGTCGCACTTGTCATTTTCAAAGATTAATTTGCATCCATTTTTAGTTGCTTTGCTTACGGATATTAAATTGGATTCTAGTTCTGGGACGTATAGGACTTCCTGTAGTCTTGTGAGTTTTATTTCTCCATTTGGGGATTTCGTTTTTATTAAAACGTCGCCTGAACCGAATGCTTCGAGTTTGTTGCCGTTTGCGATGGTGACTGATGATTTTTCAAAATTGTTAAATTTATCAAATAACCTCTTATCATTTGCAATGTGTGAGGTACTGCCACTGTCGAGTATCCAGTTTTGTTTTCCTAATTTTTCTGTTATTAGTACGCGATCTTCTGATTGATTAGTTTTTGAGCTTATTTTCTGATCATTCGCGTTATCGTGACAGTCAGTATTCTCTTTATAATTCTCTGTGTTTTCATAGCATAGTGATGATGAAAAAGGTTTAGCTTTATTTTTATTATTAAAGTTATTCACATTTTGATATGTGTGTTTGTTTTTGTTGTGCTGTGTGTATCTGCTCTTGAGGTGATAGCACTCGCTATTATTATGATTTGTCATCTTACAGTGACTGCAATATTTTGAATTTCTTTTGTAGTCGTTATAAGTGTGTTTTCTTTGTGTTTTAAATGCCTTTTCAGAGCTGTTGTTTTGTTCAGACATTTCTTGTCTGCGATTATACTCATCTATGAGTTTACTTCTGATAAAATCTGGGGATAATTCGGCTTCGGGCCTTGCCTCTAATGCTGTGATAAGCGTGTTGTAGCTGGGCGGTAATGAGCATAGAAATAGTGCAGATATGTGTGAGTCATTTATATTCTCGCCTATGGCGGATAATTTATCTACTATTTGTAGAATATTTGTTATATGATTTATCATATTACCGTTTTCGGGCAGTTTAGTACTGTACAGTTTTCTCAATAAATACAGTTTGCTACTCAGATTTGCTCTTTCATGCGTACGTTTGAGAACTTCCCAGGTTTGCCTGGCTGTGGTAGAATTTTTTACATGCACAATTTGTGCGTCATCTATGCTTAGATTAATTAAAGCTCTCGCCTTTCTATCTCTTTTGTTCCAATCCTCATTTAAAGGAGTTGGTGGTTGATCACTTATTACTTCAAATAAGTCTTCTTTAATGAGAAGCATTTCGAGCTTAAATTTCCAGTTGGAATAATTGCTCGAATTTAGTTTCTCGATGAATTGGCTTTCTTTAAATGTAGCCATTTTTATTTTCTATCTTTAATTATTTTTAAAGATATTCAATTTAATTTAATACGAATCGCTTTTCTTTGCGTTCGTTTTTATTTTCTATAAAGCGAGTTTTTTCAGCATATAGCTAATGTGCTTAAAATTTTTATTTAATACATACTATCAGTCTTTCATAATCTGTCGGCGGCGCAGTTTATTTAATGTGTAAAATAGTTTCTTTAATTGTATAAATAATAATTATTCAAAATTAGAGTTAAGTAAGCATGCATTCGCTTACCTGATTGGGCGATGAAAGCATTTAGTATATCCAATAAATAGATTGGTGACGTGTTGCAACTTCCTCACGTATATTATTATCCGTTAGAGTATTCCGGATTATCTATAAGATCACTTCTGCAAAATAATAAAATTAGTTTCGTTGAATAATCACTGTAGAATTAATAGAGTATTTCCTTTCGATTAAATTTAGGTTTAATATACGTTTTGATTACATAATTACACAGAGCATTTACATCGCTCTGACATTTTCACACACTACATTTTATAAAGAAATTCACACAACAACTGACTAAAGTCTAAAGAGTTTTTTCATGTCCTTGGTAGCCTTGGATGACGTCACTGGGAAAAGCACATGATAGCACGTGATAATCATTCTTTCACGTGGGCGTTTATTCCATGTACTTAGCTGAGTTGAAAACAGTTTATGAGTTGGTATATCCGACGAGATAATTAAAGTTGTTTACTGCAATTTTAAAGTACTTTATTATTATCTGACGATTGAAGAGTAGTTGATTCCGAATAGAAGATTACCCTTTAATTGCAATTTCCGTCACCCCTTCCACCTTATTTTGTGGTTTCAAATATACTGTCCTAATGACTATAAAACGAAAGAGTTTTGGTTCCAATCTTATTTTGGCTAAGTATGGTAAAAAATCAGCTTTTCCCGAAAATTTCATTTTTTGGAGATGGCCGGTTTTGCAACTAGACGACACAATTGTTCCCGTACAATTACCCATCTGTTAGCAAAAACACGGTATGAACACATACATTTTCCTCCGCTATGGTGTAACCCTTCATTTTAATCGTGTTTCGAAAAATAATGTCACTTAACCGCGACCGTAACATATTTTATAACCCGCCAAAAAAGCGATTCTGTGATGTTTATCTAACGCGCTACGTGCTACGTAACGGTAAGTAAAGTGTTATTGTGTTTTATAGTGCATTATATCCTGTGCATTATAATGCAGTATAACTTTGCCCCGTAAAATTACGGGCTGCACAAAATGATGGGCATGGATTTTTTTTTTTTTTTTTTTTTTTTTTTTTTTACGGGGTATGACTAGAATTTCTGCTGCCGGCCTCTGCCCGTAATTTTACAGGGACATTTTTAACAGTGTAATTTTAAAATTGTTTACTTAAGTATTGACTTTCACGTTATTAAACACTTTCGTGATAGTACTCTGTGTTGGAAAGTGTTGGAAAATGCCTCATAATATATGCTTGACGCATGATTTTTCTTACGTCTTTTATTATTAATTTGCGTATCAAAAAGGGATTTTATTGAAATTTAAATTTTATTTTTTTGTTTCAAAAACTTCTAAGCATTTATTACCTTTTTGTCATGTTTCCTCACTCAGATTTGCGAACAGAAAATAAGTAATCCCAAAAGACTTTTATTTTATAAAAATGCGACAAACATGAACATCAAATGATACTTTACTGAAACTGTAGCTACATTTGCTCAAATTGTTGCGTTTTTATTTTTCGTGTTTATGTATTTATTTATTTGATTTTACAATCAAACATAAAGTTACTTCAACAATTTGTCACATTTGTACTTTAAATTTTTATTTTGCTCATTCAGTCATAAGAAAAAAGATTTGTTGAGAAAATTTGCCAGTGAATAAAAATTTCTTTTAAATAATTTCCGTTTGAATATTTAAATAACTTTTTAAATAATTGCTTTTTTAGCTACTCTTTAAAAATTCAAACAAATGCTAATTAAAGATAAAAACATCTATTATTTAGAATTTATAAAAAATAAATGAATAATCATAAAATAATAAAAATAAGTAATAAATAAATAATAAATAAATAAATAAATAAATAAATAAATAAATAAATAAATAATAATAAATAAAAGAATAATTTGTTATCATGCAAGAATCAAAGACATATTTATGCGTATTTATGAGTTTTAAAAAAAATGTGTATATAGTATATCATATAGTTCAATATATTTTATCATAAACATTACTTACTATTTATCAAATAATGTGATATTTTACATATTTAAAAATTGCTTGATTTAAAGATTTTTAAATATAACTTTATGCGTTAATATTTAGATACGCATGATCACTGCATTTTGAAAAAGGAATAGAGATACCAAAAAACAAATCGACGAAACATTAGGGCATATCCCAAAGTTTCTAATAATGCTGTACTAATAACCCTAATAGCACAGTAATATACTGGTGTCCAGAAATTAAGGGTCAGTGACCAATTTCAGACATTTCGTCGAATACCTTACTGAAACTCGTTAGGATATGCTCGGAATGCCCTTGAACTTTGAGGATGTAAGGAACATGTTTGACTTCATGTTTTTCAGTGAAGATTTTGTCGCGCTGACAATTAGGGGAGGTGAGTGGGGGGCAATAATAATTTTAATAATAAAATAATATTTTCGATCACCCAAGTAACTAAAAATGCTAAAAATGGTCTGTCATATTAATATATTGAATATTTGATGAGATGTAGATATTTTTATGAAATAAATTTTAACTGCGCTTGCGCGAACTACAAAAAAGATTTTTTTACCATGATTTGATAGTCAATACTGGTAACTCATATAAAAAGATCAGGAAATATTGCGAAAACTCAAAAAGTTACAGTAATAATTGAAAACTTGAAGAGAACACTTGTCAGGATTATATGGATTATATATATATATATATATATATATATATATATATATATATATATATATATATAAACATATAAACATGTCTAATGTAGTCTTCAACAAAGACACTAAAATAGTAAATTAGTAGTAATAATAAATGAAATTTAAAAAAGAATTTATGAAAAACAAAATTCCTCTTAATCAAAAGAAAATTACGCTTATACTACCTATAGACCATAAACTAAATATAAGTGCTTTCACATTTCCTTAAAAGGTCAAAAATAGAAACCATACCGTGTCAAGATTTTATCAAAATAGCAAAAATCGATTGCCTAATCATTAGCTTTGAAGAAAATCAGGGCGCAACAAACAGATGGGGTCAATCGATTTTCTTTCTTCTTTCTCAGTTTATACGGAAACTAATGGGACACTGTTCGGTTCTTTATGCAAAATGTATTAACTGCACTGATATCAATGTCATTATACAAATAACAAATGCTTGCATTTATGTAAGGCATTCAGAATCTTTCAAATCTATTCATTAGTGTAACTCTTTATCATGAATAGGTTCTGGTAACACAAAAGTTACTAATATCACTGTAACATTTATATTTTGAAAAGGTTGTTTCAAAGCTTTTGAAATACATTACAGTGGTGTTCGCTTCATATAGTAATAATGAATGAAATACTTGCGAATTAAAGATGCATGATAAAGTGCATAGCAGACATTAAATGCATTAATTTAGGATAAAACATTTTTGATCTAAATCGCTACATGTTTTAACGGTCATAAACCTGTTGTTAGGCGTACTTATAGTGTATATTAAATATGTAGTTCTGTATAAAGTATAAAACTTATTTTAATTAAATAATGAGTCTTTATATTTATTAATAATTCATATAAACATAATTTAAAGGATTTTGGTGTATTTGAAATTGTCTGCTTCATGTAACATTAATGCACGAATTAGATATCTAATAGTTACTTTAAAGGCGTAGTACTAACTATTATGTTACTCATAAGTGTGTTAAAGAAGAATCAACGCATTGATTAACAAAAAAAATTACTCATCGATAAATAAAACATAGACAATTAACTAACTCTTTCTCAAGTTTTATAATAGACAGTAATTCTAATGATTCCATTTTACATATTTATGTTTATTATAAAAGCTCATTAACAATTCTTTTATGTGCTTGGAATTTCATGCGATTTCTCTATGATCAACTGTCTTGGGTAAACTTGAGTAAAATAAAATAATGTCCTTGTTATTCTATTTTATTATTTATATTTAAATTATTTTATAATCATTGCGTTCATGGGATACGGATTTACTCTGTTTTTTTCTTAAATAATAGTGTTTAAACTGATTATTTTACTAAACTGATTGCGTTTAATTTACTTCACAAAGAAATAAATTATATATTTCGTTATGTATAATACCACAATCGTTTCTAAAAATATCATATTAAATTCTGGGAATATAATTGGATAAACTAAAATTTTCCCGCAAATGGTTGGACAGTTACGAGGTAGCCATTTAGGGGTCATTCATTAATTACGTCACGTAAGTTTTGATTTTTTTTTATCCCTCCCTCACCCTGTGTCATAGGTTGACACACTCAAGTGATATCCTTTCCTGTATTGTGACATCACATTTTCTGCTACTATTAATGTAAAGCTAATTTTATGCAAAAAATGGGGAAAATATTCTTAATTCTACCTCAATAAAAATATATAATATGCAGCTTCCACTATAAAACCTTAGAAGCTACCTATTATAATCGTCCGATGGAAAGCAAAATTTCGGTACATCTTCATTAATAATGACCCCCATAAAAGAAAACCCTTCCGTTCAAATGTATACATACACACACACATACATATATATATGTGTATATATATACATATATATATATATATATATATATATATATATATATATATATTGTCGCACCTGAATTAATTAACAAATTTGGATGTGACTGAGCATTTACAGAAAACACAGCAATATATCAGCCGAGTTCGTTGGCCAGCTTGTCTCAAAATGGCGGTTCCTTAACGATTTCAAACTGGGTCAAATATACAAAAAAATTAGAAATCCAAAATTTCTCGTTCGTTAAGTGCCTAAAAAAGGCTTTGAAACAATATTCTAAACCGATTATCATATGTTTCTATTGTAAAAAATAGCTGAAGTATAGTAACTTGATAATTTAGGGTGGTTGATATTTAGAACAAGACTGGGATTAATAATATGGGATTCTTCTGTAATCGGGTTCACAGCGAGTTTTTTTTTATTTAATGTGGTTTCTCGCAAATTTAATTTCATTGTTGTGAAAATTGTTTCTACTTTCATATCCTTAAAACTATATAGTCATCTCATAAAATGACGTCGTAAAATAAAAAAATACACTGGTGTTCATAAAATATTCTCACACACGCTTGCGCACGCACACATACGTTAAAACGGATTCGCACTTTCTTAAGTCGTACAAGGCAGTAAAAGGTTAATAAAAGATTTGGTCTCAACTAATTTTCTGGTTCTTGTCTGTGTAACTTCAATTACGCTGTGTAGCTTCAAATCGCAACGCGCGTAGCGCCATCTAGTAGTTCTTTCTCATTTTACAACATACGTACCTAACGATGTCCGCCAGCGTCAAATTCTCGCCTCTTTGACGATACTTGGCAATTTATCGACAAATTTGGCGACAACAATAAGTTGCTATAAATGAAGCCAACTTGTCGATAGCTTGCTAATTTCTCGAAATTCCTTTCGAATTCAATATTAACGAAAACTGTATATATTCTTCTGTGCAGCTTAGCTTTCGAGTTTCCGAGTAAAATTAGTCGAATTTTTAAGAACAAGGAAAAAGAAAGCTACCTTTTGCGAAATAATTTAATTTTAATAAACTTCATTATACAGTTTAAGAATAATGTCTATCTGGTGATTTTCATATTTTAGATGTTGCGTCACAACTTGTTAATCCTGTCCCCTTCCACTGTCACACTGTGTCACACTCTGTTCCCCCCCCTTTTTTTTAAGTGTCACCTAACTAATGGATAACACCTTACTAGAACGAACCAACATTTTTTACCAGAACTTGAAGGGCTAATCAACATTGGCTTCGTAAATGTTAACATTGCTTTTCTTGGTTTTTTCTTGACATTTTCTTGACTAGTTAACGTGCTCAGGAAATATTCTCGCGCAACTGATATTATTCTCTCATCCCATCAATATATACAGCAGTCTTCGGTAACATAGAGAATTGAATCACAACCTTTGGGTCACAATTTGATGAGATGAGGTATTTTTTTTACTAACATGAAAACATTTACATATTTTTATAACAGTGAAGATGAAATTATCTAAAAATTTCTTACTTATAGAATCAAATATCATTAGATTATTGTTATCGATTAAAAAAAGAAAACAAGAAAAATCCAACTGATTTTTATATAAACGAACACTGAAAGAAAAAGTTATCTACCGCCATTTTATATAACAATCTTATTTCAGTAAATATTGATACGTACATACTTTTGTTTTGGACGGAAAAGGCTAAAAGTTTTTTGTTCGTTGCTTTTGTTTATCGCGTAATAATTATGTTACCAAGTGAAAAAGTAAAAATTTAATACAGACAGAAACTTTTTGCATCAAAATTAATAAATATTGCTTTGAAGAAAAAAAAACTTTACTTAAACCTTGAATGATGATACCATATCCGTGATTTTATCTTTCGCCGTTTCACATCTACGCTACTCGCAAATAAAATCAAGTTCAATGCATTATATATCAACTAAATATCCTAACACAGCATAGTCACCAACTCTTATTACCCTCATTTCAGAAAAATGATGGTTATAAAGAGTCACTTTGACGTCAATATGTCCGGTGCATTCGTGACAAGTTGCAAATTACGTTGTTTTTATATTTCTTGTGATCTGTGATTCAAAAAATTCAGTGACTTTACAGTGAAGTCATGAAATTATGGTCATTTAAGTTACACTTTGGTCACCGTTGTGATTGTAAATTCATTACTGACGTTGACGTAACACTACACCGAGTGCTGTGTTATTAGTGTATTGATTGAATATGGAAATCTTAATTTGAGACAAAAATAAATAAACTATACTATAAAAAAAACTAATGAAAAGGTGACAAATAAATTACGAATATGGCAATTTATATTCTATATTCAGATGAATAATTTTCATTTTTATATTGATGGAATAGCAAACAAAGTAAATTTACGTAACAGTATAAATAAAATAATCTAATTTTGTAACTTTCCGATAAATTTTGTGACAGTAATTTTTAAACATTTGAAACGGTTGTAACTTAAAAATTCCTTATACTCTAAATCTTAAAAAAAAATGCGTCATTAATTTGAAAATCAAAATTAATACCAGAAATAAATAATTACAATGATGACCTATATCAGAAAAGAAAAGTACGGTTCATTTGTGAAAAGTATAATTATTTAGAATCGGTCGAAAAGAAAATAATTCACTTATCAAATATTATTGGAAAAAGTTTCAAAAAAGTTCCAAAACTTCAGTTGTGAAATATCACATAAAAAGATTTGAGATTTGTCATCTTATAAAAAAAATATCTTTAAAGAAAAACTTTTGCGTGATATATCTGATATATTTTCATTTAATACTGTTTCGAAAGAGAAGAATTTGCTCAAGGCTTAAAAGTAATCAATTCCAAAACATAGTAGTTTTTGTATTATTTATAATCTTAAAATAGCACATTAAAATGTACATATTTGTAAAAAAAACATACAAAAGAAATATTTATTTTGGAAAGGTTTTAATTCCTTCAGCATTATTGCCATACGTAAAATTAAAATTTATTTCAGCTAAATAAATTGTATAATTTATAGGTCATAGTAAAAGGAAGTTAAACAGATATACATTAGAGATGAGATGAGCTTATTTGTAGCATCTAAACCCGCTCCATGCCCGAAAAGGGCTCGGGCTCTATTTTTAAACAATCTTTGGGCTCGTCCTCAAAGTGCAAATTTTATATATTCACAAATTGAACAAGTTGAAAATTGTACGTCATACGTGACAAATTAGGTGCTTTCGTATTATAACTAGTTTTATAAATATTCAGATCTTGGTGCAATAGCTGCTACACTTTTATGCAAAAATGCCTGAATACAAAATTTATGTTACGTGCAGATTTTCGTATTGTATATATTAATTTTATTTTATGAAATTTACTTTCAATATACTTTTACAAACAATTAATTGCAATTCTATTACATTAAAATTAAACTATGCGCAAATATCCAATACAAGGCAATGTAAAAAAAAATAAAAAAAAAAAACCATCGTTATTATTTCAATGAAATGAATTATGTCGTCTGGTATTATGATATTATTAATTTCCGTAATAAAATAAGGACATATTAAGTTGGCAACATTTTGGCCTTTGTTGGCATTTACTGAAAATTATAATGGGAAACTTAAGCCTAGCTTTGAAATTTTCAGAACTTGAAATCCATATTTAAACTCTTTTCCCAAATAATATCTATTTCTCCGGAAACATCTATCCAAAAAACTGTCGGTAGATTATACGATTGCTATAATTATAGACAATTTTAGTATAAAAATTCGGTTTTTAAATTCAGTAATACGGAAATAATATGACTCCACCTTAAATAGGACGTAATCACCATGGTAAGCAAGAGTCATTACCTATCATGGGATATCATTGAATTAATTACGTATGATAGGATTTAATAGAATGAAGTAAACTTTTATTAATATATTTTTAAGTTTTGATTCGATTTTCATAAAATCTGAAATAGCTCGACTTTATTTATCGACTTTATAGCTCGACACTTTATTTTTTAAGCATTTTTAAGCGTTTTTAACGAAATTCTGTAACTTTAGAAGAATTTTTCTTTGAATAGGCAATAGAAGTGCATAAAATCGTTACATCGTTGTAATGTGTTAAATTATATATATATTTTTTTTAAACAAAATTTGATTTTGCATCTCTGATTTTGTAACTGTTGGACTATGTAGATTCTCAATTGTTTTAGAACTGAGTAGATTCGTTACTTAAGTCTTATTTTTTACGGCCCCATCAGTGGCCGAGAGGATCTGCTCGTAAAAAGCTGGTAAACGTACAGTGCTGGTTCAAATCCGCCTGTTGGCCTAATAGTTCGGAGTTCTCCGTGGTTTTCTTCGACCTTTGAATAACCTTACGTAAATACGGGTTAAGTTTCCTTAAAAGGATCCCCATGATGGCCACTCTCCCTCTGTCTTACATCCCTCATGTAGATAATCGGCCGTCATAAACAACACCAACACCGATCTTTTACGATTGCGGTGGATAAGTGTTCGAGCATGAGTTTTCGCTACGATTTCCTCAAAAGCTAAGCAGCACTAAACACCCTGAAGTATAACAGGATGAATTTGCATGAATCCAATTTTTTTTAACACTTTCCAACCTAGTTGAAAAGTGTTTATGATTTCGGTTTGCCTGCCGTATGGCCGTCTGGCCGTCTGGCCGCCTGCCGTCTGTCCGTGCTCTAACTCCCGTAAATATGCTCGGATTGCCATGCAATTTTTATATATTATTATCGTTATCTATAGCATGTTCCCTATTTTAACTGAAACTTATAGTTTTTTTTACAGGGACACTCAAAAAAATTCCGTTACATTACGGTCTATGGGGAAAAATCATTTGCGGTTTATTTGAATGATGTTACGCAATTTCAAATACATTGATATATATTACTAAGGTGCATTACAAGAAGCTTAATATGGAATATGGTGTGCATAGCACTTATAGTTACTGTACAGGGACAGTCAAAAGAATTCCGTTACATTACGTCTATGGAGAAAACTCGTTTGCGGTTTAACTAAATAATGTTTCACTATTTTAAACGCATTGAAATTTATATATATCACTAAGGTGCGTTACAAGAGGCTTACTACAAAATAGTGTGTGTATAGCAGTCACCGTTCATTTACAGGGACACACAAAAGAATTATCTACTGTCTGTTAACAATAATTCCTGGAAGTGCGTTTTAAGTTGCTGAACGCGATTTTAAAGTTAACTCACTTTTTGTATAATACTTGGTGTGTATAAATTCTGTATTTCATATACAGGGCAGCACAAAAGTTCGCGAACACATTTCCGTTTATTGAAAGAAACTGTAGAAGGAGAATTTTAAACTGTGCTACGCGTTTCCTAACTAAACTAAAATTTAGCATCCTATGTAGTATATATACAAATCTATAGATCATATACAGGGCTGAATAAAAGTATTCGGATATTTTTCCGAATATTGTATATGTTCGAAATATATGTTGGAAATTCCTGAAATTACGTTTTTAAGTATGTTATGCGTTTTCCAAATTGTTTACTTAGATGTTATCTTTCAGCTTATAAAACGGTAATGATTTGTAAAACTATTTTGGAAGCGTTGGAAAGTGTTACATAATCTATGCTTGACGCATGAATTTTCGTTCTTGTTTGGTTTTTTCTACTTCTTACCTTCATCACTAATATCAAGATCTGACACGTCACCATTGTTTTTTTTCTTGCAAAATTCTTTATGTAACTTTCCTGAGATCTAAATAACGCCATATTTCAAATGTCTCTGAAACAATATCGGCCTAAAAAGTCAGAGTTTTAGCGACAAAAACCTATTTCTTTCACTGCAAACTTTGCTGTCGTCAGAAGTGTGTTTTTATCACTCGTTCCATCACATCTAAGCATCGCATAATTTTAATATTTACGTGATCAAATAGAAAAAGTGTAGGCCCAATTTAGTAAACATTAATTAAGTTCAATTAGAACATAACAACCCTTTGTTTCCTCGCATAATGATCATTAGTGGCACAATACACAAATCTTGCAATGAAAACAGAAACAAGAAAAGCATATCAAAGGATAAGTTTAAATGTAAATCTCTTTACTCTATACTGCCAAACACAATTCTCGCTGAAATAAAAAATTAAACAATGTACTGATTTACAGGGTGATTGTAATTAATGTTGCACTTTTAAAAAGCTGTAAAAAAGAATCACTCGTCAGAATGACCTGATATTTCATCTGAGTATACGTGAAGCAATGGGAATTTGTTTTGTTTCAGAAGAAAAAAGTTCGAAAGTGGACCAATAGACGGCGCTGTATTTGCCATAAGATGCTAATTAAAAGACATGCGTTTTACATAATTAACATGTGCACCGCACTTCACACTTGAGACAAAAAGGCGGAGACATGCAGTTCCTGTTATTCTGCGTCCGAGAAGGTAATCATGACACTATCATTGAAGGAGCGGGCTTTGCTTGTGAAGCATTTCTACAAGAATGGCGACCCTACGGTAATTGCATTGAAGAAATTCCGCACATTAAAGAGTTCAAAAATCGACATTGGCCCGATGATTGCATTCGGTCTGAATACGAGGATTGATAAATTTGAAGAGACGGTTTCATTTGATGTGAAATGTGGCAGAGGGAGGAAAGCAACTGATTTCACGTCAGTGGAGGATGCGGCTACAGCATTGCAGGAATCGTCAAGCAGTGCTTTGAGAACGTGCAGTGCACGGAGAATTTCCCGAACTTTAGACATGTCTGTCAGCACGGTTCGTAAAATTTTACGAAACATCCTGCAATGCTATCCATACAAAATTACATATGTTCAGAAGTTGCTTCCTGCTGACCGGCTAAAACAAGAAGCTTTCGCACTGCAATTTCATGCTCGAATGGAAGTGGACAATGCATGGCCATGAAAAATTTTGTGGACAGACGAAACCCATTTCCATCTCTAAGGTTCTGTCATTACTCAAAATTGCAGAATATGGGCAATTAAGAATCCGTTCCAATTGCAACCATTGTTTCTTAATTCTGCAAAGGTCACTATGTGGTGCGGGTTTACGGCAGCATTTATCGTTGGCCCTTTCTTTTTCGAGGAGAACGGTCTTCGGGTTCTGTCATATGTACAGTTAATAGGACAGGTTATGGATCTGTTTTGCGTAACTAGCTCATTCCAACACTGAAACAGCGCGGATGTGTGGATAGCGCAATTTTTATGCAAGATGGCGCTCTTCCGCACATTGCAACACCAGTGAAGTGGCTACACTGTCAGAAATGGATACTCAAATTCCATGAAATTTTCTTCGTTTTTGACGAAACTGTTAAATGCTCCGAGAGAATATATTGTCAAATCGAGTAAATTTTTATCCTCAAATAAGTGAGGAAATTAATTTCGTCAAATTGCTTGTTCGAAAGTGTAAAAAAAAGGCCGGTGGTGCCATCCATTGACAATTTTAGAAGCATCTGTAATTGACAGGGGGACAAATTACATCGCTTTTCTCACGTCTTCAAGGGGATTCGATCGCGCGACCTTTGGTGTGGGAGACCAATGCACTGCCTGCCTCGCCAGTGGGATCTTGCGTGAATTTGATTTTAAATGTATCTACAGGATGTTGATGTGTGTATTTTTAGAAGGTAGATTGTATTTTTATCGGTGCTGTTATAATTTGTGCATGTTTTAATTAATATAGCTATGGTTTATATATATATATAATATTATATATATAATATTATGGTTTTTCTATGGTTAATAAATGATTAGAATATAACTTGATTAATGTAATTTATTAGAGAAATTTCCCTTGTTAAATGAATGATTAGAATATGGTCTAGTTAATTTGTTGGTCAGAAATTATAAATTTTGAAGTGCATATTGGAGGAAAGTTTATCAATTTCAGATGATGGGGGTTAAAATTTTAACACGTTACTGTTCATAGAGCGGAAAAGGATCAGTTATGCATATTTTAAATTTGATTGTTATATAAATATGATATAATAAAAAAGAACTCCTGATTTTTTTTGAACGATTTTGTAACAACAAAAATAATCTGGCCGTGAATGGGGAAACAGTTTAGTCAAATATTTGAGTTTCCATTTCATTAAAAATCAGTTAATTTTGAGACGAAATGATTGTCAAAAATAATGAAATGCTCAAGAATTGCTGAATCGTCAAAAATGAGAGTTTTATTTTTGACAGTGAGGAAACAGTTTCGTCA
This sequence comes from Maratus michaelseni, assembly GCA_963931845.1. NCBI lineage: Eukaryota > Metazoa > Arthropoda > Arachnida > Araneae > Salticidae > Maratus > Maratus michaelseni. The sequence goes on along the minus strand of OZ007589.1, from coordinate 225,667,078 downwards.
GATATTTGAGGTTTCGCGTTTCGCCAAAAACCACGTGACTCTGTGACGAAATGATTGTCAAAAATAACGAAATAAAGCTTAAGGATTGCCGAATCGTCAAAATTTGATTGTTTTACTTTTGAGAGTGTATTGATTCTAAATTTTGGAAATGTCAGAATTATCAGTCGCCATTTCACAACAGCCTGGCCACCATGATCACCTGACCTGAATCCTTGCGACTTCTGGCTGTGGCGATACCTGTGTATGGTGGTCCAATTGCAAACTTAGGTGAATTTAAAACACACATTACGCAACACATTCATAATATCACCCCTGAAACACTCCGATCTGTTATGGAACATGCTTTTTTGCGCTTACAACTCGTAGGAGAAAACTTTGGACAGCATATTGAACATTTCCTAAGAAAGTCGTAGCCGACTTCATCAGTTTTTCCTTTTTCTACGGTTTTCGGCCTAAGGACAAATAAACATCAATTTCGTGTTTGCTTTTTCTATGGTTTTTTGCCTAGGGACAATTAAAACCGATTTTTTCCTATCCGCTGTAGCACCACCTTGTCTTGGTGGATAGGCTTTGAACAAAGAGTGCCACAACAGCATGTCATGTCTTTTAATTAGCAACTTTTGACGGATACAGCGACATCTATCGGTCAACTTTTGAACTTCTTTTCTTTCTCAAAACAAATTCATATTGCTTCACGTATACTCAGATGAAATATCAGGTCATTCTGTCCAGTGGTTCTTTTTTCACAGTTTTTAGAAAGGGCAACTTTAATTATAATCACTCTATAGAACAAACATTTTATCAGTAGATTTATACACTTCTAGGATAATCCTAATAATATTATAAATCCGATAGTGTGCAAATGTTTGGCTGAAGCCAGCGTCAAAATGGAAAATTTAATGGTCCTGTATCTTTGTATATAGGTTGATTATAACCGATAAATGAACATAGGCTAGATTTTATTTATTTTATTCAAATATTTTCTTTAATAATTAAAAATTTCATTATTTTCATAGAGAATAAATGGACACTTTTTCATAAAATTTAACCATTTTACTTTATTGCTGCTAGGGCTTTAATCGTTGCCAATAAATAAAAATATGGAAAAATAATTTTTCCTGAACAATTAATTTTTAATTGAACGATTTTCACGTGAAAAATGAAAATTAAAAAAAATTCAAAAGAAGGTGAATTTCCGTGATATTTGAAAAAAAATATGGAAGTTTGTGATTTTACATGAAGTATGAATATCGGTTACATTAAAAAGATCTTTTTCTGTCAAAAACTGCGTTATAATTAGAAGGAAACATGAACAATAATTATATTATTAAAAATAGATTTCGCTTGGACCATGGAACTATGAAAAAATCCTCCTCGGCTTGGACAAATATGACGTCATAAATAAAACATGTATTTTCAAATATTCGTAATAATACAAGGAGCATGAATATCAATGTATAATGAAAATAGAAAGATAATGGACGTAATATTTAAGATGAAAAACTGAAATATACATTACCAAGTGAAAAATGAAAATTCAAAAGAATTCAAAAGAAGATGAATTTCCGTGATATTTGAAACAACATATGGAGTATTTGTTATTATACATGAAGTATGAATATCGGTTACGTTAAAAAGGTGTTTTTCTGTCAAAAACTGCGTTATAATTAGAAGGAAAAATGAACAATAATTATATTACAGTCGAGCCCGTTTATAGGGAGCCCTCATTTAACGAGATTCCGTATTTAGCGAGGAAAATGGAGTCTTTTGATTTGTATAATGTTAATAATGTATTAAAATATACTCTTTTAGCGAGCAAATGTTTGTACTTTGCTCGGATTTAACGAGGGAAATAATTATGGAAGCATGAAATAAGTACAGACATAATAATTTAAAAAAAGAAAAACATACTGTTTTTCTAGAATTTCCCGTCTTGTTGTAAAGAAAAAAAAAGCATTCTTTAAAGTTATCCAACAACAGGTGCAATCATCAGAGACAGGCATAGATTCTTGGAAGGGAGGTGGTGTTAACTGAATACCAGTCCTATCTGGAGGCACGGCAGTGCCTAGCCAAGTCGAGAAAGCACGGCCATAAGCATACTTTTCTGGAAGCAACTCAGGGCACTTTTGACCCCCCATATCTCCGCGCTGGAGTATCCCAAAAATTTGAAACTTCGTTTTTCTAGAGTATTTGGCACACAGGACCAAAATTTAAAATTACAACCTTCTGTCTTTTCTAGTTCAAACGGTATATGAACTCAAACATTCGATTTTTTGTCACTCACTCACTCACTCGTTCACGCGTCATCAAAAAGATTAGGTAGATCCCGTAACCCTAGAAACTTGACATTTGGAAAAAAGGTGGTGTTAAGGATACAAAGAAAGGAAAAATTATAAAATCCGGAAAATTCGAAGAAAAAACATTCGAAAATTCAACAAATTCCATCGAAATTGAAAATTGAAAATAATACGATCTTGTAGTCTTAGAAACTTAAGATTTGGTGTGAAGGTAGTGTTTAGCATCCAGAAAAAGAAAACATAAAAAACACAGAAAAAATCGAAAAAAATCGAAAAATTTCAAATAATCCGATTTTGTTGCAATAGAAACTTGGAATTCGGAATAAAGGTAGTATTTAGGATGCAAAATAAGGAAAAAACGAAAAATCCGGAAAATTCGAAAAAAAATTAAAAATTCGAAAAATTAAAAAAAAAATTTAAAATTTAAAATAATTTGATCTTTTAGCCTTAGAAACTTAAAATTCGCGGTAAAGATAGTGTTTAGGATTTAGAATAAGTTAAAATAAAAAACGCAATAAAATTCGAAAATAAAATCAAAAAATCGAAAAAAATCGGAAAAATCGCAAAATAAGGAAAATTTGAAAATAATTCGATTTCATAGCACTAGAAAATTGAAATTTGCAATAAAGGTAATATTTAAGATACTAAATAAGGTAAAATTTAAAAATATGGATAATTCGAAAAATACCCATAAATTAGTGCACACGATATATGAACTCAAAGTTTCGATTTTTTGTCACTTACTCTCGCGTCATCAAAAAGATTGGGTAGATCCCGCAGTCATAGAAACTTAAAATTTGGAATAAAGCTAGTGTTTCGGATACAAAGAAAGAAAAAATTATAAAATCCGGAAAATTAAAAAAAAAACATTCGAAAATTTAACAAATTCGAATAAAATTGAAAATTGAAAATAACACGATCTTGTAGTCTTAAAAAATTAAAATTTGGTGTGAAGGTAGTGTTTAGAATTCAGAAAAAGAAAACATCAAAAACACCAAAAAAAAATCGAAAATAAAATCAAAAAATCGAAAATTATCAAATAATCCGATTTTGTTGCGCTACAAACTTGGAATTCGGAATAAAGGTAGTATTTAGGATGCAAAATAAGGAAAAATTAAAAAATCCGGAAAATTCGAAAAAAAAATTAAAAAATTCGAAAAATTGAAAAAAAATCGATTTTGTAGTTTTAGAACTTAAAATTCGGCGTAAACTTATTGTTTAGGATACAGAAAAGGGAAAAATTAAAACACAATAAATTCGAAAATAGAATAAAAAACTCGAAAAAGATCAGAAATTTCAAAATAATTCGATTTTGTAGCGCTAGAAATTTGAAATTTGTAATAAAGGATACAAAATAAGAAAAAAATTAAAAATCCAGAAAATTATAAAAAAAAAATCGCAAAAATCAAAAATTGAAAATAATTTTATCTTGTAGTCTTAGAAACTTAAAACTTGGTGTAAAGGTGGTATTTACTATTCAATAAAAGGATCAATTAAAAAATACGTTAAATTCGAAAATAAAATCGAAAAATCAAAATATCTTTAAAAAATCGAAAATTCGAAAACAATTTGATTTTGTACTGCTAGAAACATTAGTCTTAATATAATTGTCCTATTAGCTAGTACAACGCCCCTAATTGTTTTATGTTATTTCCCCCGGATTATGGTTTCTTTTCTTTCGTTTACGAATTTCGTTATAGAAAATTTCCGCTATAGACTGGCTACGTTATAGGCAATTTCTTTATAGACAGGGTTTTTTTTCTTTCACAGGTTATACTCTATTTACTTCGCGTATTAAATATGGATTGTTAAATGATGTTAGCCCCACAAAAATTTTCACATCTCCCCCTACCCTCCCGACATTACTGGCTGGTTATGGCTTGATAGTCCTTTCTAAATAAAATCATGGTGACTCTAAGATTCACTTGATTTATCTCTAAATTGAACCTAAATGATCCTAAGAAGACGGATCAAATAATTACTATATTGGCATGACAATCAGGTAACTTAGAAGTAAAATCGAAAAATCAATAAATTTAAAAAAGTCGAAAATTTGAAAATAATTCGATTTTGTAGTCCATAGAAGCTTGACATTTGGCAGAAAGGCAGGGTTTAGTATACAAAGTACGGAAAAATTAAAAAAATCCGTAAATAAATAAAAGACTAAAAAAAACGAAAAAAAAACATCGAAAAAATGAATATAGTTTGATTTATTGGAAATTTTCGGAAATTTAAATTTTGGCTTTCTTTTTATACTAAAAAGTTCTTTTATGCTAAATATCAAGTATCTAGGGCTGCGAGTAATATCTCTGATGCATAGCACCTATCCTGGAAGCAATTGAGAGTACTTTTGACACTCCCCCTACCATAACGTAGTGCTTGCCTAGGAACCTGAAATCTCTTTTTATCTACAGTACTTTGCAAACGAAACTAAAGCTTCAAATTTTTGATACCTGTAAATAATAGGGACAGAGTGTGGGCTTAGCGAAAACAGTGGATGATCTTCAAAAAGAACCCAAAATCAAGAAAAGGAGGATTACTTACAAAAAGAAGTGAAATATCATCAAAAACGTCACCTGTAAAAAATGCAGCCAAGTCTCGTGACTCTTTTTCCGTAAAAAGTTCTGAGATCGTGTAAAGCCAAGTTTAGCTATCTTATTAACTCTGAAATTTTCATTCATAAATCACTCCTAGTCTCTACATCTTTAGTTAAATATTATTTTGTGACTTGGCAATTACGTAGCACGAGAATATGATGTATATAATTAGTCTTAATCAAATAATACCATGCCATCCCATAACATATTAAGGTGTAATAACTTCCCTGTGCGTATATAATTAGCCTTAATCATATTATCTCACCCCATCCCATAACATAGTAAGGTGTAATAACTTCACTGTGCTGCGTAATTGCCAAGTCACAAAATAATATTTAACTAAAGATGTAGAGACTAGGAGTGATTTGTGAATGAAATTTTCAGAGTTAATAAGATAGCTAAATTTGGCTTTACACGATCTCAGAACTTTTTACGGAAAAAGTGTCACGAGACTTGGCTGCATTTTTTACAGGTGACGTTTTTGATGATATTGTCCTTTTCCTGGAAGGGTACGGGAGAGAATGAAAGAATCCTAACTCACAAAGAATGGAATTCGAAATCCCTTGGTGCTTTACAGTGTTCAAAGATAGCGGACGCAGGGGAGGTGGGGGGGGGGGAGTTAGGGACGTTTTCAAGTGCCGTCGTTCATGACGACTCCTCCCTTCAATGGGTTGACCCACTCGAAATCAGGTGCAATTACCGGTTTTACAACTACGTGTAAGAAAAAATTATTTTCGGCTTGTGCCTTTTCTTGAGAGCGTGTTTTTTATTCTGCTGCTTAAAATGTCGAAAAGAAAAGTTCTATCCGTAAGAGAAAAAGTGGAAATTATAAAACTCTTGGATAAAGGTGAAAAAAATGTTACAATATGTAAGCAGTATGGACTTTCTTCTTCAACTGTGTCAACTGTTTTAAAAAACAAGGAGTCCTTAATGAAAGAATATGAAGCGAATGTGACCGATTCCAAACGGTTGAAGAAATGTGAAAAAGAGGACTTGGATGAAGCGCTGTTAAAATGGTTTGTTCAGCAACGGAATTCTTGTTTACCGATAACTTGGCCCATCTTTAAAATCCAAGCTGAAAAATTTGCTGCTCAGCTAGATTACCCAGAGTTTTCTTGCTCTAATGGATGGCTACATCGTTTCAAGCAACGTCATAACATCTGTGCAGGAAAAATCATCGGCGAAGCCTGTGTGAACGACAAGGATGTGAAAGACTGGTTATATTGCAGATGGAAAGATGTACGTGAAAATTATGCTGACGATAACATCTACAATGCTGATAAGGCCGGCGTCTTTTACAATCTCACTCGTTATCAAACGATGAAGTTTAAAGGTGAAAAATGTGTGGGCGGTAAGTTGCTAAAAAATCGCTTAACTGTGTTAATGTGTTGCAACATGTCAGGCAAAGACAAGAAAAAACTTTTTATCGTCGGTAAATCTGCAAATCCAAGATGCTTTAAAGGGGTAAAAAGTCTCCCAGTGACTTACAAATCGAACAAAAAGGCATGGATGACTTCTGAATTATTTTTATCTTATTTGCACGAGTGGGATAAGGTGCTTCAAAAACAGAAAAGAAAGATTGCACTCAACATTGATAATTGTTCTGCTCACCCGCAAGTCAGCAATTTAAAAAACATAAAACTTGTTTTCTTACCGCCTTACACAACCTCAGTGTTACAGCCTCTCGATCAAGGAGTTATTCGGAGCTTCAAATGCTATTATAGAAAGCAATTGATTCTCATGATGTTAGAGAGAAATGAAAAAGATCAGGATCTTAAAATTTCTGTTCTTGACGCTATACACCTAATGATAGATGCTTGGGGAAGTGTGACTCAATATTGTATCCAAAATTGTTACAGGAAAGCTGGATGGATTGACAGAAATGAAGGTGACTTCGAAAATGAAGATGACTTGCCACTCTCAGTCTGGTTGCAACAAAATAACATTGAGAAGTTTAACGATGTTTTAAACATCGATGACTACAATAACGTTGATGACGGTGTCTTAACGTCGGGCTTACTCTCCACTGAGGATATCGTCGTGGAAGTGGTAAAACCCCAAGAGCAGGAAGATGCAAGTGATAGTGACTCGGAAGAAGAAACTGTCCTTAAAACCCGACACGTGATTGTGCTTAAGAATCATTACAAAATCTAGAACAGTTTTTTGAAGCAATGAAAAATACTGATGATGCAACATTTAATGCATTAAGTGTTTTAAGACGAAAATTGAAAGAAATAAAATTTTGTAAACTCAAACAATCAACTTTGGAGGAATATTTTTCCAATTCTCAATAAAGATTACAGAGCAGTAACTCACGTAAGTTGTATTTTATGTATATACTATTAGTTATTAACTAGGATTCGGATTTAGCGAGCGACCGGATTTAACGAGCATTTTTCTGTGTCCCCGAGCTCCTCGTTAAATGCGGGTCCTACTGTATTAAAAATAGATTTCGCTTGGACCATGGAACTATGAAAAGAATCCTCCTCGGCTTGGACAAATATGACGTCATAAATAAAACATGTATTTTCAAATATTCGTAATAATACAAGGAAAATGAATATCAATGTATAATGAAAGTAGATAGATAATGGACGTAATATTTAAGATGAAAAACTGAAATATTTTTTATCGATACTGATTAATAATTAGCTTGAATACCAGTCACATACAAATGTGAGTTTTCCGCTAAAATTTACGTCCTGATTGCCAGAAAAAGAAAATTAACAAGAATTATGCCATTAAAAAGAGATTTCTCTGAGGAAAAAATGACGTCATATTTGAAATAAAACGGGAATTTTCAAATGTGTTTTACAAGGAGCGTGAATCAATTCCTTACATTAATAATACAAGGATCGGTAAGTTTAGAAAGTAGATGAGTTTCATGCCATATTTAAAACGAAAAATTTAAATATTTTTTTACCTATACCGATTATTAAGCATGGATATCAGTTGCATACAGATGAGAGTTTTTTGCCAAAAACCACACCATGATTATAAGGAAAAGAAAATTAAATACAAATCTATTATATTAAAATCTGACCGCCTGTTTGTATTTCGCAACTACTCCTTTCAGATTGTCGAAAAAACGCGATTTACTTAACACCGGTTATCTCTGATCCGAGGTTGTCATAAACTCTCAGAATTTAAAAAAATATTTAAATTCCAAGATATTATTATTATTATTATTATTTTGTAAATTTTAACGAAGTTTTTCTAAAAATGGCAACTAAATTTCTAATTTTGCAACTAAAATCCATTTTTGTGGATAAAAAAGAAGAAATAAAACGGATTAATATATTTTTTCTCATTAAAACTGAAAAAAAGAATTTATTTTTAATTTGAATAGATGGTGAAAGAAAAAAAAATCTTGATTACAGTATTACAGTAAAATTTTTGAAAAATAAAAACCTATTTTCACATATTCAAACTTGATGAATCAATTTATTCTGGAGAACAAAAATCGTCTGTCAACATATTTTCATTTAGAAATAAAGATGATTTTTTTCAGTTACAGATTAAATCAAGGAGGCAAATTTAAGCTCCTTGCATTTAGGTCTACAATTATTGCTCCCTATTCACAAGAATTGAATTTAATGAAAAATAATATACTATTTCCATTATCTTTGAAGAATGGCTATTAAAACATTTCACAAAGGTGTTAAAAGTAAAATGGTTTACCAAGTAAACTTGACATATGTTTTTACACAATTCGCCGATTTCAACGATTTTATTTGGCCCGACTTTTTTCATTGATTGCAGTTTCCTTTTCGTGATTATTTGTCACAAAATTTCACTTTTTAAAAACTTACTTATGTCAAGGCCTCTGTAACATAGAAATACTGTATTGTCTCCTATGGAATGTGTTAAAGAGTTAGTTAATTATTTACGTTTCTAATTATCGGGAATGAAATATTTTGCTTAATTAATGCATTTATTCTTCTTTTAATGATATGTGAACGAAGTCACGGGTAACAGATAGTATTTAAATAATTATTTAATTAACAATAGAAATAGATAGTATCTACTTCTTTAATTATTTATTTTTTTCAATACAGTATGGAATTTTCAGTACAAACATGTAACAACATATAAACATGTGTTTATTCTCCAAAATATACATTCAATTACTTAAACTGTGATTTAATTTTGTTAGGGGAACCGTCGGTAGCGTAATAAATTTTCTTATTTTTATAAATAGTTAAATCAGTCTTCAAATTTAATATACATTTTCATCTTTTGATATGTTAAAGAAGTTTGTTCAGCTTACCTGAAATTTTCCTTTTTGCGCCAAGTAATATCCACAGTAATCCAAAGTGTTGTAACGATATTTATCTTATCCATTGATTCACTTATATTGGAATAATAAGAAATAGTATTAGTAGAAAATAACAATTGTGTGAAATGAGCAGAAGATTCATTTTCCTTTGAATATAATATTATAATTCTTGGCTAGATGCACATGTTTAAAATCGCGTTTTGGACGCTGCGTATAAGTGCTCCAATTTTACATTATATTAAATATATTTACATCATATATATACAAGAGCGTCTTAACTGCTCGGATACATTTTGGAAACTGAAGGGAGATTGTTATTTGAGTTCTGTGCACACGCGCGGGACAAACAGCTGTAGTTTGAAGGAGGGAGATCTGCAGTATTTCTCCAATTAGTTAGTTTCGACAGTCTCTGGTTTTATTCACTGTTTTGCATCTGCGGTTGTCACTTAAAGTACTTATAGTTAAATGGGGTCTGGTTTTTAACGTGTTTTTCAATCGTTCGCTGCACGTGGAGATTAATTAACTGCATAAAAAAGATTTCTCCGTCACTCCCCCGTAATCTCCTGTGTGGGGAATGGTTGAAGATTCAGTTTCTTACGGTGTTTTTCATACACAGGCTTGGGAGTGGGCTTCGTGAGACTGTCGGCTATCATTTCTTCACTAGGGCAGTATTGTAGATCGATTTTTCCTTCTTCTTTCATAAGTTTGATGTTGTGGAAACGTATGTCGATATGCTTGGATCGCTTAGTATCTTTATCGTTTTCAGTCATTTTTATACAGGACATATTATCCTCAAATATCGTGATGGGTAGTTTTTGTGGAATGTTGAGGTCGCTTAGCAAGTTTGTTATCCAACTTAATTCTTGTGCTGCGTTGCTAGCTGAAACGTATTCAGCTTCGGCTGACGAAAGTGCAATGCAATTTTGCCTTTTTGTAATCCAGTAAATCGGCGATTTTCCTAGCATGAATAGATTTCCTGACGTTGATTTACGTGTTTTCAAGTCACCAGCCCAGTCTGCATCGGCGTATGCTGTTAGGATGGGCTTGCTGTTTGCGCTAAGAGTTAAATTCAAATTTTCTGTAGTTTTGAGGTATGAAATGATTCTTTTTACTGCTGACCAGTCCTTTTGGCGTGGTGTTTCGTTTCTACGACATAATATGTTTACTGCTGCAGATATGTCAGGACGCGTGATTGTTGATATGTAAAGTAATGTGCCTGTCGCTTGTCGATATTTCGTGTTATTAGGCAAAAGATTATCGTCGTCTTCAAGTCTGTTGAATCCAGCAATCATGGGTGTGTAATGAGGTTTCATGTCGTTTAAATTCAGTTTTTTCACTAGTTCCTGTATTTTATTGTTTTGATTTAGGTAATATGTATCGTTGATTTTATTAATGTTTATGCCTAGGTAATTATTCACTTCTCCTAAGTTTTTTAGTTCATATTCTTTCTTAAGTTGGTTTATTGTTTCTTCGATATCACTGTCCTTTCCTGCTATCAGGATATCATCTACATAAATGATGATGTATATCGGATTTTCTTGATTTGATTTAAAGTACAGACATGGATCATTTTTGCTCTGTAAGAAATTATTGTTTGTGAGTGTTTTCGATATTTTGGTGTACCAGGCCTTTGCGGCTTGCTTAAGACCGTAGATGGCTTTTTGAAGTTTACAAACTTTTCTTTCATCGCCGGGTTTAATATACCCGTCTGGTTGACTCATATAAACAGTTTCAGTTAATTCACCATGCAAGAATGCTGTGGTTATGTCAACATGTTTCACGTTCAAATTTTTGTGCAATGCAGAGATGAGAAATGCACGTATTGTAGCGTGCGAAACTACAGGTGCGAAAGTTTGATCATAGTCAATCCCGAATCTTTGACTATATCCTTGTGCTACTAAACGCGCTTTATAGCTTTGAACATTTCCTAAATTGTCCTTTTTTAGTTTAAAAGTCCATTTTGAGCCGATAATTTTTGTTCCGGGTGGTGGATCTGTTAAAGTCCAAGTGTTATTTTTTCTTAGGCATTGTATTTCATTTTGTGTTGCTTTTATCCAATTTTGTTTATCATTAGTATTTTTCATTTTTTCGATATCTTCCCAATTTTCGGGAATGTTTTCAGATGAACTATTTATGAGACAAACATATCTGTCAGGAGGAATGCCTCTATTTGTCCTATTAGACCTTCTTGGTTCAATTGGTTGCTGTTTGGGCACGGATGGTGTCTCCTCACTGTCAAGTTTTTTTTCTAAGTGATTTTCATGTCTATCCGGTAATTGTGTATTGTCATGTGATGTTTTTGTGGTGTTTTGCATCTCCTCAATGTTATCTGAGTCTACATTTTCATTTTCAAGAAATTTTACCGTTCTCGCTATTATAATTTGTTTTCCTTGTGTGTGAATGCTATAACCAGTCGATCGTGTGTCATAACCTACGAACGTTCCAGTTTGAGCCCTGTTATCGAGTTTTCCTCTATTTACTTTATCGACGTAAAATAGCGCTTTACAACCGAATGTTCTTAAGTGTTCTAAATTCGGTTTAACTCCTTTCCATAATTCGTAAGGTGTTCTGTTGTTGTTTGCTTTAGTTGGGAGTCGGTTTTGTAAATATGTTGCAGTGTTTATGGCTTCACCCCAAAAATGTTTGCTTAATTTTGCTTGTGATAGCATGCTTCTAGTCATATTTAATAAACTTTTATTTTTTCTCTCCGCAACTCCATTCTGGCTCGGATTATGCGGGACAGTCAATTGGTGTAAAATTCCGTTCTGTTTTAAGTATTCATCTATCTCTTGATTTACATATTCACGACCGTTATCCGATCTAATTTCCTTAGGTTTTTTACCGAACTGATTGTATATCATCGTTATATACTCTTTTATCTTTTCAGCAACTTCGCTCTTTTTAGACAATAAATATATCGTAGTATATCGGGAATAGTTATCAATAAGAGTCATAAAATAAATTTTTCCGCCTAAAGTCGGTGTATCTAAAGGACCACATACGTCACTATGAATCAAATCCACGATATTAGTAGCTCGGTTTGTTGCTGATTTAGGATACGGCATGTTAGTTAATTTAGTTTCGATACAAGTTACGCATGTTTTATTTTGATGTTTACATTTTCCTATCTTTATTCCGTCCGCAAGTTGATTTGTTATTATAGATTTAATCGCGTCATAATCTCTGTGACCGAGTCTGCGATGCCAGAGATCTATGCATTGTTTGTTGTCACAGTTATACGTTATGTTTACATAATTTTGTGGTTCTTCCACATCGTCCATTTCCTCAATAATGTATAAATTTTTCTCATTTTTCGCCCTAATATATATTTCTTCATCAAAGATCAAATCGCATTTATTATCGTCGAAGATTAGTTTACACCCGTTTTTAGCGGCTTTACTAACCGAAATTAGGTTTGACTCTAAGTCTGGGACATAAAGCACTTCGCGTAATTTCGTTAGTTTTTCTTTTCCTTCGGGGGTTAAGGTTTTTATAAAAACTTCTCCTGAACCTAACGCTGTCAGTTTATTACCATTCGCGATCGTTACTGAAGTTTTATTATAATCAAAAAATTTACTAAATAGGCTTTTATCATTACAAATGTGCGCGGTAGATCCTGAATCGAGAATCCAGTTATTTTTGCCTACTTTTTCGGTGATTAATGCTTTATTTTGCGTTTGATCATTTGCGTATTTTCTTTCGTTTGGAATTTTATTTTCTCTACGAGTTTCGGTCTTTTCATAACATAATGAAGATGAGAAATTCTTTTTATTTTTGAATTGATTGTTACGAGGATTTCCGGTATGTACCGTGTTTCTGCTCTTGTAGTGCCAGCATTCGTAAGTGGAATGATTTTTCATTTTACAGTTGTTACAATATTTTTGTTCTCTTCTATTTTCAGTGTGTGTATATCTCCTATTTGTTTTAAATGCTCTCTCGTTGTTGTTATATCCGCTATGTGATTGTTCTGACATTTCATGTCTACGATTATATTCATCCGTTAATTTGTTTTTGATAAAATCAGGGGTGAGCTCATTTTCTGGTCTCGCCTCCAACGCAGTTATCAAAGTATTGTAACTGGGGGGAAGAGAACACAGAAATAGCGCGGAAATATATGAATCGCTAATATTTTCTCCAATGGCATTAAGTTTATCTATAATTTGCAAGATATTAGTGATATGCGTGATCATGTTTGCACCCTCAGCTAATTTAGTACTGTATAGTTTCCGTAACAGGTAAAGCTTACTAGATAAATTGCTTCTCTCATGTATATTTTTCAGAGCTTCCCATGTTAATTTGGCAGTATCTAAGTTTTTTACATTTACGATTTGAGAATCATCGTTGCTTAGGTTTATTAGAGCTCTAGTCTTGCGATCTTTTTTGTGCCATGCGGGATCGGCTGGATCCGGTGGATCTTGTAATATAATATCGTCGAGTTCCTCTTTAATCAGGAACATCTGCATCTTGAACTTCTATGTACTATAATTCGTAGAATTGAGTTTCTCAATAAATTGACTATTTTCTTTTATCGCATTCATTATTACTTTTTTAGTGTTCTTTTATTTATTATTATATTTTTAGAAATTTGTTAAATTATCGTTTTTTTTTTTTTTAAATACTGGGATATTCTTTTTTCAGTCTTTCATAATCTTTGTTAGGGGAACCGTCGGTAGCGTAATAAATTTTCTTATTTTTAAAAATAGTTAAATCAGTCTTCAAATTTAATATACATTTTCATCTTTTGATATGTTAAAGAAGTTTGTTCAGCTTACCTGAAATTTTCCTTTTTGCGCCATGTAATATCCACAGTAATCCAAAGTGTTGTAACGATATTTATCTTATCCATTGATTCACTTATATTGGAATAATAAGAAATAGTATTAGTAGAAAATAACAATTGTGTGAAATGAGCAGAAGATTCATTTTTCTTTGAATATAATATTATAATTCTTGGCTAGATGTACATGTTTAAAATCGCGTTTTGGAGGCTGCGTATAAGTGCTCCAATTTTAAATTATATTAAATATATTTACATCATATATATACAAGAGCGTCTTAACTGCTCGGATACATTTTGGAAACTGAAGGGAGATTGTTATTTGAGTTCTGTGCACACGCGCGGGACAAACAGCTGTAGTTTGAAGGAGGGAGATCTGCAGTATTTCTCCAATTAGTTAGTTTCGACAGTCTCTGGTTTTATTCACTGTTTTGCATCTGCGGTTGTCTCTTAAAGTACTTATAGTTAAATGGGGTCTGGTTTTTAACGTGTTTTTCAATCGTTCGCTGCACGTGGAGATTAATTAACTGCATAAAAAAGGTTTCTCCGTCAAATTTCATTAATAGAACACTTAAAATTAAATATATGTTGTATTAATATCAAAATATGTACTCTTCAAAAATATATGAAATTTGAGTTAAAACTGTGTACTTAACTTCAACACTCTTTCACCTGTTCGCCGCCATTTTCAAATAATTAAAATGCCCATTTTGCTTCGATTTGTTTACTCTTTCGGTGTACAGATAGCAGCACTAGACTATCCCTTACAATGGGCAGTAAAGTTTTACAAGTTCCAACTGAAATTAAATATTTTATACGAAAAATAGAAATGTCCATTAAGGTGGACGGAAGGGGTATATACGATTCTGAAGCTATTAAACGATCATCGTTAGTAACATAAAGGAACCGTTAGATATACATTGTCTATCCCCGCTTTTTTTTAGGTCCTTTTCAAGAATTATTGGAAATAGGGCTCGTCTTTCTGCCATAGGTGTAGGACAGGGCTTTACAAATTTGATAAAATCTGGTAGCCAGCAAAAATTTCTAGTCGCCAGTACAAAAATATTTACCTTCCACCCCGCCCCCCACCATTGTTTTTCAAAAAACAAAAGTTTTCTATAAAAGATTAAAAAAAAGAATAATAAGCAGCGGTTAGAATTATTAGTTACATAGTTTAGAACAGTACATAACTATACTAACATATAAACGAAAAACACACTGACATTTAACACATATAAACCAAGCGCGCTTTCTAATAAAACTTAACAAAATTACATATCTCTGAAAAAAAAAAATACTGTAAAGACTGAATTAACAGGCAAGTTCGGGAAATGCTGATTGCCGAATGCTTCAAATGTCTGGATAGTTGAATACTCCAAAATCTATATGTGATGAGGGGGGCATTGATGAATTTTGTTCATTTTGATCATTCTGTTCCTTATTATCACTTTTATAAATTCCAGATGACGTTTTTTTTTTTTTTTTTAAAGAAATAATATAGTTTTTTGTTTTTTACTCTCCATAATAAAAAATACTTCTCTAGACAACTGGGACGAGGCAGCGCAAAAGATTTCACTGACGAAATAAATTGTTACAAAGCAAAAAAAAGATACTTAATATTTGTTAATTCTTTTTTTTCTATTTTTAAAATAGCCAGTCTCTGCAAACCTTCAATCTTCTGCGTCATATAGACTAGCCAAATCGTCTACGAACCAGGGTGGCGCCTACGGATTGTGTAATGTGTGCGGTGTGCAGATAATATTTTACCCAGGGAGAAATATTTAAAAAATACGTATTATTTAATTTTAATGAATTTTAATTAAGTTTTAAAGATTTACTTCAAATGAATTACTTATAATCACTTAACTTAAATGTTATTATTCTTTAAAATGAATGTGATTAATTAATCAGTTTTACTTCCAAAATACAAAAATCTGATTTGAAACAAAAAGAGACCTTGAACATTTTGTAGCATTGAGTTCAAATTGTATCCAATTTTGGATGCCGTCACAGAGGCTAGATTATCACAATTCTTTACTGTTTTATTGAAACCTCCCCCCCCCCTCCTTCTTCCTACATTCTAAACATTTGGCATGCTATTTCGCTATAACGGAAAAGAATGACGTTTTTTGTGTATGAGGTGAGAAATAAAATGATTTTTAAACTTAGCTCTTTTAAAAGTACGATAGAAGAAAAAAATCACTGTTTGCTGCGCACGAGTAAGGCTGAGGGTGGGTGTAAGGGTTTGTGTTCATTTCTTAGGTCATTTTTTAAAAATATATATAAATAAATAAAATAAATAAAAAATACATAAAAATCCAAATTAAAAAATTTGGTCGCCAGACAGAAAATCTTGGTCGCCAGTGGCGACCTGGCGACCGCATTTGTTAAGCCCTGGTGTAGGATGATATTTTAAAAGAATAAGAATTGTGACTTTTTCAGATTTCTGTCAGTCGTTGGAAAAAATAATAAATTTTCTATTTTAAAGAGATTTTCCAGAACTTGAAAATCACGAAATGTTGTACTGGTGGGGGGGAGGTGGGGCCTAGTTAGGATTAACACTTATTTCTATGTAAGAAGATACTTTTAAATGAGAAAATTGATCTCCAAAAAGTTTTAAAATGTTATTAATAATTTCCTATTGCATACTTTCAGTTTCGGGCTCGGGTGGGCTCCGAAGAAAGAGCCCGAACTCATCTCCAACATAAACATCATCAGTAAGGAACGCATTCCAAAACAGTTTTAAACATGGCATAAAAACGTTTAGTTTGCAAGAAGTATAAATCACATGTGCTCACATGTTAGCTCACATGTTTTACCTAATCTTAAAAAATAATAATAATATAAAAGGAAATTTTATGTAAATATATTAATTCAATCTTATTATAGTATTGGTCCAGTTTATGTTTTTAAAGTACTCGTCATACCGTATATATATATATATATATATATATGGGGTTTAGTTTTCTCTGACACCAACTCAATAAATAATTCACTCAATTTCCTTCAAATAAACTAGAAAACATCAAGTTAAACTCGAACTCTATATTAATAAAACTAACTACAAAGAAAGTTAAAAAATACATGTAAGAATATGAATATTAATGAACCATCTGAATTATCTGCATTACATCTTATTTAATCTAAAACATCTCAGTGTCGACGTCTTCAGTATAGTTCAAAAAACGACAGTCTTAACTCACCAACTTCATCGACTCTGCCAAAGCTTCCCTTCGATCCAAAACACCTCTTTTGACTTCCTTTTGAAGTGTGGTTTGGAGCTTGCATGCTTCAACATAGATTATATGACGCAATATCAAGATGAAGTCGCTGATTGGCTTTGACTCTGTCGTTTTAGTTTAAGCAGGAAAACATTCAATTCCCACATTCGGCCATACTGACTGTCATCTGCCCTCAGGTGACTGATATGTAATACGTTTTTACCAAAAGAAATAAAAACAGCAACAAACAGTTCTTTAACAAAACGTTCACGAAAAAACACAATTCATACTATTCCTAAATATATCAACAAGTCTGTGTCAGTCTTCTGTCACAATTAGGATAATGTCACAATCAGGATTTCTTTAACTAAACTTCACCAGTATCAGTCCATGGCTTCATGTATTCAGCGCAAGTACTAGTAATCATTGGACCTTCTGTAATTCCAATTCTTTTCACATCATAGGTATCACCACTCTTTAATTTTACAACCTTGTAAGGACCCAAATACTTTGGTCTTAACTTTAAACACGGACCTTGTTGTGTACGCTTTATAGCAACGATATCATTAAGTTTAAATTTATTAGGTTTTCTTCTTCTCAGGTTGTAGGTTTTGCGATTCTCATTTTGAACCCTTAGAATTTGTTTTTTCGCTTCTTTTCTCAATTCCTCACGATTATTTATAAAATCGGACTGTGTTTCAGCATTCAAAAGATTAGTAATTTCAACATCATTTTTTAATTTCATTTTAGTTCCAAATAATAACTCAAAAGGGGATGTATCAATACTTCTCTGAAAAGTTGAATTTATCACTTGCTGCACGTTACTGACTTGTGTGTACCACTTCGTAGGATTATCTATAGACAACTTAGACAAAATAGAAATTATAACGGAATTCAACCGCTCAACGTGACCATTAGCTCTTGGAAGACCCGTGGTAATAGGAATATGCTTAATATTTTCCTGGATACAATAGTCATCAAAAGCTTTGGACTTAAAGGCTGGACCTTTATCTGAAATTATACGAGTTGGATTTCCAAAAACAGTTTTTTGAATTTCTAACTTTGAAATCACTTCGGCAGCATCAGTAGATTTCGTGGGATACAGCCAAACAAATTTTGTAAAAGCATCAATAACTGAGAAAATATGTTTATAATTCTTATGAGTGCTTTCCAAAGGGCCTAAGTGATCAACATGGTATGTATGTAACGGAATATCCTCTTTCTCTATAGGGTGTAACAAACCTTCTTGTTTACCACACTTTCGATTAACTAAAATACAAGGAACACAATTTGCAATACACTTTTCTATCTTTTGTTTTACCTTAGGAATGTAAAAATCAGTTTCTAAGTTCTTTTCTGTTCGAACAACTGCATAATGACCCCTTTTATGAACAGCTTTGATTATATTCATTTGCAACTCTGGGACAACCAACAAATCACTTCCATTAACACATTTATAAAGAACGTTATTTTTTACTAAATAATCATCATAAGGTCTTACCTTCAAAATTTCTTTTATTGTTTTAATATAATCATCATTCTCTTGAGCCTGAGCAATTTTTAAAGTTAAACTATCCTGAACTACCATACAAACAGGATTCCTACTCAATGCATCAACATGCTTCATTTTAATGCCTGGCCTATGTTCTAGTTCATAATCGAAATCAGATAACAGTATTGCCCATCTCGCAATTTTCGTACTCATCTCCTTTTTATCCATAGTCATTTTAAATGCATTACAATCGGTAACTATTTTAAATGGAATGCCTAATACATACACTCTAAATTTCTTTAAGGCCTCTATCACCGACAAAACTTCCAGTTCGTAACTAGTGCACTGCCGCTCCGATTCAGTTGTTTTTTTACTGGAAAAATACACAGGATGAAATTTATTATCTACTGGGGAATGTTGCATTAATACTGCTCCGTAGCCATCAATACTAGCATCACAATGAATTTCAGTTATACTTTTGGGATTGTATATTGACAGAACTGGCTCGGAAGACAAAATACTTTTAAGCTCACTAAAGGCTTTCTTTTCTTCCACATCAAATCGAAATTTAGAATATTTCCTCAACATGTCGCTCAGAGGTTTAGCGATAACTGAGTAATTCTTTATAAACTTTCGAAAATATCCAGTTAATCCCAAATAACTTTGAATATCCTTGATACTTTTTGGTTCAGGAAAATTCATCACTGCCTTTGTTTTAAGTGGAGAAGGATATAATTTTCCATTCAAAATTCTATACCCCAAAAAATCAATTTCACGCCTCAGGAACTTGCACTTTTTAATATTTAACTCTAATCCATAAACAGATGCGGTCTGCAGAACAAGTTTAAGCTTTTCTAAGCCTTCAGTTTCATTTTTAGAAGGTATTATTAGATCATCCATGTATATAACCACTACATTGTCCTTTAACAAACTTCGAAACACGTTATAAATATATCTCTGAAATACACTTGGCGAATTGGTCAATCCGAACGGGCACTTCAAAAATTCAAATTGGCCGTTATGAGTTACAAAAGAAGTGTACCTTCGAGAACCTTCCTCAACTTCTACATGAAAAAACCCATTTTTCAAATCGATTGTTGTGAACACCTCAGCCGAATGTAATTGATCTATAACATCATCTATGACAGGCAATGGAAAGTGTTCGCGTATAGTCTTTTTATTAAGACGTCTGTAGTCAATGCAAAGTCTCGTTGTACCATCTTTTTCCTTAACTAAAACCACCGGCGATGAAAAATCAGAAGAACTTCTACGAATAATTCCCTGTGCTAGCCACTCCTCAATCTGGGTTTCAACAATTTTTTTCTCACACAGATGTAATCTTCGAGGGGATGAACAAATTGGAATTTCATCAGTAAGGTTAATTTGCATTTTAACGTCAACCGTTTTTAATTTTGTAGGCACATAGCTTTCAATTAGGGAGGACAATTCTGAACGCAAGCCCTTATCAGTGACATAACTAAAATCAAGTTTAGGCTCATCTAAAATATTTACTATATTAACCAAAAAATTACTTGATTTATCCTCGGTTTTGCACATTTTTACTTCATCTCCAGAAATTGTTAAAGTACCTTGATGAATAACATCAATGCCAATAATTAAATCGAAATTAATCGAACTTTCGTTAACGACAAAAATGTCAACTTCAAATTTCGAATCATCTACCTCAATTTCTGCCTTGAAATAACCTGCTGGCCTAATCAATGTTTTCCCCAAACCAGTCAAACACGTATCCGTAGCTTCCAATTTGAACACATTCCTCAAATTATCATAAACACTCTTTTTTAGAAGCGTTTTCTGGCTGCCTGTATCAATTAATGAAATTAACTTCAATGAATCCAATTTAACCTCTTTAAGAATTAAATCCTTGAAACTCGTTACAATATTTATTTGAGAACGATCATTTGATGTCTTTACATCCTTTCTCCTACTGCATTCAAACGATTTATGACCATACGAATTGCACGAAAAGCAAAGAGGGCCTTTATCCTTGTTTCTACAGTGAATGCTTTTGTGATTTTCCCCCCCGCAGTTAAAGCAACGAATAGCCTTTACTACCTTTGACCTGTTACCAGATTCCATTTCGGGTTTTGATTTTAGCTTAACACCAATCTCTGGTTTAACATTTTCGCCATCCGATCTTATTTTTTCATATACTTTAAGCTTTTGCTTAAATTCGCTAATATCGTTACAACCATATAAAAATGATTTCTTGAAAACAGGGTCTTTAATACCACCGATAACATACTGAATTAAAGCAGAATCCTCTACATTTCCGCGAGAGCATAGTCGTTTTATATTTAAAAAATATTCATCAAGAGTTTCGCCATCCCTCATTTTCCTTTTACATAACAACTGATGCATTTCTGCAGAATTATAAACTGTACCAAATTCAGAAACGAGTAATGATTTCACTCTGTGCCACGAATTCAATTTGCTTTCACTTTCAATCAATAGTTTAGCTTTATCAGTCATACGGCGTTTCGCTAAAATTAATTTATGCAAGTCACTTAAATTGAATAAAGAGATTACGCCCTCAAAATCAGCGATCCATTTTTCGATACTTTCATACTGACTACCACTATATGTTGCAATCATATTTTCAATATCACTAATACCAATAGATGGTTTTAAAATAAAGTCAGGGGTTAAGCGTTGTGTCATTTCATTTTTATTGCTAGCAGAATAATTTATTTCAGAACCAGAGGCAATATCATTAATTTTATTGCAAGATACATTACCAGCACCAATGCTAGCATTATTTTTGGTCTCATTTATTAGCTCAGTTTCATCATCACTAATTTCATTATCTTCGGAAATTATCTTTGACCTCAATACGTTTAGATTACACAGGCAAGAAATAACCCTGACAACTATATCATCGAAAGTACCAGAATTATCAATACATAACACGTTACAAATGGTAATTAGTTCGTTTACCGAAAATTCATCTTTAATTTTTTGAACTTTTCCATTATATTCATCACTATTTACTTCAAACGGAAAACCCGTAAAGTCTCTAATTCTGGAACGATTTTTTCTATCACCTTCATGGCCAAAAATCAAACGATGTAAATTCTTAATACTGGATGTCTTTTCAGTTTTTAAAGAAATAACTAATTCTCGAATATCTACTAACCTTGACATGATAAAAATAGGTTCGAAAATATCACTTTAAATGTACATTCCTGTCATAAAATTCATAACTCTATCTATTCAATAGTGAGCGTTAACATTCATTCGATCCCGCTTCGACACCACTTATGGGGTTTAGTTTTCTCTGACACCAACTCAATAAATAATTCACTCAATTTCCTTCAAATAAACTAGAAAACATCAAGTTAAACTCGAACTCTATATTAATAAAACTAACTACAAAGAAAGTTAAAAAATACATGTAAGAATATGAATATTAATGAACCATCTGAATTATCTGCATTACATCTTATTTAATCTAAAACATCTCAGTGTCGACGTCTTCAGTATAGTTCAAAAAACGACAGTCTTAACTCACCAACTTCATCGACTCTGCCAAAGCTTCCCTTTGATCCAAAACACCTCTTTTGACTTCCTTTTGAAGTGTGGTTTGGAGCTTGCATGCTTCAACATAGATTATATGACGCAATATCAAGATGAAGTCGCTGATTGGCTTTGACTCTGTCGTTTTAGTTTAAGCAGGAAAACATTCAATTCCCACATATATATATATATATATATTTCTGCGACATGTCAAAAATGTACTATATGATTTCCCCATTGCGCATCAACTATAAGTGATATTACTACAATGGGATTTAAAGTGAATGTGGATAATAAAAAAGGGTTGAAACAAGGCACTCTGTGTAGTGATTGAAATAATGAATGATTTTGATATTCGAATGAATCAGTCGTGCATACGCAAAAGCGTAGCTGCTAACCATCGCAGTCTTTTTAATCAATTAAACCCAGAAATTTTATGAAAGAAGAGTAATTAAAAAAAGGAGTCGCTCTATTTATTTATTTTTATACATTTCTTTTTTGTTTACAAATTATTTTATCGTAATTGATTAGAAAGAATACGATGATTGGCAGCTATACTTTTGCGCATGTCCTACTGATTCATTCGAATATCAAAATCAGTCACTACTCTGTTGTGTCAAACCATTTTCATTAATTTACGTCAATTGGTGTGCAATAATTAAATAATCAATTAAGATAACAAACTGTCTTTTGAAATCGGTTTCGATTTTTTCTTAAAAATTGCTCATTTGTTTAAAAATTACCTGTTAACGATTTTCCTTTCATTTGTTGTGGTATGGATCTTGTTTATTATCTAAAAAATAACCTTCTTTTTCAAAAGTGTGTTAATCGGAACAAATACATTTTACAAATCATATATATGTTGTAATAATGGCATTTAACAATTAATTTTCATTTCGAAAAGTCATAAGCTACTGTTTTAAAAAATATAGATTTTAATCTAAAATATAATTAATTTTGGGGCAAATGGTATGAAAAGTGAAGCAATTACTTTTATTTCAGAATGAAATAAAAATAAAAATAATTCCTTCGACTTCGTCAGATATCAGATATTTATCATAAAAAAAAACAAAAGTAAAAACAAAACTAATAATAACTGTTTCAGTTTAAATTTTCTGATATATTTATTTCGTTAATGACAGTGTTTCAATTTACTAGTGGCACAGTTTTTTTCTTTAATTCGTTAATTTTTTTTATAAATAAAGAAACAGTTTTGAAATTGTTTTATTTATTTTTTTTTTCTAAATGCCCGCTATCTGATTTTAACTTTCAAACTTATTTTAAAATTTTTTATACCTTTTACGTTGTACGGTCTCATAAATATCATTTTGCTATTTTTACAAAGTTTCTGTATCTATGTACGTATGTATGTGTATGTTGGTGTTTCCTGACATTTTCAGGTACCCAGAAACCGTTTTTTTTTTTTTTTTTTTTTTTTGGGGGGGGGGGGGGCATTTGTTATTGTGTTTCTTTTTTCTTACGACGTATGTTTGTGTGTAAGTGAACACGTTAGTGTGCAAACGGTGTTTCCAATTGAGCTAACATTAGCAGGTACGTTATAGACCTCTGTCACAGGAGCTGAGCAAATCGGCTAACGGATTTGTAATTAAACCATTTGATTAAACCATTTTCAAATCATTTTGAGAATGTTTCTATAGGGAAAATCATCAATGAAATGTTATAAGAGAAATATAACTGTTGAAATAGATGCCAATGAGTTTATCCGATAACAGTAATTTTTTCACAAAAAACTAAAGAATAAACGAAAATAATGATATTTGTATCAATTTCGTCTTTTGACACGTTTATTTCGAAAATGACAGTGTTTCAATTTACTACAACCACTTTTTTTTTCTTTTATTCTTTATTTATCATTTTGTGAACAGAATGAATGCAATATGTTATAGCAAAATGTAACAGTATTTTTATATAAGTGCAGATCTTTCTAATCTTTATACTCGTATCTTTAAAAATGCAAAATAAAAATAAAATAAAACCACCAGATAATGTGAAATGAGTAGGCTGCAAAAAAAAAAAAGACAAAATACGAAAATAAAATATATAAACACAAACCAAAATATACAATAACCTCTTCTGAGTTACCCATGATTCCAAAAATCGTTCTTTAAAAACCCGGGAAACCAATATATTTTTCAGGTTCAAGAAAGCATTTATTAACAAAAAGTTTCTTTTACTGCCATTGATATCGTAAACTTTTCTTTATAGTTTTTATAATGTATTAATCAATTTTCTCAAACCGGAATATATGTTTTTTGGATGCTATTAATTCTCAAATAAGCATTTTCAGCTGCGTACTTGAATTTATACATGCAAGAGTAACAATTAATTTTAACTTAGATTTTAATGTTATTAATTTATAATGTTTGTCTGTAAAACATGTTTGTTTAACATAAAACTGTTTGCTTAAGAATTGGTAGAATCCAATAAAACTGATATTTATTCTATAAAAACGTTTCCGAAAATCACTGACAGCAATTGAAACCTTTTATTTTAATTGTTGTTTTAAATGTAGAAAATATATACTTTTCTAATGTTTCTAAAAATAAAAAACGCTTTTCGGAATCGGTAGTAACTCGAAAGAGGTTCTTGTAAATTTTCGTTCGTGGTTACTATATATTTTCCTAGATTAAGAAATATCTGATTTTTTTAGTGTAAATATTTTATAAGAAAAAAAAACTGCAACCGACACACATTTTTCTTCTAACAAACATTTTCAAATATCAATAATAATAATAACAATAATAATACATATTTAACTATTTGAAATTTATATATGAACATAGAAAACATTGTATTATCCTATTGAATGCATTTAGTTTAGTCCGTTCATACAGTCACAATTTAGTCCTATTTTAATGACTAAAACAGTAATTTTTTACTACAAATTTCAATTTTATGTTTTTTTTTACTGAATTTAGAAATGTAATTTGTATGACAATACTGTTTAATGTAAAAAATATGATATTTTTTAACTAAAAGCTTGAACATTATTTTAAAAAAAAAATGAAGACAATTTTGAACAAATATATATATATATATGTATTCATTCGCATGCCTGACGGTTGAGACTGATGGAAAGTGGTTAATAGCACAAATTATTTTTAAGAAAAGTATAAATTGTGTAGACAAAAAAAAAATATTTTTAAAAGCCATAAGCTCTAGTTTTAAAAATTATCTTATAATCTAAAACATAATTAATTTTTGGAGCAATTTACATGAAAGGTAAAGTAACTACTTTTTTGGAAGAGACAAATAAAATTTGAAATAAATCCCTCCAGTTTGTCAGATATCAGCCTTTTTTTGCAAAAAAAGAACAGTAAAAAAGAAAATAATGATGTCTGTATCAGTTTCATTTCTTTTGACATAGTTATTTCGATAACGACAGTGTTTCCATTTACTACTGCCGGAATTCTTTTATTTTTTATCCTTTATTTCTCTTTTTGAAAAACGAGCAAACACAGTATCTTACTATAAAATAAAATAAAAGTTTTCTTTCTATACAAAATGAAAAATGTTTTGAAATAATTAAAGTTTTAAAATGTTATTAACAATTTTCTGCTGCATGCTTTTAGTTTCGGGATCGGGAACTTCGAGCTCTGACAACGCAAATTTTTTCGAGCTCGGTTTCCGAAAAAAGCCCGAATTCATCTCCAACATATATTTTATCAGTAAAAGAGTATTCCAAAACAGTTTTAAACATCATTAAAAAAGTGCATGTGCATTGCAAATAGTATAAATCACATATGTTCTCATGTTAATTTTTTATTTAAAATATATGCATATTTATATGTGCATATTTTTATTTAAAAAATATTATATATATATATATATATATATAGATTATATATATATAAATTATATATATATTTAAATATATGTATAGTCTCCAGAGGTTATATATATATATATATATATATATATATATATATATATATATATATATATATATATATATATATATATATATATACATATATATATATAAGAAAAGTATGTATAAATGTATTAACCCATTTTCGGCCAAGCATAGAAATTTTATAAAATGTGGTATTATTTGCATAGAAATTTACTTAAATTACATTCATTAAGACATCTAAAAAGTTTCGTGCATGAAAAATAATATTTTATTTAATTTGACGTTACCATTATTAATTTATTATTATTAATTTATTATTAAATTTTAATAAAAAAATGTAAGTTTTCTTATGGCATTTGTTTTATTTTTATTTTTTTACTGAACTTGTAACTTTACTCCATTATAAAAACATATGATTAATCTCAAGTGGAATAATTATACATTTTCAAAAAGTCGAATTTGTCAATAACCGTTTCAAGTAAAAAACCAGTGCATTTTGAAAATTTCTCAACAGAAAGTGATTACTTCAATTGAATTACTAATATTTTATAGATGTCTCCAAAACCCTTAAAAATAGCACAAAAATAAAATTAGCGAAAAATATACGTCACAGTGTTAATAAAAAATATTTATTGAAATGGTGCGTTTTCGCACCTTTGGCCGAAAATGGGTTAACTCGATCTTATTATAATATTGGCCTTTAAGGTATACAGTGTCAATTTATGTTTTTAAAGTAGTCGACACATCGTATATATATTTTTTTTTTTTACTGCGACATGTCAAAAAATTTAACACATGATTTGTTACATGACTGCGGAGCAAAGATAAGTGATATTAATACAATAAGATTTAAAGTGAATGTGGATAATAAAAAAGTGTTGTCTGTCACAAGGCGCTCTGTGTAGTGATTAGAATAATGAATGATTTTGATATTCGAATGAATCATTCGGGCATGCGCGAAAGCGAAGCAGCCAATCATCGCAGTCTTTTTAATCAATTAAGCCTAGAAATTTTGAAAAAAAAATTAAAAAGGAAGCAATATCAATTTATTAATTAATAAAGATTTTTTTAATTGATTAACAATAATACGATGATTTGTAGCTATTCTTTTGCGTATGTCTAAACGATTCATTCGAATATCAAAATCATTCTTTATGCCCATCACTGTTGTGTCAAACCATTGTCATTAAATTACATCATTTGTGTGTAATAATTAAATATCAATCTAATGAGGTAACAAACAGCCCCTTGAAATCATTCTCTTAAAAAATTTCTTATTTGCTTAAAAATTACCTGTTAACGATTTTACTTTAATTTTTTTTTTGTGTTATGGATCTTGTCTATTGACTAAGAAATAACCTTCTTTTTCAAATGTATGTTAATCGGAAACAAATCTATTTTACAAACCATGTATATTTTGTAATAATGACATTTATAAATAAATTTCCATTTCGAAAAGTCATAAGCTATAATTTAAAAAATACAGATTTTAATCTAAAATATAAATAATTTTTGGGCAAATGGAAAGAAAGATGAAGCAATTACAATAATTGGAGAATGAAATAAAAGTTAAGATATTTCCTTCGACTTTCTCGGATATCAGTAATTTTGCATAAAAAACAAAAGTAAAAACGAAACTAATGATAACTGTTTTAGTTTAGATTTTCTGATATAGTTATTTCGATAATGACAGTGCTTCAATTTACTTGTGGCATATTTTTTTCTCTTTTACTCTTTAAACTTAAGAAGGGAACAAACGCAATATGTTAATACAAAATAAGAATTTTTTTTCTTTTTTTTGTATATAAATAATGAATATTTTTAATTGTTTTATTTTTTCTTAAAAATGCACCCTGTCTGATTTTTACTTTCGAACTTTAATTTTTTTTATGCTTTTATATGTGAGGCCTCACAAATCTCATTTTGCTATTTTGCAACGTTTCTGTATCTATGTACGTATGTATGTGAATGTTTATGTTGTTTATGTATGTGTATGTTACGTTTTCAGGTACCCAGAAACCGTGTTTTGTCTGCATGTGAGTGTGTCTGCTTTACTATGTATGTAAGTTTGTATGTAACACGTTAGTGTCCAATCGGTGTTTCCAATTAAGTTCAGATTGGCAGGTACTTTATAGACCATTGTCACAGTAGCTGTACGAATCGGTTAACTGATTAGATTTTTAAACTGAATTCAAACCATTTTGCAAATGTTTCTATAGGGAAAATAACCAGCGAAATGTTATTATAGGAGGCGTGATTTTCACAGACGAGAAGCTGAAAAAAGTCCAACGAATTTCTCTGATATCAGGAATTTTTCACAAAAAAATAAAGATTAAACGAAAAGAATAAAATTTGTATCAATTTCGTCCTTTGACACATTTATTTCGAGAATGGCAGTGTTTCAATTTACTTAAGCCATTTTTTTTAAATTCTTTATTTCTTATTTTGTGAACAGAATGAATGCAATATGTTATAGCAAATTATAAAAGTATTTTATATAAATGCAGATCTTTCTAATTTTTAGACTCGTATACTTTAAAAATGCAAAACAAAAATAAAATAAAACCATCATATAATGTGATATGAGTAGGCGGTAAAAAAGACAAAATACGAAAATATAATATATCCACGAACCAAAATATACAATAACCTTTTCCGAGTTACTCATGATTCCGAAAATCGTTCTCTAGAAACCCAGGAAATCAATATATTTTTCAGATTGAAGAAAACATTTATTAACAAACATATTTCTTTTGCTGCCTCTGAGTTTCGGAAACGTATCTTTATCATTTTTATAGAGTACTAATCAGATTTCTTAAACCTGAATAAAAGTTTTTAGGATGCTACTAATTCTCAATTAAACATTTCAGGGGCAAAGTACTTATGTTTCTAAAATATTGAAATCATTGAATCATACAGGGATTTAACAACAAATTTATTTCGAAATAAGTAAAAGCTTTTTTTTTACGTTTATTATGAAAACAAAATTTGATTAAAAAATTCCGGTGTCTTTGAGACATTTGGGATTTAAAATGAAGTGGGAGATGTTATATCCCACCGCCCTTCAAAGGGATACGCATTTTCAGCAGCGTAACTTGTATTCTGTTTTCCCTGTTGAAAAAAACTTATAATTATTATATAAACACGTTCTGAAAACCAGTGACAGCAAATTAAACCTTTTTGTTCTATAATGGCTGTTTTAAATAGTGAAAATATTTTCGCATCTGGTGTTTCTAAACATATAGAACGCTTTTCGGAATCGTTAGTAACTCGAAAGAGGTTCGTTCGTGGTTACAAGATATTTTCCTAGATTAAAATACATCATTTTTTTCCTTTCTGTCTTTTATTTATTTTTTTATTTTTATTTTTTTTTACAGTGTAATAATTTTATAAGAGAAAAGAACTGCGACCGACACGCATTTTTCTTCTTTAAATCTATGTTAAACTAAGTTAGAGGACGACAACAGTATGAAAAATTACTTTCAAAATAATAATAATAATAATAATAACATTAATAATATATATTTATCTATTTGAAATTTATATCTAAACATATTAAACATTGTATCATCCTATTGAATGAACTTTGCTTAATCCATTAATCACTTAACACTCACAATTTTTAGTCCTATTTTAATAAGTAAAAAAGTAATTTTTAACTATAAATTTCAATTTTATGATATTCTTCTGAATTTAGAAGTGTAATTTGTATAACATTACTTTGTGTAATTTAGAAAATATGGTATTTTTTAAGTAAAAGCTTGAACATTATTTTAAAAAAAAATACACTGTTAAAGATTTGCAGCAAATTGTCCAGTCATTTGTAGAAAACTGTTACATAACCGTAATTTAACTACATTTTGACCATAAAATGAGCAATAATACGGTCGGAATATAGTTAAATTACAGTTATGTAACCGTTTTCTACAAAAACGGTCAAATGACTGGACAATTTGCTACAAATTTTTAACAGTGTACGGTTGAAGACAGTTTTGCAAAAAATATTCAGTCGCATGCCTGACGGCTGAGACTGGAAAGTGGTTAATAGAAAAATTTATTTTTAAGAAACGCGTAAATTTTGTAGTAATGGCATTTAACAAAACAAAAAATATATTTTGTAAAAGTCATAAGCTCTTGTTTTAAAAATTATCTTTTAACCTAAAACATAATTACTTTTTGGAGCAATTTACTTGAAAGGTAAAGTAATTACTTTAATGGAAGAGACAAATAAAATTTTAAATGAATCCCTCCCCCCTCCATTTGTGAGATATCAGCCATTTTTCAAAAAAAAAAAACAGTAAAAACGAAAATAATGATATCTGTATCCATTTCATTTCTCTTGACATAGTTATTTCGATAATGACAGTGTTTCGATTTACTAAAGCTGGAATTCTTTTCTTCTTTTCACTTATTTCCCTTTTTGAAAAGAGAGCAAACACAATATTTTATTATAAAATAAAATAAAGATTTTTTTTTGTATAAAAAAGAAAAAATGTTTTGAAATATTTTATAATTTTCTTTTCTAAATATACACTACCTGACTTTTATTTTCCCACTACTAATTATGATTTTAAAAAAAAGAATAAGAAATATATCTTTACGTTTTGGGATCGTATGAATATCGGTTAAAAAAAAAAGAAAAAAGTCGCCAAATTTAGGGGATTTTTTCCTTTAATGGCAACCTAGCCATTGTATTAAGTTATTCGTTTGGCGCGGTCTTCAAAATCGCGCCAACCAAAAAGTCGCCAAACTTATGTTTATATGTTTCCGTTTTTTTTTTACACTGTATGTACATATATAGGGCACAACAGTGTCACATATTGGTTTCTTATACTGTTTATCTAATGTAATCAGAGAGTGCAGCACCATACAGTGGCATTTCGGCTCCACATACTCACGAAGATGTAATTCTGAGCGGGTTCTGAAATGATGTTCTGAGTGATGTAAGTTTTTTATCGGCGCAAAAGCAAAAAGTAATAAAAGGTTGTTGAGTTTTATTGAATGATTTTCGCTTATTGAAATATATTATTTTCGCATGTTTTTAATGACTATAATATAAGATCGGATAGATTTTATATATCGAATCCTTTCCGTTTGCAATATATGGCACCCGAACATGGACGCATTAGATAATAATTTCATTAAAGAAAAACGGAAATATCGTAATTAAAAAAAGTATGGATACTTTAAAAATGAAGAGAACGCCTCTGAGAAGCACATTTCGCAAGCATTTTAACTGTTTAAACGAAACTTTAAACGATTCAAGCCCGGATGTTAATGTTAAAGAACAATCATTAGATCAGCTCGTTGATAAAGGAATACGTTACGTTCAGTAAATGATGAAATTTTAAAATTTATGTTTATGAATGGTTTTTCAGAAAAGGACAATACGAAAGAATATAATTCGATACTTGTGAAGAATATAATGAAAAATGAATATCAATCAAGTAAAAAGTTAATCTGTTTTTTGTTAAGCCTGCTGAATAACATATTTTACCGAATGTTGTAGAAGTTGAAAGACAGGATCTCGACAGTTCGATAATCTGCAATTACTCCAATATCGAAATCATTTCATACTGTATGTTCCGTATCTATTGGCGATGGAACATTCCCCCCCCCTCTTTTTTGTTTCTGGCAACCCGTTAATGTAACCCTGTGTGAGCAGGTGTGCTCGGAACTCGGTGGCGACAAGCCGTCGTTGCTGTCTTCTCTCCATCGTATTTATTAACTAAATAAATACTATAGCATTTGATACAGTCCACTTTGTTCTAAGTATTCGCACAACTAGTACGAAACCTCCGCACATTTTTGGTCCTAAGCGACCCGGAGGTAATCAGCGCATCTTCATTGTTTTAACGAAAAACTTGTGATTTCTTTATCTTCAACAAGAAGATCAACAGTATGTCGGAGGCAGTAGTTACGACTCTAAATCGAAAGCGCGGCAACATCAAGTCTCAGCTCACCAAAATATCCAAAGCGATTAATGAAAATACTTTTGAAATTGCTGAATGGCTGTCTCATTTGGAGTATTTAACTAGAATACAAGAAAAGTTCGAAGTTATCAAGGAGGATTATTATAAAATCGTGAAAGAGGACGATTTTGAACAAACAGAGGAGCAACTGTCTCTACTGGATGAGGACATTAGAAAAATAGAGGTAAGTCTTAAAACCTCTATTAAGAAATTTTATTGTGAATCTAATGTTAGCCCTTCTTCAAGTAATGATATAACTGTTAGTAATCATAAAGCAATTATAAAACTGCCCAAAATTCCATTACCGGTTTTTACTGGAAAAATTGGGGAGTGGAGCATTTTTAAAACTGCCTTTAATACGCTCATTACTGAAAATTCTGATTTGAACGAAAATGAAAAGCTTTTCTATCTCCGTGGTGCTTTATTGGGGGAACCCAAAAGCATACAAACCTCAGACGATAGTTATACGGCTCTCTTTAGTGCATTAGAACAACGGTATGAGAACAAAAGAAGAATAGTAGATTGTCATATAAAAAATATTCTCAATTTGTACCCAATCAAACATGAATCCGCAAAAGAACTTCGAAATTTATTAGATAGTATTAGAAAGAACTTAAGAGCCCTTAAAGTTTTAGACTATGAAAGAGATACATTTTCTAACGCCATATTATTAAATATACTTTTAGACAAACTTGATCGAGACACTCGTAAACAATATGAGCTCACGTTAAAAGATAACGAGGTTCCTAACTTTGACGAATTTCTCGAATTCTTAGAACGAAGATGTCAAATCTTAAATAGCATCAGTGTTAGTTCTTCATCAAAATTCAATTCTAACTCTGACCGTTCTAAGTCTTTATTCATGAAATCTGATAAAACACAGAATAAAAAGTGCAGTCTATGCTCTGAAATCCACCCGTTGTACCATTGCGAAAAATATAAGATTATGAAATTAGCAGATAGAATAAATATTGTCAAGAAAAACAAACTTTGTTTTAACTGTCTAAATTCTTCACATTTATTATCATCGTGTGATTCAAAAAATACTTGCTTTGTTTGCAAATCAAAATTTCATCATACTTCCCTACAT
This sequence comes from Maratus michaelseni, assembly GCA_963931845.1. Classification (NCBI taxonomy): domain Eukaryota; kingdom Metazoa; phylum Arthropoda; class Arachnida; order Araneae; family Salticidae; genus Maratus; species Maratus michaelseni. The sequence continues at coordinate 225,633,939 of OZ007589.1, read as the reverse complement.
AAATATTCAGCGCCACAAGCTGATCATTACGTTGTCAAATCAAGCGTCGCAGACACAGCGGCGACGGCTTTTGCGCAAAGAGAGAATTCTAAAAACGATGATACTCCCAAACATTCGTTTTTTTCTCATGGAAACAATAAATTCGTTTTGATAAACACGGCGATAATTTATATTACAGATTTTAATGGCGTTAAAAGACCGTTACATGGCATTTTGGACTCTGCGTCAGAAAGTAATTTTATCTCATTTCACGCAGCAATTTTGTTGGGATTAACGAAAGAAAAAATTCATATACCGATTGCGGGTTTGAATGATTCAACAATAAATATAAAGGCAAAAACTGCAGTTTGCTTATCTAATAAAAGCGGGGATTCTCAATGGAATATTGATTGTCTGATCACTCCGAAAATAACAAATTTCAGTCCGTCTAGAAAGATAAGCATTTCTAATTTGAGCATTCCACAAAACATAAAATTGGCGGACCCTGAATTCTTCATTCCGCAAAAAATAGATTTACTTCTGGGTGCGGAATTGTTTTTCGAAATTTTAAATGCTGATCAAATAAAACTGAAAGATAATTTAATTCTGCAATCAACTTGTTTTGGATATCTGGTATCTGGTAGTGTTTATGATAATAATATAAAGCATAATGAAACCCATTGTTTTCTAACAAAAAATCTAGAAGCACTCAATAAGACCTTGACCTCATTTTGGGAAATAGAGAATGTTGATGATTTAAAGCCGTGCAGCAGCGATGAATTAACATATTGTAATCAACATTTTGATAAAACGCATTTCAGAAAGGAGGATGGGAGATACGTAGTTGAAATGCCGTTCAAACCAGAAATTTCAGAAATTAATTTAGGAAATTCAAAGAAAAATCGCATCTGAAAGATTAGATTATTTGTGGCAACGTTTAGAGCGTGATCCAACAATGAAAAATTTGTACATAGATTTTCTAAATGAATGTAAGTATTTGAATCATATGCATGAAATAGAGGAAAATAGTGATTTTGAAGACGGTTTTTATTTACCTCATCACGGAATCCTGCGACCATCAAACAAAACTACCAAACTGCGCGTCGTTTTTGACGCAAGTGCAAAATCAACAACTGGAAAATCTTTAAATGATATGTTATATAAGGGAGGGGTGCTTCAGGAAGATCTCTTTTCAATATTAGTAAGATTTAGAAAGCACATTTACGCATTCACGGCAGATATTAAAAAAATGTTTAGAATGATAGAAATTAATCCGTCACAGCATAAATTGCTAAAAATTCTCTGGAAGGACAGTAAGTCATCGCCTGTCAAAGTTTTCCAACTCTCAACCGTTAGCTACGAGACCGCCTGCGCCCCATATCTAGCAACCAAAACTTTGCAACAACTTGCTTTGGATGAAAAAAGGAACTTCCCATTGGCTTCGAATATTTTATTAAATGATTTCTATATGGACGATTGCTGGTCTGGTGCTTCAGATTTAACCCAGATGCAATTAATTCAGCGATAATTAACGCAACTTCTCCTAAGAGGAGGCATGAGCTTGCACAAATGGTGCTCCAATGGAGTACAGTCTAAGGATCAGGAAATATTTCTCCTTGACAGAAATTCCGAGGAAATTGTGACAAAAACTCTAGGAATGCTATGGAATAGCTTCAGTGATACATTTACCTACAAGGTAAACATAAGTGAAAAACAAAACTTTACTAAAAGAGATGTCTTTTCACAAATAGCTCGTATCTATGACCCCTTTGGTCTATTTGGACCGGTGATAGCAAAGGCAAAAATCTTCATGCAACAACTGTGGCTACTCAATGTGGATTGGAACGAAAAACTACCTCCACACGTTTCTCAGCAATGGGAAAACTTCATCGCAACATTACCAGAATTAGAGACAATTAAAGTGCCAAGGTGTTTCTTAAAAGTGAACGTTAAATCTGTGGTGCTGACCGGTTACGCAGATGCTTCTTCTAAGGCGTACGGTGCAGTCATATATATTCAAACTATCTCCAACACTAATGAACTATCTAGTCAACTTCTTTGCAGCAAGTCCCGTGTTGCTCCGACGAAAGTAATGACTATTCCTAGACTGGAATTATCTGCATGTCTTCTTCTGACAAAATTGACTAACAAGGTCTTAGAGGCCTTAAAACAACCTCTCGACTCCGTCCAGTTGTTCTGTGATTCAACTATAGCACTAGCGTGGATTGAAACTTCTCCAAATTTGTTAAAGACATTTGTGTGCAACAGAGTGTCGCAAATTCAGCAGTTATCAAAAAACTATAAGTGGTCTTACATTCCATCCGAGAGCAATCCAGCTCACATGGTTTCTAGGGGACTTGACGTAAAAGCTCTTGCTGCTAGTGAACTGTGGTGGCAAGGTCCACAACTTTCAACTGTTAGCGAACAATCTTTAGAGACTATTCGTAATCCAGATAGTCTGTGTGACAAGTTATATGTAAATGAACGGAAACCTCCTGCTAAAAGGACTCTTTTTAACATTAATGACTCTAATTTTATGAATGGTTTATTTAATTTAACTAATAATTTTTTGAAATTAATTAGAATTCTAGCCTTTATTTATAGATTTATTAGAAATTGTAAGGAGTGCGATAAATTAAAAGGTCCTCTTTCTGCCAACGAGATCCAGAAATCGGAAATTTACTTATTGAAATACATTCAGGTAAAGTATTTTACACATGAAATTGATGGCTTGAAAAAAGGTTCTTCAGTCCCTCCTGCAAGTAAGTTAGAATTTCTGAATCCGTTTTTAGATTGTAATGAATTAATCAGAGTAGGTGGGAGACTCTCACATGCGAACATAAATTATAAAAGCAAATATCCCATAGTTTTGCCAGCAAAGGATAGGTTAACTAAACTTATTTTTCAATACTATCATCTTCGTGATTTTCATGTAGGACCCCAGGCTCTTTTGAATACTGTACGTCTAAAATATTGGCCACTCAGCGGCAGAAACATTGCACGTAGGTTATGCATGAATGTGCACAATGCTTCAAAGTTAAGCCCATAATGGCTAACCAGCTGATGGGGGATCTCCCTCCTGAGAGAGTAATACCTAGCTCTCCCTTTTCTAATGTCTGATTAGATCTATGTGGACCCTTTGAAATAAAATACAAGGGCCAGAGAAAGGGTACCCTCCAAAAAATCTATGTAACTATATTTGTATGTATGGTCACTAAGGCTGTACACTTGGATTTCGTTTCAGACTTAACATCTGAAGCAATAATTGCTACTTTAAAGCGATTTTTCTCTCGTCGTGGGAAAAGTTCAACAATTTTTAGCGACAACGCTACAACTTTTGTTGGGGCTTCAGCAAAACTTAAGCGTCTACGAAAACTTATGAATAGCGAAGAAATCTCTAACCTTTTGGCATCAGAGGGCATCTGCTGGAAATTTTCTCCTCCTAGAGCACCCAACTTCGGTGGCCTTTGGGAAGCGGGAGTTAAAGCATTCAAATATCATTTTAAGAGAGTAGTGAGTTCAGCTCATTTAACGTTAGAAGAATTTCTAACGGTTATTGCACAAATCGAGGGCATATTAAATTCGCGGCCACTTTCTCCTTTGTCGACAGATGACGACATTTTTGAAGTATTGACTCCTGGTCACTTCCTCATAGGAAGACCGCTCAATGCGCTTCCAGAACCAAATTTAATTGAGGTAAAGTATAACTTATTAAACAAATGGCAAAGAACACAAAAAATGGTGCAAATTATATGGAAGCGTTGGCAGAGTAATTATCTTAGTTACTTACAACAACGAAACAAATGGCTATTCAAAAAGTCAAATATTTTGCCAGGTATATTGGTATTAGTAAAGGAATCACAACTTCCTATTTGCACTTGGTCTCTAGGCCGTATTACTAAAGTATTCCTAGGTGCTGACGGACATGCCACAGTAGTAGAGGTACGAACCGCGAAGGGCATTTTTAAAAGATCTGTATCTAAAATAAGTATTTTGCCCATGATAGATAATGAAATTAATGCTCAGTAACTATTTAATATTTTATTATTATTATTATTATTATTAATTGTATATTTATTGTGATGGTTTTAATTGCTTATAATTGTATCATGTTGTTTTCTTTATTATCTGTGTTACATTTGTTATATATTGAAACAATTGTAATATTTCAACGCCGGGCGGGATGTTCCGTATCTATTGGCGATGTAACATCCCCCCCTCTTTTTTGTTTCTGGCAACCCGTTAATGTAACCCTGTGTGAGCAGGTGTGCTCGGAACTCGGTGGCGACAAGCCGCCGTTGCTGTCTTCTCCTCATCGTATTTATTAACTAAATAAATACTATAGCATTTGATACAGTCCACTTGGTTCTAAGTATTCGCACAACTAGTACGAAACCTCCGCACGCTGTAAATAGCTATCCTATCTTATCTCTGCAGATAATTATCCTAAAGTAATTAAGCATTTAAAGGAAATATTTGGAAGAGAAGACACTTTAATACAGTGAAGACTCGAGATCATGGTTAACTGTTTGGAATACATTTAAGAAAATTTAAGATGGCAAAGTTTTTGATGACAGTTAGAAGTTCGTGTACTTGATGCAAGCAATTACTCCAATATCGAAATCTTTTCATATTGTAAATAGGTATCCTATCTCTGCAGATAATTATCCTAAAGTAATTCAGCATTTAAAGGAAATATTTGGAAGAGAAGAACTTTAATACATATTTATGTGCGCTATTTTTACAGCTGGTAATGTCCAACAACAATGCGTCCCGAAAGGACTTCAACTTGTCATCGTTATATGAGAACCTGGAAACGAAACTTGGATCTCCGGAATCATTTGGTGTTACAAAGGATAAATATGCGAGTATATTGTTTCCATTAGTTAAGCCCTGTCTACTTCATGACGCCCTTAGAATTTGGCAATGTGAGAGTGAGAAGTCTGCTCAAGGTAAGTGCGAATTAAATTCCATACTTAATTTCTTAAAAAAATAAGCTGTCTCTGAACAACGAGTTTTATTGGCTAGTATTAATCTTGGATTTGATAGGACTTGAAATTTACTATATTTAACAATGTTGAATATAATAACGTGCCAACTGTAACTGGTTTATTTATAGGTGATAAATTTTGAGAAAACATTTAGTTAAGAAATATGATGAAACTCTCATATTTTGTCACCAGTATCACTTATCAGAAAAGTGTTTTAAAGCTAATTCGCTTGCTTTTGAAGATAAATGTGGTTTAACTTTGGAAAAGTTGCCTCTTTCATTTGCCTCAGAAGAATCATATTTCACGTAACTATGAAACTAAGTTTAAATGTTTAAATTGTGGGAGAATACATTATTCTATAATGTGTCAAAATGTTTGTAATGAAGAAAGCAGTGCGACATTAAAAAGTCGTAAACTTGAGTCAGAGAGCAGTGACACTGTTTTGACTACTCAAGGTTCCGACACAACTGTGTTACTGCAAACTTTCAATGTACGAATTGTACGTGTAAATCATGATAGTAAAGAGAAAATAGTGCGGAGAGTTATTCACATGGGGTCAGAACGTTCATATTTATCAGAAGATATAATTATTAAATATTTGAATTTTAAAAATATTGGTGAAATTAAATTAATTCATAAATTGTTTGGTGGTGTTGAAACAAGTGAGATGAATCACAATAAATATAGAAATCATTTACGTAATATTGCTACTAGTTATAAACGTGATCTGCATGTTTTAGATGGCCCTGTTATACGTTCTAATATCAAAACAGTGCCAAAAGGACCATTGGTTAAGAGAATTGAATAAATGTGGTATTAAGATTTCTGATGTTGAAAACAATATATGTGAAACCGAAAGTGAAATTAAATTATTAATTGATTCTGATGGGGTGGGAAAGTTATTCACTGGAAATATTAAAGTGGTCTGGTTGCTGAAAAGACCCATTTGGGATGGACTCTAATGAGAAAAATTCCAGGTGTTAAATCTGAAACAAATCTTTCTCTAGTGGATATTTCGTCAGTATGGAACAAAAGTTCCGTTGCTGATTTATGGAAGCTCGGTATAAATGATCCAATTGAATTTAAAACTGAAACTGAAATTCATGACGAAACTATGAACATTTCAAAAAAACATAAGAATAGATTCAGGTAGGAGTTATGAAGTAGCATTGCCTTGGGTGTTAGATAATGGCCGCTTACCTAGTAATAGAGAATTGGCTGAAAAACAACTTGCTACCTCAAGGTGTCGAACCTCTTGATGAAGACGTTATTAATGCTGAAAAACGGAAGAGTGTCATTTCAGCATTAAATAAAATACGAAACCTAATGATTGGTATTATCAAAGGTTTTCATCATACAAGAAAATAATAAAATTTATCGCCTGGATTTAAAGATTCATAAACAATTAATGAAAACAGAATTAAAACGAAATATTTGAAGTTATGTGTTTTGAAATACAACAAGCCGAAAGGAAATTGAGAATTTTGATCCAGAGAGACAAATTTGATGAGCAGAATAATGAGACGATTCGTGGCATAAGACCAATCCTATATGAAGATGGTATAATACGACTAAAAACACAAGTCGCTTATCGAGAATATACTAAAAAAATTAAGTACCCAATTCTTTTGCCTTCGGACCATCCTGTTGTCCAAAGGCTGATCTGCTGAAAACACCAAGAGCTATTACATGCAGGAGTGGTTTTTTTATGACATCTATGCAAGATGACTGCATCCTTAAAGCCAGGAAAACCATTCGAGCAGTAGTTCAGAAATGCGTGCATTACAAAAGATTCAGTGCACAGAAGACAGAGTCAGGACCTATTGCGTTACCAGCAGAAAGATTTCAAGATGCGGCAGTATTCAAAATAATTGGAGTAGATCAAGCTGGTTTCTTATATTTAAAGAATGGAAAAAAGTATGGATTATGTTGTACACTTGTGAAGTGTATAGGACCATATATTTGGAATTAGTGACTTCATTGTCAACAGATGCCTTCCTCCGGTCTTTCACACCCTTTATAACGAGAAGAGGAAGACCATCGACAGTATGTTCTGATAATGGCACAAACTTCGTTGGTGCTGATAAAGCTTTTTCATACATCGATTGGTAACTGATCTCTGCTGCAGCAACAGTAAAAATGATCTCTTGGAAATTCATCCGCCTACCGATGCCTGGTGGAGTGGTTGATGGGAGCAGTTGATACAAATGGTGAAACACAATGTTGAGGAAAGTACCAGGTTGAGCTCCATTCATACGAAGAACTAATAAAAATTCTTTGTGATTGCAAACAAGTTGTAAATGCTAGACCATTAACGTATGTCACAGAGGATGTGGACAATCTAGCAGTTATAACACCTTCGATGTTCCTAGAGGAAATAAGATCTTCATATGTGATAGATTTTGATACATTCACGCACAAAAATTAAACAAAAGAGTAAAGTATAGGCAACATGTTCAAGAATATCTGCGAAGGCGATTCCGCATTGAGTATTTAGAGAAGTTACGCCAACAAAATTTCCTGCTAAAGAATGTGAGGCAACTGACCATTGGCGATATCGTTCTCGTATAGTCCTATAAGAAACGTGTATATTGGTCTTTAGTCCGCATATCAGAACTAATTTCTATGGTCACCCAACAATTCTTCGAATAAAAACTGAAAATGGTGAACTTTTGAGTCCAATACAAAAAATGTACAATCTAGAGATTCAATATTACGAACGAGAAGTGGCAGAACAATGGCTTTTCGTTATAAGACATAAGACTTTTATGAACTGAAATAGATTTTTTTTATTATTTTAGTATATCTCATATGTTTCAGAGTGTTAATTACACTTTTTTAAAATATGTTTAATTTTGTTTGAATTTTGCAGGAATGTTGTATAATTCGTAATTTGAAAATTTGGGATAAGAATATTTGTGTTTTGGCTGTGTAATGTAAGTATTAGTAATATTTTGTTTGATTTTGCATTTTGTTGTACTCATTGTTGAGTTTACATGTTGAAGCTCAAGGTAGAATATTGTCGCGAATTGATTTATTATGTTGTTTGTCTAATGCAATTAGAGATGGCAGCACCATACAGTGTCATTCTGATTAAATGAAAAGAGATAAGATTTTGGCTCCTTTTTCTTATGGAGATGACGAATTTATTTCTGATAACGAATTTATTTCTGAATATACAAAAAAAAGGTGCATTACAGATTGCACTTTTTTTAACCCATTTCAAAACAAAGCTTTTCATTTTGCAAAAAAAGATTTTTAAGAAAATGCGTAATTTTTTTGTAACGGCATTTAGGGTCTTACTTTCAGTTCAGAAATCCTAAACTATGTCTTTAAAAATATGGCTTTTAATCTAAAATATAATTAAAACTTACGGCAAATGAAATGAAAGATAAAGTAACTACTTTTACTGGAGAGGGAAATAAATGTAGAAATAAATCCTGTGACTTTGTCAGATATCAGCCTTTTCTGTTTCATAAAAACAACACTAAAAACGAAAATAATGATATATGTATCAGTTTCGTATTTTTGACATAGTTATTTCGATAATGACAGTGTTTCAATTTAATACTACCACAATTTTTCTATATTCTTTCTCATTTTGTGAAAGTAAAAAACGCAATATGTTGTTGCCAAATAAAAAAGGCTTTCTTTCTATAAATAATGAAAACTGCTTTGAAGTAATTTTATAATGTTTTTCTAATATATGCTTTCTGTCTTTTTAACATTTTCCAACATAGTTCAAAGTATTTATGAATTTGGGATGTCCATCTGTCTAGCCATCTGGTCGCGCTGTAACTCGCGTAACAATACTCGGATTGACAGGTAATTTTCATATATTAATGAGGATTAATGAGAATATTCCCTATTGGAAATTAAGTGTATAGCATTTATAGTTCATTTACAGGGATAGGACACAACTTTACATTCTGGTGTATGGGGAAAATCGTTTGCGAATCATTTTGTTTAAATTGCTTATTTAGATATCTCCTGTTATTGTATAAAAAAATGAAGTTTCTTTAAAATATTCTGTTAGTGTTGGAAATGTTTCATAATCTTTGCCTGATGCGTGATTTTTCATTCTTGTTTTTAGTCTGTAATTATAAATAAAATCCAACTATTAAATTTTGGTAAAACTTTACATTTTTTAGTGTCAAGAATCCGATTTATATACATTTTTACAACTTTTTTGTATGTGTGTGCATTTGTATGTGTTTGTATATTGGTATTTCCTTACATTTTCTGATCCCCAGAGATCGTTTTTGATGTTTTTTACTAAGTATGCCCAATTGTCCATATGTATGAGTGCGAATACAATGGAGTCCAACGATGTTTCCAATTAAGTTCAAATTGGGAATGCATGTTTTAGACCAGCGGTCTACAATCTTTCTGACCTCACGGACCACTCAATTCATAGTTTTAAATCTCGCGGACCACTAGAAGGATTTTTTTATAAACATAAGTGCATTTGTATAATGATCAGGTAACTTCCAATTTATTAATAGGAACTGCATCTACTAAACATGTTGACCGCGTAGGACTCGAATCGTTCATTAGAGACGCGCGGTGGATGCAGATTCGTGTCCTGTCCAGACTTCCATACAATGCATTAATTATGCTACAGCCTTCTCATTAAATGTACAAAATTGTGTCATGATATAGATAAAGCATCCCACTTGCCGTGTTTGTCGCCCTTTTTTTTTTAATGTGCCGTGTGATGTAAACATGTGCGATCTTGTGCCAAGTGGTTTATTCCAACTCAAACGTACGTTATATTTATCAGAATTTTTGTTTTTTATAGATCTAAAAGTATATAATATGATCTAATTTTCGAACTATTTTTGTTTTTTGCAGATTAAAATAATGAAAACAAATAAAATCTGAATGGTTTATTTCCGACACACTAGCATCCGCGTCTGTTAGTACGGAAAATGAAAATGAACATTTCAACTATAGTGCTAACGACGCGGATTCCCGTCCAAGTACTGAGATACGCCAAAATGCGTTAATGTGCCATCTATGTGATAATAATAAAATTTTTATAGCCAAATGAACTTTTTCTGGCTATATAACCAGACCGCGTATATCCCGCGACTACAGATAATGCTCTGCAGGTAACGTGTTAATAAAACAAAATCATAAATTCTTATTTAATTGAAAAACGAAAATTATTATTTAATTGAAAATCAAAAATGCTTATTTAATCATAACAAAAACATTAAATGATGTTTAATTGTAACAAAATTATAAAGGTAGTTTACTAATTACAAAATAATTTTGACATTATATATGTATCACGCATTTTTAGTGTGATATCTGCGCCTGCTTGTTAACAGTTCCCAACATAGTTGAAAAGCGTTTATGAATTCGGTTTGTCTGTACGTCTGTCCGTCTCTCTGATCTCTATCTCACCTAAATATACTCGTATTGCCATATAATTTATGTATGTTGTTGACGTGCACTGAAACATGCTTTCTGTTGAGTGCAAAACAATTATCATTCATTTACAGGGTTACACAAACGTACTCGGTTAAATAAAGGTCTAAGAGGGAAAACTGCTTGCAGAGTATTTTAAATTGTATCGCACTGTTTCAAACATAATGGAATTAATATACATTACTGAGGTTTACTACAGCAAGCTTGTTGTAGAATATGATGTGCATAATATTTATCGTTCATTTACAGGGACTTACAAAAGATGTCGGATACAGTATTTTATCTGGAATATTTTCTTTTACGGATAATTACTGAAAGTGCTCATTCTGTTATGATGCGCGTTTTTAAGTTTTACTAAGTTTGTGCATACTACGTGGTGTATATAAGATGTACAGATCATATACAGGGCTATACAATAGTATTCGTAACCACTAGCGAGCATGAGGGTGAAATGCTTATAAGTGTTTTTAATTGAGTTTTGATGCATTTTCAAGTTCATTTATATTTAGTAGTAATAAGAGATGTTAGTATAATATACATAAAATCCTATACAAGGCTATGCAAAAACTGGTTATATGGCCGGCTTTGAATAGAAATTCCTAGAAGTGTGATTTCAGTAGTTTTGGACGTATTTTTGCGTGAATTAAATTTCAGTTTAACATGTGAAGTATATAAAAATCTGTAGGTAATATACAGGGCTGTACAAAAAAAATTTGGAAGTAAGTTTCCGTTTACTGGTAAAAATTGCTGAAGGTGAATTTTCAACTGTGTTATGCGTTTTCTTACTAAACTTAATTTTAGTATACTATGTAGAATATATACAAATCTATTGAGCATGTATAGGCTGCTCAAAATAATTGGAGTACCTTTAAATCCATGAATGGCCATTGCTGAAATCAGGTTTTCTAATGTGTTATGCATTTTATAGAATGTCCATTTGGGTATTTTCTTTACCTTATTAAACGGCGAAATTTTGTTGAAGTATTTTGGACGTGTTGGAAAGTGTTTCATAATCCATACTTGACGCATGATTTTTCTTTCTTGTTTATAATACGATCATGGATTTCTTGGTTCCAATAAGGTTGCTGCAAAAAGGAGAGAGATTTTTATTTCAAGCCGAGACCAGTACCGAGTATTAATTGCTGCAACAGTTCAAGTATGTTGTTGAAATCTGAAAGAAAATTTTCATTGTTTTTTCACTCGGTAAAAAAAATATATATATATATAAAAATTTCTCTCGTGTAAAATATAAGAATTTCTTAAAATAAAAATTTTGTTTTATTATGAATAAAACTTTAAAAAAGCAAATAATGTCCAGAGTTGTCTGCGGATCACCAAATCTTTGCGACCTCTGTTATCGACCGCTATCGCAAGAACTGTATAGTTTATCGCACAACTCAGTTTTCAAACAGTTTTGTGACAGTTTCAATTGAAAAAAATCGCCAAGGTAATGTGACGGATGACACGGAGCAATTACTCTCATGGAATAGAGGAGTAAAAGTTAAAATAAATCCTTCGACTTTGTCAGACATCAACTATTTTTCCCAAAGAAAGAAAATCAAAACGAAAATAATGATATCCGTTTCAGTTTCATTTTTCTGACATAGTTATTATTTGGATAATGACAGTCCTTCAATTTAATACTTCCACGTTCTATTATTTTTTCTCTATTTCTCATTCTGAAGGCAGAACAAACGCAGTATATATAAAATAAAGATAAAAGTTTTTTTTTCTTTCTACAATTAATGAAAAATGTTTTGAAATAATTTTATAATTATATGTAACTGTTCGCAGCCATCTTTTTAGATTTTTCCAATGAAGTTAAAAATTGTTTATGATTTCTGTTCGGTTCTATGCTTACTGTCTGACCGCGCTCAAACTTTTGTAAATATATTTTTATTATCACGTAACTGGTATATGTCATTGAGGTACTACTGGACATTCCGTGTTGAAAATGGGGTGTGTAGTGCAATATTTATATTTGATTTACAGGGACACACCAAATTTTCCGTTACATTGATTGTTATGGGAAAACAATGTATTTTAATGATGTTACACTAATTTAAACATAATGATATGCTTTACTAAGGTGTACTACTACATACTTTCTCTAGAATATGATGTGCGTAGCATTTATTGTTCATTTTACAGAGAGACACACATAGTAAGTTAATTCGTTTACAATCCTGCCTTATAAACATTAATTGTTGAGCATGCGTTTTCAGCTATGTTATGCGTTTATATATTTAACCAAAGTTTAGTAAAATATGTGGTGTGTATAATATAAATAGACTACATACAGGGCTGCACAATCGAATTAGTAACCATTACTGTCTATAAAAAATGATTGTGTCAAAGCTGCAGAAGTTTTGCTAATTTTTCATTCCGTGATATCAAAGATCAAAGCCTTAATTGATAATTTATTATCTTAATTACACGTTACTGATCACTTATAGGATTAAAGTTTAATTTTTCATTATTTTCAAAAGTTGAAGTTAATGGAAATAGCAGTTTGGTAGCTTTAGTTGAAAATGTTATTTGTTTTGAGAATTACGCCATAAGATTAGTCTTTTGTTGTGTTGTAATTTTTTTTACAAATTCTGTCTAATAGTTCTTTCAAACATTTTCATTCGTAGAATTCGACGGATTGCGACTCGTAAATAATATAATCCGATACTTTATTCCACAGGATTCACACTTAAAAACACACACACACACACACAAAAAAAAAAAATCAACGATCTATTTTTTCTTTTTTATTTTGTTTTTTACGAAGATTAAGAAATGACATATAAGGATTACTTAAAGAAAGTTATTTCATTAAATTATAACAAAAATAACCTTAAAATGACATTTTTCTGAAATTGAAGAAGCTTTTGATATTTTTTACGGCTTTCAAATAGAATGAAATGAAGTTTTCGCTTTTATAATCAAATATAGAGTACTCTTTTCATCTTTTAGCTAGTTATTATTATTATTTTTTTTAAGTCTACTTTAGTAATGTCAAAAATATGTGTTTCAAATGTTTTTTTTTCTACAAAAATGTCATTGTTTATAATTCTTCTTTAAAAAATTGTTTTTTATTTCTTTTTTTTTTTTTTTTTTTTTTTTACTTTTAGTAGCTAAAAAAATAAATAATTTAAGCATACTTTCTTGTCTGAAATCACATTAATGGGTACAAATATAATACTGAAAATATGACCTAAGCAAATAGTTTCATAGATGATATATATATATTTTTACAACCAGTAGTCCTAATCTACTAAATGTAAATTTTAAAAAGCAATTTGTAGTTACTCTTCTGGAACTCTTATTGTATGTACATTAAATGGATAATAATTAGATTTTGGAATTTAGGGGGAGTGGGAGTTTTGGGATTGAAACATAAACGTATTTTATGACGTGTTTCTGATATCTACGAACGAGGTAGAAATATGTAGGTTTTTCAAGCGTAAGTTTCTGCGCGATATTTCAATAATTTTAAGTACATTAAAATATTTATTCAAAACGTCTTGGAATCTAAGTTCAAAGTAATTTCTGTGGCCCCCAGGAAATTAACAGAAAAATAACTTTTCATAATCAGCAAGACCTTTGGTAAGGCTAGGGGGAAAAAATGAAGGTTTTGAGAAATTACATCACAATTTTAACAACTTGGAAAAAATCCAGAAAATAAAATAAAGAAGAAAAGAAAGCCACCATTAGTATTCACACAATAATAATAATAATAATAATAATAGAACGAAACTAAATATAATATCATAACTATTCTAAATTACGTTGTTCTAAGCAATTGGTTGTTAATAAAGTAGAGTGTACTATTCTCAATCAGTGTTATACATTTTGCATAACATAATTCTCCACCGTAGCTACACTTTACAGTACATACTTGTCTTTCATCATTAGAATGCCTAAAATTATCAAAGCCGCTTGGTTCCAGGATAAAAACCTTCAAACTTTATGACACTAAATTTCATTTTGAAGTAAATCGCATAATATGAAATGTTAGATATTAAAGTATCGATATTGCTGTTAATTATTAAAATCTTGATACAATTCAACTTAATATTTTTGCGAAACACCTCGGATCCTCTCACGGCGCACCTTTACACCGCGGGAAGAAGCATTGCTTTTAAAATATCTTTCACGCGACGAATGAAAAAAGAGAGAGAGAGAGGGGAGGGAGAGAGAGAGAGAGAGAGGGGAGGGGGGGGAGAGAAAGCTCCATGACGCGATTTCACTATCGTCGTAATAGAAACGTCTTTAGATGGCAAAGAGGGTTGCTTAGCAAACCCAAGCTGGATTTCAACCCCCCCCCCCCCTCCTTCAGCATTGTTTTCGTGTTTCACGGGAAAAATTGATGTTTTTGAATTGTTTTAATCGACATGGAGGATTACAATATAAGATTGAATTGATATTTAAAAATTAGTGTTTGGAAGTGTGTTCTTTATTCAAATCTACAATTTTTGACTGATTTGAACAAAACTTCATATACACACGTTTTAGAACGAGAGTAAAATTACTCTAAAACTTTCTCATACCATTCTTTACCGTTATTCAATCCTCTTGCATAGATATTTTTTATGCAAATCTATTTTTTTCACAGAATTTTTCTTTTCTGTAGCCCCAACCTAAAAAACAGCGCAAAAAAGTAATAAATAAATTATAAATAAATAAAAAATAACACGTGTTACTTGTTTTTATAAGCTAATAAAAATTCAGATCCACTCGCTATATATATAACCGAAATGACAATAAATATATAATATAATATATATATATATATATATATATATATATATATAAGTAAATATAAATAAAATAAATGTATAACCAAAATAACATAATAATTTTGAGAAGATAATGCTCATTTTTTAAATATAAAATTAAATAAAATTACTATAAGTGCATTAAAATGATGTAGTACATTCATTTAAATGCATCAGGAGTTGAAACATCTATTATAATGCCAGGGCAAGCCCTGATAATACAGACATTTCAATTTCAAGAAAATTCAGGAAAGTGATAATAATAAAAATAATAATAATTACAATGAAGTCAGTTTCTTTGGGATAATTTAAGTATGGCGTCAAACTTACTCTAAACATAAGTTTTGTTAGGTTTTGTTTCCCATTTCTTCTGTATACTATATCTATATCTTATAGTATACAACGTGTTTTAATAATTTAGATTTTGTGGTAACATTTTCCACAATATATATTAAATAGGAAATGAAATATAGTACAGTTATTTAGAGTAAGTCTTTTTCTCTTTTCGAAGAAAATTACATGACTGATGTCCGGACTGAAACCGTCTTGACATTACTATGTCCTTTTCATGCAATCATTATAGATTTAGTTTTTATGAATAAGAATGTAAGTTTCCATTTTAAGGGACCTCTATAAGAATTACAGTAACACCGTAGCTAATTGACTTTGAATTATAAAATTTAAAACACATATCAATGAAGGTTTATTTTAAAATTAAAATTATCAAAATATGTATACACTCATAGAAAGCTTTTTAATTTATTTAAAAAATATAATACACTTATTGTAAAATAATTACTTTTGCATGCATTGCACACAAGATTTTTCATATTTGAAATGCTAAACCCAGCCAAATTTTTTTTCATGAGTACAGATATAATGTGCTGTCAAAATGACCTACGATGAAAAAAATAAAATGTGTAGATCCTCAGAAAAAAATGTCTTTTTTAGAGAAATTCGAAATATCGAGTTTTTTTTTAAATGCAAAAGTAGTCGTGGATTCTAAACTTTTTACTTGAGAAACATAATAATAGGTCATTTGTATATCTGTATGGTTAATAAACTCAATAAAAATTTCACGAAATTCTAACCAACCAATTTTAAAAATCGTGCGCACAATGACCAAAACCGTCGTTTAGAGAAAATTGACTTTAAAAATCAAACTATCCCTTGTTCAAATAAGAAGATCTCAGACTATTTTAGACATAACTCCTCTTCTAAAGTGAATTTTTGCATGGTGTTTATTTTAAACTGTTTCTAAAGAATCATGTTTAATTATAAGCTAATAATAAAAATAAAAAAAATCGAATTTTTGACACTTTACAGGGTTCCTGACCCTTTAAAATAATAGAATGTCACAAAATACTACGCCATTTGGTTGATTTTTTTTTGCATTTTGTTTCTGAATTGCCACAGAAATTATGTATTTTTCTGTTACAAGCACAAAAGAAATCCTGCATTATCATTTACTGCCTTCTCAAATCTGCATTCTTTCAGTCTGAGGCATTTTACTATGATTGCGTTAAGTAAAAGCCATTTTACTTACCCATCATACGTAGTATAGGGTAAGTCTTGCAATAGTTTTGAAAATCGAAAAAAAAAAATGACGGATTTACACGTTTCAGACACTAGATATTCCGAAAAATATATTTTTAGAAAAAAAAAAAAAATTGTCGTCCGTCTGTCTGTGTGTGTGTCTGTAAACGCTCTACCTCCCGAACAAATTGAGATAGAGACTTGAAATTTGGTATGTACTTAGTATGTAATAATGGAAATAAACTTATTGAATTACAGTACCCTCGATTATCCGGAACTATTTTTTTCGGACTCTCGAAATATTCGTTCTGATAAAAGGTATATAAAAGAATTTCGAAATTGTATGTATTAAGGAGTGAATATAAAAGACAATAAAAAAAAATCATAAATTTTGCATAAAGAATGAAGTCGATCGGATAATGAGTTGCCGAGATATTTGTAATCACATTTTCCACACTCTACGATTTTTCATGACTCTGTATTTCATTCAAACTTCAATTAAAAGATATATTTTAATTGGAAATGAGACGCTTAATCCGACGCAGTAAACCGTTAGTTAATATGATTATCAATTTTGGAGTTATAAAGATGTTTCTTTTACTCAATTGAGTAATAGAGCATATAAAGTTTATGACGTCATCAGGCCACGATTTTATTCGAATTACAATGCATTTTATAAATAGTTTACACATGTTTTATTTTCATATTTTATATTATGCACTTATACATCAACGACTAGTTTTTTCGTATTACCTTTTTTAATGATTTATGTGCGTGAATGCATAGAACTCCGTTATTGTGATCACTGTTTTATTGCATTATTATTTAGTTTACTTAGAATCCTCCGATGGTTAACACGGGCAAAGCCGGGTGGTTCTGCTAATTGTTAAAAAAAAAAAAAAAAAAAAAAAAAAAAAAAAAAAAAAAATCAAAACTGGTGAATGAATTCTGCATAAACTTTAATAATAAAATACAAAATGCACTGTATTCGACAAAAAGATTAAAATTCGATTGTTTTTATGATTAGCTCATAGTCGCCGGCAAACTTGAAAATCGGATAAATGTGGGAAATTTATGAACAAAAATATTTAAAAAAAAAAATCTAATATAAAAATCCGAAACTATTTCCTTTTATTTATTATTATATTTTTATTTATTATTATTGTTTTTATAATTATTATTATCATTATTATTATTATTTTAGAGACAGAGTACTTCAATCAAAAATACGCACCCTGGAATTATAATCTACACGCATTTTCCCGCCACATTTCAATATACATTGAAAATTTGAAATGTAAATCATTCTAAATTAAATATTAAACGATGATAAACTAAATGTTGAATATATATTTTTTAATCGATTTGCACAATTAAAAAGAAAATTGTTTATTAAAACTAATTTCTTTGATTCATGTACTGGAACCACACTTTGTCTCGAAACGAAAATCTGACTTCGAAAAAACTGATTTAAAATCAATTTTAGTTCCCAGATGTCACCACTATCAGTGCAAGGACAATTTGAATTGGTTTATTTTATACTCTCATTATATATCTTACTCAGTGAGAAAAGTATTATCAAATAGATTTTACCGATAAATAGTATTGAATAAATTCTATATGTGTGATTAGAAATTTTGAGAAATAATATTAAGACAATATTTTTTTTCATTTAATTACTATTGTGCAGTTCTTATTTGCAAAATATATATATATGGTGCTGCCATCTTTAGCTTACAAATAGAACAAAAACTGAATAAAACATAAAGTTTACACCATTTAGGATTTAATCACTTATTTGTGATTTAACTATTATATTATAATAGTATTTATGTCATAACTATTTACGACAATTTAATTTTTGGAGTTGCGTGAATCTGTAAAATTTTTGCCTTAACTATATTAATTTTACACTTTTATTGTCAAGATAATTGGCAGCAATTTAAAAAAAATTTTTTTTTTGGACTTTAATAATTGAAATGTAACCTATTATGATCAAGCCACTATTACTCTAACCGTTTTTACTATACATGATTTAATATGATTTATTCGTGATTTATCTGTAACGGACATTTAGCCACCTACGGAAGATTACTATATATTTAGAAATACAATTAACCAAAGAGGAAAATAATTTCATAGTGCTTGTTGTTGATTTGTTACATTTGATTATCCATTCCCAATATATCCTGAAAGAAGATAAATGAAGATTTTTTTTCAACAAATTTAGCCGTGCAAAATTTGTATTTGTACTTGGCGCGTTTATTGAACCATTTTAAATAAGATTATAATTTACAAAAAAAGTTAGGTGATTTAGCTTATTTAATGTTTATTTTAAGCAAGATGTCGAAATGTAATTAGGTAAAACTGAACTACAGTCATGAATGTCAGCCATGTTTCATTTATGTTAGCGGTTTGTTTTATCAGTGTTTTTCTAATTATTAAACTTATCAAATGCTTTTGTTAATGCAATTATTATTATTCATTTATTTATTTATTCATTTATTTGCTTTCATTAGAAAAACATGACAGTGTACTGGATTTATGAAATTTGATTGAATTACTGGAATGCAAGAAAATTAAAATGTCTGTTAACAATAATTCTTAAAAAGTAAAGAAAATCTAATGCAGCTAATAATAATTGTTGTTATATACATGTAGTATTCATCCTTATTCATAAATTATTTTAGAATGTTTTTTGGCGATTTTGACAAAAATTTAAAGGTTTTTTTTTTTTTTTCTAATTTTGTAACATTTAGCCATATGTTGCCTGTTTAAAAAAAAAAAAAAAAAAAAAAAAAAAAAAAAAAAACATTTAGCCTTTTCTACGTTGAGAAGTTACCAGCACTGATCTGTCTGATAAACATATCGAATAGTGCTAGAGTTCTGAAAATGAATATTTATTTAATATTCAAAAATGCCTGGTTCAACTTTTCACGTAGCAAAATGTTTCAATGTAGTTGCAAGACACTATATAAAATTCTGTACTTATTTTGTGAAATTGCTCTCGTTTTGTGATTGATTCTGAAGTGAATTTTAATCCTTTCAAAAATGTGTTTACCTCTATATTTTTTCAATGCTTATATACCAGCATTGCATTTTGAAAGACTGATATTACAGGATAAGATTACTATACCACACATTTATAAAAACAAAATTATGATACTTAATTATGATATTATTTTATGAAACACTTTAATTGAAAGACTATTCCTGTAGTCTTGCTTTAGTGCTGCCATCTCTTGGGAAAGAAGTATATTATAATTTTCTGCATTGTAACATTGCTTTTCCGATTTTTTCTCGGTAGCTATTTACAGATATTTTCTCCACTAATATCAGAAATTTTATTTTCACTTTTTAAAAGGATTTTAAGTGTATTTTTAAAAATTTAAATATTACTTAAAAAGTCAGAGTTCTTAATATAAAAGCGCAAGTTTTTTCATTCCTGGCGGAAACGAAAAAAAAATTATTAAAAAAAAAAAAAAAAAAAAATTGAAAAGATGACATTTTTAGTACTAAAATTATGTCTAGCAATTAATTTTATTTAAAATATATTTTTAGTGATTATATTTATTTAATAAAAAAATTATCCATTTAGCGATTAATAAATTATTTAGCGATTAATAATTTATCAAGAAATACGGCGAGCAAGTGCACATAATAAGTACTGAAATTTATATATTATTTTGCAATCACATTCAAACAAATGCGAAAAATATAGAAATTTTTGATTATTAAATAAATATTCATATAAATGAATCCAATTAATAAATTCTATTTTAATTAAATAATTATAATTTTAAATAAATTATTCATTTAGCGATTTTCCCCATTTATGTAGAGTTTTTAATTCTCTAAAACAGTTCATACATTGTAAACTATCAAAGCATGATTTTGACATGAAGCGGTCTTGTAGTGATGAATAATATGTACGTGCCTGTATAAAAATCTTGAAGGAATATATCAAATGGAATAAAATATATTCTCCATTAAAATCAAATTTAAGAGCAGACAAACGACTCTTCAAAATTTGAGATTCTAATATTTCTGAGAAACAAAATCTGATTCATAACTTAATCCTAGTCGATATTTATTGTTTTAAAATCAGCCAAAAACCTATTACTGATTTTTGAACGTTCATTGCTCTTACTGTGGTACAAAAATGTTGTAATAGATGGCATTACATTTATGTTAAGAATTGTGGGTTATGTTTTTTGCTTTCTCGGATAACCGTACAATATCCGCTTTGTACTGACAAATCTAATTATCTACAGGGATCGTTAGATATTCTAGAGACGGAATTTTCACTGGAAAGTGAGATGTTAAGCATCCTCTTTACATGCCGAATCTAAAGAACATTTCGTCTAAAAAGTTTACAAGAACTTAAAAAAAAAAAAATATCTAAAATCAAAATTTTATCAACATTAACACAATTAAATTGCACACTACGGTATAGAAATACGGTGAAATGTCACCGGGCAATTTTGATTATAGACATTTTGACGAACATCTTTAGAAATACCGGGCGAATTCTTCTGGAACGTCCTTAATAAATGACTTCATATTTTACAGTGAAGGTATGGAAAGTAATTGGAGGACCAACACAAAACTGAATAAAACATTAATTAACCTTTCGAAAAAAATTCTCGAAATGATGCGTAGCTGTAGCATAAAACTAAGTGGGCCTTGTACAACATATGTGTTGTGAAAGCACCTATGTTCCTAAATAAATATATATATATATATTTAAAGGAATTAAAAAAAGTTCCGCATGTTATTATTTTTTTTTATACAATGCATCATGGCTTTCAACCAAAATTCACAGCACTTTCAGGAAACATAATAAAGTACAGTAAAAACAATATACTGCAATTATAAGATAAAAATGTATCTATCTCATGAAATATGAGTTATGTTTAAATACTGGCAGGCTACCTCCGCTTCGTTGGTCAATTTTTCCCAAACGAAACTCGAATAATTAAAATATCTTTTAGTTCCACCTTCCACCGCCAGGGGGCTTATTCTGTTCTAAACAAACTTTTTTCCGAACGAACCTACGGAACGTGTCCCTGCTGACTACGGCACCGTAAAAAAATTAGTTCCACCTTCTACTGTATGGGACTGCCAGATCTATATACTAGGTTTTCTAATACCTTTAACACTAACGCTATATTTAAATTACGACCGAACTCTTCCCCTCCCCTCCTCAAAATTTCACCAATGAACTTTAACATTAACAAATACCGGTAACTTTTGAAATAGAAAAAATGGTGCGTTGTTTGGTTTGACTTCGCACTTTATTTCCTTTCCTTTTCATAAAAAACTAGTTTTTTCCAAATAATAAGAAAAATTACCGGCCGATTTTTATAAAATTGGATTTTCGTATGCAGTAAATTTTTGTACATATGTAGTCAATTTTAAATCGATACATCAAATACTTTCCTCGAGAGGCTACTTTACTCATGCAAAAACACCCGTTCGCTAATGTTAATCCTATGAGACAATTATTTTATAATATCTCGTTTCCATTTCCATATTTTTAAATGATTCTTTTTGAATTTGATACCTGAGGTCAATCGCTACGCATGCCTTTTTTAACTTGTTCGATTTTGTTTACAGATTTTTTAATTACAGATACTTTCACTTTCGAAACCGGTTCCGAAAGTGAATGTATAATAATAAAAAATATCTGCCATAAGCTATCGAATAATAATAAAAAAAAAACATTTAAAAATATTAAAATGCAAACGTGATATTATAAAATAACTGTCCCAGAGGAAAAATGTTAGCAAGCGGGTGTTTTCGTGTGAGTGAAGTAGCATCTTAATATTCACAAATCATTGAAAACAAACCACTCGTTGCCACCCGCAAAAGAGAAGTAACTACTTTTTCGCCGCCACGTACCTTAGCGTTTTATATATATAGATATTTGTATAAAATAATTGTTAACTGTTTTTGCAAGATCGATATATAAAGGGTGTTCCAAAAACACTGACCTCGGCTTTTATTCCTTAAATATTGATCATAGGCAGGGCTTTACAAATTTGATAAAATCTGGTATCCAGTAAAAAAATCTAGTCGCCAGTAAAAAGTATTACCCGTCCCCCTCCCAAGTCACTAATTTTCAAAAGCACAAAAGTTTTTTATCAATTAATTGAGAAAAAATAATAACCCTATTGTAGAATTTTTACTTATATAGTTTAGAATAGTTACATCATTTAGAAAGATAATATAAACAAAGTTTTCTAAGGAAATTTATCAAAATCATTTATTTATGGGAAAAATTATATAAAGCCTGCATTAACCGGCATGTTCGGGAAATGCTGATTGCCGTAGGCTTTAAATGTCTGGATAATTGAGTGCTACAAAATCTATATCTGATGAGGGGAGCATAGATGGAATCATGAACATAGAACTAAAGAAGGACTTCTAACGAAATAGTGTTAATATCGTGTCGCGACTTTGGAACGAAATGGCAGCTGCACAGCTACGCGCACGGTTCTGCGCAGCCGGCTAGAATCCCTGCTAAGGCAGCGCCACCTACAACATCAAACCGAAATTGTATATCAGATACCTATCAGACGACAGACGGTTTGAAGAAGCAGACGAACTGGTGACGTAGGGAGAAGCTGTCCTACACATGCGCCACCTATTTGAGACATTTTTCCAGGAATGATTTTCTTCTTGGAAAGGCTATTTTGTTAGAAGTCCTTCTTTAGATCTATGTTCATGGACGAAATAGTGAAGAAGGAAAACAATTTTTGCCTATTTTTCGTGTCGATGTTAGTCAAATAGTTCTGTTTTTATTACTTTAAAATTTGCATTTGATAAACTTATTTTTACCAAAATAAAAATGCTGAAAAAGAGAAAAAAAATGCCGTTTGTGCTCATTTCTTAGGTCAATTTTTTTTCACAAAAAATTATAATAATAATAATAACAACATCAATTTAAATAACTTGGTGTCCAGGTAGTAAAACTTTATCGCCAGTGGCGACCTGGCGGCCGCATTTGTCAAGCCCTGATCATAGACATACATTATAAATTACAAAGTTACGTAAAACATGGTACAGAATTTTATGAATTCGATTAAAATTTTCAGGGGATTAATTTGAAAAAATACAAAATTTAAATTTTTATACGGCCCCCGTACAAAAAATTTCTCCAATCAGTAAACTGTGCCCTATACACTAAGAAAGTCATGTAAAAAATTTCAGCATTTTTTCATAAAAAGTCGCAGAGATATGAAAATACATAAATGCTGACTTAAACCACTTTTCGATACCTGGATATATGTTTGCAAAGGGTAAAAATTATGTCGGGTGATTGTGTTTCAGGGGTCGTACACAAATAACGAAAGACAACACAGATTGCATACTGTAGCTGTAAACATTTACATTTTAATTTATGATTAACCCCTCACCAACGTTGTTTAAACATATCTCTGCGCCTTTTTATGATAAAATGCTGAAGAACATCAACTTATTGGAGTATGGGGCATATTTTATTCATAGGGAAATTTTTTGTTTCTTCAAATTTAATCCCCTGAAAAATTTAATCGATTTCATAAAATTCTATACCCTTTTTTATGTAACGTTTTCCTTTATAATATATGTCTATGATTAATATTTAAGGAATAACAGCCGAGGTCAATGGATTTGGGACACCCTATATATATATATATATATATATATATATATATATATATTTCATAATTTAGAAGCCAAATTTATAGTGCAACTCATATAAAAAGATCGGTCTAATGTCATGAAATTCCAGAAAGATATCGGCGATATAGAAAACTAAATTTTAGTTGTTTGTATAAGCATCTGCGGAAGGTAAGAAAATTTCCACTAATTGTCATTTTTTATTAACTAACTTCAAACAAAGGAGTATCCTGACATAGAAAGGAGTATGTGAGGTATGCCAACGTGTAGCTTTTAAAAGGCAGCTTTGATTTTGATATATTTTTGTTGTTGTTATGTGTTGATTCTAATTGTTCTTATCCAAGGTAAACTAATACATCAATAATAAATAACAACAAAAAAAAGTAGAAAAACCATGTATCAGGCATAGATTTTGAAAAACTTTCCAACACTAACAAGTTATTATTAAGAAATATCGTTGTTTCATACAATGAAACAGAATACCTAAATAAGGAATTTAAAAAACAAAAAACTCAGTAAAAAATCCATTTTCAGAAATTCCTCTCCCTATGCGGTAACGTGTGGGAATTATCTTGTATAGCTCGTATATGATCTATAAAATTTATACACGCCATGTAACTAAACTAAAAATGAGATAAATTTAAATGTGCATATCACAACGGAAAATGTTCTTCCAGTAATCAGCCATCATTGTCAGTCCTTTAACTGAATTTGTTTGCAGTACATTTTCGAACGATATCTCTGAAAATATAATACCTAAAATTAAAACAAATATATTTTTGAGCTCGATATTACGAGTTCTTTCACACGATAACCTACACGATATACAAAAAGAAAAAAAATCAAGTAACTTAAGTAGCCCCCCTAAAAGTTTCCTAAAGATATTTCTGAATGGATAATGATCCAGAAATATGTGGGTCAATAGCCTTTATAATTCTCTCAATTTTGAACTTTTTACGTTCCACAGTGTACGAGAAAAACTACTCTAACAGACGGACAGACAGACACACAGTTGAAAAGTGTTTATGAATTCGGTGTGTCATTCTGTCTGTCTGCCGTTTGTCTGTCTGTCTGTCTGTTTGTACGTGCTCTAACTCGCGTAAATATATCCGGATAGACATGCAGTTGATGTATGTTATTGAAGTTTATGATAGCATGTTCAGTATTGAAAATAAAGTGTGCAGCACTTATACTTTTTTTACAGGGTCACTCAAAATAATGCCGCTACATTATGGTCTACGGGGAAAATCATTTGCAGTGCATTTTAATGATGTGACACTATTTCAAATATATTGAAATTGTTATACATCACTGAAATACGCTACAAGATGCTTACTATCGAACATAGTACGTCTAGCACTTATAATTAGTTTATAGAGAAACTGAAAAGAATTCCATTACATTATGGTTTAATGTGGAATATCGTTTGCGGCGCATTTTAATCATTTTACACTATTACAAACATAATGAAATTGATATCAATTTCTGGGATGCACTAAGACATGCTTTCTGTAGAATATGGAGTGTAAAGCTTTTTTCTTACATTTACAGTGCCACACAAAAGTATTCTTTTACATAATGGTCTACGGGGAAAAAACTGTTTGCAGCGTATTTTACTTATGTTACGCCATTTCAAATATAATGAAATTGATATACATTATTGGCCAGGGGTGTTTATTAAGATCTCTTTTGCAAGGCCTGATAATTTCGATTTAAAAAAAATTAATTTTAAGTTTTCAGGAATATTAGCTGCGTTGGCTATTTCATCGAATTGTGAAATAAAATAATTTATTTCTTGTTCCGGTTTTCCTTCGAAGTTTTGAACACTTGCTAGCAGCGTGTCTACGCTAATTGTTACTTTATTATCCTCCATAATTGGATCTTGTTGCTGAGGTTGTATAATTATTGGGTCTGGCTGGTGGTTTCGACCACGACCTCTGCATGGCATTTATTCCGATTTTTCTATTTATTATTATTATTATTATTATTTGAGTTAATTGTCACAAGATACATATATATAACAATCATTAATAGCATAATATGAAAAAGAGAGAGAAAAAAATACTCGATATTGAGATATAAATAAATAAATATATATATACATTTCACAAGTGATTATCATGAGCCCTTTGTTATTTCTTTGTGTATTGATACGAAGATATGCTGTGCTGTGATTCCTGAATTTTATTGATGTAATTATTATTATTATTATTTTATATACTGCTATGATAATAAAATTTGTGCATAGAAAAAAGATGATCTGTAGAGAGTAAAAGATAACTACTAAAGATAAAAGTTCAATCTCCTGGATTAAAATAGGCACCAGAAAAAGAGTAAATGTTGGACGGAAAAGTAAGAGGGGGGATGTATAGTGGATACGAGAAGATCTTTACCTTTCAGCGGCGTTGTGAATCACTGTTAATAAAGGTAAAGGGGGTTCGGATAGTTTTACTGATTGAACTCTTTGAATTAAATAATTGCCTTTTTTTTTTTCAAATCTAAAATAAAGAATATAATACACTCTTTGATAAAGAAAATAGAGAGATAAAATTTTTAAGAAAAATTCATTTTATTTAATTATATACTGAGATAATAAATAAAATTATAGAAAAATAGGAACACATTGATTTCTCCAAAATTATCCATTCATAACAAATCAAATTCAACACATTTATTTCTCAAAATTATCACTTTATAAAATAAAATTTTCAACACTAACTCTTTTTAATTTAAAGCACTTAATTATAAAAGAATCATTATTTTACAGCACAGCATTGTATCGTTGTAAAATTAGAGGCAAATATGCCAAACATTTAAATTTATAAATAAACATATGAATCTATGTTAATTCAACAATTTTTCTTTCAATAATCAATACGTAAAATTTTAGTATTCTTTTATATTATTCACTTTGGTTAGCCAGGGAAAAATGTACTGGAAGTATCTCACCAATTGTCCTTTTATTGAAGTTAATCTCTAGTAATGATGTAGGCCTTGTTCATCCTCTCTCATTATTAACCAGGGGAACTCATAGATGGATCGTTCTTGCCAAATTGGAAAAAGCCGGGATCCTTCTCGGTGATGACTCTGGGCTCGGCCGCTAGATCTGCCACCCAAGGGGGGGTTCAGGAAAATTCATCGTACGGCGCTGGGTCGGATCGACGAAGGCACTTCTGTTTCAGCGGGCCTAGCAGCAGTCTCCTCAAGACACACTTCAGTGGAGATGGCCGGAACTCGAAGAACATACGGGCTGGAAGAACTTAGCAAAAAAAGCTACTTGCACCGATGGAGTTATTTTCTGAAGTGTCATAGAACCAAAAAAAATGTATCTTCTTCTTATTATTATTATTTTTACTATGTCTCGTCCTGGGCGTTGGTATAGAAAAAAAAGTCTATTTCTACAATATACTTGTTAGCATTTATCGTTCATTTACTGCGACACACAAAATATTTCGTGCACAGTTCTGTGTCCGAAATATTGTTTATAAGTCATACTTGGAAGTGGGATTTTAGTAAGGTATGCGTCTAACTAAATTGATGAATGCGATGAAGTATGTATAAATGCTACAGATCATATACAGAGCTACACAAAAAAATTCGTAAGCATTACGGTGCATCAGCGTAAATTGATAAAAATGGGTTTTTAATCAAGTTATGCATTTTGAACGTGAAATATATTTAGTATACCAAGAAAGTTTTGTAGAATATAAATAAAATCATATACAGGGCCACGCAAAGAACTGAATACATGACCGCCTATGTATGATAATTCCTGGAAGTGTGATTTCATCGTGTATTTGCCTGAATTAAACTATAGCTTAATATGTGTCGTGTATAAAAAGCTTAAGATAATATACAGGGCTGTACAAAATAATTCAAGTATGTTTCCGTCTATTGGTAGAAACTGCTGAAGATAAATTTCCAACTGTGTTATGTGTTTTATTACTAAACTAAATTGTAGCATACTATAGAGTATATACAAATATATAATTTATATACAGGGCTTCAGAAAAGAATTGGAGTACTTTTTCCGGCTGTGGACGGTAAATGCTGAAATCTGGTTCTCGAATGTGTTTTGTGTTGTTCTGAAATGTTTCCTTAGATACCTTATTTACCTATTATAAGTATTCTGTTAGTGTTGGAAAGTACAGGGTGTCCATAATTAAACTACCCTACTTTAAAATTGTCTACAGACGAAACTATTGGTCAGAAAGTTGTGAAAATTTGTGAAGGACATAAGGAAGGAATAGGAATTTGTTTGAGCGAAAAAAAAACTAATTCAAAATTTCGCTACCAGAGGGCGTTTGTTAACGAGTTAACATACGATTTAGCATACATTTACGATAGTTCACAAATTTTATTATAACACATCATGTTCCACATGACGGCCATCATTTTCAGCTATCATCTGGATTCGTAAGATAGCATGTTCCACAGTTGACCGCAGTGTATTTTTGGGAAATGCTAAGAACATGTCGTGAAAAAAGTTTTGTTGAACATCTTTTGTTGTAATAAAATTTGTAAACTATCGTAAATATATGCTAAATGTGTAATTCATTACAAACGCCATCTGGTGACGAAATTTTGAACTAACTTTTTTTTTCGCTTAAACAAATTCCCATTCCTTCATTATGTCCTTCACAAAATTTTACAACTTTCTGACCAATAGTTTCACCTGTAGACAACTTTAAAGTAGGGTCGTTTAATTATGGACACCCTGTATGTCCTAATATATGCTGGGTGCCTGATTTTTCTTTCTTGTTACTTATTAAATACGGAATACATAATTTTTACAAAAACAAATAGCAATGCTGAAACTCTGTCTATTGTCTGTGAAGCGCAATTTTAAAAGTCAGGTGACAAAATAAAAATAAATAAATAAATAAATGTTTGAAAAAAAGAGCATTAAATGTCGCCCTAGACATTATGCCTCTCCCGTGTTTTTTTTTTTTTTTCAGGAAACAGGAAAAGTTATTATAAAATTTACAAGAGCTTTATGAATAAGCACTTATCGTTCAGATAAATATTGCCTATGTTAAAATAATTAATATAGCACACTACTTGCTACAGCTTTTCTATCTGAGGAAGCAATAGATGCTCTAAATAATTTTTATTTCGAAAATAAAGAAGAAATTATATGAGAAGATTTTCACCTACAAGGTTCAATATGAATATATTAAATATATTACTGTTGATATCAGAGACACAATCTTGAAGGATATCAGGCTTCCAATTAGAAAGAGTACTGGTCATTTTTCTAATGAAATGTAATGAATGTTATTACGTTATATTTAATTGTTGAGTAGTCTTTCAACAAATCTTTCGAACACCTCTGTAGCTTCTAATAACTTAAATGCAAGATTAATGTTTTTAGAGCAAAAAACGTTGTTACTTCAAGATATTTATACCTTGAATTTAAAATGATCATTTAAATAGTTTTGTATGATTAAATAATTTTGTCCAGGTTTTTTTTTTTTTCATCAAATACACATTGATAAACAAAGAGAAAAATACAAAACAAACATCGTTTAGACTAATTTAAAATTCAACATTTAGGACCGACCTTAACCCTAATTAATTATATTTTAACGAAGATAAAATTGACATTTTGAGTGGAAATGATATGTGCGCAATAACAAGATTATTACTAAATATCAACTTACTTCGTATATATGTACCTTTTACAGGTCCCTACGTACAATATTTCAAGAATCGTTGAATTTATCTTTCTTTCCCTGACGAAGTTTAATCATAAATTATTTAATCCCCTTGACAGAACAAGATCATAATTCAAATAATTAGTTGTAAATTTACATTTAATAATATACGAAAAATTATAATTACTTTTACACGGGATAGAAATGAATACATAACAGCAGTACAATAATAGACTTTAAAATTTTCATTGCATTATTATGATGGCAACTGAAAATTTATAGTTGCAATTACTAGCAATAGTATTAGGACGATTAAGTTTTCAAATTTGGTAAGATAAAATTGTAATAATAAATTTTATATTTTTTATTCAATAGATATAATGATAAATAAGACAATTTAGATCAATTACAATATAATGACAGTTGGGAAGCAATAAATTTCGTTATAGTTAACATTGTGAATGTTATGTATTCGTCATTATGTTATTGTAATGGTAATCGTGAGTCTGAAAACTAAGATAATAAATACAATTATAAACTGCATAATTTTTAAATTTAATAAGATAGTAAATGAAACTGTATTTTTAAAAAGAAAGTATTTGTTTAGCTGGTAGAGGACTCTACTTAGATCAATTAATGATAAACATTTATTTTAAGCCAATTTTTCTATATATATATGCTATAGATCTTGAAAAATATTACACAATAAGAACAAAAAGAGTTTTTTTTAACATTATTTATTTTTTAATCATTAAAATTATTAAAATCATTTAACTAGTTGAATACGTAGACCATATGTTGAATCTCTCCGTAACTAATCATACAAACTTCGTGCAAACTTATATCTAGGCTGATTTGTGCATCTAGATTTCTATTTTGGTGTCAAAATTTGATGTTCGCATTGATTATTTCAAATTTTGTTACTACTTTGATATAGAGACGACTCTCTACACTTATTTTAACGTAACTTGGAAGGAATCATAATTCTCAATGGAATGGCTATTTTTGTTTTTCTGTTTGATAATTTGGCAATAAAAATGCATGAGTGTTCCCTTTTTTTAGAGATAAGGGCGACATCGATTATACATTTTTTTTTCAGAAAGACTAAAAATAAGGGAGAAATGAATCTAACTTTTAACGTTTTGCAACATAGCTAAAACATGTTTAACACTATTAGGTTTGTCTCTCTGTCTGCCCGTGCTTTAACTCGCGTGAATATACTTGGATTGCCTTGCAATTGATATATGTTAATGAGGTTTAATATTGCATGTTCGTAATAGAAAATGAAGTTTGTAACGTTTATAGTTCATTCAACAATGACACTCAAAATAATTCCGTTACATTACTGTCTAGGGAGAATAATCGTTTGGGATGGATTTTAATGATGTTATACTATTTCAAATTTATTTAAATTGATATATATCACTGAGATGCACTACAAGAGGTTTACAATGGAATATAGTGTGCATATCGTATTCAACATCAATTTACAACGACACACTAGCTGGAAGTGCGTTTTAAGTTGTGGTGCATTTTTAAATTAACACGAAGTATTTTTTTTTGTAAATTACTTCATGTGTATAAATTCTATAGACGATATACAGGGCAGTACAAATATCTCGAGTACATTTCCGTTTATAAACGGAAACTTGTGAAGGGTGATTTACAAATGTTCCATGCGCTTCCTAACTGAAATAAATTTTTGCATACTACGTAGTATATACACTATATACACAAATCTATAGATCATATACAGGGTTTTCGGATATTTTCCCGACTACTGATGATAATTTCTGAAATTGTGTTTTCAAATGTTTTATGCGTTTTACAAATTGTTTGTTTAGACATCATCTTTCATCTTAATAAATAGCGAAGGTTTCTTAAAGTATTCTGTTAGTGTTGGAAAGAGATTCATAATCTATGCTTGATGCGTGATTTTAGGTTCTTGTTACAGTTTGAAACAAGAAAGAAAAATCATGCGTCAAGCATAGATTATGTAACACTTTCCAACACTTCAAAAATAATTTTGCAAATCTTTACCGTAAAGTGTAAGAGGATATCTAACTAAACAATTTTGAAAACGCATAACATATTTTAAAATCCAATTTCAGGAATTACCAACAATATTCGAAAAAAATCCCAGCTCTTTTGTGGAGCCCTGTATATATTCCTAAGTTAGGAAACGCGTAGCACAGTTTAAAATTTCCCTTCTGCAATTTCCGACAATAAACGGAAATGTACTCGAGAACTTTTGTGCTGCCCTGTATACAATCTATACAATTTATACACACCAAGTAATAGACAAAGAATGAGTTAAATTTAAAAACGCGTTCAGCAACTGAAAAGGCATTTCCAGCAATTAATATTAATAAGCAGTACTTTAACCGAATTCTTTTGTGTGTCCCTGTAAATGAACGAGGAAAGCTATGCACATTATATTCTATAGAAAGACTCTTGTAATCACGTTTGTGATATAAATCAATTTCAATATGTTTGAAATAGTGAAACATTATTAAAATAAACTGCAAACTATTTTTCTTCAGACACCGTAATGTAACGACATTCTTTTGAGTATCCCTGTAAAAAAACTATAAGTGCTATGAACACCACATTCTATAATTAGTCTATTGTAGTACACCTCAGTGATATATATCAATCTCAATATGTTTGAAATTCGGTAACATCATTAAAATAAACCGCAAATGATTTTTCCCCATAGAGCGCAACGTAACGAAATTTTTTTGAGTGTACCTGTAAGAAAACGATAAGTGCTGCACACTTAATTTTCAATACCGAACATGCCATAGTAAGACTCAATAACATATATCAATTGCAGGATGATCCTAGTATATTTACGCGAAATAGAGCATGGGCAGACAGACGGCACACAGACAGACAGACAGAAAAACCGAAATCATAAACACTTTTCAGCTATGTTGGAAAGTGTTAAAAATGTATTTCAACAATGGCGAGAGAAAGTATTTCTAGACACATGCATTTTAAATTAATCATTTACATATCTATATATTTAAAACGCTAAGCGATTTCTTTCGACAATCCGTGAGAACAAACTACTGCATCAAATTACACCATTCTTTTTTTTAAATGAAAGATATTTGGACACAGATTTGTTATCGTGCATTCGTTTGTTCGAAAATTTAATTAATTAGCCGTAATTTTCAATTAAACTTTTACTTCTGCTTATGACGTCATAAAGTCGGCATCTCCCACTGTTGCGAGGCATAGACTTTATTCTCTGAACTCTATGGTTCGCCAATCGTTTGACATTAGCTAATTTCATCTAGGTAAAATTTAACATTGTAATATGAAATCTTAAAAAACTTACTTAAAATTAGCTAAAATATAATAATAAAACATCTAAACATAAACATATCAATATGAACAACAAATCTCACGTAAAATGTTGCAATTTAAATGATTCCAATTGCAACAAGATTTGGAGAGTTATCCCTGACGCCCAGCTAACATAAAAGTACCTATTTTATTTTATTATAAAACATCAGGTTGCCATACAAAGCAAAAATTGTCATTTTGGTGCCAAAAATTAACCTTGGTGCGTCTGCGATATCTGTACCGATTTAAACAAAATTGTTTTGGTTTCACCGCATATTGCAAAATTAATTAAAACCATGGTTATTGTTTCTTTCTCAGATTAAAAATAAGAAAATATAATGCTTAACGAAATTTAATTATTTGATCGATCGCAAATTTTGGTACTTTTCCGTTATAGGGACACAATGCCATACATGTAAATGTATGGATTAAATTTATGTAAATGTATGCTTGGCTACAAAGGTGTCCGTATAACGGAAAAGTACCCAAATTTTTCTTAGTTCGGGCTATACCAAAAACAAACATTTTACAGGTAACAGAAAAATCGCCAAAAATGACTGCTTTATCAGTAGTTATGACAGCAAAGTTGAATAAAATCTAATAACTGAATTTCACAATGTTTATGCAGAACACCACAGACAACACACGCAATTTTTATATAAGTACAGGATATTTCAAAGTATCAGAGAACTAACAACCTTCAATAATATAATGCATGAAAAAGTGAACAAATAAGTGATTTAGCAAATCTTAAAAATATGTATTTCTTAATATAAGTATAAAATGCAGAAAAATATTCTAGTACTTTTTCATTATCCTGTCGAAATACCGTTCATTATCCCCTCGTCCCATTAAGAAAAAAAACTACTAAAACTAATTATTATTTATTACACTAGTCTTCATCGAAGAGATCAAGAATATCTAAACAGAAAATAAGAACGTGTTAAATTAATCGATATAAAAATACTGAAACGAAATTAATTTTTTAATTTACTGAAATTTTTATTCGTTTATCAGAAATCTATAGTATAATTCTAAAATAGTCTTCATACTCCCTGTTCATAAGCGAATATCGTTTAAAGTTTAATAATAAAAATACTTTACCAATAAACATACTTGCATATTGCTCTTTCAATAATAACATATCTGAAAGGACTCGCAGCATGTGAAAGCGGACATTTCATTTTCTCTCAGTAAATTCAGAATGAGTTATGTACATATTTGAATAAATGGTTCGGAATAAATTTAATAAAATCAGCTATAAGTGTTTACACTTAAATAGGTTTTATAATAAAATCGGAGCGTTGAATTAAAAAGTTAAAATCAATTCACACAACAGCTGTGGGGAAAAACAGCAGCTGCACGAAAGTAAATATCAGTGCTGTTTTTTTATAAATTTGATAAACAAAATTTCGAGATAATGGACTTAATTCAGATGATATTTTCTTTTAGAAAGAATTGAAGTTTAAAGTGTTTTCCATTTTATTCAATAAATTAAAGAATACTTTGTTGTTTATAATGCAGACTATAGGAATATTATACAAAACCCTGTTGCCAATTTAGCAGATTTTTGTACACAGATATCTACCAGAATTTAAGAAAAGTAATAATTGCCTTATTTATTTTGTCATTAAATAACACGAACATTTCTATTTCGAACTTCAGGTACAAAACTTAACTAAAAAATGGACAACACTGTTTGTATATATCGGCTTTTTAAGGGTAAAAACTATTTATTTTCTTTTAAAGTTATTATCTTTTGGCCAAATATTGAAGCAATGTAAATATGGGAGTCTATAACTGTTTGTATGTACAGAGGTGTGATACAATTTCCTTTACAAGTAAAATTATGTACACATTACATGCTAAATGCATTAAAGAAATACGACGATAATTCAATGTAAATATTTTTGAATTATACATAAAAGCAATTCAATATAATAACAAATCCATGAAAGTTTTGATGACTTTATAAGGTTAGCCACTGAATGCAGGGAAATAATTTAGATATTTATAGTAAACACCAATACATTCATTAAATTGACTGGTATCTCAGTTGATCGTTATGGTTTATTGCATTTATTATTATATTTACATGCATGTTTTGCACTTCATTTTTATGTATCTATTTTATGGATTTTTCTTTATTTCTTTAATGTGGATTTTTGCCCATTCACAGTTTGTTGTCCTA
Source organism: Maratus michaelseni (assembly GCA_963931845.1). Taxonomy (NCBI): domain Eukaryota; kingdom Metazoa; phylum Arthropoda; class Arachnida; order Araneae; family Salticidae; genus Maratus; species Maratus michaelseni. Next base: position 225,598,364 of record OZ007589.1, on the reverse strand, counting down.
ACTAACATATTGAGGCTTTAAATGCTTTTTCGTTAATATACTTGTATCATGTGCACTGATGTAACGTAAAACAGGGCTGTCCAACGCGGCGCTCGTGTGCGCCATGGCATCCCTTCTTGGCGACCCTCTCGGCAACCCTTCGAATGTTTCATTTTCTAGATTTCTTTGAAACGAAAATCAATCTCCAAAGTTACTTTGCCTTAAAGTAATTAGAATTTGCATGTTTTTTTGGATTTCGTTCGTCTGACAAAACCCTATTCGTCTCACTACTCTGTTTGTCTGTCCGTCGTCACAGAGTTCGTACTCTGAAACCGTATAAGTTAGAGACTTGAAATTTTGTGTACTTACAACGGAATACCTCCTGTCACGCGACAAATCATAAAATTTCGAGAAAATCTTATATTATTTCAATTAATTAAAAACTCATAAAAATTTCCCGAAATTTCACTCTTTATAATAAAAATAAACTAAACATTTCATGTCTGACTGGTTTCGTACTTTGCAGCGAGGCTAGCTAGCTAATTTCACACTTCTAAGAAAAAATCAACTACTAAGATCGCGGCGTGCCTTTTCCTCTTATAAAGTGGTTGGTTGTGCTTTATCACACGTAAATATAGTCCGACTGCCATGTAATTGATATATGTTATTGGGGCTTACAGTCCATGTTCGGTATTGTAAACAATGTGTGTAGCATTAAAAGTTCGTTTACAAGGGCACTAAAATGAATAGGTTTAAATTGTTGGTTTACGGGAAGACTCGTTTGCAGTGTATTTTAATGATGTTAGACCAGCGGTTCTTAATCTTTGTAAACTTCGTAAACTTTTCGCGGATCCCCTTTGATATAATATGCATTCCAGGGACCCCCCAACAATATTTTTCTTAATATAAGATAAGAAAATTTTTCAATGTATACACCTTATATATTTTCGTTACACATATTCTATGTTTAGTTAACAGCGTTGGAAAAAAACAGCTGCATTAATAAGATAAATAAATATAACATATATTTTAAGATAGTTAAAATATACAGGGTTGTTATAATTAAAGTTCGCCTATTCAGAAGGCTTGTAGAGCAGGTTCTATGGCTCCAAACAAAACAAAATTTCACTAGTACGTAGTTGAAGAGATGCGCTCTGCGAATATCGAAAAAAAAGTTACATTTTTCGTCAGTAGGTGGCGCTGCGCCAATATTTTAGACGATGTTTGCAGATTCATTATATCAATTTCAGTCAATCCAAACGAATCACACAAATTTAAAAGTTTCAACAAACTTCGACGAACTGCGAATTTTTATAATTAAAGTTCACCTAATCAGACAGCTCTAGAGCCTGACCTATGACTCCAAACAATACAGAAAAATTAATATATTTTCATGTGATGTAATCTGCATCAACATAAATAAAACATGTCGCTCGGCAGCGAGGAAATAACGAAGAATAACATTACGCATGCTCAATGAATTCTCCACCATTTTCAATAACGCATTCCATTCTCAGAATTGTGCTTTCTACAGCATTGCGTAAACTGTCCTGTGAGATTGAGCGAATATGAAGTCTAATACTGTCTTTCAGATCAGAGATTGTCTGACATCTGTCTTTAGATACAGAATCTTTCAAAAATCCCCACAACCAAAAATCGCATGGTGTTAGATCAGGCGATCGTGGTGGCCAGACTGTTTGAAAATAACCACTTATGATGCGGTCTTCTGTAAAATGGCTTGTTAAGAAAGTTCGAACTGCTCTAGTAATGTGCGGTGGTGCACCGTCTTGCATAAACACGATATTTTGAAGGCAGCCTCGCTGTTGCAGCTCGGGAATCAGAAAATTTGACAACATATTGAGATACCTTCTCCCATTTATGGAACATGTAATGGGTCCTGTGCATGTTAGTTCCTCAAAAAAATATGGCCCTATCATAAACGTAGCTGTGAAACCGCACCACACCGTCACTTTAGCTGCATGCAATGGAACTTCTTGGACAACACTAGGATTCTCTTTCGCCCAAATTCGACAATTGTGTGTGTTCACTTGTCCGTTTAAATAAAAATGCGCTTCATCACTCCATAGAATATTTCAGGGCCAAGAATTGTCCACATTCATTCGTGCAAGAAACTATAGTGCACATGATAGCCGACTTTCGGTATCACCCTGTATTACTTGTTGCACCCTCTGAGTCTTGTATGGATAGTAGCGCAAAATTTAACGCATCACTTTTCTCACAGTGGAAATCATATCGACTTCATTCGCAATAGCTGGCACACTTGCATTACCAAATGATGACTGGCTTGCTAAATCCACGGCAGCTGTAGCAACATCTTCAATGCTAGAAATGTCTACCTTTTTTCGTCCTCTGCCAGGAAGAATGTCGAGTTTTCCTGCTTCCTCGAACTTTTTAATCATTTTGTGAACTCCACGATCCGACATTGGTCCACGTCTAACATCTTTTAGTTTCCGGAATTCTCAAAGAGCTGCAGCTGCGTTGCTGTTATTTTGATAAAATAACTTTACAAGAAGTGCCTTTTCTTTCAAAGTTACCATTCTCCACAAAGCGTATATTCAAATTCTTTTCAGAAACAATCAACTGTTCCAGTGTCAAAGAAATCACAGACACACTTTATCAGCAAGTTTTAAATCGCCAGGTGGTTAGAAGGATATTTCAAGTTTTCGAAGTTGCGACGTCACTTTGACGTCGTTAGTCGAAAATTTGAATAAAATGTGATATTTTTCAAGCGTTGGGTGAAATTTTGTGATTTTGTGTGTTTCATCTGGATTGGCCGAAATTGATATAACGAATCTGAAAAAGTTTACTTTTTCAGATTGAAAGTAAGTTAGCTTTGTAAGTTAGCTTGAAAGTAAGTTAGCTTTTTACTTAGTGATTAGTTTACTGTGAAATAAAATTTACTATTTTGTTTTTTACAAAATAAAGGAATCTGCAAATATCGGCTTATATATTGACGTAGGGCCACCTACTAACAAAATTTTTAACTATTTTTTTTTTCGATTTTCGCAGAGCGCATCTCTTCAACTACGTACTAGTGAAATTTTGTTTCGTTTGGAGCCATAGAACCGGTTCTAGAGCCTTCTGAATAGGCAAACTTTAATTATAACAACCCTGTACATGCTAATATTTATTAGGAAAAGGATGAAGCTGCTGGTTTGTTACTAGATGCACAATACCTGTTTCAATGTTTGAAACACGTATCCGTAATTCTGTTTCGACATTCAGTCATTTCTGCATGTGTTTTTCATGTGCACAAAGCTGGAGGAAGTCTTTTTACTCAAATATGCGATGCAGAAAGGAAAGACAATTGCTTGGGAAGGCTGTCTTGTAAGCCAATGCAAGCTGTTGTAGGGGAATATTCTTTTGTAAGCCAATTGTCATGGAACCATCACATACTAATCCCTCAAGTTGTTCGTGCTCTAAAAAAGTCAGGGTTTTGATTTCACCAATTTCTTCATTTCTTCATGATCTCTCATTCACTCATTATCGGATTTGGGGTAGAAAAATAAATTCTGAAAGTTTCTTTTAAGTGCTCCAGGTGAACAAAAAATTTTCAATAATATCTGGGGAAATTGTATCGTCACAGGTTTGTAAAAAAGTCTGACGTTAGGAATAATGCAAAAATATCGTTTTCAAGGCGGTTTGCCCACAAATCATTTATTTTCTTTTACTTTGCAGTGGATTTTCAAAATGTGTATCGATTTTTTTTATAAGCTTAAATACAGCTCATTTAGGAAATTAAAAAAATATACACGACACTTTGACAAATCAGGGGAAATCATTGAAACGATCTTTTAAATGGAATTAGGAGTCTTACTTCGTTATGCAGAGCAAAAAAGCCGTTTAAAACTTTTCCTCGTGACAGACACCTAATTTCTATATGCAAAAGTAGATGTTTGTGTTGACTCTCAAATTTTTCGCACAAAATTTTAAAAATGTCTAGAATTCAATGGATGAGCATTGATATAAATTACTACAGAAACAACTTCATTGAATGTAGTCTTCAATTCTTCAGACCTCTTTTTTGGCAACCAGCTAGTCACAGTGAATAACAGAATGTACAAACTGCATGTGCTGCTTTAGCTTTAACCAAGGTGATCAAACAATTAACAGTTCCACGCATAGTTCTCATCTGTAGTTATTCCGACAGATCTTGGACAATTTTTCTTTCTTTCATCTCTAAGTAAAATTATTTAACTTATTTTCGTGTGATATATTTTTAATTTAATTTATAAAAAGAATTCTGGATTAAATCGAAATATTTCATTTGGCACCGGTCAAATGATCGGTTGTTGGTATATTTAGTGTTAAATTTATAATAAAATAGCTAAATTTTCTTTTCTCTTCACAGGGTGGTTAGGAACAAAGTTAATATTTCAAAATTATAATATTCTAAGAATGAATTTCTTTAAATTCTTTTTTTTTTCTGTGACATGTGAACAATGCTGCACTTATTGTGTGTGTTGGAAGAGCGATTTACAAAACACATAATCGTCATATATCTTCATAACGAACGGAAACTATTAAATTAACATTATTGGAAATATCTAAATAGTTGTAAAAAACACACTAATTTTTACATGTTCAATCAATTGGTGCTCAGCATTTTCACACAAGTCTTTGATTATGTGTTCTTATCAGTGAATTAAATAGGAGAAAACACATATTCTGAAAAAACGTTTGATTTGCACAGTGATGTATTCAGAATGCGACAGGAGGGGGGAGGGATTACCCTTCCCAAGCATTGAAATATCTCGGCTTATTCTTATTAAAGATCTAAAATAGAAATTCTAGTTCTGCAAATCCCCCTTTCCCAGAACTACAAAATGTCCTCTCGGAGAAAAGTCTGAATTCAGCACTGAGCTTGAGGGCCCCCGGCTGTAATTTTGCGGACCCCCAGGGGTCCACGGACCACAGTTTAAGAAACGCTGTGTTAGACTATTTCGAACATATTGAAATTCATATAAATCACTGGGGTGCACTACAAGATGCTTAAAATAGAATATGGAGTGCGTAGTATTAATCGTTCGCTTACAGGAATAGTCAACATAATTCTGTTACAATACTGATTATGATCAATATAATTGCTGGAAGTCCGTTTTCAATTTTGAGTTTTCTAAATTTATCTAATTTTTAGAATATTACTTGGTGTGTATAAATTCTATAGACTGCAGTAGAAAAAGATTACGGCTTGAATGTTGTCCGTGTGACAATGGAGGGTCAAACTTCCAAATTCACAAGTCAAACTTTAGGTTTATATTTTTAAATGAAAAAAATAAATACTTTAAACAAAAAATTTTAGTTCAGAATTGCAATCAAATAAGTAGTACATAGAGGACAAATTATTATCAAATTTTATTTTTAAAAGATTCTGGTTCAAGATACGTTTTTTTGACATAAAAAACCCCCGAAAGGTTGGCAGCTGTGCATATTAAGAAAAGATATGTTTTCGCAAACAAAACTTCAAAATTAAATGAAAAAAACTTCAAAATCCTTTCGTTTACAATAAAGTTATTGTCATTTGCAAATCAGGCAGTCATTTCGAATCACCTGGCATCGTCAAAACAGTACTTTATGCCAAGTTTTCAAGGGGGAAAAACGTTTATTTCATTAGAGTACTCTTTATGTATACACTAGAAACACTTTTCAGTGATTTAATTTCATGAATTGATTGCAGTACTGGAACATTCTCTTAAGACCCTACACTTGTCATACGCGACGAACTCGTAAACTAATATTAAACCAATGAAGAGTTCTTTACATCTTTTCTTTTGCATTTAAAAATTTTTAAATACTTTGTTTTAACATACGATATAGGGATTTAATGACTAACGTGATTTTTTTAATTTGTCGATTTTGGTTGCAGCAAGTTTGAGGACTCTCTCAATTTTGGAAAATAATTGATTGACTGTTTACAAAATTGAAATTGTTCTCATAACTAAACTGCAACTAAAATAAACAAAAGTGCAAAGATACAATATTAGACATTGACCTCAATCCCATGAAAAAAAATATATTAAAATGCAAACGAAATTTGTTTAAAAAATTCCACTGGTTTAGCATTAGCTAGCGAATGACAAACCAATGGAAGCGTTCCGTAATAATTTCTCGTTTGCATGTCAATATTTTAAAATGAATATTTTTGAATAGGATATCTCAAGTCGGTTTAATAGTTTGCATTGCCGTTTCATTTTTAGGACACTGTTAATTTTCGAACCCATCAACCAATTATTTTCAAAAATGTCCTCAGAATAAGTTCATGAAACTCCAGCATACATATTGTAGAACATATAGAAAGGCTAAAACAAGCTTCAAAGAAATGCAATTTTATGACACATTATCCCATCGCAAAGCAATATGTGTTAAAGAATGTTTCATATTAAAAGAAACGTATTTCGGTTAAGTTATAAATTCTGATTATAAAGACTAAACTCTGTGAAACGACAATCGATTGAGGATCTTAGTCTACAATACCCAACCCTGTTCACTAGAGCATGATTCCTGGGGTGCTATACAGTATATATGACGCAGTCAGGTGGAGAGACCAAAGCGTTACACTTAGTGTTTAGCATCCAAGCAAGTTTGATACTCCTTTTATAGACCCACAAGGAATGAAATTCTTAGTGAACCTCACCCAATCTGGTGCACTGATCATTAAGATACCGGGCTTGAAATTTTTTAAATAGCTTGACTAAAAATTAAAATAGTGAGACTTCTCATATCTCGAGAACACCTATTTAGACATCTCAGTTCTATGCTTCTAAATATGTTATTTTCTTAATTATCTGGTACTTCTTGATATAAGTACGAGGTACAATATACCCTATTAACTATTTTTGCCTATGGTAGCATTGTATTTTTAGTTTCTTATTAGCACAGTACGTGCATAGTAGCATTTAAAGCCCGTGAATTCATCAATAGTTCTCTCATATATATTTTTAACAAAACGAAATTCCGTGTTTGATTGAAAAAAAAAAGAGTTGTTAATTTTAATCTGCATGTAATTTACCATAAAAAATTATATATAAATTGTAAATTTATTTATCTTTTTTATATTTTCTACCTCTAATTTTCCATAAGCAATGAATAATTATCAATATTAAAATGTATATAGGAAAAATGAAGAAATGAATAAAACACAAAATACATTTAAGTTGTAACTATATAATTACAGTATTACCGAAATTACTGAATCAAGTTTAAAATATTTATATTCCTTTTCTCTTCAACTTATTATAACCTTGAACATACATGGTGAATTAGCGTTAAAGCATTCATCTATAAATGCATCTATAATGAAGATCCAATGCGAAAATTATTGAATCATTAACATATCCGAATGACATTATTATATAGCAGTACTGATCCGTTAATTACTGGATAACACTTCATTAAAATTCCGAGCACCACACTATCGAAATTTTTGCATCGCATAATCAACAGATCTGAATCTGTCACATGTCCCAGAAATTCATGGCACTCTCATAAGACTCTTGTTAAGCATTTAATCACGCATTAAATTTATGAACTATTCTTGAATAGGCTGAAAATACTGTTATGGGTTAAGAGAAGTTGTCAACAAGTTTTCTATTGAACTATACAAAATGCATTCACATGCGTGAAAGGAGAGGGAGTAATCTAGATGCGTAATTGAACTTCTCAAGTGGTTTAATATTTGACACCCGCATTGTTTTCTATTTATTGGATGATTACAATAATTAAAGAGTTTCATCATTGTGACTAAATCAATTCACTTTATCTTCGACGGTCTTGTCATGCTGAAGAATGCTCTTGTAATACATTAAAGCATACAATATAAAATATTTGGCTTTTTCACCTATTTTTTTGCTTATCCTTTTCTTTTTTCTTCTAAATGACGTTTATTAACGGATCTATTTTTTATAATAGCCGATTTTCATATAAATGCGACTGACCTTCAGAAACTGAAAGCAAATGTTCTCAATATTTAAATAACCTCCTGCGAGCTACGCTCACAACCCCCGCCTGGACCCCGCTTGCTCTAAAAACATGCTAATTTGCTCGGTTTTAAAAATATTATACGACTACGGAAGATTTAATGATATTATTACAACCAGTGACGATCTTCTGTAAAGAACTTCCTATTTAATTCCCTTTCACTAGAAAATTTTTAAGTCTCCCAGGCCGCATCCACAGCTGTCGCGGCAGCTGACGGCTGTTTTCGTGATTGATTAAGTAAGATCTATCACACATTGGAAAATAAGCTTGTATAAAATGTTTAAATAAAACATGTCGCTTAAAGGTTAAATAAAACGTGTAAGGTTTACTTTTAGACTCTTGAAGAAAAATGTTTTAAATATGACGTTTTAAAGATATTGTTTAAATATGACGTAATTTTCTCCCACTGAATACTTTTCGCACATAATAATTTGTTTATCTTAATGTTTTCTATCCTTTTTAATGTTCACGTGTAAATATATTTTTCAATGAAAAAGTCTTTGGAGATATTATTATTTGGACTTTTATGACGTTACTCTCCCCACTCCCCATTTATTTCTTGTCGCACGTAAAAATTCAATTATTTTAAAATTTTCTTTCTCTTTTAATATTCTTGTGTCATTATATTTTTCAATCGCAAAATGCTGTTAATTATTGTTATTTGTGCTTTTTATTTATTTATTTATTAATTTATTTGGCATTAATAGGGATAAAGAAAGACTTTTCTAAGTATGAAATAAATTGCTATTACAGAAATTTTGAACAGAAAATTAAAAAAAAAATAACTCACAAAATTAGAAAAAAAAAAGTTTGACACAGCACACCCACCACAATCTAGTCCCGTACCAATTGTTTGCAAACGATTGTTAAAATGCTGTGCGTAGTTTTTGATCCTATGAAATTTATTATTTAAATGAACTATTATGACAATTTCAACAGGAAATAGCGTTTAAAATAAATCTTCGTTTTAAAAAATGACTGTTTAAGCGTATTTAACATACATATATACTATAAAACTACCAATTTTCATGTTTTTATATGCCTTAATTTTTTTTATTATGATCCGAGAAAGTCAAAAGGCCGCAATAAATTCAATTATGGCAGCAGCGGCGACGGCAGCGTTAGTTACTTTTTTAAGAATAAAGAGATTTATCTCACTTTTCTAATGCTAAATCAAACATGGATAAAATGAAGAGGCAATATTTTTCTGTGATACAACATTCTTCCGTAATACTTATAATGAAATGCCAATATTAAGTATTGTCTTTAAAGTTTTCCTAAAGGTGTAACTCACTAACTTCAGTATTTATTCTTAATGTTTACTGATTTTTAAGATCCGAACTAAGTAAATACTATACCAGTATTGACACCAGACACGTGAACAATACCTGTAATACTAATTGCAGTAACCTTTTTTTTTCCTCTCTATATTGTAACTTTATAGTTAATGTTATGTAGCAGAAATTTTTAAATAATTGTAGAAGTATTTTATATAATACTACAATTTAATATAAGGTATATAACATTCATATAGAATGTGATTAAAATATATATCTCACATTCATTCCAGGGGGTGTAACAGCAAAAATAAAACTACCATCGTAGATATCTTAGCTAAAAGCCGTCAATCTGATGTTATGTATTTAATAAATATATACTGAATTATTGTTTTGAATGCGATTGGCCATTGAGAATTGTAAATATGATTGGCGATTAACAATAATTTTCGATGATCTATCTTCCTGGTACGGATGGATAAGTACCAAACTAACTGACGATTCTTTTTTAAATTTGATTAATTAAATATTATTACATTAGTTGAGTTTATTTACTTTTAACTTACGTCGCGAAAAGATTGCGCAGGAAGTTGGGTTGTACAGCACTTCACCTAACAGAATTACGCTAAATTTTGTTGGCTTGTAGGCGCGAATTATTTTTCTGACACCAGACATCGCATCGCTGCAAAATTCATGGCTTGAGAACTTGCTTTGCGAATAATTATCTTCACGGTTTAATATTTTTATCGCTCACGCTGAATGAATATCTTGTTTACTTTGCTGGAATAAAATATTAAGCTGACAACCTAATTTCAACTGAAGTTATCTAAAAAAATATACATATTTCAAGTCATCTCTCAAATGTTAAATGTTTTTGAACGATCTGTGAATGTTTGTAAGCAACTTTTATGCAGTTTTATTCGAAAAAACAATTTTTAAAAAAATGACCGCCTAGCATATGAAAAGCGAAGCGCTCAGCCCGTATCTATTTAGGACAGTCACATAACTTGCGCTATTATTATATAGATTATATAAATAAATCATTCGAAATTATCAATCACTACTCACTAAAAATACATTTGGTTTCTCTTCATAAATGGGCATAACTTGTAAATCACCGTTGAGGCATTCATTTGTAAAAACATTCTGAATATTTACTCATTGATTTAAGAACATATTATAAATCACATTGCTATATCACATTACTATATCACAGTATTTGTCTTTAAATTACTAGATAAACTTCATTATTATTCCTAAATATTCATTAAAATTAAAATGTATAAATAATGTAGTTGAAATTCCAACCTTTTTTTAGTATTTCTATTAGCGTATCATGCTTTACCGATTTATTTTCGTGAAATCCGGATTTTTGATGAAAAATATTTTCTACATTTAAGTACACTAATAAAAATGTATTTTTAGAATTATTATTTTTTCTTTTATTTTGTTCAAATTAAGATTTCAATATAATATTGAATATACTTGTATATCAATTTCTATGCATTCACATGTGGTTTGTTATTAAAATTACAAAACTCCTACTATAAAAAAGCGGTATAAATAGGCTGAAAAGCATTACTGAGAATGTTTTTTATGAGAAGAGAAAGAAAATAAGAAAAAACTCCCTAACAATTTTATTGGATGTGACTAGCTAGCGTAATGGATAGAGCGCGCGTATACTGTTGAAAAGTACACACTGTCGAATCCAGAAAGAAACAAGGAAATAAAAACTGGTGCGAGTAATAAATTGCATTCCAAATACCTATTTTTTCACCGTCTTGAATAACGGAAAATTCCCACCAGGAAAACGGAGAATTTCCAAACACAGTAGACCAATAGACGACAACTTTGCTGCCAGTTCATTTTCCGTTTTATGACGGAACTCGCTTTAAAGTGTGGTGTATTTTAGTGAGTGTAATTTGTCACAAAATTATTTTGTTTTAACCATTAATTTACTTTATAGTTTTATGAGTCCTTTTTGCACCTATACAAAATCCATGCATAGTTTAAGAGAAGTTGTCAACAGGTTCTCTATATAACTACCAAATAGTGGGTTACCATCTAGATGCGTGATTGAAGAAAGCGAGTATTTAGAAATTTGATACTCGCGATATATGCGATTTGCTGCCTGGGTATAATGAATCAAGCAATGCGTAATTGTGAAAGAAATCAATTCAGCTTATATTGAATGTTAGTGCCATGCATTAAAAATGATCTAGTAATAAACTAAAATAAGCTAAATATTTTAATGTTGCAATATATTTAATTTTTACCTCTCCAGATATCCTTCTAAAATGAAAATTCTTACAAAAACTGGTTTTTATGATTACCATTTATTCTTCAAATTATAGTATGCTTAAATATAAATATTAATTATTGTTCACATTCGAATGCCAATGCATTCCAAAGAAAGATTTCAAAGATCAGTAAATTGAAGAGTGCAACATACGATTAACGAAATTATCATATATCACTGTATTAATGTTTAAATTATCGGATAACTCTTCATTAAGATTCTGGGCACTACCTTGTTTAATTTTTTCCATCGCATTATCAACATATCCGAATCTGTCACAAATCCTATGTAATTCATGGCATTATCATAAGATTCTTCTACGCTTTTAATCACGTTTGAATTTTATGAACCATTCTTGCATCGACTGAAAATCCTGTTATGGATTAACAGAAATTGTCAACAGGTTCTCTATTGAACAATACAACACGCACTCGCACGTGAATATAAAGTGAGTCATAATCTCAATGCATAATTTAATTAATTAAGTGGTTTAGAATTTGACACCCACAATGGTTGCGATTTATTGGCTGATAATAATAATTATAGATCTACATAATGGTGAATAAACACGTTCAGCTTATGCTGAATAATACTAGCATACATGAAAAATGTTCTTATAAAGTACTAATAATTCCAAAGTAAGTATTTAGAGCTATTTTACATTTATTTGTGCCCCCATTGTGCCCTAAAAAATATTTTTTTGCTTGAACTGATATTTGTTTTTTTAATTTTCATTTATATGTGAGTAGTCGTTAAAAACTGAAATAAATAAATAAAAAATAAATTTTGATAAATAATAATTTATGTCCCCAATTTTTCTGTTTCTGCTTCCAACTGTCAACAAAGTTTGATTAATATTTTTTCATTTGAAAAAAAGAAGCTATGTAGAAATAAACAAAATGCATTTAATTACATGAGAATAATATTAGATAACTATCATAACTAAATATATCTATATTCATTTCTCACCAAATGACGATATACTTGAACATAAATTATGAATTGTTATAAACTAATTCATCTGTAAATGTGTTCTGAAGAACGTTTTCAAGGAACAGATATTATTAACATATTGGTAATGACATTTTTATATTAGAGTGTCGATTCTTAAATTACGGGATAGCACTTCATTAAGATTCTGAGAAGCATCTTGAATTTTAGGCATCACATTATCAACATCTCAATCTGCCATAAGCTTTGGAAAATCATGGTCTTATCATAAGATTCTTCTTACGCCTTTAATCACGTTTGAATTATTTTGTGAACTAGTGTTTCATTGACTTAAAATACTGTTATGGGTTAAGAAAAGTTGTCAACAAGTTCTCTATTAAACAATACAAAACGCAATCATACGTGAAAGGAGAAGGAGTTATAATCTAGATGCGTAATTGAATTTCTCAAGTGGTTTAATATTTGACACCCGTAATGGTTGTATTTATTAGATGATTACAATCCATAAAGAAGTGCATAGCTGCGATTAAATGAATTTAACTTATTTTAATGGTATTCTCCTGTATGAAGAATGTTCTTATAAAGTACAAAAACATGCAAACTAAATGCAATGTGACACAAAATTGAAAAATTAATAAAGAAGATAGAAATGTGCCACTTCCAGGAAAAGTATTGAATTGAAATGTGGTGGAGTCAGGCTTTGCGCTGACTTTCCGTCGGGTTGTTCCGAATCGGCCCCTTCAGTAGGGAAGATGACCAAACTCTCGGCACAGGAGATGTTCGTCGCCACGATGGGGACAGGAGACGGACGGATATTATTAACCTTATTGTGGTCCGTCAGTAGCAAAGGGACGTCCGAAAGCCGGGGATGCCACGATAATCCGTAGGTGTTTGATTGTGCACCCCTGAGGACTGCGGATTGTGGGTCTCCCCCTCGCAAGCGCGGGTTCTCCGCGGAACGAGGACACGGCCAATGCTCGGAGCTACCTCCGTAGGTGGTGGAAGGACGTTCCGTTGGCCAATCCCAGTTGATCGGGCAGAGGAGCCCCCTAGGGAATCCCTCTCTCTTTGTGCCGAGGTTGGTGACGCTGGGCAAAGGTAAGCAAACAGTGGCCGGACCGTCTCCAAAATCTTATCTGAGGAATTGACGGAGGCAGGATCGAGCTTCGTAGAGCACGGTGCGTGGTGACTCTGTAGTGAGCTGGGCGGTGGGAGATACGGCATGCAGCAACTATCTGCACCGTACCAGTGGCAGAGGTGCAGTAGTTACCGACATGTGACTGTATGACGCATGGCCCGCAAGCACCACGTCATTCTCTGCAGTTGAAGTAGTCGGGTGCCGACTTCAATTGTCGAGCAGCGCGGTGCCCATAGCCAAGTGGGGCTTAAGTCCGAAGGCGGCCCCTCAGGTCGCTGTGGACAAAGCCAATCTTGGTGGGGGGAATCACCCATTTCTCGTGTTGTTCGACTACACGGAACCGGGCTGGTGACTCGCCGACAGAATTTTCTGCGTCTGACGGTTGGATGAGCAGGAGTCTTCACATAACTTTCACGCTGCTCAAATCGACCAGGATCGGTTCTTTAGCGCTCTTACAGGAATTTTTCCTGCCCTGCAGAGTCCGGTAATGGTTCTAAACAGAACTTTTCGTTGTTTCTAACATTTTTGCGATCTGTTTCATTTGTTGTTTGTTGTTTGCGTGTGTTGTTTTTAACATGGGGATAAATGTGGACCTTCCAAATGGAGTCGATAAGGGACTGCCCGTATTTCGCTGCGGGTACTCACCGGAAGCAAAGCCAGTTGGGAAGTGGCGCTCCTAGCCAAGACGTGTCTGTGCGTCAGGGACCGAGGTTCTTCGTGGTCCCGGGTTGGCAAGAAGTTCTTTCTTATCACATGAGCGATAATCACGGCAGAAGAGCTAGTCGTTTCCTCCTCCCCTAGACTTCTATATTCGTACGCCGCGGGAAAGCAAGAGTCGTTGGGAGAACTCGGCACATGACCTAGGGACCGGTTCCTGTTATGGGGTTCCGGCGATGAAGTCGTCGGATTTCTTTTGGCGGCTCATCAAGTGTATGTGTGGGGGCTCCTGATGTGTGCCGGAGTCTCCACTTGTCGTAGCGACCTATGTCGTCGAATCTGTGTGATGCGCAGGTGGCGGTGCACCGACGCCCGTAACGCATACGGAGAGCAGTCTCCGGTTGGGCGTGTTATATGTCCCTCAGGACATGGGTATGGTGGTTGAGACGTTGAAGGACGCCCCTCAGGCGTCTGGCGGCGCAGCTCAGTTTTACCTAATATTATTGTCAGCATAGATTACATTCTTAACCATTCCAGACCGGCCAATTCAGGATAAGATATGAATCACACTTACAACTTATGAATTTTTAATAAACAGCTGAACAGCACAGCTGTCAGACAGTTCAAAGCATTGAGGAATATTTTATTGGTATGGAAAACGCATATTTTTAATAAGTTTTAATAGTGCAGATGACAAAGACTCTGTTTGATCGGGGACTTCAAGTATCTCCACAGACAAAAGTTATGTGATTTCATATCGGAAGATCTCGGTGTTCACGCTTGCTGACTGATGTCACAGTCGGTCCTAAATGTTGAGCGTATCAATCTTTTCACAATCTGAGGATTTAGCCTGTTATCCACCTTGCTAAAAGCTGATTGAATGCAGATCTACTATTTTCTGCCTCCAAAACCGATGTGTTAGCCGAGGTGTTAGCGAGCGCTGTCCTAGATATCTAATGGATAACTTGAAAGCATCCCTCTGTTTGTCGTAATAGGAACTATTCTAGCATTATTATTTTTTGTCGTCAAAACAAAAGTCCGATATATTTCAGTTAATTCTGTGTAAACGGTATCTCTAACTCTTCATTAGTTTGCCAATTACTGATTTTTTCAAAATTTTCCAGAATTTTTATCACGCGTTATTTTGAGTTGTTTTAAATTGATTTATTTTAACCCCCATCTTCTTTTTTTCCAAAACGAAATTTCATACTGAAATCGATTTTTATGATTGTCAATTTTAAATTACATATGCTGGGTCATCAAGCAATTTAAACAAAAGTTATAATTATTTAAATAATAACTTACTTTATTATTTTCTGCATTTACTTCTTCTAACCTTGTCAAAAAATATTGAGGAAAAGAATATTGAAAAAGAAAATAAAGCTATGTAGCACAAAGAAACAAAATTCATTTACTTTCATAATCACTTTTTCAATTTATATAATATGAACACCCATTTAAAAGACGTTTGAGCCGACACAGAAGATTACACTGAATAAAGATGTATGTAACCAGTATTAAAGTAATTTAACTGATGTCAATGACACTCTGTTGTGTCTAGAATTTTTTTATAAACTCAATATATAAGTCATTTTATGTACATTCACTATTCTCTTTTTCACGCTGAAAAGGGAAATTTTGCCATCCTTAAGGTCTGTGTTTCCCAAACATCTTTTCCAACGTTCTGGTTCACTGTCATATTTCTCCTTCGTGGAGCACTAAAACTTTTTACCTCCACACCCTATCCATTTTTATCTGCAATAATATCCATAGTTAAAATAAATCTATTCGTAAAATTAAATCGATTTAAAAGACCATATAAAATGTTCAAATATTTTAATAAAGATCTTTCTTACTCTCTTTCTTTAAAAATAAAAGAGCAAACTAATTAATGTGAAGTGTGATACTGTTTGTTGTTAACAATATTTACACGTTTGCGGAAACAATTTATATTTTAACTCTTATATGCGGATCGATTTCCAGTCTATTTCTATATTTTATTTTGTTTAGGAATCCCAGTGTTAAAATGCCAGATTCACACTTATAAATTGTGACAAAAGACACTAAAAATTATATTGTTTTTCATAATATATCTAGCCATTGTTGTCGACAAGATAGACAAAACTCTATCAATGGTATTCTTTTGAAAATATCCTTGAGTGCTGATTCACACTTTAGTTCAATTACACACAGTCAGTTTCTATATTTATTCCATTTTTATTCTATATCTCTACCATATTTATTAAATATTTTACTTTCTTTAGAAAACAAGACCCGAAAACCAAAACGGAGCAGATGTGTTACACACACGCACAGATGTTTGGCGACTTTTGTATTGGCGCGATCCGCCCCAAACCAGTAACTTAATACTATAACCAGGTTACCATTAAAGGAAAAAATCCTCAAAATTTGGCGACTTTTTTCCTTTTTATAACGGATTAAAAAAAATGGACCGTGAGTGTAAGACATCATAGCCAACAAAACATCGTTTTTTAAAGAATGTTTTTCTTTTTTACGCAGCTCGAAATTTGGTATTGCTTTAGAGTGAAATGAAAAGTTTAAGAATTAAAAAAAATATATATAGTAAACAATTTAAATTTTACCTTACCTTGGGGTTAGTTGACAATGGAGAGGATATTTGTACCCAAATAAAATATAATGTAAATCCGTCCTGTGTGTAATGTGTTACTGGTAACTAGTTAGTTCTGTTATCTGTAGAATACTGGCAAATAACGTCAATAATATAAACACTGTTGATGCAAGATTAATTAAACGCACTATTTTTCAATTTGGTCCAAGTAGCATGCCAGAGTCCAATATACAGTATTATAATTTTTTTAGTATGTTTTTATGCTAAATGTTGGTTATTGCACATTTAAAAGCACCAGATTTCTCTTTAAATTTATTTCTTTTTAAGTGCATATTGTATATTATTACTTACAATGTATACAATGTATAAATACGACAAAACCTTGAAATGGAGTAATACAGGATGACTTAACAATCCATTCTAGTCATTAAGTTGTATTTACAAATTTAATAAGTATCTCCATGAATTTCAAGCAGTAACACAATTAAACTTTATTTGAGCATTTGTTTAACAATATAACTGATAATGTCTGGAATCAAAGAGGCGAGTTTTAGTAATCAATCTATTTTTAATTCCCATTATTTATTTTTGTTTATACCAACTTAACTGACTTTTATCATGCTGATTTCTTGTATTTCTGAAGCAGTTATTATTAATGTTTTTACTTATATAAGTGATCGACATCTGTGAAGTTATTTGAAAATAAAATTTAAAGTCTAGAATGATTTTCATCATGTATCAGTGTCTCATGTATCAGTCATCATGTATTTATGTATTTTAAATTTTGTACCTATTATTCCTTAAATTTAAAAATATCTTGTAATTTTCTCTGTTTTTTTTCTATTAATAAATTGAAATTTAAATAAAATATGTTTATTAAACTTTGCTTTAAATTAAAATATGAAATTACAAAAACATAAAGCTTTAAAACCCTTTTTAAGAAATTCAATTTTAGGGCAACTTGACATGTTCAAATTCGTATATAATTGGTTTAGAATGACAGTGGATTAAGACAAAAATTTTAAAAATCTAGATAACTATATTTTTACTGATTGCATATTAATTTGTGTTCAGTGTGAAATTCAAATAAATCATAGATCACTCAGGGAATCTCTAGAGGGCAAAACAAAATGGACCACTTAATGCAACCGCAATGTGCCAAGTTACACAAAACCCTTCATTACTCAAATTATGACTTATCTAACGATATACAAATGTCGACTATGTCGATATACAAACTGTGTTAAAAGCCTCTTAATAAATATTCAGTTTTGAAGTCACCGATCCGATCGTCTAGACTCTAGACGGGCAAAGTTTTGCTAGTTGCCTTACACTATTCGAATAGAGAAATGCACTAATATCTCTGAAAATGTTGAAATATCTAAGTAGAATTTTCAAAATGTAGGGAATGAAATTTATAATTAACTATATAATTTAAGACTGTCTCAACTAGTAATTTCTGAAAAGTATATTTTTACAAATGCATGCATGCAGTTCGAATTTCAAATTTGTTTTTAATCCCCCAACCCCCCTCGACATCGATCCCGATAGTCGATCGGCAAGTAGAGTTTAGACAACGGATGTTTTATAATATGAAAACATTTAGAGCACATGCAAAAAAAATGTAATTAAGTAAACTGAGAAAGTAAAAAATGATGAATTGGATTACATTTGTGGAGAAATAATATAAAAATGCTAGATGTCATCTCTATAGAAGACTTTGTAACAATCAAATTATTAAATTACGACTAACTATCTAATTCATATATCTTTTTCTGACATACTAGTACAATGTTAAGAACACTATTGTACTTTTATAAACGAAAAGTATTCACATTTATACCAAGTAAAACAATTTCTTTTCCCTGTTCATTAACGTGATTTTTTTAGTCACACACTTTCCTAAACATTTGGACACTATCATAAAGAAGAACAATGTAGTTTTAGTGAATGTGATTAATTAGATTGTCCAGGCGCAAAGAACAAAAAAAAGTTTCTTTTCACAGTCCATGCTTCGTGAACATGTAACGGATAAATAATTATCCCAACAATTGCGCTTGATGGGTTTTCGTTCTTTCTTAAGTATTTAGTTTTTACACATTTTTTTATTGTTTTTTTTGGGGGGGGGAGAGGGGGATAAAACGATTTACCTAACCACTTCTTCATAATTTTTGAACTTGGATTTAAAAATATATTAATTTCTTTTTTCTTTAATAACAGTTCAGATATATTAAAAACACATTACATATGAAATGACATGTTTCTTCTTTCCGATTTGTAAATCAGTTGGTAGTTATTTTGCTATTAACCCTTTGTGACACAACAACTCCGATTTGAAAAATATTTACTCAGATGTTACGCAGAAAAAAATAAAACCCAATTTTGGTCGAAAGATTCTTAGGTATGTACCCAAATTGGGCCATGCCTGTTTTGGTTACCACTGTGTATCCATTCTGGGCACTGTTAAATACCCATTTTCAAAAAAAAATTGGGGGGGGGGGGGGGTCCTAACCCGTATTTACGGCAAGGTTCGAAAAAAAACCACGGAAGTCTCCAAACGGTTAGGTAGACTATCGCGACAGGGATTTGAACCCAGCACCTCCCGGCTACCAGCTTTGATAGCAGAATCTCTCAGCCACTGGTGGGGGCCTTAGTTACACATAGAGATAAGATACTCATTAGATTTTGGTGTATATTGTTCAAAAAGAGGCGTTCTTATGCACCGTTTCTTCACGATTTCTACATCTCAGGATCTATGCAGAGGCATTTCAGCAAATGTGATATGCATTTTTTTTATTAAAAATTGTTTTGACCCAATTTCGGCTTCTTTTTAACTCATCAGAGGGCACCGGTGACCTTTTCCTTTCACAATTTTTCTGACACCTCTGTCTTGGCATCTATGGGATAGAATTTTACCAAATTTAATATTAAAGAAAATATTTAACATTTAATATTACAAAAAAAAAAAAAAAAAAAAAAAAAAAAAAAAACATGTTGATCCAGGTTTGATTTTGTTCAGTCAACAGGGGGCGCTGCTAAGCTATTTTTTGCGGATGGACATTCTAGCAATATCTCATTTTCTATTGGGTAGAAATGCACCAAATTTTATATTTCAAATTAATAATTAAAAATATATATGTTGGTCGGAAGTCTCCAAACGGTTAGGTAGACTGTCGCGACAGGGATTTGAACCCAGCACCTCCCGGCTCCAGCTTTGAGAGCAGAACCTCTCAGCCACTGGTGGGGCTTCAGTTACACATAGAGATAAGATACTCATTAGATTTTGGTGTATATTGTTCAACAAGAGGCGTTCTTATGCACCGTTTTTTCACGATTTCTACATCTCAGGACCTATGCAGAGGCATTTCAGCAAATGTGATATGCAATATATTTATTAACAATTGTTTTGAGCCAATTTCGGCTTTTTTAACTCATCAGAGGGCACTGGTGACCTTTTCTTTTCACAATTTTTTGACACCTCTGTCTTGGCATCTATGGGATATAATTTTACCAAATTTAATATTAAAGAAAATATTTAACATTTAATATTTATATTAAAAAAAAAACATGTTGATCCAGGTTTGACTTTGTTCAGTCAACAGGGGGCGCTGCTATGCTATTTTTTGCGGATGGACATTCTAGCAATATCTCATTTTCTACAAGGTAGAAATGCACCAAAATTTATATTTCAATTAATAATTAAAAATATATATGTTGGTCCAGTTTTGTATTTGAATTCCAAACAGGGGGATAAATTCGACTGTTCTTTTTTTTTCACTGAGTACTGCAACTACGAGTTAAATTAAAAGGCATACACTATATTTTGTAACTGTTAATGTGTAACAGTTCTGTTTAAATTAATATATTAGAATAATATAGACTGCAGTTGTGTGATGCATACAGTACACTGGTTAGTTCAAGCTAACTTCGTACTCCATGAGCATATTTACTACTTAGACGTATTAATCTTAGTACCGACAACGTAAAAAAATCAAGACATTTCTCTTATTCATACGCATGTCATTCCTAGTAAAATATTATCAATGCAAATGTTCGTGTCTCGTTATATACCATATGTAATTGTTACAGCTAAAACATTTCGCTCCTTCCTGAGATCAAAGATTTTAATAGTAGAATGACGAAACGGTTTCGCCATTGAAAAATCCTTTTAAAACTTCAATCCTTTGATTTTTTTTTATTTATATTGATTTGCTGGCAAATTAGATACAAAATAAAGATTTTATAAACTTAACTATTTTGGAGACTTGTGTACTTTTCTGGCAATTGAATTACATTTTCAACTTACATAACACATAAAGTATAATAAATGCATAAAAGAATTCCTAATATTCAAAGATGTAAACATAAGTAAATAAATATTTCGATTATATTCTACATTAATTATAATCGCAAATGTCTGATACGAAAGACATAAACATGCTTTCGAAATCCTCAAATCATATTAACTGATTAAACTAGGAATGAATTTGATTTCCGAAACTCTTACATTCATTAGGTAAATATGATCATAAATCCAACTTAGAAGTGATTGTTTGCATAGACAAATATTTAATACACCCCTTTGTCCAATAATAGGATTTCCAAATGACGCGACACTGGAACATCTATAAAATTCAAGTGTGATTAAATAAGTAACAATATTCCCAGGGAACCTGTAAATTCTTTGACTAGTTACTGAATCGGGCACTATTGTGGTTTTGAAAATGTAAAATTGTGCATTAACGATGGTTAAAATAATTTTTAGTTTATCTGTAATTTCCTGATTAAAATATTAGTGCTGCAAAGACACATGTGATAAATAATGATACACTGCGATGCCTCTTTTCATAATGCATTTATAGAATACATTCTTAAAATATTAAGAAGATTTTAATATCATAGTGATAGATCCATAAGATTTAATAAATTTTTATTTAACTTAAGCACTAACATTGTTAGTTGCTTAGCTTTCATTAAATTTATGTTGTAATTGTGAAAAAAAGGTGAAATGACTTCTTTTGGTGATTTAGTTTAGAAGCTATTTGCATAAATTTAATAAAAAGAAAACTGCCCAGTTAAACTGAGGGCATTCAGCTCACAGGCTATTCACACTAATTGTATATTATACTCTTATTTCAAAGAATTTGAAATAAGCACTCGAAAAATAAAGAAATTGACAATAACTTGACGGGGGATCATCCCCACGTCCCCCCCCCTTATAAATAACGAATGAACCTCCAAAACTAATCAGGGAAGCGCCTTATTACAATGAGCATATATACAAAATTTGAAGCATATCGGATAATTCTGCAGGAAAAACCCATTTATCCAAATTAAGGGGGGATTAGACCTTCGTTACCTCTTTATACTTTATTAATGAACCCCCAAAACTAATCAAGAAAGCGCCTTATCACAATGAACCTATATACAAAATTTGAAGAATAACGGATAATTCTGCCTGAAAAACCCATTTATCTAAATTAAGGGGGATTATCTAAACCGCTCCCGCCTTTATACTTAACCAATGAACCCCCAAAACTAATCAGAGAAGCACCTTATCACAATGAACTTTTAAACAAAATTTGAAGCAAAACTGTTAGTTCTATCAAGAGTTATCGCGTTACGTACATACGTATATACATACGTACATACAGAACCGCGAGCACATTAGCTCTCAAGCTTTGATAGCCTGTGAGCTAAAACGGTATATTGTGCTAAAAGATTGGAACAGGATTCCGGAAACTAATGTGGGCCGCAGTAAATCGTCCAATACACTAAAAATCGCATTTTTAAAATCATGATTTTTATCTATAAAGAATTATCAACTTTCTCCAAGCTAAAAAGAGAAAAAGAAAAAGAAATCTGTCCAGTTAAACTGAGGGCATTGAGCTCACAGGCTATTCACACTAAATGTACATTATACTCTGATTTTAAAGAATTTAAAATAAGCCCTCGAAAAATAAAGAAATCGGCAACATATTAAGGAGGGATTATCCCCCCGTTCCCCCTCTTATAATTAACCAATGAAACCCCAAAACTAATCAGGGAAGCGCCTTATCACAATGAACCTATATACAAAATTTGAAGAAAATCGGATAATTCTGCATCAAAAACCCATTTACCTAAATTAAGGGGGGGGGGTTCGCTCCCCGTTCTCCCCTTTATTATTCACCAATGAACCCCCAAAACTAACCAGGGAATCGCCTTATCACAATGAACTTATAAACAAAATTTTAAGCAAAACGGTTATTTCTATCAAGAGTTATTGCGTTACGTACATACATATGTACATACATACGTACATACAGAACCGGCGGTCACAGTTGCTATCAGGCTTTGATAGCCTGTGAGCTAAAAAGTGCGTTTGTATAAATTTAAAAAACATGAAAATTTCTTTTTGAAATTTTTTGTGAAGAACATTTTTCATATAGAATTATATCATTTTGCAATTAAGTTTCATACTAAATTATTTTTAATCAGATTTTTAATATGTGTTTCAGAGTTTTATTTTATTCATTATCATATTATATTAATGCGACTTAGCTAAAAAATACACAAAATTAAAGGACAAAAGTAAAGGTTTCTATTAAAAAAAAAAATTCAAGAAAATGTTGCATGTTTTTTGTTTATAGGATGGAGGGTTTTCACCCAAATTTAACGCCTTTTTCTGGAAAATGTTACAAAGTATAGTAGAAAGAAACATATTACAATTACAATATAAATATATTGTATTTTTGATTAATTATGAACATTTTTATGAAATATTTTTAACTGCGCATACGATAGCATACGCTAACGATAACAAAATTATTTTTACACATTTTAGTAGTCAATTATACAGGCCAGCTTTTATATAAAAGCCAGTAAAATATCGTGAAATTTAAGAAAGATATTGGCGATATAGTGAGCTGAATTTTAATTACTTTCTAAAAGTAGCTGGACGAAAACGGATTTTCTCCATATTGTCATTTTTTAATTTTTTTAGGTGCGTTTGTAATTATATAAATACGTAGCACTTATAGTCGTCGTATGGTCTGTTCATCCGTTTGTCTGCATATAACAGGGCAAAAACTACCCAATAGAATGATTTGAAGTTTAATATATATAATCGTTGCAGAATTTTGTCGTGTCAATTCAAATTTTATGAAAATCGAATCAAAACTTCACAAGTTATTAATGAAAGTTTTCTTTATCCTATTAAATCCTATCATACATAATTTATGTAATAAAAGCGCAAGTCATGTGACTGAGGAAAACAAAACGGGCTAACCACATCTTTTTCATATGCCAAGCGTCCATTTTTATTCAAAATTATTTTTTCGAATAAAATTGCATAAAAGTTACATTTTTAGAAAGATCGTTAAAAAAATTGTTTGCCTGAGAGATGAGTTAGATTCCACAATGTATAAATTCTGAGATAACTTCAGTAGAAATTAGGTTAACCAAATATCTCAATCAATCAATTAGAGCAAATAAACATAGGAGATTCGTTCATCATGAATCATAAAAATATTAAACCATAGAGGTAATCATTCGCAAAGTAAGATCTCCATGGTGAAAAAAAAAAAAATCGCATTTGTAAACGTGGTAAACGCGATAAGTAAAAAAAAAAAAAAAAAAAAAAAAAAAAAAAAAAAGACATGCTCATTTCGCTTCTAGCAGACGACATAATTCATTTCACTGAAATAATGAGGATGATTTTTTTTTTTTTTTTTTTTTTTTTTTTTTTTTTTTTTTTTTTACATTGTGAAACTAGTTATGAAACGAACGCACCTCATATGTCACGTTTAACGTACAATTTCCAACTTGTTTTCATGTTTTATTGATGCCTGTGCTCCATAAAAGAATCCCAAGAACGAGCCTAATCCAAAGAGAGAGAGAGAAAAAAAAGGAATATCAAAATAGAAACATTCGTTCCAAAACTACACGTTGATATATGGTTAAGTACTAACTCCTTTGTGGGAAGTCAGTAATCAGTTTTAAAAAAATATATAATTAATTTAAAATCCCTTATCATCTAGCTACTGTTAGAAAGCAACCGAAATTCGGCTCACTATATATCATATCTTTTACAATTTCCACGACATTCTACTGCCCTTTTTATATGCTTTCTTCCTATATAGTTAATTACTTAATTTTGCAAAATAACGTTTATTGTCGTTTGCGCATGCGCAGATAACCAATATTTCATACGAATGTTCATATTTCATCAAATAATTAATATATGTATAGTCTAAGTATATTGTTTCTACAGTACTGTGTCAATTTTCCGGAATGTCGCGTTAATTTTTGGTTGAAAGTCCTGCATGCTATAAACAGAAAACATGTGTTAATGCCTTTAAATTTTTTAAGAAACCTTTATTTCTTCTTCAATATACGCATTATTCTTACATAAACGAACACAAATATTGTATAATAACCACATAGTCTTGTTCTACAGCTACAGACCAATTCTATAATTTTATTTGACCAAGGTTATCGGGAATATTATTTTTTATTCAAATTGTTTGTCCCCTAATTCCTATCGTGTTTAAACCTTCACTGAAAATTATGAGTCCAAAAATGTTCTTTATAACCGAAGTTCCAGAAAAATACTTCATGTACTTATCTAGATATTCGCAAAAACGTCTAAAATTGAAAATGTCCGGTGACTTTTAGTAATTATAGCAGTTTGCAAATTAATTGGTAAAATTTTGATGAAATTTTGATAAAATATTCACTATATTTATATTCTAATTTTGCTACTAATTTTCTACTGTACTTTGTCGCGTTTCCTAAAAGAGACGTTAAATTTGGTTTAAAACCCTGCATGGTATTAAAAATATTTGGAAATTTCTTCAATTTTTCAAAGAAACCTTCATATTTCCCTAAATATATATTCTTGTTTTACACAAACATACACAAATGTTGAACAAGATCCACATAGTCCTGTGCTAAATCTATCGGCATTTCGAGCATTTTATTTTAAGAGTGACCGCAAAAATTATGTCTTTTATTCTGTTGTTGGTCCACTAATTTCCTTAGTGACTAAACCTTCGCTGAAATATATATCAAACATGCTCTTTATATTCCCGAAGTTCCAGAATAGTCCGTCATGTATTTGTCTAGATTTTCGAGAAAGCGTCTGAAATAGAAAGGACCCGGTGACTTTTGGTCATTTAGTGCAGAAAACAGAATATTAAATTCGTACATTATAATTTTAATACGGATATAACGAGTATGTATGTCTAATCAAATACCAACATAGCAAAAATAAAAATCAAATGAAAAAAATTCATGCTTTCTGAAAGAAAAAAGTGTTATTCAATTAAATTTATAAATTAAATAATAACTTTCGGTCATTAAATGAAGCACAAAATCCACAATCTGGTTCCGATAGTAAAATAT
Organism: Maratus michaelseni; assembly: GCA_963931845.1. Taxonomy (NCBI): domain Eukaryota; kingdom Metazoa; phylum Arthropoda; class Arachnida; order Araneae; family Salticidae; genus Maratus; species Maratus michaelseni. The sequence goes on along the minus strand of OZ007589.1, from coordinate 225,572,088 downwards.
ATTCGTAACTTGAAGAAACAAAGTGCTTTTATAAATAAAAATGTATGATCACACGCACTGGGCACATACTAAGACTGGACGGTTTTGTCCAAACTACGGCAGTTAAAATTCCCGAATTTTACTACACTGGAACAGACATAGGATTGAGACATATCAACAAGCATTGTCTTGGTGGTATTTACAGAATTGCACAGTTTCATATAATGGCAGGTTTGGAAAATTTTTGTCCAAAATCCTCTCAACCATTAAAATTTTATTGCCCATATATCATCACTTTTTTGTAAAAAAGGCAGTATTTATTAAGTGCAAAAATGTAATATCGTTTCTGCCAAAAGCTTTAGAACACAAGGGCATTTTAAAAAGATGATATCATACAGAGGTATAAAGAACAATAATAAAAACAATGAAGAAAATATAATAACAAGACAGTCCACATTTACAGTCAGTTCTCGTAACTAGTCTTAAAACACTTAGTTCTGCAGAAAAATGGAAAATACGTGGCGTTTCTGTTCTCAACGGGACAAGCTAAATATGCCAGTGGCATCATACGAATGTTCCCTAATTTGTTTTGAAAGATACATAAAATGTAGAAGAAAGTCCCTTAATAATCAAATAATTTGAAAACGGAAATAGTTGAATCATTATAAATGAGGTAATGATACAATGAAACAAATATAACTCATGACAGTTAGCCAATAGTATCAACTCCCCTGAGGAAGATAGAATTCAAAAGCATCACAGAACAAAATTTTCAAATAGAAAATTTTACAGCATCTGGATCGTTTATCACATTTTACCTTTTTTTTGTCATTATTTTTAATATTACTATTAAACTTCACTTTATTTTATAGCATATTTCTGCAATTAAATGCATCTGTTAAATTGTGCAAAATAACATTTTTTTTTTTCAAATAGATAATGTGCATAGTCATCCGTATATCTTAAAATGTGCGATATCTATGCAAATTAGTTTGTGTAAAACTTTGAAAGAAAAGAACACACCCATGAGCAAATATTTGCAATTCATGTCTAAATATGTATTTATACCAAAAAAAAAATAATACGGCTTTTGGGGGTTAAAAGTTAATGTCGTGTACCTTTGAAAAACTTTCTATGTTTCACAATATGCATTTAGATTAGTTACATTCTATTTGCACGAACATTCATCAGTATGGAAAACGTCGCACTGCCCCTAATATCTGTAATATGGGTGACGTAGATTCAGCTGAGTTGCGAAATGTGAAAATGCAAATTAGAATAGTGGAGCAACGATTTTACCCTATAGGGCATAAGAGATAATTCAACTTATAAGTGTGGATATGTTTTGTAATAATTAATTCTGATACTAATTTTGTAATAATGACTTATCTACTAAAGCTAGCATCTAAAACGCTAGCAGTAAATTTACTACATCATTATTTCACTTTTTAACACGTTCCAACATAGTTAAAAATTGTTTATGACTTCGGTTTGTCTGTCTACTATCTGTTCGTGCTCTAACTCTCGTATCTATACCCGTATTGTCATATAATTTATATATCTTATTGAAATTTACTATGTCAGATTTGCGATTGAAAATGGAATGGATAGCATTTGTAGTTCGTTTACAGTAAATACTAAAAAGAATCTCGTTACATTATGGTCTACCTGCAAAATTCCTTTTCAGTGTATTTTTATGATGTTATACTATTTAAAGTATAATGGAATTGATATGCATCTGTTGGGAGCATTAAAGCATGCTTTCTGTAGAATATGGAATGCAAAGCATTTACAATTCATTTAGAGGATCACACGAAGGAATTCGGTTGAATAAGGAAAAAATGTTTGTCGCGTATTTCAATACTGTTGCACTATTTAAAACATAATGAAACTTATATGCATTAGAAGATGCTTACTGGAGAATATGACGTCCGTAACAGTTACCCTTCATTTACATTGTTTTTAAGTTTAAAAAATTTTCTGTGTACTACTTGATGTGTATAAATTCTATCGATCATATACAGGGCTGCACAAAAGAATTCATGATTATTATTTTCATGAAATAAACTGCTTATGGGTATATTTTAATTGTGTTATACATTTTTTAGCTGAACTATATTTAGTATTCTAAGAAATGTGTATAGACTATAAATATATTCATATACAGGGCGACGCAAAGAACTGGATACATTGCCGTCTTTGGATGGTTATTTCTAAAAGTACGTTTTAAATTGTTATGCGATTTCTAAAATGTTTACTTATGATAACCTCCTTTACCTTATTAAACAGTGATGCTCTGTTAGAGCAATTTGGAACTGTTGGAAAGTGTTTCATGATCTATACTTGATTCCTGATTTTTCTTTCTTGGTAAATCTCTAGCTTTATCTACTTATAAATTGTATCAGGATATAGCAACTTTCACATGCACTTTTAAAGGTTATGATAAAACATGTAGACAAAAAATCGAATTAACTTACTTGAATTCGGTATTTTTATATGGTACTTACTTTTCGATGTTTTATTTTTAAGTAATCACTCTTTGGTGTGTTAATTGCATGTAAAGTGTTTACTGTAAAATGGAAACTTACAATTTTCTTGTATATTTAATACAAATATAAAATATAAAAGTTTAACGAAGGAAATAACTAAAATATTTCCCGTATTTAAATATATATATATATATATATATATATTATCAAAATCTACTGTAAAGTATCTAAACTTTTATAATTTACATGCCATTGTAATTAATTAGTAAATTTAAGAAATTCCAACTTTTGCGTTCATTAAATTTTTTGAACAAATATTTTAGTTACTTTCTTGAGCAGAAATATATAAATTCAATATTAATCCAACATAGTCTGAAACTAAATATAATTAAACCTTTTCCGAGAATCTCAAAATAGGTAAGAATTCTTTAAGAAATGGATATATACTCGGAAATACGTGAGTGAACATGAATTCGTGAAAATTTCCATGGACTGATCGTGCTGTGGTGAACTTTGAAATTAGTTATGCAATAATTAATTAATCTGGTGCTAGATTGAAAATTCTTAATCAAACTGAATCTCTAGCAGCAATACTAATAGTTACTTTTCTAAAATATGCAAATCACTTTTTAAGAAATTTTCAAACAAAAAAATTAATATGATTCAAGTGATTTTTTTCTTAAGGAGTTACATATATTCTTGGCGGCAAAAAATTGACATATTTTGGAATATGTTTTAGGAAGGGAGCAAAATTAATTGAAAAACTAATATTTACACTTGTTTTTTATTGATTTAAGTATTAAAACAATTTTTTTTGGTTAAATTTGGTCACATATTACGTCGGAAACCTGCAGCCGCGTTGCCCTGCACCAAAATATCTGGGCTTGATGGGCAGCACCCTAACTTCCTGTAGAAACAACAAAAAATAAAATAAAATAAAATAAATTAAAATCAAAGTTTTTTCTTGTAGTTAATCTTGTAACTAAGGGCCATCGGCTCAAATTTTTAAATTTTTTAAAAATAAGAAAAATTTACACATTTAAAGCACTATTTTGAAAAAAAATGTTTTATTTTTCGTCTAAAATTTTGACCTTATTGGAAAAATATAAAAAAATGGCTCGATGGCCCTTAGACAATTTAATTATACGTAGATGAGCAAAATTGTGTCCCCAAAAGGTTAAAAATTATTCAAGTTATCATGCTTTCCATTTTGAAATATGTAGTTTCTAGAAGATCGCGTTTAAAGTTTTAGAAGGAAAAAAATATACTGATATATATTTTTTTTCAACTTACACTTAATTTGCTATTCCTGCGCCATACTGTGGAACATTCTGTGCCTTAATATGCTCAGTAGAATCTTTCAGTCAAGTCAGAAAAGTCAGTAGAATCTTTAGTAGAATTTTTTTCCGCGAGGTCGGTTTTATCGATCGTGCGTGCGCTCACACTTTTGCTTATATCTTTCTTAATAATTGAGATATAATTTTCAATCTTTTTGCACATAATTCTACACATTTTAATCAAAGTGATATTAAATACAATTAAAGTTATATTAAAACCAATTTAGTAGATGTTTAGAAAACTGAGAACTTACCTACATACAGGCATACATTATGTCCTAAAACAGAACCCCTCCCCCACTTTTTTTCTTTGAAATCTCTAAAAAAGAAGCAGAATTTTGAAAAAGATTAAGTAAGTAAATATGCGATTCCACATCATTACAGCATATTCCTTGTTTAAAAAAAAAGTGAATTACAGAATGAATGCCGATACCTGCGGTAAATTTGATCCTAAACCTGATCCTTATCCTGAACCTGGTTTTAACCGTAAACGTCACCAACAATCACGTATGCTTGCTTTTAATCATACGAACTACTTGTTTTGTTAAGACCACTGAGCTGCAAAACAGAATGGTGTGCTAACTCCCTATCCTTTTACACTAAATGCAGCGGTCCACCAATGATTACAAAACGCCAGGAATGTTGGGTAAAATTAAAGATTTTATCTCATAGGGTAGTCTGGGTATATATTTTCAAATTCAATAATTTGTAAATATATATCCAGTCTTAATATTTTCTCTAAATCAGACGAAGGTGCTACTATTTTCACTGATTTATGTTTTATATTTAAAAGTCTACAGATTTCATTTAATTTCATTCAAAAATTTAATTTCGTCCTATTTAAAAATAACATTTAATATAATCTCAAGAAGAAACGTGAAAAATGTGATACGTATTGCTCATAAAAATATGAAAAAGGTGCAGAAATTACCAAAAATGATAAAAAGTATGCCGAAAAGTTTGAACAAAATGGACCACTGAGTTATCATTCCGTTATAATATGCAGCTCAAAGGCTACGACACACGCATAAATACATTTTTCGAATGCGGTAATGTTAACATTCCGGAACATATTTCCTGAAAAACTTTTTTATAGATGGAATATTTCAATACAAAAATGTACTCATATATAATTTCATAACATGAAGTATAACAACGGTACGAACAGTATACAAACACCACTGAACATACTGCTGTATATATTTAAAACTTTGATTCTCGAAATGTATAAAAAGAAGAAAAACAATGACAACAAAATTAGTATTTACAAAGATCCTATTATAAATAATATAGTTGAAAATACTAAAAGAATTTTTTTTAATGATATATTTAATTACTTACATTGTTGGACCCTGTGTTAAACCGGTTCTATCACTTGAATAGTTTCGAAAATAATAAGATGCATTATATAGCCAATAGATAACATTACATACAATACTTTAATAATTCAAACTCATCTTTCACAAAAATATGGGTCAGTCCAATCTGGTTCTCAACGTCTCATACATATCATATTTAAAAAAAAATAAAGTTCTCTTAACTTTTATTTTATTGCTCAAGCTCAGAACTTCAGGTAAAAATAGTATTTACAGATTTTAAGAAAATAGCAAATTGGATTAAATGTAGTATTTACAAAATTTATACCTACTTTTGTTTTGATCAAGACCACATGTTTTATATTCTTATGGCATTTCAAATATTTTAAAAATATCTATTTTATCATGTCAGTAAGAGTAGTAGTGAATGGTATCAGAATGTCAATCTGCATGAAATCCTTTTCTGTTTAGGCTTGACAGTGTCACCAGAAAATACAGTAGTACAATTGATCAATGTCAAGCGTTAGAAGATTAATTTTCTAAATAAAAAGCAAAAATATCTTACTTTGACAGGCAAAATAAAGCGTTTTTCTTGTGTTTTCAAAGTTCAAAACTTTGGCAACAGAGAACTAATCAAAGAGTAAAGTGAAAAATACTGTAACTAAAAGTAGCGATAAAGGATACAAAGAGACATTTGAAAATAATGTTAAGCGTCACTAATAACTCGAGTCTAAGTGATTTTTCTTTACCTTAAGTCTTAACATAATAACTTTTAAAATACTTATGCTGATAAGAAATCCTTTCATGAATAACACTATTTAAAATTAGTAATTTAAATTTTTGACTTTAAATATCTCAAAATACATTTTTATTTTACTGAGCAGAATGTACTGTTTATGTATGAGATTGCTTTTGTTTTATATTTCGGGGGTTTTCCTTACAATAATATGTTCTTTCTTTAGCACTGCGATACGACAATTTAAAAAAAAATGTTTATGTGTTTTTGAAATGTGAACTAACTTAAGGATTTCTCAGAACAACTTTTGTTCCTTTAGATATGAAAAATCTACTTCTTGACAAGTCTTATGTTGTAAACCGCATTCTGAGACGACTGTTTGTTAAATATATATGAATTTTGAAATATAAACTTATTTATGGGTCACTTTGAATTGTTTTACTTACCCCTCATACGTAGTATAAGGTAAGTCTTGTAATCGTTTTGAAAATCGAAAAAAAAAAATTAAAAAAAATCGAAATTATTTTTTCTAAGGAGTGAATATAAAAGACAAGTAAAAAACACATTTTGCATTAAGAATAAAGTCGATCGGATAATTAGTTACCGAGATATTTGTAATCACATTTGCGACACTCTTCGATTTTTCGTTACCATGTATTTCATTCAAATTTCAATTCAAAGATATATTTTAATTAGTAAAAAGACGCTTAATCTGACGCAATAAACTCTTAGTTAATAGGATTATCATTTTTAGAGTTATATGGATGTTTCTCTTACGCAATTCAGCAATAGAGCATTTAAAGCGAAGCTAACGAAAAAGAAAGGCTACCGCGGTGCTTTACGCGTATCTTTTTTTACAGACCGCCGGAGTCACGTGATGCTCGAATGCACCAATGCAGGTGTACGAAAAGAGCATTACGTCACTCTAGCGGTCTGTAAAAAAGTTAAGTGGAATGCACCGCGGTAGCCTGTCTTTTTCGTTAGCCTCGATTTAAAGTTTATGACGTCATCAAGCCAGGATTTTATTGGAATCGCAATGCATTTTATAAATAGTTTACACATATCTTATGTTCATATTTTGTATTATGCATATCTATGCGGTATTACGGTAGCCCCCAACGACTAGCTTTCTATTGCAACAAAACATCCGACTACTTCACAAATATTATAATGCAAACTGCACTCCGTTATGACAATTCCTTAATTTGTTTTATTAATTTTCAGATTTAAATAGACTTGTGGGATATTATGTATTTAGATAGAAAACGCCATGAAATTGTCAATTTGGAAATTTTTAATTCTACCTTACTTTTTACACTTATTATTTTACGTATTTAGATAGAAAACGCCATGAAATTGTCAATTTGGAAATTTTTAAGTCTACCTTACTTTTTATGCTTATCACAATTTAACAGGCAATGATATAATTAGAAATATTTCACAATGTATATCTACATATATCTATATATACAGTAAACTTCCAGTGGAAGCCATTTTTTGCTCACATTAAACGGTGTAAACATTTGAATGGTGTAGAATAATCCTCTTCATTGAATAAATTGGATTCATTCTTTGACACAATTTGAATAAGTTACCATTTTAATGCTAAAATAAACGATTTTTCCTTTAATTTATTGAGTTTAGTTAAAAAAAAACAAATTAGGGACAATTTGTTATTTACAGAAGAATATTATTACAGAAGAATAAATTACAGAGAACAACAAAAAAAAAATTACAGATAGAAATTGCCAACTTACATAATGTGAACTTTAATATGTAATCTCCCAATTTGCGTTACTTGAAAAAATACTATTTATACCGCATTATTTTCCAATTATTTTTCATCGTCATATTATTTTCCAATGCCACATTATTTTCCTTATAAGACTGACCGGCATCACAGTGATTCATTAGTCAGAAATTTTTGTGTTTTAAAGGCATAAGTTGGTCTTCCCCTCCACGGCATCTCCAGCGATTTTTAGGGGGTCAGCCGCCCTGACAATTTGTATCATTTTGATGCATTGTCACTAATAAGAAGAGGCATATGAGTGTCGGCATTCCAGGTTTAATATATCCTCTCGTTTTTCTTTGTATTACTTGAACACTTGATCTTATTACCACAAACCAATTTCCAGTTTTGCAACACACTTAAAAATGTGGTGTGTAACATAATATTTTAATTGGTTATACAGGCGAACTGCCATTAGTAATTTTTGAGTCCCTTAAAAATTTGCTTTTAGAAAGCCTTTTCTGTATTCACTGACAATTCCTTGATCTCTCAATAACCAAAGATACATGAAGTTCTTTTTGAAAAAAATTGCGTAGAAAAGCAGTTTTGATTCTGCTTGGTCAGTTTGTGACAAAATTGTCCACATTATCCAATGAGTAGTGCACTTTAAGCGATGTCTTTTACATTAATTGCAAAAGGAAATTGGTGATGAAAACGAAATTGTCTTCATTACCTGGAGATACGCCTTAAGACGATGCGCATTAACGAGAGTCGACTATATATATAAGGATTATTTACACATTTTACTACCGACCTATGTTTTACTCAAAACCACATTTTTTCATCCTTATGTCATTCCAAATATTTAAAAAATCTATTTAGAATGAATAATGAACAGTATCATAATGTCAATCGGCTTGAAATCCCTTTCTGGTAAAGTTTCATTGTGTTACACGAATATACAGTAATACAATTGATCAATGTCAAACGCTAGCAGATTAATTTTATAAATAAAAAAAATATATATCTTACTTTGACAGGCAAAATAAAGTATTTTTCTTGTTTTTCAAAGTTGAAAACTTTGGCAGCACCGAAATAATCAAAGAATAAGGGGAAAAACGTTTTAACTAAAAATAGTGATAACGAATACAAACAGCCATAAGAAAAGAGATTTGTGTATCACTAATAACTCAAGTTCAAAGTGATTTTTCTTCACCATCAATATGTCTTAACCTTGTTTTTCAATGTACTTAAACTGATAAGAAGATTTTTCTGAATAACACTATTTAAAATTGGTAATTTAACCATTTAGTTTTACATATGGTAAAATACAGAGTGTCCCATAAATTTGCTCATATTTCGAAAATTCATAAATAATTTAAAAATTACCGTATCGGAGTGCGGATTAAACCATGAGACTTTTCAAAGTGTCTTGTTTTGCATGGCCAAAATAAATACATAATTCCATTTTCCAATGAACTATTTTTTACTACAAAATGCCTGATCTTTATTCAAATTTTATTGTGCAAACCACACTTTGATGAGATAATTTGTTAATTTTTTATGACGTTCTGAAATCTGAACTTACGTAGTGATATTTTATTTTTTTTTTCTTTAAGCCACGAGAAATAAGATACTTTGTCAAATGTTAGGGTGCAAAAATCACTTTTGTACGTCAATTTATTAATTTTTTATGATGTTATAAATATGAACTGAACTATGGCACTCTTTGAACTATATATTTTTCATTTCTGCGAAAATGTCCATTTTTTCCGAAGTATTGTGGTGTAAACCGTATTCAGATGCAACAATTTGTTAGATTTTTATGCCGTTTTGAAATAGGAACTAACGTTTAAATATCTTTAAATATTTAATTTTTCTTTATGCCATAAAAGATATCACACTTTTCGTCAAATCTTATGGTGCAAATCGCCTTTTTATTACGGAAACTTGTTAAATGTTTATGACGTTTGAAATGTGAACGGATGTATGGGACTCTTTGAACTATATATTTTTCTTTTTCTGTGAAAATGTCTACTTTTTGCGAAGCTTATGGTGTACACCAAGCTCAATTACGACAATTTGTTAATTTTTTATGACGTTTTGAAAATCGGAACTTACGTTTAGATGTCTTTGAACATTTTGTTTCTTTAAGCCGCGAGAAATGTGACTCTGTTAAAATCTTATGGTATTATAAGTCAATGGGAGTTTTTGAACTATACTGTTTTCTTCTTCCTGCGAAAATGTCCATTTTACGTCAAGTCTTGTGGTGTAAACCGCAGACTATTCAGATACGACAATTTGTTGCATTTTATGACGTTTTGTAAATCTGAACTTACAATTCGTTATTTTTGAAAAATTTCTTATGCCACAAGAAATTCGAATTTTTGTCAAATCTTATGGTTCAAAATGTCTTTATATACGACAACTTGTTAAATGATGTTTGGAATGTGAACAGCTATATGGGATTCTTTGAACTATATATGTTTATTTTTCAGTTAAACATTTTATTATTTTGAACATGTCAATAATGTAAATTGCACTCAGATACGATAATTTCTTACATTTTTATGACATTTTTAAATCGGATCTTATGTTTAGATGTCTTTAAACATTTTTTTCCCCTTATGTCACGAGAAATCCGACTCTGTCAAATCGTATGGTACAAAACGCACTTTTATTAGTCAATTCGTTAAATTTTATGATGTTAGAAATGTGAGCTGATTTATGGAATTCTTTGAACTATGTATTTTTCTTTTTACGTGAAAATTTTCTATATTTGACAAGTATTATGGTATAAACCAAACAGAGATACGACAATTTGTTAACATTTTATGACGTTTTAAAATTTTAACTTATGGTTCGATTTTTTATTTATTTTTCTTTATTTATGCTATGGGGAATGTAATTCTTTGTCAAATCTTATGGTACAAACCGCACTTTTATAAGTCAATTTGTTAATTTTTTATGATATTTGAAATGTGAGCAAATTTATGCGACTCTTTCAACTATATATCTTAGCTTTTCCTCGAAAAAATCCCCTCTTTTACAAGTCTTATCGTAAAAGTCGCACTCAGATATGACAATTTGTTAATTTTTGATGAATTTTTTAAATATGAACTTACTTTCGGATCACTTTGAACATATTTTTTGCTTTTGCATAAAGAACTCCGACTCTTTAACGAGACTTATGGTGAACACCGCAGTCGGATATAACAATTTGTTAAATTTTGTAGAATCTTTGCAATCTGAACTTACTTTCGGATCACTTTGAACATATTTTTTGCTTTTGCATCAAGAACTCCGACTCTTTAACGAGACTTATGGTGAACACCGCAGTCGGATATAACAATTTGTTAAATTTTGTAGAATCTTTGCAATCTGAACTTACTTTTGGATATCTTTGAAACTTTTTTTATTTAACGGAATTATTGGACACCCTGTGCATGTTTATCTAACATGTAGAATATACTTTTTATCATTGAGATTGATTTTTTTAAACTCTTTTATTTTCTTTCGCAATTTGTTTTCTAAAACTAAGTACTATTTCTCTTTAAAATACTGTTTGGAAGTAAATTTAAAAAAAAAATAAACTGTAGAAACGAACTTAATTCTGCTCTCAGAAAGTTACTAAATACCTTAAAAATGTTCAGTTCTGTTTTTAATTTAAAATTTTTCTTCAGCCTTTATTCATACTATTTTCTTCAGAGCGTTGTAATTAGTGATTTCAATCCCGCAAGCTTCGCACTCAGAAAAAGAAACTGATTAAAACTACGAAACCTATTTTTGGAGTACATTTTGTTGTTTTAGCAAAATTGGAGTAAAATTGAACCATTTTACTTCAATTAACAAAACATTTTTCCTAACGATACAAAATTTTTTTTTGGAATTGCAAAAAAAAAAAAAAAAAAAAAAAAAAATGTTGATTCAAACAAAATTTTTATTGACCCATATTTAAACAAAATTTTTTTTTAAATATAGGTCAATGGAAATTTTGTTTGAATCAACAAAAAAAATTTTTTTGTTGAAAACCACTTTTTTTTGCAATTCCAAAAAAACATTTTGTATCGTCAGCAAAAATGTTTTGTTAATTGAAGTAAAATGGTTCAATTTTACTCCAATTTTGCTAGGACAACCAAAATGTACTCAACAAAATGTTTTGTAGTTTTAATCAATACATTTTTCTGAGTGCGAGATTTAATCATTCGTTGTTTTTAAGGAAATCTACCAAAGTTTTCAAATAGTACTAATTTTTGTGAATTTCCCCACACTCTACTAAGCATTTCCCCATAGATACCAAATAGAATTCCTCTAGATTTAGCTAAAAGCCCCCTAAAATCAATAGAACCGCCTATATTCATGATATATTATACTCGTAGAGCACTGCTGCGATGTATAGTAAATAAAGAATCTGTGGTATTGGGTCTGTATTACTACATAATACGGATAACTTCTTTTAACTAACGAACAGTATTCCTATATAATATGTTGATTTTTATAGATTATTATTGTTTCTTTAGACAAATTTAATAAAAATCAAATAAAGGCGAAAGTTTAATTAGATTTCTACTAAGAGTTGAATTTGATTTTCTCCCTAATAAAACCCTTTAAAAATTCCCTTAATGACAGATTTTTTCCCAAATCTACGAAAAAAACCCACCAAAGCTGGCAACAATGAATTTTTCTTTATTTAATAACGTAATTCCTGTGTTTAAATAAAGAAACAATTACTATTCAAATTGCGTCTTCATTGGTAATTAAAAGCGTTTTTCTATTCAAAAAATCTACCAGAATTTTCAAATAGTAAATTTGCTTGTTGCCAATGTACGCCTTCATCCCCCCTCCCCCCTTCCAAGACAACTAACATAATTTTTGAAAAGTAATATTTGCCTTTTTCTATCATGGATATACCATGATTAAATAAAACACATATTACTGTTTAGAAATTATGGTAGATTTTTTAAAATTAGAAATGCTGGCTGTGAGGAACCGCGGTGATTGGATTGTTTTCCCGAATTTTGATTACATACCAAATAATATTTATCAGGAAACTTCAAATAAGAGATAAAAATTAACGGTGAATAAGTAGCATTTTCTAAGAGTTTTCAAAATCTGACAATCTTCTAAGATTAATTATTTTTTAAGACTTTGTTGAACCACTTATATCATAAACTCCCTAAATTTATTTCTAGTTTTGAGATAGATAAGAAAAACTGCTTAACCAAGCTTAAACCTTTGAATACTGAAGTTTAAAAACGCAATAGCATTCAGAATACGGTAAACGCTTAAATATGCTCGTTATTTTTACCCCTTTCTTCTGCCTGCCTATTTGTCAGCCCTAGAAAAAGAAAGCAGCTATCTTCGAAGTGGAACCTTCCTAAGATCACTACTACAAAAGGTTTCCCAATTGTTGATTGCAATAATCTCTTACACTGCTACAATAATTCGATATTTCTGAGTGGGAGAAAATGGGACACATGTTTTTTAGGCGCTCCGGCGGTCTGGCAGTTGTTTTCTTGACTGAGCGTCTTCAGCGGTTTAAAAGTTAAAAATTTAAAGAAGATGTTTTTTATGAAAAAAATCGAGAGCGTACAAGACAGCTCTATGAATCAAATGATAAAGTAATGTATTCGTAAAGTGAGTCAGCCGAGGGAATAAAAAGAATCCCACTATCAATTACTATAGGGTTTCTCATACATTTCGCCTCTCTATTTATATATGTACTAGATTGCATATTTTAAATCATATTAAACATATCAATTAAACATATCAATCAACTAAAACATATACATACCATTTTCATAAAATAATTTACTGACTGTGTTTTGACCTTCACACACCTTCTGTAAGATATTTTATGAAAACGCCTCAAAACACCCACACCTTCACTCAAAACACTTTCAGTAAAATATTTTATGAAAATGGTATGTATATGTTTTTAGGACATTTATGTTGTTTTTAACTAGTTTTTGTATACAGGGCATCACAAGAAAGATGATCACAATTTTAAGACATGATAAAATACACTATATTTTTTGTATAGGAATATAAGGCTCCTGTGAGCCTTTGAAGTGTAAATACAGGTATTTCAGTTACTCCTGGGGGCTGAGAGCGCCATCATCCCATCCTATTTTTTTTTTGTTTTATGTAAGAGTTTTAGTCACTTTTGACCATTTGGCACCTTTTAACGCAATTCCTGATTACTATCATGAGGCCCACATGCCCTTGCATTAGTCAGGGCTTGGGCATTTAATAAAATGAGGGGAAAGAAGAAGTAAATCTACAAAACATCTGAAAGGGCTCTTGGACGCGATGGGAATTTTGTTATTTTAATATCGTCACATTGTATATACTTTAATGATTAAGTCAAGAACCGCAGCAGATGCAAATTTAGATAGATATGCATTTTTTTATATTCTGAATAACGCATAAATTACCTCTATATATTCCATTCCTATAATATAAGAAATATAAGAAAACCACAAAGAGCAGATTGCAAGCTTACAATACGAATACTGTAAGGTACTGTATTATTTCTATTTTAAATAACGGGTGTTTATATTTAACGGGTATAAAATTAGCTTTACGATAAAAGAAATAGATTTTTGAATAAATGATAAAATGCTCAGACGAAGAATTAATTTAGAAGAAGTATTTAGCACAAACACTTTTAATGTATACATCTAAGAACATATTAATATTTAAATGAAATAACCTAAAAGTAAATGAGCATCGTCATATTTATCATTTTAAAATGTGGTTATTATATGCATTATTCTATCCATCTATTTTCTTACAAACATGCAACTGATACATTCTAACAACCCAGACGTAATTCTTTCTCAACGATCGAAACGTTCCAGACAATAAAACTTAGCCACACGGTCTTTTAGCTACATAAAATTTTTATAGATCAAAAGGACTGGCAGTAAAATTTAAAGGTATCTTTTTATACGATGTTTCCGTATTTTTCTTCCATTTTCTGCGGATTGAAAAATAAAATGATTGGTAAAATCGTAAAATGTGGAATCTGACAATTTGGCTGAAGTTTCTTTTTCTTTTTTTCTTATACATTTTCATTTTGTTAGCTACATAATAGTTAGTTTATAGTATGTCTTTAAAGAAACAAATGTGTATGAAATAAAATTATTTCTAAGTAAGCATCAGTCGCTAGAGATCCTTGTCTTTAATACAAATCTCTCAGGTGAACATACTTCTTCTAAATAAATATTATGGTATGGAATTTCCATTGAAGATTCCAATGATAATACTAAACGGTATGTAATCATTTATTTACTGTATTTAAAAGCTTGTGTTAAATTTATAAAAAAACATTTAATTATGCAAATTGTACTTTTAAGTCTAACTAGAGGATCCAATCCGGCTCCCGGGTTACAAAACATAGGTGAAAACAAATGTTTTTATTGAAAACTCAGTAGATTTTACATTTAATATATTTTTTTATTCCTTACTAACAACGCCAGAAAACATTTTTACATAAAAATTAACAACAAAATATTCTAACAAAGGTTAAAATTTGTTAAAAACAATACTTTTGTATTAGCCGCATGAGTTAATAGTCGAGGAAATCGCCAACGATTGTTAGTGATAGCATCCTTTTTGATTCTGATAATTTCAGTGGTTTAAACCTGTACTTCCATTACATGTCTGTTAAATCTATGTTTTATCGATATTATTTTATTTATTTATTGATGTAGATTTAAGTTCATTACGGAATATTAGCAAGAAACAAATATTTAACTATTTATATTGTTTTACGTGTAAACATGTTAATTTTTCGTAATAGTGTTTAAAGCGATAGAGATAGATATTGTTTAAGTAAAACTTCATGCTTGAACATTATTTGAAAATAATAAAACATCAGTAAATTGAAATATAATTTTCAAACAAATTGCCTTTGAATGAACACTTTTCCCTATTCGAAGGTGTAAAAATTGGCGATGTTTAGAACTTACAAAAATTGCATTAAAAGTGAAAGTTATTGATCAGGTGGTGCCAACGTTGATATGACGTCAGCGTTACGTACGGACATGTTTTTGCGTTATAATATATATTTTAAATTCTTTATAAATATACAGATTTTTTAAATTAAAATTTAATATGAGTATTAAAATCTAATCGATTCATAATATGAAAATAAATCAAGAAACAAACATTTAACAAAAACTGAAACGTTAAGTGATAAGCTTTCAAGTTTTTTTTAATTATTTCTATAAATACTTTAAAATCTGAAATCTGTTTTTTTTTATTTCTTTAATACAATAAACAGTTCGTGTAGGCGAGGAAATATATCGTACGTCGAGATCTACAATATTGATTCCGCAGATACGTAGACAGGTCCATATGCCCATAAAGATGCATTTATTTTTAATCTAATCTTTTTCTATTTTAAGTTTTATGCAGTTTAAGCATTTCAGTTTTTTAGTTTTTAGACGATTTTTTTTTTTACTTTCATAACAGCAATCTGATTTCAATCTTTATACAGCAATTTTTACATTATGTATTATTTTCAATAAACTTTATTTTTTGACTTTACGCGAAAAATTGAAAACATTTATAAAATAAAAACCTACTTTTATAGCAAAAATGCGGCTTTTTTAAAATAAACTATTTCAATATGACTTTTTCGCCTTACAGTCTTAAATGTTATATCCCTATACAGAGCCAATCAACTTTGAAGAAAAAGATGTTTCCAAAACATTCAATATATGTTTTTAAGAAAATTTTCCCTCAATCGGAAAACGGCACAAGGGAATTTCCCTTACACATACAGCCAAATGAAAATTCAAAGGAGTGGAATAAGTGCCTATGATAAAAAATAACTATCATGTCTTTTTTATATCGACGCAAAAAGACCAGAGAAAAACGTTATTTGTTTTGAATAATTTCATTTTTTGTCTGAATTATTACGCAATATTGATGTAGCATTTTTAATTTAATGGTTGGATGCCAAGATTTTTCGATTTGCTATTTTAGTGGTTTATTAGCACTTAGAGGGAGGTTCCTCCTGATTTTAAAATCAACTTTTTACTACGGGCGAATGGCAGTATCTTATTATATTGATTGCCGTTTTAAAGATTTATTACTGTATTAAAGGTTTGTGACTGCAAATCGTAAAGTACACATTTTTAGTGAGTGCTCCGTAATAGTGGTTGTTGTTTTAACGATTTATGAGCACAAAGCGCACGTCAGGTTATAATGAGAGCTCATGTTATATTAATTGCCGTACTAACAGATGTTTTCGTAAAAGGCACATATATCCGTTTTAGTGATTGTCAATTAAAAAATTTTGGGGGCGCAGAGCGTTATAATTGATGGCTGTATGGTTGATCAAATTATAGTTGTTGGCTGTATGTTTTAGGCTATGTTATGTTTGTTTATCTTACTCGAACCCCCTTTGCTTCGATTGATAATCTATGATGATTTCCCTTACCATATAGCAAAAAACTTCACCTTTATTTTTAAAAGAGAAAAATTCGTAAAATAATAAAATAATACATATTAATATGTTATTCGTGAAAATTATGAAGTCAATTTTATTTTTGAATGAAATCAGAATGTATTTTAAGAGTAAAACTCCAGTGAAATATTTTAAGTAGGTACAAGACAAATATCTACAGTAAAATTATATTTCGGTTTTATTTATTTAACAAATTCTATAGAGTTTTCATTTTCAAATACCGTAAACCACATGTCTCTTCGATACATATGGATTTATTATTAAAATGAGGTAGAAATTTCCATCTTATGAGATCAATAGACGTTACAATCCATTCCAAACAAGTTAATCTCCAACTATAATAAAGAAGGAAGTTTGTGTGTGTGTGTGTGTTTGTCTGTCTTTTTCTCGGTTGTGTTCTGAAGAGACCGCTGCACGTAGAGCTACAAAATTTGGTGGGCAGGTACCTCTATGCATGTAGTTTTGCACCTCGAAGCCAGATTTTGGAATTTTTGAATAGATTTTTTTTAATTTAATTTTTAATGTGATTTTTAGTGTTTTTTCACGTTTTGTTGCGTTTTTTCTACATTAGTAACGGGAATCCGGTTCCAATCTTTTAGCACAATATAGTTAATTTTATCCTCTTTTCAATAAAGTTGATGCGAAATTTGTACTGCGATTTTTCAATTTTTGGCTAATTTTTTCCTTCGACACTAAGAAATTTTGCCAGAATGCTTGATTGGTTCGGTGGTTGCGCTTCTATTTCAGCCACATATACCTACAGAATCGTCAGTTTTTTGCTCACAGGCTATCAAAGCCTAAGAGCTAATGTGCCCGCCGGTTCTGTATGTACGTATGTATGTATGTACGTATGTATGTACGTACGTATGTATGTACGTAACGCGATAACTCTTGATAGATATATCCGATTTGTTTAAAATTTTGTAAATAGGTTCATTGTGATAAGGCGCTTCCCTCATTAGTTTTGGGGGTTCATTGGTTAAGTATACAGGGGGGAAAGGGGGCTAACCCCCCATAATTTTGATAAATGGGTTTTTCATGCAGAGTTATCCGATTTTCTTAACATTTTATATATAGGTTCATTGTGATAAGGCGCTTTCCTCATTAGTCTTGAGGGTTCATCGGTTAAGTAAAAAAGGGGTGAAACGGGGGCTAAGACCCTTAATTTAGACAAATGGGTTTTTCATGCAGATTATCCGATTTTCTTCAAATTTTGTGTATAGATTTACTGTGGTAAAACGCTTCCCTGATTTGTTTGGGGAGTTCATTGGTTACGTATAAAAGGGGACAGGGGGGCTAACTCCACTTAATTTAGATAAATGGGTTTTCCAAGCAGATTTATCCAATTTTCTTCAAATTTTCTATATAGATTCATTGTTGTAAGGAGCTTCCCTTATTCAGTTTGGAGGTTTATTGGTTAAGTATAAAGGGTGGGAACGGGGGCTAAACCCCTCTTAATTTATTGTCGATTTCTTTATTTTTCGAGGGGCATTATACTTTGAAATAAGAGTATAATATAATGCAATTAGTGTGAATAGCCTGTGAGCTCAATGCATCAGTTTAACTGGGCAGTTTTCTTTATTTTCTTTTTCTCTTTTTAGCTTGGAGAAAGTTGATAATTCTTTACAGATAAAAAATCATGATTTTAAAATGCGATGTTTACTTTTTTTGACGTTTCGCTGCAATTTACCCACATTAGTAACCGGAATCCGGTTCCAATCTTTTAGCACAATATACCTTTTTAGCCACAGGCTATCAAAGCCTGAGAGCTAATGTGCCCGCCGGTTCAGTATGTACGTATGTATATATGTACGTAACGCGATAACTCTTGATAGAAATATCCGTTTTGCTTCAAATTTTGATTATAGGTTTATAGTGATAAGGCGCTTCGCTGATTAGTTTTGGGGGTTCATTGGTTAAGAATAAAGGGAGTAACGGGAGACTAATCCCCCCTTAATTTATATAAATGGGTTTTTCATGCAGAATTATCCGATTTGATTTAAATTTTGTTTATAGGAACATTGGGATAAGGCACTTCCCTGATTAGTTTTGGGGCGTTCATTGGTTACGTATAAAGGGTAGACGGGGGGAAACCCCCTTAATTTAGATAAATGTATTTTCCATGCCAAATTATACGATTTTATTAAAATTTTGTTTATAGATTCATTGTTAAAGGGTGCTTCCCTGATTAGTTTTGGGAGTTCATTGGTTAAGTATAAAGTGGAGAACGGGGGACTAATCCTCCCCTTAATTTATATAAATGGGTTTTTCATGCGGAATTATCCGATTTTATTCAAATTTTGTTTATAGGTACATTCGGATAAGGCGCTTCCCTGATTTGTTTTGGGGGTTCATTGGTTACGTATAAAGTGGAGGGGGGGCTAATACCTCCTTAATTTAGATAAATGTGTTTTCCATGCCAAATTATCTGATTTGATTAACATTTGGTTTATAGGTTCATTGTTATGAGAGGCTTACCTGATTAGTTTTGGGGGTTCATTGGTTAAGTATAAAGGGGGAACAGGGGGATTAATCCCCCTTAATTTAGATAAATGGGTTTTTCATGGAGAATTACCCAATTTGCTTCAAATTTTGTATACAGATTCATTGTTATAAGGCGCTTCCCTGATTAGTTTTGGGGGTTTATTGGTTAAGTATAAAGGGGAAACAGGGGACTAATCCTCCCCTTAATTTATTTAAATGGGTTTTTCATGCAGAATTATCCGATTTGATTCAAATTTTGTTTATAGTAGTGCTCCCGATGTGATACGTATATCAGTTATACGTTTAACCGATATACGTATATACGTATAATACGTATTTAAGAAATACGTATACCCTAAAATATACGTTTAAACGTATCCATATACGTATAAGCGTATATCGGTTAAACGTATAATTTAAGTATACGAAAAATTCAATTATACGTATATTTTAAATACGTATTTACTTTTAATACCAATGGACCTCATCAGTATTACGTCACAACACGGGGAACAACCTGGAAATCAGTGGTTTTAGAGAAATAATTTGCATAATATGTTTCATACATAGGATTTTGTTATTTTGCCCTATAAACGATTATTATAAGCATATAACGGAAGAAAACAATTTTTGAGAAAAGAATGAGAATAGACACGTTTCAGATTTATTGTCACTTCTTGTTAAGTAAGTTTATTTTTCTTTTCTAACTTTTTGAAAATTCTTTATTTGTGAGTGCGTGTACTCAAGATTGCGTCCGGGTTCAAATGTTATTCTTTCGACGGGGCTAACGTTTTCCACTCTGTGTTAATGTGTATAACGCGAGTTCATTTTTTAATCATGACACTCATGGTATACAAGGTGTATGGACATTACGTTTAAGATTTTTTGTTAATTTTGACAAATTTTATTTTTTGTGTGAAGTACTTATAAATTTTGATTTCTAATAGCCAGACAAATAATCGTCAATGCAGATTTTAGAACGCAATCACACATGCATAAAATGACTTGCCTTCTCATTTCTTTTTGAATGTAGGACGTATTTTCAAAATATTTTAACACGGTGACTACCGGGTTAAAATTAACGGAATTTTATTTTATTCAGAAATTCCGAATTCATACCTGAAAATACTAATAGCAATATTTGCTTTATTTAATGACAGACATTTCGTGATTACATAAAATAAAAAAAAACTTCTTTCGAAATTTCCGGTATTAATTCGTAATTTTGGATTAAAAGTGGAATGTCAAATAAGTGACCAAGTGACGACGTCACGTATACGTCCTCGGTAGCAACCGTGTTAAATAGGGAAAACAAATATTCTTAAATACAATAAAAGTATGAGTGTGAAACTTCTCAGGAAATAGATTGGTCAGTGTCACTATAAGATAAAAAGTTAATGCATGCCTATGTTCTGCGGTCGCATTAAAAAATAATTTTTCGCGCGAAATGTCCACGCCATAAATCTAAAGAAGTTGTGTGTGGAGGTGTTACAGACATGCGAAAATTTGCTTTGGAGCTACCCGCTACCCATAGTAAAACATTTCATAATTAATAGCTTAGATTTAAGGGAGAAAAAAAAACTATATATCTCAACTGAGGAAAAAAAGTTTCGATTTTTAATTGTTTTTTGGAATACCTTTACCGCTAAACAGGTAAATTAGGGACTTTCGTGGATCTTTGAACAAGTAATCACGATGGTCCACGTAAACTACGAGAATGTGGGCCTCAGTGGGTGTTTCTCAATATCTCTGATCCGCAGACCCGGTAGGTGCCATTTCCCTTTACTTCTGGCATCAGGGTTTTGGTTTTTCTGACGTCACTGGCGGTGCTGAGGGGCATTCTTCCAATGGGAAAGAACCTTTTTTTCTGATTTAAAATAGTATTTATGCTAAAAAAAAAAATCGTTTCTTTGGTCATAGGAGAGCATATTTCTTCAAAATAAAACATTTTTTCATTAGGCACAAAGTAAAGTATTTTTTTTTTTTTTTTTAGGAATAAAGCGATTTAGAGGAGATTTTTTTTCCTTCAGATGAAATAATCGTGTATTTTTTCTTTGCTAATATGGGAGTTTGTATTGCTTGTTATCTTTGGCCGATCTTTGAAAGAGACGGGGGTGCAATGTAAACAATTATTTTCATTTCCTTTGACAGCAAGGGCAGTTTTCCTTCTCACGAAGCTTTAATTCCTTCTCAGAAAGAGAGATTTCCGGTCACATTTCCTAAATACGTGGCAAATATTTTCCAGCTTTTGTTAGTAGTTTTGGTCTTAGCTCTTTAAAATAACGCATTCTTTGCATTGATTTTGCAGAAAATTCCTAGTACATTTTGTATTGCAACATGTACTAATCGTTTGGATAAAACGCAAAATGTTCTATATCATACATTTTCGAAGAAATCTGATATAAAAAATTAATCAATCATTGCATCCAAAGGAACAGATAATAGCTTTATAAAAATCATGCATCAAGCACAGATTATGTAAGAGTTTCCAACTCTTCAAAAATACTTTTATAAATCTTTTATTGTTTAATTAGGTCTGATGTCTAAGAGAAAAATTTGTACAAAGGCATAACACATTTAAAACTGCCATTTCAGGAATTACTAACAATATTCGAAAAAATATCGAGTTCTTTTGTGCACCCCTGTATATGATCTATAGATTTGTATATAAACTATGTATACAAATTACTAATAATATGACTAATACTATACATACAGCGGCATAAATTGCTAAAATTTAGTTCAGTTAGGGAGGGCATAGCACAGTTGAAAATTCACCTTCAGCAATTTCCGTTGATAAACGCACATGTATTCGAGTATTTTGTGCTGCCTTGTGGGTGATCCATAGAATTTATACATAACAAGTAATAGGCAAAAAATTCGTTACATTTAAAAAACAACTAAAATCGCACCTAAAATCACACTTCAAGGAATTATTAATAACTGACAGTACTTTAACCGAATACTTTTGAGTATTTCTGTAAATGAACGATACATTATATGACAGTAAGTGCCTTGTAGTGCACCTCAGTGATCAATTTGAATATGTATAAAATATTGAAACATCTTTAAAATAAGCTGCAAACGATTTTTCCCCATAGACCGTAATGTAACGAATTCTTTTCAGTGCTGCAATAAAGGTATAAGTGCTATGCATACAATATTCTATAGTAAACCTCTTATAGTGCACATGTTATATATGTCAATTTTAATATGTTTGAAATATTTTAACATCATTACAGTAAGCCGCAAACGATTTTCTCCATAGACCGTAAAGTAACGGAATTCTTTTGAATCTCCCTGTAAAATAAGCTGTAAGTGCTACACACTTCATTTTCAACACCAAAGGAGGCATAATAAAGCTCAATAAGATATCTAAATTGCATAACAATCCGAGTATATTTACGGCAGTTAGAGCACAGACAGACAAGACAGACAGACGGCATACAGACAGAAAAACCGAATGTATAAACACTTTTCAACTATGTTGGAAAGCTTAAAAAAGAGATACGCTGCCAAAAAATGAAAAATGTGGAGTCAATCAACTGTGTATGATCAGTATGTGTATGATCAATCAACCCATGTATTTTATCATTGCATGATAAAACAGTACGAAAAATTGCAAATAATAGAACATACATCTAAAATACATCTTCAAAATGCACCCTGTAATGAAATAAAATGCTCGAAATGAAAGCATATTCTGAAGGTATACTTGAAGGTACCTTAATATATTAATTATTAAAATAATTTTATATAATTTTATCATCATACAGCATTAAAATATAAATTAATATAATCCTTTTGGATGATATTTTTAAAAGTATATTATTTTGAATTTCAAATTTATTTTTTTTATATCACATAAATCTTCCAGTTTTAAAAATGCGGCAAAAGTTTCTATTTTTATTTGTATTTTAAATCTCTTTTAGGAATACTGCTGTCTTACTTTTTATTTTATAAAATATATATATATCAATTATTTGATATTTAATCACATCAATTATCTGAATAGAATCTGAAGAAACAGTAAATTTTAAAATTAAGTTTAGAACGCTGAAGAGAAATGTAATTTTAAATTTTAAATATAATTAGGAAATAAAGTTTTTTGCGTAAACGTAGAACTCTCTTTCACGCAATAATTTATCTTTCTTTCTTTTTTTATTTTTTTTATTATGTATGTGCATTTATGGTTATCGTGTAGCATTAAAATAATACTTTATATAAATATTTCGGAATTTGTTTATAAAGTATATTACTCTGAATTTCAAATTTTATTTCCATTAAATCATCTAATTGTATCTTATGTATATTTCGGTTTAAAAATACTAAATATTCAGCCATTTACTTATTAAAGTTTTTACATTATTTGTATTTTAAATCTAATTACACAAAACTCAATCTTGTGTATATGTGGTATGAGGTTGAAATCTAAGTGATTTTTTTAAAAACTTTTTTATAGGTTTTTATGAAATACATGTCACAATTATAATAATATTAGAATTATTATGTATTTCAAATAGAATACTGATCAAATATTAAAAATATACTATATTAAAATTATTAACATGACATTAACTGCACTCATATAAACATTAAATTTTCTGCTCATGTAGGTCTTTAAGATTTTATTTATAAAAATTACTATTTGCTTGTTTTTAAAATGAAAAGGAACTTTTCATACTGAGGTACAAATAAAATGTAATGATAAAAATAGCAAATTTAAAAATTATATATCGTAGAATTGAAAAGACATAATATTTTAAATTTTCGATGTGATGTTTGTCCTATGTATAAAAAATATTTAATTTTTTTTTTTTAACTTCTTTACTCGAAAATTTGTATTGATACTTTTCAATTAAAAATAGGGATTTTCTAAACCAAATCAATTGGAAAACTTACTCGAGCAGGCTAAGACTCCTATAATAGGAGTTCTAGAGTAGAGAGCAGGCTAAGTGACATGAAACAGCAAATCGCGCCCTATTGATTGCAGGGTGAAATGGGGCACAACCTTATGATATAGTAACCTTGCGCAGACTAGCAGGAGAAAAGTATCTTTTTTCACATGAACGAAAACCGTTTAAACGTTTATACGTTTAACCGCTGGGGTAAGATCCGTATATACGTTGGACCGTATATAGTGTTTCGTATAATACGTATAACCGACTGTGCCGTATCATACGTATAAAAAATCTGCACCCCGTATAATACGTATTATACGTATACACGTATAAACGTATAATAGGGAGCACTAGTTTATAGGTACATTGGGATAATAGGCTTCCCTGATAAGTTTTGGGGGTTCATTGGTTACTTATAAAGGGGGATCGGGGGGCTAATCCCCCCAGACAAATGCGTTTTTCCTTTCAAATTATCCGATTTGATTAACGTTTGGTTTATAGGTTCATTGTTATAAAGCGCTTCCCTGATTAGTTTTGGGGGTTTATTGGTTAAGTATAAAGGGGGGAACGGGGGACTAATCCTCCCCTTAATTTATATAAATGGGTTTTTCATGAAGAATTATCTGATTTGATTAAAATTTTGTTTATAGGTACATTCGGATAAGGCGCTTCCCTGATTTGTTTTGGGGGTTCATTGGTTACGTATAAAGTGGAGGGGGGGGGGCTAATACCTCCTTAATTTAGATAAATGTGTTTTCCATGTCAAATTATCCGATTTGATTAACATTTGTGTTGAAGAGAAATATGCATGGCTCAGTTATAATATTTATTTAAGATTTTATCCTTTAATTTCCCTTCTAATTGCTGCCCATTCCAACATAACCCTTTTGCTGGGACAAGTTGATCAAAATTAAAGCTTAGAATTAAATACATAAAGGTTTCTCTGGGGTTGGCTAATAGAATAAATTAATTTATTCAGAAAATAATAATAAAAGGAATCCATAGAGATTAAATTTTGGATATGTTCCCCCCATTGCATTGTGTAATTTCGAAGTAGCCCATTACCCTTTTTGAGAATGATCATTCTTGCCCTTAGCTGACTTTTAAAATGGAAATCTAAATAAACAAACACATACTAGATAATTTAAATGAGAAGACTCCAAATAATTAACACTATTATTTATTTACAATATTTACAGTTATTTCAAGAAAAAAAAAGATTTATCAGAACACATCTGATTTAATTTCCTAACAAAATTTCTCCTATAATATTGGCATTAACACTTTGATCCTTGCAAAGGATACTTATATTTGTTTGTATTTATATTTAAATTGATCTTTGACAACATTATTTGTTTACAATTAAAATACTGACTTCCATTTGTGACTAAGGTCACACTACCAGTTTCTCTTATAATATTTTGATAAAATCAAATAAACTGGGGAATTACTTAGGTCAGAGTCATATTTACCTCTACACATTGATTGAAGAAGGTTTCTCTTTGTATCAGAGCTCTCCTTCCGCTAACTAAATAGCACTGCACTTATTGAAAATGTTCATTTCACAAAACTTAGCTTAACTTCCCCACTCTCCATATATGTTGTTCGGGTTCGTTGCTTTCTTACCATCAGAATTGCCACTCACTCTATTTTCCTCTTTCGGACCGCACAAAATTCATCGCGTCATTTTATTTCACCTCTTCCTTTCGCTTCTGAGATCGATGTGTGTTCTGTTTTCATTCTTTTTCCCAACTCCTTTTTCATCACCACGGTGGGCCGTACTTCGTTCTGCCCAAAATTTGCATGACAGTGCTTTAAGCCCATCCTTCTTTTTTTTCATTGGGTAGTTGATCTCCCGTTTTAACTGAAATTTGCATAACAGAGGGTCAGTTTCACCTCCTCTTTACCAACCCCAACCAATGGCTATGCATCAGTTGTTTCTGTAGCGTGTTGTTTTCTTTCTCGGAACTACGTGTGTGTTCTTTGATATTATCTCCCAGACCAACTTAAATCAAAGTTCTTCTTATTTGACTTTTATGGCTTAAAATTGTCGCCAGCGAGTCTCTGGTCATAAATTTGCCATCCTAAATCTTTCAACTGAGGCGACTTATGGGAAAGTCCCGATAATGTACTTTCGTTACATTATCTTTCCCCCCGTACTAAAAGAAAGAAAACGTCCAGTTTTCTTTAGCATTGCATACCCAAGAAGTCCATCACCATTGCAGATAATCTATAGATCACATAGATGATATCAGTCCACGTTCATCTATACAGAATCATATTGTAGACTAAAGTTCATGCAGAGGAAAATGTTCATTTGTAAATTACTTGTGTGACTTTAATAAAGAACAGTTCATATATGTACACATTTCCTAAGTATTCCCAAACAATTTAGAGATAAAATATTATCATTAGTACAAAAATTTTAAATTTTGTGGTTAAATATAACCGGTGTGTCTAAGATAGAGCACTCACCAAATTCAAAATATCTAAATAGCCAAACAGACCATACAAAACAAAAAGATATAATACACTGTGATATGTAAGGATCAGTATTCAACTTTACAATGATTCTTGATAATTATTTTTAACACAATACATGCATCATACAATATATAAAACCCAATTCAGGCAAAATCTTACAATTACACATACATAACTGAATATGTAAGATACCTGAGAGAAAAATTATGATAATGAGTATACATTCAAAATATGTATATATATATACATATTTATATAGAGCAAAGAGTTTAATCCAATATAAAACTGTACATCCACATTCTCAATTTTTTTTTTTTTTTTTTTTTTTTCAAATTATTTAATTATATTTAGTGCTACTAAAATTTAAACCAAAATTAGGCCAAAACAAACCAAAAGGAACAAATGTATATCTATACATACATATATATATATATATATATATATATATATATATATATATATATATATATATATATATATATATATATATATATATAATAGCAATACTCTTCTGAGTTCGATGAAATGGCATGTCTTCCACTTTACAATATTTACACATATTAATGAATGAATTCAGCACTATATCTAATTAATAAATGCAAACAGACAAATATTTTAGATGGACACAGAAACAGTCCTAGCAATCTGAAAACATGACACATTCATGATGTTGTAACTTTATGATATTCATCTACTACTTGACCCAATTTTATGGATTAATTCAGTTACCATTTGTATTGTCCATTCATATGATTGTTGTAATTTTATTATATACATACAATTCTTTCGAATTATTAAACAACAAAGAATGAATAAAAAGAAAAAAAAATGAAATTTTTCTTTAATAATTTTCCCTTCTTTCCTAATTTATTTTTTTTTATTTATTTCTCTATTTCCTTTTCTTTTTCTTTTTTTTTTTTTAAACGCCTAAGCGTAAAAATTCTCATGTTAATTCTAACATGTTGAAAATAATAACTCCCCGTTCTGTCACTGTTAATTTTTTCTGTCCGACAGAAAGAAAAAAAAAAAAAACTTCTACTCAATGATAAGAATCGGAAAGCTGCGTGACCTCGGGTCATACTCTCACCCCGTTTCTGTCAATCATGTAGCCCTACTGAACAGGTGATTCATTCCTTCCTCGTACACCTGAAAATGCTGGCCTAATCCCATACCACGACCGGTTCAACACCTAAATGCTTCTTTACCTGGGATAATGCGTTTCTAACACGCCCCCTGAACGCACCCTTTTTTTTTTCAATCCTGCAGGTGAATAGCGTTTGCGATCCTTCCGTGTGCATAACACCTCAACTCACCTCAGATCTACCTTCCTGATTTGCCCCGTCACATGGAGTATGGCTGCGAATTATGATGTAAGTTTACGAGTTATTATTCTCATTATTTATTTATTTAATGATATTTATATCTATATATATAATTTTTTGATATATATTAAAAGCTTAATTATTAAAACTGACTATAAGCCAATTGTTTAAACTACCCTTCGTCTTGACCCGTAAATTGAGATCAACCAAATAACATGCACGTGGTCTTTCATGCAATTCAATATTAAGACAAAAATCCATTTCCCGTTAAATATGTTACCAAATTACCATCTTTATATAAAACAAATATCCTTGAAAGTTTATTATCATCTAATCACGGCCTTATAATTACAAACACTTAGCGAGAAGGAGGGAAAAAAAAATGACTTCAAGCCTACAAGATCGTGTGAACTAAGTCATCTCCACGCTAAATGATTATTAAATGGTATATGTCCACTACCGGAATGCCATACATTTATTTCGTAAAATCCGTTATCAAATTAATTTCATAAATATGCATATGGGAATCTTATCAATTTCGGTTCCCCTTTAGATGAGCAGCCCACGTTGAAATGCATAGTACTTAAAAGCCTCTGAATCACTGACAACTTTTAAGATTATCTCCAAATGCTCATTTAAAAAAAAAGTTTGAATATATTAAAACCGATAAAATTTATTTATTTATTTATTAATCATTATAATAACTATTATTATTATTATTATTTTTTTTTTTGTATTATTATTTCTGTTATGTATTTATTTATTTATTTATTTATTTTTTTTTTTTACTACCTATCTACTTATTAAGAAATAATATCTTAGAACATTTAACCTAACTTAAATGGAAAAAAAAACTTTTATTTATTTATTTATTTATTATTATTGTTTTTAATTCCATATTAATTGCCCGCCACCAATTACTGCAGTTAAGAAACTTTTGCCCGCAAAAATTTCCAATTAGTGTTGGAACTTAATATGCAATTAGCATCCTAGTAATTAAAAAATTTTACACAGCTGGAATTATATGTATATATACTTTATTATTCATTATTATTAATTTTTATTTTTTTTTAAAACTCAGCTTAACGAATTAGTTAATGAGATTAAATGTTAAATCCAAATTGTTTAGTTAAACTAAAAAAAAATAATGTAACTTAATTAATTAATTAATTAATTTTTTTTTTTTTTTTTTTTTTTTTTTTTTTTTAACGGCTTGGCTTTACCATGATAATGTGAATGAAATGATCTTTTGACCGATTCATTTCCCAATTTCATGCAGTCTTTTGAAAAGTGAGCCTTAATTTATAGAAACAAGAAAATAAATTCTGTCATTATTATCATTATCACTTAATTAATTAACTGAATTATTTCCTTTCGTCTTATTATTATTATTATTATTATTATTATTATTACTATTATTATTTTATCGTTCTCTAAGAATTTAAAATCGTTATCTAAATTTTCCAAAAAAAAAAACACGAAATTAAAACAAAATGATACCATGAAAAACGAATGTTCGATATTTGTTTATCTGTTTACTGATTTCGTTTTTTTTCCTTTTTATGATGTGGCCCCTGCCAACCTGACCAAGCGGACGAGCTAGGAACCAACTGCTACCGTTTCACGCCCCTGGAGGAAACAGAAATTAACGTCCAGAATGTATCAGTGTCAACAGGAAAAGACCGGGGGACGCATACGGAAAACTCCCCCCCGGTGTGTGTTTGTGAATTTTAGTTATTTTTTTTTTATTTATTTTTTTTTATTTTGGTGTAATATGGAAAAAATTGGTGTGTGTCAGGGACGCCTGGATTTTCCCCCAAGGAATAGACACACACCCAAAGAGTGCACCCTCGCGAAGAAGACATCATCAGAGTAAGTGATACCCTCATTTATCTATTTTTATTTATTTATTTTTATCTTTACTGACCCTTCCTTCCGCGAAGTTGTCAGCAATGCTTGTTGACATGGCAACTGGGGATGTTTGTTGATAAACAAATCCCCACTCCGCGCCTACCTGGTACGTCACCAAAATCTTTCACACCGCCTCAGATATTTTATTGCCCTGCGTAACCTAGCCTAGGGATTTATTATTACTTACTTGCTTATTTGTCTTTATCCAAATATTTATTCAATTGATTATGTGATTTTCTTTGTTTTTTTATTATTGTTTGTGATACCTTGGGTCGCTTTTACTATGAAATTATTTCTTATCAAAATTTGAAAAATGTGCCAGGGATATCTTATTTTATGTTATTTTATTGTACTTATTTATTTATTTATTTTTTTTTTCAACCCTAGTTGAGTATGCCATCGCTGTTTTGAGAATATTTAAATTTGACAGTTAGTAGAATTCTGCAAACCGCAACTAAAATTTTTACATAAACTGTTTAAGCTATTAGTCTTTCTGTAACAGTAACATCTTACTACCCCTTTTTAATGGTATTTTATTCCCACTATTCTTCCTCTGATGAGCTTGACTCCTCTGTTTTGCACCTGTCAGCATGCTTTGGTGCCCAGAGTCTGTCAATGTGTCTTTTTATAGTTCCTTTACTTTCTTCCGTTACATCTTGTAAAATGTAATTGTTATTTCGCACTTTTCGAACCACCTTAAATGGGCCTTCAAATTTTTTTTGTAAAACAGTAGGGTTAATGGACTTAAGGTAAACTTGTTGTCCTAGTTCAAGTGTTGTAATTTTATCAAGGTCTTCCTCTTTCACATATTCGGCCATCATTTTCTCCTGCTGTGCCAACGCTTGCAGTCTAACCTCCTGCATGTGGTCCATTCGGTTTTTGACATATGTCTGAGTGTGAATTTGTTCTGTAATTAATGTATTTACTTCCCCAGTGTCCTCCGAATCTTTGATGTTTAATGCCATTTTTCTTCCTTTGAATTTAAGATACTTCTCTTCAAAATCTAGAACCATTTGATTTTCTTTTAAGAAATCGTACCCTAGTAATAATTGATATTTGCTGCCAAAATCTTTATTTGTAACATAAAAAGTTCCTTTTACAAAAGTGTCCTGTAATTTAAATGACATTCTAATGCACTGTTTGAATGTAATCAGTGAATTTGTAAGTGTTTGAATCTTAATTTGATTTCCCAAATATTTAAATTTTATATTTGCTTGTTTTAAATTTTCAAACAAAAGCGGTGATATCAAGCTCACCTGTGCGCCTGAGTCACAAAGGCTGTTAATTACAATATCTTTAATTTTAAATTTAATTAGAGGAAGTTCATTTGTATCGTTCTGTACACTTGCAATAGTTTTATCCCTTAAAGTATGCCCGCTATCGTGAGACTTGCTCGGGTCTTCTTTATCTGTATTTACAAGTCTCGTATTTAGTTTTCCGCATCCTTATCTTTGTACTGCTTGTATCTTTTATAATTGCCCCTCTGAAATTTACCCCTTTGATTACTATCCTTGTTACTGTTCGTATGATTTTCTCTGTTTTCCCTAGAGTCCGTATATTTATTGCGATAGTTATTCCTCTGTGCACCTCTATAATTTCCTCTCTGTTGAGTGTGATACCCCTGTGCATCATAATTATTAAAGTCAGGTTGATAATAAGTATACGGCGTGTTGTAATGTTGTTGTGGTGGGGGTGGAAAAGGTTGAGCATTTGGTACATGATTATAGTAAATATTGCCCTCCGGAAATGCATTGTGAGAATCGTGTCTTTCATACTGGTTATAATTCTTGTAATTTGCTCTGTAATTACCCCTATTGTTTACAAATCTATGCCTATAATTCTGGTTGTTGTTTTTATTAGCTTTATTATACCAACAACTATCCTCATTGTGTGACCCCTTCTTGCATATATTACAAAATTTTTCAACTTCCTCTCTTTTTTCGATTGTTCCCAATTTTATGTTATTTATTTCTTTTGATAAATTATTAATCTGCTCCGCCGTTTCTACATTTAATTTCAATAACTTCTCAAAAAGTTGCGATTCATTGTTAGCTGTTATAGTATTTACCTGTTCTGCCCCTATATTATTGTACGCCTCTTCTAATTTAATTGCTGTTTTGCAAACATCCTCAAAATTATCGGGAAAGTTTTTCCTTAAATCCATACTTAAATCCGGTCTAATCGCATCCAAAAATCGTGTCAATCTTACTAAGTCCAAAAATTTCCCGTTTCCGTTCGGATCAACTTCTGTATGGCTTTTCTCTATATAAAGAGACGCTGCGTTTTTGAATTCGCTAATAAAACTTGTTAAGTCTTGTCCCGGTTTCTGTTTCAGATTGAAAAACTCAGTCTGTACCTGCGTAAATGATTTCTTGATTTTGAATAAATCTAACAATTTCTTTTTGAATTCGTTGTAGTTTTTCTCTTCTATAAGCGATTTATTTTGTGAGAGTTTCTCTCTCGCAGTACCCGACAATTTTGCTTTCAAAATTGTAAGCTTCGCATCGTCTTTTAATATTTGTTTAGTTAAGTCCTCAAATTGTCTGAGAAAATACTCGCAATCACTTAACTTTTTCCCATCGAAATTCGGGATTAGAGAAATTATTGTGTCCACTGATGGATCTGCCATCGTGTTACTCGAATCAATTTGCTTTTGTTTATTTAACTTTTTTATATGCCCTCGCGTTAATACGCCAGAAAAACTCGAGTTCAAGCTATTTCTATGATTTCTACGATTCTGTTTTGGCATTCAGCTTTTTGATAATTAAAATTTATTTAGATACTGAATTCTAAATCTAACTTTAAAAATGCATGGAAATTCTTACCCCTAAAAATATTATTAAGCCAAGTGTAAACATTTGCAAAATTTCAAAGATATCAAAATATAAATGCATTATACAATAAAGTATACAGTATCAAAATATATATGCATTAACAATCTACTAATACACTATTTTATCTGCTACATAAATCCTTATCTTTTTTTTATTATTTTATTACTCATATCATTTTACGATATCATTTGATATTTTTTTTTTTTTTTGATTTACTTTCTTAGCACAATGTTTCAGTATACTGTTAAAGATCAAATGCAAAGTTCATATAAGAGTAACATAAAATATACATACAATTACGAATATACTGATTTTTCTAAGTTGAATACTGATATTTACGAAATCACCGACTTGCTGGTAGTGGAGCCTTTTAGAGGAAGTCAAACAAACCATCAAAATAAAAAAAATCTCCATTTAATCTTCCAATAACTTATCATTAAAATAAAAGAGTTGAAATTATTCTAATTAACAGTTTCATAATTATTATTTTGCAATATACTATATAGATTGTAAATTTCCACAATTTAAATATAAAATTTTAAATTGATTACTTTTAACATGAGCCTGTATTTTAGAATACATTAAAGGTATTTAACTTAATGTTTGACAATAACCCAGTTGCAATTTTTTTATCAGTAAAATTGAAAACTCAATTAACAATAATTAAGAACTGGACGGCACCAGTGAATTATATAGGAATTGCAGATGTTGAAGAGAAATATGCATGGCTCAGTTATAATATTTATTTAAGATTTTATCCTTTAATTTCCCTTCTAATTGCTGCCCATTCCAACATAACCCTTTTGCTGGGACAAGTTGATCAAAATTAAAGCTTAGAATTAAATACATAAAGGTTTCTCTGGGGTTGGCTAATAGAATAAATTAATTTATTCAGAAAATAATAATAAAAGGAATCCATAGAGATTAAATTTTGGATATGTTCCCCCCATTGCATTGTGTAATTTCGAAGTAGCCCATTACCCTTTTTGAGAATGATCATTCTTGCCCTTAGCTGACTTTTAAAATGGAAATCTAAATAAACAAACACATACTAGATAATTTAAATGAGAAGACTCGAAATAATTAACACTATTATTTATTTACAATATTTACAGTTATTTCTAGAAAAAAAAAAGATTTATCAGAACACATCTGATTTAATTTCCTAACAAAATTTCTCCTATAATATTGGCATTAACACTTTGATCCTTGCAAAGGATACTTATATTTGTTTGTATTTATATTTAAATTGATCTTTGACAACATTATTTGTTTACAATTAAAATACTGACTTCCATTTGTGACTAAGGTCACACTACCAGCTTCTCTTATAATATTTTGATAAAATCAAATAAACTGGGGAATTACTTAGGTCAGAGTCATATTTACCTCTACACATTGATTGAAGAAGGTTTCTCTTTGTATCAGAGCTCTCCTTCCGCTAACTAAATAGCACTGCACTTATTGAAAATGTTCATTTCACAAAACTTAGCTTAACTTCCCCACTCTCCATATATGTTGTTCGGGTTCGTTGCTTTCTTACCATCAGAATTGCCACTCACTCTATTTTCCTCTTTCGGACCGCACAAAATTCATCGCGTCATTTTATTTCACCTCTTCCTTTCGCTTCTGAGATCGATGTGTGTTCTGTTTTCATTCTTTTTCCCAACTCCTTTTTCATCACCACGGTGGGCCGTACTTCGTTCTGCCCAAAATTTGCATGACAGTGCTTTAAGCCCATCCTCCTTTTTTTTCATTGGGTAGTTGATCTCCCGTTTTAACTGAAATTTGCATAACAGAGGGTCAGTTTCACCTCCTCTTTACCAACCCCAACCAATGGCTATGCATCAGTTGTTTCTGTAGCGTGTTGTTTTCTTTCTCGGTACTACGTGTGTGTTCTTTGATATTATCTCCCAGACCAACTTAAATCAAAGTTCTTCTTATTTGACTTTTATGGCTTAAAATTGTCGCCAGCGAGTCTCTGGTCATAAATTTGCCATCCTAAATCTTTCAACTGAGGCGACTTATGGGAAAGTCCCGATAATGTACTTTCCTTACATTAATTTGGTTTATAGGTTCATTGTTATGAGAGGCTTACCTGATTAGTTTTGGGGTTTCATTGGTTAAGTATAAAGGGGGAACAGGGGGATTAATCCCCCTTAATTTAGATAAATGGGTTTTTCATGGAGAATTACCCAATTTGCTTCAAATTTTGTATACAGATTCATTGTTATAAGGCGCTTCCCTGATTAGTTTTGGGGGTTTATTGGTTAAGTATAAAGGGGGAACAGGGGACTAATCCTCCCCTTAATTTATTTAAATGGGTTTTTCATGCAGAATTATCCGATTTGATTCAAATTTTGTTTATAGGTACATTGGGATAATAGGCTTCCCTGATAAGTTTTGGGGGTTCATTGGTTACTTATAAAGGGGGATCGGGGGCTAATCCCCCCAGACAAATGCGTTTTTCCTTTCAAATTATCCGATTTGATTAACGTTTGGTTTATAGGTTCATTGTTATAAAGCGCTTCCCTGATTAGTTTTGGGGGTTTATTGGTTAAGTATAAAGGGGGGAACGTGGGACTAATCCTCCCCTTAATTTATATAAATGGGTTTTTCATGCAGAATTATCCGATTTGATTTAAATTTTGTTTATAGGTACATTGGGATAAGGCGCTTCCCTGATTAGTTTTGGGGGCTCATTGGTTAAGTATAAAGGGGGAACGGGGGGGTTAATTCCCTTAATTTAGATAAATGGATGTTTCATGCAGAATTACCTAATTTGCTTTAAATTTTATATATAGATTCATTGTGGTAAGGCGCTTCCCTGATTAGTTTTGGGGATTCATTGGTTAAGTATAAAGGGGGGAAGTGGGTGGATAATCCCCCCCCCTTTATTTACTGTCAATCTTTTTCTTTTTCGAGGGGCATTATTCTTTGAAATAAGAGTAAAATGTACAATTAGTGTGAATAGCCTGTGAGCTCAATGCCATCAGTTTAACTCGGCACTTTTCTTTTTATTTTATCTTCTTTTCAATAAAGTTTATGCGAAATTTGTACAGCTATTTTTGATTTTTTGACGAAATTTTCCCTTCGACACTAAGTAATTTTGCCCAGAATGCTTGATTTTTTCTGTGATTGCTTCCATTTCAGCTTCAGATACGCTCAGAGTCGTTATTTTTTAAATTCTTTTTGGCTTGGAGAAAGTTTATAATTCTTTACAGATAAAAAAAATCATGATTTTAAAAGGAAAGAAAGGATTATTTATTATCCGTATTTTTTTTTTTTTTAGACTTTTTCTTTTAATTACATTTTTTATGCGTTTTTTAACTTTTTTTCATGTTTAACAGCGTTTTTTGTTTTAAATGACGTCACAAATCGCCCACTACAAGTCAAACACCATTGGAGGGCAGTTGTGATTGGCAGCGGATAGAATTGTAGGCACAGTTGGAAGTCAACCGGGCAGTTGTGATTGGCAGAAGAAAAGGTCGTCAGCTAATTGCAATTCGAACAACGAGTTGTGAATTTTTGCGATTTGTTTTAAGGGATTTTTAGAGTTTTCCCATGTATACGTTATTTTTGTATTTGATTTCAGAAATTAACAATTGTTACTTACTGTTTTTGTGTGTAAAAAAAAGTCATTTTGTTTCTGCTTAGAAAGTTAATGATATGTCCTAATTTTTTAACGTGGTTAAATTCTGTTGGTAGGGGGGTGGGGAGGAGAATGTTCGATTGTCTTTTAAATATCGCGTTAATGCTCTGATCGAAACTCCCTCTACCCCCCTCCCCCGCCTCCAAAATCAGAACAATTTACTTTTTAGTCGGATTCAAACGAAACCTTTTCTCAGGTCCCCAGATACTAGATACAATTTGGTATCATTTATTCAGCCCTTGGTTACCACTATTTCTGATTATTAATGATCAGGGAGGGGTATTTTCTCGTGTTCTATTTGCCCAATTTCAATGAGAATTATTTCATTCAACTTAACACGAACTAATTAAGGTATAGACAACTAATTAAGATACAGATTTAGCGCCACCTGTCAGTAGAAGATAGAACTAAAAGGTTTTGCAGCGCGTGCGCAGCACGCCTGCTTTACCGTGTCATAGGCAGCAGGGACACGTGCCAGAGTTTCAATTGAAAATAGTTTTATTTAGAACTTAGTGCACCCCCAGAGGGGGAAGTGAAACTGAACAATTTTGCATTTAAAATTTGTCCGATTCAGACAAAGGGCCCGATTTCAACGACAATTGATTCATTTAACTTAACTTGAACTCATTAAGATGTAGATAACTAATTAAAATATAGATTTGGCACCCCTGGCAGTGGAAAGCGGAACTAAAAGATTTCCTGCGCGTGCACAGAACGCCTTCTATACGTTGTCATAAGCAGCGGGGACATGTACCGGAGTTCGTTCGGAAAGAGGTTTGTTTAGAACAGAGTGCACCCCCTGGAAGGGGACAATGTAACTAAAATATGTTGCATTTAATATTTGTCCGATTCAAACGAAATCTTTTCTGACATTCTTTGGAGGTCTCCCACGAACTAAATAAACTTCAGTATAATTTTTTCAGCACTTAGTTACTACCATTTATGAATATTAATATCCAGGGGGTGATTTATTTTCTCGTTTTCTGAGGGTCTGATTTCAACAGGAATCGGTTCTTCGAACTTAGCATGAACTAATTAAGATATAGCTAACTATTTAAGACATAGATTTGGCAGTCTCTGGCGGTGGAAAGTGGAACTAACAGATTTTTCACGCATGCACGGCACACCTTCTACACGGTCCCGTAAGAAACAGGAACGAGTGTAGGAGTTTCGTTCGGAAATGAGATTATTTAAAACAAAATGCTCCACCTGGTGGTAGGAACTGGAAGTAAAAGATTTTGCAGCGCCTGCTTAGCACGTCGGCTATACACGGCATCGTAGGCAGCGGGTACACGTGTGGGATAATTTGTTTAGAACAAAATGCATCCCCTGGAGGTGGAACTAAAAGATTTTCCGGCACGTGCGCCAAAAATGACTATTTTTATTGAAATCGCAAAAGAAAGTTACCGATTTGATAATCCCAAAGTTTCATGTTCACTCATTCTCGAGTATTAAAAAAAGTATTGGATTATTTGAATCGAAACTCATAGTTTTCTTCCTACTCTGAAAATGCAAATTTTGTGAAAATCAGACGGTAACTTTAAAAAAAAATTTGACCAAAAACTGACCCGTTTTGAATCAAATGATCCAGACATTTGAGGGGTGGTATTAAATTTACTTCCGCTTTGAGTAAATCTCTCAATTTAATTTTCGAAATACAAAGAGTTACCAGAAGAAAGGTTTCGTGCAGCGATTTTTAGAGTGATTTCGCGTTTCGTATAATTTTTTGACGGGACCGGGCAATGCCGGGAAGATTTGCTAGTATTTAAATAAACGTTTTTCTATTTCTTTTTCAGGAAGAATGGATACCGGTAAAATAAATATATGACATTGTATGTTATTCCTTTTTAAATGGCAAAGATTCAGTTTTCTTGTGAAGCAAAAAGAAAGACTGCGATTGGATCGTGAACAGTAAAGAATGGCTTGGAATGTTACACGCAGGTCAAATCGAGATGGAAGATGCAACCAGAAGCACCAGAGCAAAGTAAACTGGTGATATACATTTGCAATACCTGTTGGATGGGGATGCCAATCAATCAATTTTAGACCTTTCAAAATGTCGGCATATTTGTCAATCAACCTTATAAAAACGATTACGATCCATTGTTAAGAGCCAGAAAATTTGCCACTGGGCTCACAATCAACTGAACGACCGCAATGCTGCACGGCGATTCAGCACATTTCTCTCATTTCTGGCACATCAGGAACTAAATTTAATTTTGTGGCGTAAAGTGATGGATGAGAAAACTAGGTCAACTATGGAAAACCCAAATTAAAAACTGGCATTGGTAGACCCTCGTCAACCGACCACATTCACGCCGAAAGTAAATATTCATGGCAAAAATATCCTGCTGCATCTGCCGTAGGATACAGATATAATTTTTTACGAGCTATTGGAACCATGTGAAACCGTGAATGATAAGCGCTATAGAGAACAATTGCAGAAAGTGAACACCAAGCTACGCGGTCATACTTTGGAAATAGAGGACGAAAATTCATGTTCTTGCACAACAACACACGGCAGCATATCGCATATGTCACGAAAAATATCATTTTAGAAATTGTGTGGGATGATTAATCCCATTAAGCCTTGATTGTCTTGTGTTGCAGACTACCACTTCTTCAGATTCTTCGAACACACCTTTTGAAGTCGATCTCTCTACACATAGGCCGTGGTGCAATCCTGCACTCATGTCTTTATAACATCCAAAGCTACGTGTCAGTTTTCAAGGATGTGGAACACATGTTACATGATAACTTCCAGAAAAAGTCATAAATGCCAGTGTGCAATATTTTGTTGATTAACTCGTTCGACTTTTCTTCTTCAACGTACGTCCGGGAACTTATGCATCTCCTATTATATTCATTGTTTTTGTGTTGCACTATTTATGCAAACCTTAGAAAACTTTTACTTTTAAGCATAATTTTTGTATGATTTTTTAAGTTTGAAGTATTGTATATAAAATTCTTTCTGACGCAAATGTATAAAATTATTCATTTGTTTTTCATTTCGAAAATAAAAATAAAATTCTAAGCAAAAACTGCCTAAACGTGTTTTGAATACATTTCAAATTAATAAAGTTGTATAAGCAGTATTTTGTAAAATTAAAAGGTAAATTATTTAAAAAAACCTTTTTGTCTAAAAACTCAAGTCTTAATATACAAATTGAGCACACAATTCTATAGTTATGCATGAAAATAAATTGTTTAAAAATTTAAATATATTTTTTTGTTTAATTTAAATTTAAAATTTTACTTTTATATTTTCTACTTTTAAAATATACAGCATATGTAAAATAAAATTACAGAATTATTATGGATAAATAAAAAAAATTGCACATGAGTCTCAGTGTGCTTTAATTAAAATTTATCTGAATATTAAAGGACAATGTTTAATAATTTTGTTCTATCTCCAGAAAATGTTAATGACCCTAGTACAATATATTTATGTTTAAGAAAGGTTTAAAAATTTTCTTAGCTCAAAAATGCCGGCAATTATTTATCCCTTAAATTTATCGAAGCGTTTATTGTAAAGATAAAATATTTTTTTTTCTTTTGGAATTGGGCATTCTAATTAATCACATACTCTAAATGCCGTTTTTCTTTTTTAAGTTCGTGTTTAAATGTGCATAAAAATGCGAGATTGAAAAATTACATTTATGAGTGACAAAGATGAATAGATTTAGTTTCTTAAGTTGTGAATAATGATACTTTTTGACTTGTTGTAATGTAACTTGCTTGAATTACTTCAAAGAAAATGTTTTATGTATCTAAATATTAGTGTCATTATATAAACTAACTTAAGGAAAGGGAAAAGAAAAATCATATATAATCCCCATGAGAGGTTTTTAAATAACAAATTAAATATTTTTTTATAATTTGGTAGAATGAGAAATGTCCAATAACATAGGAAATGGCAATGAAATTTGATAGAGAGTTGATAGAAAAAAAATCAGAAAAATTGGTAACAAAAAGTTTTGGGCAGGTTTATAGGTTTCGTACTTAAAAAGTAAAACCAGAACCACTATAAGATCTCTCATGTGTGTGTCTGTAACAGCCGTTTTTCTCGTAAACTAGGGAAGTGAAAAGTTTAAACTTGGGAGAGTTATAAAGGCTATTGACCCACATATTTCTATATTATTAGCCATTTACAAATATGTTCAGGAAACAATTAGAATACTAATTAAGTTACTTGAAAAAACATTTTCTTTGTGTATATCGTGTGGGGTATCGTTCGAAAGATCTCGTAATACCGAACTCAAAAATATATTTGTTTTAATTTTAGGTATTATATATTCAGAGATGTTGTCCAAAATGCACTTCAAAAATATGCCCCACCATCTACTTTCGAGTGTACTGAAACTAAGATTAAGATAAAAATAGGCGTAGGACTTTAATTAAACCTTGCAGGAAAACTATAGCGATTATCCTACGTCACATAGTTTTTGAGACAATCGCATTT
Source organism: Maratus michaelseni (assembly GCA_963931845.1). Classification (NCBI taxonomy): domain Eukaryota; kingdom Metazoa; phylum Arthropoda; class Arachnida; order Araneae; family Salticidae; genus Maratus; species Maratus michaelseni. The sequence goes on along the minus strand of OZ007589.1, from coordinate 225,530,971 downwards.
TACCGTTACATGTAACCTTTATTTTTCGGGCACTCAGCGGGGGAGTTCAGGGGCGTTCGAGGTACCTATGGACGCAGAATCATCCAAGGATTATTCATAATGATTTCGGAAAATATTTGTCACACACTTGCCGATATATTAAATTAATTAGGCGATATATTAAATCCTATCTAGAAAAACGCGACACGGACCAAGGCGACGTCATATCTTTGCGATCTTGTTTCAAAGCGTGCTAAGCAGAATGGCAAGTTGAAACTCTGTACATGATCCTTATTTTAGGTAAAGTAAATCATAGTGATAAATAGTCAACGTTTTTAATTCCAATTGAATTCAATTACTGAAGGCAATTATTTAAAAATAATTGATAGAATAATTCTAAAACATTTAAAAGTCAATAGTTTTGAGACAACACTCTCGCTTATAAATCAACATGAAATTCATTTATAATGAAAAAACTTTTCTATTACAAATCACTTCACAAATCATGCTTACAAGTATCATGCTTTTATGTTTCAAAAATAAGTCAGAAAGTTTCGCGGTTTTTTTTTTATTATTTTAGTTTTTATTTATTTTTATATTTTTAATTGTTTACTGTTACTTCAGATATGATTGACAAGTGACTTCTCGTGAAAAACTCTGCGGTCTCTTTCCTAAACGTGGTACGCCATATTTAAACTTTGTACATGGTCTTTGTCTTAAAGCGAGAAATATTCATTGTTTTTCATTCTTATAGAATTAAATTATGACATGTGATATACTGATATGGGTGATTATTTGTTTAACCATCTATTGTTTTATGAAGATTATGTTTTTTTTTCCAAAAGTTTTGCGTCCTACCATATCCCTATCTGTTAGACATTACTAAGGATTTTGAGGTATGTCAAAATTTAATTTTCCTAGGTGATTTCAATGTCAACTTCAGAATCAAAACTAAAAACAAGAACGAAGAATCATGCGTCAAGCATAGATTATGTAACACTTTCCAACGCTTCCAAAATAATTTTACAAATCATTACCGTTTAATAAGCTGAAAGATAACATCTAAGTAAACAATTTGGAAAACGCACAACATATTTAAAAACGTATATTCAGGAATTTCCAACATATACAATACTCGGAAAATTATCCGAAGACTTTTATTCAGCCCTGTATATGATCTATAGATTTGTCTATATATACTACATATTATGCTAAATTTTAGTTTAGTTAGGAAACGCGTAGCACAGTTTAAAATTCTCCTTCTGGAGTTTCTGTCAATAAACGGACATGTGTTCGCGAACTTTTGTGCTGCCCTGTATAGGATCTACAGAATTTATACACACCAAGTAAAAATCGCGTTCAGCAACTTAAAACGCACTTCCTGGAATTATTGTTAACAGACAGTAAAGAATTCTTTTGTGTGTCCCTGTAAATGAACAATGACTGCTATACACACAATAATCTGTAGTAAGCCTCTTGTAATGCACCTTAGTGTTATATATATAAATTTCAATGCGTTTAAAATAGTGAATTAAAAAAGTGAAACATTATTTAATTAAACCATAAACGATTTTTCTCCATAGACGTAATGTAATGGATTTCTTTTGACTGTCCCTGTAAAGTAACTGTAAGTGCTATGCACAGCATAATCCATATTAAGCTTCTTGTAATGCACCTCAGTGATATATATCAATCACAATGTGTTTCAAATTGTGTAAAATCATTAAAAAACCGCAAATGATTTTTCCCCATAGACCGTAATGTAACGGAATTCTTTTGAGTGTCCCTGTAAAAAAACTATAAGCGCTACACACTTCCGTTGAAATAGGGAACATGCTATAGTTGACGACAATAACATATAAAAATTGCAGTGCAATCCGAGCATATTTACGGGAGTTAGAGCACGGACAGACGGCCAGACGGCAGACAAACCGAAGTCATAAACACTTTTCAACTAGGTTGGAAAGTGTTAATGAACCTTCGGAATATTTTTTTAACTCGTCTAAATGAGTATATTTTCTTTGAACAGTTTTGATACGTTTAAGCATGTTTTTTTCTTTTTTAACACTTTCCAACCTAGTTGAAAAGTGTTTATGACTTCGGTTTGCCTGGCCGTCTGGCCGTCTGGCCGCCTGCCGTCTGCCGTCTGCCGTCTGTACGTGCTCTAATTCCCGTAAATATGCTTCGATTGCCCTGCAATTTTTATATGTTATTGTCGTTACCTATAGCATGCTCCCTATTTCAACTGAAGTGTGTAGCACTTACAGTTTTTTACAGGGATACTCAAAAGAATTCCGTTACATTACGGTCTATGGGGAAAAATCATTTGCGGTTTATTTTAATGATGTTAAACAATTTCAAACACATTGTAATTGATATATATCACTAAGCTGCATTACAAGAAGCTTAATATGGAATTGGGTGTGCATAGCACTTATAGTTACTTTACAGGGGCAGTCAAAAGAATTGCGTTACATTACGGCTATGGAGAAAAATCGTTTGCGGTTTAATTAAATAATGTTTCACTATTTTAAACGCATTGGAATTTATATATATATCACTAAGGTGCATTACAAGAGGCTTACTACACAATATTGTGTGTATAGCAGTCATCGTTCATTTACAGGGACACACAAAAGAATTCTCTACTGTCTGTTAACAATAATTCCTGGAAGTGCGTTTTAAGTTGCTGAACGCGATTTTAAATTTAACTCACTTTTTGTCTATTACTTGGTGTGTATAAATTCTGTAGATCCTATACAGGGCAGCACAAAAGTTCGCGAACACATTTCCGTTTATTGACAGAAACTCCAGAAGTAGAATTTTAAACTGTGCTACGCGTTTCCTAACTGAACTAAAATTTAGCATCCTATGTAGTATATATACAAATCTATAGATCATATACAGGGCTGAATAAAAGTATACGGATATTTTTCCGAATATTGTATATGTTGGAAATTCCTGAAATTACGTTTTTAAATATGTTTTGCGTTTTCCAAATTGTTTACTTAGATTTTATCTTTCAGCTTATTAAACGGTAATGATTTTTAAAATTATTTTGGAAGCGTTGGAAAGTGTTACATAATCTATGCTTGACCCATGATTTTGCGTTCTTATTTTAAATGTCTTGCGTTCTACCATATTCCTATTTGTTAGACATTACTAAGTATGTAGAAGTATGTCAAAATTTAATTATCTCAGGTTATTTCAATGTCAACTTCAGAAACAAAACTAGAAATGAACCTTCGGAATATTTTATAATTCTTAGTCTATATCCATTCATTCAAGAATCTACTACAAGGGAAACACAATTATTGATAATCTATTCACCAACATTCCCGTGCAATGTGACGTTATTCATTCATATTTTAGTCATCATAAACATATTTGGATAAGGTTTAAAAAATGCCATACGGAATATCAATATTTGTTACTATTTAGGGTTCACATCTCTCTGAATGATGTTATTATGTCCATCTACACTTTGATAGAATATATAGCTATAAACAACCCTACGTTGTATAGCTTTTTACAAAGTCCTATTATTCTTTTAGAAACGACTTTTTGTACTTTTGCAGGTAACTTTAATATACGGAACCCTTTGAGCGCGAGCTCGTAATTGACCGATTTATTATTCAGTAAATCGAAGATCTTTAACAAATATTTACAGTAAATAGCATGTTCCATAAACAATTAATTGTACATCCTTAGCATCATTAACCAGTATGAGACGTATATATGCGGAGGATAAAATGCACTCCGTTGATGCATGTAGTAGTAAAAGAGGATCACCGCTCGTTATTGAATGTTGTGTCCGCAAAAATAAAAATAGAGTTTGACTCGTTTCTTTTCGCGATTGAGTTAATTACTCGGTTTATTCTTTTGAACAGATTGTAACAATTTTCAACTGTTTATGAACAACGTTATGTACCGTTGATCTAGAAATGTTGAAATGAAGGCTTGTATGGTGAATAAATTTGAAAGACCTCGATTCTGGAATGTTGCCACAAAGATACCCGACTACACTGTTAAAACTGGAGGTGACAATTCGGTGCCTTTTGGGAACCCGGGGTGAAATTCTAGTGCCGTGTGGAACGCTAGGGTGCCGTACAGGCTTTAAATGTGGTTCGGTGCCATTTGGTCACTCACTGGGTGATTGAAACTAATTAGGGTGCCGTACAATGCGTATTGCTCGAACTTTTTCACCCCGCCATTCGAATGGTATCTTGCGCATGCGCTGATTCGTTTCCTCTTCATGTCGTGCTGAGTGTTTCCTCTCATTTTTCGCAAGTCACAGGGGAGAGGGGAGATCGAACAAGAGGGCTGACTTTGAATTGCAGTGCATCGCTGCTGCATAATCGTTGCCGCATAGTTATTAATATAATAACTAAATAACGACATTTATTGCGAATAAATAAACCAGAGAAGTCAATAAAAATAATCACATTTTATATACAGGTATGTGAAATGTTTCAGTGTTGTTTGTATATTATGTTTTATTATTATAAAAATATTTTATATTATGTTGTATTACAAATGACTCCACACATTATTTTCAAGCAGACATTTTAAGTTATAATCTTGATGTGGAAAGTTGAAATTTTTATCTCGTGAAAGTAGAATGATGTTGCCTCACCTATTTACTTGTTTTTTAAATTATTATTTATGCAGAGCTTATAATATTTTCATTTTATTCATATTTTTATCTAATGAATTTTCTCGCACAGTTTTTGTTGTTTACGATCTAGAAATAAATTTAATGATGCATTATAGTAATAAAAAAATATATAGAGAAACATAAGTTGTTATATTTAAAAAAATAGTTTAATTTCTTATTTTTCTGATATATAAACAAACTATTTGTCAACAATTAAATAATTTACAAGTTTTAAAGAGAATTGATTTTTACTAAATTGAAACGTATTAATTTGAATATTTGACAATTTTAAATTAGTTGATTTGATAATATGAAATAGTAAACTTGAAATAGTAAACTTTGTAACATAAGAAATAATAAACTTTGTAACATAAGAAATAGTAAACTTTGTAACATAAGAAATAGTAAACGTGATAAAATATAAATTTCTGCAGATGTTTTTATTAATCAAATACTTTTTAGTATCGAAATTTTTAGAGCTTGTGTTTGATGATGAAATGAACTAAAAATATACCTCATTACATATTATGAATTATTAACAAAATAAATAAATCCTAATTCCTGAATTGACATTTTGACATTTATACATGTGTCTTCTTGAAAAATGTTTTGTGAGTCTCTTGTACTATAGCATATTAATAATAATAAAACACTGGAACATTTTACTGTAGTGTGGCTGGATATAAGAATGTCTTAGATGATTGAGTGATTTATGTAAATATATTTAACTCGCATAGTTAGAAGATTTTTTTACCTCTTAAAATAATAATGATAAATAAATATCTCTGTACTACTACATCTAACTTAAAATGGTAATAAATACTAACTTATATGGTAATAAATACTAACCGGTTTTGAAGGTAACAAAAATGACCTGATGATGTATATAATACATTTCTCGTATATTAACCTGCACATGCAGGGGTCGATGCAAGGTTTTTTTTTTGTGTATGTGGGGGGGTATTTTGTGAAATTTATTATATTTTTCACAAAATGCCTCCCTCCCCCCTTGTCTAGCAATTGTATTGAAAAGAATTTGAAAATTCTTATACTTAAAAAAGGAAATAAAAAAGGCTATACATATATAATTAAAATGCAATGTTTAACTTTTCAGCAATAAAATGATCAATACTTCATTTTCTATGCTGAAATTTACACAAAGTTAAAAGCTGATCATTTCATGTCAAGGGTCGATCCAGGCAAAATTTTGGGTCTTTTCAGAGTTCCTTCACAAAGATCTATTTAATAAAACAGACTTCTTCACAAAAATCAATTTAATAAATTGGGCCCCTTCAGTAACATCTATTTCATAAACTGGAGCCCTTCACAATATTCCTTTTAATAAAACAGGTCTCTTCAGAAAATTCCTTTTAATAAAATAGGCCCTTTCACAAAATTCTATTCCATAAAAACTTACTATTTTTATTAATTATTCATTATTTTGTTATGTTTTAAAATGTGTAATTTGTAAACAATCTTTCGAACCAAACATTTATTAACATAACAAGTCCTATTTGTTTTCCTTTCTGATGAACTTGATTGTTTACAAATTGCACATTTTAAAACAGAACAAAATAATAAATAATTAATAAAAATAGTATGTTTTTATGGAATAGAATTTTGTGAAAAGACCTATTTTATTAAAAGGAATTTTGTGAAGGGTGTTTGTTTTATTAAAAAAATTTTGTGAAGGTGTCATTTTATCAAATTGATTTTTCTGAAGGGGCCCATTTTATTAAATTGATTTTTGTGAATGAGCCTGTTTTATTAAATAGATTTTTGTGAAGGAGCTCTGAATAGGCCTCAAATTTTGCCGGGATCGACCCTTGACATAAGATGATCAACTTTTAACTTTGTATAAATTTCAACAGAGAAAATGAAGTATTGATTAGTTTATTGCAGCTAAAGTTAAACATTGCATTATAATTATATATGTTTAGCTTTTTCTTTTCTTTTTTAAGTATGAGAATTTACAAACTCTTTTCAATATCATTCCCAGACAAGAGAGGGGGGGGGAGATGCTTTCATTTGTGGAGTGCCGCTGGGCACCTTAGAGTAGAGGTGCCATTATTCTCCCCTGGGTGTCATCCTTTCACCCTAGTTAAGGGTGCCATTTTGGCTCCCCTAGGGGTGTCACCAGTGAGAGAAGCCTTTCACCCCTTTGGGGTGCCATGTGTCACCTGTGGTTTTAACAGTGTACGGATGACCCCCCTCGGAAAAAAATGTTAAGTAACACACACCAAAGTCCTTATAAAATTATGTTAGGGGAAGCTGGTTTAATGGCAGTCGTTCGATAATGGCGGCCAGCAAGGTATCGTGTATCTGCCCTGGGCCAGAAACGACCTGATGAGCGCTGTTACCTTGTGGTCTTTTTGCGAACTTCTGGTACAGGAGACGCCATCTTGGCCCATTTCTGTAACATGTTCGGTAAGGTTTTTTATGTAAAAAATAATTATCTTTGCAACCTGATAAGTACTCGAATTTTACTTAGATATAATTTATAGTATATGATACACTATCCTGTGTAATTGTACTATTTAGCAATACATGTTTTTGCAATGTAGGATATTTTGTAGCTTGTTTAAACGCTCCGAATTATGGCGTGGTTTGGGGATATTGTTAGTAACTCGGCCTAGAATAGAAAATAAAAAAGAAGGGACAAAAAACATTAGGAAAGAGCATATAGAACTATAGTATACATTAAGCGTAATACATGTTAATCCTAATTTAATTCGGAGCACCGTAGCAGAGAAGAAACGTAGAGTCTTTTTTATCAGAGTTTTGTTTTAACGCGCTACGGCCGAACCATTCAAAATACGTAAAAACGGATAACATATTCTTAAATTTCGTATTTTTACATTTTAAATTGCGTAATTTGTTCGAAAAAAATTAATATTAATCGTTTCAAGAAAAAAAAATTCAAACAGTTTCGATTTAGCGGTTGTCTTTTTCTCTCTTTGGAAGAAGCTCCCATCAGGCTCAATTAACAAAAAACACCCTATGAAATCTGAGACATTCTTTTCTTCTACAGAGCAATTTCTTTTAAAAAATTCGAATTTTAACACTTTCGAAAAAATTTGCGATTGAGGATCACTTCGCGCCTCCCTTAGACACTATTTTATCTAACCTAAAAATAACTAAACCTCGGTATTTCAACACAATTTTGTTTACCCCTTCTTGGAACATCGGCTTTACATCACCTATAAAAATTTCGAAACGTTTGGAGGAGTAGAAGTATTTTTTAAGAAATAAAATCTGCAAAGTTTTCGATCGAAAGGCGAAAAGGCTGGCGGTTTCGGCGCGGTTTTGCTCGTCTCCGGCTCATGTTTTAAATATACGTATTTTTTTTACGCAGGCTTTATAATTTTTACGCAGTTTTCGAAACAGCTATATTTACAACCGGTAAAATTTTCAGATAGTTCGGACGAAGGGAACTGTTTTTTTATGTTAAAGGACAAGACGCGAAAACAAAACAAACAAACAAAAAAAAGGCGAGAAAAAAACTACCAAACTACATATACGTTCATATCTAAAAGTTATAAAACATCTACTTTGATTTAAAAAAAAATACAAATAGTAACCCTTTAAAAAAAAATTTTTCCGAAAGTCAGTTTTTTTCCCGCGCATTTGCCAGTAAGATTATCGCTACGCACATTTTGGTTAAGAAAAATACACTTAATTTATAAAATCTCTTTTAAATTTTATTCCGATTAATTAATTTTATTTAAATTTGGTTCAGATATTATGAGATTTAGGGCAAAAATAATCAGTTTGAAAAATACATTAGGATTAACAATGCACTCTCTTATTTACACTTATAATGTAAACTTATTTTTTCACTAATGCTCTAAAATTATAATACCCTAAACTATTCTTTTAGCTGTTGTCTGAGTAAAATTTTGGTTTAGAAATAAATGAGATTTATGGGTAAAAATCAGTTTGAAAGAAAAATACCCATAGAATTTCGATCTGAAAAAAAAGTGAGAAGAAAGACACTGCTTTCGAAAATTATACCCGGGTTTCAGAAATAATATATTCATAATAATTTCAGAGTTTGGACAAAATGAATCATTTTTTATGTTAAATGGAACGATATAGAAAATAAAAGTTAGAAGAGAAGAAAGCACTTTTTTGCTACCGAAGGCAGTGGAGTCCCCAACTTTAGGTTCGTTTGGAAAGATTTTCGTTTAAATATATAAATTCATTCAACATTGATGTTAGGTATATTTAAGATTATCTTGCGCTCAAGATACGCCGGTATTTCGTAAAAAAAATAAAATAAAAACAAACCACTACGTGCGTGTAGCACTCTAGGTATATGCTGTCAAAGACAGTGTGGCCCCCAGCTCTAAGTGTTTTGGATAGATTTTCATTTGAAAATAAAAAATCATACAATATCAAGGACGTACACTATAAAAGGCTGTGGGGACACTAGCATTAGGATCATTTAGAAAGACTTCCGGTTAAATATATAAATTCATTCAACATTGATTTTATGTATATTTAAGGTTATTATGACGTACCCGGACAAAGCCGAGTGCGTCAGTAAATGAAAAATAAAAGGAAGTTTCTAGTGTTGCAATGCACGGCAATGGAAATCTTTGAGCTAAAGAATATCGTTCTATTCAGAAAAAAGTAACCATTGCTGCTGGTGCTGCCATAATTAAATTTATTGTAAAAGGTGTGATAACAAATATATATTTGCCTTTAAATTTATAAAATGGACGACATCCATAATACCTCTTATTATATCCTCCTCCCCACACCTATCCCCCAAATGATTATCCTCGTCTCACAAGTGGAGGATTTGAGGTTTAGAAGCAAATAATGTAGTGACCCTTTGTATATCCGTAGGATATATAATGTATAGATAAACATATAAAAGCGGTAAAGTGTGATGGACAGGGTTTCTTAAGAAAGCAAAGTCCTAAAGTATGCGCTTAATTTACGCTTACATGTTTAATCGATAAATATCCTCGTTTTTGAGCGGGTCCGTATCGCGGTTTGTAGCACGTTGGTTTTCAAAACTATTATCGCCAAACAAAATAATGATCAATTATTTTTGAATCAATTAAAAATATATACTATATATAATATTTAATATAATATACAGGGTTTCATAACGTCTTTCCCGGATTCAAAATTTATTCATATCCGCTATATATAACATAGACATGTGAAACTGGTTTCGAAACGAAGTTTTCTTGTTGCAGGTTTCCATAACGTGGTTGTAGTGTAGCAGTGTCAGTGTCCAGGAAACCGGACCATGTAACCATGTAACCAAGGAAACCGGACCAAGGTGGGAGAAGAAAGACAGTCTTTTGTGTGATGTCTCACGAAATCAGTACGTACCGCCTCACGTGAATTACAGATGCCAAAATTTTCTCTGGATACCTGAGGACCTACTGAGTTTTTTCGTTATATGTGAACATTTCCGGTTTTCTGGACACATGTACTGCTACACTACAGCCATGTTATGAGAATCTGCAACAAACAAACTTGTTGCATCAGTTTCACATGTCTGTCATATATAGCTGATGTGAATAAATTTTGGGAACCGATGCTTTACACTTACGTAAACATGTAAACAAAAGTTTGGCGACTTTTCGGTTGGCGCGATTTTCAAGACTGCGCCAAACGAATAACTTAATACAATGGCTAGGTTGCCATTAAAGGAAAAAATCCCCTAAATTTGGCGACTTTTTTCCTTTTTTTAACCGATTAATTTTTTTTCTGCGTGAGTGTAAAGCATCTTAGCCAAATTTTGTAATCAGGGAAGACTTTTCGGAAACTCTGTATGATAATTTAAATTCGACACAAATAAAAAGAATACATGCTTTTGCACATTTATTTATTTATTTATTTACACAGAAAAACAAATTTAAATATGAAATATTGATATTTTATGCATTTAATAAAAACGGGAAAAGAAAAAAAATGCACTTAGTATTTGTTCAGCCAACAAAATGTCCCTTTTATTTGCAATTGCTTACAGTTTTTTCCACGGACAAATTCCTATATTTTTTTCTAGCGAAATGGATTAAAATATGGCACATAAAATTAAAGTATGTTGTTTAATTTAATTTATTTCATTCTCATTAAAGTAAAAAAAAAACTTTTCGAATTGTAAATTCAAGATTTCAAAACTGAAAAAAGTCATTCATTCAAAATTTAAACAGCAATTTTTTAAAAACCAATATCATTTTTAATTATTAGGGTAATGGAAAAAATAAATTAAAATAGCATACTTTAATTTTATTTTTAGTATTTTAATCAATGTTGCTGAGAAAAATAGGAGTTTATTCGTGTAAAAAACTGTAAACAACTGTAAATTAAAGAAAAAAACTAAATCGATTTTTTTTTTTTATATATACTTTTCATTAAAGTAAGCAAAAAAAGTAAATTTCATAATTAAATTTCTCTCTATGTAGATAAATAGATAAATACTTAAATAAGTGCACAAAAATAGGTTTTTATTTATATTTGTCCTAAATTAAATAATTATGTATACATTTTTTATTGTGATTCGAAATGGATTGATGATTATTTTGTCTGGAAACAATACTTTGTTCGGATGTCGAACACACACAGAAAATAAAGTTTTAAGTTCAGAAGACCGGTGAGTTAACGACCGCGCTTTGGAACCGCGGGGAAAAGAGAGCAGTTTATCGGATTACATACGTAAGCGTAAAGGAAGCGCAAAATGTTGGGCTTTTTTTTCTTAGAATTCCACCGTATTTTCCATCTTATTTAACATCGTACTTTCTGTTTAACTATTGATGGTATTCTATCGATACACAAAGGCCTGTCGTAATTTCTGTTTTTGACCTTCCTTTGTTTAACACATTGACTGTCATAGCACACAAATATGAGCGCCAGAAATACTTCCCTTACCATACGAAAACGTGTCCATCAGAATTTACATTGAAGACAATTTATTGCTATGTAACGGGACTACTGATAATTTATTACCATGTAGTTAAAAAAAAGAACTCCGTGACCTCCTAGGCATGTTTAGTGATTTCAGCCTGTCGTTCAACGTGTAAAAATAACTTAAATTTAATATTTTTGAATTAAAAATGTATAAAATTAACAAACATTGCCACGTTTGGGATTTGCGAATCGATTCTAAAATCACTGAAAACCTCTTTGGCAATGTCCGCCAAGAAAGCCACTTTGTCACATTCTTTGACGCTCAATGTGTTAAAAAAGACAAATCCGCATATATTGCGCATGCAGTAAGATAATGCATCTAAAGTCCGTTTTAAATATATCACTGCGCATTCCCGGAAAGAAAATTTTAGTTGCAAATAGCCATAATAAAAAGGAATTACGGCCACAAAACTGAATTTCGCACATCTGTAGCTTAATATATGTTTCATTTAAGACTGAAATGAAGTAAAATGATGCAATCGTTTTCTCGGAATAGGCATTTTGATTTAAATATATAGATAGCGAATGCGAATTCATGCTTAATTTACAATATTAAATAGCATGAATGACATGAGTTTATCCCAGTAGCTGCGCCTTGACAGATTGATAATTTCATAATTCTATATAACCAATAAATCACAGATCTTGGCAGGATCAAACTTTTATCCGGATGAGAAAATTATTCTCGAATGTGGATTATAACTCTTCGACCTCTTACATATTTTAGCATTTCATCTTAAAATATCAACAAATTGACATCATTTCTTAACATGTGAGGGGATTTACTGATACGAAAGGAATTGTACTTCAAATTTAAACGTGATGAAATGGGTAACAAGAGTCTTAGTGGAATAATTCGGATTTCCAGAATTAACAGCTCGGCTGCGACAGAAACGTAAGCAAATTGTTTTGTGAATGTAAAAAGAGTATTAATACGTAATGAAGGAATTAGTGTTTTAATGTAATTAATGAAATTCGCGATGATTTAATCACATATTAAATTAATGTTAGCATTTTTATAATGCATTAAAATTATTTAAACGCTATTACATTTTGTGCTTAAATGAAAACTTGAATGAAATAAATGCTTAAATGACATCTAGATATAAATATTTTCATCATGGGTACTTTTCATATTTTGTTTTATAAAATGTTTTGTCATTTTTTGGCTGTTAAAAAAATGTATATCTCTTTCAATAGGTACTATTTATAGTTCTATCGTTATTCCGTTTATCACACAGCAGCTTTCCTTAAGAACATGGAAAATATATTTAAGTTGTCATTTTCAATTTGTCCTTAAAATGATCTCAGTTAAATCAAGAAAAACTTTTCGATGGAACGAAAGATTACCTGCTGAACATATGTAACATTTATTAAGTTAAGTTTGTCGCACTAAAATGTTTTTCGTGACTTTTATAAATGTATTAACTCTAAAAATCCTCTATAAATACTCTGTTTTCGAAAATAGTGGGACTTTTGTTAGAGACGTACATGGTTCATATTTTACTTTGAAAAAAAATGTTACGTGATGAAAATTTTTATAAATGAAGTAGCAAAACCCATGACTTTGCACGCATGGTTGTTGAAATATACCAAGTGTTATTTGTGTACCTACTAAAATTATGGGGAAATTATGTTGATGCAGATAATTTAAAGATTACTAATTATGTCACATTTAAAAAAAATTCATTATTGTACAGTATTAGGTGAACGTTCCACTTTAATAAATGAGAAAACACTTTAATAAATGAGAAAATCTTCATTTAACTTATTTCCAGCCACTTCTTCAAAAAAAAGTATATAATGCAGTCTACTTGGGAACTCTATTTATCGGCTACCATACAGTAAAATAATTTTAAATCGGTTCAGAAGTTTCCTACAAACAAAGAAATGTTTATCTTTTACCGTATTAATATGCATTGATTCATCATCAAAATCAAAATACTGTAAAGTAATCAATTAGGAAACCTTGATTTAGTATACTTAAAGGTCATTTTGGGCGACGAAAGTCTGAATATGGAGTACTTCTTCAGATAGTTGGTAATCATGTTTCTTTATTAGTATCATTTTAATTTATTATAACAGTTACTGATATTTGCGTTTTATTCCAGTGATCAAAATTGTTATATCTAACACTGTCATGAGAATTAAAACAAGAACTTTGTTCGTGCGCATCGACGTCTTAGATATATCTGTACCAAATTTAAAGATTCTAGGCTGATAGTTTCAGGGAAACCATAGTGACAAGATAACTGTAGAACAATTTATTTCTATTTAACCCATTTCAAACTGAAATTTTTCTTCAACCATTTCTTTAGGAACACCAAGTTCTAATGAAAACCTATACATGTAAAATTTAAAATTTTTATCCTCAATAGTTTCCGTTTAATCGTGATTATAAGGCATTTTCCAAACATTTCATCATTTTAAATCTCAAATACTTTAACAAATGTGTTTAGTGAGCATTTACATCTTAAAAGTTACTACAATATTAAAATTCACTTTTAAGTGTCCACAGATCAGATTCATAGAAATCGAAATTTTAGAACAGTTTTCGCTCTTGCACAACTTTGAGGGCGGTTTGTACAGAAATAAATTATAGCATTTTTTAAAGAAAAGACTGTCATCAATATTACCCTTAGAGAGGAATTTAAATCAGTTCAGTAGTTCCAAAGAAAATCGGTATTTTAGAAAGTTTTCCACTCACTTCATCCTTTAAAAGTTCGAGATTGTTATAAGCAAGCATGTACGACCTACTATGCTGAATTTGACGTGCCAACTCTAACAATTACTAAGAAATCGTATTTTAGAAAACAGTTTCGGTTCATTTTACATTTTTAAATTTCGATTTTTTTAGAACTGCTCTTAGCAAACATTTGCATCTTAAGGGTAACAACCATTTGAAGTTTCATGTTTATTGCCTCGACATTTTCAAACAAATTATAATTTTACACTTTTCGTCACTGCTGCACCTCTTTCAGGACAAGTGCACAGAGATACAAAGCAGCCCAGTAGAGACTTGCACCAGTAATATCCCCAAAAAATATTTAAATCGGTATGGTAGTTCCAAAGTAATCGTAATTTTAGAAAGTTTTCAGTTCATTTCGCTCTTTCAAATTTTATTTTTTTAGAAACTACTCTATCATATCCTTTATGCCTTAAAAGTAAGAGCCGTGTAACATTTCCAGTTTTTAGCCCAAACAATTCGTAATTTAGAATGATTCAGGATGTTTTCCGCTCGATTCACCCTTTTAAATTTCGTTTATTATTATTATTTTTTTCTTTTTAGAAACTACTTTTGGCGAACATTTACATCTTAAAAGTTAACACCATACCAAATTTCAGATTGTTATCCAGAAGGTATCACATAAATCGCAATTTTATAAGGATTTTTGCTCTTTCACCCTTATAAATTTCGAATTTTTAAAAACAGTTCTGTTCCAGCATTTATGATTTAAAAGTAACAATCATGTTAAAGTTCAAATTCCGAGACCTAAAATTTTCAAATAAATCGTAATTTAGAACGTTTATAAAACTTTTTTTATTGTTGTTTCAATCTTTTAAATTTCGAATCAGTTTTTAGAAAAAGTTTTAGTGATGATTTGCATCTTAAAATTAACTCCAAGTAACTTCCTATTAAATTTCGATTTATTTTTAGAAATTGTTCTCTTCGGGCATTTACTACTTAAAAGTAACAGCCATGTCAAATCTCAAATTCTTAGCTCTAACAATTCCATTCAAATAATGATTTTGAAACATTTCCGCGTGTTTTCCTTTCTAAATTGAGGAATTTTAGAAGCAGTTCATAGCAAGCATTTACATCTTAATAGAAACCATCATATCAAATTCAGGTTTCTATCCCTAACGGTATCACAAGAATCGGAATTTTAAAACATCTTTTACACCTACAATTTCTTAAATTTCGAGTTTTTTAGAAACTGTTCTCTGCGAACATTTAAGTCCCCTTATTAAATATCGTTTTTTTATGGATAGTTCTTATCGAAGGATTCCGAAGGTATCACAGAAATTGCGATTTTAGAGCGGTTTTTGCTCCTGCACGCTTGTAAATTTTGAATTTATTAGAAAATGTTCTGGTCGAGCATTTATGTCGTAAAAGTAACAACCATATCAAATTAAATGTTACTAACCGTAGCAATTCCAGATCGTAATTTCGAACGTTTCTACAAAGTTACACCCTTTTAAATTTCGATTTTCTTAGAAACAGTTCTTAATGAGCATTTACATCTTAAAAGTAACCACCATGCAAAATTTCACGTCTCTGGTATCACAAAAATCGCAATTTTAGAACGTTTTTTGTTCCTACATACTTTTAAATTGCGAAATTTTTAGAAACTGTTGAACTTGTTTAGAAACTGTCAGCAATTACGTTTAACCGTAATGCCATGCCAAATTTCAACTTCCTATCCCTAAATTTTCAAAATAAATCGTAAATTAGAACGTTTTCCGGTCGTTTCATCCTTTTTAAATTTCAAATAGGTACAGTTCTTAGCGAGAATGTATACCTTAAAAGTAACCAACATTAGCATGAGCCCATATTTTATGCTGTACGTTGAAAATCCCTTTTTTTTAAATCTGTAACTCGCTGATTCGGATGAAAGCTATAAAATATACAGTAATCGAAATCATGTTGCATTACTTCTTTGTTATTCTTATACTTCTGATTGGTTTAATGCAATTATATTAATAATTTAAAGGCAGTACAATAATTGAATATTATTAAAACATAGAACATTTACCGATACGACCAACTCTATGCACGAGAATGTCCACGACAGGAATTTATTGAGAAAAAAATAGTGATAACTTATGCAATATTATCTAAATATACTTAACATAAATATTTCGTCACCTTAAATTGCATTCAAATTCAAATTATTCGAAAATCTATTGTAGATCATTAAATTTATTTTAGTTTAATCTAAATATTTTATCAACAAGCTATGACTGAAGAAGAAATTTTAATTACAAACCATCACACAGTGGTAAAATGAATTTTTTAAAACTATTTAGCTATCTATAATAAATTATAATCACTGGTATAATACACAATATAAAAGTTTAAAAAAAAAACTTTTTAAAAACTCCATAAAAATAGGTAAGCACAACGCGTTTCGAAAGAATATGGTTTTTCATCATGAGGAGGAGCAAAGAATACGTGCTACCACTTTGAAAGTACGAACAAGTCAGATTATCAGAATCCAGAATTATCAAATTGATAGCTATTCTAATTATAAAAAAAAATAATTTATGTGTTTCTGTTTTAAGTCAGCGATTTAGTATGTATTAAAATATAAATTCAATTTTATTCATATTTATCACATAACTAATAAAAATGGTATGCTTTGGATAATAAAAACCTCTACCTTTTAAAATACCACGTTCGTAAAACTATACTATTTTAATCAGTAAATATATACGTTTGTCACTTGCAAAGATATCCTTATGATCAAATAGTTAATATACACTACCAGTCATTAAAATACTGATAAGTATAATGAAATGTGTTTTCAGTAATATACATTTGTCGCCTTTTGCGATCCGGTGATAGAATCCAAATTAGACCCATGTTTGTGGATTTGTGTTTGATAAACATCTCAATAAGAATATACTAAATCTAAGAGACCCAAACATAAACTTTATAGGTTTACAATTTTCTTACGTTGAAATCACATGGATCAAAATACTTAGAAGAATATACTTACTCTTATACTCTTATAGAATTGAAATCGAAATATTAATATAAGTTACATTATTTGTTGTTTAAATTTCTTCTTTTTCATGAAATATATTTCAAATGAATAGGTAATATACAGTATGGTATATTATTACTTATTTGTTATTTTAAAATTATTTGGTATATTATTCTAATTTGAAGTAAAATAAAATATGTTAAACATATTGTTACTTATTTTTGCGTTATTTAGAATTTATTTTGTGTTACTAGCGTCGCGTATACGTGCCGTATAGGGTGTGTACGCAGTCTCTTACTGGTCTTTGAATTTGAGCACATTTGTTTTGGAATTTTGTCATATTTAATCATAAACTTCTGCAATTAAATAAGACTAAATTAGTATTCGGAAATAGTGGTACTCAAATTCAAGGATCCGTATGAACCTTGACGTGGTCGTTATTTTTGTGTAACACTATTTCAGAATCGCTATTGTTATCATCGTCAATTCACCACTAGTATCATCAACTCTGATCGCAGATTTTCTTCGATTAAATAAGACAAAAATTACTATTTGGATGTATTAGTACTAAAAATAAAAGTCGTATTCGCGACACTCGTTTCCGCGATCATTGATGTAGATGACTGAAAAACTAAAATATTCCTTACATTTCCAGATTTAATCGCGATTGTTTTAAAAATTCTAGACATTTTTCCATTTAGAGAGAATTTTTATGTTTGCACACAATTAAAAAATTGAGAGAGGTTCTTTGAGATTTTCTTTACGCATACAATAAAAGTAGAAAATTATTTTATTATCACTCATATTTTTCATCATGTAATACATTCTTTTACTTTATCTGATTTTCGAATATGCATAATCTTGAAAACTTCTATTTCCAGACATATTTCTTCATCATCTAATTTAAACTTTAAATAATATCAATGACCAGAATAATCTAGCCATTACTCTTTGTTATCAGTCAGATGATTCAATGTAATAAACTTGCACAATGCAGCCTTTCCTGTATAAAATTTATGCTCCAAAAACCAGCAGTAAAATTTAAAGACGTCGGTTATAATTTTGTATCAGCATTTATTCTTCTGTTTCCTCAAGAATGAAGAGCAATGATTTATATAAGTCATAAAATGGAATCTACATTTGTAAAATTTTAGATTTAGTTTTTATAAGAATAATTTTTTTTTTGCAATGTATTTTTTAATGTTGATTAATGGTGATGTTTGGATAATGTATATTTTATTTTATTTAAACACTTTCGGTTTTCTTTTTCTTTAAATCTTCTTTGCCTCAATTATTCCTTAAAGCTTAGACACTAATAATTTTAAAGTCAAACAATGAAAAAATACAAGGGGTTGTACATATACAACGTTATAACTTTAGGGGGGGAGTATGGTAAAGAAACAACATATATTCTTTTCAAAATTAAAGAAATCTATATTTAAAATATAAATAAATAAATAAATAAATATATAAATAAATATATAAATAAATATATATTCCCTTTTCTGCATTACCGGATTTTATATATATTCCCGGCTGTTAAAAGAGCGCCCGTTTTCCTTTTTGTATCCACGAAATCTTATGTAGTCAAAATCATAGATATTTTTATCAATTTATCGTTAACGTATTTTTAATTCCCTGCCTTATCGACATTATGCCACCGAAACATCATTTTTGCAAATTGCCTTTCCCAATCGTTCTCAAAACACAAAACCGTCAAAATTCTGAATCATTTCCGTTTTAGCCAAAGTGCGCTCTATGCCAAATATATTTATCCGTCTCTGACGTCAATTACAAAATTTAATATGCAATTATTCTAAACGGT
Organism: Maratus michaelseni; assembly: GCA_963931845.1. Classification (NCBI taxonomy): domain Eukaryota; kingdom Metazoa; phylum Arthropoda; class Arachnida; order Araneae; family Salticidae; genus Maratus; species Maratus michaelseni. Next base: position 225,511,866 of record OZ007589.1, on the reverse strand, counting down.
TTTGGCAACCCGCTCAAGGTCCATACACCTACGCTCAGAAATGCAATTCGTTGGCGAGATTTGTAACTGTGCTTATCTCTCATTTTACTACATACTTCGCCTCTGAACTTATCTGATCAACATCTCTAAAATATCTAGGGCCCCTGTGCCGCACTGGAGAAACTCTGTTCTTCGCATCGTCTCCCCTCAGAATGTCTTATTTTTACTTTGAACGTCACCCTTTCCATAAATCAACTAATTCCTGTCCAGTCTGAATTTTACTTTGAATGCAAATACTCCTTGTGTACTAACGAGGTGCTGGAACTTGATTAAAAGGAAAAAAATGACAATTTTGTTATCTTTATTTTTCTTCATACGGACTCCAGTTCACACACTCAGGATGTAGAACCGTCTAATTATTGCGGCAACACTCTTGTACCATGAACTTATGTTCATGAACCTCTTTTTCAGGTTTGCGGTCTTCAATTGTGTATTCCTGCAATCTTTACATGTTTGTTAGCGTCGACGATGATCTCCTATTATCTTCCGTGCAATCGGACTATGCAATATTTATCTTTTATCTGATCGAATAATTTTTCATCGTTATATTTATCTTTAACTTCATTCATCCAAACAGCCTACCTCTCCAGTATAGGGAGGGGAGATCTGGCACTTGATATCTCTTCTGGGGAAGTGGGATTTTGTCTTTTGATATCGTTATCATTTTTGATCCAACTAAATTCCCCCCCCCTTTTTTTTTAACTTTTCGTTTTAGATCAGAATAGTTTTATGTTTTTTTTGTTCTTAGTTTTTATGAAATTACAACGTTATTATTAAAAGCGTTAATCAAAAGCGTAAAATCATTTCAATCCAAAATATAGAATACCCCCGCCAACGTACGGCATTCCTATTGTTCTATGCATATAATCTGCTGCTGGAGAAACCAGGTGCGAAGTACATTTGAAATTATACTGTTTTTACTAATAAATAAAACAGAAAGATTGTTGTCCACAGGTTTTGTTGATAAGAAGCTCTCTACTTTTCCTTTTCCTTTAGTAACTACAGGGTGTTAAAAAAATGACCGGTATATTTGAAAAATCAATAAAAACTAAACGGGCAGCGATAGAAATACACCGTTTGTTGCAATATGCTTGGGACAACAGTAAATTTTCAGGCAGAAAAACTTTCGAAATTAGTTACAATTTTCAACAACAGATGGCGCTGCAGTCTGGAAAAATCTAAACCACTGTGGTTGCCGTACGCGGTCGGCCTACCTTTCCAGAACGTTCATCCTTCACGCTCGAAATCCGTTGAAATTTTTCAAACAGATCCTTTATTGTATCGCTTTTCGTTCCTTTGGTTACATTAAACTTCCGTTGAAAACGTCGTCTTGTTGCAACAACACTGTGTTCTAGGCGGTGGAATTCCAACACCAGAAAAATGATCTGTTCTAAGGAATAAACCATTTTTTCACAGCAAACTTGCAATCTGTGAACAGCACACGCTTACAGCAGAAAGACGACTTGCAGAATGGCGAACTCACAGACTACGTTTTCTTCTATATCTTTTAAATCGCCTGCAGCGCCATCTGTTGTTGGACATTGTAACTAATTTCGAAAGTTTGTCTGCCTGAAAATTTACTGTTGTCCCAAGCATATTGCAACAAACGGTGTATTTCTATAGCTGCCTGTTTAGTTTTTATTGATTTTTCAAATATACCGGTCATTATGGAAACACCCTGTATCTCCTTCAGGTGTTATTTGATATAAAGTAATTCGTTAGCATAAGTTGAGCGACGTGCAGTATATTAAATATTCAGTATGTTTCACGAGAAATTATTGCACTCATATTGAAATGAAATGCACATTTAATCTTAAATTCACTAATGATGTGTTCTTCTTGGTTAGCATTACATATCCAACATATCATTTAAAAAAAGATACAAAATATATTATTGGTTGAATTAGAAAAAAAAGCACGCATCTTGAAATATTTAGATGATTAACACCGCAGTGTAAATAATATTTAAGTTAATATATATATATATATATATATATGTTGCATTCTGCAACAGTTGAAGAAAAACGATAACAAATATCTCCAACTTAATAGAGTCGTACTCTGAGTTTACATATCAGCAGCCGAGTAAAGTCTAGATTGTAGAAAAGAAAAACACGATGACAATCGAATCCATTTTGTTTAAACAGAATACTTTTTTGATTTAGTGGAAATGCTCTTCTTACATAACGATAATTTAATAACTCTCCATAGAATAACATCATTTTTATTAGATACGAATTCGAAGGCAAGCACCAGTTTATTTTAACAATACTTCGACGACAAAATCCCAATGCTCTCTGCGTCTGTCTCCCGGATGTGCTGTGCTTGCGTATTTAAGTTATAATCTTCCACAAAGTGACAACCAAGTCACCTGACTTCACTTATCCAATCATAATCGCCTTAAGAGGGACTTATTAACACTTCCGGTGAAATAATCTTGGGGTAAATTTACCTCCGTAGCGCAAAAAGACATTCTAGAACAATCTAATAGCCTCGAACTCAGGTACACAATGTGTAAACAAACAATACGCAAACAGAAAAGAAAACAAATGAACTTATTGATGCAGAATAAAAATTAGAAGATTAAAGAAATTGAAATATTATAAGAGACATTTTTGATATTTTAATAAAAGAATGATTTTAAATAAATAGGTTTTTTAGAACGGGATAATTTAGGAGTTATGACATTTTAGCAATTAAGTAAATAATTTAGAGAGGTTTGATATACACGGGAAATAATAGTGAATTTTAATAGGGATTTACAAAATAAAAGGTTTTTATTTAAGGAATATATAAGTAGTTAGAGCCATTTTTAGATTTAAGCAATTTGGAATAAATATTATTAGGTGGATTAAGATCTTATATCTTTACATATGGAGATTGATAGATTAGTTTAAGAATAGGTTTTATTTTAATAAGCCGGTATAATATATGGAATATTTTTAAAAGGAAAATTTATCTAGAACAATGTTAACCTTGGCGAAACAAAAATTTTAATTTTGTAATATATATATATATATATATATAATGGTACTTGACAATCACAGTAGAAACTTATCACTATACTGTCAAAATAATAATAATAATAAAACTTTAAAAATTGATTTTGCTATGGAAATATTTTTAAAATATTTTGAGGTTTTCGTTTTAAATGTTTTTATATCACTAGCTCTAACAAGTAAAAAGCAATTATAAATGTGTAATATATCACAGATGTGTACATCTTGAAATGTGCGTTCACACTACGGTTCAATTTATACAAGCATATTGTAAATAGGAGGTTTTATTATGTAAGAGGTTATATATATATAAATTACGAGATAAATTGCATTGCTGCCAACCACACAACGTCTGCAACTGCTACAGAAGCTAGATGAAATTGATTCCCCATGGAATGCTCATGGAAATAAAACAATAATATAAAAGAGGGGGATAGGGCAAGAAAGTGCCAAGCCACTTTTTGGTGAAATAAATGTAACACTGTGATCTGTTGCTTAATATTATAAATTATAATATCCTACATATAATTTGTTTCTACACTGTAAAAAAGGCAAATCTTACAGCACAATTTGCTGGTACCCACATTGCCAGCATTTACTGCTGTGAAATTTACCTTAATTATAATCTTTTTTACTGTGAAATACAAAATATAAATCTTTTTAAGGCATATTTAGCTGTTAATTTGCAGTAGAAGATGCTGGAAATTTGGCACCAGCTAATTGTGCTGTAAGATTTAACTTTTTTTTTAAGTGTTATTTCACTTGGTGGCATCATATGTCCCAGGTTTTGTTTTTGCCCCCAGACGTTTATGCCCGCAATGAAGATAGTTAATTTACAAAGAACATAATAGTAATATCATTAAAGTAATGCCATATTGTTACTCAGAATATCTGAAATGTTACTAAGATATTGGCGAAAAAACTTTATGTTATATATCTTGATTTGAGTATTTGATCAAATTTTCAAATTGAAATATTTCAGAAGTTCAAAAATGTAGTTTAGCACTCTCTTGCCCCGATCACCTCAAATGTCCTAGAGAGTCCCAATTGCTAAAAAATTATGTTGGTAAAACACAAACAGAGAATGAAAATAAAACAAATAGAATCAACAGAAACAAGTGTTATATAGAATTTCCGCGATAGCTGCATTGCCGCAAACAGTACAACATCTGCGACTATTGCAGAGGTACATTGTTAAAAAAGACAATTGTGTCTTAATATACGAAAATATGATATAATCAAGAACGAAATCATACAATAACCTCTTCTGAGTTACCCGCAATTCAGAAAAGCGGTAGAAACCTCATAAACCAGTATATATATATTCGAAATTTAAAGAAACTTTTAATATAAAAACAAAGTTTCTTTTACTACCACTGATTTTTTTAAACATTTCCGAGTAGATTTTATAGTGTTATAATCAGTTTTCTCAAAAAAGATTATCGGTTTTTAATCGGTGATGCTATCAATTCTCAATTAAGCATTTTCAGCTGCGTAATTGAAATTATCCATGCAAGATTATAACAAAATAATATTAATTTTAATGTCAATGTTATTGATGTTAAATTATCATGTTTTTCTATAAAACATGTTTGATGAGCATGAAAATATTTACTTCAGAACTGTAGCAACAGAAAGCCTGTATTTTGGGTTGAGAAAATTGCTTATTACACTGTAAAATATACTCGGAAGCATTTCCGTATATTAGCGGCATTAAAAGAAACTTTGTTTTGTTTGTAAATCTCAAAAATATATTGGTTTCTGAGGTTTTTGAAGTTAAAAAACGCTTTTCGGAATCGTAAGTATCTCAGAAGTGGTTGCTGTATATTTTCTTTCGTGGTTAATTATATTTACCTATACTTAGAAACTTGAAACTTTTTTACAGTGTAATATGCATGACTTGCATACGAGATGTTCATGAATATAACATAGCCAAATCTCACTAAACTTCCGTACAATGTAGGTTAATTTAACTGAGGCTAAACACGTTTCAAACCAGATTTTTTAAAAAATGTATTCAAATAGGTTCCATGTAAGACCATGAAACTAAATATATACTACTTTTTCATATATATTTTCTGGTTAAAATGCCTTTAACCTAGATCAAATTAACTTACATTGTACATAAGTTTAGTTGCAAGTTGGCAGGTATGATAACATAAAAGCCATTTGAATGCATTATATATGTATTTATATCTTTAAAGATGTTTAAATATAATTTTCTTGGAGATTATATAGAATTTCTGATATAATTGCATTACTATCGCATGCAGTATCTCAAATTATGGTAAAGTGTGCGACACATATCTGACACATATTAAATAATTATGTTAAAAAAACATAGAAATAAAAAGGTTAAGCATGCTTTAAACTATTTATTTGTAACTCCATTCTTTTAGCTTGAAAACACAAACAGGTGCTGAATATAAATTACAGAATCAGCATAAACATACCTCATAAGAAATTCTATCACTTTAAATTATTTTGGATCTTACTGTCAATATATATGGAATATACTCAAGTGCTGTTTTTTGTTTATACTAGTAGTAATACTACCGTTTAATGTTTTAGGAAATAAATGCAAAATATATTCATCAATGGCTTTTTTTAAAGATATGTGACATGCGAATTGAAAATCTGTGAAGAAACTTATAATTTCATGATTGACAGTTTCGATTTCCGTTTTGGAAAATACTGCTTTTTAATATGAGCTACAGATTGTATTTTCAAAAATTTTGTCTAAATCGGAAAGAGTCTTACATGGGACCGAAGTAATCACATTAAAAGGCAGTACGAATACAAAAAAAAATTGGGAGAATTTAAGTCATTTGATATAATCGAAATAAAATATTTTTGTTTTTTCAACAGAAAATCACGTTTTATTTTGTAATATGACGTCAATTTTACCTAAGGAAACATCTCGCTTGCCCAAGATCCACGATCATGATTGCAGTTGATTGTGCATTGAAAATTAAACATGTGTAATTATTGATAAGCAGGTTCAATATGTAACTAAGTCATTGCTATTTGGTGCTACTAACAGGCTGTTAAAGTTGGACGACGATTTAAGTCGCTTCAAAATTAACCCTCTGCGACAGTGTGAACAAATGAAATAAACCATATCCTTGTATATTCGGTGAAAATAACTTATGTATATACATGCAAGATTAAAATATAAACTAGAGAAATAAATGCGAAAGCAAAAATCCCTTGCACAGTAATTCTATAATTAAATTTTAAAATGTTGTAAAACAGTACAAACAATTAGTTGGATTTAGATATCTTGAATTGATCTCACTATTGATAATCTTAAATTAAAAATAATGAGAACTTTTCCTATTGAATTTTCGGCTTAGATGCTTTACACTCACGCTAAAAATAAATAAAAAATAATAATCGGTTAAAAAAAAGAAAAAAGTCGCCAAATTTAGGGGATTTTTTCCTTTAATGGCAACCTAGCCATTGTATTAAGTTATTCGTTTGGCGCAGTCTTGGAAATCGCGCCAACCAAACAGTCGCCAATCTTTTGTTTACATTTTAGCGTGAGTGTAACACATCTGTTCCGAATTTTCTTCCCCTTTAGAAGTAAAAATATAATACACAAAAGTACCCTTTTACCTAATTCTCATTAGCGCAATCTCTAATCGTTTATGTTACATTAGTATTTGTTGGCGACGTTTCAAGACGCATGAAATATCATCATGTGCGGCATTGTGAACAAATGAATCATTGAAATACATATAAAATTTTGTTTACATCTAAAATTCAGGTGCTTTAGATGCAAACATTTTTTGTATTCGAAAATAACATCCCCTGTATTTTATTTCCCTTGCGTAATTTTCGACAATAAAGGTATCTGTCATTAAATAATTCACAACGAGCTGAAGAAAAGTTAACATGTATTTTTATTTCTCTTTATTAACAATAAGAATGAATAATATCGAGCTAAAAGTTTAAGTAATTAAGCCATTATAGGTGGCAGTACAGCTGTTACAGAGAAATAAATATGCCGCTTCCTTTTTATGATTTTCTTAAATAAAAAGAAATCCAACACAAAAAAATGGACTTCATTCAGATCATTATTTATACGTGAAAGATCGGTCTTATTTTTAAACATATTTTTCATCTAGTATTGATTATGATATATTTTATTGCATTTTTATACATGAAAAAGAAATATCGATTTTCAACCCCAGTTTGTATTTGAAATATAAATAAATATATCTCTTTTTTCAACTATATAATTGATGCCTATAGATTATTCATATTTGTAGAAATGTTTGCTTAAGGGTATTTATTTAGCATAAAAATATTTTATTTCATTTCAAAGTTTTTCTATTTACTCAAAGGCCTTTATTTGTACATTTTTACTTTTAAAATACTTCCTTTTTATCAGAAATTTATTTTTAAAGTGTATCATGTTATAATTACTTACTGCATAGCAACCCAATGTGTTCCATTTTTGATTTACGAGGTTTTTATATTTTTATGGGAAAATTGTTATATATTCTACATTTCAAAATGATTGGTAACATTAATTTTCATTTATTTCTTGCTAAAAGTAAATAATAAGATTTACAATTCAGGCTTGCTGAAAATAAGGAAATTATCAAATTACATTATGCTGCAATTATTGCAGAGTGCCTTAATGAAAGAGCAGCCACTTACAGGCAATAAAATATTGGTCGAGGGGATTTTGAACAAATGTTTGGGAAGCATGTCACTATTTTGAACTTTGAAACTGTAATTATAACCAGACCAATGTTTATTTACTTTCTTAGCTCATCGAATCCAACTGGTCCAGAGGATTATCGAATGGTGCTGTAAGGTGGTTTGCTATGATTTAGAAAAAAACTTTCAATCTCAGCATGCTCTCTCAGTACTGAACATGTATGCCAGTACTTTCTTATAAAAGACATTACAGTAAACCGTTGCGTTGTTCGCAGCTTGAAGCTTGAATGGCGGTAATATTAAACTTGATGTCTTTTGTCAAAAACATTTCATCCCATGAAGAATTTCGAACCTGGTGGAATGAAAATGAATGAAGACATTTTGAAGCACTTATACGAAAATATTTTGGCTTTATGAATTAAAACACATTTTGCTGTTTTAAATAATGTCCTTTTTTATCTACTAAAGCATTCTTTTTTTCAGATTAAAGAGAAAATAATTCAATATATAATATGGATATGGCGTCACGACCGCTACCTTGCGTTGGTGAATAAACACAACGCTGAACGATGTCTTCAATCGACAAACTCGCATCAAGATCAGACATTTAATGATTTATATGACATCACTTTTTTGTATCACTCGTATTGTTATAGAATCTAGAAGAGAGACTTTAATCAAGTCGCTATAGTCTCGGTAGCGAAAACTAAATCTCAAACATGTATCAACTATTATAGTTTCATTGCCTGTGGAAAAATATTATCACAAATTCAAAATACACATATGTAGGATATAGCTGGAAAGCATAGTAACAGAACGCACATGACAACAGGCAGACGCAGAAATTTACCACGTTTCTCAATGACATAGGTGTCTTGAATGAATGAATCAGCAAATTAAAGGCTGAAAACAATATGTAATGTAAGTTATTTGTTGCGAGCTGTTCGAGAGTGCAGATCTCCAAACGACCTCAGCATTACATATGTACAAGGGTTTCGGCTGTGAGCTGCAAGTTTAATGTTAATATGTAAATCCTATGTAAATAATTTAATTGTATCCTAAATGAAGGTTATTTGAATTAAAACTATTCATTTATTATTGAATTGAACTTCTTCAAACTTCTCTTTACTGTCTATCAGTATTTACACGCACAAATATATATATATATATATATTAAAATAGATGACATTTAAAGTTAAAGAGTTGATTTTAAGACTGTCCGAAAACTTGCTGAATGTGACAGTAACTTTACGTATCTGGCAGAGAATGCGTTGGTTCAATTGTTTTACATAGGTGATATGTTGAAAGTATATTTATGATGTTATTCGCGAGGGTAGAATCAAGTATAAAATCCGCGAGGAAGAATTTCAATTTTTTTAAATACAGTAAACTATTTATTACTTTAACACAATCATTCTGATTGGTAAAGAAATCATACATATTGTAATTTTTGCAACTGAGTTAAAAGTGTCCAGCCGGAGATTTGAACCCAGCAGCTTGGTTTTATCAGCAAACATTCTACCAACTAAGCTATACTGACAAATCTGGTGGATACAAGTCACTCAGACAACCTGTTTTTGACAATGCTATCTGCTCCGTTAAATGACAAACAGGATAAATCGTCGTTAAAGCTTTCGTCGTTAAAGCTATCGTCGGAACTCCAATAAACGTTGGATTCGTAATTGCGCTTCATTAATTTAACAAAATTATTCTGTTTGGTAAAAATCATATGATATAATTCTTTCAACTGAGTGAAAAAGTGTCTAGGTCAAGAGTTGAGCCAAAGATCATGGTTAAAACTTCGAACGATCTACCATCTAATTTAACCTGCACAAATCCGGCAGATACAATTCCCTTAGTAAACCTGTTTTCAACTGAGTGAAAAAGTGTCCAGGCCATGAAGTGAGCCCAAGATCGTGGTTAAAACTTCGAACAATCTACCGTTTAATTTAACCTGGACAAATCCGGCAGATACAATTCCTTTAGACAACCTTTTCCCTCCTCAGAGAATATGATTTATCCGTGGTAGCTTACCTGGTAGAGCGGGGATAGCGTAAGCTAAGGTCTTGGATTCAAATTCCGGCCTGGGCAAGTTTTCCCACAGTAGGAAAAATTACAATTCATACAGAACATTCTGCTTAATGTTGACTCTGTGAACGCCGAACCTATGTCTATTTTAGAAAGATTTCAAGTCCCAGCCATATACATAGGGAAATCCATTCACGTAAAATATAATTTTGTCTAAGGCGAAATACCGTCTACAACGATAATTTTTTCGGTCCCGATCGATTTCGCCTTAGAGAAAGTTTACGGTACATATTTTTGTAATATTGATGAAGTGTAAAATGCAAGGAAATGAGACGATTTTTTTAAGTTCAAGACAAGGAGCTCCCCTTAACGAGTAAATTAAAAATTCTCAAATCGATTTATACAAAGACAAGATATATGTTCATCAGTTCAAATAGCACACGATAATCGTGACATAAATTGTATTTTAAAACTTTTTATCGTTTAAAGTTCAGTGAGAAAATGACTGCAAAAGAGGTATAATAATCACGCTATTTCCCTTTCTTTTCTTATTTTCTTTCACAACAATCAAGTAATTTAGTTGCAGCCGTTACAGATTCTTCATTAAAAAATACTAAACAATTATTTTCTTAGTAACTAATTTAAAATTCAAAATTACGAGAGTTATTATAACATTTTCGGATGTATGAGAATAATTAAAGTTAGTACCATCCCGAAACTTTTCATATTCTTCCAGTAGAGGTTGTGAAATGCAAATATACAGTCAGATTTTTATATAATAACACATGGGCTGAAAAGTTCCCGATCTGGTGCACAGATGGCATTGCAATCGCCGAACCGATGCTTTTTTTAGTAAATACTAACCTTTAAAAGGTAGCAGAAAAAATGTTATGACGATTTGCCGCGTGGATAAAACGTTAGAGTGGTTTTAGTTGAACGACTTTGTTGATAAACAAAAAAATGGATAAACAAGAATTTCAAGAATTGTTATTTGATGGAAAAAAACACCGTTCAAACAAAAGCTTGGATTGATAAGCGTTATCCGGACACTGCACCAGGTAAATGAACCATTATTGACTGGTTTCCTGAATTTAAACGTGGTCGTACGGACACCAGTGATACACCACGCAAAATAGGTGAATACTTCCGAAAACATAAAAAAAGTCCACAAAATCGTTTTGGGGAACCGCAAAATGAAGTTGCAGGAGATAGCTCAGACTCTGAAGATATCCAAGGAACGTGTAGGTTTTATTTTGAATGAACATTTGTCTATGAAAAAGATGTTGTCAATGTGGGTGCCGCGCATGTTGACTTTTGACCAAAAACAACAACGAGTCGATGATTCTGAGCACTGTTTGGAGCTTTTTCGTTATAAAATTATGTTATTTATTATTAAATTACTATTTTTTTATTTATTAAATTATTATTAAATTATTATTATTATTATTATTATTATTAAATTATTATTATTTATTTTTAAAGTTATGTTATTTATTAAAGTTATACAGCTATAAAGTTATGTAAAAAAGTTGTGTTTTCTTTATTAGAACGGGAACTTATCAGCCCATGTGTTAGATTCCTCAATGTTGTATTTTACTAACGAAAATAAACATCAAGACAGAAAAAAACACATATCTTGTGTAAATTAAGTGTAAAATAATATCGCTTCAAGCTAAAGTAAATGAGCATTTACAGTTGTGGGACGTGTTTTAAATTTAACTATTTTGTTATTTTGTTGCATAATACTTGGTGTGTATAAATTTTAAAGATCATAAACAGGGCTTCCCACAAAAAAATCGAGTACATTTCTTTTTATTGACGGAAATTCCTGAAAGGTTATTACTTACCCATCATGCGTTATATAGGGTAAGTCTTGTAATCGTTTTGAAAATCGATTTTATTTATTTTATTTTATTTTATTTTATTTTGACGGATTAACACGTTTCAGACACTGGAGATTCCGAAAAACATACATTTAGAAAAAAAAATTGCCGTCGTCTGTCTGTGTGTATCTGTTTGTCTGTAAATGCTCTACCTCCCGAACAAATTGAGATAGAGACTTGAAATTTGGTATGTACTTAGTATGTAATAATAAAAAGAAGTTTATTGAATTTCAGTAACGTCGATTATCCGGAAGTTTTTTTTTCGGACTCTCGAAATATTCGTTCTGATGAAAGGTATATAAAAATTGCGAGTGACTATAAAAGATAATGAAAACACATAAATTTTGCATAAAGAATGAAGTCGATCAGATGATTAGTTGCCGAGATATTTGTAATAATATTTTACACACTCTTCGATTTTTTATGACCCTGTATTTCATTCAAATTTCAAGTCAAAGGTATATTTTAATTGGAAATGAGACGCTCAATCCGACGCAGTAAACCGTTAGTTAATATGATTATCAATTTTGAAATTATAAGGATGTTTCTTTTATGCAATTCATCAATAGAGCATTTAAAGTTTATGACGTCATCAAGTCATGATTTTATTAGAATTGTAATGCATTTTATAAATAGTTTACACATGTTTTATTTCCATATTTTCTATTATGCATATCCATGATGGGTAAGTATTACGGTGGCTCCCAATGACAAGTTTTTAACTGTTTTAAGCGTTTCATAACTGAACAAAATTTTTGTATACTATGCAGTATATATACGAATCTATGTATCGTATAAAGAGCTTCACAAAAGAATTTGAATACATTTCCGACTATGGACGGTAACTGATGAAATTGGGTTTTCAAATGTGTTATGTGTTTTCCAAATATTTTTTTTTCAGATATCAATTTTCACCGCATTAAACGGAGATGTTTTGTTTCATTTTTCTGAATATGTTGTAAAGTGTTGCATAATCTATGTTTGACGCATAATTTTTCTTTCTCGTTTAAAAATAAGTTTTAACAAACCTGAGGAAAAATGAAACAAACAAAGATTTCTATTCTAAAATGACAAAAATTATTTTTTTATGTAAAAAATTGGAGGGGGAAAAAACTGGAACTCATCAACTGCCATTGTAGAAGTAATTATTTATCCATTAAAATTCCAAGATGCATGCAATCTAAAAGAAATTTTTTAAAAAATATTTCGCTAGTAAGCTGTCTAATTAATCAAAATTACTTAAAACTAAGATGTTCTTTTACAAGTAAATCTCTAGATGTTTAAGAAAGTGTGTGATTAAAACTCACTTCAATGATTGAGAAAGACGGATCACTTCGTATTTTCATTTAATTGTAAATAGGGTTTCGTAAAAAATATTCTATCTTGCTAGTTAAATATTTAAAAAAAAAAGAGATTTACTTTATTGTCCATTATCTATTGATAAATGATTAAAAATATGAAGAATGATGGAAAAAAATTACTAGAAAGAAAACATTAAAAATTTCTTCATGTTTACTGTAATTTTAAAAGCTTTATGTACCAGATCGTTATTAGTGATAGGGCAAAAAAAAAAATCTTTGATTTAAAAAAAGCATGTCTTAACCCTTCTTTGCATGAGTTTTTCTTTTACAATTGTGTTTTTTATACATATATTAAATATTAGACACCAGAAATTTTAATATAGATTTTTAACTTTGTTCAGCAACATAGTTCACGGGAAATTTACTCCATTAATATTTCTATATAAATATAGTGGTGGTGAAGAAGTTGATTTATTTATTAAAAGTTAAATAAAAAGTGATGGAAATTTACATCACTATGCAATTAAGGGTTAAAATTTATAAGGCATTCGTTCTGTTTCTAGAACATTACATACTATAAATGTTTATTTAATTAGTTTTAGTTCGATCAGTAATACGCAAGATTCCTACGTATTCCTTATTACGACAAAGTAATCGCTATTACTTTCATTTGAAAACACATATTGAATATCTTTATAACATAAAAATCAATTTGCCTAATTACAAATCGCCAATGAGAAGCATCCTTCTACCAGTGATAATGACGCCCTATTTAAAAATATATATACATTGTCATTCTTAAAACTCAAAAATTTTAAAACGATTTCATTAAAGCATGTCCCAATCTCGGAGGGGCAAAATGTTCCATTGGTGAAAATTTATACATAATACATTTATTTTCACCATGGAAACAAAATATTTTAACATGGTTGTGTCAATCTAACGGCATAATTCCTTACATCCATTTCTGCTCGTAAAGTAATTGAGTCATCTCCAATTATTTATTGAAATTTTTTGGGTACGCATGGTAAGTGAATCAGAAAAAGCGCAGAAAAAGTTAAAAAATTTTAGGATACGCGTTGTACGAAATATGTACACGATAAACTAATACGGATTTCACATGTATTTTTTTGTTGATTACAATCAGGTAATTCATGAAAATTTCCGTTTTGATTTGCCTTTTTCTTTCAATTTCACAAATCTAACGTAAAAATTACAGCAAATTGTCCAATCTAAGGTGATTTTTCGTTAAATCACAGCAATGCTGTGGCAACTTTGCTGAAAGCACTTTTTCTTTTTCAAATTAGAAATTTTAAGTATATTACTTTTCCCTCATATCATAGATACTTCGTGAACCTAGTTCAAAATTTCTTGAAATTCTTCAATCAAAAGACGAAAATTTTGTCAAATATATTTTTTTTCCAAATCTCAGAGGTGTTCTGGTAACCTGTTGCCAGTACGTTTTACGTTTTGTGATGAAATTCATTTTAGATTGTAAATTTACATTTGTTAGCTGTGACACAACTATTTGAAAATGTGAAAGTGGCTCGAAAACACGGGTGTAGGCCAAGGACGGACGAACTTTTTCAGATCCGCGTACTAATTTTTTTTTCACGAAATTTTTACGTGGCTATGACGTGCCAACAACGGAAAAAAATTGGATCAAAATGAATCAAAATAATTCATTTTTGTTTATTAAGATTAAAAATATAGAGGTAACATACACATGTAGATATATTAAACAGTAATAATTACAGTAACAATTGTAATTTTGAAAATAATAAAAAAAAAGTAAATGCCGTTTCTGCTATTGCATTTTGAAGGCCAAATATTTAATTAATATCGGATTCATACCTAGTTACTTTTAACAGTACGCAAGCTGTATTAGAGTCCTCTTTCTTTCTTTGTAATTGTATGCATTAAGTGCATTCCCTTTCCTTTTGTAATTTTTTTTATTATTATTTTGCGGTCACAGATATTCTAGATCAGCGTTAAAAAATATCGAACCGGAGCTTGCTTATTTTTTTTATCGTCTTCACAACGCGGCGATTAAGCAATAAAGCTCTTCTAAATTGTACTAACCACTATTCCTTCTCTTTTAACAACTTGTGATACCTTGTAGGGAATTAACATCCAAAATCTTCCCAACTTTGTATTTGGTCTGGTGCCGTGACCAGGATGTTGGTTTTGATTATCTGTGTTCTTCTTTAATTGTAGCAAATTTAATACTGGTTTATTATATTTTTTTTCTTTCCTATTTTTTTCCTAATTATATATATTTCACCATTTTTTTTCTTTCTATTAATTTATTTTGTAGTTAACTATAATAAAATTATAATAAAATTATTATAAAAAAAAAATCATATATATGTGTATGGTATATAATATATATGTACATAGAGGAGACATTGGTGGAAGTTTATTTTATTTTATTGTTTTCCCCCTTGGTGTGAACTGAAAGTTACAAAATATTTTGAATATAAAATTTGAATATTTAAAGTTGTGTTTTAAATTTATTGCTAGTAATAATAATAATAAAAAAATGTCTAATAATTGATGCGATGGACTAGATATTATTGTGTCACCAATGTAATATAAACCAATGATTTTTAATTTTAAAATTGAGATTTCTAATTGTTATGGTTTCTTACTTAAAATATAATTAAATTCCAATATAGTATATCTAAATCTATTACATCTAATATTATTCAGAAAATTTTTGAAAATACTTTAAAAAAAAAATGTATTTATACACCTTCAAAGGAGTACAAAAAATAATGTAAAATAGAATAAAACAAAAAATAAAGTAAAAAAAAACGAATAAGTAAATAAATAACAAATGCTTTATATACATGATTTTCTATTATAATTTTATAACTAATAATACTATGATCATTGTTGATTATTAATCTGAATATTATAAAAAAAAAAAAAAAAAGAAAAAGAAAATGACTATGGAGGTAATGCAATGTTTCAATCAACCGTTCACCACGACAATGTTATTGTTGTTATTTTAAAAGCTATGATATATTATTATGTATTGTAATTGGTTGAACACTGTCTTATGGCCCCTGTATACTTAAAGACGAATTAAATGTGGTGACTATTTAGTGTATTATGTATAATAATAATGTATATCTAAAAAGAAGTTTCATCATATCGTAAGGTAAAATGAAATAATCAGCATGAAACGACAATTGCTCAATAGAAATAATTTGTTGTCAAATAATAATATACTCAAATGTCATAGAAAATTTATATATTTATCATTATTTACAATGAGATAAAATCTATGTTTCATGTTCATGAGTTATTACTTGCATAATTTTCCTGAAATTTTATTTCATATATGTTTTTCAATAAAGATTGATTTCTTTTAAATTAATAATAATAAAAAAAGAATATTAAATAAAATATTTAAAATAAATTATGGAAATTAGTCACAATGAGTAGATAAATATGCATTTAAATAATAATAAGAATAATAATGAAATGCTGCCAGCATACAATCAATAAATACATGTAAAAAAAAAAAAAAAAGAAAAAAAAATGAAAGATAGAAATAGAAAATTGATAACTAATTTTCACGGAAAAGTGTAATTTATTTCCAAGTTTAGTATTTGATTGTATTTATTGAAGTTCTATTCCTTCATGCACTGCTCGCAGAAAAATATTTTTAGGCATAACCAAAAAAATAAAGTCAAAAATAAATAAATATGTATATTTTTCTTTTCCTTTTTGCATTTTGACTCATCAAAATTATTGTTTACCATTAACACTGTACACAAAATTTAGTGCTTTTATGGAAGACACTGCATGCTTTTGTTCATTTTTTGCCTTATTGTGTACTTTCAGAGTACACCTTTTCTACAAGCTAAGAAATTTTAACATAAAGTGTATTTATGTAGGGAGATTATACGAATTTTTCGTTCAAATTGATGCTGTTCGCTAACTAGCATTTTCCCCCAGTCTCTCCTAGTTCGTAGAATTAGTCAAGGTTAGGGAGTGGAGCGCAACCTTTTCCCCTCCCCCCAGCCCTCTTGTCTCTGTAAAACGGATTCTAAGTATTTGGATCACAGGGAGAACTTTTAGTATCCCCCCAGGGCCGATTTTGCTAATTGGAGGCATTTTTCATTATAGCATTCACTTGTATATATTTTTTCGCTATTTGGAACTTGCATTTTGGGTTAGAGACATTCGAGGCAGGCTATGTGTAAACCTATTGAATGTCCTTTTATTTTTTTTAATAAAACAATGATAAAAATTATTGAAAAATTGTATATAGAAAATAAACAAATATAAAAAAAATGAATTTAGTACTAATGAAAAATGATTAAAAAAAAATCATCGTTATTTTTTAAGTGTATTTATGTTATTGTATGTGTTTTTGTATATATTTTCGGTTTACACACGGTACGAATTTAGCATGCGAAGTTTTGTGGAAACATTACATTCAAACACAGAGTACTCATATACCAGCCATTATTTCTAGTTAATAATGCGTCAGACACAAACAATCATTACACACTGATTCATGTTACATGACACACTTACTCTCGTCGACAATTCTTGTTCTTATGCTTATTTGATCTCAGGATAACTATTGAACTTGAACAAGATACATTTTTCATAGACATGAAACAACACTGAGTAAGTCACACACTGACACACAAAAATACAATAATAAATAAATTATTATTAAATAAATAAATAATCAAATGTATTTTAAATAATAAGTAAATAAATAAATAAACCATTACTTCACATTATTGAGAAATAAATAAATAAATAACTAAATAAGAATAAAATAAAAATAAATAAATAAGAATAAAATATAAATATAAATAAATAAATAAGAATAAAATAAAAATATAAATAAATAAATAAGAATAAAATAAAAATATAAATAAATAAATAAATAAATAAAAATAAAAATAAAGAATTAAATAAATAAATAATGACTAAAATTAATACAACAGTAAATTAATATAATTTGGCATCAACTTCATACTTGCATGATAGCCACCGGTCAAAACCATTGGTACATTTTAAACATTGTAAGGCAGGCGCTTGCCTTACATTATGTTACCGTTTCGGGTCTGCGAAATAGAATTTAACTTATTCCTCTCCTATGACTGCTGGCGGTTATATAAATTGATAAGTGAATCCGTTCTGCAGAATCGAAAGTAACACACAAAATGTTCAACTAATTTTGATTTAACTAAATCTTTGCACATCATGCAAACGCTCAACAATGTTTAATATTTTTGTAATATGATGGGTAACGGTTATTTTTTGATTTGCAATTAATAATTATTTTATATCGAAAGCAAATATGAAAGCAAAATAAATAAATAAACAAATAAAAAAATAAAATTATGATATTTTAAGAATCTAATTAAGAAGGATTTTAGTAAATGAAAAGTTTGTATTAAAATTACAAAATATGTTACTGGTTTAATTAGTAAAATTGTTATTTGTTTAGATGTCATTCTGTTAAACGCTAGGTTCAGGGCAGCACACAACACTATATAAACACTAGGCCATATGGAATTGTAAACCTATACTGCGACGTAAGAATAAACCTTTTGCTAAGGTAAACATTGTCGCTAAAATTATGTATAGTATTTCTCGAGCCACTTTTTTCATTCACATACACTACACGACTTTAGAGGAAGTACAGTGCTACCCACCTATCCAGCGTTATACTCGATGAAAATACACATGTAATTGTTTCAGATTTGAACTATATTTATACATATTATGATTTTCATAAAATTTTCTATATGTTTTTTTTAACCATTATTTTTTTTAACAGTTCTTTTCTATATAACTCTATTTTCTTTTGCAATATGTTATGAACTCTCTAAAATTATCTTATTGTAGCTGTTATTATTTTCTGATGTGCGTAACCAACTAATTGAATTTTTTTTTCGACTTTTTGGTCACTGAGCTTGGATTTTGATACCAGTTATTGTTTTTAATTTTTCAGTGTTCCTACTAACTCTATTTTTTTATATTTATTCTTTAATATTTCTCATTCGATTGTGATATTATTAACCGAAGTGCATTGTTGGAATTTAACCTCTAATAATTGAAGCTCTGTTTATAATGTAGCAATTGAATTTCAGGTATTTTAGAAAACACTTTTTATTTAATTACCTAAATAACATAATATCTCAATGTAATAACTTAATATTTTTCCTACCAATTCATATTCATAATATACTTATGGCATTTTAGAATCTTTCATAGGTTTTAAATCTCGTTTTAAATCTAAAATATTCCTGTTTTTCTTTAAATTCTCAAATATAAAAGTAAGTAAATAAATAAATAAAAATAGCAAAACATCATCAAAAATTGTGACAATACTCTCACATTCATTATTCATACTTTTGTCAGTGATACACACTCCAAGAGAACTACCCAATCCCCAGCTACAACATTACGGCAATCCCTCCCCCCCTCCTTCCCCCCAGGCGCGTCTTTTCGCCGTGAAGATCTTCGGTCCGGCACATCCTCGGGAAGCAAAACTTTACTCATTCCCCTAGTTTCGGTTTCAGTGTTTGTAAACAAACCTTGTTTTTTTTTTTTTTTTTTTTTTTTTCTGTCGGGCAGGGCCTGCTTGTGTTTTTATTCATTGGTAGCGTATATGCATATTTGTCACATTTATATACAACAGTAGTAAAATAAAGTATTTCTATTTAATAAATAATAAATTGGAGATTAAATAAAAAAAAAAAAAAAAAAAAAAGAGTATTTTTTCTTTATACACAAATTTTGCAATTTGTGAAACAGTTGCTGCCTCATATATATATATATTTTTTTATATTGATTTACAGATTGTTATGTATATTTACCATTCTCTTTTGCACAAGTATTGTTAATAGCAGATGTTCACACTTTGGATCCCCATTTGGTTTTTGGTATTTTGTTCCAAATTTTATGCATTTTTACTCTTTCTTTCGCGAAGCCAGCGCGGGTGGAATTAAATGTAAACATATCACAGGCTCACCCACCCACACACACACCCATTCACACATACACAGCACACAAGATTGTGAGGAATAGTTTCCTAAACAAGTTCCAGTTTCCTTTTGCAGAGAACCAGGAGATGAAGAAGATACAGTGAATCTACAACACAGATGTTCTGAATGAGGAGGACAGGCCATGCTCAACATCCACTTCTTTCTGAACGGACAGTTCATTGTATTTTTTTTACCCTTTTTTTTTATTGTGCAAAGAGGTGAGAGCCATGTTGGAGATAAACAATCAACATGGCACGTTTTTAATTTCTTTATTTAAGTTTAATTTATTGTAATTAATAATGTTTTTTTATTTTAGCAATCTTTTTCTTTGTTTTTTTCTAAAGTTTTTTTTAAAAATATCTTCTTTAATTTTTATTTTCCATCCATAAATATGGATATCATTTTAAAGCATTTAAATAGTTAAATTTCAATATTTTATTTATTTTTCCATTAATATAATTTTCTAAATTTTATTCCACATTATTATTTTGGATCAGCGGGTATTTGCAATTTTCACCCTAGCAACAGCAACTCTTGATAGTCACCAAAGTTCAAAGGAATGTACGGGTCGTTTTGGGAAAGGTGACCTCATGATAGCGTCACGTATGCATTCTCAATGTCACTTTTACAGGGAGTGACCACTGCAGAAATTGACCCAGCCAATCTCTGAGGAACGAGAGGGGCGGCAAAAAAAGGCCCCCCAGTGGAGGAGGTAAGCTTCCCTCTGAAAAGCCTTCAGTTTTTTCCTGAATTTGTGAAAAGTGCAACAGCTCTGATGTAAACGTCCAAGAAAATAGAAAGTTCGGGTCGGGGCGACGCAGCCCTAAAGCCTGGATGGAGTTTTCTTCAGCTTCAGTATGGGTGAGCCATTTTTAAAAAAATAAGATCCTCGTGCCCGGCTGGTCCATTTTAATTTAATTTTATATTTTTATGTGACAGTAACTTTAGGCCTCATTCTTTTATTCTCAAATTTATCAATTTTTTTAACTATTATTTTATCAAAATTCTAAATAATTATTTTCAAGGGAACATTGTGCCCATATTCATTAATAGTTTATTTTTAAATTTTATTCTCACCTCTTCCACAATGTCTCCAAAATAATAATTATCTGGAATGTAAAAAATTCTAGTATTCATCATTTTGAAAAAAATGTAGTTCCATGGTGACTGTGTAAAATTCAAGTCTGTACATTTTAAAAAATAACCATACAAATAAATCACGAATTTTAATTGTAATTTTGACTTTTGTGAAATTCTTTAAAAACATTTGTTTGTGTAATTATTTTAAATATTTGGGTATTTCAGGTACTTAAATTAATTTTTAAAATACTGTATTAATACGACTATTAAGATTTTGTATTTATGTGTCTTTGTTCTCTTTCAGAGTCGCGAGAACCATAAAAAGTAGCAAGAAAATCTATATGTGTAAAACTCATAGTTTTCCTTCAGTATACAAGATCTTGTCAAACATTTAAAAATGCGTATTTGAATATTTACCTATTGAGTATGAAGTATTTTTATTGTTTTTATAAATTGTTTATAGTAGAAAATTTTCTTGAAATGAACAATGCATGATTTTTGTGCATTTTACTTTATACATTTATACTAAGTTTCGCAAAGAATAAAAGCATATTTCCACTTTTAATTACCGACATTAAAATTCTAATTAAAAGATAGATTAATGGGATTAGTACTTTTGTTTCATAACCCTTTTTCAAAAATGCATGAAGAGAATGTTTGTTTTTAAATCCTGTAATTTCTCACAGACGGAAGGAAAGAGAATTTTTATGCCAGAAAGTAACCATGCAGATTGAGGAATTATTTTCCCCAATAGTAAGAGAATTTAAGAATGTATGATTGCAGAAATTGCAAATTTTTGAATTTTAATAAAAAAAATTACATTTTTTTCCTAAAATCTTTCTTTTAATTGTTTGTTTTGTTAGAGAATAGGAACAATGACAACATATTATAACACGCTGTTCGTAAAAAACAAAAAACACGTATATTAGAAGTAAAACAGTATATACATATATTCACCTCCAAACATAACAAATATAGCACGTAAACTAGTTCATTACAAAATCTTTAATACATGTTTATTTCAATAATTATCTGGTAATCATTATAAATACATTCAAATGGGAGTTTGTTGATAAAGTTAGATTTATCTGACTCCAACAATTCGGAGTTCTATTCAGTGATCATTTTATCTTTACAATCATGCAGCTTATATTCTACCTGATCATTAAAATTCCTTCTCATAAGTGCAAATGGAGCATGCTTTCTATCCTGCATGTTTAGGCCTTTCACGAATCTCAGATAGCAGTTAAATTGGATTCGTGTTCGTGGTTTATTTCCCGATAAGCAAACACCATAACTGAAGATTTGAACATAGACCCTTATATATTCTATAATTACACGCGTTGAAATTTTGTGGGAATATGCCGTTTACGGGGAAACTATCCTATGCAATTCTAAGTTCAGTATTAAAATGTCTGTTTCAAACATAGTAATTTTAATTCTTGTCCTTTGACACGGTGTGTGATATCTTTGGGAATCAAAATTAAATTTATTAACTTTCTAAGCATGGAGTATATAAAGAAATGTTTTCTTTTATCCCTTAAAGGACTATAAGCAAACAATTATTATCCAACTATTCTATTTTTATTATCTCAGTACATTTTAATAATTACTTGAATTTATTCTGAACAAAATAATAAAAAAATCAATATATTCCAATACTTGAAATTTCAAACAATTTAAATGATACTTTAAAGGTTATAAAAAATAAATAATTATGTTAATATTTTTAATAAATAAACAAAAAGTATTCGCATACTGTTTCAAAAGGAATTAATATTTAAATTTTTAAATACAGCATTTTTACAAGAAAGTGACCGCCATAATCTGAAAAAAATAAGAACTGTGATTATTATTTATTTTTCTTTTATTAAAGTAGACTTCATTAGCTATTGCGCAATTACCTAATATTTCGCCCAATCACCCGCATTACTGATTATAAGTTGACATCTTTCTCTCATAATTTTCAACGAGATTGTTTACGTTTTCATTTGGCAATGCATGCCATACTTCTTGATTTCAAATATCAGCTGTTTCACAGTGTACACTGGCTTTCCTTTAAGCTTCATTTTGATATACACATTTTTTTCGGATTTACATCTGCTGATATTGCTGGCCATTCAATCACCATGGTAGTGACGTTATTTTATTGTTTTCGCGCAGTACACAGTTTGCTATGATGTTTATGGTCATTGTCTTAAAAAAAAACTTTTCAGCAGAGTTCAGGAACTATTTCTGGTAGATGGTACACATTTTCTCGGTGTTGCGTTCCTCGGTCATCTCGCTGTAGCCTCTTTTCTTGTTGTCGCCCAGTCTAGTCCCCTGTCTGGCTGGTCGTACACATTTCCAACCTCCGTGTCTCTGGAGCGCAATTCGTTATCGGTACCTCACTGTCACTGCCCGCTGTCGCGAGGGTGATATGTTCGCCGGCAGAGAGGGTGTTGAGCAAACAGGCATCATATTTTGTTTAACGGCAAATTCAGCTCCGGCTGAATGTTATATTTTTAAGACCTTGATAAAGGGAACCGGGAGGGAGATATATGCACTACAGACTTGATCTCCTAGTCTGAGCAGTCCCTCTCAGGCTATCAACACCTCCAAATATAGCTTTACTCACGTTTTACTGAGTGCCTCAGACTTCCATATATATTTTTCAGCCGATTTATACGTCAATTTAACTAATTTCGGGAGATTAACTAAAAAATTGTCTCAAATCGCAGGAATTTTGCACTAATTGTAAAAAAATTGAATTAAGACAGGTGGGACAGCGGTGTTTCCATATCAAATAACGACTGTTGCTTTCATATTGAACAGACTGTACACTATTAGTGGCCTTTACCTGATATATGAAGGTTTACGATAAAAAAAAGAAAATATTGAGGGTTAATTTATATAATAAGATATTTGTAATAAATGGCTTGAAAATGAATTTGACTTCCATTACACCTGAACCCCCATAGCACGTTAGTTAGGTTTTCATACATGTCAAATTACGCAAATATATTTGGAAATGAGTAACGTTTAGGGAAAAACTACATGAATTGAAAAAGTTGCTTTAGGCAAATATTTGTATGTAAAGTCAGTCAACAAAAGAGAAAAAAATGAACAAGAAATTCTCAACAATAAATGCTTCCCCATAAATGAAGGTCGCAGAAAAAAGATATTGATCTTTCGTTATAGGGCTGCACGTGATAGACGTTTTTTTACTATTCCACAGTTTAAAAAATTTAAATGTGATATGTTTAGCAGTTGAACAAATTTCCGTAAAAGAGCAAGTTATTGGTCAGGTGTTGCCACCATCGATATTACGTCGGCGTTACTCAGGAACATATATATTTTTTTATAATATAGATATGTCATATATAAAATGAATTCTGTTATATTTAATCCATGTGTAAACGTTTAAGAGACACTGATCAAAAAGGAAAAGAAATGTTTTTAAATATAATATGAATTTCCTTAAAAACTGTTTCTGATGCACATTTTTCCTTTTCCTGTTTCCATTTATGTAATAAAGCTAATACTTATTTTTTTATTAGTTTATCCTATCAAAATGGAGAGCAACTTTTGTCAAGTAAGCAATATTTTGTTTTCAAATAAAACTTATAGCTGCTAACGAATGATACTGACAAATAAGCATACAGCCGCAGTTTTTAAAGCACAATCAAAGAAGCTTAAGAAACATCTTTGAGAAGTTGATAATAACGGAATCTTCATTCTCCACAAACTAGACATTTTATTATTTCTTGCATTACTTTTTCAGCAAAAACGGACAAATATGCTTTCGTCATCATGATAAGACAATACTCATTATAAGAAAAAGTAAACATTACAAGAACACATAAAAATCATAAATAAAATTTTACTGAGATATTATTAGCTGCTATATAAAAAATTTATTTAATTGAAGAGTTTGTTCTTATTGTAAGATTAAGATCGTAAGAAAGTAAAGTTGTTCGAAAAGTGTAAAAATAAAAGTTACCTCAAGCATAAAATATGAATCAATAATTTGCCTCAAGCTTAACGTATGAAACACTTTCCAACACTTCCAGAATACTTTAACAAAACCTCAGAATTTAATAAGGTAATTAAGATACGTAAATAAACATTTGAGAAAACATATAACAAATTTGAAAACTGGATTTCAGCACTTACCTTCCGTAGCTGGAAAATTAACCCAATTCTTTTGTGCAGCCCTGTATTTGATCTATAGTTTTGTATATATTCTACATAGTATGGTAGAATTTAGTCTGGTAAACAACGCATGATAGGCTGAAAAATCACCTTCAGAAATTTTTACGAATAGACGGTAACATACATGACCGTTTTTGTACAGCCCTGTATATAACTGACAGATTTTTATATACGCCCTATATTAAGCTAAAATTTAATTCAGGATACACCCGCTTAAAATTACTGTAATCACACTTCCATAACTTGTTATCCCTAAGCGGCTATGTATCTAGTTCTTTGCGGGGTCCTGTATATGATTTTATTTATATTCTATAAACATCTCTTTGTACACAAAATATAGCTCAGCTTAAAAATGCATAACTAAATAAAATCTACCTTTAAGTAATTCACGCTTATGCTCAGTATTGCTTGCGAATTATTTTATGTTTCCCTGTATATGTTTTTTTAGCATTTATAAACACCTTGTAGTATGCAAAAATTTAGTTAAGCTTAAAAACGAACTTCCAGCAATTATCGCTAATAAACAATACATCGGATACATTACTGTATCCGAAATCTTCTGTGTGTCCCTGTATTTGAACGATAAATGTTATGCACATCATATTCTACAGCAAGTATCTAGTTATAAACCTCAGTAACGTATATCAGTTTCATTACATTTGAAACAGTGTAACATAATCAAAATACGCTGCAAACAGTTTTTCCCCGTAGGCCAATATGTATCGGAAATCTTTGTGTGGCCCGTTAAGTGAATAATTAATGCTTTGCACCAGATATTCTGAAGAATGCATGTTCCAGTTCACTTCATAAAGGCATAACAATTTTAGTATGTTTGAAAATAATGTAAGTAATAATAATTAAATATGTTTTGAAATGGTGTAACATCATTAATAAGGACTTTACGTTGCACATATAAATACTCATCAAACATTTGCTTCCAACGTAAAATTCGTTTAATAAATATGAGTTATTTTAAACTACATATATAAATAAACCTCGACGTTTCGGTTAATCTTTATAACCATCATCAGGAGAAAAACTTCATAAATATGAATAGCAAAAAAATAAAATTTGTTACATGATTGAATCCAATGTTCTAACTGACACGACGCTAAAAATAACGGAATTACAACAATATATTCAAAATAAGCCAGGTGGCGCCCTTTATGAATCAGCGATGTAACTGGAAACTCATGTTCAACTAAATTAAAGTTCCTTCAAAATGCATTTCCATATAGTTGGAACAGAAAATGATGAGTGTGATTTGAAATACAACAAACTTTCCACTGCCTTATCAAGGACTTTTGCTAATGGACAGATTAGGTTTATTGATTTTAACAACGTTAAAGTTATATCCAGACAAAACAATCCCTTTAAAGCCTACATCCGTGAATCTTGTGATGTGGTATCACATATATTTTTCTTAAATTAATCCTTTTCTTTAATTTTCAGTTTAAACTAACTTTTAAATACTTAGTCATTTTATCCTAACTTTTATTTCAGCTCCCGCCATAATTTTCCTCCATTAAAAGAAAATATATTTAACATATACCCTTTATCAATAAAACTTTCTCACATAGATAGAATTCATTTAAACGATTAATCACCCTCACTAGATATCAAAAAAAAAGAAAGAAAAGAGATAAAGATTGACTTTGTATTCGGTTTGCATTTTATTTCTCATTCCGTCCAACGTTCGTTAGAAATGTCTGTGTCTGCTTAATTTTTGAGTTTAGCCTTTTCTGTAAAATCCTAAGCATTTTCCAGTACATGAGAGTTGTTTTGACTACTTCAGCTAGATTCCCAAAACTTTGCTCTCAACGTACATTTGGCATTCACATTCTTGTTGGCTCACTTTTTAGGATTGCTATTCTGGTACCCCTGTCCTGTAATTCAAAAATTCTCCTAATTGCCTAATGCGTAACTGATAATTTTTAGCTTATATGACATCATTCATTTTCATGTGCTCTTTCGCCAATTTCATGGTGCCAATATGTGTATGGCATGAAAATCGACATGTGTCGGAGCGGACATTCTCTCTCGAGCACGGCCTCGGATAAGAAGTTAATAATGTAAGCTCACGTTGGTTAAAATGCTCTCAGGCACCATCCCATCCCTTCATGTACGTACTTTGTAATCGTACGCTTATAACTCGAAGTTTAATAAACTAATATCGTAAAGAATCTTTTCAGAGCATTTAATTCTACAGCATACTGCCTTTTTATGTTACTTTCAGTGGATGCTTATCGAATCTGGATTATTTTTCACGCAATGTACTTTTAAACACGTAGATTTCCGACACCATAAATCTATTGAAATTTCATAAAGAAAACATGAAATTTGTAACGATATCTCATCATTTTCTGTTCCAACTATATGGAAATGCATTTTGAAGGAACTTTAATTTAGTTGAACATGAGTTTCCAGTTACATCGCTGACTCATAGAGGGCGCCTACTGGCTTATTTTGAATATATTGTTGTAATTCCGTTATTTTTAGCGTCGTGTCAGTTAGAACATTGGATTCAATCATGTAACAAATTTTAATTTTTTTGCTGTTCATATTTATGAAGTTTTTCTCCTGATAATGGTTATATAGATTAACCGAAACGTCGAGGTTTATTTATATATGTAGTTTAAAATAACTCATATTTATTAAACGAATTTTACGTTGGAAGCAAATGTTGATGAGGTGTAACATCATTTGAAAAGACTTTTTTCCATTGACCGTAATGCAACGGAATATTTTTGGCTGCCCCTGTAAACGAATTTTAAATGATACGCACTTCAATTTCATCAGAAATTGTGCTATAGTTAATTTTACTAACACATAAAAGTACAGGGCAATCGAAAGAACTAGCTGCTTAACCCATTCTACACACGGGAGTTCACGTATTTAATTCTAAAATAAAAATTAAAAATAAAAATCAGTACAACCAATCTAAAGTTTATGAATATAAAAATTTGTTGTGCCTATTAAAAATCGTGGAATATGAAACGACAATTAGCATAAAAATGCAAAGACAACAAACAACTTTAAAATATCTAAATAAGAAATAAGAATTTCCTCGTTAAAGTGTTGAGTTGTTCAATAACTATTCGATTTAGAAAAATATTTTTCTACTACTGTGCAATCTATTTAATAAAATTTAATTTATCATATTACTATGACAGCAGACGATAAAACGATATGTTTGGAAGAAGGGAATAAATAGAATAAAAAGTTTTGTTGATGTTTGTGATAAAATGTTTTTCTTTATTTTTTTTTAAAAAAGGTAATAATTTAGCGCAATTAAATAATCTCTAATAATTTTTTTCCTTTCGAGGTAAAATAATTATCGTAATACACGCTACAGCTTCTCAGTATTGCAGCGTGGCGTACGTAATATGTATACCTCACATTGCAGTAAACATTTAGAACTGGTTGGAACTCGCGCGATTACGGGTTGAACATAAAAAAGACAAAAATTCGTCAAAACCATAAAATAAAAAAAAATAAAAACTATTTAAAATTTTTGACATTTTTGCTCCAATCGTTCATGGCCCCCCTACCAGCGACCCGTGTGCCAAATTTCGTAGCCCTGCACCCTGTGGTTGCCGCGTTTTTGAGATTACATAGATAGATACGCGCAAAGATTTTAATAGGGTGGATTAGAGCACGGATAAGCGACCAGACGGACAGACAAACCAAAGTCACAATCACTTTTTAAGTATTATGTTGGAAAGTGTTAAAAATCAGGATTGTGCTATGTTAAGATTTGCTAGATTACACAATATCGGCTGTATTTCGTTTTAGTTACACGGTTTTTACATATTTTTACAATACATAAGAAAATATTAGCTTCTTTTCTGTTCATTTTTAACACTTTCCAGCAAAGTTGAAAAATGTTTATGAATTCGGGTTTTCTGTTTGTCTGCCGTCTGTCTTTCCGAGCTCTAACTCGCGGAAATATACTAGACTTTCCGTGCAATTAATATATGTCATTGAGGTTAGCTATGGCATGTTTAGTATTGAAAATGAAGTATGTAGCACTTATAGTTCATTTGCAGGGCTACTCAAAAAATTCCTTTACATTATGGCCTATGGGGAAAAATTGTTTGCAATGTATTTTAAAGATGTAATATATCTCAAAGATGGTGAAATTGATATATATTACTGAGGAGCAATACAAAATATTTACGATAGATTATAGAGAGCATGGCATTCATCGTTCATTTACAGGGGCACACAAAATAATTCGGTACAGTACTGCCTGTGAACAATAATTTCTGGAAGAGAGTTTTCCGTTGTGGCATGCGTTTTCAAATTTAACTAATTTTTTACATATTGTTTGGTGTGTCTAAATTCTATAGATCATATACAAGGCTGCACAAAAGATGTCGAGTACATTATCTTTCATTGACCAAAATTAAAGAAATATTGAACTTTGCTGTGCGTTTCCTAACTGAACTAAATTTTAGCATCTTATGTTGTATGAGCTGCACAAAAAAAATCAGATTTCTTTCGATTTTTTACGCTTTTTCTTATAAAAGTACTCTAATTTCTAGCATCGGAAACGTTTGATAGGCAAGAGTCAATCATACATTAATACATTTGACATGTTCCAGTAAAAAGTTTATATGAGACGATGTTTACATTTGACTTTACACCTATCCTAGTACATTAGAATTGTAGTGTAAAAACTTAATTACAATCCATTCAGTGGTTGCTGAGAAAATGTTGGACGTGGATATTTATGTACATATATATTGATATACATAACGTCAAAAAAATGAAAAAAGCTTTTCTTTTAAAGTCGCCTTATGAAATAATTTGAATGTAAATAGTTATGCTTTTATTATTTTAGTATGTGTTGTAATCTATGCATACGGATCTGTGTTGAAAACTTCATTCTTATTCATTAAATATATTTATTTCTTTTATTCAAATTATTCGTTTGTTATTTTAAGCATGAGTATGTTTTAGTACTGGACCTAAAAATATATCCAATATTCTGAAATGTATTACATTTATCATTTTAGGAGTTTTAAAAACTTATTGACCATAAAAATCCGAATATCCTAGACGTTATTCTTTGCTACCGATTGGATCAAACAAAACAAAAAAATTCTGTAACCTAGCCTTTCATAACTAACAAATTTTATAGTTCGAAGGCTGGCAGTAAAATTTAAAGACGTCTTTTTATATCGTATTTCCGCTCATTTTCCTTCTATTTTTTTCTCGTGGAGAAAAGAAAATGGTTTGTAGAAATCATAAAATGCAGAATCTGTGTTTGTGTAATTGATAGCTTCAGCGTTTTATGGCAAAATATTCTTTCACAATAATAATTCTGCTGAGAATGTGAATATTATTTAATATAGTAAAACATATAATTTTCGGTCAATTTAGAGACATTGAAAAACATTAAATTACGTTTCTTTCACATTGCTGTTTTTAAATATTTAATATACAGGATTTCCCATCAAGATCTTGTAAACTGTATATTATTGTATAGTATTTCTTCTCGATGTACACAGTAGTTCATAATTACTTCAGCGAGATTGTTCTTAATTCTTGAAACAATGTCTTTATATTTATAGTATGTGTAAATTATTTACAATATCAAAACATATAGCTTTACTTTATTATGAGCCTTAATTCAGTTATTGAGTTTTTGAAGATTTAGTTGAGCTTTTTGTTTTAATGTATGGTTTGGCTTCCGTGAAAGAAAGACAATTTATGCGAATGAAAAATCTATCTGCATTATTTTAAAGTTTTATTAACATGCGATAACTAGCTTTTGTACGGGTTTTAATTTCTTTATAGCACTAAAACAGTTTTGAAAGTTAATTGGATTTAACCAAAATGAGTTCAAGACGATTACAAATTGAACAAGAACAAAAAATCATGCGTCAAGAATAGATTATGTATCACTTCCCAACACTTCCAAAATAATTTTACAAACCTTTAGAGTTTAATAATGTGAAAGGCAGAATGTATTTAAAAACACAATTTCAGAAATCACCAACAATATTGGTAAAATTAACCGAGTTATTTTGTGTAGCCCTGTATATGATCTATAGATTTGTATATATACTATATAGAATGTTTAATTGTAGTTCAGTTAGGAAACGCGTAGCACAGTTTAAAATTCCCCTTACGAATTTCCGAAAATAAACGGAAATCTACTCGAGAACTTTTGTGCTGCTCTGTATATGACCTATAGAATGTATACACACCAAGTAATAGACAAAAAATGAGTTAAATTTAAAAACGCGTTCAGCAACTGAAAACCCACTTACAGCAATTATTGTTAACAGACAGTAACGAATTCTTTTGTGTGTTTCTGCAAATGAACAATGAATGCTATACTCACGATATTCTGTAGTAAGCTTCTTGTAATGTGCCTTAGTTCTATATATCCATTTCAATATGTTTCAAATAGTAAAATTATTAAAATAAACCGCAAACGATTTTTCTCCATATACCTTAATGTAACTATATTGTTTAGAGTGTCCCTGTAAAGAAACTGTAAATGCTATGCGCACCATATTTCATAGTAAGCCTCTTATAGTGTACCTCAGTAATATATAATAATTTGAATATGTTTGAAATTGTGTAATATCAATAAAATAAGTCACAAATGATTTTTCCCCATAGACCGTAATGTTAAAGAATTCTTTTGCGCATCCCTGTAAAAAAACTATTAATCCTACACACTTAATTTTCAATGCCAAACATGCCATAGTAAATATCAATAACATATATCAATTGAATGACAAACCGTATATATTTACGCAAGCTAGAGCACGGGCAGACAGACAGACAGGCAAACCGAATTCATAAACACTTTTCAACTACGTTGGAAAGTGTTAAAAACGAGTCTATATTACAATTCATTATAATACAGGGTTATTTTTTTTAAAGTTGTGAAAGTAAAACCCTATAACAAAAGAACCACTGATCCAAATGATCTAAAATTTCACCAGTATGCTCCCAAAGCAATGGACATTTTTTAGGCGTGGTTAAAAAAACTTAAAATCTCACCGACAGATGGCGCTGTACATGCAGTAAAGTCGGGAGACGAACTTTCGCCCGGCAGACGCACATTGGCGTAAAAACGTGAAGTACGCACAACTCGTGTTCATTATTCTACGGAAATCCTCGCAATGACTGCGCCATTGTTAGTGAAACTGTATTATCAGAATAATGACAGCGCAGCAACTGCTCTTAGGAGATTTAGAACACTTAAGAATTTAAGAAAAGGTCCAATGACGACAGAGGGTCTACGGAAGATGGTTTCTCAAAGTACCGTCCATTGTGTTTCTCCCGCAGACGATATTCTTTGTTTCTGCTACCTTACAGCGCCATCTGTCGGTGCGATTTTAAGTTTTTTTTAACCATGCCTAAAAATTCCCATTGCTTTGGGAGCATACTGGTGAAATTTTAATTCATTTGGATCAGTGGTTCGTTTGTTATAGTGTTTTACTTTCACAACTTTAAAAAAAATCACCCTGTATATGAAATAAATCTCTATATTGTGGAAAACTCAGGGAAACAAACCTGTAGTGTAATAAAAAAATGCAATAATTGTCCGGATAGCCAAGTTCATGACTGATGGGAGTATAACAGATGCTTAGGGAAGAACAACAAGTGTTTGTGTTCAAGATAAAATTCGGAATGCATTAAAGAAGGGAGAACTAGAACCATTAACATCTCGGTCACGTTTGCAGAAGGAATTTTCAATTTTCAAGAAGCGTTCACGAAACATGCAGTGTCGTTTTTATTTTTAAATCAAAACCTAAAATAATCGTAAATATGAATGGTTGTCACATTAAAAATAATTCGTGAATAATTTTCATATTTTCAGTTTTATTTAACGCAAATTTTGTAAATATAAATGCTTTAATTAAAATATTATTAACAAAAAAGCATCGTAGAGTTAATTATAGCGCATCCTTCAATAAAAAATGTTTTAAGGACAATAATTAAACGATAGATATATTTCAACAAAAGTGCGAAGAAAACAATAAGGTTTTTCCTCATATTCTTTTTATTACATTTTTGTCAGTTTTGCATCCAGTGCATGGAAAACAATTATTGATTGATTCATGAACATCGGTATGAAGTTATAAACTTTTTTTGACCCAGGTATTCTTTTAGATTACCTTTCTATTTTATAATTTGTCTATTTGAATGATTCTCATGTTCGTTCTTCGCTGAAACTGAACATAAACTTTCTTTTTTTGACGTTCTATCAAGGAGGTTCGGATCCAACTTTTAAACTTTTATCTTTGGCAAAAATGAATGCCTCGAGTTCAAGCTTAAGAAAGAAAAACAATTTTGATATATTTGTGTGCGCACATTTAATACTTGTTTGATGATGAATTTCTTTTAAGAAATTAAATCGAAGTAGTCCTACGGGTCTCGAACAAATAAATCAAGCGAAATTTGATTTGGTTCTTTAACAAAACTCGGCTCTTGATCAGTAAGATTTTTTTTTTTTGCTAGATCGACATAATGGAAACATGTAGTAAACGGGATCATATTTATTTCTTTTAACACAAAGGGCAGATACGCTAGACACAGTAATCGGAGGTTTAACGAAATTCAAGAATTGTGAGATTTCTGTACAGTGATTTGGCTAAATCTAGTAATTTTTATTTATTTCTCTTTTTTCCTTTTTTTATAATTTTTTTTTTCATTTGCGCGAAGCCCATACATGCAACGTTGTGATCCCAATATTAATGAATTTCATGCATGAGATTAAAAAACAGCCAGTTAACTATTAACTGCTGTGACAGAAATTCTCGCATAACTACTGTGAGTGGTCTCCAGACCTCTTGATCAATAGATGAATAAAAGGCTCTATTAACTCACAGGATATTGTTTCTATACTACATTTTATTTTCAGGACTATTATAATTAAAATTAATCTATTCAGAAATCTGTAGCAATAGTACTACGGTTCCAAAAGAAACAAAATTTCACCAGTGTGTATAGTTAAACTGAAAATTACAAGGTAAACTGTTAAAAAAAAAGCAGTGGTCCGTGAGACCGCTAACGGTTAACATAGTGGCAATATTGATTGGAAAATTAACAATAGAAAACTTCCTTATTCTTCTCAATCTCAAATCACCCAAAGTTTTGACAATAAAAATATGGCTACGGGTTTTGTTTTACTTTTATTAAAATGTTATAAATTTCTCATTGATTCATGTAACATGCTTTTATATTTTACAGTATTGTACTATATATAACGTATTGTTTCAAACAGGTAAATACAGGAAGAAACTTGGAAAATGGGAATCAATTAGTCGTATTATCGTCATTTCTTGTGTTAAAACTTGATCTGGTTCTCAAAAAATTCTTTGGAACGAATAAATTTGTTAAAGAACCTAATTTTATTGGCGAAAAATTGGAGTTTCAACTAACGCTATGAATTTTTATTATAGTATTCCATTTCTTCGAATCTTGCTCCAAAACAATTAATAATAATAACGCTCTTCTAAAAATTCTGTACTTTTCCCTAACCTCCAACCTCTTAACTTATAAACTTAAAAATATTTTAAGTGTTCATTTCAATGTTATTTCGTAATATCGCAATCCATTTGACATCAATTAGTTCACATATTATATAGCTTAGCTTGTCTTTTTAAGAGAACTACGCTCAACTTTTGCACAAGAGAGATAAACAGATCAGAATTTCTGGTTAAAGCTTAATACAAACTACGACAAACATCCATACCTAAGTCCAGATCCAAACTCGGCACCTTTTGCCTAATAGCTAGTGCTCTAAACACTGGACAACCTGGTGGATCCCATATTCTACAAGTCTTGCAGTCTATAATATCCCATTAAAGTAGTCCAGGATGCAAAAGCATATTAATAAAAGCAGATTTGTATTTTATACCTTTAAAAATACTCTAGAGCCTAGATATTTTAATAATTATAAGAAAAAGTTTATTTACGAGTTTTATGTAAAAGATTTTTATGATTTAATTCTAAACTCTTAGGCTCTAGAGTATTTTTAAAGGCATAAAATATGAATATTCTTTTATTATTGGGACATCCGTAAAGTTCTGCGGTTTTTCAAAGAGAAGCGCGCTTTTCTCTAGTTATTTTGCTACTGCTGATAAGTAGTGACTTTGAAAGACCCAGATATGTAAATTCGGTCTTTTCTGCTTGCTTTGCATAATTCTTGTTTGGGTTGTGGCATAATTTTTGTTTCAATGCAGTGCTAAGAATGGGGAACCAAAAATTCATTTTCGTCAATCATGCTCTTTTATTTCAAGAAAGATAAAAATGCTAGTCAGAGTGCTCGTAAAATATGTGCTGTATATGGACAAACTACTGTTTCAGATGACACATTTCAAAGTTGTTTTGAGAATTTTAAGCGCAGAAATTTCAGCCTTGAAGATGATGCCGCTTTGGACGACCAGCATCTGAAAAGGAGGCTCCCTTAAAAGAAGCTATCGCTGAAAATAACGTTACGCAGTTCAGGAGCTAACATTAGTATTAAATATTCCAAAAAGTACAGTGTATGATCATTTGATAGCTTCTTTTAAGAGGTCCTCCTTTAGAGATAATGATAATCATCCAGAGTGGACATCATCTTCGAGGCTGAAATTCCGCGCTTAAACTTCTCAAATCACATTTGAACTGTGTTGTCTAAAATAGCACTTTGTGCGTATACAGCACAAATTTTACGAGCAGTCTAACTAGCATTTTTACATTTTTTCAAATAAAAGAGAATAATTGATGAAATTGAATCTTTTGGTTCCCCATTCTTAGCACGGTTTTAAAACAAAAATTATGCCACCACCCAAACAAGAATTATGTAACGCAAGCAGAACATATTCATGTGTATAATATTGAAATGATTGTAAAAGATACTGTGCATTTATTTGCTACAAACAATGTAATAATTCTTTGTCTCTCATCAATAATATTTAAATAAGTATCATTTATATATTTCATAAATAATATAGTACACGCAAACATGCTATCTAAACAATGAATATTCAAAATTTTAAATAATTACAGTTACTTATTTTTCTAAATGAACTCACAGTAACGCAACATATCATGCCTATTTCATTAACTGATTTCAAAGGGAATTCGTACTTCATTAAAACTCATTACGCCTTGTTAACCAATTACTCTTCATTACTGTATTCATTTCTATACCCGATTTTATTTTTCCGTTATAAATGTGGTATGCAATTACATTTTCAATCCAGCGTTATTAATGAAGTATTTCAGATTGCTAGCGGGGGAACAGGCATCCCTAACTGAGATTGAAATATTTAAATTAAGGTCATTCAGCATTAATTTTCAGTTACTTTCACCCCTTTGCTAAATCTAGAACAAATAAGTGGAAGTTTTATCGAACTCACACTATCTCAAGGAATATTTTCTTCTGTAATTGCATAGGAATATGCAATGGAGTTTCTTCTCAGATACTTTTAGCTTGTTTCACTAGAATAGATTCGAATAAATTTCCCACATGTTTTGAGTTCAACTTTGTTTCGAAAAGTTAAAATTTTATTTAATGCTGTGCAATATATGAGGTGTCTCAAATTAAGCTACACATATCCGAGCCGAGCGTGCCAAAAACAAAAAATTACAGAAAGTTATTACAATTGGTGAGTATTATAAGAATATAATGGGATTTCTTTTAGAAAAATTAGTTCCGAAAACCACCAATAGAGAGCGTATAATACCTTTATAGAGAATATGTAACAAACAAAACAAAAGTTTTCAATCTAATGAGGATAAAGTTTATTCAAAATTATGTCTATGTTCAATGGTCGATTGAAATCTATGTCACTTTTCTGATGTCATGATGATGAATCATCAGCCATCATTTTCTACTCATTTGATTTTTCATACACAAATTTTATATATAGCTTCATTGTGATAAGGCTCTCCCTGATTAGTTTTGGGGCTTCATTGGTTAAGTATAAAGGGGGGAACGGGGGCTAATCCCTCCTTAATTTAGGTAAAGGGATTTTGGGTTTATTGGTTACGTACAAAGGGGGAACGGGGGGGGGGGCTTATCCCACCTTAATTGAAATAAATGGGTTTTTCATGCAAAATTATCTGGTTTGCTTCAAATTTTGTTTATAGGTTCATTGTGATAAGGCGCTTAACTAATTAGTTTTGGGGGTTCATTGGTCAGGTCTAAAGGAAGGAACGGAGGGCTAATCCCCCCCCCCTTAATTTAGATAAAAGGATTTTTCATGCAGAATTATACGATTTGCTTGAAATTTTGTATATAGGTTCATTGTGATAATGCGCTTCCCTGATTAGTTTTGAGGGTTCATTGGTTAAGTATTAAAGGAGAACAGGGAGCTAATCCCCCTTAATTTATTTTCGATTTCATTATTTTTCGTGGGCATTATTCTTTGAAATAAGATTATAATTTACAATTAGTGTGAATAGACTGTGAGCTTAATGCCATCAGTTAAATTGGGCACTTTTCTTTTAATTATTTATATCTGAACGCATTTTTACATATGTTCGGCAGCACACATTTGTACGACATACTTGCTATTTTTGATTTTTCAGAATAATAAAAGTTAGTAAATATTAAAACTTATGCCTTTTACATTAAAATATACAGGGTGTTCCAAAAGTCCTTGACACATTTTAAAATTCAATAAAAGATCAATCAATTGACGTACGAGAATGTGGTTTGGACGAAAATCTTCTTATGATCTGAAATTTTGTTTGAGCAAATATAAAAAAAAAAAAATAGTTCCAAAAAATTTTCATAGACGGTGCTGCTTCTGTAACGTTATCGAATAGGTAGAATGTCTTACATAACAATGGCGAAAGACGCACAATGCGTATGACAGCTGTTGTCCAAACTATAGCACCCCACATTCCAGAACTTTACAATACTCACCCTCCTAAGTTCGATTAGACGAGTGAGGATGCATAGACGATTATTGTTAACTTCTGGAATGTGGGCTGCCATAGTTTGGACAAATACTGTGCATATGCATTGTGCGTCTTTCGCCATTGTTATGTATAAAGACATTCTCTCTATTTGATAACTTTCCAGAAGCAACGCCATTTATGAAAAATTCTTGAAACTAATTTGTTTATTTGCTTAAACAAATTTTCAGATCATACGAAGCATATTCTTCCAAACCGCACTCTAGTACGCCAATTGCTTGATCTTTTATTAAATTTTAAAATGTGTCAAGGACTTTTGGGACACCCTGTATTTGTTTTGAAATTTTCCGGTGATTAACTTTAGTTTTTTCGGTAGGCAGCTTTGAAATTTCTGATGTTTTATTTATTTATTTCTCTATTATTATACAAATTTCATTCTATGCGATGGTAATATAATATATATATATATATATATATATTTTTTTTGTAATGTGGCCTGCGGCTTTTTATACAATTGCTAATTTGGCCCTCAGAAATAAACGAGCTTGACATATTACCTGCTGTAAACGAACTGTAAATGCTACTTATTCAAAACTCCGGCGGAAGCATGTTGCAGTCCACCTCAGTGATTGATATCAGCCTCATTATGTTTGAAATGCAGTACCATCAATAAAACTCACCGCAAACGAATATTACATGCATATCATAATGTTACGAAACACTTTTGTGTAGTCATGTTAACAAACTATAAATGCAACACACTTTGTTTTCAATACCGAGCATTCAATATTAAGCCTCAGTAACATACAAAAATTACATGAAAAATCGAGTAATATATGTACGTGATTTAGAGTACTGACAGTCAGACAAATATAATTCGTAGAAGCTTTTCAACTATGTGGGAAAGTGTTGAAAAATCATTTTAAAACATGTTTTTGCCTTGTCCCCGACTGACGATTTTTTTAAATTTTGCATTTATATCAAACTTAATGTACCAGTTTTCAATAAAAAAATCTAATTTTATTTTGTTTGTAAAAGCGAACGCATTGCAAATTTTAAATAGGTCAGTGGCTAGGGAATTATATAAGATTTTATTTTTAAAAAGAATCGATTCATCCGTTGCCAAGATATTTTGGTCACCTACTTAAAAAATATGGTTTCGAAAACATAACGTTAATACTTTTGAAACTACTACCGCCCACTTGTTAAGTATGCTACAAGAATTTTTATAAATTCTATATGTGATTAAATATTTAAAAATGGCTTCGAGAGAACATATATGAATTGTTAGACATTTTGAAAATGCAATAAATAAATAAAGAACGAAAAATAAAAATAAAATGCATTTTTTGAAGCCAAAAAACTCTCTTCACACCTTAATGAACCCGAACGTATTAATTTCAGTCTTAGGAATATTAATTTTACAGAAAATGTCATACTTCGATTGAAATAATAGCTAATTCTAAGAAAAAAATTCCGCCCTATTTGGAATAGTGTCGAAAGATCTATAATATAAAAAGAAATTTTGTTCATCTAATAAAATTATAAATGTGATTTATTTTTATGTCCTGCCTTTGATATGAAATTTATTGCATGTTATTCTTGTGGAGAATCATAAAAGAGGTATGATAAAATATCAATTGTCATTAAAGGAAAATTTATGTATTTAATAGAAATTCAACCTTCATAGCAAAACATATCATGTTAGAAGATAGATTTATTCTTCTTATAACAAAGGAATTTTTTGAATATGTATATTGTATTATTTAAACAAAGATCTCAACAAAATGAGAAAAACCTGAATTTAACCCCTTTCACGATCAATTTATCCCAGGTTTGAGGGAGGGATGTAATTTTGTTTATGTTTATTCTCATAAGAAAATATTGTAAAACATGATAGCACAACTGATGCACAATTTTATTTGAAAAAGGTAGAAAAGAAGATTGAAGAACAACCATATTGTTTCACAACTGTAGCAAAATGGCCATGTTAGGAAACTGCATGTTACTAATGATGAAGCTATATACGTAGATATTCAACGTAAAAATATGTAATAAAAAGGACTCCGTGTTGAAAATTGGTTTAGTGGTTTGAGAATACCATTCGTAATTGTTTAGGTTTATATACTGCTGGTCAGATGAATTAGTATCCATAAAATTGTGTAAGAAACAACTATATATGACTGAAAATGGGATACTTGATTGTTTGCATGAAAGAAGTGTTAAAAAATTAAAAAAAGAAAACTGCCCAGTTAAACTGAGGGCATTGAGCTCACAGGCTATTCACACTAATTGTATATTATACTCATATTTCAAAGAATTTGAAATAAGCCCCTTGAAAAATAAAGAAATCGACAATATATTAAGGGGGGGTTATCCCCCCGTTACCCCCTCATAGTTAACTAATGAACCCCTTAAACTAATCAGGAGAGCCTCTTATTACAATGAATATATATATACAAAATTTGAAGAAAATCGGATAATGCTGCATGAAAAACCCATTTATCTAAATTAAGGGGGATTAGCCCCCCCCTTCCCCCTTTATACTTAACCAATAAACCCCAAAACTATTCAGAGAAGCGCATTATCACAATGAACCTATATACAAAATTTGAAGAAAATCGGTTAATTCTGCTTGAAAAACGCAT
The DNA here is from genome assembly GCA_963931845.1 of Maratus michaelseni. Lineage (NCBI taxonomy): Eukaryota > Metazoa > Arthropoda > Arachnida > Araneae > Salticidae > Maratus > Maratus michaelseni. The sequence continues at coordinate 225,471,110 of OZ007589.1, read as the reverse complement.
TTATATAAATTAAGGGGGGATTGGCCCCCGTCCGCCCCTTTATACTTAATCAATCAATCCCGAAAACGAATCAGGGAAGCGTCTTAACCCAATGAACCTATAAACAAATTTTGAAGCAAATGGGATAATTCTGCATGAAAAACCCATTTATATAAATTAAGGGGGGGGTTAGCACCCCCTGTCCCCCCCCCCTTTATACTTAACCAATCAATCCCGAAAACTAATCAGGGAAGCGTCTTAACCCAATGAACATATAAACAAATTTTGAAGCAAATGGGATAATTCTGCATGAAAAACCCATTTATATAAATTAAGGGGGGGGATTAGCCCCCCCATTCCCCCCCTTTTATACTTAATCAGTCAATCCCAAAAACTAATCAGGGAAGCGTCTTAACCCAATGAACCTATAAACAAATTTTGAAGTAAATGGGATAATTCAGCATGAAAAACCCATTTATATAAATTAAGGGGGATTAGCCCCCCCCCGTTCCCCCCTTTTATACTTAATCAGTCAATCCCGAAAACTAATCAGGGAAGCGTCTTAACCCAATGAACTTATAAACAAATTTTGAAGCAAATGAGATAATTCTGAATGAAAAACCCATTTATATAAATTAAGGGGGGGATTAGCCCCCCGTTCCCCCCCTTTATACTCAACCAATCAATCCCGAAAACTAATCAAGGAAGCGCCTTAACACAGTGAACCTATAAACAAAATTTGAAGGAAAAAGGAATAATTCTGCAGGGAAAACCCATTTATATAAATTAAGGGGGGGATTAGCCCCCCCTTTTCCCCCCCCCTTTATACTTAACCAATCAATCTCAAAAACTAATCAGGGAAGCGCCTTAACGCAGTGAACCTATAAACAAAGTTTGAAGGAAAACGGAATAATTCTGCATGAAAAACCCATTTATATAAATAAAGGGGGGGGATTAGCCCCCCCCATTCCCCCTTTTATACTTAACCAATCAATCCCGAAAACTAATCAGGGAAGCGCCTTAACACAGTGAACCTACAAAAAAAATTTGAAGGAAAATTGAATAATTCTGTATTAAAACACCATTTATATAAATTAGAGGGGATTAGCCCCCCCTGTTTCCCCCTTTATATTTAACCAATCAATCCCGAAAACTAATCAGGGAAGCGCCTTAACACAGTCAACCTATAAACAAAATTTGAAGGAAAACGGAATAATTCTGTATTAAAACCCTATTTATATAAATTAGGGGGGGATTAGCCCCCCTGTTCCCCCCTTTATATTTAACCAATCAATCCCGAAAACTAATCAGGGAAGCGCCTTAACACAGTCAACCTATAAACAAAATTTGAAGGAAATCCGATATTTCTATGAAGAGTTATCGCGTTACGTACGTACATACGTACATACATACATACATACATACATACAGAACCGGCGGCACATAAGCTCTCAGGCTTTGATAGCCTGTGAGCTAAAAACTTGTTATTCTTGTGATGCAATGTAAAAAAATATATATAAATATATGAAATATTGGTATGAATTTGTTATACAACTTTGTAATATATTCTTATTAACATAAAGTATTATATCATTAAATGCAGTGGTATTTATTGTTATATTTATATTATGCGTGCACACTATTTTCGCGCCTCATGAGTTTGTCTAGAATCTTACCGAAACTAACTACAACTTGGCATAATCGTAATTGTGGAGACGGCTAAAACAAAAACGTATCTGTTGTTGTTGCTGTTCGCGAGTCAGAGAAAGTGCCAAGGCACTTGTCTGAAAGAAGGGGTGCCAGAGCCTCAAGAGAGGTTGGACTTCTAGAGCTGGTCTCCTAATTTTGAATCAATTCCAGATGAGAGACCTGCACCTGGATCGGCACCCCCAGAGGTAACGCTTATACTAAACTTGGAGGACATTGGAGCCACGAACAGATTTTATGTGCACCAGCTCCCATTAACGTACGCGGTCCCACAGCAGCGGCAGTCGAGAGAGGTTGTCACCCTCCCAAACAGTGACCTTGGTCGATGCTGTTTAGCTTTCGGTGATCTTACGGGAACCGATCTTAACCGTCCGCGCCACTGCGGGACAAACGTATCTGATAAACAAATGGAAGCGTTTTCTACAATTTCCACATTTATAACTGAATATTTTTAAATCATTCTTCTTTTTTAGGATATCAAAGTGTAAGCGAACGAAATAATTTCGCACTCTTTCAATTTCTGTGGTACTTTTCTTATAAGGATACTTTCAATTTTGAAACCTGTAAGGATCACGTTATTATATCTTTTACAGCCTTAAAAAATCCCCCGCAACACAATTCGGAAATTTTTCATTAACTTAAGCAGGAGCCTTTGATCTCACATATAGAATGAAAATATTAACAATAATAATAATAATAATAATAATAATATTTATATTAAAAATATCGAAATGAGTGCGATAAATTTTTAGAGAAAGATTCCATCGGTTTAACATGAATTTGAGGATTTCGTACGCCGATTGGTGTAGACTAAGTTGATAAGTTGTGAAAGCATTGGGATTTTGTGGGCTGGGTTTCGGGTAAATGTTTATAGGTAAAGAGAAAGTGGTGTAATAAATATATTTATTTTCTGTACAAAACTTTCCAAAAATTAAAAAAAATAAAACAAGACCATAACAGCAAAAATTTAATGATGATATGTTTTAAATTATTGATCTACGCATACAGAAGCTTCTCTCTTCAAGCTGGCAAAAATAGCGTGTTTCTTGATTCTCTTTTGGACGGTGCAAACACAGCAAGCCTTAGCTGGTCGTGTTTTGTTTTTGTGGAAAATAAGCTCTTCAAATAATAAAATTGAGTTTGTTTCGCTTTTTATCTGTTTGTATCAAATTATAAATTAGATCAATATTTATCTCATTTTTAATGTTTTAAATATTTATAATTGATTAAGAAAAATATCATTTATTATTATTAAAATAATAAAATAAAAATATGTATGCTAAACGAGATTACAGTACGCTTAAATGCTTACAAAAGCCGCCTTTTAATAAACAGATCCCTAGTTTCCTACCACGCAATCGGTGATATTCTCAAAATCAATAATGATTTCTTTTTTTTAAGTTTTATTTTTAAATATTATTATAATTGATCTTCAGAATGTTGCCGAACCCGCTGTGTGTATGAAACCAGTATATTTGTTTATTAAAAAGGTTTTATAAGCCTTTAAGTGTAAGAAAAAAGTCGTAAAAAAACTATTGTATGTCAGTAAACATACAAATTAAATTCATAATTGCAACCAGGATTTATCTTTCCTACTCATCCGAAAGCTAATTATAACTAGATAAGTGTTGATGAATATTATTTGTCTCAGAATATATATTTATATATATATATTCCACCAAAAAATGTACTTTGTCTTAACTAGCAACTCACCCTCACCAATCAAGAGAACACAAAATACAACTTAAACTAAAAAAATACAAAAATAAATTCATGGAAAACTAAATAAAAAACAGGCTGCGGCCTCGTCGCAGTAGGTTAAATGAGAAAAGGCAGCCAAACACTCTAAAGAAACAATACTTATTTGTGGCAGTGGGTTTCGGTCAGAACGCTGCGTAGCAAAACCAATATGTGCAAAAACAAATTTGAAGGCTGCATAACAGATTCTCCCCCACCGGACCCTATGCCACAATATTAAAAGAATTCTTCACCCGGAGCACAACACTGAATCAGCTACAGATGAAATAAATGTTCCTTGAAAAATCACACACACCACCAAATCAGCCACTATGCCACTTTAAGAAAAGTAAAACAAAATAAACAAGCCAAAATTTATATTCCAACACCCAATCCAAGTTCGTTCCAGGTTGGATGTCAATAAACGCAGCCAAATCATAAAACCGACCTTGTTAAAGCTTTAGGAAATACGAGTCGTTTACTGTCGAATAAAGGCAGAAAAATCTGAATATATTTTTTTATAGCTTCAAGAGGAATATTGTTTTTGTAATTACTTATACAATAAAATAAATCCTTATGAAACAGGTTTTTACCTGTACTAATTCTGAAAAAACGGTATATTTGACTAAAAATAATATTTATGTACATACGTTTATGAACACTAGAAGACTAACGAACAAGTTGATTCACTTTTAACGGCAAACTAGTACGTTTATCGTAAACTGAAATCTGCAGTGTAATCTCAATTAAAATTTTAAGATCAAGATAATCAGCGAACTTATTATCATCATTAGTTTTCTTCAATACTAGAGAATCAGGAGAAATTTCTTGAGAAATTTCTTCAAAATCACCATCACTGTTTAAAACAATCAAATGATCGATGTACCTGTAAGCCATGAAACGAACGTCAGCTGTATTAATATTATATTTAATATCATAATAAAATAAAAATAGATTAGCAGCTATAGATGAGTAACTTGTATACATCCTAATTACATTAATTTGCAATAAACATAATTGTTAAAAAGACAAAAACGACATAATTTGTAAAACAAAATAGAGTCAAAATCCATAACATCCAAAACCAACTCATTGTTTTTATTACTAGTTTTTATAATTAATATATATATATATATATATATATATATATATATTGTATTTCAGATGTTACCATTAAATATTTGTACAATATCTTTCTGTTATCTGATTTGTGAGTGAAATGTATTCTGTTATAATTCAGGCTCAATATTTAATTCCAATATTACAAGAAAAATATGCCTTGTTCGAATAATTTTCCGCCACTTAAAAATAAAATAAAACAAAATAGAATAATGTTGGAACAAAACAACATTTGTTTATAATAAAATGCAATCTGTCCTTGACAAGTAACCAGAATATTAGTAATATATTACTTTGTTTAATTCTTATTAACATATAATAAACAAAATACAAATAAGAAACTGTACTTATAAATAGCAATTTATACATGAACAAAATAATTGCATATTGTTCACTTACCGAAACAAACATGATTAAACACAATGCAGAATACTACTTCATTAATTGAATTCAAAGGGAGTTTGTAGTTTACTAAAACTCATTACAGCTTGTTAGACAATTACACTTCATTACTCTATACATTTGGATACGGCATTTTTCCATTACAAATCTGGTGTACAATTACATTTTCGATGATCAGCTCTAATAATGAAAGAGTTGAGATTGCTAGTACGGGAAGGTGTACTACTAATTTAAACACAAATAGTTTTAAATTAAAGTTGTTCACAAACAGATTTAGATTACTTCTACCTCTATGACAAACGTAAAACGAATGAAAGGAAATATTATCTAACGTATGCTGTGTTAAGAAATGAATTTCTCTCTAATCAGATTAGAGTACGAAATGCAATTTTCCATGAAATACTGCTTACTTGTTTTAAGGATATATATTTTGAATCTTAGCATTTAAGATAAGAACAAAATTAGGCAACAAATATATACATATATTAATTACAACTTGAAAATATAAGGTTATTTTCTCTTACAATCCGCTTAAAGATGTTTGACAGCTGGACAAAAATGTATAAAATTATATAGAAAAATAATGCCTTATGATAATAACTCAATAACTCAATAAACATTAAAAAAAGTTAATGTTTAATTGTTTTCAGTCACAAGTGAAAAGTAATCAGTTGTGTTAATTTTCAAAATCTTCGAAGATAAAATTGCTAAATAACTTTCAAAATCCAGAAAGTGAGCAATGCTTTCCCCTCCACCCTCTTGCTGGCGCCGATGATAGAAAGTAATATGATCTACACCCATATATAAATATAGGGGTATTTACTGGGAATTCAAAAATTTTGTGGCGTCATCGGAGAAAGAATAAACATATATAGTTGACGCTGTAGTGCTATATATCTGAGATTTATGTTACAAAACGAAAAGTATTTGAAGTGATATTGAACGTGCGACTGCATAAATTCAGAAATACAGAATGGACATAAATTAGTTAGACTAAAAGAATGGTTTATTATCTCAGCCAACGAAAGAGAATGCGCAATACTTCCACCCTTCTTGGGTGTCACATGATCGAAATAGGGTTTTCCACCAATTATGATTGCCATGTGATAAAAATAGGCAGAAAAGCAGACGAGATCGGTGGAGTATCGTAGTCTGTCTCTTCCATTGAATGCTTATTTATAAATACAAACATGAAATTACACATGATCATAAGATAATGAAGCACACAAAGTTTTTTGATTATACGACATAATCAAAAGGTGGGAGGATGTTAAACCTATTGTCCATGTTTTATTTATTTCCTATTTTATCCTCTCATCTTTTATTCTCGTGATGCATTTTTTGTACTATGTAACGTGAATTAGAATTTGTTTACTACTGTTTTAAATATTTTCATGGAATAAGGTAGAAATTTCTACTGCTGAATAAATTATGAGTATTTTGAAAGCTTAAGAGGTTAATTGACTTCTTTCTGTATGCTTTAAGTTATTAATTGGCGTCCGCATTATCTTTTAGAAAGCTGAGGTGTTAAAATAACATCTTTTTGAAAGCTTTAACTAACATTTTGGCGTCTGCGACAGGATAAGATTTATTGAAGCAAGATGTTTCAAGCAGTAAAAGGTTTTAAAAAAAGCCGATTTAAAGTTTGTAGTAGAAGAACTTGGTGAAACAATTCCGCAAGATTATACGATTGGAACCCTAAAAGAAATAATTTTGAATAGTAAGGAATATAAGCAGGATCCGGATTTTGTACAAGAAATTTTATCAACAGCCATTGCTGAAAGAAAAGAAAAAGATGCTGAGAAGAAGTTAGAATTAGAGTTTGAAAAGAAGTTACAATTAGAAAAGGAAAAGGAGAAGTTACAATTAGAAAAGCAGAAGGAGAAGTTACAATTAGAAATGGAGAAGGAGAAGTTACAATTAGAAAAGGAGAAGGAGGAGTTACAATTAGAGAAGAAGTTGGATCAAGAAGTGCAGTTGAAAAAATTGGAATTAGACCATCAATTAGAATTAGCAAAAATCTAGTCACAAGGGCAAATTCAAGGTGAGTACATTTCAACTATTAATGAAACTAATGATTCTAAACGAAAATTTACGTTACCTAGGTTAGAATTTCGTCAATTTGATGGGGATATAAAAGAGTGGCTACCATTCTGGAGTCAATTTGAACAGATTCATACTGATGAGAATATTGTGCCCGAAAATAAACTACAGTATTTGATTCAAGCAACAGTAGCTGGATCTAGAGCGAGAGAAGTTGTAGATAGTTTTCCGCCAACTGGCGCTAACTATGCCAAAGCTATAGAGAGTCTTCAGGCTCGTTTTGGTCGGGAAGATCTTTTAATTGAAGTATATGTTAGAGAATTATTGAAGTTAATCATATCAGTACAGTCAAAAGAAAAGTTTTATTTTACGTCATTGTATGATAAACTTGAATCGTATTTAAGAGCTCTTGAGACATTGGGAGTTACAACAGATAAATGCGCCTCAATATTATATCCAATCATAGAATCTTGTTTTACGGCTGAATTTTTAAAATCGTGGAACAGAATCTATACGTCTTCTGCTATTTCCTATCCGAAAGAACGCCTAAATAATTTAATGAGGTTCATCAAAAGTGAAGTTGAAGGCGATGAAAGAATAAATTTGGCAGTGGCAGGTTTTGGCTTCGCGAAAAAAGATGATGATAGAAACTTTAGAAAAAGGAAAGGTTACACCGATCTTTCTAAACATTTACCAACTGCTGCTACTCTATTAACAACTTCTCTAAAGCTAGACTTAAGAAAAAATTGCGTTTTTTGTAACGGAAGACATCTGAGTTCAGAATGTTTCTCAGCACGTAAGATGAGTTTTACTGAGAAGCAGAATATATTGAAAGACAAAAGGTGTTTTTTTTATGTTTGGCGTCAGGCCACACAACGAAACAATGTAAAGCCATCCTGAAGTGTTTCTTTTGTGATAAAAAACATGCATCTGTGTGTGTCAAATGCTCGATAAAAACAAATTAAATGAAAGGAAAGGGGAAGAAAAATCGTCTGGATATGAAGTAAATATGGCTAATGTCAGTAGAGGAAATGAAGTAAATATGACCAATGTCAGTAGAAATCCCAAGGTCTTTCTTCAGACACTCAAAGCAAAAATCACTTCAGATAACAAAAAGAAAGTTGTTCGACTGATTTTAGACTCAGGTTCACAGAGATCGTATATTTTAAAACATTTAGCCGAAGAAATGAAGTATTTACCTCTTCGAGAAGAAAAAGTCACTCATTCCCTTTTTAGCGGAGTCATAACAAAGGAATATAATCATAACTACTACAAGATAAGATTAAGCGATTTGAAAGAAAATTTTAAATGCAATTTTGAGGTTTTGGAACAAAACATTATCTGCGAAAATGTTATGCCTGTAGGGAAATGATCCTGGTATAAAGAATTATCGGAAAAAGGCATCACTCTGACGGATATTGGTGAGACTCCTGAATCTATTCAAGTATTGATTGGAGCCGATGTAATTGGAAAATTATTGACAAGTCGTAGAGAAATGTGACCGTCTGGACTAGTAGCACTGGAAACACATTTAGGATGGACCTTAATGGGAAAAGTGCCTCAAGATAACGTCTCTAAAGAAAACTTAGCTTTAACAGTTACATCTATGTTCGTGAATGAAGCAGAGATTAGCGATTTATGGAAACTAGATTTACTTGGAATAAATGATCCAATTGAAAAACAATCTAAAATGGAGATTGATCGTTAGGTAAAAGGGCATTTTTTACAGACAGTAGAAATGAATGAGGATAATCGTTATGAAATTTCTTTGCCATGGGTGGAAGATATACCACCTTTACCCGATAATTTGAGTTTAGCCAAGAAAAGATTAATTAATGTTACAAACAAGTTGCTTACCAATACCCTTTATCAAAAATATGAACAAGTGCTTTTAGGCTGGCTTGATGATAAAATTATTGAGGAAATTCTTGAGTCTGTAAAGTATCTTTACGGAAACTATTTGCCTCATCGACCAGTAATAAAAGAAAGCAGTACAACTCCCATTCGTCCAGTGTTCGACGCATAAGCTAGAATACAGAACCATCCATCTCTGAATCAGTGTTTACATTCTGGACCAAATGTCATTGAATTAATTCCTGACATTCTCTTACGTTTTAGAGAAAATAAATTTGGCGTTGTAGCTGATATCAGGAAAGCATTTTTACAAATCGCTGTACGGAAAGAAGATCGGGACTTTTTGCGTTTCTTGTGGTGGAACGATCCAGAAGAGAGAAATATTAAAATGTTTTGACATGCTAGAGTCGTGTTTGGAGTCAAAAGTACCCCATTTCTTCTTGCTTCCGTCATAGAATATCACATAAAAAACGATGAAGAATACGATCCACATCTTAAACAGCAATTGCTGAGAAGCTTTTATGTTGACAATGTCGTTGCTAGTGTCCATACGTAAAAAGAATTAGAAAAGTTTATTGCTGATTCTAAGTGTCTTATGGCTAAAGGTGGATTTGATTTGAGTGGATGGGAACATACAGAAGAAAGAAAAAATAGTGAAAATGGTGAAGAAACTGCTGTACTGGGATTACAATGGAACAGATTTCTAGACGTTTTGAAGGTTAATGTAAGCTGGACGAAAGATATAAATTTAGAAAAAATAACTAAACGAATCATGCTATCAGTTGCACATAAAGTTTTTGATCCTATTGGTTTTGCATCTCCTGTTATGATTTGTCCCAAGATGATGTTGCAGAAAACATGGAAAGAAGGTATCGCCTGGGATGAAGAAAGTGATTTAAAATAAGTGCATAAAATAATAAATATGCATAAAATAAGTCTAAAATAAATTGCAAGTGATCTAAAATATGAGTTTATTGAATGGTTTCGTGAATTGAATATTTTACAAGAAATTCAGATTCCAAGATATATTCAGTTCATCCCAGATAATGTAAAAGATAGTACTCTTCACACATTTTGTGATGCAAGTCAATATGCGTATGCTGCTGTTATATTTTTGAGGATAGCAAGTAAAGATCATGTTGAATTATTCCTTCTTGCTTCGAAATCCCGCATAGGTCCTTTAAAATGCGCAACCATACCTAGAATGGAACTTTTAGCTGCTTTGATTGGTGCCAGATTGGCTAAATCAGTAATTGACGCATTGGGCTGGGAAGATATGGAAATATATTTTTGGATCGATTCCACGACGGTTCTTGCATGGATATCCAGAAAAGAACTGGTCTGTCTTTGTTAGAAACAGAGTTCAAGAAATCAAAAATTTGAGTGATCCTGTTTTATGGAAACATATACCTGGTGAAATGAATCCAGCAGATCTGCCATCTAGAGGCTGTAAAGCAAAGAAGCTGGTATCTCTCAAATGGTGGGAGGGTCCATCTTGGTTTCGAAATCCTGAAGAATATTATAAATATATGAATTTCACATGTCAAAACATAAATGAAGAAGAAATTGAAAAAGAGAAATTGAAGTCTACAAAATTACTGGTTAATGTTGATGAAAGTCCCGAGAAAACCTGGTACTACCGGTATTTTTCTAGTTATGAAAAAATCGTGCGTCTTGTTGGTTGGATACTACGTTTCAGACATAATTCTTCTAATCCAAAAGAACAAATTAGAGGAGAATTGACAAGTCATGAATTTAAGAAAGCGTAAACGAAGATAATTTGGATGATACAACAGGAATGTTTTTCCCATGAAAGCGATGAGAGATTGAAAATTCTTGAGACGTTTAAAGATCAACAAGAAATAATACGTGTAAAGACTAAAATTATGTATAGACAAGACAATATGGATTTCCTCACACCTATGGTTGTTCCTTCAAATCATGAAGTTACCAAGCGATTAATTTTACATTTTCACCTCAAAAATTGTCATGCAGGTCCTCAGATTCTTTTAAATTTGCTCAGAGAAAAATACTGGATTCTGAATGGAAGAAGAACTGTGACTTCTGTTTTATCCAAATGCACCATTTGTAAAAGATTTAATTCTAAGACTTTGGAATCTTCTCCTGTTTCTCTACCAGAAACTCGAGTAAAAGATGCAGCAGTATTTCAAATTATCGGTCTTGATATGGCTGGCCCTCTATTTCTTAAAAATAATCAAAAGAGTTGGATTATCATATTTACATGCGCTATCTACAGAGCTGTACATTTTGAAATTGTTACTTCAGCATCTACGGAGGCTTTTTTGATGGCTCTAAGAAGATTTGTATCACGTAGAGGAAGATGTTCTATTATATATTGCGACAATGGTCCGAATTTTATTGGTGCAGCTAATTTTTTGAAAAGATTGAATTGGAGTCGCATAGTGAAGTATGGAGCAACCAATTGAATTGAATGGAAATTCAACCCACCGACTGCTGCATGGTGGGGCGGATGGTGGGAGAGACTGATCAGAGTGATGAAAGATCTATTAAAAAGAGTCTTAGGACAAGCCTGTTTGAACTATGAAGAGATGATAACGGTATTGGCTGATTGTGAAAGTATTATAAATTCTCGACCACTAACTTACATGTCAGAGAAATAATCTATCAAACCCATATCTCCAGACATGTTTTTGAAAGACATTCATGAGTGTGATTTACCAGACGTTGATGCAATCGAGGAAAACTCTCTCACTAGGAGACTTAAATATAGGCAAGAACTGCAAAAGGATCTAAGAAATCGATTTAGATCAGAATATTTAGGTCTACTTATCCAACGGCCGATCGGGAGATGATTCCAACGTTCAGTGGCTGTAGGAGAGAGCAGATAACAAGGGTGGGAGTCTTGGTGGGAGCAGATAACAAGAAAAGAATTAAATGGCCATTAGGACTTGTTACAGAGCTCATACCTGGTAAAGATGGAAAAGTTCGGCATTTAAAGTTACAAACATGTCATTCGCAAATACTTCGGCCTGTTCAAAGAATTTATCCTCTAGAAGTGTCATCGAGTGATTGTACCAAAATTAATTTTCCTAAACCAACTTTGAATGAAACTGAGGTTGAGCCTTCAAAGGACGAATCACAAGTTAAAAAGACTAGATCTGGTAGAATGATAAAAATGCCAGAGAGACTCGATTTATAATGTTCATGTAAATGTATTTATTTAATGTGAAGTTTTGATTATACGATATAATCAAAAGGTGGGAGGATGTTAAACCATTTTTTATTTATTTCCTTTTTTATCCTCTCATCTTTTATTCTCGTGATGCATTTTTTGTAATATGTAACGTGAATGAGAATTTGTTTACTACTGTTTTAAATATTTTCATGGAATAAGGTAGAAATTTCTACTGCTGAATAAATTATGAGTATTTTGAAAGCTTAAGAGGTTAATTGACTTCTTTCTGTATGCTTTAAGTTATTAATTGGCGTCCGCATTATCTTTTAGAAAGCTGAGGTGTTAAAATAACATCTTTTTGAAAGCTTTAACTAACAAGTTTATATTTTCTGTAAATGTTCGACATGGTTGCCCTTCGTTACTTTCCAAATGTGCCATTGGTAAATTATGCTGTATGGTTGTGAGCACGATCCCATTGATCAAACCAAATGCAGTTGTTGATTTTAATGTAAGGATGGATTTCGAAAGAGGCGCACTGTAAACCTGGTATTTAACAATACTCTATACACTGCAAACTAGGGGTGAAAGATCTGGTGAACGTAGTTTCCATGGAAAAAAACTTCCATGACCTATTCAAGCTGGAACTTTAGCGCTATCCGTAGCCATCAATTCACAAACCCGGGGTATAACACTACTAATCAATCATTGAACTGGTACCTTACAATTAATTTTTAGTAAATTATTCAGTTACAAAATACCGCCCTACCCATTCTCCTCCCCACGTACACAAAAAAATATGATTTATAATGATTTGTCCTGCAGATTATCATAACTACATAAAAGTATTAAGAAAGTGGTGTACAACATTTGTGAATTCTCATAAACATTCGCATATTTATTTGTAGGAATTTTAACGAACTAGAAATAGTTAGTTGAAAGATCTTGATAAAAACATAAAAAAAAATAGAATCAATTGTACATGGCATGAAATATTACAAGCCCAATGGGAAAATATACAAATAAGTGCTGAAATTTCACCTAAAAATTTATTGTTTCAAGACGTCATTTTTAGGTGATTTCCTTGTCCTCCAACTGTTCATATTTCAAATTGCTAAAGTTTTCCCACTAGTGATTTTCTGATGATAACCAATATTTGAATTTAGTTCTAAATTTCAGAATTTAGCCATTTTTTAGAAAAACTTATCCGTAAAAATCTTTCAAAAGACCGGAGCATTTTCTTAACAAGCACTTTAATTGAACATTTGGTATCATTTGAGCCCTTTCTTAATCGCTTCTTCCAACAGAACCCATTTTTGGTTTTCTTAATACTTTTAGATTTTCAGACATTTTTTTTTTAGTTTATTGATGTTATACCATGAAGATGATTTGAATCTGCTAAATTATCTCAGCAAGATGTTGATTATATTGTATTAAAATCAATGTAGTACTCATATTTCCTGAGAACCCCATCAAAGCCGCCACGAGATTATACGGAGATACTTAGATTTAAAGTTTAAAATACTGTTAACGGGATTTAGAAATGACTGCTGTGGAACGTATAAATTTAGCCTACACTACTCTGACTTAATTGCACTTTAATCTTCATAATTAATTCTCAAGATATGAAAAAATGCAAAATTATTATATCTAAAACTAACTTATATACCAGCATTCTGGCGGGTTGCACAAACGATATCCAAAATGAATTTCGATGTCGAACGCTACTGTCGCTGAAAATAACTGATTCGCTTACAAATTCAACAGAGTGTGTAAATGTCACTAAATACTAGGAACGTGGTTGCCACAGATCCTTACTGAACTAAAGCTAAACTACATTCTTATCAATGATGGCAGATTTTCTCAGCTAACTCTAGACACCAAATACCACAATAAGACACGTGACAAGCTTCCAATCCCGAAAGGCGAGAGCAGAGGTCTCGTGTTTCTCACTGAAGCAGGTCTCGACTGAAGATCCGCCGATACCAAATTCCATTCACACTTTTATATCCCGTACATTGACCAGCATGCCTAAATTACCTTAAAACTACAGCGCAAACGACGAACTGAATATTCCGAGAGCCACAAACTCAATTGAAAAAATTGAAGAAAACGAAAAATAAAGGTCGCTTTCACACACACATTGGACTAAACGCTCGCCCTCACAAAAACAAGAGTTCCATTATAAGAGAGTAAGTAGCTAACCCTCTACAATTTTTAAACTCAATTAGATGAACAGAGACAGATTTATTTTCTTAAAAATGAATATGTCTGGTACTTTAGGGTTTCATTCATAAGACTTCTTTTAGAATTAATTACATTACGGTGTAAAACATGAATACATAAAATTAGTTTTGCGCAAAGAACAGCTACCAATCAAAATTAGTAATTTAATTCAACAAATAACGGAGGAGGAGTAAATAAGGAGAAGTAAAAGCAAGTAGACAGTATCTAATATAGTAGCATAATTCTAATAAAATAATAATAACACAAGCAAATAGTATAATAATTATATAAGAATATAATATTAGCATATAAGAATATAATATTAGTATAATAACAATATATTAGACTTTAATATTAGTATAATAATAGTATAAGTGAAAGCTAGTAGCGACTAAGGATACATTTCTCTCAAAAGAACACGTAATTATGAAAAATCTTTCATGACATCAGTGTAGTCAGATGAATCTGAGCTAAAAACATACATCAAACTGAAAGAAAGAAAATTATTCATTCTTAAAAATATATTAAATATTAAGTAATGCATATGAAAGATATCTTTCAAAATGTAAAACTATCGAAGAAATATAACTTTAAGCCTAATAATAAATTTAATTCTTCAGCTATGATGTTTTATGAAACCAAATCCTTTTTCTATTACATTTTGCATGTCAACTTAACAAAGTAGGAAATATGTATTTTAATCTCCTTGAGATTACAATTATTGACTGAATTTATGATTTCTCTGGAAATATCATTTAGTTTCTGATGGTAATTTATTCCCCTGTCATATTTACTATAATATTAAAAGTCTTGAAAGATCAGATGAAAATTTTCCGTCTAATGAAACCTAGAAGTGACATTTTATTTTATGTCCGCTCTTTGATTTAAAATTTATTGCATCTCATTCTTGTGAGAAATGATAAAAGAAGACTGTAAAAATATCAATTGCCCTTTAAGAAATACAATGTATTTCATTTAACAAAAAGGATACATTTATGTCAGAAAAAAAAATATCGTTGAAGATTTATATGTCAAATAAAAGAGAAAATGGATTAGTTCAGTGTATTTTAGAAACAATATTGCTATGCGATATGAAATAACAATCAATACACACATGACTGTATTGTATTTTATTAAAACACACACATTTATGGTTCTTTCTTATATTATAACATATATATGGGTCAAACTTGCTTTAATTATTTTTAAAGATTCTGATTAATGCTTCCAATCTAGTGAAGAACATACGTCGCCTTTCTTATAATGGTTTGACTTATAAAAAAATTGATAACGTGAAAAATTTGAATATCAAAATAATTTTATGAAGCTTTTATGAAAATGAATGCTTTATACTTCTTTCATTTATAGAATAGAACACAACATCAAAATTTCAAATAATAAAGTTTATACGCGGGCATTGTAAAACAGTAAATTTACTAAATATCTACAAACATAATAAGTAATTGCAGTATTACTCTGAGTGCCTCTGTAAACTAATAATAACTGCCATGCATTTCATCTTCAACAGAGATCATGCTATAGTAACTCTCAACCTATACCAATATCATGGAAATCCAATTATATTTATGAGAGTTAAAGCGCTTATAGACGGCAGGCATACAGATGATCAGAAGTTATAAATACTTTTCTAGTACGTTGGTAAGTATTCAAAACTCAAATAAACATTAATTATTACAGGAATTTTAGGCGGCAATAGAATTGGGAAAAGTCATCTGAAACACGGAACAACCAACTTTACATGAGAGTTATATATGAGCTAAATTTCTTTTCACAGCAATTGCGTTTTAGAAATTGTTCTGTTTCCGGTTAGAAGAGTAGTAATAGATAGAAATTATCCTCTTCTACCTAAAAATTTTATTTACAGCTTTTATAATGCGATACGTAGAAAACAATGCTTGTGCTCTAAATGAAAAGAATTGTTCTTCTTCGGCAATTAAAATAAAATGTGAAAGCCCTGATTTTACAATAGGTAAAGTCACGATAGCGAAAAATTTTAATAAAAAAGGAGAAATAACCAGAAGCATGCTTCAAGCAGAAAAAAAATTTTAGCAAACACTTATCTAAATGAAAAATGGAATTCTTCAAATATTTCAATCGTAAGATTTTTCATGTTAAAAAAAATGTCCTAAGTCAAAGAACCGTTGTAAAATTATTAAATGGTTCTTTTGCTACTGCTAAAAAAAACGATTAACACTGATTTGAATCTTAAAAAGACAAAAAAAAAATACAATGTTAGTCCTCTTTCTCTCCGATATAACGGGGAATTCAGCATATGTGGCAAAATAATTTATGAGAAGCATTTATCCGGAGAAATTAGAAAAAAATTGTCACAATCGATGGGGCTTGGGCGAATTTAAATAGCTGCAACAGCAAGAGATCCTTTTATTATCATCAAAGATGGAAACAAATTAAAACATGCTTCAAAAAACCTAAAGAAAAATTTTCTACGGTATTTATGATATATCGATCTACAATACTTCATGGACTTGGTAAAGATGTTCAAGAAGAATGGGACAAAAAACTTCTGATACTCAGGGATGAGATTTCTCTGACTTTTTGCATACCAGTATAATCTTAGAGGAAATGCTGTTCTCTTAAATCTCAAAATGTTCCGATTAACTAAAAACCATTTTCTCTAAGATTATACTGGTATGCAAAAAGTCGGAGAAATCTCATCCCTGGATTCTACAACTGGCATTATTGTCATTAAAAATAATGTGTAGGAATGTAAAGTAAATATGTTAACAAATGGAATATTTAAAACACAAAACATTATGTAACAATATTTTGTAAATAATTCAAAAATCTATTTAAAAAATTGCGAACAACCTCTGTAATACTTATTCTGTTCTATTGTTACCTGGTTTCTGCAGTTTCACTCAATTGAAAATTCTTGTTCGATTGTTTTACTTATATTGTATTTTATTTCTTCTTTATTCCGTTCATAGGGTTATAAACTATATTTCGCTTATTTAATAAAGTAAGAAGTTACTTGTAGAATAAAATCAATACAAAAATATGAAATACATATGTATCAGGAAAATATAATTATAAATTTTTTTTTAAATTTTAATAAAAAGAGAAAACTAATATATTTTTTTTAGATAAATTTTTTTAGATAAAAAAATGTCAAAAATTTTAGAGATCAAAGTTTGAATTCATTAAAATGAGACGTACAAGAATTTATTCTGAAAATACTTAACTTATATTTCCTTTTGGTGCAGTTTTTTTACCTCTTTTTTTTCTCTCATAGAATAACTAAACTTCTATCAAAAGATTATTTTTCTAAGTGCCCTGGAAACTTTTCTCATTACTTTTCTTTT
Source organism: Maratus michaelseni (assembly GCA_963931845.1). NCBI lineage: Eukaryota > Metazoa > Arthropoda > Arachnida > Araneae > Salticidae > Maratus > Maratus michaelseni. Next base: position 225,453,545 of record OZ007589.1, on the reverse strand, counting down.
CAATACTTTTTTCGGGGGGGGGGGGGTATTTTTGTTTCACGGGAGTGAATATCACTTTAGTAAGTTTATCATAATGATGTAAAACTAGTGTAAAAAACATAGAACTTACTTTTAAAGAACAAAACACGTTATTAGACAAAAATGACTTTATGAAAAGAAAAACATCATTAGGATTAATGAGAATACACAAAGAAATAATAAAATAAACATTTTCTCTTTCTAAAAAATAGTTTTTTTCCTCTTTTGTTGAGAATGCTTAATCTCAATTCCTTTTAAAACTTGTGAACAGGAAAACTTTATATACATCCACTCTGAATAGGTAAAAGGTTTAATTTGTAATTGAATCTCAGTAAAAAAAAATCTTGAATCAATAACTTGATATGGAAGAATAATAATTGTCGAAAAAAAAGAGAATAAACTACTAGAAGAGAATAAGCTTATGAAAGTGTATATATAAGGTATGAACATCGATGAATTCACAAAAAGTTGAATTGGTAGATAAAACAATGTGTCTTTAGTTTTTCATTGTAAGATATGAGAGTAACTACATTAATTACTAATGAGATTTTTAAAAGTTGGTCTAACAAAACTTAGGTTCCAGTTATTTACTCCGATAGTGTTTCTTGCGTTGAGTAAATATCGGTTGTGAATTAAACCGGGTAAATGCAGTGTTGGCATTTATTGAGTAGAATATTTTATGCAAATATAAACAAGTTTTTTTTTTAATTAATCAGATCAGACACAGAGAAATTTAATTATCAACAGACGTCAGGGATATACAAGATTAATTTCAACGATAATGAAGGAAAAGCTATTTCATATATAGGTATGACAAAAAGAAAAATTCAAGACAGAATGAAAGAACACAAAAGAGATATAAACTTTAAAAAATCAACCACTGCAATAGCCAAATTAAACAACAAATCCCCAATTACAATAGATTTCAATAATGTTGAAAAAATTGACAATTATAATAATTTAAACTACGCATTACAGAGGAAAGCCATCGAAATATGTACATTAAATTCAGAAACATGCAACGATATGGCCCACGCAAAAATTGATAACAGATGGCGCTAGATGTTATTAAGAAAGGGCAAAATGGAGGTTTTTAACAGATCGACTTACAGAGCAGAAAGCATAACATCAGTGACTGAAGATGACTGAGATTGACAGGTGAAAATATTTTTACTTTTTTACAATTTTAACAGATTGACTGTTTTTGTGTGGTTTGAAAGCGTTTTTTAAGACTTTTAGACAGTTACAATGCTTGTTTATATGTTGGAAAATAAAATAATGTCTGTGAAAATCGGTAGTGCAGAGAATTATTATGTTATATAAATAAGTTGTTTTTCATATATATCGTAAGATGTCGTAGGTTTTGAAGCGTATGTTTATATTGAATATTGATCTTTCAGCATTTATGTATTTTCTGACGCAGTTTTTAGACATAAATAAAATAAAATATTGCTTCTATAAGCAGAATAAGGTTTGTTACCTCTGGTCCCACGAAGTCATCATAAGTCATTTAATAAACTGTTTTCTTTTTTTTTTTCGAATTTGGACATTATTATGAGGAATTACATATAAAAAGCAAACTACTGCATGGAACATTGTAAATTATTTCAACAAAATATCGAATTTTAATTTAATTACTTTTATTTCATTAAGTAGTTTTTGAGGTATGTTTTTTGAGGCTTACAATTTATCACTAGTCCCAGAGATTTCAGTCATAAAACAAGGTTTTCTTTTACTTTTTTCTAAAATTAATTAAAAACCCAAGTAAAGTGAAAACGTCAAAATTAATGTTTAAAATTACAAAGATAATTTTAACGATTTTAAATTTTTGAGTAGTTTAAATTCATTCAGAATGTGGCATTGGAAAATTAACGTAGAAAAATTATTTTAACAAAATATCGAATTTAATTTTTTTTTATTTTAATTTCGTTAAATATTTTTTTAGGTATGCTTTTGAGGCTTTCAATTTATCACTAGACACAGACATCTCAGTCAAGATTTTATTTTTATTTTTTCTTAAATTAATTAAACACACAAGTTACTTGAAAATGACAAAAATAATGTTTGAAATTAAAAATATAAATTTAACGATATTTAATTTTTAAGTAGTTAAAATTCATCCAGATTGTGACGTTGGATAATTAAAGTAGAAAAATCATTTTTACAAGATATTGAATTTTAATTATTTTTATTTTTATTTCATTAAATAGTTTTTGAGGTATATTTCTTTAGGCTTTCAATTTATCACTAGTCACAGAAATTTCAGTCATAAAACAAGATTTAATTTTTCATTTTCTGTAATTAATTAAACACACAAATTACTTGAAAATGACAAAAGTAATGTTTAAAATTACAAAGATAATTTTAACGATTTTAAAATTTTAAGTAGTTAAGATTCATTCTGAATGTGGCGTTGGATAATTAAAGTAGAAAAATTATTTTTACAAAATGTCGAATTTCTAATTCTTTTATTTTTATGTCATTAAATAGTTTTCGAAGTATGTTTTTTGAAGTTTTCAATCTATCACTAGTCATAGAGATTTCAGTCATAAAACAAGGTTTTATTTTTATTTTTTCTTAAATTAATTAAACACACAAGTTACTTCAAAATGACACGAATACTGTTTGAAATTACAAAGATACTTTAACGATTTTAAATTTCTAAATATTTAAAATTCATTCAGATTGCGACGTTGAATAATTAAAGTAGAAAAATCATTTAAAAAAAATATCGAATTTTAATTTTTTTATTTTTATTTCATTAAATAGTTTTTGAGGTATATTTCTTCAGACTTTCAATTTATCACTAGTCGCAGATATTTCAGACATAAAACAAGGTTCTATTTTTATTTTTTCTTAAATTAATTAAACACACAAGTTACTTGAAAATGACAAAAATAATGTTTGCAATTACAAAGATAAATTTAACGATTTTAAATTTTTAAGTAGTTAAAATACATTCAGATTGTGACGTTGTATAATTAAAGTAGAAAAATCATTTTTACAAAATATGGCATTTTAATTCTTTTATTTTTATTTCATTAAATAGTTTTTGAGGTTTTCAATCTATCACTAGTCACAGAGATTTCAGTTATAAATGAATGTTTTCTTTTTCTTTTTTCTTTAACTAATCAAACACTCAAGTTACTTGAAAACGTCAAAAGTAATGTTTAAAATTATAAAGTTAATTTTAAGGATTTTAAATTTTTAAGTAGTTAAAATTTATTGAGAATGTGGCGTTGGATAATTAAAATAGAAAACTTTGTGAAAAAATGACAGCAATAGTAAATACACCGGATCCTTTTCGGATCATATAAACCTAATTCTTTTAGAAATTTTAAATTAACGATCGGAACCGTCGGCGTGTTCGTCAGGGCTGAGCTGAGGTTTCACCAGCTTGGCCTGTGCCCGATCACATTCCGGGAACGTTGGGGGGGGGGGAGCGATTTTACAAATCATCACAGATAAAGCGATTGACAGCAATGTCGAATGAGGGTGTCGCATGGAGGAGTTGAAAAGTACGTCATTATGAAACATTTTTTATATTTTTTCTCATTTGGCATGTCGCGATTGAACTTTAAAAATCTTGTGCATTTTTTCTGCATCAAATATTTAAAATAAATATTTGCCTCATTATTTTACTGAGATATTTCTTTCTGTGGTGGACAAATATGCTTTTTATTATTCGGGCATATTAAACAGGAATTTTTTGTGACCCCCCCCCCCCCTCCCTCGGACACACACAAGCACCTAGATATAGCTTTTGATGGGGATTGCCAATCACGCAGTGGAAAATTCGACAAAAGCAGATGGATTGATTATTTTCTGTTATTACAAAAAAACAAATACAACAGGAAAGCTTTTTAATAAATTTAATAATTTTTAGTAACTTTTAAGTTTAATAATACTTTTTTTTCCTTATTTTAAATATAATATTTAGTATGTACAAATCCGAGTAAGATGTTAAGCTCTAAGACCTGGTTTTTCTACGGCTGAACTGCCTCCCTTAGGCTTTCTAAACTTTTCAATCCTAAAAAAACACGTGATTTTAAAGCAAACAAGCAATATAAAGAAACAGATAAAAATCAAAATAGATGGTAAAGGAACAGGAAAAGTTTTTAGAACTGAATGGTGTGGATAAAACCACAATAGGTAATCAAACTCGCAAACTAATGTAAAACATTTGGGAGAGTACTTTTCAAGTTTCTCGTATGCATTACAATATTCTTAGGTGATATTTTTTTGCATGGGATAGTTGAGATTGATCTCTAACTGGGCCATTTTTACTTTGCTTCAATTTTGGTTGTAAATTTCTTATATGAGGATACTTCCTCTTTCGTAAACGATTACAAACAGTTCCAAATGTGAAAGTGTTCTGATATAAACAAAATAAAAACACGTGGGTAAGTGTGATCAAAGATCGCTCAAAGGGTTTCGTTTAATATTCCTTTCAAAACACTTTATCCTTTCTTTAATAAATTCAAAATAAATTTCATTTAGCAACAACAAAAAAAAAAGTCATTTTTTTTATAAAGTAAAAATTTACCGGTCTATATTTTCGTTTTTTCGAATATCTAAACCAACCAGATAGCGGGCCAAGCCCGCTATTATATTCTGTCATAATAATATCCGTCATACGGACTAAATGCAATATTTAAAAAAATAATTTCAAAATTAAACAAATTGATGTATACCTTCAAAATGTTAAAATATGCGAATATTTCCATAATCGGATTTTTATCACGATTCAATATGTTTCTCAAACTCATATATTTACCATTCTCTATTATTTATATTGATACTCGCTTTGTATTATACTCAAACATCTGAAAAATTAGTTAAACTTCCCATATGACGTCAGATTTTCTTTTTAATTCTCTAATGACGTGACATTAATCTGCTTTGTTTACTTACTCATACTCATACTCATACTCATACTCATACTGTATTATTGAGAAATCTCAGACATTTTCCGTTTTATTACGACTATGACGTCAATCAATTTTATTTCATATTTATCTTTTTTTCAATTGGTGAAACTTTTTATTTCATTTTCCTTTTTCATGTGGAAATCTTCTGATAGAAAATTTATTATTGTGGAAAGATTTTTATCGTGGATTTTTAATTTTTGGCATCTGATATAATGAAAAAGTTTAAATTTAAAAGGAAAAGGCTGTTAGAATTTTGTTTTTTATCTCTATTTATTAAAATAATAACTTTTCAAATTTTAATATTTTCAGCTCTTCGCACCTGATATTCTGATTTATACACTAAGTTTCAACTCTGTAAGTTACATAGTTTTCGAGAATGGCTCTGTGACAGACAGACAACGAAGCGGGAGCAATAAGGTTTCGTGAGATGAACGAAACCCTAAAAAGAACAAATGTACAACGTTAGATATCGGTCTCAGTTATCGTTTGCAAAAATGTCATTTAAATATAAAATGTCACCATCATAATATAATGCAAGTGAGAAATTTGAAAAGAATGCTTTCATAGGTTTAACATTAGCGGGAGAGTCTCTAGTATTAATGTATGCTCTTAACACATTGCCGTCCGGCGACATCACAGTGGTGTCGTACGTAAAGTAACTTAATTTTAATCCTTAAATGCTACATTGGCACCAGAATTTTGGAATGAAAAATTTTCATCTATCAAGTACATGAAGAAAAGATTTTACTTATTTTCAAATACATTTTTTTCTAAATTCTGGTGCCAATCAATCATTTCAACATTTTACGAATAGAAGTATTTTTACGAGACATGCGGATAGCAAAGTGTTAATGGAGGGAAATTGTTTAAAGTACGGGGTTCAAAAGAATGTAAAACACAGACAAGAAAAAATAGTACCAAAAATTTAATATATTTATGAATTTATGAATATTATTTCAATTAATTAGTTATAACAAAATTAGAAACAAAGGAATAAAAGCTGAGACATAGTTAATAATCGAGAGGTAAATAATTAAATGATAACAGAAGATTTTTCGAATTCTATAAACACAAATATTACCTATTTATACATTATCTCATTTGATATTTACAGTCATATAAATCACTTGATATGGAAATTTAATTTATCCAAGGCCAGGGTTGGTGTCATACATGAGCAATATTGGCAACAATTTACTCGCTTCAAGTGTGGGTGAGTTTTAACTTTAAGAGTTATAAATTAATTTTTATGAAATATAATAACAACACATTAAATCTGTATAACGCGAAAACATGCCCGTGAGTACCGGTGACATCATACCGAAGTGGCGACAATTTAAACAATCTATTTCTCTTTTTTTCGAAACTTTAATTACTTCTAAAAATTGCATTATTTTAACTTTTACACAGTCGAAGAGGGGGAAAATATACGTTCAAATGCAATTTGTTTGAAAACTGTAAAGTTATTGATTTTACATGTTTATATATATACATACATTTATATGTACATATATAGTTATTATACATACATACATACATACATACATACATATATATACACACACATATAAATATATATATATAGGAAATACAGGAAATATATATACAATAGGAAATTGCGAATGTAAAAGTATTGAGACTACGGAGGGTTCTGGAGAGCTCAGCGTTCTTGAAAAATCTAATTTGTATTATAAAAAAATAAAATAATAAGTATTTCATCAGAATAAAATTGCATAGAACTGTGTTTAATATGACGCTTATAAAATTTTCGGAATTTGCGAGGAAGCTTTTATCCTTATAAATATATATATAACGTAAAAAAATTAATTGCGAATTGTAGTATATTAAATATTATACAAAATGAGATTAAAAAACAATGACGTTGATGGCAGAGTTGACGTTGAGGCCCCTGATCTACAGATTTATTAGTTCTGTGTTATTGCTATATATGATTTTCTCTATGAAGAGTCTTTTGTTCTATAAATTTTATGTCTAAATCTAAGCTAAGATATGCTCTATATCAATTAATCTGTTTTACAAAGTTGCTCAATTTAGTTTCATATATATGTGGTTTAGTTTTTAAATAAAATAGATAATTGTTTATAATATAAAAGGTAATTAAACTTTTTCACGTAACAAAATAATTATTATGCATTCATTTAAAAACAAATTCTTATGAAAATATCAAAAGCAAAACGTAAAAAAATGTACTATCCAAATATTACTCGAAATAAACCCGAAAACGAAAATGTAACTTGTTCGTTCATCAGTAGCAAAAGGAATTTTTAGTTCATTAAAACTTATTACGCCTTGTTAGTCAATTACTCTCCATTACTATATCCATTTCAATACTGCATCAGATTTTTCAGTTACAAACCTGGTATGCAATTACGTTTTCAGTTCAGCTTTAATAATGTAAAGTTTTAGATTGCTTCAATGGGAACTGGCTTTCCTAATTCAAATTGAAATCTATTTAAATTAACGTTGTTCTCCAACAGATTTCTATTATTTTCTTCCGTTTGGCAAATCTAGAATGAATAAAAGGAACTTTATTGAACATATGCAGGGTTAAGAAACGCATTCTTCTGTAATCAAATTAGAATTCGATTGCAGTTTCTCATCAGTTATTACTTACTTGTTGTGTCGTATTACCCTTGGAGTTGTAGAGGAATCTGCGAGATATTTGTTACGAAAATTGGTGTTGCGAGTAAGTTAATAATGACAATAAAATATCTGTTTTAATTTTAAATACATATATCGAATTTTAAAAGGATTATAGGATTCAATTTTTTAATAAATAATTTTTTAATCTAGATTTTTAAAATTAATGTTTGAAATGTATACATACTAGAGCAGTATTATATACATTTGAGACTAGAAATAGTTTAATTAGTTTCACAGCCAAAAGACTGCTCAAAAGAGGAGACCAAGTCTGTAGAGCAAAGATGTCCATCGAGGTACATTATATTAAGATTAAAAAATATACAAATTTCAGCTGGATCTGAAATACTTGAATCCGTTGAGAGGATTGAGCCACCTCATTTACTCCGTTATTCATAGCTTTAAACTCTTAACATTAATTAGTTTTAAAATCTGAAAGAATGACATATCTTTTGCTTATATACATTACTAATACATTTTTAAAGAATAACATTATTTCATCAAATTTGTCACAGAAGTAAAAAACCTGACCTAACATTCCCTTACGTGTCTTTTATCACTACCAAATTATTTTATCAAACAGAAAACAAACTATTCCTAAAATATTTTCGCTAGGTTTTGCCAGCAACGTTATACAGTAGATAACTTTATAATAATTTATTCTTTTAACATTTTCTATGAAATATTTTAACTACATACATATTATCAAAATTGCAAACTGAAACATGAGTCAACCAAAGCGTAAGCACATGGTGCGATGGTAATTTTTACTGTTGTATTTATTGTGGTATTAAATTAAGCTATATGTTAAGAACGAAAATATGTTCTTTTCGAATACATTATAAAATGCACATTTTCTTTTATATTTGTCAAAGAATAGTGGATTTAAAATTTCTTATTCACAATAAAGAGTATGTGAACGTTTGCTTAACTAGTAATATGGAGTAAGAAAGGTTGGTGTGGTAAAAGGTTTATTCATGAGAACAAAAATACTTTTAACTTGTATGATTATTATTGTTTTCACATAACAAAGAACAAAAATATGAGTATATGATTCTTCATTCAATATCAGATGAGATCATCATCAAGTCTGATTTTCATCAAGTCAAAATACTTGATGAAAACATTTTACCTTGTTATGTTCTGAAGGTTTTAACACATAAAGGCATTCTAGTGTTTTGATTGTGGTCGCTATGTAACAAGCTAACATTTGTGTGCGCATCTGAGACATTTATATTTTATTTTACTCTAATTTTCGATGAATGCATGTAGCTTTCGGAATTTGTGGGGTTTTTGCGTTTCGTAGCGTAATTAGTATTTATGCAAATTTTGGCATCACTCGTCAAATACCAATCGTATATAAGCAAAAGGGAATGGATTTTTCTTTGAATTTGGTCAAATATTGCCTCATCCGAAGTTTAGATATGCTTTAACCACGAAGCCAGTGCTAATATTCAGAAGTGGAGATTGACTTAAATAAAGATAGCTCTCGCCACATCGTTGGTAAGATAGTTTAAATATATTAGTTTCAATAAAGATGGTCAGCAGACACGGGTTGCTACCATTTTTTGGAAGTTTAGCTTGTATTTAACCGAGTTTGCTAGTGATTCTATATTTCAGCGATGGGCATCCAAAGTGTATTGGATTTAATATTGGAGTATCTCGTCAACAATCTCTGCATACGTGAATCTTTGATTAATTAAACTTTTCTCGAGTAATTTTTATAGTTATTCACAATGAAGTGCATTTTTTATAGTTGATTTCTTTGGGAGAGACTGTTCAGTTTAGGCCAAATCGATAGAGACTCTGCCACCAACCCAGTTCCATTTATTTTAAGTAAACATTGTTTAAACCTTACATTTGTGTATTGACTGAGCTAGACGGGTACGGCACGAACCCGCCCCGCATGCTACAACTAGCGCCCAACGTAATGGTTTCGTTTGAAAGCCGCAGAAAGCGCCCAACATCAGAATGTTGTTGGCAATGCTGTAACTCAACCAGACTTTGGGCCTATATCCAGAGAGGTAGTGCCACAGGTGTATTTTTCGGGTAATACTGATGCAAGAGAATTTTTGTAAAATTTAAATGACTAAGTACTTGATGCTCAAATGTTCTCTGAAAGGTGAAGCGCAGTAATGGCTAGAAAATATTGGTAAATTTTTGGTCACTGACAAAACAAAACGCTTTGAACAAAGCTCTGCTGAGTTACAAAAGGTATTTCCTTCTGTGAGAGATAAAAATGTATTACGAGGAGTGTTTTATTGGGGTAAGCAAACTATTTTCGATAAAGCATCTAAATTCTTTCTGCATAAACTAGATTTGAAGAATGAAGTAGGACAGGATATATTTTCTGATGAATTATTAGATATTGTGCTCCCTCTTTTCAACATTCATATTCAGGATTATGTGAAGTTACGTTCACCTAACAGCTCCTCAGAACTGTATCAGTTATTACTAAAATATGAGGCTCGGCATGACTCTGATCGGGAGGATAGACAAAACCAACGACAAAAAACCTGGGATAATCGACAGTTTAAAATTGAGAGGGATAGCTATGGTGTAAGAAGGAAAGAATATGTATTTGACAATAGTTATAGAAATTGGGATCGAAATTTTGGATGTGGTAATAATAGAGGTAATCGAAATGAACTTAATGCTGGAAATAGTGGTAATGGAAGTTATGAAAATGATAGTCGTAATAATGAGGTTAGAAATAGAAGTGGAAATTTTCGTAATGGTGGAAGATGAAATGTTGGATTACGTAATACGAATGGGTCTTTTGGTTTAAGGCAGTTAGCAGTAAGTGAAAGTAGTATGGATAGAAATTTAGTGCAAAGTAGTGTTGGTAGACGTTCAGGGCTGTTAAAAATGTAAGTGTATGTAGGTCAGGAAGTTTACAGTCACGGATTGAGCAGCAAAAGCCTTCTGTCAACTTGAATACTGTGTCTGTTATCCCCGTAGAGTTATCTGAATTGCTGAATGGGATTGTGGTGTTCGTTTTATACAGGAGCAGAAAGTAGTTTTATTTCATATGATATTTATCGCAAGCATTTTCGTACAAAAAACTTAAATTTAAAAATTTAGTTGTTCAGTTGGATCAAGGTTCAGTTTGTGTAAATAAGGGTATGGTTGGATTAGAAGTTCAAATTCGTTCAGTTAAAACATTCTGGCAGTTTTGTGTTCGCGATGATCTCAAAGCGCAATTTATAGTGGAGATAGATTATATGGTGGATAGAGGTATTTGCCTGGATTCTTTACAAAAGGACCTTGGTTATGAACAATGATGACAACACTTGAAGGTTCTAGTCATCATATATATCGGTTGATTTGGAGGAATCTAGTTTGAGTGAGGGGGAGAAGAAGGAGTTTAAGGAATTTTGGTGGATTTTGGTGGGTTTTTGTTTAGATAAACCGGGGTTAACTCAGGTTTCATGGCATGAAATCAATACTGGTTCGTCAGAGCCTGTCGCTAGTAAACCATATCGTTACGGTAAAGTTAAGCAAGGGATAATAAATTATCATATTTTTAAAATGCTGGATGATGATATTATGTTACCAATCGAATCTCCGCATGTGTATCCTGTGGTATTATGTCGTAAGAATAATGGAAAGAGTATTGATGACTCAAAGGCGTGGCGTTTTGCAATAGACTGTATTAAGTTAATTTTTTTTAAGTAAACAATTTTGTTGCCTATTACCCTGACAACAGAAAAATGCAAAACAAAACCTTTATCCCTTTCTGCTTTCTTCGTTATGATCATATTTATTTATGTATTTTTTTTTTATACATTGTGTATTGAATGTTAAATTTTGCGATACTTCTCCACTATCCCGTTGACCATTCTCCATGCAAAAAACTATTCGCCAACGCTCAATCAAGACTTCCTTATCTTGTATCTATGATAAGATACTCTGATAAGGGGGTATTGCGCCCAATAAACAAACGGAAGAATGTTGTCATTATAAAATTTTAAATAGTTACAGATAGTAAAATGAATGAATTTTAAAGTTAAAAGTCACATGAATAGAGTGCCTTTACATGAAAGTAGTGATATTCCGGATACAAAATTTGATTCGTTCAGACGATTTTGGACAAAAATATACTTTGTAATAATTTAAGAATTTAAAAAAAAATAATTTTCTAATTAAACCATAAACAAACAGCGGATGCTTTAACAGATAATATAAACAGAATTTTTTTTAAGGTTGCATTTATGAATAAAATATAAAAATTTTATTTCACAAATTTAATAAGATGCATATAAAAAAGTTAATGTGAGCAGTAAAAAAGTTTTAATCCACATTTCATCAATATTACAAAAAATCTTAAAGCTCATTGCGAAGTTAAAAAAGCGAATATACACGAAATTCGTTAATAACGCGATCACTATATCTCATGCATAAGATGACGAATAATGAATGTAGTGAAAACAAAACAAAGGAATCATCACTGGATGCAGCGAACTCGCAGTATTAGGAATACCAAAAAAATAAACACTAAATGCAGCAACCTTGACAAATAAAATATGAAAAATCTATTAGAATTAGAAAAAAGTTTTTTCGCCTATGTTCTATAACCCAGGAAAACCGGGTTCAATTCCCTAGTATTCATAAAAGGTAAACCTGTCTTTTTTCTGTTAAGGTGAACTTTTTTATACTTTCTGAAATATTCTTTCAAACGCGTTAACGTATTTTACAATTACAATTTCCATTAGATGGTTTTTAATTATAGTAACCATGAATAGAATAGAAACAATTACTAAAAAAAGTTATATGATACAGCAAATTGCCGTTAGTGCGTACTTCCAAGGGAGGAATGTCATTTTTTGTCCCAACTAACCGAAATTCACATTAAACAATGCAAGCTGTTGAATGGTGTAACATAATCCCTTGCATTTAAGAAATTGAATTCAGTTTTTGACAGAGATTAAATAGTTTACCAAATGTATGCTAAAATAATTAACTTTTCCTTTAACTAAATAATTTTAATAAAAAAGTAAGTTAATGACAATTTTTTGATATAAAATAAAAATATATCGAGAATAACCAAATATGTAAAGCAATTGCTGTAATTACATATTTTTAATTTATGAAACAAAATCTGAAACCTTCCATTGAAATAATTGAACAGATGGTCTTTTTACTACATCATTTTCCAGTTTCACACCTTTCAAAATTTAGTCTGCTGCATCAAAAATTTTAATAGCTAATATTGGCAAGAACCTCTTACGTTTTTAGTGGCCGAATGTGTTTGTTTCTCCTCAGCACTGTCACTGACATTTTTTTTTATCCCTCAATAACGAAAGTTACATCAAAGTTGATTTTTAAGACCAAAACCAATGTACACAACTAATTTTTATTCTGCTAGGCAAATTTATGAAAAACTGACCACGTTTTCCGATAAGTATTACGCTTTAATCGATGTTCTTAACATTTATTTCAAAGAGAAAATGATAGGGAAAAGTAAATTTACCTCGTTAACCGGAGATACGTCTTAAGCATTGTATTATAAATCAATCAAATTGGTAACTGTCGTTCAAAAGTGAAATAACTGTATTGATATAAGAAGTATGTTCTGAAATATTGTCTCTTTCTAGTGTTTTACTCATATGAAATTGCTTGAAAGATAGATTTTACTGTAATGTGTGTGCTCTTTCAACAGCTCTTTATGAAAATTAAGTTGTTTAAAAATATATATTCGCTAATAATTAAACAAGAAAATGTAATTGGATTAAAATCAACAACAAAAAAAATATTTTTAATTATACTCCAAAAAAGTGTTGGAAATGGTATAAAATTTCGAGGAAGGGGAAATTTATTTAGATAACTTTTGATACAATAATCATTCAAATGTTTTATCCATGAAACTATGAATTAAAATGAACAAGATCTTCATAAGATAATGTAATATTTTGAAAATATTTAAGCGAGTTTTCATTTTTACAGCAAAATTCTTACCCTTCTTTCACTTGAACTATAACGCAAGCACAAAGAAAATCAAAAGATTATTTTCCTAAATACCTTAGAGAAAAAAATCTTTTTTTATATATAAAAAGTTATTTTTTACGTGGTAGTGAATATTTCCTTAGTGTTTTTATAATGAGGATGAAAAACTAACATAAAAGTAAAACATAATTTTTTTAACGATCAGTGCATGTTATCATTGCAAAAGGGCTTTGTAAAAGGAATAACACATCATAAGTATGAAGGAAAATACACAAAGATATACTACAACAATTGATGTTTCTTGCTATCTCATTAAACATAAAAAAATAGATATTTTTCCCCTTTTGTTGAGATTGCTTAATCTAGATTTCATTTAAACCTTGTGAGCAAAATAACTTTCAACAACATCGGTGTTTAATAGGCAACAACTTTAATTTCTAATTAAATCTTAACAAAAGATATTAACATATTGTCTGAATGGATAACTTAATACAAAAGAAAAATAATAGCCGTAAAAAAACAAATTGCTAAAAGATATTACATAGCGATGTATGAGATATGAAAGTCAATTACAATACCAAAAAAATAGGCTTCAATTTCAAAGCATTTCTGCACATGTTTACATTTGAAAATGTTTTGAATATACGGCTGACTTCCAAAGTGCTAAGATATATATATATATATATATATATATATATATATATATATATATACTTACTTTATCATATTTATGGTCAATTATTCTATCAAATAGTTTTTTTTTACTTTCAACATTCGCTAAAACCAGCCGATTGGAATATTTTCAATTATTTAGTTGTAATTTGATGCAAATATAAGCCGCTTATTTTTTATATGCAGGTCTGTTATTGGTGAGTATTATTTATTTTCATTGACACCATTTTAAAACAATATTTTTGGTCGATTTCTACTAATCTTCGATTTAGATTATTGTTGTTTAGAAATTGTGGTAGGTTAGATAATAAAAAAAGTAGTTGCCACTGCAGCCTTCTTCATATAGAGTAAGATTTCAGATATTTGGGAAAGATTGACAATAAAAGTGAATATTGATTTTGGTACATAAAAATTTACTAAAGTTATTTTAGAAGCAGATTTCACATGCATATAGTATCAGATGTATAGCTTTCGCAAGCAGAGTAACGTTTTTTGCTTTCTTTTTTATTGATCACCCGTAAGATAGACATTAAAACTCTAGTTTTAATAACACCCATTTATATACTTATTTAAAGAACTAATAGATCACAGAAAGTCAAACTACTGCTGTTAACATTACAAAATAACCGATTTCACTCCCAATTTTGTTAGCATCCAGGATTACATACCTGCTATCTACTGCATTTTGAGCACCACTATTTACGAATTGACATATTCGCTTCATTTATTGATATAAATTTATGATTAATTAAAACAAACTATTTTTAGTATTATTATTTGGAAAAAGTGGCATTCAAAATAGGGTATTTTATGATGAAAATCAGTATGAAGTCACATTCGATAAAGCTATACAAAAAGTTAAATCACCCACATACCAGATTTTAACATAGTTAATTTTATTTCATAAATTATTTTACTGAGTACGTTGCGTTATCATTAATTTAAATGCCATATAAATATACTAACTTTCTTAGAATAAATATAAACAATAAAGAAAAATCATGCATCAAGCACAGATTATGAACATTTTCCAAAACATTCTGAATAGTGTAAAAAACTTCAACTTTTAATAAGATAAAATATGATATATAAGTAAACAAGGGATGACCCCCGGGAACTCAGCTTTCGCTTTAGAGTATAAATGCAATCCGCGAGGGGAGGGGAAGTATCTAAGTAAGCAATTTGGAAAAAGCATAACACATTTGAAAACCCAATTACAGCAATTACCACCTATAATCGGAAAAATATCGGAATTATTTTGTGCAGCCTTGTATATGACCTATAGTTTTGTATATATATACTTCATAGTATGCTAACATTTGGTTCAGTTAGAAACGCATAACACAGTTGAAAAATCTTTTTTGTCAATTTCCTTCAATAAACGGAAATGACATCGAATTCAGTGCTGTATATAATCTAGAGAATGTTTGCATATTAATATCCCAAAAATTGGTTAAATTTAAAAACGCATAATAGCATACTCATTTCCAGCATTTATCGCTCATAGACAATACTTTAGCCAAATTATTTTGTATGTCCCTGTAAATGAACGATAAATGAATATGCACATCGTATTCTACATATTGTAGTGCACCTCAGTGATGTACATAAATTTCACTAAAATTGAAATAGTGTAACACCATTAAAATACACTGCAAATGATTATTTTCAAAGACGGAATATAATGGCATTATTTTGAGTGATCTTCTAAATGAACTATATATGCTACACAGTTCATTTTCATTAACGAACAGCTCACACTAACCCAGAATAACATGTATTAATTACACATAATTCCGAGTACATTTAGGCGAGTTCGAGAACTGACAGGTAGACAGACAGACATACAGACATCGAAGTCATAAACACTTTTTAACTATGCTGTAAAGTGTTAAAAATAAGTTTGAAATAACAAAATTCTTTAACACAACTAAAATTTATTTGCGTAGAAAATTAAACAAAACATGAGAGTAGTAGACAACTCGTTTACGGGAACGGCGGACATTAAATTAAGCAAAGAAAGACTAAAAATACAAAGTTTTTGTTTATATTATTAACTTGTTAAGGTTTAAAAAATAAAATTACGTTGTCATATGCGTGGCAGATTGTACGTTTTCATATTTCTTATAGACAAACAAAGAAATCGACATATCATTATGTATTACAAACTCATTTTCATCAAAACAAAGTTTTCGCAGTTTATGCATCTTTAACCCTTATGCATAGTGTATCAAATTTGCAAAACGTTTTCATTTTACTTTTAATAAATAAATCAAGTTCATCGCAACCACTATATTTATATAGAAATATTAATGCTGAAAAAATCACATAAATCAACATACTAAATAAAGTTTAAAATCTAATTAAAATTTCTGGTGTTTAATTTTTACTATAAGTATAAAAAAACACAATTCTAAAATAAAAATTCATGTAGTTAAGAGTTAGAGGCTGTACATATATAATGTTATCAACTGTTTGGTAATTTTGAACCCCCTTCCCCCTTACGATATCATACATTAACATTCCTAGAACCCTTATGCATACCCCCTCCTTTTCCTAGTGATATCGTTATCAGCGTCTAAAAGTTATTTTTATATTTACAATCTTTTTTCTTTCCTTTTCTTTTTATACTCTTGCAGTGATATACAGATATAGTGATACAATTATTAGTCGCATACTTTAATGATTCAAATAAAAAAAGTCAATAAAATAACACTATCATTTTTGTAATAACTTTTTATAGAATAACCTTTAACAAAAATAGCTACTATTTAAAAACATTTAATAATAGATTTTTGTTACATAATGCATTCAACAGTAATATTGTCTTCTTGCACATGCGCCCTGCATGAGGAGGGGGTAAGCAGAACTTCTCATTAACATTTTGGCTCTTTTCTTTTCTAGTGATCAACAAGTTTCATTTCAAACATACTTTGCACACGGTCTCTCCAACAGCGGATTATATGCGCATATTACAGAAGATTAGAGATATCAAATGTTAAGGGTATTCCATATTTTAAAATGAAATAATTTTATAATCATTTAATAGTTTTAATAATAACTTTGTATTTTCATAAAAATAGATTACAACAGATTATTTTGCTCTAAAGAAAATGGTACAAAAAGAAAAAAAAAATCTTGGTTGGATAAACAATTATGACGTTGTCATAAAACACCCCCTCCACTCCTCCTAGATATATCTTACAACATCAAGTGCCAAATCCCCCTCCCCCCCCCTAAAGTGATAACGTTGTATATCCACAGTTCCTTAAATGTATTTATGCTTTTTAATTTGTGTTCAAAATTCCTAATGGGTCTAAGGGACAATTTTTTATACATATTACAACAAATCTGTAAATCCGTTTTGAGATGTTGGTTTATTCAGATCCTCAAATAAAGTATGTGGATTTTTAAAGAAATGTGGATTCTTTAGAAAATTTGGATTTTTAAGCATGTGGAATTTTAAAGAAAAATCAGTTTCGGACAGATTTTAATTTGTATTGATTGGTTTAAAAAATGGGTAATTATTTTTTTATTTAAGCCCTATTAAGAATTAAATTTAAATATATTGAGAAAATAATTTTGTAAATTAGAATGCATGAAGCTTTTAATATTTTAAAACTAATTAAAACTTTCTATTTTAATTTCAATAAATTGATTTTTAAATGAGAACAAAAAATCATGCATCAGGCATAGATTATGAAACATTTTCCGACACTACTGGGATATTATTAAGAAATTTCATTTTTAAATACAATGAAATGAGATATTTAAATAAGAAATTTAAAAAACGCACATATCATTAAAAATCCATTTTCAGCAATTACTGTCTGCATTCTGTGATGGGCGCGAATTATTTCGGGGAGTTTTATGTATGATCTATAGAATTTATACACACCATATAATACATTAAAAATTAGATACGCTTAAGAATGCATCCCACATAAGAAAACACACTTTTAGCAATTGTCGGTTATTTCACTCCTTTAACCGAATTCTTTTGTCCGTTCCTGTAAATTAAATGAACGATAAATGCACTACATAATCTATACAAAACATTTCAACTTGCACTTTAGTGGTTCTTTGCTATTTCATTATGTTATCAGTATCATAACATCATTAAAATACCCAATTTTCCCCATATATCATTGATACAATTGAATTCTTTTGTGCGCTCTGTAGTTAAACTATAAATGCTATTTATTCGATACTCCAGCAAAAGTATGCCGTAGTCTACCTTCAATAATGCATACCATTATTATTATGCTAGAGAAGTATCATCAATCAAATTTACTCCAAGTATTTTTTTCCCATAGACCATAATGTAACGGAAATCTTTTGTATCTCCCCGTAAACGAACTATAAATGCTACACACTTATTTTATATTTATTCATACCAAACATTCTATACTAAACCTCAATAAATAATAAATATTACATGACAGTCCGAGTATATTTATAAGATTTAGAGCATGGCCAGACATCCAGATAGACAGACAGAATGAATTCACAAACACTTTTGAACTATGTTGGGAAGTGTGAAATGATATTTATTGAACTCATGTTACGGAATAGAGCTTTGATTAACTTCTTTCTAAAATAACATTAATATTAAAACAAATATGTTGTAAAATCCAGCGTCCGCTTAAGTTAAGTAAAGTTATATTTTAACTAACTCAATGTTTGACCAAAATATAGTAAGACCTCTTGTACGAAATAAAGTGTTTTCTTATAATGAAACTTCATTGCGTCGAACATTCTGAAGTAAATATTAAAATCTTAAAATAGAGAGAGATTTATTACTCAGTCTTCTGATAATAATGAATATCTCAAACACTCTTAATTTTTACATGAAAAGTTTCTTTCTTTATAAGTTGTTTGAAATGTACATGTTTTGTGAAAACAAATGCTACCAAATTCTTGAAAGGACGGCGAGATATTAATTTACGAAGGATAGTAGTATGTATTACGCTGCAGCTGTTACTCGAACATTGCCAAAGCATCCCTCTGTTTGTTTTCGGCCCTTTCTTTAATAATACTGGGCCTGTTTCTGTGCTACAAACACAGCTGTTGCAGGACATACATCAGAAAAATCATTCAACATTGATTAAATAAGTTGTTTTAAATCAACTTTTAAATTTAAGAATACAGTTTTTCTTTAAATATTTTAATAAGATCACAGAGAAATTGTGAAAGCAAAATGTTGATATTTAAAATATTAAGTAACTTTCAAATCTATATTATAAAGCAAAATCATGCGAACGAGTAACGCTAACGTTATATTGACCTTTTTTTTTCATTTATAAAGTTTAAAACCGATCACAATTTAATTTTTTATATTGTCAAATAGTAAAAATTGTAATTTCAAATACAATTTGCTTAAAACTGTATCTCAATTTACCGATTTTTAATTGTTTATAAACAAATATCCATCACGTACAGCCAGCTTAGCAAAGATTGACCCGTTTGTAATTAAAACTGTATAAATAGGTCAGAATTAGTTTCCTGCTAGTATTCTATTACGAAGCTAAAATCCCATCAGTAAATAAATAAATAAAAAGGCTGCTATAAGTGGCGAAATCTTTGGGGATTTTTTTGGCTATTAACCCTGGCATGAGGCTAATACGAAAGTATCGCTTTTAATAAATTTCAAAACTTTATTTGAATACATGATTGGTATTTTGCATATAAAAAATGCTCTTTGGTGCTGTTAGTGAACAATCTAAAAAAAATTTAAAACATGTAAAAAATCAATTAGATTTTTCCAAAATGGTTTTCACCTATGTTCTGCAACATAGGAAGCCTGGGTTGTACATCCTTTATGATAAATAATTGAAATGAGTGTAAGTTTATGTTCTGAGAAATATTTAGCTTTTTACATCAAATAGTATATCACTTTGCAGCAGAATATTGATTTGCTATATTTGTTTTTAAGGGGTTTCATACCTTTTAAGGATTTATATTGCGTGCAAAATGTGTACCTACTTCAACTGACTGCAATGTTTTAAACACTTATTGAAATTACATAAGAAGATTGTAGATTAAAAATATAAACAGTACATGTACTTGTACTTTGCTAAAGCAGTCTAAAATGGAAACGTTAAAATTTAATTAAAAGTTAAATTATTCTAACAGTTTCGGCTAAAATTTTATAGCCATCATCAGGGACATCAAATTACTAAACTTCTGAGCTTATAGTTTGAGAGAGAATTTAGAAATGGTAGGGAAAGTGATGGGAAAAACAAGAATGGAATTATGAATGAATTTATATTTTTCATCTGTATATTAATCAACGGTGTATACTTCCATCTTTAATACTTCTAATGTGTAAGATATTCAATGCCGAGTTTACAATTAGAAAGTAATAAAATAAACCCAATTTAAATAAAATTATGAAATAAGCAACTAAAAAGATAAAAGGTAAAATATAGCACAATTACAGTGCTCACTATTGGTACTTTTTTTAATGCCATTTTTCTCAAAATATTTTTTTTAATTTCTCTTGCGAATTTTGTAGAAACATACCCAGAATGTTATCTCTTCCGCAAATGTAAAACAACTACCACGAAAAAACCATTCAAATATATAGGTATTCGAAAAACGGATCAGGAGAAGCCTTGCAATTAAAATACGAGAACCTTTAGAAGTAGATTTAAATGTTGCATGGCCAACCACTCTATAACTTTGTTCAGAATGAAAGTATTAACAACTTGCCTTAAAAAATCTTTTAAACTGTATTCTGCAATATAAATTAATAATACATAATTTTGGGGAAAACAAATATTTAAAAAATTCATTCATATTCATAAAACAGAAAAATATTGAAATTATAATTAATGAATCATTAGAAATATTTTAAACATTTAAATATTTCAGATATTAGTTAAGTGCTTAGGTAACACAAAAATATACATACAGGAAAAATATAGACCTATTCATTCCATAGACTATTCGGATCGTCGTAAAAATTATACTTTAAAGTAAAACGAAGTGTAGAGTTTGAATTATCTTGCTTTTTCTTAAATTGAATCAAATTGTTTTTGGTTATATATCGGGTTTTATTGCGCAATTTTCTGTATGTATTTAGTTGAGTTGCTTCAGAATCCTATAAAATAAAAATAAATGATATTCTTTTCTATTTTTGGAAATTTTAAATAGTACCCTTTTAAGTATTATTTTCCAATAATTTCTTTTTGTTTTACTTTTTTAATTATTCATAATTGAGTGCGTTTTCCATTACCAGAGGCAACAAAGGAAATTTGAAAAATATTTTGGGTATTTTTTCAAATCGAATTTAATGAAGTGTAGTCTTAAAAATTCATTTTAAAATATAAGGGACATTAAAAAAGAAACGAGCCGGAGTTTGGAATGTGCAAACCGGTGACAGAATGGTAATATCCTCGCGTCAGTAACAAAGAGGGTTTTCGACAAGAGCGCGGAAGTCCACATGCCCGCCGCTAGAGAGTCACGAGTGAAGTCACGTGACAACAAAGCTAGCAGAAGCATGCATCAGTCGTCCAACGCTCCTTCGTGTTGTAAGCAGTGAAATGGAGGCGTGAAAAGAAGAGCAAAGAGATGTTGTTCGTTTTCTGACGGAGGAAGGAGTAAGGGGAACGGACATTCATCGAAGAATGTCACAAGTGTACGGAGAACACTGCATGTCCCTTGCAAAAAATCCATATTCAAGGCGGGACACAAGCGCTTCAGGGAAGGACGGGTTTCCTTAGCCAATGATGCATGGTCTGGAACACCAAAACGCATTACCGATGACATCGTCCAGCTGGTTGATGGACTTGTTACGCCATTTTTGGTCCTCTAAAAAAGGCTGTGAGGGGCAAACGACTCACCTTGGATGACGACGTCAAGCAGTACGTGCAGAACTAATTCACATCGCAGCCCCAGGAATTTTACGAGGCAGCCATTCACCGCCTTGTGTCTCATTGGAACAAGGACCTCAACAGCCAGGGCCAATACATCTGAAATATATGCACTAGTTTCTGTTCCTAGGCCTCCGGCTCGTTACTTTTTGAATGTTCCTAATATAAGCGTTAAATGGGAGCTCAAGCGGAAGTACCGTTTGGGAGCTATCCTGTTCACTCACACACACACAAAAATCATGATTACAATAATTTGCTTGAATTTTGTGTTCGGAAAGTAAAATTGAAAGCAACGTCGAGTGACAATTTCTTAATCCACGACTTATTTGCAATTGTGCAAAAAGAATGCATCTAGAAGTCTATATTTCCCATATTTTTTATTTGCTTATTGCGAAACATTTGGGTATTTTAGCACAAGTGGTTTGACACAATAGAGGTTTTTTGTTACAATCCTTTATTGTTATGTACATTCAATTTAATTTATGTTCTTGTCTGCAGAAACTTTTCCTTTAGCAATAAGAAAGTGGCGACATACGCATCGAACGCATGCTCAGATGTTATATATGGAGCTCAGTGACTCAGATTGGAAATTTTGCCTAAGCTATTGTAACCCACATTTCAGAACTTGGCATTGCTCTCTTGGACAATTCGATTAAACAAGTGAGACATATCAACAAACAGTAGCTTGGCGAACATGGCAGTTTCGCCAAATGTTTGTATGAAATTATCTCGACCAATGAAATGTTAATGGACGTGTGACACTGCCTCACCACTGTTAAAAATCTGCAACAAACAGTCGAGTTATTCGACCCTTTTTAAATATTAAGGTTACTCGACCATATTATTAAGTATATTTCACCATATGATTGACCATATTATGGTCAGAATAAAGTTAAATTACTGTTATGTAACCATTTTTAATAAAGAAGGTTTATTTCTTTTACAGTTTGCTTCAAATTTTTAATAGTGTGTGTACTATTCTCTTATATATAAATGCTCTTTTATTGCCAGAATTTGCTTATATTTACACGCCGTAGACAATCATATAATAAAATTAAAAGTCGTGTCATTGAAAAAGAAAAAAAAAACTAGATGCAATATAATAACTATTTTTAGCTTAAAACCGTTCCTGGTGTACATAAAATGCAATTGTAGTGTAATGGTGCATTCAAATCCGTTTGTTAGTTATTATGAAAACTAATACATAGGTACATACATAATGGCCAAAAGCTTCTTTCTGTAAGTCACTTAAAATACATAATATCAAACAACATACTGTATTTTTATTTATTCCTTACTTCATTTCATATCTCTTATATACTTTTATTCCTTCGCAACGAATCGCTGATTCTTTTACGTGTCATAACATCTCAAAATTTTATTTGTTTTATATGCATTACTTTTATCATTATTTCAATTAACTGATAAAGTTAATTACGTTTTCGGAAAAAAGAAAAAAAAACTATAAACTATTTTTTTCTTCTTTCTTTCTTCAAACTTTTACAAATTGGAACTTTTTTATTGTTATTCTAATGTGGATTTTTTTCCTTTTTTTTTTTTCATTTTCACCTTACTAATTTTTTTTCACCTACCGGGAAAAAAAAAATGTTTTTTCTGTTAGTATTTTCTTTTTCTTCCCTTACCCTCATTAAAACCAGTTAAGGGATTTTAGTGCGCTGGAGCGTTAACTATTTTTGCTCTTTATTTATGTGATCAATAAAAGGAGATGCTACAATTTTTGCATGGATTAAAACGGAATGAGAAGTCATCCGTAAAGTAAAGATATAAACATTTTTTAAAGCATTAATAAAGGTCTTAGCCCTTTTTTTTGTATATAGGTTAAAGTAAATTCAGTTACTAAAAAAGTTTTAAAAATGGTTTAAAGACGTGCGTCATAAAAAAAATTTAAAGCAGATCTTAACTTATCAACATGACTTATTTTACATTCCCCTTCTACCATCATCATCATAACGGTAATCGAGGATTTTTTTCTCCTCATAAATCCTTTCTTATCCATGTTTATAATGCTTCACTGATAAACGCATTCTGTCTAAATTAAATATAAGTTTCGTTGACAGCCAACCAATGACTTTAAAATATTTTACTTCTCTTGCCGTAATAAAAGATATTCTAAAATTTCTTATTTTTCTCATTAACCCATTTTCTGAAAATTAGTAGAGTAGTGGAAAGGAAAAAAAGCACCTGAGCCCGGAACTAATTCAAATAAAACTTTTATTGACATTTCTGTATTAATACATAACAAATAACATATTCATGACCTAATAAATTCATGACCTATTACACAAAACATTTATAGAAGATTTATGACAAAAGCGCTTAAATAATGTTTTAATGGGTAAATAAGCTACTTTCTCATTAGTTTTGCCAATTATTTTGCATGGTTTATTTATTTGTGGTGTAATAAATTTATGTTATTTTACATTACTAATTGGCTCTGCCCCATACAAGCTACGCTCGCCAACACTCGTTTTGACACCACTAACTCTAAAATCACGCAAATGTGATCGGCTCTAAAACAATTACGGAAGATTGCATTACAATTAAATGGCCAGTCGTGCAATCGGGCTTTCATTCGTTTCCCTTTGACTGAAAAATTTTAAAGCGGAATTCAACTTCTGTCGAAACAGCTAATAACTGTTTATGTGATTGATTAAATAAGATAAACTAAACATTTGAAAATTAATTTGTATAATAAATACTTGTAAACAGAGGGAATTTGAAACAGTAGCTAAAAGATTTTGTCGAAATAAATGAATCTCTCGTGTAAATATATTTTTTAATTGAAACTGTCTAGAAATATTATTTGAGCATTTTATATATGACGTAATTTTCCCATTTACTGCTGTTAACGCATAATAATTTAATTATTATCTTCAAGTTTTATTTCTATTTTTATATTCACGTGCACGAACATTTTTATGACATAATTTTACCCGTTTACTACTTTTAACACGCGATCATTTAATTCTTAATTTAAAGTTTTATTTCTGTTTTTAATTGCTATGTGTAAATACATATTTTAATTGAAAGGGGATATTATTATGTGTGCTATTTTATAAATTGGCAACAATTTAAAGAATGGGCTTTTCAAAATATGAAATAAATCTCCATCGAAATAATGGAAATTTTAATAAAATATTAAACACAAAACCTCAAAAAATTTGTCAGAATAAAAAATAATAGTACACTGCACACCTCAAGCTTGTCAACTATATCCCTTCAAATTATGTTTAAATTACTACGCATAGTTTTTCTTCCAATAAAACTTT
Organism: Maratus michaelseni; assembly: GCA_963931845.1. Classification (NCBI taxonomy): domain Eukaryota; kingdom Metazoa; phylum Arthropoda; class Arachnida; order Araneae; family Salticidae; genus Maratus; species Maratus michaelseni. The sequence continues at coordinate 225,428,150 of OZ007589.1, read as the reverse complement.
TTTAAAGGAGCATTTTTGTGATCGACTTCTATATTAAATATCTCTCAAAATAATTAAATAATTCTGTATCAACAGCTTTTAACAAAATGATTTAAATATTTTCATTGAAGCCATGTTAAGTACGTGTAAGAAATATTTTAAATTAAGCATTTATTTCGACAAATTATATCTATATATACTTTTATAGAAAGCAAGGATCGTTGCTTTGGCAACAATTACGGCTTGGCTGTGTATTGAAAGTAGCCAAAGCACTACAAAAGCTGCCAACTCTTCTAATTGGCGCTTTCTCTGCCAGATTTTAATCGGCGTCTTCCAGTAATTTCGCAACGGAATTTCAGTCTGGAAAATTGATTATGGCTTATCTGATAACCAAAGTATAGCATACTAAAATTTCAGCTTTGCTAAAATGACGTGAATTTGACAGCTTTTTTACCTATAAATAATGGTCTGGCATGGTCTAAACAATGTTGAAACGGTCTGGCAATATTGGTTTAGTATCACGAATAGTCAGCAGAAACAAGTGTTATAAACAAAATTCATGCTAAAATGACGTAATTTTGTCCACTTTTTACATGCATTGCCCCATCCCTCACAGGTAATCCAACGTCTCGCGTCAGCCAGACAGGCCGCATGCGTACTACACAATAAAAAGGGAGGGGATATAGCAAAATGAGCCTTGCTAAAATCAGGTGACAAAACTTTGCTAGCTTTTAGACTAAAAGTTTGTTCACTCTTTTTATAATCAACCTATATTGTTAATATTTCGTAAATAATCAAACAATTAATTTTAAAACATCTTTTTGCTCGCGTTATGCCAACAAATATTTTTAAAAGTCCTCCCACTTCTTATTAATTTACTTCTCGAGCATTACTTGATTGTGCTTAACACGACTGCGACCTGGTAAAAATTAACAGAATTTTATTTTAATTCATAAATTACGAATTCACACCAGAAAATACTAAGAGCAATATTTTCTTTATGTAGTGACAGATATTTCGTTATTATTTAAAATAAAAATTCTTCTTTCGAAATTTTCGGTATGAATTCGTAATTTTTGGATTAAAAATGGAATGTCAAATGAGTGACCAAGTGACGCCACGTATGCGTCCTCAGTCGCGAACGTGTTAAAACAATATAAGAAAATTATTCATTACTTTACTTATAATATATTTGTAGTATATGTGTAGTGTAGTATTTGTAGAAAAGTACACTTTGAGTAATGTCATATTTTATTTTACTATCCAATTTAACTACCCCCATAAAAGTTTTAATATAAACCGCTTCTTAAACTTAAAAAAAATAATCCCGAAAAGAAAAGCCACAATTTCTGCTTTGTTCGGAATACCCGAAGTTTGTAACAGCCTTATAGAAACATCCGAATCAGCACAAAGTATGTTAACGTAAGGTTATTTCTTGTATATATATGCTCACAAAGAGATTTGAAATATGCTGAGTTTGTCTATATAGTTATAATCCCGTAGATAACCAATCGAACTGTTTGAAATATCTTTCTTCTCTCATCGTATCAACGGAATGTCAGTAAGTTCATAACCAATTGTTTAAAAAATATAGCAAAAATAATTATAAAATTGGTTGTTTAATAAATAATCATATCAAGAGATAGTTTCATTTCTTAACTAATTTTTTGATGCTTTTTTTTATATTTTAGAATTTAAGAAAAAATAATACATTATTTGATATTTATGAAAAAAAAAATCACTATAAAAATAATGACAGTTCACTTTTTTAAACTTCCGTACCTTTAAAAGAAAAAAAAGAGAAGTCTTGTAGGACTACATTGTTGTCCATTTGTATGGTAAGGGTAAGGGTGTCAACACCCTTTATTTTCAGGAACGGCTGAAGGTATAATGTTCAAATAAGTATAAAAAAATAAGGTCTACAGCCTCATTGTTTTGTAAAAGTTCGAGCTTCTAACTCAATGCAATAAAACGTTATACCCTTAAAGCAATATTTCTTTTCATGCAAACTCGTTCTGAAAACCTATATGGTACTTCCAATTAACATTTAATCTTGAAACTTGCCACGAAAGAAGATTTTATACCTAACTAATATAAAGGAAAAAATCCGAAAATCATTAATTTATATTTCTCTGCCGATTTATTATGTGACAAAATCGTGTGTTTGTTTCTCTGTCAGAACCCTTTTTTTAGGAAAGGCTGAAGTTATCATGTTAAAATTAACATCAAATGATAAGCTATACATCCCCATTATTTTGTAAAATGCTCGAGCTTCTAACTCAATACAATAAAATGGTATGTCCGTAAAACAACGTTTTTCAATAAGTGAATTTTCCATAGTCGATCCCACACCAAATTAACGTATTGTAGACGATCTTTGTTTACATTTCTCTTCAATAGGCATACAGCCGTTAATAAGCGGAAGTACTAGGAGCGCAATAGAGTTATACACAATGTTTTTTTTTTCTGTAACTTTGACATAGATTGTTGTGTAATCCATTCTTCTTCAGTCACAGAAACAGATCTTTTTGAGATTTAATTAAATAAATTACAGCTTTACAACACAGCAGTTAATTACAAGAAGCGTCTTGGTGTAAGTAGGCAGTTCAAAATTTTGTATATTTGTAAATAAATTAGGCATTTACTAATCTTTACAGTAATATAATATAGCGGTACGAAACTTCCAGGACATGACTGCTACTCGCATTTGTCCCTGTTTTACTTTTTCAATAAATATACTATTTGCGGTACCAAGATCGTAATGATCTAAAATCTAAGGCCTAAAATAAAACATACCCGTTAAAATTACACTTTGATTATTTTTCACATATATTCTGCATGTTTATTTATAAAAATAACTGTAAAATTTCACAAAATTATCTGAAACCGATAGTTTATTACTCATTCAACTTCTATAAGCTTCGTATAAAAATAATCATACTTTTGGAGATAGATCGTTTTCAGTAATTGATTGTTCAAGAAAATATGTTTATCAGGAAATGTGTCTAAATTTTTTATTTCTGAATGTCTATTAGAAATATTCACCTTAATTTCTTAAAATCATCCTGGTTTCCATACTGTACCTTTCTTAAAAGTACTTAAAAAAAACTTCCTGTTACTTAAATGTACATTTTCCATGTGGAAAAAAAAGCCATAAATTCCTTTCCTATGATCGTAAAGAGAGAACAAAAATGTTTTTATAGATATTTGTATGATCACTGAAATACAAAAAAATATGGGATGTTTGCCTGAGATTGGCAAAACAAACGTAGTGGGATAACTTATCTGATTTTTCGAGAATTACTTTAATGTACTTTTATAAAATATAATTTATCAGTAACTTTACTAATAATTTATTTTAGTTTTTACATAAAGTATTGTTACATTTTATTTAAAATAAATCTTTTTTTTTTTTTTTTTTTTTTTTTTTTTTTTTTTTACCAAAAAAGAAAAAAATCCTGAAAAGAAAAGAAACATTTCTTCTTCATCGGAATACCTAAAGTTGGTAACAGCCAGAAGGAAACACCTGATTCAGCACAAAGTATGTTAACACAACATTATGTCGTATATATATGCTCACGAAGAGATTCGAAATATGCTGAGTTTGGAAAAAGCTCATCACGTTGAAACAAGTGTTATTTACTGTTAGAATACTAGTTTTCTTCCTTAATATAAAAAGGATATTCTGTTTTGCTAGAAAATGTTTAGCTGTATATCATACTGAAAACAATTGCATGTAATATGCGCATTAAAAACAGAAAATTTATTTTAAAAGGCAAATAAAGCAAAATAAATTTACTTTCGCACGCACACACACACACACACACACACACACACACACACACACATCAGGTATTGCAGTGTCCTACTTTTTTTTATATTATTGCGCCCACTATTTTCTAAATGTAATCTTCGAGGTAGATTCCTATTGCACATATAAAAGAAATGTACTATAAAGAATATTTTAAAAAATAGTGGTAACGAATATATAAAAAATAAAGGACTCTAACCCCTGATATACACTATATTGCCAAAGGTGATTGGTCACTTGCGATTTTAGACGTTTTGTTATCTATCTAGAAAAATACATGAGGAATTAACCTGAAACTGCAGGTGTGTAAACAGTATAGTATAGGTTATATATTTCCGTGAAATTTTTTTCCCGAAACCCCATAGGGGACTGTCAACAAATTGAAAAAGAACGAATATCATTTGGATAACCCTGTAAATACTAATGTAGCAAAATCGTTCAAACTCGAGATTATTAATAAGTGGTTTATTGTAATATACTGTGTTAATTTTTATGAGGATAGCGTGGATATTCGAAGAGAAATTAAGGTTTTTATAAAAATCGACTCAAATTTCGCAAAGTTTTTTGCTTATAATTTGCAGAGTTCTTAATATAAAAAAAAGTTATTTTGAGAAAATATGTCAAATAGCATTGTACATAATACTTTGCAATCGGAATTAAAAAAATAATAAATATTGGATGAAAAATGAGTAGGTTTACTAAAAAATGTTTCACTGCGCATGCGCGAATGCAATCAAAATATAATATGCATAATGTATTAGCTAAGTATATAGAGCAACTTTTGTGAAAGTCTCAAAATCTTAGCTTGAAAATTCTGAAAATTATCGTCGATAGAAGAAGCTCGAAATCCGTTGTTCCCAAAAGGAAGCAAAAAGATGGGGGGTTGTATCCAAATATTGTACGTGCAATATTGTGTACGCTATCTTGGCACTAATCAACAGATATTTGATACAACCCCTCATATTTTTGCTTCTTTTTGGGAACAACGGACTTCGAGCTTATTCTGTGGACGATAATTTTCAGAATTTTCAAGCTATGATTTTGAGACTTTCACAAAAGTTGCTCTATATACTTAGCTAATACATTATGCATATTATATTTTGATTGCATTCGCGCATGCGCAGTGAAAAAATTTTTAGTAAACCTGCTCATTTTTCATCCAATTTTTATTATTTTTTAATTCCGATTGCAAAGTATTATGTACAATGTTGTTTCACATATTTTCTCAAAATAACTTTTTTTTTATATTAAGAACTCTGCAATTTATAAGCAAAAAACTTGGTGAAATTTGGGTCGGTTTTTATAAAAACCTTAATTTCTCTTCGAGTATACATGCTATTTTCATAAAAATTAACGCCAGTATATTACAATAAACCACTTATTAATAATCTCGAGTTTGAACACTTTTGCTACATTAGGTTTTACAGGGTAATCCAAAAGATATTCATTCTTTTTCAATTTGTTGACAGTCCCCTATGGGGTTTCTGAAAAAAATATTCACGGAAATATATAAGCTATACTATACTGTTTACACACCTGCAGTTTCAGGTTAATTCCTCATGTACTTTTCTAGATAGTTTACAAAACGTCTAAAATCGCAAGTGACCAATCACCTTTGGCAATATAGTGTATATATATACATATACATATGTAAATTTTAATAATTTTTTAAAGTATTTATAACACAAAAGTTATTTCTAAGCGGTCATAAAGATATTATATATGTGTTAGAATAATGAGAAGTAACGACAACATTAATATGAACTCAATATATTAATAATATCCACGAGGAGATGCGTTCACGCAATTCTAGAAGAAAAGCACGCAAGCACGAGCAAGTGTTCTATAGATTGGAGACATGGTTGTTGGGTGAATTTTGATGTAATGCTCGGGGAAGCTTGCTAATTATGTTTATATTGAGACATGAAAGTTTGTATCCTTCATAAATATTAATATTTCTATTTGAATCAAATCCTTTGTTGTATATGTTGGTATTTTATTAAACCTTTTTTGTTTATATTATATTTGAAGAATCTTCTGTTGTGTTGAAACTATTATTCATCATAATCCCCCCCCCATATATATATATATATATATATATATATATATATATATATATATATGTGGGGGGGGGTATACATATATATATATATATACAATACCAAAATAACATACTATACATCTAATCCCAAAACAACTGAACAGCAGAGGAAAATTAACAAATAACTATGAAAAATTCATACTAACAAAACTATAAACAAAAAGAACACAAACATTGGAGACAGGCTGCAAGATTAAAGACTTGGATGCTGGGTTATACCGGTAACTACTCATGAAACTTCCCCATGCCTGTCGCAACCAAACTGACCATAGAAAGCATTTACCCAAGTGGAAAAGAACGACACAGCTAGACAAAGCTCCCTATAAAACCAACAATTATTTGGCGATCTTTTTAATCACCAAAAGGAGAGTATAACGGAAATCGTTATCTTTAACGAAATTATTTGTCAAACTATTTATCAAACAATTGGATAACTCTGAACCATTGTATTATGATAAAGATTTATAATGTCACTTATTATACTATTATGATTAGAATTTAATTTTACATTCCTTATTAAACTATTGATAAATATATTTCTGAAAATAGAACTATGTACATTGGAAATAAAATTTAATATCTTCAATGTTTCAAAGTTGTAATCCCTTCTCTTGTCGTAAACGTAAGTACTCAAGCCATCCCTCTCGATGTCAATAGTAAGGTCTAAATAATTTACATGTTTTTGTCATATGAAGTTCACTTGGGTGTAATAAACCTTGTCAAACCTTGGGTGTAATAATATAAATTTAATTCGCTGTTGGAATTGTTAATCCAACGTTATATATATATATATATATGTGTGTGTGTGTGTGTGTGTGTGTGTGTGTGTATAATTATTTAAAAAATTTAAACTAGATATTTTTTACATTACTCTAATTTATCTTAGAAAGAAAATTTCCATCAAAGAGCATACGTTTAGAAATTTATTTAACACAGTGAATGCATTTAAAATAGCGCTAAATTTCTTGTATTATTGCATATTTGTTATTTGATATGGTTTTTGTGAAAAAAAAATTGCTATTTTATAATAAAGTAGTTTTTAATATTTATTTATAAAGTTATTTTGATTTATTGTATTAGTTACTTCGATCTTATATTATGACCTTCAGTTAAAAAACATTTCTCAGAAAATTGCCATCTAACATAAATGCATGAAATAACTATTTTTGAATTTGTACGGATCAGTATTAGTGGAAAAGATAATATATATAAAAGTAAGTATATGTGTGTGGGTAACATTTGTAACTTATCTACAATATTTTCAAGTTTAGGTTAGGATGAAATGGTGAAGTCGGAATCGCAGCACACTCTAACTGTCATCGCGGCGAGTTTAAAAAGCAGTAGACATTTTAAACACTGAAATTTCTCATAGGCTCACAATAATCACAATTAGTGACGAAAAGCAGTTTTATTTAGCTGTTACGAGCAAGGAAGACCGAGCTATGCTCGGTCAAAATTAGCTTTCAGTTAAACTCGATATAATATTTACTCTCTATATTACTATAATGCCTTTTATAAAAATAGCTTGACCCATAATGATGCATAATCAAAATTACCCACAAATCAAATTTTCTCGAACATGTGACCAAGCCCAATTGTCTTGTCGTGCCAGAAATCTGTAGGATATAAAATTTAATCAAAATAGTCTCATCCGTTTTTTAGATAAAATGAGCTTGAAGAACAGTGACCCAAAACTGACCCACAAATGAAATTTTCTCGAGCATTTGACACAGCCCAATGATTTTCTCATGCTCCAAAACCATAGGATACAAAATTTAGTTCAAATCGTCTGAGCCGTTTTTAAGATAAAAATAGCTTGACCCATGATGACCCATGACCAAAATGACGCACTAATTGAAATTTCTCGATCATGTGGCCGACTCCACTAGTCTTCTCGCTCCCTAAAACTGTAGAATACTAAATTTAGTTCAGATCCTCTGAGCCGTTTTTAAGATAGAAATAGCTTGACCTATAATGACCCATGACCAAAATGACCCATGACCAAAATGACCCATGACCAAAATGACCCATTAATCGAATTTTCTCGAACATGTGTCCTAGCCCAATAGGCCTATCGTTTCCTAAAACTGCAGAATACTAAATTTAGTTCAAATTCTCTTAGGTGTTTTTAAGATAAAAATAGCTTGACCCATAATGTCCCATGACCAAAATGTCCCATTAATCGAATTTTCTTGAACATGTGCCCTAGCCAAACAGTCTTCTCGTGCCCGAAAACCATAGAATGAAAAATTTAGTCTAAATAATCTGAGTCGTTTTTTAGATAAAATTATCTTGACCAACAGTGACCCAAAAATGACCCACTAATCAAATTTTCTAGGACATGTGACCTAACCCAATGAATTTCTCGCGCCCAAAAACCGTAGAATACAAAATTTAGTTCAAATCGTCTGAGCCGATTTTAAGATAAAAATAGCTTGACCCATGACGAAAATGACCAACTAATCGAAATTTCTCGAACATGTGACCGACCCCAATGGTCTTCTCGTTCCCTAAAACTGTAGAATACTAAATTTAGTTCAAATCGTCTGAGCCGTTTTTAAGATAAAAATTGACGCATAATGACCCATGACCAAAATGACCCAATAATCGAATTTTCACGAACATGTGACCTAGCCTAACAGTCTTCTCGTGCCCGAAAACCATAGAATGCAAAATTTAGTCTAAATAGTCTGAGTCGTTTTTTAGATAAAATTATCTTGAACCACAGTGACCCAAAAATGATCCACTAATCAAATTTTCTAAGACATGTGACCTAGCCCAATGCTTTTCTCGTGCTCGAAACTCGTAGGATACAAAATTTCATCAAAATCGGTAGAGCCGTTTTTTAGATAAAATTAACTTGACCCGCATTGACCCAAAAATGACCCACTAATCGAAAGTTCTCGAACATGTGACCCAGCCCAATAGTCTTATAATCCAAAACGGTAGTATACAAAATTTAGTCAAAATCGTTTAAACCGTTTTTTAGGTACAATTAGTCTGACCCTGACCCATGGTGAGCCAAAATGACCCACTAATCGAATTTTCTCAAACGTGTGTTTCCCAATGGTTTTCTGGTACCCCAAAATGGTTTTTTTTAGCAACACTGTATATGATATAGATAATTTATGGACAACAAGCAACATTAAAAAAATTAGTTGCATTTAAAAACGCATTCCAGAACTGAAAACGCAATTCTAACAATTATAGCTCATAGACAGTACTGTAACCGAATTCTTTTTTGTATCCTCGTAAATAAACGATAAATGTATTCTACAATAAGCATCTTGTAGTACACCTAAGTAAAGTATATGAAATTCAATGTGTTTGATATACTATAACATTATTAAAACAAATTGCAAAATTTTTTTTACCCATAGACCATAATGTGGCGGAATTCTTTTTAGTGTCATTGTCAACTAACTGTAAATACTATATACACTTTGCTTTGAATATCATACATGCCATACTAATCCTCAGTGACGTATATCAAATACATGGCAATCTGAGTTTATTTACGCGAGTTAGAGCACGCACACGTGGCTAGACAAATCGAATTCATAAACACTATAAACAATTTTCAGCTATGTTGGAAAATGTTAAAACAGATATTTTAGAGGTTTAGAGGTAATGAAATTTGATTTGATCTAAATCTCGGATAAGCAGCGTACATTTTTTGTTACAGCTTACACTGATAAGCTCTTTTTAATACATTCTACAGCAATTTTGAGATCAATTTTGATACAGACTATTATATGTAATTGATATTTTCCTTACATATGTGAGAGGCATGTAGGGAAATAAAGTAAATACATAGACTTTAGTTTATATTAGATAATTGGATTTTCGAATTAGACAGCATACCTAAATTAACCCAGATTAAAAAAAAATTAAAACAACTATGGGTCATTTGGGATAATTATGAACATGGGATAATTCATAACAAGCGTTACTAACGCTCGAATTCCAGTAACTGATAGTAACGCGAAATAGAAATCATAAGTTTGCATCCTTGTTTACAGAAAGAGAACATTCCCGCCGTTTCATCTTCGCGGCTGACAACTTGCTCGCGCTTATCAAATTCGTTAACATTTCGAAGTGACAAACAGCTTTGCACTGGCAGGGAATATTCTTCGCTTCTATCAAATAAAGTCAGTGCAAGTCGCTCTTAATCAATAATTTTTAAGTTATAATTACTTTAACAGAATATCGATAAGTTTTTGCTCATATTCAAGGACCTATAGAACCATGTTCATAATCACCACCACACATTTTGTGTTATTGGGTAATTATGAACAGTTCTTTTAAAAAGTGTTTTTTTCTATATTAGGTCGTATTAAGCCTCATATGAAATCATAACTACGTGTACAGTTGTAACTTTAGGATTTCTCAGAAACATTAGTTCAAAATTAAAAGTTTATTATATATCTAAATGACAGAAATTGTATCTAAAATCAATGTAACGGGTGCCGCTTAGTTAGTTTGAATGATTTTCGTTTAAAAATATAAAAGAAGACCCCACCATCAGGTTTGTTTGGAAATACTTGTATTTAAAAATATAAATTCAAAATAGACGAGAACGTACATAGCACGCCCTGTGTACTCTTTCAAAGGTACTGGGTTCCCCAACTCTAGGTTCGTTTGGATAGATTTTTATTTAAAAATATAAAATCATACAAATTCGACGGCATACTCCGCCGAAGGTAGTGGGGCCTATAACGTTAGACATGATTAGAAAGATAGCCACTTGTTTATCTGGGGTATATGAAATTCCATTTGAATTGACCGATGGTACAAATTCTGCATATATTGGTATGACAAAACGTCGCATCGTTGAGAGAATTAAAGAACACAAGAATGATTTGAAATACAATAAATTTTCCACTGCTTTATCAAGGACTTTTGCTAACGGACAGGTTAGGTTTATTGATTTTAACAACGTCAAAGTTATTTCCAGACAAAACAATCCCTTTAAAGCCCACATCCGTGAATCTATAGAAATTTCACTAAGAAAACAGGAAATTTGCAACGATATCCCATCATTTTCGGTTCCTGCCATATGGAAATGCATTTTAAAGTGAACTTTTATTCCGTTGAACATTAGTTCCAGTTACATTGCTGGTTCATAGAGGGCGCCACCAGGCGTATTTTGAATATGTCGTTATAATTTCCGTTATTTGAGCGTCTTGGCAGATTGAATATTGTGACTCAATCATGTAACACACTTTAATTTTTGCTGTTCATATTTATGAAGGTTTTTTTCTCCTGATGATGGTTATAAAGATTAACCGAAACGTCGAGGTTTGTTTTCTATATATGTATTTAAAGTAACTCATATTTATTAAATCAAATTTACGTTGAAAGCAAGTGTTTGATGAGTATAAAGAAACAACGTTCGTTTTAGCGTTATTTAAGATTATTATCATGGGCACGGGCAACGCTGAGTATGTCAGATAGAAAAGAATTAATGGAATAGAATTTAGAATAAGCTTTAGCAAGGTTAAATTTTTTAAAAATATCTTACATATTATATATATTTGAAATTACAAGTATGTCAAGGATTTTATTAATGAAATGTTTTCAATAACAATGGCTTGACTTTTGATGATTCATCACTCAAATAGCGCAGATTGTTTACCCATCATTGGCAGTTTTTGGAAACAGTTGAGAAGTGGTAACGTTGAAAATAGAAAGGTTAGAAAATGGTAGATAAAGAGACCCATCTAATTTGGAGCGTATCTCAGTATGATTCACTGCTGCTAACGGTTGGATTACGGTTGGATCTTTCGGCAAATGATTCGTTGGCCAATGGCACGGAAAGGGGGGCATTTAAAAGTACGGTTCAACATTTATCAACAAGTAATTAACAATTAGTGAACGTTGGCAAAACTATTTTGTGATACTTAGCCGATAAAACTGGTTTATATATTGAAATTAAAATAATACAAATTAGTATTTTAATATTTTGTCTTAGTTTAGAACAGCTAAAAGTATGTAAAATTTCTGCATGGTATTTAAAATTCCCAAGCTTAACTTTAATTTAAAGTTAAAAATCCTTTTTACTTACCCATCATACGTAGTATAGGGTATTACTTACCCATCATACGTAGTATAGGGTGTCTTTTGTAATCGTTTTGAAAATCGAAAAAAAATTTTTTGACGATTTACACGTTTCAGACACTGGAGATTCCGAAAAACATATTTTTAGAAAAAAAAATTTGCCGTCCGTCTGTGTGTCTGTGTGTGTGTCTGTGTGTCTGTAAACGCTCTATCTCCCGAAACAATTGAGATAGAGACTTGCAATTTGGTATGTACTTAGTATGTAATAATGGGAAGAAGCCTATTTCATTTCAATAACCTCGATTAATCGGAACAATTTTTTTCGGACTCTCGAAATATTCGTTCTGATGAAAGGTATATAAAAATTTTCGAAATTGTTTATTTTAAGAAATGAATATAAAAGACAATAAAAAAACATAAATTTTGAATAAAGCATGAAGTCGATCGGATAATTAGTTGCCGAGATATTTGGAATCCTATTTTCCACACTCTTCGATTTTTCATGACCCTGTATTTCATCCAAATTTCACTTCAAAGATATATTTTAATTGGAAATTTGACGCTTAATCAGATGCAATCAACCGCTAGTTAATAGGATTATTATTTTTGGAGTTATAAGGAAAAACCTCTTTCAAGCAATTCAGTAATCGAGCCTTTAAAGTTTGTGACGTCATCAAGCCACGATTTTATTTGAATTGCAATGCATTTTATAAGTAGTTTACACATTTTTATTTTAATATTTTACATTATGCATATCCATGATGGGTAAGTATTACGGTGGCCCCCAACGACTAGTTTTGTTATTAACACTTTCCAACATAGTTGAAAAGTGTTTATGAATTTGGTTTGTCTGTTTATATATCTGTCTGCCGTCTGTCTGTGCTCTAACTCGCGTAAATATACTCCGATAGACTTGAAATTGATGTATGTTATTGTGGTTTACTATGGCATGTGTGGTATTTAAATGATAACTAGCATTTACGATTCTTTTACAGAGACAATCAAAATAATTCCGTTACATTACGGTCTATGGCGAAAAATTGTTTGCGGCGTATTTTAATAGTACACTATTTTAAATATAGTGTAAATCCAGGTTAGATGTCCCATCGGGTTAGTTGCCCTAGTTACTGCATTTCAGCTATTGGATGTGTGGCAGAGCTAGTGACGTTTTCCTACTCTCAAGTGTTATTAAAAGAGTAGTAGGTGAAGTTACAGCAATTTAGTTCTTCAAATAAAAGTTATATTCATTGAAGAAGGTAATTTTGGCTTTTCTCTTATGTTCTTGCAAAATAGAGACAGGTAGAAGATGAAATGTAATGTACTTACTACAGATTTTTCATGAAATATTTAGTGAATGTTGTTGAAACAAATATCCAGTAATGTGTTAATTATAGGTTTCAGCCATATTTATTCCTACTTCCAGAGCTACTATCTGGAGCATCTATCCCGTATTGAAAGGAGACGTGCCCCACCTGTGTCGGGAATATATGCCTCACTTGTGATGCGGAATAAGATTCCCCATTTATAATTATAAAATAATTTTGTTGAGTGAGAATTTTTTTTAAATCTTCAGGATTATGAGAAAAAAAATATGTTTCTTACTTTGGTTGACCATGGCCCTTCCGGAGGACCATTACCTAACAAGTTAAGGGTCGGTGTTAGTAGTAATAAATTCTCCATTTAAGCTATGACTAAAAAATCATTTGTTTCTTTTCAGAAAGTTGGTTCAAAATATTGCACTTCACTTCCCTTAAATTTTTAAGTGAAAAAAATTTAAGTGTTTGGTATGTATAACTTGCATTAGAACATTTTGATTCACACATTTCGAACTTTCCCTCTCTTTATATTAGAATATATCCAGAAGCACAAAATAGAAATCTAAGTACAAAATAGAAATCTATAATCCCTTAAGTATATCATTATCACAGAAAATTCGGAAAGACTATACCGGGCACCATATTGGAGGTATAATATCTCTTTATGCTTCTTTATTTATTTAAATAATTGTTCTTTTATTGTTGGCAATTTTTTTTCTCTCCTCTCCCTTAATTTAAATTACATAAGTTTAATCTTCCGTAGAATAAATAAAATATTTTGAACTCATTTATTATGAAATATAAAAATCTAACGCAATTAAGTTGATAATTTTAAATTTGCTTCGCGAAGTTATTTTTAGAGTTTAAGTTTGTACTTCGAATACAAGCATGGGGGGGGGGGGTAATCAATCGTTAGAATTATCTGGCTTCGTTAGAATTATCCGATTGGCTTCAAATTGTGTACATCCATTTATTCTAAAAATTGGGAATAGCAAATATTCTTCGATGTGGGAGTGCAATTGCGATGCACTATTAGTATACGGAGCCTGTAACCTCAAATTTGTTTTTAGAAAGAAAATCATAAATTTGATGCATATAGTATATTAAGCCACATGCAAATCCAGATTTTAAATTATAAATGTTCATTACTTATGCTTCCTATTCCGTTAAAGTGGGGTGTCTAACCCTGAGGTCCAGGATATATGGCCAAAATCATTTATTATATTTTTTGATAAAAGCTGTATTTTATATGGTATTTATATTAAAGTAATATATTTATGATGTTATTCATACAGTTTGGAGTAGATAGGCTACATGTGCACTACAAAAATCATTGCTATAAAAAAAAAAAATGAAGGGGTGTTGAGTAGGGCAACTATCGCGGACGTACCCTATTAAAATTGATACATATCACTGAGGGTCACTACAGGTTGTTTACTATAGAATATGGTGTGCAGCGTATTTTAATTATATTTCACCGTTTAACAGTTCTTCAAATTCATACATATAACTGAGGTGCACTACAAGGCGCTTACTGCAGAATATGGTATGCATTGAATGTATCGTTCATTTACAGGGACACTCAAAAGAATTTGGTTACACTATTGTCTCTGAACAATAATTGCTGGTAGCTCGTTTTCCGTTGTGATACGAGTTTTAAATGTAACAAAATTTTTGCATATTAATTGGTGCGTATAAATTCTATAGATCATATATAGAGCTGCTCAAAAGATCTCACGTACAGTTACGTTTATTGACGAAAATTGCAGAAGAGAATTTTCAATTGTGATACGTATTTCCTCACTGAAGTAAATTTGGCATAGTGTGTAGTATACATACAAATCTATAGATCATATACAGGGCTGCACAAAAGATTTCGGTTATTTTGTTTGACTGCTTGTAGTAATCGCTAAAATTGGGTTTTCAAATGTGTTATGCGTTTTTTAAAATTTTACTGTAATTATGTAAAAGTCTAATGGTCTGAATTGTATTTTTTAAAAATAATGAACCTGCCAAATATGGTAAGTCTCCCTGCTTGGTGGAATTTTGTTTACTTAGAAAACTGTGACGTTTTGTTACATTATTTTGAATGTGTTGGGAAGTGTTTTACAATCTATGCTGACGCATGATTTTTCGTACTTATTTTCTTTATCTAAAATTTAAAAAAAAAAGTAAAATTTTAGTTTTTTAACCCTCTGAGCGTCTGACGGGTTTCTTGCATTTTCATAAAAATGGTCATAAAACTAATATTAATTAAAATTTTCTTTCCCTGTTTGTTTCTAAAATACACTTCATATCTCGTTATTTTATATATATCTTAAAATACAATTATATTAAAAATATTTTCTTTCTACAGCCGATTTAAGTTGTTTTACGGAAAAATACGGGCTAAATCTTAGAGGGCTAGATAAGGTTCGTTACTCTCTAGCGAATAATTTTTATATCAATATTTTAATAGTTTTAGACGCAATATCACCCGGTCTTCAAAAAGAATTTCTTCATTCGGTCTCAGTCCCAGAACACATTTTAACTTACATTTAACTTTATTTTTGTTTAAATACAGCAATGGAATTTTATATTTAGAGTAAATGCACCATGACAAATTGAATGACAGGGACAAATACGGGGGTTTATATGGATATTTTTAAAGTTCGTACAAAAATGAATATGCATTACCTATCGGGGTAATTTGTATACAAAAATTCCATGTGAGTAACTTTAACGTCTTATAGATTCTACAAATGACAGAATTTTACTTTTATCAGTTTAATTGTCTGAGTGCAACGAAGACTCATACACAGCGCAGTATTACTTTGCCCCATATATAGCTACGATGGATATTAAAACCTTTCGTCAAGCATAACTCAAAAAATATTTAACGGATTTCGTTCAAATTTTTACAGCAGGTACCTATAAAGGTGACAACGACGTCTATTTATTACCAAGAATAAATGTCAAACCGTTTGGAAATTATATTAAAAACAGATAAAAAAGCACAATTAAATACATACGTCACGAAAATTTTGTGCGTACGTCATTTTCACCGGCGGGAGATTTTCGTAGACAATCGGAATTGAAAAGTTCATGGAGTACATGGAGCAAAAAAATATGCACGCACTAATATTCAGCACAATAAAATATATTTCAATTTAGTAGAAATCGAAAATTAATCTGTATTTTTTTCTGTCTGAAAGAAAAAACCCGCAACAACTTGGTAGACTTGGTATTAGAGATTTGGCACAAATCTCAGCAATAGCAGCTTTTTTATTTCGCGTGTGTAAATTAAAAAAAAAAAAACTTTGGTGTTTAAATAAAAGGTTTCGATTTATGGCATTATTTCTCTTTTTTCTCTTTTTAGCATTTTAAATGGGATTAATGAAAGGCATGTATTTTAAATTAAATGAGTGAAAGGTTTATATTTAAATGAAATGAATTCAATATGAAAATGTTATAGGAACAATATTTGGCGATTTATCAACTGTGCCAGGATAACATAAAAGTACCAATATATCAAACGGTATGTAGTATGTGAAATGAAACAATTATATTATAATCACCCATCGTACAAGAAAAAAAACTAATCTGCTTTCAGAGGGAAAAATCCATCTCCTGTGCCATAAGATTTGGCGAGTTCTATTTTGGTGATAAGTTTTTCGATGTGATTGTTGGGATCTGCAGGATTTGGCTTACTTTTTCTAAATCTTATTTTTTTGCAGATGTAGTATTATGTAAATATATTTTTTTTTGCAGATATTTTTCTATTTTGTATATTTGGCATTCTATTTTGTATATTTTCTATTTGGCATTTGGAAAAGAGATTTTTACCTTTTTATCTGTGCCTTCGGAAATATTAAACAATAACAAAAGATTTACATATATCAAGGGTATAATGTTATGTTTTGCATTTTTATACGGACCACTTCTCCATTTTTAGATTTTAAATGCTATTTATTATTTACTAGCCATTTATTAATTGTTTACAATTTACCCCCCTGACAATAACAATTATTTATCACAAAAATGCCTCTTAGGTTTGTTAAATAAGTTTGTTTATGTATTTTCATTACTTATTAAAATATCGAATATGGCGATAAAATTTTATTTTAGCATCGTGCTTAAATTTTTAAGATTGTGCAAAAACATGCTTTAATAAACGTATGTTTGTAAATATTTGAAAAACATGTTTTACCGCTCTCTTGAAAAATTTTGTAAGATGCTAAAACTACCTTTTGGCACCATTTAAAAATTTTTTCGCCAACCGATATAGGATACGAAACTTTTCCCCATTCAGATACACAGGCAAGGCTGGTCTCAAGCAAGAGTAAAGCTAGCAACAATATTGTTTTAACTCTATAAGAGTTACAATAATGATATTAAATGCTCTGATTGGCTTTGGGCCGAATTACGAAAGTTTTTCCTAAAAAAAACTGTAGAAGAAGTCTTTTACATTTGTTTCAAATGAAGCTCGGTGTACAAGGTATTAGTTAATAATACAAACAACACTAATGGCATGGAGGCAAAAGTTTTAATTTAAATGAAATTATTAAATTTTATTTGAAATCCTTCCCCCCTACCCTCCCCCCCCCCCCAAAAAAAGAAAAGAAAGTTACAGTAATGAATTTTTAAATGGTGTTAAGCCACGCTTTCTGACATAAGCAATTGGCTGCAAACGCGATAACGAAACTTTCACTTAACTTAATAACATGTAGCTAATATATCCCTCAGGGTACTTTGGAGTTATACAGACCTTGTGGTTTTTTTAAAAAGCTTGAGACAATTCAGGTTTAAGAAGTTGAGATTTACTGTCAAATGATATAAACAACTATGAACACAAAACTGATGAATTATTATTCAGGTTTATGTATGTACTAGCAAGCTACGCCCGCTACGCTGGTCAATTTCTCTTAACGAACCTTTAATCAAACAAAATATTGACATTTCATAATTCACTTTTATATTTTAACAGAATAATAAGGATACTATAATTTGTGACTCGTGCTATAGTCAATATACACGTCAGGACACGTCGCCCTTATCATTATCTTTTTACGCGTGAAGGTTTCGCTATGGTACTCTATTGTGAAATTTGGTAATTTTAGAAATTCAATAGTTGAAAAATCGCAGAATCATAAGATCATTTTTCTTTAGAAATTGTTCTTAGAGCGCTTTTAGATCTTATAAATAACAATCATGCCGAACTTGAAGTTTCTAGCTCCTTCAGCATCGCAAAAATCGCAATTTTAGAACGTTTTTCGCTTCTGCACCCCCCTCGGGGTAGTGGCACCGACATAAAATATAGCCTATGTTGGAGCAGGGATTGTCACCATCCATTTGCCACCATCACTTTTGAAATCGCTTTAGTAGTTCCAGACATTCCATACAAATAGTAATTTAGAATGTTTTTAGAAAATTTTTTGCTTATTTCAGCCTTTTAAATTTCGAATTTTTTTAGATTTTGTTCTTATAGAGCATTTAAATCTTGTAAGTAACGACCATACAAAATGTCAAGTTCCTAACTCCTTCATTATTAAAAATATCATAATTTTGGAACGTTTTTCGCTCCTGCACCCTCTGCGGGCAGTGGCACCGACAAAAAATTTAGCATATGTTGGAGCAGGGACTGTCACCATCTATTTGCCACCATCACTTTTGAAATCGCTTCAGTGGTTCCAGAGATTACCCTCTACAAACAAACAAACAAACAAACAAACAATCTTTACTACTTTATATATTAGTATAGATAAGGGGGAATTAGCCCTTTGTTCCCTCCCTTTATACTTAACCAATCAATCCCGAAAACTAATCAGAGATGCGCCTTAACACAGTGAACCTATAAATAAAATTTGAAGGAAATGGGATAATTCTGCATGAAAAACCCATTTACATAAATTAAGGGGGGTATTAGCCCCCCGTTCCCCCCCCTTTATACTTAATCAATCAATCCGAAAACTAATCAGGGAAGCGTCTTAACCCAATGAATCTATAAACAAATTTTGAAGCAAATAGAATAATTCTGCATGAAAAACCCATTTATATAAATTAAGGGGGGGATTATCCCCCCGTTCCCCCCCTTTATACTTAACCAATCAATCCCGAAAACTAATCAGGGAAGCGCCTTAACACAGTGAACCTATAAACAAAATTTGAAGGAAAACGGAATAATTCTGCATGAAAAACCCATTTTTATAAATTAAGGGGGGATTAGCCCCCGATCCCCCCCCTTTATACTTAACTAATCAATCCCGAAAACTAATCAGGGAAGCGCCTTAACTCAGTGAACCTATAAACAAAATTTGAAGGAAAACGGAATAATTCTGCATGAAAAACCCATTTATATAAATTAAGGGGGGATTAGCCCCCCCCCCGTTCCCCCCTTTATACTCAGCCAATCAATCCCGAAAATTATCATGCAAGCGCCTTAACACAGTGAACCTATAAACAAAATTTGAAGGAAAACGGAATAATTCTGCATGAAAAACCCATTTATATAAATTAAGGGGGGATTAGCCCCCGTTCACCCCTTTATACTTAACCAATCAATCCCGAAAAGTAATCAGGGAAGCGTCTTAACCCAATGAACCTATAAACAAAATTTGAAGGAAAACGGAATAATTCTGCATGAAAAACCCATTTATATAAATTAAGGGGGGGAATTAGCCCCCCGATCCCCCCCCTTTATATTAGCTAATCAATCCCGAAAACTAATCAGGGAAGCGCCTTAACACAGTGAACCTATAAACAAAATTTGAAGGAAAACGGAATAATTCTGCATGAAAAACCCATTTATATAAATTAAGGGGGGGGGGGAATTAGCCCCTTGTTCCCCCCTTTATACTTAACCAATCAATCCCGAAAAGTAATCAGGGAAGCGTCTTAACCCAATGAACCTATAAACAAAATTTGAAGGAAAACGGAATAATTCTGCATGAAAAACCCATTTATAGATTAAGGGGGGGGGATTAGCTCCCCCTGATCCCCCCCTTTATACTTAACTAATCAAACCCGTAAACTAATCCGGGAAGCGCCTTAACTCAGTGAACCTATAAACAAAATTTGAAGGGAAACGGAATAATTCTGCATGAAAAACCCATTTATATAAATTAAGGGGGGGGGGGGAATTAGACCCTTGTTCCCCCCTTTTATACTTGACCAATCAATCCCGAAAACTAATCAGGGAAGCGCCTTAACTCAGTGAACCTATAAACAAAATTTGAAGGAAAACGGAATAGTTCTGCATGAAAAACCCATTTATGTAAATTAAGGGGGGGGGAATTAGCCCCTTGTTCCCCCCTTTTTATACTTAACCAATCAATCCCGAAAACTAATCAGGGAAGCGCCTTAACACAGTGAACCTATAAACAAAATTTGAAGGAAAACGGATATTTCTATGAAGAGTTATCGCATTACGTACGTACATACATACATACAGAACCTGCTGCCAAGCTCTCAGGGCTTGACAGCCAGTGTGATAACTGAAAAATCCCAATTTTAGAACGTTTTTTGCTCCTGCACCCCCTGGGGTTAGTGGCACCGACATAAAATATAGCCTATGTTGGAGCAGGGGTTGTCACCATCAATTTGCCACCATCACTTTTGAAATCGGTTCGGTAGTTCCAGAGATTACCCCCTACAAACAAACAAACAAGATTTACTCCTTTATAATATTAGTATAGATTTAAAAAAAATTGCATCTGATTACACTTATCAGATAAATTACTTCTGTTTGCATTTAATAACTGATAAACGGCTTCTGTATATTAAATGAATTGTTTAAATATTGGGAAGAGGTGGCGAAAGGTAGAAAGACGAGTAAACAAATGGGTACACAGACGGGTAGAGAGACAAGTAGCGACACAGGTAGGCTGACGGGTAGCGAAACGAATAGACAGACGGCTAGAGAGAAAGGTAAAAAGAGGGTTGACAGAGGGATAGCGAGATGGGTCACGAGACGGGTAGCGACACCGGTAGACAGGAATGTAGCGAGAAAGGTTGCGAGACGCGTAGCGTGGTAGATAAAGAGATGAGTACAGAGACGAGTTGACTGACGGGTAATGAGATTGGTAGATTGTCGGGTACAAAAACAGATGGATAGTGAGACGAGTAGAGAGACAGTAGATGGTTACGGAGATGCGTAAGAATATGGGTATAGAGGCGTATAGCCAGACGGGTAGAGAGACAGATAGACAACTTGTGAGACAGATAGACAAATGGGTAGCGAAGTGGATAGAGACATGGCTAGACAGACAAGTAGTTAGGCGGATAGACAGACGATACGAAAGACGATACAACGCGATAACGAAACTTTCACTTAACATAATAACATGTAGCTAATATAGCCCTCAGGGTACTTTGCAGTTATGCAGACCTTGTGATTTTTTTAAAAAAGGTTGAGACAATTCAGGTTTAAGAAGTTGAGATTTACTGTCAAATGATATAAACAACCATGAACACAAAATTGATGAATTATTATTCAGGTTTGTGTATGTATTTAAAAAAAAAATTGCATCTGAATACACTTATTAGATAAATTACTTCTGTTTGCATTTAATAACTGATAAACGGCTTCTGTATATTAAATGAATTGTTTAAATATTGGGAAGAGGTGGCGAGAGGTAGAAAGACGAGTAAACAAACGGGTAGACAGACGGGTAGTGAGATGGGTAGAGAGACGAGTAGCGACATAGGTAGGCTGACGGGTAGCGAAACGAATAGACAGACAGCTAGAGAGAAAGGTAAAAAGATTGTAGACAGGAATGTAGCGAGAAAGGTTGCGAGACGCGTAGCGTGGTAGTTAAAGAGACGAGTAGAGAGATGAGTATTGAGACGAGTTGACTGACGGTAATGAGATTGGTAGCGAGACGGGTACAAAAACAGACGGATAGTGAGACGGGTATACAGACGAGTAGAGAGACAATAGATGGGTACGGAGATGGGTAAGAAGATGGGTAGAGAGGCGTATAGCCAGACGGGTAGAGCGACAGATAGACAAGTTGTGAGACAGATAGACAAATGGGTAGAGAAGTGGATAGAGACACGGTTAGGCATACAAGAAGTTAGACGGATAGACAGACGGTCAGAGAAATAGATTGGCGGGTAGCGAGACCGGTAGAGAAATATAGAGACAGGTAGCGAGACGTGTAGAGAGATAGACAATCGGTTAGAGAAACGCGCAGAACAACGGATAGGGAAACAGACAGATTGTGGAGAGACAGACAGACAGGCAAAAGAAAAGTCTGCGGATTGGCGTAGGGGGCAGAGCCTCCTAGAGAATAATCAAGAAGTATCTGTTAAGCTTAACTTTGAAATATATATAATTTTTCAATTTTGCCGATATGGAGATTTAATGAAAAAGTTATTTTACAGAAGTCATCGAAAGATTTTTTGCATACTTTAATAGTAATTTAGACTATAGTTTTGCAATCTGGTTTGTAGCAAAGCATGCTATCAATGTGGTTTGAAGTGTAAGAGTTTCAATAAACAGTTATACAAATAATATATATAATGAAGGAAGAAAATTTTTTAATTCACACATAAAAAAAGGTGCAACAATGAAATTAAATTTGCGTTAAGCCACGCTTGATAGAATAATCTATTGGCTGCAAATCCAATTACGTAACTTTAAAAAGCTTGGCGTTTTAAAAGATCCGGCGTTTTTTTTCCCCCAAGTTTTGCGCAATACGCACTTAACAAAATGAGATTTTTTGCCACATGTTAAAAAAAAAATATGACAACACATCTGATGAACGGTACTTCTTTTCTATTTTTATAACAGTGTATATGAATTTATATATGATATTTTGTAATTCTATCATTTAATTTGCTCTTTTTCTTTATATTGTAATTGTTAACCCTATGTTCTCAGCAATATCACTCAGACTAATCCCTTTGAGGGAAGTCCTAGTTTAAACAATAGGTTCCCTTAGAATGAAAATGTGTAAGTGTTACATTTATTCCCCCTAATATTACATCAATATAAAAAAATTAACTATACTCAAATTATGCCGTTGGTAGGGGAATTTTGGTATAAAGTTTATTAACAAATAAATATATGTTTTATATTCTAACTTATATTTAAGTTACCCCTCTTGATATATATGTATTAAGGTATGCTAATAATTAACAAAAAAGAAAAATCCCGTGTTAAGCATAAATTATGAAATACTTTCCAACACATAATAAAACTTTTTCGTTTAATAAGGCGAAATATGATATTTAAGTAAACAATTAAAAAAACTCATACATATTTGAAAACCATGTAACCATCTACAGTCGAAAAAAGTATCATAGAAACTCGACAGAGTTTCTCGCCAAGCATAAGAAACAGGAATGCATTGAACCGTAAATGAAAGGAATTTCCGCCAATGGATGCCAAACGATTTTACAATTTTTTCTTTTTTTTAACTTTGTCTAGTTTATATTTTGCGGACGGGACAAAACATTGTTTTTGACACATCTATATCTCGCGTTCTATTTATGATAGAAACAAAATTCTTGATTCTATGGAATAGGGCGTGCCACGGGACTAAGAATTCAAAAGTAAAGCAAAATCCGACGAATAATTTTTCAGTAAATGCGATTTTAAAAGGACTGTTTTTTGCACTTTTTAAATCTTGTTCAGACCAAAAACTGTTGACAGGGCTACAGCAATGTGCAATTATCGGATTTTTACGCGGTTTACGTTATTTGAATCGTTTTTATGAGTAGTTTGGACCTTTGTAAGTTTCATGTAAAAATATTAATCAGTTTTTTATTTATATCAGTTTAAAGTTGTTGATTCCTATACTTAACATAGAGCAAAAAACTATTGACAGGGCTACAGCAATGTGTAATTATCGGATTTTTATGCGGTTTACGTTATTTGAATCGTTTTTATGAGTAGTTCGGATCTTTGTAAGTTTCATGTAAAAATATTAATTAGTTTTTGATTTATAGCAGTTTAAAGTTATTGATTCCTATACTTAACATAGAGCAAAAAATTGTTGACAGGGCTACAGCAATGTGTAACGATCGGATTTTTACGCGGTTTACGTTATTTGAATCGCTTTTATGAGTAGTTCAAACCTTTGTAAGTTTCATGTAAAAATATTAATTAGTTTTTGATTTATATCAGTTTAACGTTATTGATTCCTATAGTTAACATAGAGCAAAAAAATAATAAATGACCCAACTCTTTAAGGAATGGTCGTATACACATGATATTAAGATATGTTATTACACTCGACCCAAGTAAGCTTCCTATTATAAAAAATCTTAACATTTAAGGTTCGTTTACAGGGTCTCACAAAAGATCTTTTGATATAGGGCTAAAGAGTTGTGTAATTATCCGATTTTTACGTAGTTTGCAGCATTTGAATTGTTTTTATAAGTAGTTCAAATGTTTAATATTTCGTGTAAAAATATTAATTAGTTTTTATGTATACCACTTTAAAGTGATTTATTCCTATACTTAAGATGAAACAAACAAAATATTAAATGGTCTAACTCTTTTCAAAAAGAACGTATGCGCATGATGTTAAAATATGTTACTACGAACTACCTAAGTTAGTTTCCTATTGTAAAAGAGAATTGTAGAATTTACTGTTCGTTTACAGGGTAACTCAAAAGATTTTTTAATAAGACTAAAAAGTTGTGTAATTACCAAATTTTTACGTTGAAGTACATGATTCCTGTACTTAACACAGAGGAAAAACAATAGTAAATTGCATAACTTTTGTCAAATTCGCTATATACACAAGATATTCAAATATGTTACTACATCCTCTCTATTGTAAAGCGGCATTGAAGCATATACGTTTCGTTTACAGAGTCTCTTAGAAGATCTTGATTACACTACAACCGATGTATATTTACTGAGTGAGATGTATTTTAATTATTTTACACTGTTTCAATGTCTGTACGGTTTCATTATCTTGCTTTAAAATTTAATATAAGATCATTTTGTCCGTCTGAAATCTCGTCGATGTTAAGCTCTAAATCTATTAATATATAGTATTTTCATCGATTAAAAAAACTGTGTTTATTTATAAATATATAATTCTAGCGTATTAGGAATTGATTGAAATACCGATTACAAAATTCCAACTTTACGTTCATGCGCTGAGCAATAGAATGTAAAAATGTTGATACCCCAAGATTACAAGTTTTGCGTTTAAATATTTGCCGTTCATCGAATCTCCGGCTATGACGAACTTAAAATGCTAAATTTCGTATACAATAGGTGATCGGTAACGAACTGTTCGGTTTACGAACAAATCGGTTAACGAACACTTTCGCGTGAGATTTTTATGTTCGGAGAACGAACTCCTCACGAAACAAAGCCATGATGAAGCAATGCCGTGTTTCATATTTGCCGAGCT
The DNA here is from genome assembly GCA_963931845.1 of Maratus michaelseni. Taxonomy (NCBI): domain Eukaryota; kingdom Metazoa; phylum Arthropoda; class Arachnida; order Araneae; family Salticidae; genus Maratus; species Maratus michaelseni. The sequence goes on along the minus strand of OZ007589.1, from coordinate 225,402,527 downwards.
ATACTTATTGCCTCTATTGTCAACTTTGAGAACATTTTAACAGTTGCATACATATGTCCTAATTAATTTATGGACTGCCGGAGATTGGGGACCTATATTTTAGGATCACCGAATTGGAATGAACAGACTATATGAACAGAAATCACTTTAATAGTTTTTATACTTTTGCAAACGTTGCGAATTTTATATTTTTCAAATTCTCGAAACGTTGAGTTAAAAAACTTAGACAAATAAAAAACTTCTAAGGTGCTCAGTAATTTTCAAAAATAATATATTTAATATGTTAGTATAAAAATCCCTGTAAATTTTTATACTAATAGAAATAGGTTCGTAGGGAAAAAATGTTGATTATTCTCGGTAAAGTATGCTCCATAAACTTATCGTTGTAGTTGACCGAAAAAAAGTGCTTCTTATTTTTCCACATTTTTCTGAAACTGTAGTATTTTAATTAGTTTGTAAACTACTGTAAAATTGTGTAATTTTTTGTTTTTGAATGTATATAAACGGAAGAGTGATATAAACAAAAGAAAAAGGAAAATAAATATGTCATAAATAATCTGATGTATACAATGTAAGGAAATTAATAAAAAAGTTTCCCAGTTGTTATGGTAGCGACATGTACATTGGAATAAGTCGCTCAATAAATTGTATAATTCTGATGTATAATTCTGTTTATAGCATCACTATTATTTGTTTTGCCCCTTTTATCTTTTCTTTTCTGAATAAAAATGGAATCCGTATAATTGAAATTAAATACCTTACAAAAAGGAGTGATATCTCATCAAAAACAACTCGTTGTAAATGATCCCGCAAAGCCACAAACGTAAAACGTCAGTCACAAAAAGAAGTGAGATCACATAAAAAGAAGCGATATAGAAGTGCATACTCCGAGTCCCGTGTAAAAATCTATCACCACTCATAATGTTTCCAAAGGACTCGGAGTGAGGTACAGTATGTGAAAACTGCTTGGCGACCTCGGCACACACACACACATACATATATATATATATATATAAACGCATAATATTGTTATGGAATTGTGTACAATGAAGATTTTTAATTCAGGAAAAACAAATTTATCTGCTTCAGACACACAGTTTTATAGAAGGCATCCACATGATCTACCAAAGTGTACATAATACTATAAAAGTATATACCATACTTTACATACACACAATACTTTATATAAAATAATTTTTATATAAATTACTTTATATAAATTACAATACTTTATATAAAATTATTTGAAGCGTTCAATACTGATATAACATACTTTGTATTGTGTACAAATAACATTCAAATAGTTTAAGTACTTTAAGTAATAAACATCACATAAATCGAACAAATCATCGATTTGCGGCTCTCCTTCTAGGATAAGTTTGTTAATCACACCGGTCCACATAAGGATATAAATTTATATAAAATTTCACCCTACTCTCTGCAATAGTTCAAGAATTAGAGGCCTACAAATTTTGTTTCTTATACATTCGGACAGACTCATGGACAGATATTTTCTAAAAACAGTCAAATCGTGTTCTGGTCCTTATAAAACGTATAAATCCATCGAAAACCGGAAATCGAATTTTTTCACGAATCAATACTTTCTTCTTGTACAGATAGAAGAAAAAAAAATTAGTATGCATTATTTTTGGGTATGAGAAAATCATTTAAAAAAAAGACGTGCAAAGCTGGAAACAGTCAAAATAAACTGTTTTATTGCAATTAAAAAAAATTATAAGTTCATAAACTTATTTTATTCCTGTCTTTTGTATACATTTTACATTATATTTTACTTTATGAATGAATCATCACAATAACGCTACACCTTTAAGGAAATATAATATGACTTATTTTTTTTAGTGTGAAAGAAATCATAAAAGGAAAAACATGATTTTTTTCTTTTTTTCAGAACAAGCAAATATGGAAACAGCGAGAAATACCTGAATCAGCGGAAATTGTATTAACACATTATTGTGTATATTATATATCTATGCTCACGGAGGAATATGAAGTATGCTGAGTTAAGGTGTGTATTTCGTTCTAGAAACACCGCTTTGCATTTTTAATATTTAAGGTTGATTTTTATTATCCCTTTTTTGCAAGAAAATGTTTAACGATATTTTTTAGTGACGAAAATAGTTTCATGTACGCTTATTAAATAATTTCCGGTTAAGTAAAAGTGTACTGATTATTACGTTGCATAAAAATCCATTATGTAAAAAAATAAGCTCAATACAAGCAGTTTAATTTTTTTTCTATTCCAGCCGAGAATTAATTGTTTAGTATTATTTTGACGTGTAAAAAAATAATTGTTTATTAAAGTTTATAAATTTATAGGTATTATAATGTGACAGATAAATAAGATGACTGATTACAGAAATATTACAGTATTATAAAATTGTAAAAAAAATATTATTATCTTTCAAGTACGTCCCACCTGATATAATGTATTTCTGACAACGTTCATACAAGTGTTGGAAACTTCTGGAATAGTCCTACATTGCTACTTCCGTAAGTTCACTGGTAACAGCAACATGGATATCTGAAATGCTTGCAAATCTGTTTCCGTTTAGTGCCGGATTCAGGCATGTGCACAGGAAAAAGTCTGGTTGCAAAAGATCAGGGAAGTATTGTCAGTTGGACAACTCAGTAATCTAATGTTGGAAGAAGAATTGCTTCACACACGTAGCAGTATGAGATCGTGCATTATCGCGCAAAAAGTACCACTTGCATGATCCCGCAACATTAAATTGCGGCTGCACAAGACAAGTACGTTTCAACAGGCGCTTGAGCAGAATTTGATAAGCACTATCTGCTCCATGACGCAATTCATTAACAGTTGTTACGTTGCAGCTACCGCATGAACAGACGCCTACCGACAAATTTTGAAACCGAAGTGTAAAGTTTACGTGAAAGAGGGAAGAACCTAATCTGCATGTGTCAGCGCGTCGAGCTATTCAGATTTTCGAAAAGGAGGGGTTTCACCCGGTGCCTCCGAGATGTCGCTGTGTGTCCTACACCGGGCCTGCTACAAGTATTAGTGACGTCACAGTAGTGATCCACTTTGGTCAAAGTATCGCAGCAGAAAGATGTAATAAAAAGAGCATTTTCGCTCTTATAATTTGTGATTACATAAATAATATTAAATTTCATAATCGTGAAATAAAAGGGAATTAATATACTTGTTTTATTAAAGGAAATTAAAAGTTTTAAATTAAAAAAATGCTAAGATCCGATTGAACCCATTGACTTACCTTTTCCTAAACACATTATTTTACAATAAATATACGTACAAAAAATATAATAAATCTACCAAAAACTTTACAAAATCAATCCCATTCCTCCCTTTTACAACTACATACCATAATTTAACCATCAAAACACAATAAATGTCAATTTAAATACAGAAATCGACATTTTTTAACTATAGAGACCTTGGCACTTTTTTTAACGCTTTGGCGTAATCCGGGCTTCAGAAAGTTAGATATGTTTTAAAATTATATACACAATTATGAAAACAAACCTAATGTACTTTTATGTTTATTTATATATGTATAAAATTATTTATATATACAATTCTATTCTACCTGCATATAAAAAGAGATAAATGGCTTCTTTATATTAAATAAATTATATAAATATTGAAAAAAAACTACTTATTTATATGAAACTACGAATAGGTTGCCAGAAAATATTTTGCAACTTTCCTTCTCTCGCCATAAGCCTTTTTCGGTACTTTTCGGTTAGCCGGGCGCCAGTGATACATGTACATATATAAATATATATATTAATTCATACATATATGTGTGTGTAGATATGTGTATATATATATATATATATATGTGTGTGTGTGTAGATATATGTGTATATATATGTGTGTGTGTGTAGATATATGTGTATATATATGTGTGTGTATATATGTATATATATCATTGGCGCCCGGCTAACCGAAAAGTACCCAATTTTCTATCTTGACTTTGTAACTGATTTGTAATATTTTAAAAATTGTCTATTTATTGTACTTGGGTCTAGGACATAATAACCACTCAAAATAACTTATCAAAAGATTTATTTTCATAATATATTTGTACACTTAAGTTAGCTAAAATGTTAAATTGAACTACGTAGAATTACTAAGTTGTGTAAATCAGTTACTTTTAATTTTATAAACAAAGCACATCACTCACTTCTAACTAAATGTATCCAGATTTCATTCAATTTATTACAGTATTTCTTTCAAAATCATTTTTAAACTGTTTATCGTCTGCTTCTTTTGTTTATTTATTTTTTTTCTAAAGATCATTTGACTCTTTTCGATTTGGAAGTACAAATTCAATCAAATATGCCAGAATATTTCCATTACAGTAGGCTAGACATTTGTTGTTAGGTTTTTTTTCTCTGCACAAGTTCAATACCATCATATTAATTCTAGCTTCACGAATTATGAAAAGTATATCGAAACATTTAATGCAAACCACTTCTGTTGAAATGTAAAAATAATTATCACAAGGTAATTTTCGTAGCTAAAATTTCTTCTTTTCATTATCAGTAGCGAATTTGAAGACTTAGATTGGAAACTAGGAGCACAACATTTTCTTCTCTTTATTTTATAGATATAATCTACACTTTCTTTAATAATTATAATCAATAATAATTGATAGCATTATAATCTAAATACACTGAAAAATATTATTAATTACTATATAAAACAATAAATAAAATCAAAATACTGTCGTAAACAAACCGTACAAACGAACAAAGTACATGAAAATTTTTAAGTTATTATGGATCACTGTTTTGACGTCAGCAGGTTGTGACGTCACCTGTAGCAGGCCCGGTGTAGGACACACAGCGACATCTCGGAGGCCCCGGTTTCACCTTACTTATTGATCTTATCTAGTACATAGTAATGGTCATTGCCTAAAAATTGCTTGAAGAATATTTGATTTATTCAAGTGCAATATATTCAGACTTTACGAATGAAAGGAAAAATAAATCCAGTCACCTTCATATGATAAGATCCTCTGTATGTATATATATATATATATATATATATGATCTGTTCATTTTTTCTAAATTTCATGCTGTAGTATTGAGAAATAAAAGAAGTTGTATTTTTCTGGAAATAGATCTTAATAATTGATCTGATACTAAATATTCAATGGGGAATGTTTGGAAGACAACATTTGAGTCATCGGGATATGTGCACGCACTAGTACTAAGTGGAGTGAAATATATGCAGAATTGATGCTGCCATGAGCAATTGCTTGCGCCGAAAACAAAATCCCTAAAAAAGAGAATTACTGCGAAAGCCTGGTGTACTAAAATAATGAGAAATGTTTTTTGATCTAGCAAAAAGTTTTACGAAATTATAGCAGAATCTCCTCAGAGTTACCCACAAGAGCAAAAATCGTTCGTTTATCTCCAGAATCATCAGAAGCAAGAGATTTCCTAGATTTAAAGAAACATTTCTGAAAGTATCTTTGGCTGTCCATAATATTCAGACACATTTCGAAATAATTTTTACAATTTACTAATCCTCTTAAAAAAAGAAAAAAAAAGAAAAAAAGAAAAAAGAAAGAAAAAAGAAAAAAAAAAGAACAGTATCAACACAAAATATCGGTTTTTCGGATGATATCAATTCTCAAATAAATATTTTCAGCTGCATAACAGATTTTATACCTTTAACAGATAGAAAATTATGTTTATTTTTTGCTGTTAATTTAGCATATTTTCCTGTTCGCCATGTTTATTAAAAGTATAAATCTTTAATTGAGAATTGATAGCTTCCGAAAAACTGTTTTTTTTTTATTGATACTGGAATAAAAAAACTGACTAATAAAATGTAAAAGTTACTTCCGGAGGTTTTTGAAGATAAAGAAACGATTTTTGGAATCGTGGTTTGCTCAGAAGAGGTTATATTATATTTTCGTAAACCTTCTTTCTTGATCAAGAAACATTTTTCTTTTTTATCTCAATGTGGTGATTTAGAAAATATAATTACTGATATATGATAACTGTCCGAATAGCACTGTGGCGTCACTGAAACGTCACAGTAACGTAACACTCTGGTTTTGTGACCGTTGATGTGACGACACAGAGACTGAAGTCTGAAGTCGTTATGACGGTTTATAAGCCCTTTTGAGACGTCACAGTCACGATGGAATCGTGAAGGGTGTGACGTTTGTGACAATTCTGCATTAGACTAACGAGTAAGTAGCATATATACTTCGTTTAAAGGGGCGCTCAAAATAACTCCAGTACATTATGATCATAGGTGGAAAACAGTTTGCATTGTACTTTAACTATGTTATACTATTTCAAACATAATGAAATTAATATATATTACTGAGGTTGTAAAATGTTTTCTAGAGATTATTGAGAGCATAGGCTTTATCGTTTATTTACAGAGGCAATCAAAATAATTCTGTTACAGGTGTACTTATTAGCGATAACTTCTGGATTAGCGATTTCATCTGTGATATGCATTTTTAAACTTAACTAATTTTTAGTGTATGAGGATGTGTTTAGATCATATGCAGGGCTGCACGAAAGAATTCGAATAAATTACAGAATATAGGCAGTAATTGGATGAAAATGGATTTTTCTTGCGGTATGTATTTTTTAAATTGTTTGTTCAGCAATGTTATTTCATTATATGAAAAAATTATATACATTTACATTATTTTAAAAGTATTGGAAAGTATTTCATAATCTATACCCTGATGTATGTTTTTTTGCTCTTGGTATTTTATGGCATAGGTTGTAGTGCATTACATTTTTAAAAACACAAAGTGAATATTCCTAAAAAAAAATTGTAAATTGTCATAAATTTTACATTGAGAGATTTTGGGTAAACATCAAATATTGTACAATTTTACCTTTATATTTTAAAAATTAAAAAGAAATTGCATCGATAAAATTAATTTAACAAATACAATTGTCTATTTATATACTAATTTATTTGAACAATCAGTTTTACACTTGTGCTTTATTTTTTTTAAATGGTGTCAAATGCCTTTGTAAAATTTATGTTACAAATTATACAATAATAATTTCAACTTTTTCTCACAAAGTTTAAAATTTTAATGTTAGATATTTTTGCAATCTGATCAAAACTAAATCATCTGCGAATCTCGTTAAATATTTACCTTTCTTTTTCATTTCCTCTGCTGAATATGCAATTTGTCCGGCCAATCGATGAACATAATTTATCAAGTAAAAGTTTCAAACGAAATCAAATAGAACACCTTCACAAAAGAATTACCAAGTAACGGCATAAAGAGGATACGAGACAAATGTCAAATAGGCAATTTCCATTATTAATCAATTTTCTATAGAATTGTGGCTACTCCACCCCTATTTCCGTTGATAAATTAACAACACCTTCTGATTTGTTGAGAATCAATTTTCATATAAATGGTAATATCGTTTTCTGATTAATTATCAAATTGAAACAAAAACGAAAGATCCATTTGCAACAGGCATTATTCCTCTAGAAGGAGGAATATTTATTCATTTTACTTGAATGATGACATAAATATTTTTATGAAATATGGCAATTGCAAAACGTTGACGATATATATGTATGTATGCGTGTGTGTGTGTTTGTGTTTAAATTGAATATTAATTTAAGCATCGCATGAATTTTTTTATATTTTTTTTTTCGAAATTCTGTTGTATAAAATATTTAAGGGTGTATGTTGGTGTAACACCTGTTAAATTAAGAAAATTAAAATCATTTTTGTAGGTTTTTAAAATGGAAACATATTTTCAAACGGAAATCCTCGTAATGAAGTACAAACTTTAACACATTCACTGTCGGGTTAAAATTACCTGAATTTTATTTCATTTAGAAAGTTCGAATTCATACCAGAAAATACTAATGGCAATATTTACTTTATTTAATGACAGACATTTCATGATTACATAAAATAAAAATTCTTCTTTCGAAATTTCCGGTACGAAATCGTAATTTTAGTATACTCGTGGTTAGCAGCGAATGGGTTAAACAACGAATTTCAGAAGATTAAAATTAAACTGATCATTTGGAAACTCAGAATAAGAAAATGATTCATGGTATCTTTGGTGACTAGAGCATATTTCTGCTTATTAAACAAGGGCTTACATATTTAAAAATTGAATGTAGAAATCTTGCAAACCATTATTTTTAACAAAAATATATATTATTATCAGAACCCTCTGAACTTACTCATGTTAACCTTGGGGTTCTTCCGGGTAAAATAAATAAAAATGCAATCATACAGCGATCTCAGTAACAGAGCTCTGTGTATTTGCGCAAATAAATCGTCAAAAAAACGTAATAAAAAAAATAGAGTTACTTTCATGTAATTACAGTAAAGTCTTTCCTCTTTATATATTAGATAGCAGGTTTTCTTCGGTTCGTGTAGCATAAAAATATACGACATCCCTGAGAAAGTCGGAAAATTTCAACCGCATAGCGTAGAGAAATTCTACTTCGTATCGCATTACTTTTAAATGGAAACTTACATTTTCATTCATAAAAACTACTTCTACAATGACGACGTAAAAATGGCTAAGGATGTAACGAATAGTGATTTGACCGAATAGCCGAATACTGAATACTCGGCCAAATTTCAGCCGAATGGAAATTTTTCGAATTTCAAAATTTGAAAAAAAATCATTTGCAGGAAGATAAACTACGACAGGGGGTTGAGAAAGATATATAGAGTAATATGGGACATTTTGAAAATAGACAGTAATTTTACTCTGGTTCTAAAACATATCTGAAGTTTTGGTCAAATTGGTAAATTTTTTAAATTGTTTTAGGGAACACACTGACATATTTGTATATATAGAAACAGCCGGCTTTGCCCGTGTTAACCCTAGGGCCTTTCCAGGTAAAATAAATAAAAAGTGCAATAATACGGCGATCACAATAATAAAGATATGTGCATTTGCTCCCATAAAGCGATGGTGTTGTTGTCATGTCAGAGAACGTGTCATTGCACTTCTCTGAAAGAAGGGGTGCCAGAGCCGCAAGAGAGGACCCACAAATCGTTAAAAAGACAGTAAATAATTTACTTTAGTTTGAAGTAATTATAATAAGATCTCTCAGCTTTACAAAATTAGAATGCAGGTTTTTCTTGGCACGTGTAACAAAAACATATGTAATTTCCCTGATAATATGAAAAAATGTAAAAAATTAAACCAAATGGCGTAGCATTTGCTGACATTCTATTTCGTATGGCATTATTTTTAAATGTAAATTAAAATTTTTATTCGTAAAAACTAAACCTACAATAATTGCATAAAAATGACACATTTTTTATTCGCGTTCAATCTTGACGTGAATCATGAAGTTTTGGTTGGAAAGAGAAGATAAAAGTAAAACTATTGGTATGTTTCATTTCCAATCTAATATAAATTTTAGGAAAGGTTTCCATTGCATCTGAAGTATTAAAACACTTATCTGTAAAGAAATGTTACAAGATATAGCTGTAGTAAACAAAATAGGAAATAAAACATAGCAACCGTTTCTTTAGAGTTAGTTTGACGTCACTCTGAAAGCAACATAAAAGTTTTAACTTCAAATACATTTAAATAAAGATACTACTCATTTTAATCTGGTTATAGTATTTTTGTATACGAAAAATGCTCATTGCCTTATCCGAGGCTAACGAAAAAGACAGGCTACCACGGTGCACTCCAATTATCTTTTTTTACTGACCGCTAGAGTGACGTGATGCTCTTCTTTTCGTACACCTGCATTGGTGCATTCGAGCATCACGTGACTCCGGCGGTCTGTAAAAAAAGATACGCGTAAAGAGCCGCGGTAGCCTTTCTTTTTCGTTAGCATCGGCTAAGGCTCCTATATACCGGGCTGACTCACGCCTCCATTTAATTGCTCAAGCAGACGCCTGACTTGGCGTCTGATCGCGTAGATGGCGAGTGAATTTAGTTACTTAATCATATGCAAAAATATAAGAATAAATAAGATATTTAATAGCGCCATACTAAGGAGACATACATTACAGGTAGACATACATTAAAAAGTAAAAAAACATGTAATTATGCTTTTGTATAATAATATATTATAATTGAAAATTCATTTTCATCAATTAATATTTATTGCTTTGCTTTACATGAATAATTAAGAATGACAATATAAATGTAACTAATTCTAAATTTGATTTAATATGAAAATATATATTCACATGCATTGGACTCTTATATTTTTATTACTTTCCGTATGAAGTTAAGTTGTGATATAATTTGTTATTAATAAAATAGCCTTAAAATGCTGATATTCTAAGGAATAAATTTCGTATGTTAGATATTCAGTTTTTACAATTTAATCGCACGTAAAATAATCCTTATTAAAAAATAATAATGATGATGAATAATGAGAACCTTCCGCGTTTCGAATAATTTCTTGTTTTCTTTTAATGTTATCTCAATCTCCCCCCCCCCCCCCACATCCCTACAGTTCAAAAATTTCAACCGACCCAGTACGTAAAAGTTTAAAATTTGTAAAACTTATTTTTTTTGTCTACTAATTTATTACTTTATTGCAACAAAAAATAACCAATTATTTAAATTCCCCCTTTTCCAAATTACCGATCTCACCTCCCCCTCTCTGTTTTTAAATCCAAAGAAACTACTTTCTGAAATATTTTTGAACTCATTTTTGTTCAAACTCACATAAAATTAGCAAGTCTTCTTAAGATCTTTCAGAAAATACTGTCAAAGTGGACAGTTTGAATTGAATTCCCGACGCGGCAGCGCGAGAAAGGGAGCAGCTTGTCGTCACGTGACAATGATCGCTTATTACTCGATAAGTAATTTATTTGACAAAAACTAGAAAACGCTATTCGATTCCAAATCACTTCTGCCAATTTTATTCCTTTTCGTTTAAAAATGAGTCAGAAAATATGTCAAAACTTTTGCGCTCTTGAGCAGGGAATTTGAAAACCACATTAAGCAAAACTTTTTCAATTAAAAATATATAGAAAATTCCATATAGCAAAAACGTCAAATTCACCTTCTTAAACTTGAAAAAATACAATGCAAACACACTGGCAAAAATTTATTTGTTACTATATAGAAACAAGGTATATAGTTTTTCGACTATTTTTATCCTCCGATGATGGCTAATGTTTAGCCAAAAGCGCTTAGGTATTTTGACATCTGATTTTACATCATAAATTGTTTTAATGCTTTAAAACTGTGGTTTTAGCATTTGCACCTATTATAGTAAGAAATAAAGTTTTATCAGTATGTTTGCAATGTGTTTTTTCAAAACTCTTTAATTTTAAAATTTTTCTGCTCTATTTGTAATTTTACAATAACAGTAAATAAATAATGAATCGTCAAAATTTTCCCTTCCCGCCAAAAATACAATAAAGGATCTGCCCCCTGCCTCCTCCTTTCTGCAGCTGATGAAATTAAAAATCTCTTTTTTTCTTATGTGTTTGTTACTTTTTTCAAACAAGAAATATATAATCATTTCAATTACGCCCCCCCCCCCCCGTTCAACCCTACTCTCAACTTTCAGTTTTTTCCTTTTGACCTACCCCCCGCGCAAAATTCAAAGTGTAAAGTGTAACATTTTTAAATTTCGATTAAAGAAAGTGCCTTTTCTACACTTTTTAACAACAGTAAATGAATTTAACTATCTAAATACCCCCCTCTTCCACCCAACCAAAAAATAAATAAGGTGGATTTTCTAGACAGGGGGGGGGGGTAATAAGATTTTTTTCTCCTCTTTAACAATTAGGCTTTTCTCACCCGTCCTGCAATATACCATATCGGACTCGAACCGGTTTATTGTATACAAGTGATCTGGTTGGCGCGGCATTTGGCGAAATTCTTCAATCCTGATCTATTCTTCTAGCATTTATAGACAAATTATTCCGCCTTTCATCATTTATATGGATTTTAAATATTCTAAATCCATTCCTTGACAGATTAGAACAATTTTATGCGAAACAACCGTCCATTTTAAGCGATTTATTCACTCGATAATTGTTTAAACATTTCTCACCTCATAGGCAGCAATGGGCAACAAACGGTAAGTGGGCATCAAAATGCTTGATGATTCAGCCTGTATTATAGGAGCCCTAGCCTCGGCCTTATTAGAATGACGTCGATTTCAGATGCAAAAATACAGTTAATGTGTCTAAATTTTCATTAGCTTTTTAAACATAAACTAATTGTATTATAATTCTTTGCCCCGTTTGCCGTTTTTAAGAATGTGGCAACAAGAAAGAAAACATTACTTTTGAAAATAAAATGATAAATTATGGCAGGTGGTTGAAAGAAGGGGTAAATAGTATTCTGGTAAATTTTTACAGTAAAACAGTGATTTTACCTGTGATCTGAGACGTACGTATAGGACATTTCGTTCAAATTGGTCAAAAATTATAGATTGAATTAAGGAACATATACACTGCTTTATATAGATATATAGATAATTATATACACTTTTTAATTTTTAGGTGACAGTTTACAAAAAAAGTCCATCTAATCGCTCTACTAATAGAAATTGTTATAATATATAAAACGAAACAATCGTATAATGAAATATTCAGCAAGAACATAGGTTCTTGTTATTTTCTTGTTAGTATTAATTATAACGTAGGTTCTTGTTAAGCGGGACAATACTTAACCGTAAATTAAACATTACATTCTAAACAAATGTCCGCCCTTAGATAAACGTGTAATTTCAAATATTAAAGTGGAGATCACCATTTTACTTTCTTAAATTTTATGATCCTTTAAGAACATTTTAGTAAATGTTTTTTGATCGATTATTGATACATTTTGCCCTTATATTTTGTAATAAACTCAATTCTATGGAGACTAACAAACAGCATGGTAGGAGCAAAATTTTAAAAGAATATCATGAAAATTCGGAATGCTTGGTGTCCCGCGCAATAGTTTCGTGAGACGGGTCTTGGAGGCCCTGAAAATCGAGATGCCCCACGTAAATTGGGACACCAGCCTACACTAGTTGCAAACTTTCCATATTTCTGTCAAATGAATCTAAACCAGAAATTTTGTTAAGTAAAAAAAATAATAATGACATTGAAAGAAACATTTTATGAAATTATTTATCAAGCAAAAATTTTATTTATTTGACTTGAACAAAAATTGGAAGGTTGGCAGCTGTGAAATTGATGTATCAATTAACTTAATAAAAGCAAGACATTTCTAAATAAGACTCTGCATATCTCCCGTTTAATTCTCTATCACTTCCTAGAAATGCAAATAAAAATATTTTCTATTTTTATTGAAATATACTTTTTCACCCATTTCTGAATTTTATATGTAAAAAAATAGGTAGAAGTTATTAATGCTATTACTATAATAGTTGGTTCAATGTTACAAAAAAAATTTCAGAGAACAGTTTTTTTTAATATATATATATATATATATATATATATATATATATAAATCTCACTTTAGGGTTCCTTGAAGTGTGATATTTCCTTTCTTAAGAGATTTCAGAAAAGTAATTTTCCTACCCAAAAATGAACTTTCAGTTTCATGTCTCAGCAAAACAAATTCTATTGCTCGATGAGAATATTTTCTCTGATCCATAAGTAAGTACGTTCATTTCAATGTAAATATAAGATAACAAAACGTTACATCAACTAATACATGCAAAACATTTTTCAAAAAAAAAAAAATCTCCATATCTAATATTTAATCCTGTATTACTTACCAGAAATGCAAATAACATAGTTTCTAGTTTTATTGAAAGATATTTTTTTTCACCCATTTCTGAATTTAATGTGTGAGAAAATAGTTAGAAGTTATTAATGTTATCTCTAAGAATCCTATAATAGTTGATTCGATGTTACGAAGGAAAGTCTTAGCGATTATTTTTCTTTGTTATAGTTCGCTTCAGGGTTCCTAGAAGTGTGATATTTCTTTCTGAAGAGCTTTCAGAAAAGTAATTTTTCTACCAAAAATGAACTTTCAGTTTCGTGTCTCAGCAAAACCAATTCTATTGCTCTCTGTAAAGATTTTCTTTAATCCATTAGTAAGTATATTTATTTCACTGTAAATATAATATAACAAAATGATACATTAATTAACTTAATACATGCTAGGCATTACTGAGGGAAACTTAACAAATCTAACATTTGATCCCATATCACTTGATTGAAATGAAAAAAAGAAAATAGATTTTTATGCAGGACAATTTTTGCGCCAATTTCTGAATTTTATGTATAAGAAAAAACTTAGAAGCTTTCAATGTAATCACTAAGAAACCTAGAATCGTTGATATGATGTCAGAAAGAAAAGTTTTAGCGAGTATTTCCTTTGTGTTATGTCTTGCTTCCGGGTTCACAGAAATGTATTTATTTTTTATCAGGATGTTTTAGAAAAATTATATTTTTTATTAACCAAATATAAACTTTATGTTTCATGTCTCAGTAACGCAAGTTGTTTTGCTTTCAGTAAAGAGTTTTCTCTGATCCATAAATAAGTATATTCATTTTACTGCAAATATAAGATAACAAAATTATACATAAATTAACTTATTACATGCAAGACAATTCCCAGGAAAACGTATCAAATCTAATATTTGAGCACCTCTTATTTCATAGAAATGCAAATAAAATAGTTTACATTTATTTGCAAAACAATTTTGTACCAATTTCTGAATTTAATGTATGGAAAAATACTTGTTATCACACATAAAAAAATACAATGTTATCACTAAGAAATCTGGAATTTTTAATATGATATTGGGAAGAAAAGTTTCAGGTAGGATTTACTTTTTAACTTGCTTCTGGGTTCCTAAAAGTGTATTTTCTTTTGTCTTAAATGCTTTCAGAAAAGTAATTTTATGTACCTAAAATAAACTTTATGTTTCGAGTTTTAGTAACGCAAGTAGTTTTAATCTCTGTCAAAAAAAATTCTACCCCAAAAGTAAGTACTTTCTTTTTACTATAAATATAATATAACAAAATGATACATCAATTAACTTACTATATGCAACATATGTCTCATTAAACTTTACCAAAATTAAATATTTACACCACTCCTTAATAACGCCTTATAACTTCCTACAAATGCAACTACAATAGTTTACATTTTTATAAGAAATTTTTTTTCACACATGTCTGAATTTTATGTATGAAAAAATACTTAGAAGCTCTCAATGTTATTACTAAGAATCCTAGAATATTTGATAAGATGTTTGGAAGAAAAGTTTTAACGATTATTTTACTCTATTGTTACAACTTGCTTAGGGTTCCTAGAAGTGTAATTTAAAAAAAAAAGCTTTCAGAAAAGTAATTTTCGCACCTAATATTGAACTTTCGCATTCAGTATAACAATCTGTATTGTTCTCTATAGGTATTTTCCTGACCCATTAGTTCCATAGATTTTTTCTGATCCTATACTTTATTTCACTGTAACTATGAAAATTCACTTTCTGATTGGAAGGATTATTACACAGGTGCAGCGTTTAATTGGAAGTTAATGTAGATAAGTCGAAATTCTTATGTGCATTTACAAATGCGTTTTATGGCTTGACCTATGATAACAGCTTTCTAATATCTTTGTACAGTTATTTTTTTTATTTCAAATAATTATATTAATATAAGAAAAGAAAATGCATAAAAACTTTAATTCTAAACTAGTCGTTGGGGGCCACCGTAATACTTACCCATCATGGATATGCATAATATAAAATATGACAATAAAACATGTGTAAACTACTTATAAAATGCATTGCAATTTGAATAAAATCGTGGCTTGATGACGACATAAACTTTAAATGTTCTATTATTGAATTGCATAAAAGAAACATCTTTTAACTCCAAAAATTTTAATCATATTAACTAACGGTTTTTTGCGTCGGATTAAACGTCTTATTTCCAATTAAACTATATCTTTGAATTGAAATTTGGATGAAATACAGGGTAATGAAAAATCGGCGAGTTTTGAAAATATGATTACAAATATCTCGGCAACTGATTATCCGATCGAATTCATTCTTTATGCAAATTTATGTTTTTTATTGTCTTTTAAATTCATTCTTTAAAATAAACACTTTCCAAAGTTTTCATATACCTTTTAACAGAACGAATATTTCGAGAGTCCGAAAAAATAGTTCCTGATAATCGATGTTACTGAAATTCAATAAGCTTCTTCCCATTATTACATTACTAAGTACATATAAAATTTCAAGTCTCTATCTGAGTTTGTTCGGGAGCGTTTACAGACACACACGCAGACGGCAGAATTTTTTTGTCTAAAAATATGTTTTTTTGAATCCCCAGTGTTTGAAACGTGTAAATCCATCAACTTTTTTTTTCGATTTTCAAAACGATTACAAGATTTACCCTATACTACGTATGATGGGTAAGTAAAACTTGAATTACATTTTTTTAATATATTTTGTAATTTTATTTTCAAGTTTAAAAAAGAGGAAAACATTCGAAAACACGAATGTATAAATTGCTGGATAAATCAACAATTGTTACGACATAAAACATATTAAATGAATAATTTGAAATTATTTCATCATTCGTTTGACAATGAGGCATAGAAGTAATGTATCGCACACTTCTGCGAATGAAACACATCTCCAAAAGTTAACATTTTCACAATAAACTAACGAAATTTCCAAGCATAAAAAAATATATATGTTTCATATATAAAAAGTATCGAAAATTACATCAAATTCTTATATATAGGATGAAAAACCATTACTTTTTATGTATTAAGGTTACAATTTAAGTTACAATTATGCTTTTTTTACTATCCACATTTACAGTCTCATAATTAAAATGCAGTAAAACTTAAAGAGATTATTTACACCTTTTAAATTTTAATTATTGTCTTCCTTCTTAACACTTAGGCAGAAAAATGTTTTAAATTGTCTTTGATAAATGCAATAAAATAACAACAATATATCTACCAACAGTCGTTAATTAGATTTTGTTTATTTTACGTTATTTTATTTGACTATTTTTTAAGAAGCCTACACACAAATCTGTATTTTAAAAACTGAAGTTATTTAATAAATAAATTTTAAAATGCAATGTAACAAATGATAACTTTTAAAATTTATAAAAATAATATTGTTATGTTCAAACAAATTACTGGAACGCATTTATTGTTAAAAAAATTTCTTCAATTTGAAAGCACATGTATATTAAAATATAGGTCATTTTAGGAATTAGTTTAATGTATGGGTAATTCTCAAAAAAAGTTACAATTCAGAAATTGATTATGTCCTAAAAGATTTTTTGTATTTCATATAATTTTTTTTTTAATTACCTGCATTATTAACTCGTGTTATGAAAACTGAAAGTTTTTCTACACTTTTCTTTTTATTTATAGAAAAAAATGTTCACTATGTTACCTCTTTATTACATTTCTTGACATAAAAATTATTTTTAATTCTTCAAATTTATTATATATATTTTTTTTGAAGTGGTGAAACATATTATCGAAAACAAATATTTTTCAAATTGATTATCAATTTGGATTGAAAACAAATATATGACCACTATGTTATTATGGTTTAAAAAATTAGACATATCAGTTCCTCTGAAAGATTCATTACAATAGTATGAACTATCGCCCTAATACCTAATTCACGTAGTTAAAATCTCTTCGAAATATACTATAATGTAATTTTAAATAAAATAAGAGTTGTAATTTAATGGAAAACTATACTAGTAACAGAGTGGACAAATACAAGATTTCCATTTTTTTTTTAATTATTCAAGACATTATTTAGGCTTAAGTAGCCTTGTATACTAGATGTGTGTATTACATACACACATAAGCTTACTATTAACTCTATTTATCAATCTTAACAGTTATTTAAATTACATACAGCAAGTAAACATAGTGGACAGACAAAAATGTACTTACCTATTATTTTGCTACAAAAATCTGTAAAAAAAATGTATATATCCCACTTTATAAATGCAAATTCGATGTTGACTAAATCTTCATATATGTACTGTATTGAGACATGTGCTGTCATCTACTGTGTAATAGGAACATTAGAAAATCTTGGTAACAAAATGGACATAGAAAAACGTGCATTTTTGGGGGACATTTTATTTCAAGCTATATTATACTTTTATAATTAAAATGTTTTCTCAGTTTATATTTTAATTGAAAGATAAGGTATCTAATTTTGAAATGATATATAATTTAAATACATTTCCATTTTGTATTACATTTGTATATACATTTGTATTTTTAAGGCATTCTTTTTAAAGTTTCTTATAGGGTACAATTAATTTTTAAAAAAATCAGCATTATAAACTGAATATACTTAAATTTCTTAAGAAACTATTATTCAACAAATGTTGCATTATCATCAAAAAGTTATATATTTGTATAAAATAAGAATAACGTCTCTTTTTAACTGGAAATTTAATTGTTGGACACTGTTTTGTAACTTTAGTTGAGAATGGGCCGTATATATAACATATTTTTAATTTATATATTTTTCCACCTTATTTCCACCTTAAAGTACTTTTTCTTTTTCTACGCCCATCTCAAAAATTCCACTATTCTACGCCTGGTATCTTAGTTTTTCCATGTCAGAATTCATTCCATTTTAGAATACTTTTTTTTCTTTCCTAAGCCTATTTTTAATTTACATGGGAAGTGTTTTAAGATTTTTTTTGCGTCGTTTCTAGCATCTTATTATACCCTCTTAATACGTAATTAAATAGTGCCATCAGGTTCGTCGATTAGCTGCTTCCCGGCAACCCCATTGCGTTTTTTACTTGTTTTTGTGTCCCCCCCCCACCCCAAGAGAACAGAATGAATGACCTCTGAAATAACTTTTTTTTTGTGTGCTTTAAGTTTGGTGCAGATCACCATCCTCTGGAATAACTATTTTATCATGGAGTTTGATTTAATTGAAAATAATTTACGTAACGTTAACTCAATAAATTCGTGAAATTTGCTTGTCAAATTTAGATGTCATGAAGTCGTATATATTTTAGATTTTGGAACATTTCTTAGAACTGTAACATGTCTCTATCGTAAATAAAAATATAGAACCTGACTCATATGGACCATGATATTTGAACCACGGGATGAAAATCCTAGCTTACATATACTGCTCTAACTATGCGTCTACCAATCTAATTATTAGTGTTAGCATATTTACTAAGAACTTAACTACGGCACTTTATTTGGATAGCCATTGAGATCTTATATTCATCCAACTTTAAACAAATATGCAGATCTGATAAATCTTCAACTACTGCATATAATCGTTATCTAAAAAGAAAAATATGGGTGAGATCAACACTTATAATTTTACTTACAATATAACTTCTTACTTTACTCTTACTTTCTTAATATTACTTATTAAATAACACTTATAATATAACTATAAATTTATTTCATCGAAAGTGAACTGCTACATATATGCATGAGAAATATTTTTTTATTATTATTAAAGGAATTTTAACTTATCAGTGTAAATTACGTTTATTAACATTTCCAGGAGCAAAAATGGATGCAAAGGAATTAATATGAAATATGATCTGTATTTCAAGTTTGTTTTTCATTCCTCCATTTCCTGGAGTACATTTTTTAAATGAAAATGTAATGGTAGATATAATGGTTTGCTTCATTTTATTTATATTTATTTTAATTGTTTGACAAAAAAACGTAATTCACAACGGTATAAAACTTTAATTTAAAAATTCAAATCCATTATATCAGTCCGAGCTGAACACATTTATTTTGCAACTGTAGTAATAGTTAACATTATCTTATTGAAATGATATGTTTAAAGTACTATTTTCCCAAGAGTATCATCAACGTATTTATGTACATACCATATTAAAATTCGAATGTCATCATAAAAATAAATATGGATACAGATTTCAAGAGGGACATAATTTAAACACATGAGATTAAATAATGTATGGTTCCATTTTTTAAATGTAATCTACATTTGAAGAATTATAGGAAATGAATACTTGTTAATATGACTATTATTTAGAATATTTTAACGTAACTTATCGCCATTTTACATTGTAAAAATTATGCAAAGGAAATTATTTTTCTACTTAAGATACCTGCTCTACGTAAGTTATCTGAGCGATAGTCGTATTTATTACTTTTTTAGTTTTCCAATAAAAAATAAATAATTGTAAATGCGTTTCAGGGTTAACACCACTTTGACTCATTCGAAATTCCTATATACAAGGTGATTATGATTAAAGTTTAAGTTTCAAAACGCTCTAAAAAACGAACCACTGATGAGAATGACGTCAAAATTGAACGGTGTATTATTGAAGAAAGGGGAAAGAACATGAAAAAAAAATAGTTCCAAATTTTAGCGACAGATGGCGCTGTAAACTTCAGAATTTCGACTACAAATGACAAATTGTAAAACAACGGCTAAGGCGTAAGTTACACGATAAACCAACTGTACAGTTCAGTGTGCATGACTGTACAGGTGTGATACTGTTAATTACACTGTTAGCCCATGTTAGTGATACTGTTAGCCCATCCACCACAGTAAGGTCGTATCACATCGGATTGGAAAAATCGGTTTTTAATTGTCCTGAGGCCAAAAACCGCATAAAAACCGTCCATCCAATCGGTTTTTAAGTTTCGCGAGACTGGCGCAAAACATGTTCAATATGATGTCCACCGTTGTGGGCAACAAGATTAAATCGGGAAACAGCATGTTCCACAACCGATCGAAGTGTCACCAAGGTCAAGTTCAGAATGTGTTGCGCAATGCGTGTCTTCAATTCAGCTACGTTGGCAATAGGAGTACTGAACACAGCATCTTTCAGATAACCCCACAGCCAGAAATCACACGGATTAAGACCAGGTGATCGGGCCGGCCAGGCTGTAGGGAAATGACGACTGATAATTCTAGCATTTCCGAAATGCCGCCTCGACAACTGCTTCACTCGATTTGCAATGTGTGGAGAAGCGCCATCTTGCATAAAAATGATATTATCCCGACATCCACGCTGTTGCAGAGCTGGAATGACGTCATTACGCAAAAGAGACTCATAGCGCTGACCATTGACGGTAACGGTAACAGGACCCGTCTCCATGAAAAAATATGGCCTGACGATAAATGAAGCCGTAAATCCGCACCACACAGTGACCTTTGCAAGATGAAGTGGTACTGGGTTCGTTGCGAGTGGATTTTCTGTTGCCCATATTCGGCAATTCTGTGTATTGACATATCCCGTCAGAAGGAAATAGTGTTCGTCTGTCCACAGAATTTTCCACGGCCAATCATTGTCCACTTCCATGCGAGCAAGAAATTCCAAAGCAAAACCCTCTCTTGTTGGCTGGTCAGAAGGAAACAACTCCTGCACATGGCAAATTTTGTACGGATAGCATTGCGGGATGTTTCGTAGAATGTTATGCACCGTGCTCACAGACCTGGCCAATGTTCGGGCAATTCTCCGTGCACTGCATGGTTGCACACCATCGCCCGACTCCTCCTGAACTGCTGTGGCCACTTCTTCAACTACCGCCGAATCACATCTTTTCCTTCCTCTACCAGACTGCACATCAAACGAACCTGTATTTTCGAATTTTTTCATCATTTTCACCAGACCCATGACATTCATCCGTCCAACGCCTTTTTTCATACCCTTGAGGGTCCTGAACTTCTTCAGAGCTACTGGTGTAGAATCGCCGTTCTTGTAATAAAGCTTTACAAGCAGAGCGCGGTCTTTCATTGAGACACTCATGGCGAACGTCTGAGACGCGAAATGAGGAAACGCCGTTTACACAACCCTTTTATAACACCTGAAATGGCCGTGCGCATGACAGGTATTTTAATTTACATCTTCTGACGCCTACAGCGCCATCTGTCTCTAAAATTTGGAACTTTTTTTTGTTCGTGTTCTTTCCCCCTTCTTCAATAATACGCCGTTAAATTTTGACGCCCTTCTAATCAGTGGTTCATTTTTTAGAGAGTTTTGAAACTTAAACTTTAATTATAATACCCTGTACATTTAACACTGAAAATACTATTTATACAAACAAAGAAAACAAATCGTATCTTATTACTTGGAAATCGATATCGAATTTAAAAGTGAAATTTTGGATCTATAGGAAGTAGAGTTAAGCGCAACTTGTTTAAAGACAGCATTTTCAAAATCGGTAGACGCTTTACCTCCACTAATTTATCCATCAATTAACTTGATCTTTTTGAAAATTAAACGTCACATATTCTTCTAGTGAAACGTGTGGGATTTTTTCGTAATACTGATAACTCGCTTTTCTGTGTAGCTTTAAGAAACGATTTTTTTAAATTTACATTTTACTTTGGTTTACCGCCATTTCACTGAAAATACACTTTGTTTTTTAAACGGCTGCGAATTTCACTAGCTTTGTGACTATAAAAGAATTAATGTTACATCGTTCCAGGACAAATCTACAGTGAGTTTACGTATTCACTGCTTGATCTACTTTTTTCGAAACGCTCCCGCCCATCAGCTGTCAAGCCGCCAATTTTTAATATATAAACTAAACAAAAACACTACTTTATTCGTTCATATATGCGTAATAAATTAGTATAAATGGATTTTTATAATCACTTCTCATTTCTTTAAACATAAATCCCGAAAAAGCCTTAATTTTCAGGACGTCAAAGTCATTTTGCCCCTTAATGTGCCAGTATTTCACAGCCTAATTTTTTTTTTAAATTGTTTAACATAATTTTATTTTAATGCTTTTAGATATTCTGGTTTATTATTAGAATTCAGAAGACACACGTAAAGAATATACTATGTACGATAAAAAAGCGTTTGTCTGTGTGTCGTTGCCACTATCGTTTTGCGTCTGTGTTAGTGACATAAAATGTTTCTGTTTCAAAATATCTATAGAAAATTCTGTCGTTTTAGTCATAAATTATTAAAGCTTATTTACACTAAATGTTTAAACATGAGTTCCTAACTCGCTCCTTGGATCGCTGCAATTTCTTTCCATGGCGCATGCCCGTAAAAGTTGTACGTAAGCTAGTGTGAAAAAATGACTTTGAAGACATAAATCAATAGACGATATTCCCATGTTTTTATGTCTTAAATTTTCTAATATACTTTTAATGGAATGAAAGAAAATCCATTTTCTCATCTCTATTGCAAGCTATATATTCTTCTATTTCTTCGGATAGAAAATCACTAGGGCGGAAAATGTTATCACTTAGAAATCTAAAGTGTTGGAGTTTCTTTTCACCACTACACAAAAGACACTTTTTTCTTTTCCTTTTTTTTTCTTTTTGGGTTTTTTTCTCCTTGACGTTATCTGCTGCTGGGAAGGTGAAGATAGTTGCATTGTCAATTTGTTATTTGATAACTGTTTCTCGAACTGTCGAAGTTTCAGTACAAAAGAAGAGTTGTATTATATCGAGAAAAATATTCGCATGTACGTTTAAATAAATGTAATCTAAACCCTCGATATCAAATTCCAAATAATATTCATTCAATTTTTGTTTTATTGATTCAAATAAATAAATTTTATACATAAAAAAATCTATAGTAAAATTTTAAAATTTTGTCAATGGATTATGTTACAGTGACCTGTCACTCTCAATCACGCGTCTCTCGATTATATACAAATCTTAGTTATACGTGGATTTTTCCTGAGAAATAGCGCAGAAAAAATCATAGAAAATTTCATGTTATAAACAATTTTAATTTATTGGGATTGAGAAAATATTATTTTCGAAGACCAGCACATATTTCAGGCTGTGTGGAACTAAATCTATAAAGTTTAAGCTTAGCTACTCGGGATGGTTATCTATCTTTTCCGACCACAAACTCTGCGGTTCTTGTAACATATTTCATTGTCATTCAAGCATGATTTGTGACGCTGCATGAATATGAATTATATGAAGATATATCCATGTACATGGCCATCGTTGGTTTTAAGCGTATAGATAGACAAGTCAACCATGTTAAATGAAAATTCCACATACAAAAATATTGAAGAAACTTAACTGGGAAGGTTCAAGTTACGATTTATAAATGTACTTAAATATGGTCGTTTAGAGAACTATGATCTTCTATTTTCTCCATAAGCATAGAGTTACGAAAAAGAAATAATTTGTTTTGTCAATAAAATCGGAACTTACTAAAAATGGTTAAGAAATCACAGCTGAAAAAATGGCGTAGTATTACATAATTTTATGCAGCTTGAGTTGAGTTTTTATTGAATATACTATTGTAATTTTTTATACCAAGAACAATATTATACTCTAAAATGATAAATTCTAATAGTAATAATTAGGTTATGAAATGTAATAAAAAATGCATCGAAAACATATCAGATAAAAGGATGAAAACAAAATAACTTTAGAGCTTTACTCATATATATCATGTACAAACATTTAATAGTTCAAAATATTTCAAAGAAAATAACTTATTTAGAAAAATAATATGTTAGCTTCAATTATTTTTATGATCACCATTTGACGTATTCTAAGTCATATTAGTCTCATATAGAAAAATGTATTTTAATACTAAATAAGCCGACAAATTTCTTTAAAAAAAAAAAAATGCAATTCATACAGATATAAGTTAAATAAAAATGTTAATCAGTTCAAAATAGAAATTCTGGTGTGAATTATTTTTTTTATAAAACTAGTATAAAATTCCCGGCATGTTCAATGTTAATAAAAATAGAAAAACATGTCCTTGAAAAACGCTGTAGTCATACCGAAGGTGACAATCAATTTCGTTTTTTTTTTTCACAAACTTCTAAACATGAACTTCTAAACATCTGACAATTTCAATGTTTATACCATCGAATAAAAAACAAATGTAGTTTCAGATCCAAATTGTTTAAATACTGTATCTCAGTTTACTGAGTTTTTATGTTTTTAAATTAGTTTTCAAACATGACTTATCTTCACCCACCCGATTTATTTAACCCAATTGCAGAAAATGAACACCTTTGCCATTCAAACAAAATATTAAGAGTTCAGCATTTGTTTCCGGCTAATATTCCATAACAAAATTAAATCAAGGACGAGTTATCACTGAAATTAAAAAGATAAATAGCTAAACTAGGAAAGCAAATGCCAATCATCCCCAACCCATGCCTATTTAAAGTGATGCGGAATGATGTAGAGAAATATGAAGAATTACAAACAGCAGGAGTTTAAAAGATTAAAGGCTTAAATATCGAAAATAAAGAAATAACTCATATAGTTATGGCGAAAAAGAAGATCGCAAAAAGGTTTAAAGAACATATCCAGGATTTGAAATATAACAATCAAACAACAGCTCTTGCAAGAAATAATAGGAAAACCGCCACACAAATAAATTCGATTACAATAGGAAAGATCTAAAATTATGACAGCCTCTACAATACGCTACTGAGAGAAACAATAGAAATTAATTTAGCAATAGAAGATATGTAATGATATGACTCATTCAACAGTAGATAACCATTGGCAAAAAATGCTAGAAGAGAGAGAAAAACGGTGAAAAGTAGAGAAGAGCTTTACGCTGTCGTGCCACAACTAAAGAAAGTAAAATTAAAATAATTCGAATTGATGATGCCTCAGCATTGATGCGAAAACGTTTTTTGATTCAAAGAAGCAACGTAGTGTAGGTGTATCCATATATCTGTAACGAAATTAACGTTTTTTTTTTCAGAAAACTAAAGACACAAGAAAGATGAAATGTACATTACAGGAGGCCAGGATAAGAATTTTAAAAGAATTTGTACAGGATATTGGGTATATAATAAGCATTTTTTAGACGTCACACATATAATATAGACTGTGTCTATATGTGTTTTAAAAGAAATTAACTATATATGTTTTTAAGGATTACTGATAATGTATGCTTTTACTGACAATATAAAATAATTTTTTAAAGGAAACAATGTATTTTTTAAAGATAAAAATAATATGAAAAGATAAATCTATACCAGTATTGCTCTCCACAATTAATACTAATGAATGACGTTCCAGTATACTAATATAATACAAAATCAAAACTTCATTCAAAGAAAAAGATACACAAGTTTAACAGATGTGTAATCGAACTAGGTGCTTAGAAATCTGGCGATCTCTCTGACTATTAACCGCTGGCATGCAGCTAGTGCAAATTATTTCCTTTTAAGTAAATTTTAAAACGTAATTGATATTGTTGGTATAAAATTTCCTTCTGGTCTAATTGGCGGGCAACTGAAAAAATATATATTAAATATAACAAATCTGTTAGAGAATGCAATTAAAAATTTTTTTTACCTATGTTCTGTATCCCGAAATCCTGGATTGGTTCCTCCAGTTCTTTTACTTTAATGCAATGTCCTATTTACTTGTAGCAACAAACACTAAAAAATAAAAATAATAAATTTAAATAATATCGTAACATTATAACGGAAGTACAGATATTCGTATGTATGAATATCTATCCTAATTAATACAGATCTTGGGATTTAATACAATAAATTTAAACTATCACATACTACATGCAGCAGAAACTAGACAAAGTTAAAGTGAATGAAGCACTTGTCATCGTTGAATAATCTGAAAAGGCGCCAAATTTGGCAGCATTTATTAGTTTAAGAATTATTGATGTTTTTCCAGATTTTTCGATCCCCATAATTTTTATTTCTTAAGCATATAATTAACTAATACTAAAATACTTTTATAATCAGATAAGATTCAACTGCAGTAAAATGAGATTTGTTTCTATCGGTGCTTTCTGAACTTTCCTCAGATGCCAATGTTCCCAAAGTGCAGAATTATCATTTTCTATTCGCAAAATACCATTAAGGGGTTATACCAACATTCAAGGTCGCCAAAAACAAGTTTTTTTTGGGGGGGTGGGGGGTTTGAGGGTGGAGGGGGAATGTTTTCAGGAAATTAAACAAATTTTTAAAAACCTATTTTTGTATTTTGTTTATTACACTTTAAAGAAAATAAATTTATTTTTGTCTGTCGTTCTTGTAGCCGTTCACGATTATCACCGTAACTCTGTAAATTGAAATTAAATAAAGCATAATGGCTTTAGTCCGAACACTTAAAGTTATAGCGTAACCGTTCGGTTTCTGGAACAAATAGCTTTTGCACAAAATATCAGACGTTCAAAATTAAGGTACTGATTTTCAGAAAATGTTTTGAAGTTTGATTGTTTGTAAAATATATAAAAAATCAGCAGATTGCCAAAAGATATGATTTCTCTCTAGATAATATTGTTTTTAAAAAATCTTCGAAATTTGAAAAAAGATTTTGGTTGAGATTTTTTCGAGTTATCGTGACCACCACATTCGAAAACATATTTTTGAAATAATCACGTTTAAAGATGAAAGTTGCGATTTATATGTGGTAGAACAAAGTAAATTTAAGCGGCATAAGTTTTTTTAATGTTTATCAGATTGACTAGAAAATATAACTGAAAAATCTTTATTAATTGTACTTTCAGAAAATACAATAAAAAATGCATTTTGAATGTTTACAGGTAAACGTAGGGCTTTTTCTGCACAGTGGTGGTGGTGATAGGGAAATTCCAGATTTATTATTAACAGCAATCCTGTCACTTTATTTTTGTTTTTAAGAAAACAATGCTGTAGACTAAAAATATGCAAGTAAACAAATAAATATAATATACACATGCAAATAAAAAAAAAGATTTTTATTGAATTTTTAAAAAGTTTTCATACAAAATAAAACCTTAACCAGTAGACCTGTGTGAAAAAACTTTTTACATGAATCCACATAGTTATTTATCTAAAAGTGATTATGTTCAACATATATAACCTGAAAAAAGTTTCAAATATCTAAACGAGATATTACCAACCTATTAATAGAATCATAATCGGGCATCACAAAAGTAAATGGGGGATAGTAAATGCTTCTCGACTTGGTAGAGACACTGCCGAATATTAGAGGCACTGCTGGAACTAATAGAATAATTTCTATTAGCTCTTGTGTGTGTCTCGTACACACTAAAATAAACATCCTGACATATGCATTTAAAAATTTAAAATCAGTTTATACACGGTGGTCAATTGGCGATAATGGAAAGGAAAGAAAAGCCCTCCAACAGAGAATTATATTATAGGGATAGAAAAATGGCTATTTAAAATTGATAAAGATTAAATTCCAGAAACCTTTTTGTGTATTGTTTTATTCATAGAGAGATCTTAGTGTTCAAAGAATTTCCATTGGTTCTTAAGGAAGTATTATAATCATTTATAAAATGTTCTAATGCTTGGAAATTTAATGTAAATATGAAAGGTCTTATAAAGAACTATTCTGAAGATATAAATGGAGACCATATAACATTTTTGTTTCACACTGAGAGAAGTTGGCTATGAAAACAAAACTCTTCAAGTTATAGATGCAAAGTTTATGAATTCGTTACATTTATAGAGTTATATTACTCGTTTGGAAAGCTAACAAATTAAGCTCCCTCCATGTTAATAAAAAATTATTTTTAAATAATAAGAGTTATATGATACAGATGAAGGAAGGCATCGTGTTTTAGAGATAATTAGGTGCAGCATGGCCAAGAAAGTTTAGGAACCACTGCATTAAGATATTAAATCACAGTAAACTTTCAGCAAAATAATTATTTTGGTAACCGTAACAATATCTATAAGAAATTAAATGATTGCGGTATATTTTACACCTTCCCAACATTCTTGATTTGTTAACTAGGACTTCCCTCAAAGGGATTAGTCTGAGTGATATTGCTGAGAACATAAAGTTAACAATTACGATATAAAGAAGATATCAACAAGAATCTAAGTGAATATACAGCATATGATAGACAAGAGATAGATAAAGATACAACATATGAAAAATAGCAAATTAAATGATATAATTACAAAATATCATATATAAATTCATATACTGTTATGTTTTCATATGCATTTTTTTATAACATTTGGCAAATAATCTCATTTTCTTAAGCGGGAATTGCTCAAAACTTTAAAAAAAAACCGCCGGATCTTTTAAAACGATATTTTTAAAGTTACATAATCAGATTTGCAGCCAATAGCGTATTTTAGCAAGCGTAGTTTAACGCAAATTTAATTTAATTTTTGCAACATTTTCTTTGTGACAAATATCTAAATAAAATATTAAAAAATAAAATATTAAATATTGAAATATTAAATCAAATATTTAATATTTGAATTTAAAAAATTTCCTTTGTTTATTTGTATAACTATTTATAGAAACTCGTATACTTCAAACCACATTGATAACGTGCTTTGCTACAAACATGTCTACCAGTCTAACTACTCGTATGTCTTAGCTGTGTCTCTCTCCGAACTCATCTGTCTACTGTCTCTCTACTCTTCTGTATACCCGTCTCAGTATCCGTTTGTCTTTCTACCCGACTCTTTAATCGTGTATCTACCTGTCTAGCTTCCCGTTACACTACTCGTCTATCAACACGTCTGTCTGTCTATATACCCCTCTCTCTACCCGTCTGTCAAGTCGTCTCTGTACTCGTCTCGCTATCCACCACGCTACCCGTCTCCCTACCCATCTCACTACCCCTCTGTCAACCCTTTTTTGCACCTGCCTCGCTACCCGTCTTGTTTACACGTCTATCTATCTCTCGCCAACTCTTCCCAATATTTAAACAATTTAGTAAACGGAAGCCGTTTATCTGTTATTAAATGCAAACAGGAGTAATTTATCTAAAGAGTGTAATCAGATGCAATTTTTTTAAATACATACATAAACCAGCATAATAATTCACCAGTTTTATTTTCATAGTAGTTTATGTCATTTGACAGTAAATCTCAACTTCTTCAACCCGAACTGCGTCAAGCTTTTTAAAAAAGCCCCAAGGTCCGTATAACTGGGAAGGGGAATTGTCCTCAGGGCTATTAGATACATGTTATTAAGTTAAGTGAAAGTTTCGTAATCGGGTTCGCAGCCATTTCTTATGTCAGAAAGGGTGGCTTCACGCCATTTTAAATTCATTTCTGTAACTTTCTTTTTCTTTTTTTGGTGGGTGGTTGGGGGGGGGGGGAGGGTTCCAAATATATACACTTAAATTCAAACTTTTGCCCCCATGTTAATATTAGTGTTGTTTGTATTATCAATTAATACTTTGTTGATCGAGCTTCATTCGAAACAAATGTAAAAGACTTCTACAGTTTTTTTTTTCTAGGAGAAAGTTCCGTAATCGGGCCCTAAGCTAATCGGGGAATTTAATATCATTATTGTTTCTAACTCTTATAGAGTTAAAACAATATTGTTGCTAGCATTACTCTTGTTTGTGACCAACCTCTTCTGTGTATCTGAATAGGGAAAAGTTCCGTATCATGTACTGGTTGGTGCCAAAGGCAGTTGTAGAATCTTACAAATTTTTCTAGAGAGCGGAAAAACATGTTTTTTAAAATATTTACAAATATACGTTTATTAAACCATGTTTTTCAGCCATTTAAAAAAAATAAGTACGGTGCTAAAATAAAAATTTTTATTGCCATTTTCGATATTTTAATAAGAAATGAAAATACATAACAAACAAATTTAACAAAACTAAGCCATTTTTGGGTACTTCTCTATTATCCCGTCGACCACTTTTCATAACAAAAAACTATCGCCAAACTAAGATTAAACGGCAAAAATACAGTCCCATTTACTTGATGCCAGAAGCATTATACGTATTTGTTATGCCATCAAGTGGTTTTTAATTCGACATTTGCGTGTATTTTTCATTATGTTTTACTGATTTATTAGTTATTTCATTCATTAAAGTAACAATTGTGTCCTTAAATTCTTATATTTTATTTATTTTGATATTTCAATGGCAACGTTCTCCCGTTTATTTAGCGTTACAGTTTGGCGATAGTTTTTTGTTATGAAAAGTGGTCGACGGGATAATAGAGAAGTACCCATTTTTTGTGATAAATAATTGTTATTGCCAGGGGGGGAAATTGTAAACAATTAATAAGCGAACTAAAAAAATTACCGACAAAAACTTGTGGGAATCTCAAGAAAGAAATATCTGATATAAATAGCATTTAAAATCTTAAAATGGAGAAGTGGTCCGTATAAAAAGGCAAAACATTATACACCTGATATAAGAATTTTTTAATTTTTTTATATTTCCGAAAGCACAGATAAAAGGGTAAAAATCCCGGCACAGATGCCATAAACTCACCACGTTGGCGCGATTTTTCCCCCGCCCCTTTGGCGAAAACTGTTTGTTGTGTTTGTTTACTTTTATTTTTTAATTTAATTCTATAGATTATTTTTATATGTATATCAATATTTATTTAGGCACAGATGTCATATACGCACCAGATTGGCGCGATTTTTCCCCCGCCAATTTGGCGAAAACTTTGTTTTTGAATATTAGTTACAAATACCATACAATAATAGCATGTAATTTTTTATTTCAATATAAAAATAAAATAACGTAATAAATGAAATAGCTCCTATTATTCAAAAATGGGAAATAAAAATAAATAAATGATAGTTTGATATAAATAAATATTGATATATATAATAAAAACAATTTATAGAATTAAAATTTAAAAAAAAAAGTTAATAAACAACAATTGAAACAAAATAACCGGGTTACCATGTGAGGTATAAAATTGCCATTTTGTTGCAATCGCGCCAATGTGGTGCGTATATGACATCCGCGCCTTTATTTATATCAAACTATTATTTATTTATTTTTATTTCCTTTTTTAAAATAATAGAAGCTGTTTCATTTATTACGTTATTTTATTTTTATATTGAAATAAAAAATCACGTGTACTATTTGTCACACTATTTGTAACTAATATTCAAAAACAAAGTTTTCCCCAAGCTGGTGGAGGGAAAAATCGCGCCAACGTGGTGCGTATATGACATCTGTGCTTTGTTTCATTTCACATAGTGGTACTGCTCTATTATCCCGTCGACCACTTTTCATAACAAAAAACTATCGCCAAACTGTTAGATTAAACGCCAAAAATGCAGTCCCATTTACTTGATATCAGAAGCATTATACGTGTTTGTTACGTCATCAAGTGGTTTTTAACGCGACATTTGCGTGTATTTTTCATTATGTTTTACTGATTTATTGGTTATTTCATTCATTAAAATAACAATTGTGTCCTTAAATTCTTATATTTTATTTATTTATGTATTTTGATATTTCAATGGCAATGGTCTCCCGTTTATTTGGCGATAGTTTTTTGTTATGAAAAGTGGCCGACGGGATAATAGAGAAGTACCCACATATGTATTGGTACTTTTATGTTAACTTGGCGCAGTCGATAAATCGCCAAATATTTTTCTCATAACATCTTCATATTGCATTCATTTCATTTAAATATAAATCTTTCACTGATTTCATTTGAAATACATACATTAAAAATACACGCCTTTCACTAATTCCATTTAAAATACTAAAAAGGAAAAGAAAATAAGAAATAATGCCACAAATCGAAACCTTTTATTTAAACATCAAAGAATTGTTCCTAACATACACACGCGAAATAAAAAAGCTGCTAATGGTGTGATTTACGCCAAATCTCTAATACTAATACTACTCTTACTAATCTCTAATACTTTTCAAACAGAAAAAATTCCAGATTAACTTTCCATTTTTATTAAATTGAAATATATTTTATTGTGCTGAATATTAGTGCTTGCATATTTTTTTACTCCATGTATTCCATGAACTTTTCAATTCCGATTGTCTACGAAAATCTCCCGCCGGTGAAAATGACGTACGCACAAAATTTAGTG
This sequence comes from Maratus michaelseni, assembly GCA_963931845.1. Taxonomy (NCBI): domain Eukaryota; kingdom Metazoa; phylum Arthropoda; class Arachnida; order Araneae; family Salticidae; genus Maratus; species Maratus michaelseni. The sequence continues at coordinate 225,369,820 of OZ007589.1, read as the reverse complement.
ACGTATGTACTTTAATTGTGCTTTTTTATCTATTTTTTTAATATAACTTCCAAACGGTTTGACACTTATTCTTGGTAATAAATAGACGACGTTGTCACCTTTATAGGTACCTGCTGTAAAAATTTGAACGAAATCCGTTAAATATTTTTTGAGTTATGCTTGACGAAAGGTTTTAATATCCATCGTAGCTATATATGGGGCAAAGTAATACTGCGCTGTGTATGAGTCTTCGTTGCACTCAGACAATTATTTATTTCCCTTGTTTTGCTACCAACTATGTACAATCCTAATAATTTATTTTTTTCAAACTATTATGTGACGGGGATGTGTGTTATGTACCACAGGCTCCTCGGATAAATTCTCTTTGAAGTCCATTTTATAACCGGATAAAAATACTTCAATTTGTACTTCAAGCTACGATCCTGTCTTTCAATGGTTTGTTGTATGACTCAAGAACGCATGTAGAGTTTTTTTAGACTATCATTTTGAAATCGCTTTTACCAATGAACCACTTTTTGTAAAGTTTCATTATAGCATTTCATTCAGTCATAAGTTTTAATTTAATTCTAAATTTCCTATGCTTCAGATCGTACATAGAATAAATAATGGAAAGACCTAAATAAGTTGTTTCGTTTATGGTATCGTTAAATTTTATTTACTTATTTATTCTGTTGTTAGTAATGGTTAATAAAATGCTATTTTGCTGCTTAGTGTCATTAAAGTTAATTGGGGATTTTTCATTTCTACAATTAAGAATTTTTCAATTAAAACAAATACTTATTCGTTTTGCAAAATATACATTACACTATATATATAGAGAGAGAATATTGCATAACAAGTATATTAGTGATTATTGAAATTGGTTCTATATTATGAATAAAATCTTGTGTGGATAAATATACTAAAAATACCAACGCCTAACACACAATATCATCGTACAATGGACAGACGCACGTTTCGTGAGTAACTTAGACTCACTTCCTCAGTGTAAATAAAATTAAACCTTATTGTATCCCCCCAAAGACATGAAATTGAATCTAAACCCAAATGAAAAAACAGCAACACACCGAAAAAAGGTCACGTCAGCCTAATACATTTGATACCTGTGTATACCGGAAACCCTTTGCAGTCTTACTCCCCCCTCATTTTAATTCGTTTCACCCCCCTTCTCAGAAAGCCTCGGCTTTTCATTTCTTTATTAATAGAGCAATTTCCATTTGTTCTGATAATGTTTCTCTGGTTACAGAATTGAATTATATCAGATCAGTTGCTATTAATCGTGGTTTTAGTTTGGCTTATATCAACCGTTTAATTTTTCGTTGTCTAAATAAAAATAGTAATATTGATTCTTCTGATGTTCCAGTATCTTTTTCTAACCTCATTATTTTGCCATTTTACAATAGCATTAGCTATAAAATAGCTAATATTTTAAGACAATATGATTTTAAGGTTGTTTTTAAGCCAGTTAATAAACTAAATTTTTCACAGTTAAAGGATAAAAACTCTCATCAAAACTTTTGGGGCATTTACAATATACAATGTCAATGTGGTTTGTCCATCATAGGACAGACTAAACGACAACTCCGTTTCAGACTCAATGAACACAGAAATTATATTAAGAAAAAAGAATTACAAAAATCCTCTATTGCTTGTCACTGTTGGAATGAGGGACATAATTTTAACTTTGATTCAGCCACTATTATTAAGAAATGTAACACTCCATTAGATTTAGACTTCTTTGAGGCAGTTTATATTCATAAATTTCGTAACTTCCTGGTCAATGATTTTTCAAGTGTACCTTACATCTCACCTTTTTGGGTTGAGTTGCTGTGTCATAGTGAATCACTTCCGGCTTAGTCTGATTGGTGGCTCATACGTGATGATTTTTTCGGTGTGTTGCTGTTTTTCATTTGGGTTTTAGATTCAATTTCATGTCTTTGGGGGGATACCATAGGGTTTAATTTTATTTACACTGAGGAAGTGAGTCCAAGTTACTCACGAAACGTGCGTCTGTCCATTGTACGATGATATTGTGTGTTAGGCGTTCGTATTTTTAGTATATTGGTTCTATATTGTTTTAACCCGTCGACTACCTTCTGGGAAATAAAAATTAAATTGTTCTTTCTCGTTGATATTTTATTGTAATAAAAACAGTGTCTACATTGTGGCTTAACTCAAAAAATTCAGTAGAATATTTTTTAACATAATAAAATATCTTCGATGCTACAGATATCACGCATTTATTTCACAGGAAAACGCACGAGCTCTCATGGCCAAGAAAATAAAAATTCCTCATTTTCTAAGGTGTTACAAAAGTTACATAAAGTAAATTAAATTTATTTGTTGTTAACAACTAAGCAACTAAATCAAAAAATAAACAAAGTTAAAATTATATGAAAATTATATAGATAAAACTGTATTTGCGCGAAGGTGCATGCTTGAACAGTAGCAACGTTTTAACATGTATACGTATATGGTTGTCAAAGACGATTAAATTTTTATTATTTTGTCATTCACAATTATGTTTGGGATAGAATGATAGAATTGTTGTTATTTTTGGATAGATCTGCTAGAAATGTATCATGAATATTATTTTTAGGAAAAGTGACAGACAAAATAATTAAAAAATAACCGAATTGGATAACTTTTCCAACCGTTGGAAAAAATGATATTTAGAAGGTTAAATAAAGAGCTGTTTAAAATAATTAATTTTGTTACACAAATAATATATCTACTTTGCTGAAGGTTATAGTAATACCTACAAAAAATATTTAAGTCATCTCTATTAATAATTTGTCTTAAAAGACAGCATGGATGAATTGAAGTAGAATAAATCTTCTTTGAAAATGTATTTGGAGTGTAATTTTTTTAAAATTCAAATATCATAGCATGAAAAAGCGTGTTAGAAATAAATTGAAATTCTCTAGCACATAAATGGTTTCTTTTCGATAGTCAGTCATTTTATATTATTTTTCTGAAAAGATAATATTATTACTGTGTGACACAAATATTTTTAAAGTATAAAATACAGCCCGGGGAACTTTAAAAGTGATACAGGAAACCATTTCACAACCGTTTCAAACACACTTATTTTGGATTCAGTTTAAAGCAGACACAAAGCTATCAAATAGAAAATTGTAAGTGTTTTTACAATTGCTTTCTTAGAAAACTAGAAACAACTTCTTTATAAAATTTTGCAGAAATATTTAATTTGATTAAGATAGATTTTTTTTTTGTACTCGCTAAGGGAATGTAAAACAAATATTTACAAAGAAATGAGACGGGCTATGATCAATATATATATATATATATAACGTATTCTAAATGTTTTCTCAATTGTTTAAAGCAATAAATAAATAAATATATATATATATATATATATATATATATATATATATATATTTGTAGGATTTCAGTTTGAACACTTCACTTCATCAAATGAACTGATACTCTAATGCTATTGTCCATGATTTAAATGCGTGAGCTGAAAATACTTTGGATCACGAGTTTTGGCAAAGAGCCGGCTTTCTATTTTTTGTATTGAAGCAAGATATAAAAGAAATTAGCCGGAAAAGGTGTATTTAGGCCTGGCTGGATTATTGTAAGCTAAATTGTTGTTATATAGTTTTAACAAAAAGTGTGTATATGTGAAATTAAAGTTAGTATTATGTTGTTCATCGACTATTTATCATATTGGCTCAGTAAAGTGACTATTTATATATCATATACTTACATTTTTGGGGGCTCGGATGCCAGGATTATTAAAAGTAAGAGCCACTAGTAGTGAAATGGAAACCAAACGTAAAGTATTTTAAAACGCCAGTATCAAAAGTTAGGTTACGAATTAGCAAGGTGAAACCGTAATCGTATCACTCCAAGTACAATTTTTGAAAGATAAGCATGGGAACTCTCAATAAAGCTAAGAAAATTGATCTAATAAACCTCTGCCTGGTCACGTGAGTGCGAAATGTGCCATGACAAATAATACAGAACAAGAATATTCAAATTTTTACCCGCAACGTAATCAAAATTGGCTAGAAACAAAATATCAAAATGGGACCCAAAACACGCAAAGAAAGATAGTTAATATGGGCATGTTAAATGGTAAAAAAGGAAGAATCTTAGATATTAGCGGAGTAAAAGCAAACGTAATAATCGATACAGCAAGCGATATTTCAATCCAGTTCAAGATATCATACTGCAATAAATGCGCCAAAACTAACCAGCGACAATATATACATATCAGGCATAGGTGGTGAAGAAATTAAGCCAACAGGTTTTTTCTGGCATAAAGTCTACGTGGATGAAATAGAAATCCAGGATAAATTTTACGTGGTACAAGAGACGGACTGCGATTTAATAATAGGTAGAGAAGCAGTAGAAGGCATGACGTTAAAAGTAACGGAAGGAGGTGTTAGAATAACAAGCGGCAACACAGTAAGAGTAGGATACATTAAAATAAGAGAAAAAATAAGAAAAGTAATAAAACCATGTAAGCCGAATAAAACAAAAGATACAAGATTATCCGATGAATGGAATGTTGACTATCCATCTCCAGAAGAAAATTACGAAAGTAGTAGTCCTGCACATGGTAGAAAAGACTATGTGAAAGATCGCAATAGGAATTTCGATCATAAGGGAAAGAACAGAAATTTTAATAGACCATTTGATAACAGAAGCGATAATAGATATCGCCAGAGATATTTTGAACGGTCATTTAACCGTGGAAATTACAATAAATATAGATATGGGAAACAGAGTTCTTTGAAACCTCAAAACATAACAGAAAATACTTCACATAATTCAAAAGCAAGGTACAATCCAGATTTTCCCCGTAGATACATGAATAGAGGCTACTATCATGGTCAAAATAATTATAATTATGGTGGCCAACGATCATACAAGGCTAGTTATAATGAACCAAAATATTCACAACCATCACATAAAAATTTTTCTCATCATGGATTTAAAGAAGATTATAGTGGACGAGAAACTTATTCAGATTCTTATCATTCCAGAAGAAATAAGTATGAAAAAACATAACAAATCAAGATGCTGATGTCGAGACGCCATCATGTCAGGATGACCGATTTGTAGGATTTCAGTTTGAACACTTCACTTCATCAAATGAACTGATACTCTAATGCCATGATTTAAATGTCCATGATTTAAATGCGTGAGCTGAAAATACTTTGGATCACGAGTTTTGGCAAAGAGCCAGTTTTCTATTTTTTGTATTAAAGCAAGATATAAAAGAAATTAGCCGGAAAAGGTGTATTTAGGCCTGGTTGGATTATTGTAAGCTAAATTGTTGTTATATAGTTTTAACCAAAAGTGTGTATATGTGAAATTAAAGTTAGTATTCTGTTGTTCATCGACTAATTATTATATTGGCTCAGTAAAGTGACTATTTATATATCATATACTTACATATATATATATATACAAATATAAAATAAACTCCGATGATATAACACTTGCAGAACCAATATTACAAAAGCCATCTAAAATCTATAAACCACTTAAATACAAAACAAGAAAACTAACAAACTACTTAAACTCAGAACTAGAAATCACAACAAATTACTTTAACACAAAACTATAGAACACAAGAAATTACAGCAATAATGAAAAAACCAACAGAGATAGAATAAAACGACCTGCGTCAGGTGGTAGGGCTTGAGACATTCACTGCTGAATTTAACTAGTTTTACGCATGCAACACGTACACTATATTTCCAATGATGACCGGTCACTTGCGATTTTAGACGTTTTGTTAAATATCTGTAAAGATACATAAGGAATTATCCTTAAACTTCAGGAGTGTAAACAAAATGATAGACGTCATATATTTACGCGAAGATTTTTTCCCGAAACCCCATAAGGGGCCGTCAACAAATTGAAGAAAAACGAATATCTTTTGGATAACCCTGTAAAAACTAATATTGTAAAAGCATTCAAACTGTAGATTATGATTAAATGGCTTATTGTAATAATTTGGGTTCATTTGTATGAAGATAGCATGTATACTCGAAGAGAAATTCAGGTTTTTATAAAAACAGGCCCAAATTTTACCAAGTTTTTTGCTTATAATTTGCAGAGTTTTTAATATAAAAACAAGTTATTTTCCGAAAATATGACAAACAAAATTGTGCACAATTCCCTGCAATCAGAATTAAAAAAATAATAAAAATTGTATGAAATATGAGCAGGTTTACTAAATATTATTTCACTGCGCATGCGCTAATTCAATAAAAATATACTGTGCATAATATATTAGCTAAATGTATAGACCAACTTTTTTGAAAGTCTCAAAAACATAGCTTGAAAATTCTGATAGTAATCGTCGATAGAATAAGCTGTATCAAATATACTAGCTTATGAAAGTTGACATAATAAGAATGAAGTGTTTCTTATTCTATATTTGATACAACCCCTCATCTTTTTGATTCCTTTTGGGAACAGCGAATTTCGAGCTTATTCTATCAACGATTACTATCAGAATTTTCAAGCTATGTTTTTGAGACTTTCATAAAAGTTGGTCTATACATTTAACTAATTTATTATGCACAGTATATTTTGATTGAATTCGCGCATACGCAGTGAAACAATATTTAGTGAACCTGCTCATTTTTCATACAATTTTTATTATTTTTTAATTCTGATTGCAGGATGTTGTGTACAATTTTGTTTGTCATATTTTCTGAAAATAACTTGTTTTTATATTAAAAACTCTGCAAATTATAAGCAAAAACTTGATAAAATTTGGGACTGTTTTTATAAAAACCTGGATTTCTCTTCGAGTATACATGCTATCTTCATACAAATGAACCCAAAAATAACCATCAGTGGCAGTTTACTAGTACCTTGTTGATGAGTCAGTCAGTCAGTTAGGCGTTCTGTCTTTTTATATAATAGTATAGATATGATAAGATTTGCATGTGACTTGCGTTAAAATTCAAAATATACATGCAGTCGGATAAATTTGGGTAGCGCATATTCGCTATTTTTTTTTTCTAATGCTATTAAGGAAAAGCTTTTTAGAAAATTTTTCAGATCGGATAAATAGCTGATTGTTTGCATGGTACCGTCATGTACTGATTATATTCAATGGACACGCACAGAAACATAAAGTTTCCTGCTTTGTTAGTACCCGCATCTTTTGTTAGATAAGTGATTAATAGAAGCACCGTTTATAGCAGTTAAAATTTTGGTTTGGTAGATATTTCGTCTTAGTGTTGCGAGCGATTTCTTCAGTTAGGAGAAAGTTTTCATGCCCTTCATGTTATTACATCCTTCAACGTTAAATCTCTTACATAATAATACTGATACCATGTCATCAGTGTGCTTTCTTTTTGGTTTGGATATTGAAGTCTCAAAAATTTAAACTTCTCAACCTAATTTTTAATTGGTAATGCTTCAATATTTGTATTGGTAAATCCTGATTAAAGTTTGTTTTCAATATGTTTCTGTAATCATACTAGCTGACCTATGGTTTGCGAAAAATGCGGCATGTTGAGGTTATGTTCAAGATAAGGTCTTTTTTTTTAATTGATCTAGGAAGATAGAATTGGGGCAATCCGACACAAATGTAAATCTTACCGAGCAAATTGCTGTTGCATAACATGAAAAATGTGTCGTATCCATGTCACCGTGGAGTCTATATATCTCATTTTGTAACGGGGTACACATGGCACAAAAATCGATCAAGGTCTTCTCACAATGCATTTAGAGGGGCTCATGTTTTTTTTTTTTTTTTTTTTTTTTTTTTTTTTTTTTTTTTTTGGTGGGGGGGGGGGGGGGGTACATGTTTTCATTAACAGTTTTTATATATTTGATACAAATTGGCTATTTTATGACATATACCCGAATTAATTTATTCCACAAGGGCACGAAATTTGCTGGTATATTCGTAAAAATAGAAAATTTGCATGTTTTATCTAGATACCAAGAAATTAGAGTTTCCCATTTTATTATAAATGCAAAGAGTCTCACAGAAAGTTTTCTCAAAATTTCCATTTTAAGCCGATATTCCAGGCTAGACAATCATGGAAATATTGTCTTGAGGGAGCAATCAAATACAATTCCAAATATACCATATTTATAGAAAATTAAAAACGATGTTCGATTCTTTAGTGCTTAAACAATAATTATGCCTGAATTATAATACATTTCTGTTTAAAAATAGTCCCATGAATGTATCAGTAACATTCGAGTTTTAAAGAAGTAAAAAAAAATCTTTAATACTTATGTATATTTAAAAAATGTATTTTTCTATAGAAATGTTTTCCGTTTAGAAGGGGCTCATGACCTCCATGACCTCCCCCTTGGGTCAGCGCTTGACGAAGTAATTGTCTTCTGAAAATCACAATGGGGAAAAATGAAAATGCCACATTTTAATTACCGTTGTGACTGTCACCGATTGTGACGACACCGCGACGCTAAATCGACTTACTATGCTATTAGAACAATAAATGAAACATTTAGTTTTTCGTGTTAAACAGCATTTTACAATAAATCACGCCTTTTACATGCGTTATTGGTAAAAACTTAGAACCATAAAAAATCCTTTGTCAACCACAAATATTTATTTAACATGAAATTTCAATTGAAAACTAGATTTTTCTCTGTTAAGTGCATCAGTTATTCAATTTAAATAAAATACTCGTGATACATCATGATGAAGATTTTCATATTCACACACATAATTGAAAATTATTTAAAATACCAAAGTAGTTTGAATCAACAATTTTATTTGCATTTCAGCATTTTTAATAAGTACGTAACATAAACATAAAAATAAAAGTCTCTTTTCATTAAGTTTTACAAGTTACTTATTATAAACAATACACAAATTTTATTTATTACGATACAAATTGATGAAAAAATCGATACAAAAGGTTTATCTAAAAATGTAATTAATCTTAGCGTAGGGATACCACTTTACGTAGATCTTTCCCTTCTGCAATCTTTAATTTAATGACACGTAATAAGAATATCACTAAGTTGTCAAAAGTGTCACAGTTAGTTTTCTCAGTGTAATTTTATAAAATAAGATGGTCTCACTTTTACATGTCAAGTGCTTATGAACAAAAATTTCATTTTCATCAAATTTTTATATCGTAAACTAAAACTTTTCAGCATTATCAAAACATGTCACTTCTCAGATCGAAGTTTTAAAAGCAATACAATGATTGAATTTTCGGTTTCTTTGATCTGATTTTTCTTGAGTGATATTTTTCGAGAAAATCTGTATTTTCTATATTCGAGTATTCAATTTATCTATTTAATGTAACTATAATTGAAACAAATATTCACAAATGTTTCACAATAAAATACATTTATATCAACGTACTTTATTTACTTAATGTATCTATAAAGTTAAACAAGTATTCACAAATGTTTCACAATAAAACACATTTATATCTACGTACCATGTCTTTTATTTTTCTCTTAGCTGTCAAAATATTTCTAAAATATATACTTAATTTTATGTGAAGTGTTAAAATCTTATTTACAGTTCGTCAGCTTTTAACTCATAAAATATTAATTTAAACATAGATTTTAGAAATATTTTGACAACTAAGAAAAAAAAGCGACATATTTTAAGAAGTATCATTACAAGAAAACTACCAGTTTAAAAAAATCGTTATGTTAAATCGAAGCAGCTTTTAAAAATGAAGTTTTATTTGTAAATAGATTTTACAATTTGACGTCCATCATTATAATAAATTGTATAAGATACGTACTTTTGATGTATTGGAAATTTAAGTTTTACAGATTTATTTAAACGAATAACTTCAAAATGTTAAATTAGTTTAAAATAATAATATCTTTAGATCCCCTTATATACTTTAAACCAGCCAGTAACATACCGAAATATAAAAATCCAACACTGTTTTGATCTCCTTTAAAGTTATTTTTCTGAGAAGTGTTTTAGCGAATTTTCTTTATCATGACGTAAATGTCGAAATAATCGGTTAAAAAAAAAGCTAAAATGATAAATACTCTTACAGCAGAAGTACCACGTAACTTAATTTTTCACTTTTGCATTCATTAATTTAACGATTCTTAATATGAATATCCCACTAACTTGTCAGAAATGTCACAGTTAGTTTTATCAGTTCAATTTTATAAAATATTATGGTTTTACTTTTACATGTCAAGTGCTTATGGACAGAAATTTCCCATCCATTTAATTTTTATACCGTTCAAAGAACTAAAACTTTGTAGTGTTGTCATAACATGTCTTTACCAGTTCGAAATTTTAAGAGCAAAACGATGGTTGAATTTTCTGTTTCTGATACACGATTTCTTAGAATGATATTCTCCGAGAAATTCTAATTTCTATATTCGGAAATTCAACTTATCTACTAAATGTGAATGTTAAGGAGCTACACTTAGTCATGCGGAAAAAAATAGCGTTTTTCATCTATATATTTTTTTTATTAAGCAAATCATTTTATTTCTTTGACTTTATTTTTACTTTATAATACAATACTTAAAGATAATTTGGATATATTTTAATTAAAAAGAAATTAAATATATTTGAAAATATTGACGGCATTTCAATGGGTCTTTTTAGGTGCATTTGTAATTATATAAATACGTAGTACTTATAGTCGTCGTCTGTAACATCCGTCTGTCAGTCAGTCCGCATATAACAACGCAAAAAATACCCAACCCAATGGTTTGAAATTTAATATATATAATCGTTGCAGAATTTTGTCGTGTATTTCAAATTTTATGAAAATCAAATCAAAACTTAAAAAGATATTAATAAAAATATTTATTAAGTAATTTGAATTTTTTGAAAATTGGTACATCCTTGCTGTAGCAGCTTCCGAGGATTAATCGTCAAGCGACCAAGATGTATCACCAAGTTATCTGACATGTATGACGTTATAATCATATATGACGTATATGACATTAACCTACTGGATATGGGATTACACTGGATTAATTTTAACACAACTATTTAAATTGGTAATGAAATCATATGAGTTGCAATTTTCCAGCTGGAAGAAAAATGTCCGTGCCAGGATTCGCACCTGGGATCTCTTGGCTATGATTTCTGTACCAATTTAAATAATTGTGTTAAAATTAATCACGTATCCATCGTTTACTGGAGTTCCAAATTAAATGCGATTTATTCTGTTGAGCTGATTCAGATATCAGACCAGTCGAATCCTGGCGCGGACATTTTTCGTCCAGTTGGAAAATTACAACTCATATGATTTCTTTATCAATTTGAATAATTGTGTTAAAATTAATCGTGTGTAATCACGTATCCAGCGTTTATTGGAGTTCCAAATTAACTGCGATTTATTCTGTTGAGCTGATTCAGATATTCAGTTATCAGACCAGATGCTATGACTAATAATGTTAACTGGATGAATTAGGTCCTCCAGATTCTACCCGGATGACTCAGTTGGTAGAGCACTGGCAGTTTTAGACAAGAGATCCCAGGTTCGAATACTGACCCAGATATTTTTCGCCCAGTTGCAAAATTAGAACTCATAACATTAGTTGTTAGTTCTTACAGTTAATATTTTATATATATCAATATATTTTCATCTATAAATTATCTAAACTTTTACTAGATAATTAAAATTATTTACATTTTTTCCTCCCATTATTATATTATGTTTAATTATAGCTTAATTATAAGGCATGTGTTATTACAGGGATATGATTATACAAAATATTATATAGCAGTATACAATTTTAATTTATTTTATTTTACATAAAAGATAGTCTTATTTTATTTAGGTTATATTATCAAATTACTATTAAGAACGTATTTTCTAGATTCAAACGTAGTTATATTACTTGTAAATTGTTTTATATAACTTCTCAATATGTAAGAATAATCTCAATTTTATAAAAGGTCTTAAATTATTATTATTATTATTATTATTATTATTATTATTATTATTATATTTTAAATCTTAAATTTTATATTTACTTATATTTACTAATATGTAATTTTAATATTCCCGTTTTAAATGATCCTCTCATGTTTGAATGATACAAATAGTATTATTTTAATTAAGTAAATGTTACATATGTTTCAGTATAAATGGCAGCACTAAATTAAAGAGCTTAAGTTACTCAATTTGGATTTAAAGATTTGGAATTTAATTTATTTGTAGTTTATTCTAATATTGATTGGAATTTATAATTTCTGCAAAAAGGAAATAAATGTAATCATTTCATATTTGTATATATTTGTATATATTTTATATACTTTTGTTTTACTTAATATTTTTATTAATATATGCTTTTTACAAATTAATAAATTGTAAAGCTATCTCCTTTCTTCTGACTCATAGATGGCGCTGCTATAAAAATGCAGTGCTATTTTCATTTCAAAAATTCTTTCATTAATATCATTATTAATAAGATTGAATATTGTTTTAAAATATGATAAAAATTATTTATAGGTGTATATGAATTACTTTTAAATTTGGAATAATAGTTCATTTTATTAACTGTCAATGTAACGGTTATATACAACGTGCATTTCTAACGGATAACGTGGTTTTTGATAGCTAACATGTTGATGATACGGTATGTTTTACTGCAATTTCTCTTTTTGTCTAACAATTCCTTATTAAATACGTTTTGATATTTAGTAATGCTCCCTATTCATTGATTTTTGAACATATCATGTTGAGTTACTCAATATTTGTCCATTTTTATTCAATTTTCCTTTAATTGGACTCGGTAATTGATCTGACAATCTAAGTTAATAAGTTAGGCTTATGGCTATGAACTCAAATAGAAATCAATTACATTTTACTTACATTAGTGGAATATTGCCCTTGAAAAAGTGTTCCACTATATAAGTTTCCAATTGCTTCTTGTAATAATTTTCAATTTCTGCATATTGGATTTTTTCAATACATATCTTTAATTATTTTTCCCATTTATTTTAATTTTGAGAATCTTAAATTCTTCTATATAATTATGTATTGTATTGTAATTATCGGTTTATCTATTGTCGATTATTTATGTGGATGAATGACTATTATTTACAAAAGTTTTATTATACACACACACACACACACACACACACATATACATATATATAATAATGACGTTGAACCATTTGATCGTTCAAAAATGCAAAAGCATCATAATATGGTTTACTTGATTATTCAGAACTGCTAATTATTGTTAAACTTCAAAAATGTTTCTACTTTTCAACATGCTATGGTAATATGTAACAGCCAACCAGAGCAAATATTTTTATTGGCTCTCAATATGCTGGTTTAAAACATGGTGATATCTGCCAGTTTGTATAGTGGTTAGTAAGCTGACTGCAATTCAACATGTGTCTGGTTCGCATCTCTGTTTGGGTCTGTAATGTTTTGGGTTATTTTTTAAAAAGAGATGTAAATCTGATTAGCGCTTGTTAGTAAGCTATAACTGTACTCAATTTATAGTTTAACATTTTATCAGTTTATTTTTCAACGTTGAACATTTTAATAGTTCATGTTTTAGCGTTTTATCAGTTCCCGGGTAAACATTTTATCAGTCATATGTTTTAACATTTTACCAGTTCATGGTTCAAACTTTTCGCGCTTATGCTTCAGCCGGAGCACCAAGTTTTAGAACACTATTTGTTCATCTTATGATGGAACTATTTTAATACTCTACTTTGGTGAAATGTTGAATTAATTTTTTTAACAGTGCACGAAGTTTTGTAATCTTTAATCAAACGACACCTAATATGAATACCCCACAAGCTTGTCAAAGTGTCACAGTTACTTTTATCAATGCAATTTTATTAAAGATGATGGTCTCACTTTTACATGTCAAGTGCTTATAAACAGAAAATTCATTTCCATCTTTATACCTTCCAGGAATAGGAAACTTTGCAGAGTTGTCAAAACATGTCACTTTCTAGGTCAAAGTTTTAAGAGCAATACAGCGATTGAATTTTCTGTTCCTATGATCGGATTTTCTAAAGTAACATTCTGCAGAAAATCGTATTTTGTTTTATTTTTGAATTATGGTATCATGAATAAGTTTTATTTTTAAAATCCGAAGCGTATTTGAGAAATTTTAAATCGGAGGCAATAAAATGTACGTTTTGAAATTATATTGAAAATGAAGGTGAAAACTGATCCAGTCAAGACATTTTATTTTATTCAATTATTTTTGTTTCTTGGTTTTATTATTCAATTATTTAGTTGAAGTAGATTTTTTTGCTTCATGACAAAAATTATGCTAAGAGAGTAGGAAAAGCAAAAATCATATTATAAAAATTTTATTTGAAAATTGTATTTAATACTTTGATCTGACTTTTCTAAAATAGCATTCTGAAAGATGTTCCATTTTGTATTATTTTTAATTAAGTTACTTTAAACTAATTGTAATTTTAAAATGACGAAGCGTATTTAAAAGTTTTCAAATCGGGGTTTCTAAAATTAAATAAAATTTTAGAAATTATGCTGAAATGTAAGGTGAAAACTGACTCAGTTTAAGATATTATATTCCATTCAAATAATAGATATTTATATCTATTGTATTATTTGAAAATTGTTCTCATAATATACCTTTTGAAAAAGAAAAATGAAATTATTAACTGTAATTGAAAATAAAACTTTGATTAAGCACTTATACTGACAAACTGTAAAAAAATTACATTTAGCTTTGAACAATTTCATGGTAAAAAAAGGTAGAAGCGCCAAACTATAGTTTACCCTATTTTTCAAAACTCCTGATTAAGGTGAAACTTCAATATTGGTTCAATTATTTACCATTCTATGGCAATATATAATAGCCAATAAGAACAAGTAGTCCTATGCACTCACAGTATGCTTCTATAGAGCGCAATGACATCCGCCTGTTTGTCTAGTGGTCATAAATATGGCAGAAAATCACAGTGTGTCAGGTTCGCATCCCGGTTTATGTTTGATTTTCCGCAGTGTGAAAGATTTCAATTTAAAGAAAGTACCGGTCAGATTAATTCTCTTTTGAAAAGGAAACCTGTTGCCACTTTATTACTAAAAAAATTAACAAGTTTATGATTCAACATACATCAGTGTATGACTTTACAGGAGCGCCAAATTTTGGAACAATGCTTCATCATCTTATAGTGGCAACTTTTTCGACAGCATGCATTTAAGAATTCCTTCTTTGTCTAGCTATTCACTCATGCCATTTTATACACGAGTTCTTTGGTTACCCATTTAAATAAACTTATAAAATCTTCATCAGAGGAAAATCTCACTCAAAACATTAGTTCTTTATGTAGCCAAAGAAAAAAAATCGAAACACAATGATTTTTTTATGAAATATATCTAAGTGTTTTCAAAAGTGACCGAGGGCTAATACTATTTTTTTTTTCACTATTCACTTTCAAATCCTTATTTTACAATATATATTTTTTGTGCGTCAGTACATTCAAAACAAACCTTTGTTAGTTATTATAATGTTAGTTATGCTCAAAATAGTACATAATATTTTCCTAAATAAAATTAAACAAAACAGAAATAAATATTTTTCATAATTCCTGTTAAATACCTCATACTGTTTAATACACATTAAACGAAATTTTGTTGATTTCACTGATTTATGACAGAAAAGAAAGAATATTTCTTACAATATGGCCATATTCTGGGGCAATTATTGATGCCAGGTGTCCCAATTTTTACAGGTTTCCAGACACGTCCCGTGGAACCACTGCGCGGGACGCCGAAATTCCCGATATTTCATGATGCACAAAGTCTCAAATTTCTTTTTACTCCATGCTATTTATTAGGCTGTACTGCATCGAACAGAACTTCATACCGTAAAACATGTGAAAACAGAACCTGTCTATAAAGAAAAACTTTAATAATACCCGAAAGGAATACTACTAAGATGGAATATTTTTTCGATTCCTAGCTATTCTGTTATAGTATTTTGTTCAGTAAAACGTATGAAAACGGTATCCTGTTTGAAACGTAAAAATTTTATCGTCCATACGGAAGGAATACCATACAATTATAACTGCTTAATCGGATACCCCTCCCAGACGGTTCGGTCCTAGCGATTCCGCTTTCACAGATTTTACTATAGAAGATTATTATGTTTATTTAGTACACTAAAATCTACTAAGGCGGAATCACGGGTGACCAGAAAAATATTCTGCTTTATATAGGTCTCCGTCTTAGCAGGTATAATTGCATGATATTCCTTCCGTAGATACCATGAATTTTTTACGTTTAAAACAGGTTTTCGTTACAGACAGGTTCGGTTTTCATAGGATTTAGTGCATTTTTACGCCCCGATTTAATAGCCGCAGCCCCACTTTTTTTGTCTCTCTGACCCGATATTTATGACATTGTGGACCTAGGAATACTAGTGGAAATATTCATGGATATTCATAGACTGCAATTTATAGGCTAATTTTCTTTGCTGTTCAATGTCAATTATTATTTTTTCAAAATATTTACAATTAAATGATAAATGATTTTTCTTCAAGTTTCTTTAAAAGTTTTTTTTTATCGGTTTGTCACATTTATTAAACTTTTACTTTGTGTTCTTTTTTTCTTCCTTTTTCTGCCTCCCCCACCCCCGGCACTTTTTTCACTCTCTTTCCATTATTTTGTTTTTTTCCTTCTCACTCTTTTTAATGACATTATTTTTTTAATGATTGAATTTCAAAATATTTCAAGTTTTCAAAATGACTTTAAAAAAAGAGTTAGAACAACTTAAAAATATGGAAACTATAGGCAACAGCTTGATGATTGTTAATACTTTTCTGTAAAATTTTCCTATTAAAATATTATAATACCGTAACATCGTAGTGATGCGGATATAAAGTAGATGCAATTCTTTTTTTTTTTTTCTTTTTAAAGCTGCACATTTTACTCAAATTCACGAACTACTGTAGAAAAACAATTCAGCTAAATCAGCAAATTTGATCTTACACAGATTTGTGCAAAAATAGAAATAGATGATTTGTTTTCCTAAAAAAAGAAACATTTTTTATAACAAATGACCAAACTTTAAATTGACACTAATTCACAAAATTCAACTATATAAATAAATTAGCAAGACGTTTCGTATAGGATTTAAAAATACATAAATAAAATAAATCTTTTTTTTTCTTTTTTTTAAACATAGGCATATGTACTATATACTATTTACATACATTTAATGAATTCATGTGATCTTTCACGCGGTTCGTCATGGAAATTTAAAGTAAAAAAAGAAAACTTTGAAATTTGGAAGTGTTTTTACTTCTATCAGTAGATGGCGCTAGTTGTTAAGAAATAGAAAAATTCTAAATCGGAATTGATTTTGTGCAGGAAATGAAAAGTTTTGTGAAAAAATTTGGAAGAGTGAAAACGATATTATGGTGAGAATGGTTGGATGGAGGATCTATTATTAATATTTCTTTAATGAGTGAAGGAAGTATTTGAAAGCGAAGTTGGACCATCTAACAGAATTAAAATATTTTGTGTAACATAGAATAAATTACTTGAAGCAACAGGGATATTCTTTAGAACCATAAGTGTTTGAAGATTTTAAAGAAATATGGAAACATGCAACTTACATTGCATTAAAAATATTTTTACAAAAAAAATATATATTGTAACCCTTATGTCAGGAACAGGAATTACAAAATTTTCATGTTTTGGGTATATTAGCTGGTTGGATTTTTTTTCCTCTTTTTTAGGTAGATTTCGTAAGAAATACTACCTATTACATTCTCACCTAAGTTGGAAATTTTGAAAAAAAATTTCAGATCTACGCCGATCATGACTCCCAGAACCCAAAACCACCCCCAGTTCAAAAGTTTATCTATCTATCTATCTATCTATCTATCTATCTATCTATCTATCTATGTCACTTTTTTCTGACCACGATAACTGGAAAAATTCTGCATAAATCTCTTCCAAACTGATACATAAAATCAAGGGTCATAAAATCTCGGTCAAGTTCGTTAATGGGCAAAATCGAACTAAGGGCGGGGGGGAAATGGGGGGGCTTTTTGTGAAAACAGAAAAACCCTCATAATTTCTTTATTATTATACGTATCGAATCCGTTTAAAGTTATTATTACTTCTAGGAAAAGGGCCGAAAATTTATGTATGACAGATTTTTGATATAATTAAAAATGGCCCCAAGGGGGGGGGGAAAAGGGGGGTTTTAGAAGAAAAAAAATCATAGCTTCGTCAATTCACAAGATATCAAATCCGCGTAAATTTATTATTAATTCTCTTAGTATTATCTAAAACTTTTATATTGACAAGCTTTTTATAGGATCAACCGTTATAGCAAAAAAAAATTAAAAACAAAAAAAATCCCTGCCGGCTCTGCCTGCAAACAAGTTATTTTTCGAAGTAGGCGGTTCCAACTCCCGCATCTTTTCGAAACTGATACATAAAATCAAGGGGCATAAAATTTCGGTCAAGTTCGTTAATGGACAAAATCGAACCAGGGGGGGGGGGGCTTTTTGTGAAAACAGAAAAAAAAACCATAATTTCTTAATTATGATACGTATCGAATCAGTTTAAAGTTATTATTACTTCTAGGAACAGGGCCAACAACTTATGTATGACAGATTTTTGATATAATTAAAAATTGCCTTAAGGGGGGGGGGGAAGGGGGGGGGTTTAGAAGAAAAAAATTCATAACTTCGTCAACTCCCAAGATTTCAAATTCGCTTAAATTTATTATAAATCCTCTTAATATTATCTAAAACTTTTATATTGACATGTTTTTTATAGGACCAACTCTTATAGCAAAAAAAAAAAAAAAAAAAAAAAAAAAAAAAAAAAAAAAAAATCCTTGCTGGCTCCGCCTGCAAACAAGTTTGGTTTCGAAGTAGGCGGTTCCAACTGCAGCATCATCGCAAAAAGGTCATTTCTTCCACAATTCCCGACAAACAGGCGCCCCACGGTCTGCGTCTTCGAAATCTACCTGTGCCTGTAGGCCGAGCCGTCAGGGATTTTTTTTTATTTTGCAATCTCCTCTTCTTTTTACTTTGCAATCTCCTCTTCTATCACAAATTACATTAATTATTATTTAAATTCATATATTACTCTACTTTCTAGTATATAAATCGACCCTATTACTTTAACCATGAAATTGCATATTTTGGGCGTATTCGGTGCATAAGTCGATCCAATTTTACACTTCGAACACTTACAAAAGAAACATATTTTTTTCTTTTGAAAAAATAAAAGTATTGAATAAAAAGTCACGTGTAAAAAAATGAAAAATGAAAACAAATAATGCAATTATATTTCTGCAAGTGAGTCTCAATACAGTAATTTATACTTTCCTTTGACTGGTTAATTTCACAGTTAAAAAATTTATAATATAAGTCAACAATTAATTTTTACCTACAAAGAAATAGCTTTTGTAGTAATAATTAAAATATATATATATATATATATATATATATATATTATTGTGTAAAATCCTCCTCCCCCCCCCCCCTGTCGGAAATAATGCATTTTGTGGGTCATATATGGGTCCTATAGTTTAGGAAAAGTTCAAGGCTTATTTCGCAACTATCGCTATAGCAACAAACCTCAATCGTCGTATGTCTGACTTTATGTCCAGTGTTTAACCCGGTTTAAAAAAAATGACTTATACACAGGAAAATACGGTAAATAATTTTATATAGTAATAATTTGCGGGTTGGGTGTCTCTCCCTCTAATTTGGGGATGAATTCCTTTGTTACTTACCCATCATACGTAGTATAGGGTAAGTCTTGTAATCGTTTTGAAAATCGAAAAAAAAATTTGACGATATTACACGTTTCAGACACTGGAGATTCCGAAAAACATATTTTTAGAAAAAAAAAATTGCCGTCCGCCTGTCTGTGTTTCTCTCTGTGTGTGTCTTTAAACGCTCTATCTCCCGAACAAATTGAGATAGAGACTTGAAATTTGGTATGTACTTAGTATGTAGTAATGGGAAAAAGCTTATTGAATTTCAGTAACCTCGGTTATGCGGAGCTATTTTTTTTCGAACTCTCAAAATATTCGTTCTGATAAAAGGTATATAAAAATGTTTAAAATTATTTTGAGGAGTGAATATAAAAGACAATAAAAAAACATAAAATTTGCATAAAGAATAAAGTCGATCGGATAATTAGTTTCCGAGATATTTGTAGGTATATTTTCTACACTCTTCGATTTTTCATGACCCTGTATTTCATTCGAATTTCAATTCAAAGATATATTTTAATTGGAAATGAGACGCTTAATAAACTGTTAGTTAATATGATTATCAATTTTGGAGTTATAAGGATGTTTCTTTTATGCAATTCAGTAATAGAGCGACGTGATGCTCTTTTCGTACACCTTCATTGGTGCATTCGAGCATCACATGACTCCGGCGGTCTGTAAAAAAAGATACGCGTAAAGCACCGCGGTAGCCTTTCTTTTTCGTTAGCCTCGATTTAAAGTTTATGACGTCATCAATCCACGATTTTATTGGAATTGCAATGCATTTTATAAAAAAATTACACATGTTTTATTTTCATATTTTATATTATGCATATCCATGATGGGTAAGTATTACGGTGATCCCCAACGACTAGTTTGTCCTTGTGGTAATATGACACTGAATATGAAAGATATAAAAAAATCTATAATAAGGTTATACCAGAAATTTTATAAGAATAAGAATTTTTTCTTTGTTTGTTTTTGAGTAATAATATAGGAATATAAAAACTGAAGATTAACTTTAAAGTACAGGTTGATTCAAATTAAAGAATCCGTATTTGAATTACTCTAGGCAGACAATCCATGGGCCTTACGTATCCATATCTGGATGATATAAATTTTAAACCATAAGGAAATGATTGATACAATAAACAAAAATAGTTAAAAATAGTTGCTAGATGGCGCTGCTATCTGTAGGCGGCAACAAATTTTGCATAAAATATGCATGAAAGGGCTTCGTGTCAGATATAAAAAAGCGTGCAAAACTTCTCAAAGCATTATTCGAATACGACGATTGTTCTGTTGTTGAATTAATGTGAAATTTTTTTTAAGTTCTTTTACCAACACAGCGAAAACACTTTTAAAACTTTTCGCGAGCAAAGAGATAGAAGGCATTGCTTACAAGTCCACTAACGGCTTGTAGTCTGTGTCGAATGGTTCTTTGTTCTAAAAAACAGGAGATGTAAATATATAACAAATTATAACATCTAGTAATAATGTACTTATTTTAATTGCTAAAAGGTGAAAAATAAAAATTTTAAAGCAGTAAAAAAAGGTTTTAATAGACAGTTTATATCTTTATAGGAAGGGGGTTTCGTTCAAGCACTATGCGGGAAAAAACAAAACATACTGGGTTGCTGAAAGTTTTGCAATATCTGTTGTTGGGCAATCCAATGAAAAATCAGCGGAATGTGTAATGCTCGCTCCATAGCGAAGAAATTCAATTTATAGTACTCAAGGGTTAAATGCGTTTGTTGAATGAAAGGGGAAGAACCTTTAAAATAAAATCCATAAAAGGTCGCACGCACGTAACATTTCTGCTGATCAGTTACGTGCAGCTGTAGATCATGTTGTGATACGGTATCACTTGTTGTCCCTGGTGCATAGTGAGCATATTGAACACAGTAAGACTATTTTGAGGCAGCTTTTAGAAGTATTTGTTTGCTGTTGTTAGTCACGTGTATTTTGTTGATTGTCTTATCCACATCTCTGTGTGATCGAGAGTTTGTGTGCGTATGGTGTGAATTTAAAAAAAAAAAAAATAAATGATGCCACTTGGTGTGATAGTTTTATTCTTTCATCAGTTTTATATTCATAACATTACAATAATCACAGCGGCACATTTTCACTTACAATTCATTTTTCTAACTAAAATTGTTTATTGCATCAATCATTTCTCCACGGACTGAAAAGTTTATCCTACACATATGGAGGCGTTATGTCCATGCGTTGTCTTTCCAGGGCATTCTAAAGATGGATACTTTAACTTGAAACACTGTAAATATTCAACTCTAAATATACAGGAATACATCTTCTTTTTTCTTCAGATGATGAACAAAAACACACAAAAATATATTTCTATATATATTTCATCTTTAGTCATTTTATTATCATTTAAAATCTGTGCTTATGTAAAAAAAAAAATGGTTAAAGGAAAACTAACTGAATTTATTACATCTAAAACATTTATGGGATGTTCAATAATTTTAACTTATGAATGTATCTATAAAGTTCTACACTTGAGAAAAAGAACACAACAAACACAAATTATTTCTAAATATAGAGTATCGAGGATTTTGTTTCGGACGAAAAGAGGAGGGTGGTGATAGGCATGAATTTATCACGGATTATGAAAATGGGCACATTATGTCAATAGCTAAAAAAATAATTGGTTTCGGTGGGAATTAGTCTGGAATTCCTGAAGTGAAATTCCCCCCTTTAGTTCTCCCTCTACGCTCTGTTCTCTTACAAAATATATAACTTACAGACTATGTTAAATGGCCTTATTAGGGACAAAACATGAGCTTTTATCAAGTGTGAGCAATAACAAATCTTAGTATTAAAGTATAATTTTAAAATGATCTAAGAATTGACATTTTATTAAAACAAAATTCATTAAATTCTAAAAATGGATACTTTAACTTGAAACACTGTAAATATTCATTTCTAAATATACAGGAATACATCTTCTTTTTTCTTCAGATGATGAACAAAAACATACAAAAAAAAATATTTCTATATATTTTTCATCTTTAGTCATTTTATTATCATTTAAAATCTGTGCTTATGTGAAAAAAATGGTTAAAGGAAAACTAACTGAATTTATTAATTCAGTGTTATAACCTTCAGAGTAACCTTCAGAGTCAATTAATAATATTAGAGAATAATTAAATAACATACTTGCATTTTACTTCTACATTACAATGACAAGTGCTGAAATATGCATTTGAGATTATATTATTCATATTGCATTATACATGTACATATTATTTTAACAATATGGTATTCCCAAAAATGAGGCTGAACAGAAGTCTGTCTGACCCTCCGACTACAAATATGTATATATATATATATATATATATATATAACAAGAATTACCAATCTGATACATTGGATTCATATGCAAATATGCAGGGGGCCCACTTAAGTCCTGTCCACTCCAATTCACTTCCGAACGGCATCAGCTACAGTCATAAACGTGGTGTCTAGATATGGTAACTATGCGCTACGCGATGAGACTACTTACAGCGCCACCTAGCAAACAGCAGCCTTACTGGAAAATAGTTCGAGATACGCTAAATTAATTAACTGAAAACTTAAACACACCACAAGTTACAAGAAGATGTGTGGTAGATAGAACTAGGCTTCGCCGCCAGGTGCCCGGCGTGTCTATGACCACCAAACCCAAGTCCTGAGGGACTTTTATCACGCACGACCGGATTTGTCTCTCCGTATGCACTTAGGCCGGTCAGAGGACCGCAACCTGCGGACCCTCTCACTCTTAGAACCATGTGTTGACGACGTAAGTCGTTGCGATACGCGGTGGATCCCATTAACAGTGGAAACCACCACGAGACAATTGGGGACGGGACGGTGTCCCCCAACAGCTTCGGGGCTGGACACCCATAAGTCGGGTTTTCCTGACCCGCACTTGCATTACCATAACTCGAGGGATGTGGAAACCAACAAAGGTAACCACGGTTCCCTCTCGTAATGGACCTGTGTGGTAGATAGGCCCTCAGCCCTCTATACATTTACTAATGAAAATATCACATGTAAGCAAGGTACAATTTATTTTAATAAGAAAATCAAATAGGCAGAAATATATAGTGGTCCACGCATTTCTATATGGACCATCATGCAATGCATGTGTCCCAATTCATTACACATTTAGCATACTTGATTTTCTTATTTAAATACACTGTAATTTTCTTAAATGTGTCAGTTTTATTATCAAATGTACAAGATTTTAATGACACACTTTTGTATGCGATTATTAACATATTTAAACCGGTTATTGAATATAGAAAAACTTATTTTTGGCCTTCTAATAAAGTCATTTTTACATGTAAGACATCATTTCATCAAGAACGTTTTACAGCTTTGCAATTAGCTTTTTCCCCAAATCTCGCAGATTTTTCAAAATAAGTAAGGGTAACTATACAGTTCTCTGTTAGGCGGCGCTGTAAGCTGTCTCATTGCGTAGCGCATAGCAACTTTACTGTTTCTAGACATAATGTTTCTGATTTTAGCTGTCGTTGTTCTGAAGTTAATGGTGGTAGTCAACATTTTAGTGGGGACCCTGTGTAGAATTACCAAAATACAAATGAACTACTGATTTATAATGAGTATAATAATAGATAATCATATATATGATTTCTTTTGTCGACATCCCTATTTCTATGAATTTACGAAACGCACACCAATGAATGTGGTATCATTCGAAAGATTTTTTAAACAGTTTTTGACATAGTATCACTCGTACTTCGTTAAAACAAGGTTTTTGATTAAAATTTGCTGTTAATTAAAAATTAAATCTGCATTGTTTTCATCAGTGAAATGAAAGGTTTTCCTCAAAGTGTTGCCACAAAAATAAACGACCGCATTACATGATGCTCAACAATGATTTAAAAATTTAAATAGTACAAAAAATATAAAGTAGGATTTCTCCGCACAGGTTTATTTTATATTTATGGTAAAAAAAAAAAAAAAAAAAAAAAAAAAAAAATGTTTAGACGAAAAATACACCATCGATCGAAGCAGTGGTAACGTGTAGAATAAAAGGTATGCATTGTTATATTATATTAAATTGTCTTTTAAATGTCTTCAATTTATTTTACTTTGTTTCATACTTTTAAAGAAGCGGATGACGTGATCTTCTAATGCAGTTAAAATACAATAGTTTTTTTCTCACGCGTGCCTTTTGCTATCTTCGATCTGTTTTTACTGTAATTTTGATGTAATTAATGAGATGATATCCTGGCGTGACTTATGTTTTTTGCAGATATTTTTCTTCGTAATTTTTCTTTAGAAGTTTTAACCTGCATAGGAGAAATATGAGATATTTGTAAAAATTATTAGACTGCATTGTGAAATCTTTTCACTGGACCACTGGTTCAACCTAATTTATACAATATTGAAAGAAAAATTATATTGTAATACTTAGATCCTAATTTTTATTATTTTCAATTTTTGTCCACACGACAAAAGTGGATAGAAGTGCTTGTCTGTTCCAAAGGAACCATCTTGGTAATCGGAAAGTTAATCTCCTTGTGGTAAATGGCTTTAAATAGTACACCTACCTTAAATACAGCTCCACGTCAAAAAATTAGAATAATAGAAAAAAAGCAATTAAGAAAAAAGACTTTTTGTGTATCGCTTATACAAAAAGTAATACAGGATAAAACTTAATATTGTAAGAATCTACATAGTTTGTAGAATCTGTTAGCATAAAAATTAAAGCAAATAATACAAAAATTAAAATAATTATTTACAATTGGAAAAAAAATCTGAATATTAGAATAACCTTTTACCTGGTTCAAATATTAGAATAATGCATTGTGTTCATTACATGTTTAAAAAAATGGAATAATAGTTATTCTTTAATATTTTGTATCATCACCTTTACATTTTATAACAGCACGAACTCTCATTTATAGGCTAGCTACAAGTGTTTCACAATGTTTTCTGCCCAGACATGACCATGTCGACTTTATGCTGGAAAGAAGCTCAACATTGTTTTTTGGCGCAATATCTTACAATCTTTTCTTCATTATTGCCCACAAATTTTCTACTGGATTTAAATCCGGCGAATTAGCCGTCCAGGGAAGTAAGTTAATTTGGTGTTGACTAAGACATTTCTTAGTGGACACTGAACTGTGTGAAGGTGCTAAATCATGTTGGAAAATATAATCTTCACCACACAGATCGTCCGACGATGGTATCATGAAATGCTCACGGATTTCTTGATATATCTCAGAATTAATTCTTTCGTTAACGATACATAGTCTTCCAGGACCATCTGCAGTCATGCAAGTCCATACACGCACAGTAAAAAATCTGCGTAATGTTCCTGACGTTTACTGTGTTTAACATTTCTGGGTTTTCTCGGATTATTTCTGCTGATCCGAGGATACCAAGAAATCTGGTGTAACATCTTCCACAATTTTGTGTAACTTTTCGGAATACTTGAGAAAGTAGAATTTATTGATCAACTGTGGAACGCTCCATATGTTTTGTGTGTAAAATTCCTTAGTTTCCCGGGTATACTTTTGAACTTTTGTGTAACTTTTCGGAATTATTGTAAAAGAGAAATTATCGGTGATCTGTGTAAAGTTCTATATGATTTGTGTGTAACTGACTTGTATAAGTTTCCTGGCATTTTTTTGGTGAAATTCATAGGAAAACCTGTGGCAGAATAGCTGTCATAGGTTTTCTCAGGAACTTTACACCAAATTTTTTACAGTGTGCAACGCTGGCTGCAAAAAACACTGGATGCAAATTTCACTGATCGTGTCATGCAGCCCTTCTCATATGCTTCTTGCTTCATTCACCATACACCAACACCTTGATCACCATATGTTATGCAAAACACACTCTCATCTCTAAACAATATTTTTTTCCAATCATCCAGACCCCATAAAAGACTTTTTTTGCACCACTTCTTTCTCTCCCTTTTCTGTTTAACAGTCATGAGGGGTTTTATCTTTGTTACACGAGACTGAAATCCAAGTTTATGGACACGTCTTAGCGTTATAGATTTACTCACATCAACACGGTGTTCTTTCCACGTTCGATGCAAATATCTTACACTTCTAAATCGGTTTTTAGCAATACTTTTTAGCTTCCTACCATCTTTTTGAGTAATTTTTGGCTTTCGGCAGCTATTCAGATGCTTGTTTTCAAAATGTCCGTCGTTAAAATACTGTTTTATTGCTCTACTAACACTTGGTTGAGAACATTTTAAGTAACTGGCGATATATTGCTGATTAAGACCTTCTTTATGCAAATCAATAATACGATGCTTTGTAAACTCCGTTATGTCGGACGAAGGACACATGTTTCACACAAACTGAAAACGATGATGCAAAGCGTTTTCATAACTTGAGAAGAAGTCCCTCCGAAGCTAGTTTTGTGCTTAATTTATGCAACCTTCTGAACCAAAATTCATAAGTATTCTAATTGTTTAAACCACCTATTTTAGTATTTTAATATTTTGAATAATGAAAATAACTTTACAAATATACCATATTCACTCATCTTTTACAGTTTTAATTTTCATTAATAACATGCAAATTTATTAAAACATCAACCGCTGTTCTTTTTCAATAGTACTACACTGAAATAAAACTAAATACAATTCCAAATACAAATGAAACGAATTATTCTAATTTTTAACATGGCTGTATCTACAATTTATAGTCAAACTGAATGTCAATTTAATAGGTTTTCAGTGTTTAGTATACTTTTATAAAGAAAATATGTTCCACTGTTTGTTTGACATTTATTTTTTCTTTCTCGGATAAATACTGTCTATTTCGATCTATAATGCACAATTTTGATGCTAGAAATTTGACAAACAGTTACAGGGGCACGTTGTACGTTGTGTATAAATATGAAAAATTTTAAAATAGGGAAATGCGAGCATATGAATTGCGATTTCTACATTAATAAGTATACTATTTATTTACAGTTATTTATTTTATTTTATATTGATTATTATACTTTTCAATGTTTTTTTATTATATTTGCATACTATTTATAGCATGGAGGTTTTTTCTAAAAAAAGGAGGCTACGTAATATACCTGAAAATATACTATGAAATACTATATCTCAAAATAGAAAAACGCAGTCTTAAATTTTAAGTGTGTGCTATACGCTGGAACACGTAGTATATTAAAATATATTCATACAGAAAATATAATGTTTTATTTTTAGAAGAAAATATTCTAGTTTAAGTTACTGACTGGGGATCTAAATATTTTTTTATGTAAACTATATTAAGCTTTTTATTTATTTATCTGCTAATTGGGTCATTTATTGATGTTCATTTTACATCATTTTCAAATTCGATATATTTGTATTATGCTTATCCTCTACACGCGATTATTTTTTTAATGCTATGCAAAGTTTTGAAATTGATTTGAATACATCTTTGATATTTAAAATGTGCTTAGTGAACTTATGTTAAATTTTATGTGTGACAGATTAAATTTACATAGATTTAATTTTTTTTCGTCATTTAAATAACATTCTATAAATGCCGCGCAGTTTGTGTTATCAAAAACACACGTATATATTTTTTTAGTGTCGGGATAACTTAATAATAATTCATTTATGAATCGCTTTAAACGTCACGAATTTTTTTTATATGTCGTATGACAGTTATTGAATTTCATTGCAGAGAATTTTTATATTAGATTTATTTATTTGACATTCTTTCCGTGTATCTTAATATTTTTAATAGTATCAAAAATTTTGAAATTACTTGAATAAATATCTGATACTTAAAACATACTTAGTAAACTAATATTTCATTTTCGATATAGAAAATTACATTTCAGAAAATTTAAATTTTTCATTAACTGTCTAATCCTTTGATGAACGTGAAAAACATCTTATTTCAAATAAAATTGGATCGGATGTAATAAATTACATTTACTGAAATATAAATGTTCTATCACTGTCCAAACTCTTAAAGAAACGGAAAAAAAATATTCTATTTGGAATAAACTTTTTTTCAATAGTTAAAATCAAAATTATATTGAAAAAGTTTTCATTGATTTATATTACTTAAAGAATATCAATCCATTTAATTTAGATTTTCCTGTACAAAGTAACATTGAAACATTTGTGAAAAGCTTTCTGCATTAACCTCAATATGCTAAAGATGAAACGGGATCAAAATTCGATTGGATATCTTGTGACACATATCTCTACTTTCGATAGCCTTGGGCTAGGTGAAAAATTCAATTTTAAGATTTTAAAATGAGAAAAATGTCAGCTCTATCAAAATAAATTTCTTCTGAAAATGTCATTTCAAATAAGCCGAAAATGACAACTCTGTACATTTATGTGAATATGAAAATGATATACTTTCACTATGAAGAATAAAAAGAATGAATTTTACATGAACTTGAAGATTTCAATTTGAGCTTCAGATGTAATCTATTTAAATTTTATGTAAGAATGTTGTGACGGATTTTCAATAAAATAATTATATATATATATATATATATATATATATATATATATATATATATATATATATATGTGTGTGTGTGTGTGTGTGTGGAACGATATATATTTGAAATGATTCGACAAAATTTTGCAACGATTATATATATTAAATTTCAAACTATTCGGTTGGCTAGTTTTTGCGCTGTTATATGCGGACAGACGGACAGAGTGATGGACCATACGACAACTATAGGTGCCACGTATTTACATAATTACGAACACAACTAAAATAGGAATTATAGGTCCCATTCTAGAGTAAATTGGGGGGGGGGGGGCTTTCTAAATTTTATAGGGGAAGCTCGTACTTCACGTGCCTTTTGGATAATGTACGCAAGGCTCTGGTGTACGAAAATCAGGGTTCAGCATGGAGTAAAACACAATATATATTTGACTGAATAAGTGACATTCGAATCTGGTTTCCAAAAATTATTCGCCTTAATATCTATTATCGGGACTCTTATTTAGTGAAAGCAATTTACAATCACTCTATACATACAGGGTGACCAGAAATAACGTAACGCTGACTAGAAGTAACGTCACGGTTGATGATTTTGTTATTACTCGATTCTCATAGTTTTTTGTCTCTTATTGATCTTCATTCTAACTCTATTTTTTTAATGGAATGAAAAACGGAACGTGTTTTTGGAGCTTCATCGCCACGGAAAGCGTGTGTTTGAGATTGCTCGATTGCTTTAAGTGCCAAAACAATCGTTTCCAAAGCAATCCAAAAATTCAAGGAGCTTGGCCATGAAGGAGACTGACAGGAAAAAAGCAGGAAAAGGACTGTTAACACTTCCAGAAACCAACATTGATTAAAAAACGGGTTTCCCGAAATCATCAGGTGTCGATGATAAAAATAGCGCGGCAGATAGGGATTGCACGTGAATCGATTCGACTTATGCCCAAACAGGAGATGAGCCTTCATCCTTACAAGCTCAAAAAAGCGCAACTTCTGACCGATCAAAACGAGTATGGATCAAAAGATGCAAGAAGCTGCTGAAGTGATCTGCAACTCCACACTGAGAGCGGATCCTGTTTTCTGATGAAAATCTATTCTCGGTGGAACAACCGTACAGTCACCATAAAGTTCGGATTTGGTCAACAACTTCTCCAGGCAAGTCTTCCATGGTTCACCATCGTCAAAAGTCTAAATCCTGCCATGATGTGGGCAGGAAATTGTGCAACATGTAAACTTCCTCTCATTTTCATCTATTCTGTAATCAATAAAGATGTGTAAAGAAATGAGGTTCTTGAGGATGTGGTACTTCCCTGGGCTCAGAAACATTTTGGAAACGGAGTTTGAATGTTTCAGTAAGATTCCGCGCCTTCTCATCGAGCGAAATCTACACAGGAATGGTGTAAGGCCAATTTTTCAGAGTTTATCTCGGCTCAAGAAGGGCCTCCATATTCGTGGACCTCAACCAACGCCTCCAAGATAAGAAAGCCGTGACACGCGTCACTATAACGTCATACCAAGCAGGCAAATCAAACACAAAAATTCGAACAACTTGCATGTTTTGATTTCTTTAGCTCCTAGAATTAATAAGTATTGTTTATGACTAATAGTTAATAATTTCACGAGCCCTCAAAATCGAAACATGTAAGTTGTTCGAATTATTTTTTTTTTTTTTTGCCTGCTTGGTATGACGTTTTTGTGATGCGTGTCACGGCTTTCTTATCTAGGGGGCTTTGCCTCAACCCATTGGAATACAGTTTGTGGTCGATTTTGGAGGCAAGGACTTGTGGCAAAAGTTTGGATTTTACAAAAGTTTGCTAGCTCTGAATCGTTCGTTGATTCGGAAATGGAAGCTAATCACTCCAGCAGAGCTGCGGCCAATTGCTGAAAAGTTCACCAAATATTTGCGTCTCTGCATCCAAGCCAAAAGAGGAAACTTTGAGGCTAAATTACTTTTTATTTCTCTAATGCATTGTTGTTAATAAATGAAGTATTTGTTTGTGAAAAAGTTTTTGTGTTTTCACTAACTAAGTCAAATTAGACCGTTACGTTATTTTTGGTCATCCTATAATAAGCTTATATTCACTCAATATATAATGCATATTTTATCGTACATCCTTTCTACAAAAGAATTAAAATGCATTTCATCACGACGTACTTATAAAATCTGTCCCATTTAAAAACAAGTGGGTAAGTGTGATCGAAGATCGCACAAAGGGTTTCGTTTAATATTCCGTACAAAACACTTTATCATTTCTTTAATAAATCCGAATAAATTTCATTTCCCCACAAAACAAATTTATGTTTTTTTATAAAGTAAAAATTTACCGGTCTATTTTTCTCGTTTTTTACGAAAGTCTAAACCGGTCCGATAGCGGGCGATGCCCGCTATTATACTCTGTCATAATATTATCTGTCATGTGGACTAAATGCGATATTAAAAAAAAATCAATTTCAAAATTAACCATGTTGTATAGAGACCTTCAAAATGTTAAAATATGCCACTATTTCCATAATCGGGTTTTTATCCTGATTCAATACGTTCCTCAAACTCATATATTTACTATTCTCTATTACTTATATTGATAATCTCTTTGTATTATTCTCAAACAGTTGAAAAATCCGCTAGATTTCCAATATGACGTCAGATTAACTCTCTTTTTAATTCTCTAATGACGTCATATTAAGTTGCTTTCTGTATTTACACATAACATACTCATACTCCTTATATTATTGAGAAATGTTTGAAAATTTCCGTTTTGTTACCAATATGTCGTCATATTAATCTTTTTTCAATTGGTGAAACTTTTTATTTTATTTTAATTTTTCACGTGGAAATCGTTAAATAGAAAATTAATTATTGTAGGAATAATTTTACTGTGGATTTTTAATTCTTGGCAACTGCTATAACGAAGAATGTTTAAATTTAATAGGAAAAGGCTGTTAGATTTTTGGTTTTTTATCTCTCTATATTAAAATATTACGATTTTTTAAAATTTTATAATTTTCAGCTTCATAGTAGATATTCAGCTATAAGTACGCAAAATCTCAAGTCTGTAAATCATACAGTTTCTGAAAACCGGCTCTGTGACGGACAGATAACGTAGCGGGACGAATCGCGTTCATCGCACGAAAACCTAAAAGCATACAGAGTTTAATTTTTCTCAGTACGTAATTTTATAATATAAATTAAAAAAAAAATTGATTTCATATATTTTTCAATCTATATTGTTGACACATTTGGAGATACAGCAAAATTTAATCTTATTTTTATAAATTCATATTTACAACAAAAATTTATTTGCTTAGAATGATTTAGACGAAATACCAAAGCTACTGATATGATTTAGTTAAAACAAATTATGTATTTATAAAAAAACTAATATATTCTTTAATCTTAAAAGTCAAAATCACATAAAGGGAAAATAAATTACTTTTCTCGCCAACATGAGTGATAGCAAAGACTTATTTTCATTTTATTGGACAGTGTGTTTGATGTTATCTTTTAATATTTATTTAGAAGTAAAACAATTTTCTGGAAGTTTAGTCGCAAAATACATCGTCATATTTAGATTGATTTAAATATAAAAGATTTTTCTTTTAAAGCTGAGTATATTTATATTTGTGTTCTGTTTTGCATCCAATTTCTAGAGATAATTAAATATATATATTTATTTATTTTATTTTATTAAATGCAGTTTTAGATTTGAAAAAAAAAATGTTGTTGTAAAAAAGGTGTAATGTAGTATGTGAAATCTTTTTCAATCTATAAATATTTTTTTAAAAGTTGCTTTAACAAGTACATATATAACCCACAAGAAAGGTGATAAAACCGAAACTTCTAGAAAATATTAAATTATGACAGTGTTATGACATCAATTTTACAACTTGCTGTCAAAATCAATATTTTTATGTTTTTTAGACTAATGTTAGCTCCGCAGTAGCGTCAATGAACTTCGGAAACACAACGCTTTTAAGTTTATCATTTTAATGAAAACTAGCGGCAAGAAATAATTTAATTATATTGTTATCACGTTATGAAATGAAATAAATTACTTAGAATTACAGGATGTCCACAAAATCTCTATACAATTTCAAGCTTTTATTACAAACGCAAATGAACACAAACATGGAATGTAATATAATATTAGGATTATATGTTGAAAGTTTTTTTTTTTGGCATCAATTAATAAACCTCTATATGTGCACCATTGTTTGCACGAAGCACGTCAAGACGATAATCGTGGAATTTTTCCCCTGATACTCATTTTCGCTATCTCCTTGCTTTTTCCATTACTGAGTCGACCTGCATGAATTGCTTGTGTCACGAATTGTTAGATCACAAGAAATTCATGGATAACAGCTCAGTATCGGATAAAGCAAAGAA
Source organism: Maratus michaelseni (assembly GCA_963931845.1). Taxonomy (NCBI): domain Eukaryota; kingdom Metazoa; phylum Arthropoda; class Arachnida; order Araneae; family Salticidae; genus Maratus; species Maratus michaelseni. The sequence goes on along the minus strand of OZ007589.1, from coordinate 225,336,271 downwards.
TGGACGAAAAAGAGAGTCAGAGGAAAACGTTGACGATTATTAAACTTTCGCTACTAAACCGCCCAAAACGCCTGGCCAAGCAAAATACTGCGAGACCGCCCGAGTGCCTGAGGAATAGGTGTGTCATTTTTACCTCTGGGAAAAATCCAAGTTTTGACGTAGAGTAGGGGAATATCGAAATAAACGGTTAGAGAGTCTTTTGTACTAGTGATCTTAGGGAGGTTCCACTTTCGAAGATAGCTGCTTTCTTATTTTGTTGCTGACAAAAGCAGGCAGTTGAAAGGGGTGAAGGAATCTGGCAGCATATTTCAGCTTTAGGGAGCTTGCAGTGTTTTGAATGCTATTGGGTTTTTAGACTTCAGTATTCACACACAAAGGGTTAATCAATGAAACTTTCCATAGATGCATCTGTTCATTCGTGTTTATAATAAAAGCTTGAATTAGTAAAGAGACTTTGTGGACACTATATCTCGCAAATGTGTCAAATCATGTATATAACAAAAATATGAGGAAAAAGTTTCTGATAAGACACAATTTAGAACTCATAAAAATTTCTGATATTTTTAGAAGAATTTAATCAATTGATGAATTGGTTAGTTACGCACGCTACGGTCATCGTTTGCATATGTATCATGTATATAAGAAAAATGGATGTTTGTTTGGAACCCAAACAAATATCCATGACTGAGTCAGGATTTTAACCCAGCACATTTTCTTTAGTAGCCAACACCCTAACCACTGGTCAAGCAGTCGGAGTCAGTTGATTAATTAGATGTTGGATTTTATATTGAAACATAATAAAATTAAAGGGGAATTCAAGGCACTTTAAAATAAACTTTTAAAACGTTCTTTCGATTTTATCTGAAAATGAAAGAAACCAAACTTGTTAGCAACAAAGTACTATTTCTTTCATCATCATCAGAAGTGTCCACATAATAATGATGAATGTATATTAAAACGTACGTTATGACACGCAGTACACATGCATGTGTCATAACGATGGTGGCAATGACTAGTGCATCGAATAGGCAAATAAAATGTACTTTCAAATGAAATTTGTTTGAAAGCTGTATCTAAATGAATATGAGGATGTGAATTTTCACTTGGTACGCAGCGTACAACCAACAGAATGAAAAATGTCCAGGCGAGGAATCGAAGCTGGATCCTTGGTGTAACACATCAACGCTCTACCATTTTGAGATACCAGGACGTCATTCAATTTGGCACTTCTGACTCCTATATATTGGCAAGGCTGCAAATTTGCAGCACAAGATGGAAAGTCATTCATCAGAACACATTTTAGTGGCATACATGAGATGAACTAAATCCAGCATCGGAGAATATATATATATATATATATATATCCACATATATATATATATCCATATATCCACATGTGTTTTTTCATATCCAATTCTTATTTGTTCTCTTGTGGTCCAGTTTTCCATTGTATAATGTTCATATTTGATTTATTAATCCATTTGTGTTTACTTAATAGCAACTCCAATCTATAATTTTTTTCCCCTTTCTCTCTCTTTCTTTTTTAAATATTATTCAGGTATGAGTAAATTTGGCCAATTACCATTGAAGCACATGCTATGGTAAAATTATGATTGCACATGTTAATTATTAGATATGTGGTATTCTGTTTACACAATATCATTATTTATCTCTTTGTAGATTAAAGTAGAATGATATTAGAGCTTGATATGTATTTTGAAATTCAGATATTATAATGATATATATATATATATATATATTCTAAGCTAAAATCACGCTGGAGATTAGTGAATTGAACAAAGGATGTGAAGTTTGACTGCGTACAACAAACCGAGTGAAAAATCTCCAGGCGGGGAATCGAACTCGGTGTAACGCACCAAGGGCCTTATTCATTCATTTCTAGCATAATTTCAACTCAGCTGAAAAAATGTATTAGATATATACATACTCTCAGATGCTGGGATTTAGTTCGTCTCATATATGCCACTAAAGGTGTGTCGTCATGAATGACTTTCCATATTGTACTGCAAAGTTGTAGCTTTGACAACATGTAGGAGTGAAAGTGCCAGGCTAGATGTTATTCTGGTAGCTCGAAATGGTCGAACATTGGTGCGCTACACCAAGGGTTAGGGTTCGATTCCCCGTCTGTACATTTTCCCCTCTGTTGGTTGTACTCTACGTAGCAAGTGTAAACTCATGTCCTTGTTATATTCATTAATTTCCAGCGTAATTTCAGCTCAGCTGAAAAATGTAATTCGATAAATATATATATCCTCCGATGCTGAGATTTAGTTCGTCTCATGTATACCGCTAAAGATGTGTGCTAATTAATGTATTTCCATCCTGTGCTACCAAGTTACAGCCTTGCCAACATATAGGAGTGCGACGTGTCAGACTGGTTGTCGTCCTGTTAGTTCAACATGGTAGAGCATTGGTGCGTTACACCAAGGGCTCGGGTTCGATTCTCTGTGTAGGCCTTTTTCACTTTGTTGGTTGTACGCTGCGTAGCAAGTTAAACTCAACCTTTGTTATATTTATTAATTTCAAGTGCAATTTCTGCTGAGTTGAAAAATTTAATTAAGTAGCTGTAGCTAAATTTGATAATTTGTAACATTTTAATTAATTCTCAGGCAATATCTATATTTTAAATCTGTCTCAACAATGAACATTTGTGAGCAATGGACATTTGTCTCAACAATGAACATTTTCATACTTGTTGTAAGAAAATTGAAAAAAAAGGCTTACTTTTTTTTAACTTAATTTTTTATTACCCAAGAAATCAGTGTTATAATATCATTTAAAATCAATATGCATATCATGTTAAGCTGAGTTGGTTAAATATAGTCGTTTCCTTTTAATTTAATCTGTGATTATTAATTTTGTCGTCACAGTTGTTCAGCAGTACCCTTTCTACATAGTATAGTAAACCTTTGTAAATTGACCATTATATCATTGCAACTGTTACATTAAAAATGTTTGAAAATATATTTTCATCTGCATTACTGTAAATAACTTGTAATAACTTCTAACTTGCTGTTGTCTGTAATTATTTTTTAAGAGTTGAGTATTTGGTTTTGACATTCATGTTTCGGAAATGTTTTATTTGTATTTTATGTGTAACGTAATTTTACACTCTAAGTCTGTGTAAAAAGAAGGAAAAAGATCATGAACTTAGGAAGAATGTTTATTTAGTCTGGAACAAAAAAAAAAGTTAAGAAAATTAAAAAAATTTCGTTCAGAGTAAAAAAAATAGTAAAAATTTAGTGCTTGTTTGAAAAAGAAAGCGTAGTCTATTGCGGTTGATATGTATTTTCTTATATAAAATATCTATACAAAAACATGCGGTTAAAATAAAGTTTTGGTACTTATATATTATCCGTATCTGGAAGATAGATCACCGAAAATGGAGGCCATTCGCCAATTATGTTTATCAATGCAATTCACTACTGAATTTAGTATAGGGGAGAGTAGGACAAAACCGGGTAGGTGGATAAAACAGGGATCCAGGTTTTATGGCTTGATTTGGTGCAGTATCTAGCGGAAACTTCTAGAATTACTTCTAGGCGAGCGGCTTGACAGCACCCAGTAAACAGTAGTCGTGTAAAACAACTCATTTCGCAGTGGTGATTTTTTTAAAGTTTCACGTGAAAAAGTTAACAATTCGGCGTTTGCAATATTACGTTACCAATCCTAAATGCCTAAGGATTTAGTTTATGTAAGTAAACGTATGATAGCCCATTATTTACTTGTTATTTTAACGTTTTGTATTGGTGTCTATGAGTTGTTTGAACAACGCTAGAGTAACATTTCATAAAAATGGCGTGGTCGGACAAAGCCGGGATACGGGTCGTCGGACATAACCGGGTAGTTCCCGGTTTTGGCAACTCATTTATTTGCGTGATTGAAATGGAATTCACTTGTTTAGTTATTGTTTTACGATCTATAAATATTTAAAAACTATACAAAAAGTATTATTTAAATTAAGTTGTTATATAGAAAACTGTTTTTTAGTCATTTATATTCCAAATTAAATTGAAAAAAAATATATATAGTACATCATCGAGTTGGTGCTAAATTAATTTATTCGCAAGATTGAGCTTTTGTTTAATTTCATGATAATTTTTAAGTGTTTAATTTTCTGTGTGTCAAATTATTTGTACCTAATAAACTACAAATAATTTTTACTTTCTTCTGTCTTTTGAAAAAGAAAGTATTGGATTCGTGAAAAATTTTGACTTCCGGTTTTCGATAGATTTATACGTTTTAGAAGGGCCTGAACACGATTAGATGGTTTTTAGAAAATATCTGTCTGTAAGTCTGTCTGTCTGTATGGGACAAAATTTTTATGGGCGCTCTATCTGCTATAAAATGGTTTGAAAAAACGGGGATCTACCCGTTTAACAGTGACGTATTCCCAGATCACCTCTTTACTCTCGCTGAGAGAACCGAGATGCCCATGGAAGTGGAAAATAATCCTTTGGCTAAATGTCAAGTATTGCCTGAACAATAACAAGATCCTGATGTAGACATGCCTGTAGGAACCTATATACCTCAGCCTGAGAAAGGGAATGGGTCTATAGAGAAGCTGTCATCGCCGACTTCGAAGGCTCCAGTTCCTGTGCAAGCCGACGACGTCGGCTTGCACATTAGGAAATCCGACCAGCGTCGAGGGAAAACAGCTATCCTTACTTCAACCCCCTACAAATTAGAACTCGAACTAGAAGAAAAAGAAAGGATGAAAAAACAAGAGAAGAAAGAATTAGCCCTGAAGCGAAAACTTTTCAAGATGACAGAAAAGAAAACTGAGGTGAAAAAGAAGAAGCCAAAGAAGAAAAGACCGTTGACATCAAACGAGGAGAAGGATGAAAGTGATGCAGGGTGCATCTTTTGCAAAGATTTATATGAACAATCTAAACCCAAGGAGAGTTGGAGACAGTGCCTTTACTGCAAAGGGTGGGCACATGAAGCGTGCAGCAATGCATATGAACAAGATCAAATTTTCATTTGTGATTTTTGTGCCAAACAAGTTTAACTCTTAAGGCATAACTTACATCATTGTTATTTTTATGTAGATTTCATATAGATTCAAATTCTATAAGTATAATATGTCATATCCTACAAGTTTCCCTCTAATAAATAGTATTATTGCAAAGTTACAATGTGTTTTTAATTATTATTTCCAGTTCCCGGTTTTGTCCGACCAGGTCGGACAAAACCGGGACATTGCACACTTCCAAAAAATGTGCTTTTATGATCTTAATTGCTATTGTTCGCGATTGAATGAATACTTTTTTCTTCACAAGGAATCAGTTTATCGTTTTAATGCAAATTTTGAGTATTTTGTTCATATAGTGAATAATAATAAAAGAAAACCCGTTAGGGTCCCGGTTTTGTCCGACTTTCCCCTACACTTATTAAACACTTAACATCGTTATAAATGTTAAGTAATATAAAATCAAACTTAAACAGTACAAAACACAAACAGTAGTAACAGCAGTAATAATAAAACAGTAATGATTTAGCATACGTCCTTGTATAAAATGGATAACATCGAGTTGGCATCTTATAGCGATAAAACATATTTATGATGGTATTTTTTTATACATAAATACTACTACTTTATACTGCAATTGACCTTAATATGGAAAAAAATTAATATTTTTGCACTTACAATGTAGAATGACAAAATAATAAGGTTACTATAATTAATATTATCGGCGCCATTGTTGGCTCCGTGTATCTTCCTGACACGAATAATACGTAAGTATTAAATATTTTTTAGCCCATAATCGTGGGGAATTAAGGAAGTCTTTCACTAAAGCCAAACTTATAATAACTTATAGTATTGATACTTCCCTAAAAACAGCCCTCATTAACATCAAAATAAATTAATAAAAAGAATCGTTATTATGATATTGTGTTTACAAAATAATTCTTGTTGTATGGAAAAGAAAAAGCTTTAAATATGCACGTAAATAATTAAAATGGATTTTCTTCTTACTACATTTTTTCAATTTCTGTTACAGAATTAAAGGTTCTACAAAGCAATTAGTGTAGTATCCCTATTTACCATTAGAGACGCGTAAGAATTATTTTAAAAATCTTAACACAAAACATTTAACAACTTTCTTTACACTCCAGATAGCTTGCAAGTAACCATAAATATAAGAGTTTTTGACATTTTCTTTTATGCTCAACTCTCTAGAAATGCCACATTTTTTGCCATTTTAACATCTAAAAATGTCTTTGCAGGATATGAATCTTAGAACCATTCTTCCATAAAACAACAAAGATTTTTTTTTTCTGAAGAAAAACCCATTAACCCTTCTCATTTTTTCCGTGTCATCCTGTTTGTCATCTTTCATTCGCATTTAAGAAAACTTAAAGTATTTTTTTTCTTATGTATTGTCTGTTCTTATTGTATCTAATGTAATACATTTTTGTTATGATGCATTTTACATGTATTTGCTTCAATGTGTGTTATAATAATGGGTTTTACTTATTTTTACATTAATGTATTCTTAAAAAAAGTATTTTTCCACTTTTGTTTTCGGTATGACATAAAAGATAAATATAGGACAAATTATTAATTGAATCAGTCTGGACAAACAAAGGTTAATTTAGAGACTTTAAGAGTTAAATTGCAGATTAATTGAAAAGTTAAATTCCGATCAGAAAAGAAGTTTTAAATAAGTGGAAGAATCCTTAGTAACAAACCAATATTAATTACACTGTTAACTAACAGAGTATTCAAGAAAAATATTTCGAATTATTACAATTTGTTAAATGTTGGTTTAGTATCTTATATTTGCAATGAAACACTAATATTAGTTTTTCATCGGGCGTCTTGTCAACAAAATGACGCCCCACCTGACTGTTCCGGGTACGCTGAGCCAGGGCTTATTTTGCGCCGGAGCCCACCGGAGCCTAGCTCCGGTACTTCTCCGTTTTCAGTAAATATTTAAATATTGGCCAGAATTCACCAGAGCTCACAAACACTGCGCTCCGGAGCCCAGTGCAATAACGCTTCCAAGAAACGAATCCTAAATTACCCCTTCCTTTCCCTCCCATGTCCAATCTTTTGCATCAAAACCCTTATAAGTGACGTAATGTGTCAATATTTCGACTCATATAAAAGACTGTGCTCACGTAAGAGATGGAGATGAAACAGGCTCGATTTTTATATCAGTATTCGGGTTTGGACCGGCTCGAGCTCAATCTGTCCTAAATTTAAAATTTATTTATTTCCATTTCAAATCATTTTAATGTTATTTTGATCAGAATAAAGAGAAAACGGAAATAGTCTTTTTCTATTCTGCATAGCTGTGAACTATTTATTTTTTGTGTTAACACTATTTTCCGAATCATAATCTTGAGCTTATTTAATCTCAGAATTCTCGATTAATTAATATTTAAGATTAGGCAAATTTTTCTATTTGGAAGTAGCAATAACTAAAAAGTGGAATAGTTGATAGCTAAGTATATGCAGATAGATGTATTTAATATGTTTATTTTGCTAAATAAAAAAAAAACAATGCTTTAAATTTTGAAAATAATGTATGAAATATAAATATGCAGATTGGAGTGACGGGGAAAGGGGGCTGGTGGGATGGGGTATGCTAAAGGTGTTAGTGCTGCAGAATATTAGGGCTCCGGTACTTTTTTCTTAGAAATTAAGTCCTGCGCTGGGCAAGAGGCTTGACATTGTATTTGGTATCACAGAAGCAGAACACTTTCTTGGCTTCATTGTTCTCCCCACATTTTGATCCGTAACCGGATGAGGAGAATCATCCGACTCGTAACCTCTCTCTTTCACCTACCAAACTTTCAGTGAAAGGACCCTCGATATCGCGGATTTTAGGTGCAAATATGTGGCATCCACAGGATACGAACAGAAGGGCTGCGGTCAGAATCTGATGTACTGAACACGTATAATGCTGATTCACTTTGGTGTTCGGATGGGAACTGGTGCTTTATAGCATTGTTTGCCGAAGGTTTTTCGAAGTTATGTTACAATTACTATGAGGTGAAACGCATGCATAAGATATTTATAAAAATATCCATGAAATACATCAATATAAAGATATGGGACACTGTCTGACTGAAAATGTTTTTGTAGATAATTTTAATGTCAAATTATGAGTTTTGAATCAAACAAAGAGATTCTTGAGAATCATGCATTCATTTTAGGTGGTCTACAGTTGATAACTTCCTTTTTGCGATACTGTTTGTAACTTTTCGTTTTAAATTAGTGTCTTCATATTTTGAAAGCAAACGGATTTTAGAGGTGTCCGTATTAACGACGGATTTATCGTAAGTTAATTTTACAGAATGAATCTGGGTTGAATTAGGACATCAACTTACATTACTATCCTCTGAGAGTGTCAAAACGTAAATTATCATATATGTGCTTTGTAAGCACGAGAATTCTTGGGGAATTATCTTTTTTTTACTAAAAAAGTCAAAAATCAGATCAAACATATATATGAGTTGTGAATGTGTGTGTGTCATATTTCCAACCCCGCACACATACCAAGGAAAAAAAATCGGAACGATACATATTTTATGTTTATACAAATTTACTTTATTCACATTTAAAAGTTATTGATTAAAAATACATGTGATTACACTACTAGGAAGTTATTTACGTTAAAATAAACATTTTGCAATTTTTTTTTTATTGCAAACAGATAATGCCAATTACGATATTTCTTGACTGGTTCATTTAACGTTTTCCGTCAGTATACACTAATGGTTATATTTGTAATCTGTTCCATATATATATATTTGTGTGATACATTTTATGTGTTTTTTAAGGTAACACTGGGAGATTAGTAGAAATCCTAGAATAAAATTACAGTTATTTTTTTATTTCTGAAAAAAATAACGTTTTTTCTCAAAAAGAGTCAAAACGTTTACCTTAATTTAATTTCATTAATTTTTTTAAATAATTATTTAGAAAAATATATACTAACAAATAACATTCGTTGAATTTTCACACAATAGCTTATGCAGAAAGAAAGAGAATATGTCTTTAATACTCTCATACTAAATTAGTTACATAAATTTTAGCTAAGTGCATATATTTAGTCCTTTTTATTTTTTGTCGATTCTTGTTTATTACAAGATGTTGCAAGATTGAACAAAGATATTTTAATGAAATGACACTTTGATTGAACTAAAAATAATAAAATAATTCCGAGAATATAGATATTACGATCGAATAGATTTAATAAAAATATTCATATTTCAACAACAAATGAAAGAATATAGGTATATATTAATAAACTAATATAAGTATTCCTTTTTTATTTTCTTTATAATTTCTGTACTCTCCGTACATATTTTAACATTAGTCATGTTACATTCTACAAAAGTTCTCATCTTTAGTTCCATATTAAAGCTTCTGATATGCTTTAATGACCGGAAATATTACATAAATTGTTCTTGGAAACCAGTAGTTTTATTTAGAATTTCTTACTCTAATATATTTCTCAGATGCAATAATTTTTAAGAACTTACTTTTAGAATAATAATTAAAGTGTTTCCGATCAAAATCTTAAATATTACATTCTGTAAAATGACAAATAATAAAATAAGTTTTTTTTTCTTTTATTTTAAATTTTGACAGCTTTAATTACACTCAGTTTTGATATACACCGCTGACCAGCATTATAAGGATACTAAAAATATAAAGAATCCCAAATTCTTTGCAATCCCATGTATTAATGAACATTATATAATGTTATTTATAATTAAATCTAGTTCATTTTTATGTAAAAAATGAAATAAAAAATTGCAAAATTTTATTATTATATTTACACGAATACTGATTCTAAGATCGAATAAATAGAATTTTACAAAGAAATGTATCCAAACTTATTTTAGAGACGCTCAGCGATACGATTCAATATGCTTAGAACAAGTTTTGATAATTATGATATGGACAACGCTGCCCAAGGATAGTAAATATCTTCCTGAAGATCTGTCGTAGATGGATATTGCTTGTCTTTTACATAAAAAGTTCACCATTGTACCCCATTACATCTTCTATAATTATTAATGTTCGAAAACGATGCCTGTCTGTCTGCCTATTGTTTCTGTCTGTAACTCTAAAAACTTTTCTCACAGACGGAGTAGAGAGGCGTTAAAGATATCAAAATACGCAGGAAAATTCGAGAATACTGTTCTTTCAGGTTTCGAAGAAATCCGCTGGTAATTAGAAAATATATTAATTAAAAACATTAAAAACTCATTAAAAATTGCGCAAAAGAACAATTTTTATCCAATCTGCAGTTACATGCGTTTGATAAAAATTATTTCCAAGCAAGAAAGAGACAAAGTGTCTGCCGATAAAAATACGGAAGTAGAGTTTTAAAATGGGCTTGCAAATTATAAGATCTAATTTACCTACAGTTTTGAAAATAACACAGCGTGAATTATCTCTCTCTCCACATTAAAAGATTGTAAAAATTAAGGAAATCCATCCAATAGAACCAAAAATTTTAATTATTATTTCATTAATTTGATTGCACAAAAATTATTCCTTTTAACGTGCTGTTTCAGAGCCAGACATTGGGACGTCCAGATGTCTAGAAGGATGAAAGATATGAAACCAGTTTAAGTGGGGTTATTATAGGCTATATAAAATTATTAAAAATATTGAATTTAAGGATTTGAAAATTATGTATCCCTACGTAATGCCGAGTCCAAAAAAGTAATTTTCGTAAAAATCGGATAATAATTCCCGAAGATATCAATTAAAAAATCATTAATTTTCAAAAAGAAAATGAATTTTTTGGAAGTCAACACAACAGCTGTCTTTTACTGCACATGTTTTGATGATTTCAGTGGAAGAATAGTAGGCATCGTGACGCTTTCTGAAAAAAAAAGAGATAAAATTGATAAAATGATGCACTTGAAAAGGATTACTGTTTTTATAGGCGATATATATATTTTTTAAATGTCGGATTTTCGAATATGAAGTACGTGCATCCTTACTCTCAGAGTGGGCTGACATTTCAGGGATTCAAAAAATTTTCGAATTCGGACCATAATTTTTGATTTTAGCAAAATTCCTATTTTTGTATAGCAAAAAAAAAAAAAAAAAAAAAAAGAAAGAAAGAAAAAAGAAAAAGCTAAGGAATCTGCTACTTCTTTTCCAAATATCTCCCGTCGTACGGGTCCCATCGCGACTCGGTCTGGCTCATTAGACTCGACATTGATAGAACTTACCGATTTTAGGTCAGAGTTTCACCTCCAGGGGCGCTTTCTAATCTATGGTTATATGTGCCTGATCACGACGAGGTATGACGAGTTTCGACTCGAAATCGACAGCCTCAAAGATTCGTATAGAACAGATTGCGCCCCCTGTCGGTGGAAGATGAAACTAACGGATTTAGCAGCTAACTCGGGTTCTATGGGTCCCATCACGATGCGGTTTGATTCATTCGACGCGGCATAGACAGGACTTATCAATTGTAGTTCCAAATTTCACCACCAGGGGTGCTTTTCTATCTCGGATTCTATGGGCCCGATTACGACGGAGTTTGGCTCATTCGACTAGATTTCTATAGCTTTACAGATTTCGGTTATGTTCGTATAGAATTTCCGCCGTTACGGATTTCCGTCAAACTGATTCCAAACATTATAATTAAAGTAATAAGGACCCTCTATAACATTTTAAAAAGTTTCTGAGTTTATACTACTGTTTTCGAATAATAATATCAGATTTTATATTTCATTTCATAATATCTCGAGTTCTACGAGTCCAATCGCAACGCGGTTTGGCTCATTCGACTAGATATCGATAGCGCTTACATATTTTAGTTCCAAGTTTCACCACCAGGGGGCGCTTCAGTAAATCGGGTTCTATGGGCCCGATTACGACGGGGTTTGGCTCTTTCGACAGGATTTCGATAGCTTTACAGATTTGGGTTATGTTCGTATAGAACAGATTGCGCCCCCTGCTGGTGGAAGGCGTAATTAAAGGATTTTGCAGCTAACTCGGGTTCTATGGGTCACATCACGACGGGGTATGGCTCATTCGACTCGACGTCAAAAGCCTTAACGATTTCAATTATGATCGTATAAACAGATTGCGCCACCTGGTGGTGGAAGGTGGAACTAACGTACACTGCAGCGCGTGCGCAGCACGACTGCTATATGGTGCCGCAGGCAGCGGGGACCAGAATAGGAGATTCTTTCAGTTAGAGGTTTATACTATTCGATGTGCAAATTAACGGGTTTATCTTATTCGAGGTTTTACAAGATTCGAGATTTTCTGCAATTGGAGGCACCGATGTAAATATGCCGATGTTCGTTAGCGGGTGAAGCCAGCTAGTTTTTTTTTTATAACGTTCATATCGTGTGATCGAGATAGCCAATCAAATAATATGATTCTATTATCATTGAACCACTTTCATGAAACTTTGCATCATGTATTTATTTTTGGGGAAATGAATATTAAGCCTCCTAAAAGCCACCTATATGTCAAAATTGGTATTTATACATTTGTACGGGTGTACACTTTTAAGTTCATTTACTTAGATACAGTAACTGTATAAGCCTTAAGAATATCGGCCATTAAAATTTTAAATTTCCCTCGTAAATGTTAAACCTATTAACGTGGAATGCATTTGTATTTTTAAAATATTTCATCAGTAAATTAATATTTTTAACTTATTTGTTCTGTATTAAAGGTTGTTTCTATCTTTTTTAGTTAACAAAATATTTCTAAAAGTTAGGCTTAATTTAATATTTTATGTGTTGAAATCTTAGCGAAGTTGACGAGCTGCGAGTAAAGTTTTAACACTTTAAATAAAATTTAGTGTATATTTTAGAAATATTTCGACAGCTACAAAAAAAGAGAGATCCTTTAAAAAGAGTAGACAGAAAAAAGTCCTTCGGCCTGTACCGTGAGGAAAAGGTAGCTTTCCTATATCTTCATTTTAAAATTTTAGCTAATGTTACTCGAAAGCAGGAAGATAATGTACAAAGAATCGGATTACAGAAGATTCGTTAATACTGAACTTGAATAAGAAATTCACCAAATTAGTCAGCTATAGCCAGGTTGGCTTCATTTAAGGAGACTTACTTTTGGTCGCCAAATTCGGCGATGTTTCGCGAAGTGTCGCCAAGTTTCGCGAGAATTTGACGCTGACGGATATGAATATAGTCTCATGCGTATGATTTGTAAAAGATTACAACAATTAAAAATAATAATTTGGGAGAAATTCCATTCACTAAAACGCATAAATTAATCACAGATTTGTTTTAATCCGCTGTCTTGTTTCGAAATGTCAGCCACCCAAGAATTTCAAACTGCTATATTTCAGCCATTTTTTAAGATAGAAGCAAAACAAAAAATGTTCCTGAATCCTTGCGTCAAGGCTAAACACATAAGCAAAACAAAATTTCAATTTCGAAGTTTTTTTGTATATATTGTTTAGTTTTAAATCGTTTAGTGACCGCCATTTTGAAACAAGATGGTGGACCAAGATGGCGAACGAACTGGCTCGAGATATATCTAATACACACCCTTAGTTTCATCCATATCGGTTTATAAATAAGGGCTGCACATATATAACGATATCAACTTTTTGGAAATTTTGGACCCCCTCCCCCCTTAGGATATCATACGTTATAATTCATAGACCACCCTCCCCCCTCGCGTATAATATCGTTATCAATATCTAAAAATTCTTTATTTTTACAATTTTTCCTTCGTTATTCTTTTTATATATTTACAGTGATATACAGATATGGTTTTACATTTATTATATAAGAAGTCAAGAAAATATATCTGTTATATATGAAATAACTTTATATCATCTAATACTTATTATAAATAGTTACTATTTAAAAGTATTTGTTAATAGCTTTTTGTTGCATAATGCATTCAACAGTAATATTGTCTCCTTTCTCTTGCCCCATGCACGGGGAGGGACAAAAAGAATTTCTTATAAGCAAAACAGGTGGACATTTTTTTTTCTTTTTTTTCTAGTAAACACAACAAGTATAATTTCAACACCTGGTTTCTCAAACAGCGGATTATATGTGTAAAGGGCAGATGAATATGAATGTCAAAAGTTGGGGTATTCGATATTTTGGAATGAAATAATTTTATAATCATTTAACGGTTTTACTAATAACTGCATTTTCATAAAAATACAAGTAAAAAAAACAAAAAACAGACTATTTTGATGTAAAAAAAGTTTCCACCCCCCCCAAAAAAGGGCTAAGAAAATTTGGATTAAAAATGATAACGATATCAAACGACAACCCCCTCTCGCCCCTTAGAGATATCTTACGATATCAAGTGTCAGACCTCCCCTCCTCTTTAAAGTGATAACGTTATATATGCACAGCCCCATACGAGTATACGAGTGCTAACGTATGACATAGATCATATATACATATATATATATAATCATTAAATAACGATACAGAAACATCATACAACAGTTATAAGAAAATATATTAAATATGAAAAATGGACACCCACCTGCTTGAAAAATACAGAAATATGTAAAAAAGAAATATCGAATTTAAAACAAAGGGAATAATACAGAGTAGAGGAAAAAAAGAAAAAAAAACTAAAAGACTGAAAAATTAAACTCAAATCTCTTATGAAATGTATCCATAAATAAAAAGAAAAAAGTGAAATTTTGAAATGGATGAGAGAATTTGAAATTATATGTGGAACCATTGAATAATCATTAAGCCTAAATTACCATAAATTCCACAAAAAATTCTATTATTTCATCTGTGTACGAACTATGAAGTTAAAATTGTACAAAATTTGGTCCCTATAGTGTATAAACACCCTATAAATGAATAAAAAATTGATACGATCCAACCTCTCTAATGCCTCAAATGTATGAAAGTTCGAATAATGTGAAACATAATGTGGAAAAAAAATATTTATACAAAATATATATGCGAAAAATATATGTAATTAAATAATAGCTGATAAAAAAAATGGAATGATTTCCTAATGGGACAAACACAAAATCATTCTTAAAAATTACACAGTAGATTATGAACAATAGAAATCATGAAATAAATTAAAAAAATTAAAGGATAAATAACGAAAATGTAATTAGATGATGAAAATGCATATCAATGGGAAATCTTATAAATTGAGGTATCTATAACTTACAAAACCAGGCATAAAAGATTATATATATATATATATATATATATATATATATATATATATATAACCATTAATGAAACATTGCCGAAACACCAGCAGAAACGTGAAATTATGATTTAGTAAGTAATAATTTATTGACAACGAAATTGTAACCCCATCACAATGAATATAGATATGAAATACTTATTTAAAAGAAGAAGAATTTAAATAAAAAATTAAATGAAATAAAAAAAATTGAATGAATGAAATTTGTGGAATTTATACAGAATTATCAAGTCCCAAATGCATAAATTGCACAAATAAAATGAGTGGTTTCATCACCATATTAGCCTTAAAATTGCTAAAGAATATGATTTTGGCACGACCACTCATAGACAAAGAATTAATCTGTGAAAAAATCTTAAAGTCCAAAAAATAAATACAATATTAATACAATATTAAAAAGGATAGAAACCTTACCCAAAATTATGAGAAAAACTATGATATTAGATCTTTAAGTACTAAAATCAATGAGATGAAAATGGATGTTGGTGCAGAACATTAACCAGATATATAAAATAACTATACAAAGGCAATGAATTGCAAAAAAAAAAAAAAAAAATTCCAAATGTTGCCAATAACATTTTTAGAAGATTAAAAACCTGTTGTCAAAATAATTTTTAGAAAATGAATTACTTGGATATGGAATATTTTAAAGCAACACAGACCACGGTTCTGCCATCTATGATATGAATATGCAATGGAAAAATTAATATTAAAAATGAAACCATTCTATCTAAAGTGATAATAATTAGTTAAAAAATATAAAATATAAATTAAATTAAAAATAAAGAATATATCCAATTACAGTAAAGTAAAAAATGGATATAGTAATGATTAATTCTATGTTAAAAAATAAGATGTAAAGTGGTAAAATTAAGAATTAATGATTAATACTACATAAAATACATGTACCAAGAAATGACATAGCCATTATTAAATAGCTTTGCCATAAAAGCAACATCATAAAAATTAAATTAAAATCAAATTAAAATAATAAATTATTTGAATTAAGATGCTATGGATTTCAAATTAATATTATTATTAATTGAATAATGAAATTAATACTTACATATTATGTTTTTGCATACAAAGTTAAAAATTCAATACACATGATATAAGTGGTTAGGGAAGAACATTAATTAAAATTAATACATATAATATATTAGCGTTTAAGAAAGTATAACATTATATTAGAATTTAATATGATATTGTCCACCGTGGGCATAAATTTAAATACAATTAATCAAAAAGCATTCTTAATAGTAGTGAATAATACATTTAAAATAATGAATGAAGATTTAAATATAACTACATCAATTTGCATATAAAAGTACTACATCAAAGTCCATTACAAAATGTGAATTAGCAAACGTATATGATATATATATATATATATAAATCAACATTTGAACGGAGTGTGGCTTTGGTGTCTGGGGGTTATGATCGGTGAAACTATACCGAAATTTTCCGGAATTGCTTTCTCAGAACGGCTGCAATATGTAGCTTTTTACTTTTTGTAGTGAAAGCTACCTAAAAAGTTTAAAATATTAATTTTCTTATGAGATATTTTAAAAATGCGAATGCATGCCACACCTGTAGGCTGACCTATACTTTTAGCTTGAGCTTACGAAGCAAACCAAAGCATGACATGTATATATATATATATATATATATATTTTCAAGAAGATGAATTTAAAAGTGTACACCCGTATTTTAGAAATACAAATATCAGAATATCGTTGCTTTTAGAAGGTAAAAAATTCATTTTTCTAGAACATAACGCATCGTGTCATACCTCAAAAGCTACGAAAAATTGTTCAATAATAACAATATCCCATAATTTGATTGACTATAACTTATCTATAACTTACAAAACCAGGCATAAAAGATATATATATATATATATATAACCATTAATGAAACATTACCGAAACACCAACAGAAACGTGAAATTATGATTTAGTAAGTAATAATTTATTGACAACGAAATTGTAACACCATCACAATGAATATAGATATGAAATACTTATTTAAAAGAAGAAGAATTTAAATAAAAAATTAAATGAAATAAAAAAAATTGAATGAATGAAATTTGTGGAATTTATACAGAATTATCAAGTCCCAAATGCATAAATTGCACAAATAAAATGAGTGGTTTCATCACCATATTAGCCTTAAAATTGCTAAAGAATATGATTTTGGCACGACCACTCATAGACAAAGAATTAACCTGTGAAAAAATCTTAAAGTCCAAAAAATAAATACAATATTAATTACAATATTAAAAAGGATAGAAACCTTACCCAAAATTATGAGAAAAACTATGATATTAGATCTTTAAGTACTAAAATCAATGAGATGAAAATGGATGTTGGTGCAGAACATTAACCAGATATATAAAATAACTATACAAAGGCAATGAATTGCAAAAAAAAAATTCCAAATGTTGCCAATAACATTTTTAGAAGATTAAAAACCTGTTGTCAAAATAATTTTTAGAAAATGAATTACTTGGATATGGAATATTTTAAAGCAACACAGACCACGGTTCTGCCATCTATGATATGAATATGCAATGGAAAAATTAATATTAAAAATGAAACCATTCTATCTAAAGTGATAATAATTAGTTAAAAAATATAAAATATAAATGAAATTAAAAATAAAGAATATATCCAATTACAGTAAAGTAAAAAATGGATATAGTAATGATTAATTCTATGTTAAAAAATAAGATGTAAAGTGGTAAAATTAAGAATTAATGATTAATACTACATCAAATACATGTACCAAGAAATGACATAGCCATTATTAAATAGCTTTGCCATAAAAGCAACATCATAAAAATTAAATTAAAATCAAATTAAAATACTAAATTATTTGAATTAAGATGCTATGGATTTCAAATTAATATTATTATTAATTGAATAATGAAATTAATACTTACATATTATGTTTTTGCATACAAAGTTAAAAATTCAATACACATGATATAAGTGGTTAGGGAAGAACATTAATTAAAATTAATACATATAATATATTAGCGTTTAAGAAAGTATTACATTATATTAGAATTTAATATGATATTGTCCACCGTGGGCATAAAATTAAATACAATTAATCAAAAAGCATTCTTAATAGTAGTGAATAATACATTTAAAATAATGAATGAAGATTTAAATAAAACTACATCAATTTGCATATAAAAGTACTACATCAAAGTCCATTACAAAATGTGAATTAGCAAACGTATATGATACATATATATATATAAATCAACATTTGAACGGAGTGTGGCTTTGGTGTCTGGGGGTTATGATCGGTGAAAATATACCGAAATTTTCCGGAATTGCTTTCTCAGAACGGCTGCAATATGTAGCTTTTTACTTTTTGTAGTGAAAGCTACCTAAAAAGTTTAAAATATTAATTTTCTTATGAGATATTTTAAAAATGCGAATGCATGCCACACCTGTAGGCTGACCTATACTTTTAGCTTGAGCTTACGAAGCAAACCAAAGCATGACATGTATATATATATATATATTTTTTTTTTCAAGAAGATGAATTTAAAAGTGTACACCCGTATTTTAGAAATACAAATATCAGAATATCGTTGCTTTTAGAAGGTAAAAAATTCATTTTTCTAGAACATAACGCATCGTGTCATACCTCAAAAGCTACAAAAAATTGTTCAATAATAACAATATCCCATAATTTGATTGACTATAACTTATCTATAACTTACAAAACCAGGCATAAAAGATATATATATATATATATATAACCATTAATGAAACATTACCGAAACACCAACAGAAACGTGAAATTATGATTTAGTAAGTAATAATTTATTGACAACGAAATTGTAACACCATCACAATGAATATAGATATGAAATACTTATTTAAAAGAAGAAGAATTTAAATAAAAAATTAAATGAAATAAAAAAAATTGAATGAATGACATTTGTGGAATTTATACAGAATTATCAAGTCCCAAATGCATAAATTGCACAAATAAAATGAGTGGTTTCATCACCATATTAGCCTTAAAATTGCTAAAGAATATGATTTTGGCACGACCACTCATAGACAAAGAATTAACCTGTGAAAAAATCTTAAAGTCCAAAAAATAAATACAATATTAATACAATATTAAAAAGGATAGAAACCTTACCCAAAATTATGAGAAAAACTATGATATTAGATCTTTAAGTACTAAAATCAATGAGATGAAAATGGATGTTGGTGCAGAACATTAACCAGATATATAAAATAACTATACAAAGGCAATGAATTGCAAAAAAAAAAAAAATTCCAAATGTTGCCAATAACATTTTTAGAAGATTAAAAACCTGTTGTCAAAATAATTTTTAGAAAATGAATTACTTGGATATGGAATATTTTAAAGCAACACAGACCACGGTTCTGCCATCTATGATATGAATATGCAATGGAAAAATTAATATTAAAAATGAAACCATTCTATCTAAAGTGATAATAATTAGTTAAAAAATATAAAATATAAATGAAATTAAAAATAAAGAATATATCCAATTACAGTAAAGTAAAAAATGGATATAGTAATGATTAATTCTATGTTAAAAAATAAGATGTAAAGTGGTAAAATTAAGAATTAATGATTAATACTACATAAAATACATGTACCAAGAAATGACATAGCCATTATTAAATAGCTTTGCCATAAAAGCAACATCATAAAAATTAAATTAAAATCAAATTAAAATACTAAATTATTTGAATTAAGATGCTATGGATTTCAAATTAATATTATTATTAATTGAATAATGAAATTAATACTTATATATTATGTTTTTGCATACAAAGTTAAAAATTCAATACACATGATATAAGTGGTTAGGGAAGAACATTAATTAAAATTAATACATATAATATATTAGCGTTTAAGAAAGTATTACATTATATTAGAATTTAATATGATATTGTCCACCGTGGGCATAAAATTAAATACAATTAATCAAAAAGCATTCTTAATAGTAGTGAATAATACTTTTAAAATAATGAATGAAGATTTAAATATAACTACATCAATTTGCATATAAAAGTACTACATCAAAGTCCATTACAAAATGTGAATTAGCAAACGTATATGATATATATATATATATAAATCAACATTTGAACGGAGTGTGGCTTTGGTGTCTGGGGGTTATGATCGGTGAAAATATACCGAAATTTTCCGGAATTGCTTTCTCAGAACGGCTGCAATATGTAGCTTTTTACTTTTGTAGTGAAAGCTACCTAAAAAGTTTAAAATATTAATTTTCTTATGAGATATTTTAAAAATGCGAATGCATGCCACACCTGTAGGCTGACCTATACTTTTAGCTTGAGCTTACGAAGCAAACCAAAGCATGACATGTATATATATATATTTTTTTTTTTTCAAGAAGATGAATTTAAAAGTGTACACCCGTATTTTAGAAATACAAATATCAGAATATCGTTGCTTTTAGAAGGTAAAAAATTCATTTTTCTAGAACATAACGCATCGTGTCATACCTCAAAAGCTACGAAAAATTGTTCAATAATAACAATATCCGATAATTTGATTGACTATAACTTATCTATAACTTACAAAACCAGGCATAAAAGATATATATATATATATATATATATATAACCATTAATGAAACATTACCGAAACACCAACAGAAACGTGAAATTATGATTTAGTAAGTAATAATTTATTGACAACGAAATTGTAACCCCATCACAATGAATATAGATATGAAATACTTATTTAAAAGAAGAAGAATTTAAATAAAAAATTAAATGAAATAAAAAAAATTGAATGAATGAAATTTGTGGAATTTATACAGAATTATCAAGTCCCAAATGCATAAATTGCACAAATAAAATGAGTGGTTTCATCACCATATTAGCCTTAAAATTGCTAAAGAATATGATTTTGGCACGACCACTCATAGACAAAGAATTAACCTGTGAAAAAATCTTAAAGTCCAAAAAATAAATACAATATTAATACAATATTAAAAAGGATAGAAACCTTACCCAAAATTATGAGAAAAACTATGGTATTAGATCTTTAAGTACTAAAATCAATGAGATGAAAATGGATGTTGGTGCAGAACATTAACCAGATATATAAAATAACTATACAAAGGCAATGAATTGCAAAAAAAAAAAAATTCCAAATGTTGCCAATAACATTTTTAGAAGATTAAAAACCTGTTGTCAAAATAATTTTTAGAAAATGAATTACTTGGATATGGAATATTTTAAAGCAACACAGACCACGGTTCTGCCATCTATGATATGAATATGCAATGGAAAAATTAATATTAAAAATGAAACCATTCTATCTAAAGTGATAATAATTAGTTAAAAAATATAAAATATAAATGAAATTAAAAATAAAGAATATATCCAATTACAGTAAAGTAAAAAATGGATATAGTAATGATTAATTTTATGTTAAAAAATAAGATGTAAAGTGGTAAAATTAAGAATTAATGATTAATACTACATAAAATACATGTACCAAGAAATGACATAGCCATTATTAAATAGCTTTGCCATAAAAGCAACATCATAAAAATTAAATTAAAATCAAATTAAAATACTAAATTATTTGAATTAAGATGCTATGGATTTCAAATTAATATTATTATTAATTGAATAATGAAATTAATACTTATATATTATGTTTTTGCATACAAAGTTAAAAATTCAATACACATGATATAAGTGGTTAGGGAAGAACATTAATTAAAATTAATACATATAATATATTAGCGTTTAAGAAAGTATTACATTATATTAGAATTTAATATGATATTGTCCACCGTGGGCATAAAATTAAATACAATTAATCAAAAAGCATTCTTAATAGTAGTGAATAATACTTTTAAAATAATGAATGAAGATTTAAATATAACTACATCAATTTGCATATAAAAGTACTACATCAAAGTCCATTACAAAATGTGAATTAGCAAACGTATATGATATCAGTACAAAAACCCTTAACGGGTTAAAAGTTGTGACGCAGCACTTTCTTTTGGCTCTATGAATTTTAAATATGGGTCTTAAAAGCAATGATATCAAATTTAAGTGACGCTATGTTAATAATTTTTTTTAAATCATAATTTTCTTTTTAGTTTTATTTATATTCACAGGTGCAATTATTATCTTAATATGAAAAAATATATAAAATTTATTCGCTGATGCTTTTTCATTCACATCTCGCATGAATTCAAAATATGGGTTTTAAAAGAAATGATATCAAAATTTGAGTGACACCTTGACGTTAATTTAATAGGACTCTTTTAAAATTCAATTTAAATTATTTTTGGTTTGTCTTCTAAAGTATATTTACACATACAAACAATACTTTTAATTTTTCAATACACTTTTAAATATATTACTTTCACTGAGCCTATATTATGTATTGAAATGTATTTATTTCAATAAATTGATTTATCTTCTGTGCCACGCTATCCAAAATCATAAGTAAAATTTATGTAAATGATTATTTTGCGTCATATTATCCACTTGAATACATTTCCCTTTGTTTGGATACTATGACGCAAAATAATCATTTACATAAATTTTACTTATGATTTTGGATAGCGTGGCACAGAAGATAAATCAATTTATTGAAATAAATACATTTCAATACATAATATAGGCTCAGTGAAAGTAATATATTTAAAAGTGTATTGAAAAATTAAAAGTATTGTTTGTATGTGTAAATATACTTTAGAAGACAAACCAAAAATAATTTAAATTGAATTTTAAAAGAGTCCTATTAAATTAACGTCAAGGTGTCACTCAAATTTTGATATCATTTCTTTTAAAACCCATATTTTGAATTCATGCGAGATGTGAATGAAAAAGCATCAGCGAATAAATTTTATATATTTTTTCATATTAAGATAATAATTGCACCTGTGAATATAAATAAAACTAAAATGAAAATTATGATTTAAAAAAAATTATTAACATAGCGTCACTTAAATTTGATATCATTGCTTTTAAGACCCATATTTAAAATTCATAGAGCCAAAAGAAAGTGCTGCGTCACAACTTTTAACCCGTTAAGGGTTTTTGTACTGATATCATTACTTTTTTAAGGTTATTGATGAAAATGTCAATTAGTCGAAATTAAGTATAGGGTATAAATTAATCATTAGAATAAAATTTTAAAGAAATGCTAAAAAGACCCCTTGGACCCCAATAAAATATGAGGGTGGTGGCCCAGGGAGAGGAATCCAAGACTCAACTTTTAAATTATACAGCGAGAGAGTAACACAATTAGAAGGATGAAAATGCATGGCAAAACCCGTTTGTTCCATCTTCCTCCGCCAAAGGGCGCAATCTTTTCTATACAAACATAGCTGAAAATTTTCAGGCTGTCGATTCCGAGTCAAATGAGCCATACATCGTCGTGATCGGGCCCATAGAACACAAGATAGGAAAGCGCCCCTGGTGGTGAAACTTGTAACTAAAATCTATATATCCTGTCGATGTCCAGTTGAATAAATCAAACTGCATTGTGATGGGACCCATTGGACTTGAGATAGCTGCAAAATCCGTTAGTTCCATCTTCCACCACCAGGGGGCGGACTCTGTTCCATACAAACATAGCTGAAATCTTTGAGGCTGTCGATTTCGAGTCGAATGAGCCATACTTCGTCGTGATGCGGCGCATAGGACCCGAGATAAGAAAGCGCCCCCTGGTAGTGAAACTTGTAACTAAAATCTATATATCCTGTCGATGTCGAGTCGAATGAATCAAACTGCATTGTGATGGGACCCATAGAACTTGAGTTAGCAGCAAAATCCGTTAGTTCCATCTTCCACCACCAGGGGGCACACTCTGTTCTATACAAACATAGCTGAAATCTTTCAGGCTGTCGATTTCAAGTCGAATGAGCCATACCTCGTCGTGATCAGGCCCATAGAACACAAGATAGGAAAGCGCCCCCTGGTGGTGAAACTTGTAACTAAAATCTATATATCCTGTCGATGTCCAGTTTAATAAATCAAACTGCATTGTGATGGGACCCATAGAACTCGAGTTAGCTGCAAAATCCATTAGTTCCATCTTCCACCACCAGGGGACGCACTCTGTTCTATACAAACATAGCTGAAATCTTTCAGGCTGTCGATTTCGAATCGAATGAGCCATATCTCACCGTAATCGGGCCCATAGAACACAAGATAGGATAGCGCCCCTGGTGGTGAAACTTGGAACTAAAATCGATGTATCCTATCGATGTCGAGCCAAATGAATCAAACTGCATTGTGATGGGACCCATAGAACTCAAGTTAGCTGCAAAATCTGTTAGTTCCATGTTCCACCACCAGGGGGCGCACTCTGTTCTATACAAACAGCTGAAATTTTTGAGGCTGTCGATTTCGAGTTGAGTGAGCCATACCTTGTCATGATCGGGGCCATAGAACCTAAGATGGGAATGCGCCCCCTGGTGGTCAAACTTGAAACAAGTTGAATGAATCAAACCATGTTGTGATGGGACCCATAGAACTTGAGTTAGCTCCAAAATCCATTAATTTCCCCTTCCACTGCCAGGGGCGCTCTCTGTTCTATATGAACATAACTGCCCCTGGTGGTGAAACTAAAATCAGTAAGTTCTATCGATGTCGAGTCGAATGAGCCAAACTGCATCATGATTAGGAATGCACAACCTGTGGCCCGTGATGGATAACTGGTGGCCCGCAGAGACCATACATGCCAACCTATCCAAAAATTTCGAATTTCCTTAATAATTCGTGAGAAAAATTTGCAAATTTTGTCCATAAATCGTAGGAAAATATGAATTTCATCGATCAGGCGCATAAAATCATGAATTGCATCGACTGGGTGCGAATTTTGTCAAATGGGCATGGAAAAATCACAAATTTCGCCATTTTGTCGCTAGAAAAAAAAAACGCAAATTTCAATAATCGGTCAACAGAAACCAGAGATGCCAAAATCAGTAATTCCGGAGTTGCAAATTTCGTCAATCACTCAAAAAAAAAAAAAATCTTGAATTTTGTAAATCAATTGAAAAAACCTGCGAATTTTGTCGATAAGGCACTTAAAATCGTGAATTTCATGGATCGAGCAGCGAATTTCCTCGAATGGCGTGGAAAGATCGAGAATTTCAACGAACAGTTGCAGGAAAAATTTGCAAATTGTCCATAGATCATAGGAAAACATTATGAATTTTGTCTATCGGTTCTGCAAAATTATGAATTTTGTCGATAGGCATGGAAAATCTCAAATTTCGACAACTGGGCTTGGAAAAATCAAGAATTCCATCGAATGTTTGTGAAAAAATTGTAAATTTCAACGAACGGTAAAAAAAAAAAAATAATTTGCGAATTTCGCCATTGTCTAGAGAAGAAAAATTGTGAATTTCATTAATTGGCCGATGGAAAGCATATCAGTTGAAAATCATGAATTTTGTCAATCAGGCACAGTAAAAACATGAATTTTGTGGATCGGGAGAAGGGAAATCATAAATTTTGTTGAACACATGCATAAAAATCATGAATTTTGTTTATCAGGCATGTAAAAATCATTAATTTCGTCAAACGGATGCATTAAAATCAAGAAAGTCATCAATTGGGTGCGTAAAAATCTTGAATTTCATCGATCAGGCGTGTAAAAAATCATGAATTTCATCGATAAAGTGCATAAAAATATAGGACAAAATTGCCATTCGCCAATCGGCGAGTAATACTGAAAATTTGCCGACTGACTTTACTGCCACCACTGGTCAAACTTAATAGTTCCAATTGCGATGATTCAATGGAAAAAGATTTTTTCCCCACTGTCGCTCGACAAATTTCAAAACCATTTGGCGAATTTCACGATTTTTTCAAAGAAATTATTTGACGGATTGTGATTTTTTTTCTTCTCGAAGCCATTCGACGATATTCGAAATTTTTTTCCCCTGAAACCAGTTGATAAATTTTGTGATTTTTCCACTATCAATGAATTTTGTGATTTTTCTGCTATCG
Organism: Maratus michaelseni; assembly: GCA_963931845.1. Taxonomy (NCBI): domain Eukaryota; kingdom Metazoa; phylum Arthropoda; class Arachnida; order Araneae; family Salticidae; genus Maratus; species Maratus michaelseni. Next base: position 225,310,033 of record OZ007589.1, on the reverse strand, counting down.
ATTGATGAATTTCGTGATTTATCGACTATCGATTAATGAATTTCACGACTTTTTCCATAAACGAACAAATTGTGCACTTTTTTTCCACTGCCATTCGACGAATTTTGCAATTCTGTTCCGCGATTGTTAGACAAATTTCACTATTTTTCTCCCGAGATCATTTGACGAATTTTGTGATTTTTAATTTTACTGACTGATTGATTTATATTTAATAATAAAAGTTAAAATGTTTTGATTTAAAAACAAGATGGCTAACTGAGGGTGAATCCCAAAACTTAGCCGCATCATCAATAAGTTAGCTAATCAAGCATTTAGCTCTTACAGTTTGTTTAAAAGGTGCACACAAAAGCAAAAAATATGAATTTTTTTTAATCCTTACCATCACTGTTGAAATCCTGAACCAATTAGAATCTAATTGTGACAGTGTATTTATCTTGCAAATATCATTGAGGAGTTTTTTATACAGGGACATGCAAAATCAAAACATCATCATGATAACATTCAAATTACTAAGCCAATTCAAACCTAATTATGCCAAAGTATCAATCGATGAATTCATTAATCAAATATGTTGGGCAAAATCCTAGAACAAGCAAAACATCCGATTTGGCTATTTTTTTTACGCACGTCAACCAAAAAAACGGCAACTTCCAAATTCTACCCAATCAGAACGCATGCTTTTTAAGCTTAAGCAAGCAGATACTTACACACTGCTTACGGCAAGCTTTTTCACAAAATAAACAAATTTTATTTCGTTTTACAATTATTTACAAAGTTTCAGCAAGTTTTTCTTCACGATTTTTCTATTTTTACAAACTTTTAGCAATATTTCGTCTGGATATTTCAATTTTTACATACAAGCATTTAGCAATTTTTTCCTCCAGATTTTTCTATTTTTAATAATTTTTAGCTATTTTTTCCTCCTTGCTAAAACTTTGTAAATTGTCATAAAACGGAATAAAATCAATGTTTACTTCGTGAAAAAATTTTCATAGAAACTGTGTAAGTAGTGAATTCTCTGCTACAAAGAACACAGGTTATGATTGGGGAGAATCTAGAGAATTCTGATTTTTCAAATGCACGAAACTCATTCAAGCACCAGTTAGTAACATGTATATGTACTCTTTGCGTACATTAACAGAAAAAAAAATCCTGGATGCATGAAACTCCCTGTGCAGCAATCTCTAGAATGCATGAAATTCATCCAAACAGCGGTTAATAATTGATATATATATATATATATATATATATATATATATATATATATATATATATATATGTGTGTGTGTGTGAGTACGCTTCGCGTACATTAACTGAAAAAAAAAATCCTGGATGCACAAAACTTGCATTTCTCTGACTTCGGTTTTTCGAAATAGATAAAATGCTTCAGGGATTCAATCCAGCATCGCTGAAATGTTACATAATCACAGAAGATCACTAATTATAATTAAAATATAGATAAAATGCTGAAGTGATTACAAATTAATCACTGAAGCATTTTATCTATACTTCAAAACATATTTGTTTTGTTTCTCATTTCCAAAATAATTTTCATTCATATTTACTTATTATAAGCATGTTATTTAATTTTACTGACTGATTGATTTATATTTAATAATAAAAGTTAAAATGTTTTGATTTAAAAACAAGATGGCTAACTGAGGGTGAATCCCTAAACTTAGCCGCATCATCAATGAGTTAGCTAATCAAGCATTTAGCTCTTACAGTTTGTTTAAAAGGTACACACAAAAGCAAAAAATATGAATTTTTTTTTAATCCTTACCATCACTGTTGAAATGCTGAACCAATTTGAATCTAATTGTGACAGTGTATTTATCTTGCAAATATCATTGAGGAGTTTTTTATACAGGGACATGCAAAATCAAAACGTCATCATGATAAGATTCAAATTACTAAGCCAATTCAAACCTAATTAAGCCAAAGTATCAATCGATGAATTCATTAATCAAATATATTGGGCAAAATCCTAGAACAAGCAAAACATCCGATTTGGCTATTTTTTTTACGCACGTCAACCAAAAAATCGCAACCTCCAAATTCTACCCAATCAGAACGAATGCTTTTTAAGCTTAAGCAAGCAGATACTTACACACTGCTTACGGCAAGCTTTATTATACAATTTTAACATAAATTTTATTTCGTTTTACAATTATTTACAAAGTTTCAGCAAGTTTTTCTATTTTTACAAACTTTTAGCAATATTTCGTCTGGATATTTCAATTTTTACATACAAACATTTAGCAATTTTTTCCTCCAGATTTTTCTATTTTTAATAATTTTTAGCTATTTTTTCCTCCTTGCTAAAACTTTGTAAATTGTCACAAAACGGAATAAAATCAATGTTTACTTCGTGAAAAAATTTTCATAGAAACTGTGTAAGTAGTGAATTCTCTGCTACAAAGAACACAGGTTACGATTGGGGAGAATCTAGAGATTTCTGATTTTTCAAAAGCACGAAACTCATTCAAGCACCAGTTAGTAACATATATATGTACACTTTGCGTACATAACAGAAAAAAAAAAATCCTGGATGCATGAAACTCCCTGTGCAGCAATCTCTAGAATGCATGAAATTCATTCAAACAGCAGTTAATAATTTATATATATATATGTATATATGTGTATGCTTCGCGTACATTAACTGAAAAAAAAAAATCCTGGATGCACAAAAATTGCTATATTCCGCACTCCCTAGAATGCATGAAATCCATTCAAGCTGCGGTCAGTAATGTTCGCACAAAAATCGGTTTACAGCAATCTCTAAAGTGCTTAAAATACATCTTATCATATAAAATCAACAAAAATGCACTTACCGTTATTTCTCATCCTTCGTTTTTTTTTAATATTTCACAGGATTTATCCTTTATGACATAAAACACATTTCATAAACATAATTCAACAAATCTGACACACAACAAACCAACCCACAGACAATAGAACTCTATTATAGAATATTCTAATCTGTCAACCAACCAATCAAATCTAATTCCCTCAAAAACCAGCTCAATTTTCAGAACCATGCATTCTGCTCATGCTAGAACCAAGCACAGAAGGCGTGGAAAAAACGTAAGAAATAAACCGGTAACAAGAAAACTCATTTATCGCTTCGCTAAATTCGATGACGCCAAGCGTCTCGCTTGTTCTAGGATTTAACCTATTTTTCTTAATTATCTGTCTTAGTTTGTGAATAAATTTTTGTAATGTCAGTTGAAACTGATCTCTCGTACATAACGATGCATCACATTTTTTTAATGTTTTTTTTTTCTACACCATGATGTTGCTATTTAACAACATTATTTTAATTTTAAAAAGAAAACAAACAACTAATAAATCAGTAAATATGAACGTTTTGCACTCCTGAAACCCCCCCCCCCAAAAAAAAAAAAAAAATATATATATATATATATATATATATATATATATATATATATATATATATATATATATATATATATATTGTTTTAATTTCAGGGTAACTGAAGAAAAAAAAAATCCTTCTATAGCGTTTCTATTTTTCCATGCGCTGTGAAGATTTTTTAACGGGTTCAAAAACAAATTTCACAAATACTTCTAACTTAATTAACAAATATTTCAAAAATATATTTTTAATTCCATGTTGTTTATGTATGAAGAAAGAAACAAAAGTTCGGTAAACTTCTATCTCTGTTTAAATAGTCTATTTCAAGAATAAAAACATTCGGTAGAATGCATAGCTTTGACAATACATAAACAAAAATGAAGAATACAGTACCTTTTTTTTTTTTTTCAATTTCTTATATTTGGTGCAAGATACTACTGAATACTTTGCTACAAGATTTGTTTAAAGATATTACCCTCTCTCATGATTTTTAGGTTTCCAATGCCACGTCTACCATTGCCCCGAGAACTGACGACTGATTTCGTGATTTATTAAGTAAAATCTATATTTAACATTTGAAAATAAACTTTCACTAGAAAAAAAAAAAACAAAAAAAACAATGGTAGAACTTTGCATTTCTCTGACTTAGGAAAATAAATATTAGAAGATAAATACATATTTCTTTATTATCTGTTTTTAAAATGCAAATTTAAGAAATGAAATTGAAAAAAAAAGGTACTGTATTCTTCATTTGTTTATATAGCTGATCAAATATACGCATTTCACTGAATGTTTGGATTCTTATACTATGAAACAGAAGCTTACAAACGTGTTTTTTATCGTACATAAACAACATGGAATTAAAAATATATTCATGAAGTATTTGTTAATAGAAGTTAGAAGTATTTGTGAAATTTGATTTTCAACACTTCAAAAAATGTTCATAGCAGCGAATCGCATCGCACACGAAGAAAACAAACTGATGATTGATTCATTTTGAATGATTCCTTGTTACGCAAATTAATTGATAAAAAAAAATCTTAATCTTTTTTTTCCTTTAAAAAATCACAAATTAAATATAAATAACAATTAAATTGTATATGTATAATTATAAAATATTTCAATATTTTAATCAAGGAATCTAAATATTTTTCGACTTAATGAAGATTTTGATATAAGAAATTCTTTATTATAACAAAAAAGAAAAATATACAAACAATAATTTAATTTAATACATATATATTACATATTAAAAATTGCATTAAAAACTGTTTTCGTATTAAAAAAAAAAAAAATCTAAATAGTTCTTCAGCCAGATATGATTGCGAAATCGCCTTTAACTATAACCGTGATACCCATGAATATACTGACCGCGCAGGAATAAAAAAGGGTGAAAAGGCCGAAAATCTTTAATGTTAGTCTACCAGAAAAAGCATAAGAAAAGAGTCCGATTTTGAAGCTGGATTATATAAAAAACAAGAGTTTTCCTACGTTAGCTCAAAATCTTACTCTCTTCATCTAAAAGCGATTAATAGAATATATTAATTTTAAAAAAATCGTTCGATCCATTTTCGAGATAACATCTCTGTGCCCATTACACCATTACATTTTCCATTTTCGCTTAAAAATTGGTTTCCAGATCTCAAAATCTACTGCATGTAGAAATCTATAAATTTCAGGATAGAGTTAGGCCATAGATATAAGACTAATGTGAAAAAATCGAAACGGTATACCTCATATTTACTGAGATATTAAATGTCGGCGTTTCGATTTTCCTTTGATGTCCTGCTAGCTGTATATATGAGAGTGACGGAATCTTCGGTTTTGGGCTTACGGTTTTCGGTTTTTCGCTGCGTCACTCAAGAGACTACCGTCTCTTATGATATATATATATATAAATCAACATTTGAACGGAGTGTGGCTTTGGTGTCTGGGGGTTATGATCGGTGAAAATATACCGAAATTTTCCGGAATTGCTTTCTCAGAACGGCTGCAATATGTAGCTTTTTACTTTTGTAGTGAAAGCTACCTAAAAAGTTTAAAATATTAATTTTCTTATGAGATATTTTAAAAATGCGAATGCATGCCACACCTGTAGGCTGACCTATACTTTTAGCTTGAGCTTACGAAGCAAACCAAAGCATGACATGTATATATATATATATTTTTTTTTTCAAGAAGATGAATTTAAAAGTGTACACCCGTATTTTAGAAATACAAATATCAGAATATCGTTGCTTTTAGAAGGTAAAAAATTCATTTTTCTAGAACATAACGCATCGTGTCATACCTCAAAAGCTACGAAAAATTGTTCAATAATAACAATATCCGATAATTTGATTGACTATAACTTATCTATAACTTACAAAACCAGGCATAAAAGATATATATATATATATATATATATATAACCATTAATGAAACATTACCGAAACACCAACAGAAACGTGAAATTATGATTTAGTAAGTAATAATTTATTGACAACGAAATTGTAACCCCATCACAATGAATATAGATATGAAATACTTATTTAAAAGAAGAAGAATTTAAATAAAAAATTAAATGAAATAAAAAAAATTGAATGAATGAAATTTGTGGAATTTATACAGAATTATCAAGTCCCAAATGCATAAATTGCACAAATAAAATGAGTGGTTTCATCACCATATTAGCCTTAAAATTGCTAAAGAATATGATTTTGGCACGACCACTCATAGACAAAGAATTAACCTGTGAAAAAATCTTAAAGTCCAAAAAATAAATACAATATTAATACAATATTAAAAAGGATAGAAACCTTACCCAAAATTATGAGAAAAACTATGATATTAGATCTTTAAGTACTAAAATCAATGAGATGAAAATGGATGTTGGTGCAGAACATTAACCAGATATATAAAATAACTATACAAAGGCAATGAATTGCAAAAAAAAAAAATTCCAAATGTTGCCAATAACATTTTTAGAAGATTAAAAACCTGTTGTCAAAATAATTTTTAGAAAATGAATTACTTGGATATGGAATATTTTAAAGCAACACAGACCACGGTTCTGCCATCTATGATATGAATATGCAATGGAAAAATTAATATTAAAAATGAAACCATTCTATCTAAAGTGATAATAATTAGTTAAAAAATATAAAATATAAATGAAATTAAAAATAAAGAATATATCCAATTACAGTAAAGTAAAAAATGGATATAGTAATGATTAATTTTATGTTAAAAAATAAGATGTAAAGTGGTAAAATTAAGAATTAATGATTAATACTACATAAAATACATGTACCAAGAAATGACATAGCCATTATTAAATAGCTTTGCCATAAAAGCAACATCATAAAAATTAAATTAAAATCAAATTAAAATACTAAATTATTTGAATTAAGATGCTATGGATTTCAAATTAATATTATTATTAATTGAATAATGAAATTAATACTTATATATTATGTTTTTGCATACAAAGTTAAAAATTCAATACACATGATATAAGTGGTTAGGGAAGAACATTAATTAAAATTAATACATATAATATATTAGCGTTTAAGAAAGTATTACATTATATTAGAATTTAATATGATATTGTCCACCGTGGGCATAAAATTAAATACAATTAATCAAAAAGCATTCTTAATAGTAGTGAATAATACTTTTAAAATAATGAATGAAGATTTAAATATAACTACATCAATTTGCATATAAAAGTACTACATCAAAGTCCATTACAAAATGTGAATTAGCAAACGTATATGATATATATATATATATAAATCAACATTTGAACGGAGTGTGGCTTTGGTGTCTGGGGGTTATGATCGGTGAAAATATACCGAAATTTTCCGGAATTGCTTTCTCAGAACGGCTGCAATATGTAGCTTTTTACTTTTGTAGTGAAAGCTACCTAAAAAGTTTAAAATATTAATTTTCTTATGAGATATTTTAAAAATGCGAATGCATGCCACACCTGTAGGCTGACCTATACTTTTAGCTTGAGCTTACGAAGCAAACCAAAGCATGACATGTATATATATATATATATTTTTTTTTCAAGAAGATGAATTTAAAAGTGTACACCCGTATTTTAGAAATACAAATATCAGAATATCGTTGCTTTTAGAAGGTAAAAAATTCATTTTTCTAGAACATAACGCATCGTGTCATACCTCAAAAGCTACGAAAAATTGTTCAATAATAACAATATCCGATAATTTGATTGACTATAACTTATCTATAACTTACAAAACCAGGCATAAAAGATATATATATATATATATATATATATAACCATTAATGAAACATTACCGAAACACCAACAGAAACGTGAAATTATGATTTAGTAAGTAATAATTTATTGACAACGAAATTGTAACCCCATCACAATGAATATAGATATGAAATACTTATTTAAAAGAAGAAGAATTTAAATAAAAAATTAAATGAAATAAAAAAAATTGAATGAATGAAATTTGTGGAATTTATACAGAATTATCAAGTCCCAAATGCATAAATTGCACAAATAAAATGAGTGGTTTCATCACCATATTAGCCTTAAAATTGCTAAAGAATATGATTTTGGCACGACCACTCATAGACAAAGAATTAACCTGTGAAAAAATCTTAAAGTCCAAAAAATAAATACAATATTAATACAATATTAAAAAGGATAGAAACCTTACCCAAAATTATGAGAAAAACTATGATATTAGATCTTTAAGTACTAAAATCAATGAGATGAAAATGGATGTTGGTGCAGAACATTAACCAGATATATAAAATAACTATACAAAGGCAATGAATTGCAAAAAAAAAAAAATTCCAAATGTTGCCAATAACATTTTTAGAAGATTAAAAACCTGTTGTCAAAATAATTTTTAGAAAATGAATTACTTGGATATGGAATATTTTAAAGCAACACAGACCACGGTTCTGCCATCTATGATATGAATATGCAATGGAAAAATTAATATTAAAAATGAAACCATTCTATCTAAAGTGATAATAATTAGTTAAAAAATATAAAATATAAATGAAATTAAAAATAAAGAATATATCCAATTACAGTAAAGTAAAAAATGGATATAGTAATGATTAATTCTATGTTAAAAAATAAGATGTAAAGTGGTAAAATTAAGAATTAATGATTAATACTACATAAAATACATGTACCAAGAAATGACATAGCCATTATTAAATAGCTTTGCCATAATTTATACCACCTCGATCGCACTATAGAAACATTATAAAAAATATGAATGTAGTGCAATGGTGAACTTTTTCCCAGTAAATGGCAAGCAAAATTCATGCATGCAGATTATGAGAAAGGATTTTTCAATCACTGGGCAGCTTTATTCACATCTTAACTATCAAAACTTGTTCCAAGCATGCCGAATCGTTTGAACTAAGTGTCTTAAAATAAAGGTGGATACATTTCTTATTAATATTGCGTCTATTCGAACTTATAAGCAGTGTCCTTCTAATTATGACCATTAAAAACAAGTAATATATTTTTTTTCTTATAGCATATATTTTTTAAATATTTATATATTTTTATATAAAAAGGAGCAACACAGGATTTCTCTTTGGATTATAAACACATATTTTATAACGTTTATTAATATTTAGAATTTTATAAATTTCTTATTCTGTACATTGTATAGTGAGTGTCCTTATTATTTTAGCCTTGGTTGTATCATATCAATTATTTCTTACATTCTCACTACTCTGTTATACTATATAGAACAGCCAATTAGTGTTTAAAAAGTTCTTCTGAATCACAAGACACATAACACAGCTTATCGTAAATATATTAGTTTATTTCAAATAAAATTATTTATATCCTCATTTTATGAATAGATACTCTCTTTCTAATGAGCTATAAAAAAATTATTTTCGAGTATTCTGAATAAAAAGTAATAAATATAGTGAAGATTCTCAAAGTGATTAATTTTTGGCATTATATAATGAACACTTTTTGTAAAGTACGAACAAACGCATTCTTTTATAAGCAAAAAACATTCTTGTCTAGCCTCTAGAACTTCATTATCTTATTCTTAAATAAATCAACTCATGTAATTTGTGTTCTTTGATGAGTTTTCGTTATGTTCAACAACCTTGCAAAATGGATGCTAGAAATTAATTTTATTTCCGACATTTCGGGACTAATTATAATGTGGTTAATTTATCCAATTATTCAGGTCGAAGAATACGCAGTTATTCCAAGAGTGAGATGTTGAAACCTGTTAAATTCCTTAACTGTTCATGTGGTGTTTTGTTTGCAGCAGCTTGCCGTTAATTAACTTTATGTTTAAATCAAAATGTATGTTCTTACTCGATAGCCGGAACATGTTCTTACTTTATAATAGTTGTGTTAATATTTAGATTGAAGTTTAGAAATTGTTTTAATTTAGAATCTTTTTAATATACTATTTTTATTAACATTTTTAGAGCATTTTCTTCACAAGTTAAAGTTTCATTGAAGATGTGTGTATATCGGTAATTTAAATTAAGTAATTATATACATATATGTATATATATATATATATATATATATTTCTCTTGAGTATTTCGTTTTGAAATTTTCTGCCGCTAGTCATTATATAAAAATGTGACTGATACCATTCAACTAATAATAACGTCTACTAATTAAGACTATACTTACATTATGTTTAAGGGTTCGTCTACATATAAAAATTGTAACAAACTTTAAAATTTTAAATATTAACATCTAATTTTCACATCATATTTGGACTCTTCAGTATATTCATTTTATATGGATGCCATCTGGTCACGCACACTGTAAAAAATGTTGGTCAACAATTACGGTACATATACTGGCAACTTTGTGACCAGTATATACACCGTAATTTAACTAAACGGTATATTTACCGTAAAATATTTAGAGTATATGTACCGGCTGCACCCCGCCCTCTCCTCAGGCCTGCACACGTAACAAGAGCACAAGCATCACTTTAGGGGTTTCCGTACACCGAGGCGGGAGTATCAGCTTTTTTCCTTTCTGAAAAATAATTATTTTACGGTATAAATAGCGATTTTTTACTGTAAAACAATCATTTTACGATGTAAATACCGTTTATAATCGAAATGGCATATATACGCTTTTTTAACGCTTAATATACCTTATAAGTACGGTACTGATACCGGAAAGAGTGAAAACGGTACAAGTACCGTTAATTCATGGTACATCTACTGAAAATTTATGAATTTTTTTTACAGTGTAGTTTAGGAATTATGTATTGTAAAGATTTCATAAAATTATGTGGGAATATTGAATGAAATTTTTCATCCAAGACTTTATTTTCTCACGCTAGGAAAGGTTTTTTCCCACGAGCAAGTCGCCGACGCGGTGTCTAGCGTGCTCAAAAGAAAGGTGACATCGAGAATTCGTTATGGCAGGAAGTTGATCGATCTGGTTCTTCTCTAGAAACAATGTAGCGAGGGGGTTCCCCTGTTTTATGAGAAGACAAAAATTGGCAACAAGGCGCCAGGTACGAACTCTTATTTACCAATCAAAGAAGGTGAACGGATTTTATTGGGTTTTGAGAAAGCTGTAAACGCCCGAAAAAAACCCACCCTCCTCTCCTTCGGCGAGCAGCGAAAAGAGGACTTTTTAGGGAAGGGAGTTGAAAGTTGGAGATCAACTGTGGAGGTCGGGAATTTTCTGACCTGCGAAGAGGAGAGAGTAATCTCTTGGAAGAAGAAAGAGGATCATCGTCCGGACATCACGTCCCGAGGGTGAAATTTGCTGAACACCAGCGGAGGGAGAAGATAACAGAGACATCACGTCTTTGTTCTGGAATAGTTGCAGCTCACCGTTAGAGTGATTGTAACTGGTGGGACACCCTATTTCGGATCGCTAGCTGAGCGAGAAAACCTGTGTTAACAAAAACTTTCGTCGTCTTGAACTTTTTCTTCTGAACTAGAACTTGCATCCTAGAAGTGTTACTGGCAATTAGTTAATTGTAATAGACATCGAACCTAATAACTTCAAAGTGTGAAATCAGTTGATTTTAGTGTTAATTTACTAAAGAAATAAAAATATTTCTAAGGCTTAAAGATTCGAGTTTTGCGTTTATCGCTACCATTCAATTTTTTATAACGCAAAGTACGAAATCATCACAGTATGTTTAAAGTTTGGAACTCGTAATGTAAAACTCATTTTTAATTGCTGCAAAAAACATTCAAATGCGGGTAGTTTTTCAAACATAACTCAAAAACTATGAGCTGTAGATTTGTCTTCGCAAATTTCAAACTTCTAGAAATCAATTTCTGTTACAAACAATTCCTAGGCTACACCACATTGTTTTTTCGAAAAGTAATTTCAAAATATATACTTTTTCGAAAAAAAAAATGTATATAATTTAAATTGGTTTCATGGTGTTTATGGTGCAAAGTACCTTTAGAGACGTGCTGTGTCAGCTGCATATGATTTAAGATTGTTTAGAATTGACAGAGAGACTCTTGTTAATACCTCTAAATAATAAAAAAAATTTAACATTGAGTCTTATTGACAAACAGAATCGGTCCAAGAGGTTTGGGCAGTATTCATTTGTATTTACATTTTATCGTTGATTTTTTTAATGCGCTTAAGAGTTATCGAGAATCCACTTGTGCTCCTTGTGATGGAAGTGTGTCTTTTGGTACAAAACATATAAAAAGAAGTACTCCAATATGTTAATGAAGAAATTATAAACCCGTTAAAATCCTTCTTCAAGTCATACAATTTATTTCCACGTTGAATTCCTTAAGCCTCTTTTTTTTTGGAAAATCACATACTTTAATGAGGAATTTTATCATTAATAATTTGTTTATAACACCCAAAAAACTTAACACTTTCCATCATATTTGAAAAGTGTGTATGAATTCGGTTTGTCTGATCGTCTCTTCGTCCTCTAAATTTTGTAAATATACTTGTATTTCCATGTAATTATTATATGTTATTAAGGTTCACTATAGAATGTTATCTATAAAAAATGAATTATATAGCATTTCTATTTTGATTACTAGGACACACAAAAGTATTCCGTTACACTATGGTTTATACGGAAAGGTCGTTTTCTGTACATTTTAATCATGCTACAATAATTCACACATAATGACATTGATATGCATGACTTAAGTGGACCACTACATGCTTTCTGTAGAACATACAAACAGTAGCATTTATAGTTCGTTTACAGGTACACACAAGAAAATTCCGTTACAGTATGATCTATGGTTTTCGTGCATTTTAAGGATATACGTACTTCAAACATAAGGAAATTGATACAGATCACTGAGGTGTACTGCTACACGCATTCCATAGATTATAGAGGGAATAGAATTTATAGTTCATTGATGGAGACACTAAAGAAATTCATGACGGACTATGATCGATAATTGTTAGAAGCGCGTTTTCAGCTGTGGTATGTATATTTAAACTTACCTGATTTTTAGTACTTTGAGTGGTGTATATACATTCTATAAACGACATACAGTGTTACTCTAAAGAATTTGAACACATTACTGGATAGGGGCAGCAATTCCAGAAAATAATTTTTTACTGCGTTAATATGTTTTTTATTTGTTATTATTATTTTTTTATGAAAAAATTAAATCTCGTAGGAATAGTCTGTAAGTATTGGAAAGCATTTCATATTTTATGGTAAATGCATGATTTTTCGTTCTTGTTGTTTTCCGTAAATGTTATTGATACTGAAAAGAAGGGTTTAAAACCACATTATTCTATTGTATGAAAAAATGAAATACCGTAGCCATAGTCTGTTAGTGTTGGAAAGTACAGGGTGTTTCACAAAGGACCCCTAACTTTAAAAATCAATAACCCGGAAACGGTGATAGGGAGAAACATGAAACCAGTAGTATGTTTATTAAAAAAATCGTAAGAATCTTATACATAAATCTCAAAATTTAGTTAAAAATAGCGCCGATAGATGGCGCTGCGATAAATAGGCGTATCAAAGTGATTCAAAAGGTGCACCTTTTACACAACAGACTTATCGCAAACGAAGAATGAAATTGTCATTGACTCTCTGCTGTAAGTCATCGGTCTGTTTGTTGAAATTTTTTGAAAAGCTCACGAATTGTTTTCCCATCTGGGCTTTTGCGACTTGAAATCGCGTTTGAAAACTTCTCCTTGAGGCAGTAGGACTCTGATTTAATCGGTGGTACTCTAACACAATAAACGCACGTTCCTCCACGGTATTCATCACTTTCAAAAATATTTTCACTATAAGCTAATAGCGGTCAGATTTCAACGGCGAAATCTTCAACGACAAGTCTTTCTATGCTTCTGAACTCTCTGTAGATGGATTCTTAACGCTCTCAGCGCCATCTGTCGGTAATATTTTTAACTAAATTTTGAGGTTATGTATAAGATTCTTACGAATTTTTTATTAAACATACCACTGGTTTAATGCTTCTATCTATAACTGTTTCCGGGTTATTGATTTTTAAAGTTAGGGGTCCTTTGTGAAACACCCTGTATTTCATAATCTATGCTGAATGCATGATTTTTCGTTCTTGTTGTTTTCCGTAATTGTTATTGATACTGAAAGGGGGGGTTTAAAACCACATTATTGCGACTTTTGGTTCGCACTTACGTTAATAAGATACATGAAAATAATTATTTAACCATACCAAACGTGTTTTAAAGTATTAGTCCTTTTTCATTCAATTATTTTGTCTTTCACTTTTAAAATTTCATAAAAAGCAAGCTCTACATTTCAATTGATTTAAACTTTTCAAGTTTCATTTTCTTGGTGAAATATAACATTTTTGCGCAAAATATAGTTGTGGCAATATATTAAATAAAAATTATTATTTAGCCATGTACAAACATGATTAAAAGATTGAAAGAAATTATTGGCTTCTATCAGTTTTCTTTAATTTGTTTAAATCATATAAAAAAATTGCTGCACTTTTTAATTAATTCAAATCCACCAAATTTTATTTTCTAAATATATTAGCACAACATACATTTGTGTTAATAGATTACATAAAATACATTTTTTAGCCATATACAATAATTTAAAACGCTTTGTCAATTTCTATGGCACATCTTTTATTTTATTTCATTAAAAAAAATCTACATAATTAATAATAAAGAGTGGTTTTAAATTAATTAATCATTTTAAATTTCACTTACTTATTAAAATACATTCAATTATTTTACTTAAGGTAAAAATTTATGAATTTATTTTGAAAAAAAATATACAGTCAATAAAAAATGCGCAATGATATATATATATATATGTATGCGTGTGCGTGTAGTACATATATATATATATATATATATATATATATATATACGAGCAGAGATTACCGACCTATGCTCGGTCAAAATTATCTTTGGGTTCAACTCGCTGTATTATTATTATAATGCTTTTTCCTTTATAAAAATAGCTTGACCCATAATTAAATTTTCTCGAACATGTGACCAAGCCCAATTGTCTTCTTGTGCCCGAAACCCGTAGGATACAAAATTTAGTTCAAATCGTCTGAGCCGTTTTTAAGATAAATATAGCTTGACCCATAATGACCCATGACCAAAATGACACACTAATCAAAATTTCACGATCATGTGACCTAGCCTAGTAGTCTTTTCGTTCTCTAAAACTGTATGATACTAAATTTAGTTCAAATCCTCAGAGCCGTTTTTAAGATAAAAATAGCTTGATCCAAAATGACCCCCTAATCGAATTTTCTCGAACACGTGACCCAGCCCAATGATTTTCTCCTGCCCGAAACTCGTATGATACAAAAATTTATCAAAATCGTTAGAGGCGTTTTTAGATACATTTAACTTGACCCGCGTTGACCCAAAATTGACCCACTAATCGAAAGTTCTTGAACATGTGACCCAGCCCAATAGTCTTCTCGTGCCCCAAAATGGTAGGATAAAAAATTTCGTTCAAATCATCTGATCCGTTTTTAAGATAAAAATAGCTTGACCCATAATGACCAACTAATCGAATTCTCTCGAACATGTGACCTAGCCCAACAGTCTTCTCGTGCCCGAAAACCATAGGATGCAAACTTTAGTCGAAATAGTCTGAGCCGTTTTTTAGGTAAAATTAGCTTGACCCACATTGACCCAAAAATGACTCACTAATCGAATTTTCTCGAACATGTGACCTAACCCGATAATTTTTTCGTGTCCGAAACTCGTAGAATACAAAATTTAATCCAAATCGTCAGAGACTTTTTTAGATAAAATTAACGTTGACCCAAAAATGACCCACTAATTGAAAGTTCTCGAACATGTAACCCAGCCCAATAGTCTTCTCGTAAGCCAAAACGGTAGTATACAAAATTTAGTCAAAAACGTTTGAACCGTTTTTAGGTACAATTAGCTTGACCCTGACCCATGGTGACCCAAAATGACCCACTAATCGAATTTTTTTGAACGTGCTTTTCCCAATGATTTTCTGGTGCCCCTAAGATTTCGTCGAAATCGTTAGAGTCGTTTTTAAAATAAAATATGCATATATATATATATATAACCACACACACACATGATTTGCTCGTATTAGAATATATGATATATGTGTCTGTAATGTATATATATATATATATATATATATAATACCTTTGTATATATAAACATTTAATTCTGCCTACAACTAAATCAGTTTCTAGATTTTTTTTTTTTTTTTTTTTTTTTGTCTGGAATTCTGAAATTTTTGTTTGGAAATATTTAAAAAAGGATTCTAAAGTTTTAATTTCAAGTTTTTACGCAAACAAATTCAGTAATTCTTGTTTCTTACACTGTCATACAATAAACAAGATTTTTTTTAGTAATTTAAACTCTTCAGAATATTTTCCATTTTAATTTAAAAAGACTTTCTAGAAGTTCTTTGGCTTATAAAAATTTTTTGCTGGAAGTAATGCAGTTTTTTTGTTTATTAGAAATTTATTTTACAACTATCTTTTGTAAAGTAATTTCACACTTTGAAAAATAATAATGAGATACAAGACTGCATTCGAAATTTATCGATTATTTAAAATATAAAATTGGATTTTGTTCATTTATTTGTTCATTTTGAATCAAGGTTTAAAAAAAAAAAATCCTTATTATAATACGCACGCACACACGCACACATTTAAATAAATGAATAAATAAATAAGTTTACACACACACACACACACATACACATACACACACATATATATCTACATATATATATATATAATTGGTATATATATATATATATTTATTTATTTATTTATCTATTTTAATTATTTTCTAGAGTCAAAGAATAGAAATAATTTCAAATTATGATTATGTTGGAATCTTACAAGAGAAAATTAAACATCAAACCAAAATTTGTACATCAGGGAAATGAAAAGTTTATACTTACATGTTGGACTTTTAGATGCATTGAATTATTAATTTTCATACGTACGTTTATAAAAGTTTAAGAATTGTACCTAACATCGGGTGTTGACATTTTTCATTATTTATTTTCCTTGATTATTTTTTACACTAGCGTCACTGAGTAGAATGTAATTCTTTCTCACTAGAGGCAAATAACATTCTATTTACATGAAACTATTTATCGAAAGAGCTTTTATTCGAAGACGTTTCATCCTATTGGCAAAATAGGCGGCTAGAATGACGATGAAAAGCGAGATGATCAAAATCAATTATGGCAAAAATTAATCGGTATACGGAGAGTATTATTACTCGCTTCTAAATGAATGTGAATGTTTTTCAATATAACATATATGGAGTAATTTAGTGAAACGATGAGTTTTCGAGATGAACAAACAAATCAACAATCATACTACAAGTCAACTGAATCCCTTTTTTAAATAAATTGATTTGTATAAATGATAGATAATCAACTGATTGATATTCAACATATATTTTTTTCCGCTATTCAAATATAGTACCACTACTCAAATTAAAAAAATAGATTTCATCTAGGTAAAAGTAAAAGCCAGCCATGTCTTATTCTCTAGGCTAACATTAAAAGTTTCTCTTTCGTTGCCACTCTGGACAGCAAAAGATAACATAAGAGTTAAAAAATCTCGTTTTATTCTTGCCTTTTCTCCTTTTAGCTGCCAATAAATGTGATAGCCAACGCTAAAATGTCGGTGATAAAATAAGACAAAATCGCTGGTTGTACGAGAAATAAAACAGTTAGAACTAAAGGTTTTAGGAAACTAACAAAGAATGTTTCTTCTTGTAATCAAATACTGATATGTTTCAGATTTTTTTTTTGTTTTCCTTTAGTACTGTTTATTTTTTACTTTTCTAAAATTTTATTTCTGATAATCCAGGATATTTTGTTTGTTTTGGAAAAAATGTAAACAAATTTAGGAATAATTTAAATTTTTAAACCCTTTTTTTTTTCAATAAAAGTGTAAAACAAATGTACAGCGTGAAAAAGGATGACAATAATGAAATACAATCTACTTTAATTATAAGCGGTTTCGAATAGAATAATATAATAATCTGTAACTATAGTAAAGAAGGAAGTTTGTGTATCTGTGTGTCTGTCTGTGTTCTCAAGATACCGCTGCACACAGAGATATAAAATTTGGTAGGAAGGTCTCGAAACCCGTTTTTGGAAATTTTGAATAGATTTGGAATTTTTAAATTTAATTTTTTATTAATTTTTTATGCGATTTTCAGCGTTTTTCCCCTTTTTACTGTGATTTTTTCACATTAGTAACAGGAATCCGGTTTCAATCTTCTAGCCCAATACAGTAACTTTTGTCCTCTTTTCAATAAAATTCATTCAAAAAACGTACAGTCATTTTGAATTTTTGGCAATTTTTTCCCTTCGACACTAAGAAGTTTTCCCCAGAATGCTTGATTGGTTCGTTGGTTGCTTTTATTTGGGTCTCAGTTATACTCATAATCGGTCTTTCAACTCCTTTTTAGCTTGAAGAAAGTTGATTATTTACAGATAAGAAAATCATGATTTTAAAAGGGAAGGTTGGGTTATTAATTAACCCGATATTTCTTTTTTTTAATTTAATTTTTTATGAGTTTTTTAATGTTTTTTCATGTTTTACAGCATTTTTTGTTTCAAATGACGTCACAAATCGCCTATTGGAAGTAAAACACCGTTGGAGGGCAGTTGTGACTAGTAGCAAGAAAAATTGTAGGCACAGCTGGAAGGCATCCGGGCAATTGTGATTGGCGGATGAAAAAGTCATAAGCTGATTGCAATTTGAACAGCGATCTGTGAATTTTTCGCGATTTTTTTTTCTTTTTTTTTTTTTTAGAGTTTTTTTGATGTCCGTCATTTATGTATTTCATTTCTGAAATTAGCAACGATAACTTACTGTATTTCTATGTCCAAAAAATATCGTTATTTAGTTTCTCTTTTAAAAGTTAACGATAATTCATAATGTTAAAGATCGTTGGTTTAATTCTGAAGGGGGAGGGGAGAGTCCGATTGTAATTTAAATATCGCCGTAATGCTTTGATCAAAACTCCCTCCTTCCCCCCCTGCCTCCCAAATCAGAACTTTTTGATTATTAGTTCGATTCAATCGAAATATTTTCTAACATTGTTCTCAGGTACCCCAGGTACTAGATAGATTTTGGTATCATTTTTATGTCCTTGGTTACCATTATTTCCGAGCATTAATCACAAGGTGAGTGTATGTGTGGAGGGTATTTTCTCGGGTTCTATGGGTCTGATTTGAACGAGAATTAGTTTATTCTACTTAACATGAACTAATTAAGATATAGATAACTAATTAAGATATAGATTTGATGCCCCCTGGCCCTAGAAAGCGGAAATAAAAGATTTTGCAACGGTGCGCAGCACGCCTGCTATACAGTATCGTAGGCAGCGGAGACACATGCCGGAGTTTCGATCTGAATTTTTTTTCATTTAGAACAGAGTGCGCCACCTAGTGGTGGGAAGTGGAACTGAAATATTTTGCATTTAAAATTGGCCCGATTCAAACAAAATCTTTTCTAACATTCTTCCCAGGTATAACAGGTACAAAAGAAAATAAACTTCGGTCTCATGTTTTCTGCCCGTGGTTACCACGATTTCTGAATATTAATCTCCAGGGTGGGTAATTTATTTTCTCGGATTGTATTGGTCCGATTTCAATGGGAATTGGTTCATTCAACTTAACATGAACTAATTAAAATATAGCTAACGAATTAAGACATGGATTGGTACCCCTGGTGGTGGAAAGTAGAACTAAGCGATTTTCTGCGCTTCCACAACAAGCTTTCTATACAGTGCCGTAAGCAGCGGGGACGAGTTCCAGAGTTTAGTTCGGAAAGAGGTTTATTTATAACAGAATGCTCTAACAGGTGATGGAAACTGGAACGAAAAGATTTTGCAGTGTGTGCGCATCACGTCTGCTATACGATACCGTATGCAGCAGGGACAAGTGTTGGAAATTTGTTTAGAACAGAATGCACCCCGGTGGTGGAACTAAAATATTTTCCTGCGCGTGTGCCGAAAAGGGCTATTTTTATCGAAACCAAAAAGAAAATTACCGATTTGATAATACCAGAAAACAAAATACTCTTATTTTCGCTCATCCTCGAGTAT
Organism: Maratus michaelseni; assembly: GCA_963931845.1. Taxonomy (NCBI): domain Eukaryota; kingdom Metazoa; phylum Arthropoda; class Arachnida; order Araneae; family Salticidae; genus Maratus; species Maratus michaelseni. The sequence goes on along the minus strand of OZ007589.1, from coordinate 225,290,096 downwards.
TAAGAAAAGTATTTAGGTGTCATTTCGAAACTCACAGTATATACGTAGTTTATTTTTCTGATTGCGAAAATGTACGACAGTAACTTCTTTTAATTTTGACCAAAAACTGACCCGCTTTGATTCAAATGATCCAGACATTTGAGTGGTTGGTATTGAATTAATTTCCGCTTCGGGGTCCATCGCTCTATTTAATTTCCAAAAGACGAAATAATTACGAGAGGAACGGTTTCGTGCACGATTTTTAGAGTAATTTCGCTTTTCGTATTATATTTTGACGGGATCGGGCAACTCTGGGCGAATCAGCTAGTAAATAAATAAAATTTATAATTTTGTTTTGTGAACAATTTATCGATTTTAGGTTCTAGGTTTTATTTTTCAGATATTGACGTATTTTGTGTATAAATGATACTTTTCAGAAACATTTTTTAAATGCCCACTTCCTAATTTAAAGAGTTAATGGAGTTATTTTAGATTTATTAAGTTAACTGCTGAGGCATTCTACAGAAAGCATTACTTTTGGATTTGTGAAAGTTAATTTTTCATAGATTAGTTTTAAAAATATTTTTCGAGTTTTACAAAATGTAATACATTAAAAAATATTTGATGAAGATTGATTGAGTTGTAATTTTTTTTTTACTTTTTTAATGAACAGAGAGATTCTTGTGCCTGTCATAATTCATTTCCTTTATTAAGATTTGTACTTACTTTTGAATCTGATTAATATGTTATTCATTCAATAATTTAATTTGTTTGACGAAAGTTCCTTCATATGTAAATTATACGAGGGTCACTCCGAAATTTTTGAGATACAACTAAGCTTTTAAAGTTATACTTACAAAATTTTAGGTGTGTTCAAAGTAGTCTCCTCCAGCATCAATGCACTTTTGTAGACGAATTTTCCACAGATTGAATGCCTCAAGCCATTCATTTCTTAGAATAGATGAAAAAATGCATTTATAGCCACACCAATCTCTTCTTCTGAATGAAAACGACGTCCACGTAAGTTTTTTTTAGATTAAAGAATAACCAAAAGTCACACATAGCTAGATCAGGTGAATACGGCGGATGTTCTATCACTTTAATTCGTTTTTGTTTAAGAAACTCAACTGTTAATCTGGCTGTATGTGAAGATGCGTTGTCATGGGGAATCATTAGTCCCTTAACATTCACTTCTTGTAGAATTTCTGGAAGACATTTAGTGGTATACCAGTTTGCTGTTACTGTCTTCTGTCCTTCCAACTTGATGGCTTTGACCAATCCCGTACTTCTGAAGAAAACGGCATACATTACTTTTTTCAGTGCGCGTTGTCTTTTCACCATTGTCGGCATCGGATCATCTTCAAAGACCCATACTTTGCTTTCTTGACGTGTTGGAACGTCAAAAAACGGTATGTACGTTTCACCACCCGTTACAATTTTAGAAATGATGCGGTGGCCACCATCATTTAGCAATTTAAGAGTTTCTTTACTGATTCTGACGCGCTCCTCTTTTTGGTGCTCATTTAGATTATGGGGAACCCAACGGCAAACGCCTTTTTCATTTTGTAATTCTTCATGAATAATTTTGTGTATGGCTGCGGATCCACTGTTAAGTTCCTTCTGTATCATTTGATAGGTACAGCGATTATCATCCATTAACATATTTCGTATGGCAGACACATTATCCGGGATTACTGCCAACGGCGGCCTTCCTGTGTGCTCTTCATCCTGAAGAAAATTGTGACCTCTGCTAAATTCTTTAAACCATCTGGATACAGTTGCACGAGCTGGAGATTCATCACCAAATGCTAATTTCAACCGTTGAACACATTCTTCTTGATTTAATACTGCTTTAAAATCGTAGAAAATCCTAGCGCGAAAATGTTCTCGCGTCAACTCCATTTTCTCTTCTGTTTAAAATTTATTATACGCTAAACAAGTTGAAGTAAGTCAGTAAAATATCGTCTGCTGTCTTAAAATACTTTGTATTTTAAAATGAAAGCGTTATTTTTATTTTGTAAATTCTCGTCTGCGCGTATATCAATAATTTCACAGTAACCCTCGTATTTGGTTTTGTAAATATATTTTGAACTACTGGCAAGAGCATTTCTTGTATCTATCATTCAAAATACTATTCTGCACAAAACATTTCCAAAATTTAGTAGCATTGGGTCTCCACAACGAAAACAATGTTTTCCTGTATCTGAAGTGGATGCCGATTTAGAGTTTTCGTATTTCCGCGGCCTTTGCACCATTAATTTCAGTTTCTGAACTTAACGGCGGTCGGAGATACCTTCAAATCAACCGCATCCCTTGTTGCTGCTTCTATCGAAACGGCGATTTCTGATGCACGCACGAGGGTTAAAGTTCGATTCTGACAGCAATTTTCGTTGAGTTCCTTCGTCCTGTATACCACACACTATTCTGTCTCGTAGCATCATATCCAGAGTGACTCCAAAATTGCAATATTTCGCCAATTTCCGGAGTTCCGCGATGTAATCGGCCACCGATTCACCCGCGCTTCGCACGCGGCTATTGAACTTGAATCGCTCCACGATTTCTGAGGGCACCGGATCATAATGTCTATTTAGTATCCCAATTAGTTCTGTTAACGTCTTGGAGGTAGGTGCATCCGGCGATATCAAATTTTGGAGCAGTCCGTACGTGGCAGGTCCAATCACTGTTAAGAAAACAGCACGTTTTCTGTCATCTTCGATCGCGTTTGCGATGAAGAATTGGTCATTTCTTTCAGCATATTCACTCGAGCACTCGTTTCCAGGGTTGAATTCCCCAATACAGCCAAAAGATGCCACGATAACACGTAAAGAAATCCACCACGCGGTCGCCGAACGTCGATTAGGCTTAACACGCCGTCATCTGCCAAAGTCGCGATTTTTCTCAAAAATACGTTATCTTTTTAAAAAATACATCGATAAACTTTATCCTCGTCGCCACTGAAATGTTTCTTAAATTACTAGTAGTTAGTTACGTTAAGAATCATACTGGATGCATAAAGAGGAACTAGGTTTATTAGTCGATCCAAGATCCAACCTGCATACATCGCGGCTAGCATGAGACTGGCGTCCGATCGCTGATCACGACCGGGAAAACATTTACAGGTGCCTGTGGCGCCATCTATTGAGTTACAATGCAACAAATCGGATTATAACAAAAGTAATGAACACAAACGATCTTTTTTCATTCACCTCTACTCGGAGCGGCAACCAGCGATTTTCCTCTTCTCTCGTACTTTTAATGAATGGAAGAAGCAAGTTTAAAAGGCATTTTGCATCTCATGCACAGAAAATACCATATTTTTCGCTCTAGCCAGCTAGAATGTAACATGATCAGACTGTTGTTGTTGGGAGGAGGGTTTAAATAAAACAGTAGGAAATAGTATATATCAATACTCTGTAGCACTAAAATATGATGCCATACTAAAAAAATGCTCTACAGCTTTTTGAAAGTTTAAAATTAGATTTTTGTGATCAGAATTAAAAATTGATAAATCTATCACATTCTGTTTTAAAAAGAATAACATATAAGTGAATATAAGTAGTTCATTTGAAGTAAATCTATAAAATGTAAATAAAATTTTAAGACTATGACACAATACTAGTTTAGTACTAGTGTTGTTTAGCTATGTAAGTATGTCTAAGCTATGTAAGTAATAATTCTAAGCTATGCAAGTTATTATGTTTTAACAATTAAATGATAAAGATTTTTTTTTAAAATTTTGGGGTAGGTGGAGGTAGGTAAATATGTTTTACTGGAGATTAAAATTTTTTGCTGCATTAGGGGGTTCTGCCCCCTACGAGCTACGCTCGCCAACCCCCGTTCCGACACCACATGATTTAAACACACTCTGATTTGATCAACTCTAAAACGATTACGGAAGATTGTATTATAATTAAACGACCAGTGGCAATCTGCTGTAACTGGGTTTCCATTCATTTCCCTTTGACTGAGGGATTTTAAGGTTGAATCAATTGCTCTCGAAACAGCTAACAACTGTGTTCCTGATTGATTAAATAAGATGACTTAAACATTTAAAAATCAACTTGTGTGAAATGGTTAAGTAAACTATGTCGCTACATTGGAGAATTTTATAACGATGCTATAGAAAATTGGTTACTTCTCCATTATCCAGTCGACTACTTTCTATAAAAAGAAAATAAATGTCGCCAGAATACATCATTTAACACCAAACGTGCATGATCGTGGCGTCGCGTTGCATTCAGTTGGCACCAGATGCATTACACGTATTAGTTATTTCATCGAGGGATGATTTTTTTCAACCGCCAATTTGGTGATAACTTTGTTTTTGAATAAATTGTTGTTTATTTACTTTTATTTTTTATTTTAATTATATAAATTATTTTTATTATGTATATCAATATTTATTTATATCAAACTATCATTTATTTATTTCCTTTTTTAAAATAATAGAAGCTATTTCATTTATTACGTTATTTTATTTTTATATTCAAATAAAAAATCACGTGTTATTATTGCATGCTATTTGAAATTAATATTGAAAAAAAAAGTTTTCGCCAAGTTAGCGGTTGATTTAAGACGAATTTTGCCACAGGAATCTCAAAATAAATGAATAAATAAATAAATAAAATAAATAAATAAACAAACAAATAAATAAAATACAAGAAATTCGGAAAAACCCCACTCCCCAAAGTGTCAACTATCAGTAAGTTTAAACAATAAAATTTACGATATATAATTATGAAAACAGTAAAAAATTAGTTATTTCGGTATTTTAAAGGTAATTATTAAACGTAAAAATATAGTTTTTAATTGAAAGGAAATATTATTTTAGCTGTTTTAAAATTTGTAATAACAGGTAAAAGATTTGTCGAAACAAATTAATCTGTCGTGTAAATTTAATTTTTAATTGAAATTATTTGGAAATATTGCTATTTGAGCATTTTAAATATGACGTAAGTTTCCCTACTTAATGCTTTGAAAACGCTTAATAATTTAATTATTTCTCGTTTTAATATTCACGCGCAAGTATATTTTTTATTACGTAATTTTTTACATTTACTGCTTTTATCACGTGATCATTTAATTATTATTTTAAAGTTTTATTTCTGTTTTTAATAGTCACGTGTAAATACATTTCTTAATTGAAAGGGAATATTATTATATGCGCTATTTTACAAATTAGCAACAATTCAAATAATGGATTTTATGAAATATGAAATAAATCTTCATAAAAATAATGAACATTTTGAATAAAATATTGAAATATAACCTCAAAAAATTACTCAAATTAAAAAAAATAACTGCAGTCTGCACACTGCAAACTTGTCAACTATATCCTTACAAATTATGGTTAAATTCCTGTGCATAGTTTTTGTTCCTATAAAACTTTTTTCAGAAAACTGTTTTGACCAACTTTGGTTTTAAATATCTCTTAAAATAATTCTTCGATTTAAAAACTGTTTACTTCAGCGTGTTTATCGGACATTTCTTTATAAAATTACCAATTTTTAAATTTTTATATGTAATAGTTTTCTTGATATTAGTCCAGAAAGACTTCAAGGCACAAAATATTTATTGACAGCGGCTGCTGCGGCTACTGTGGCGGTGGTTACTTTTTTTTAATATAGAGAGATACCACATTTTATCAAAGGATCAGTGTCCATAAGCCGTGTTTTTGGCCCATGAAATAAGACTAAAATTCGATTTTGTTATATTGACTTAATTATTTCCCTTTTTAATATTAGAAGGTTTATCCTGTACGATTTCAACAATATTTTTTGTATTTTGCTCGGATTTATATAACTTACACAAGCTCAAAGTTCGTATGATTCGTAGTTTTGAGGAAAAATACGCAATTACGCCTAATTTTACCTCAATTTTTAATATATCTTTTAATATTTTACTATGAGCGCAGCTTTGCAACACTTTTATTTTTACATATATTGTATATTTTGATGTATTTTATAATATGTGTAAAGAAGAAAGTGTTGCACGATTGCGCTCATATAAATAATTGAGGTAAAATTAGGAGAAATTGCTTATTTTTCATCAAAAACTACTAATAACACCAACTTTGAGCTTGAGTAAGTCATATAAATCCGAACAAAAGTCATATAAATCCTTTTTAAAGCCCTGTCTCATAAGAATTATACCTTAACTTCATTGTTTAAGTAAATTTATATCTGCATCGTTTAAGATAAGTATCTCTATCATTAATGTTCTTAAGACAAGTTTCATATGATACTTAAAAAAAAAAAAAAAAAAAAAAAAAAAAAAAAAAAAAAACGTTTTTGGAACAAAAATAAAATATTTATTTGTAGGTTATCATATTTCAAAACTTTTTAATATCATCGGTTATATTATTTATTGGGATATATTGCACTTTAATGGGTTACTGTATTTTTATTTTTTTAATTGAAAAGTAGAACATGACAAGAGGTTAGCGGGATTTGTTTACTTTACTGCGAAAATAAATTGGAATAAAAAAATTCTGAAACATATTTTCAAACTTTAATGACTTTTTATTCAACTGGTACTTTTGCTAATCTAAGAAAAATCAAATTTAAATTACTTTTCTAACTGTACTCTAACATTTAAAAGTTTCTTTTCTAAAAAGTATTTGAACAAACAAGTCCTTAAAATATTTAAGCAAATATATATATTTTTTAGTTTTAGTGGATGATAACTTTAAAGCAATAAAATAAAACATTTGCGTAACTTGCATAATTAGACGGGTTTGTGATGGAAATAGCGGTAACTATATTTTCATTTCCACTATATTTTTACTTATTTATCAATTGGTTATATCAAGTGTTTGCATTTTTTTCAATAGACTTTAAACATTAAGTTTACTTTACAGTTATTTTCAAATATGTTTTAGTAGTCTTTTTCAAACAACAAGAGAATTACCGAAGTTTTCGACAGTTTTTTAATTATATTTTAATACTTTTTAATTATCTATAAGAAAAGTTGCTGAACTTTCTCATATTTTTAAAATATGTTTAAATACTCTTTATTAATCTACAAGAAAAACTATTAATCTATATAATGTCATCATATAATTTTATATGACTTTTAATCATCGGTTTTTGAGAGACTTTTTAAAGTTTTTCAATGACATGGTTACAGAATGATAAACATGCTGAATAATCTAAAATGCTAATTTATTAAACATAATTTATGAAAAAAAATCTCTCTGATTTAATATTTATTGTTAAATAAATAAAATAAATAAATATAAATAAATAAATAGTTATAATGATGAAAATTTCCTTTAATATTCAAATTAAACTTTAAAAAAATAATTTTTGATTTTTTTTCGGTTAATGATTGATGATACAGTTTTGAAAATCCAAATTTATTGACTATCAGTGTATCAGTAAATAAAGGTGTAAAATTACATGTTAAAATAAAATACACTATTGTAAAATACCAATTACTTAAACTTTCAAAATATTACTTTGATGAGAAAATTCACCTTAATTCTGGGTTTCAATTTAGTTTTATAAATCAATTTTGTATAAATCAAATTTTGAAGTATGTGTTAGAATGTATGTAATACCCTGAACTCGTAGTTTTTGGATTACATGTTTCTTTCAAATTATTTCATTTATTTAAATTAATATAGAAATAAATACACATAACTGTATAAAAAATTATTTTTTTAATAGTAAAATATTCTTTAATATTGAGGTAAAACTTTTTTAAATGTAGCAAAACTGTTTATAAATTGCCTAAAAATTTCAGCTTTCGTGTGTTTGTCTACGATCTGAAACGTATGAAACATTAACTTTATAATGGTTGAAAATCGAATTAAAAACTTGACCAACATTTAAGTGTTATTTATGTTTAAGAGTAAACATTAACCAGCTTAAAATTATTCTAACACATCTTTAATAATGTATGAATAAAAAAAATACAAAAATATGTAATTAATGAAAACAAATAAAATTTGTAAATTATTTTTTTTTTCAAAATATCAAAACATTACAATGCAAAAACATTATGGTGAACAACTTCTACATAAAATAGCTGCCTTATGAAGTTCCGGGACACAACAAACATAAATTATACAAAAGCAAACATCGAAAAATAAATAATACAAAACGATTGCAAACATTACTATATAATACAAAAAAAAATCACATACGTTTGATTTCTAAGAAAAGTATTATTACGAAAACTATTAAATCATTTTTCAAATGAAGGAAAAATAAATAATACTGAATATTATGTTAATTTCTAAACTAGTTATGGATAATAAAAATGAATTCGCACTAAATAACATTTTAATTATACATTTAAACTTTAAATATACGTTGCGTTGATATTTATAATATTATATAATCCCAAGTCGTTCATGTAATTGTAGTTTACTTTGTAAGAATGCATTAATAATCAAAGTACTGATATTTATCGTTACATTAATTAAAAATTGTCTACATTTTGAAGCGAGATTAAAAAGTAACAAGAACTAGAGAAATGCATAATGTTGCAGATAAATGCTTTTTCTAGCACGTTGTGTTTGTTCTCTGTCGCACTGAAGAAGAATCTCGCTTGTGGATTCAAAACAGCTGCTTGCTGCTTTTTTCTGTATTATTTGTGCATTTTTAACGTTTGTTTTCTGCCTTTTAACTCGAATGTATGCCTAACTATTTTAACTATTTCTTAGAGCGGTTTTCATTAAATATGTGTTATCAAATTGCTGAAAGTGACTTTATGCATATTTTGTATTTAATAATACATTCTGAATTTAATATAGAAGTTTTTTGCTATCATATTGATATACAAATTTATTAATCTACGTCTTTATCCTTTGTCATAATGAAAAGATTTTGGATTGGGTACAAAAATAAACAACTCCTGAATATTGCTTATTTTAGGAACTGCGCATTGCTTAATAAATAAAAAATGAGGCCTAATCTTATCGAATTAATACAATATATGTTCAAATCATTATAGTAATAAAGTGCAATAAAACGTTTAAAATTGGATTAACAAAAGTTATCCTTTTAAAATCTAGAAAAATATTCGAAATTGCAAAGAACCTATTCTGTAAAGTATAGAAATAAAAATACGCAGACATATAGAAATCCTATTAGAAAATATAAGAAAAGTCTTTTTGTTCATCAACACAAAATAATACCATAGCTACATTCCATAGTCAAACTCATTGTCAATTATCTTAAAGGAAATAATTCACAATTATTCACTAGCGTGAAGAAATGTCGGAACCATCTGTGCTGTTTTCATAGTGTATAGATACACGATGTTTTTTCGACATTATGGGTTGAGGTTTCTGTTTCTTCCATCGGCAAGCTGTGATCATGCAAGCAGAAAAGCCACAAATCTCCACTAAGAAGAAACTTCCAGCAATTAGTGCGAACAAAGTAGGATCAAAGCAGAAGGTGTTATCATTGCTTCCAGGTAGAGGCCCAAATCTGTTAAATATTCCTTCTTTTCTAAAATCTGTAAAACATGAAAAAGAAATCTCTACTTTAAATGTAATACATAAGTAAGAAATTATTTAAAGGAATTTATGTTGCACTTAAAAAAATTAAGTAAAATTCGAATTTTTCGAAAATTAAAATTTAAGTAATTGTTTCTATAAATATAAAATAAAAAATAAATAAATTATTCATGTACTGATTTCTCATATCATCATACATAGCTTCTTAATCATTGAAATTTGTAAATTCGAAATTAAAATTCAAAAAACCTTTTTATTTAAGAGCAAATAATTGGTGAGAAAATAGAAAGTTTGTTGCCCTCTCTTTTCAGATTTTTTTTTTATACTTTTGGGAAAATGTAATATTTTTCTTTAAGTGTGTGTTTTTTTTTTAAATATTTTATGCAGGATATGGGTAGGGATGGCTGTCGAAATTTTTTGCTATCGAATATTATTTTCCTTTTCGAAAAGTGAATTGCATCTAAGTAATTGTTGTCTTATAACGACTTTTATGGGGCCTTTGCGTCACGTGCCCAAGTTCGACTCAAAAAGTCCAATTTGACAGAATTTTCCGATAAAGCGTCCGCTTTATCAAAAAACTGAAAACAAAATATTCGATTTCGTAGTTTCTGAATAAGAGCACTTTGCTAATGTTATGCGTTATGAGAAAAAATAATTTAGGAATGTGTCAGAAAGTAGGCTGTTTGGATTTGAGATCAGCCTTAATTAACTGTACAAAACTATAAAATTGGTTTTTTCAGATTACGATATAAAATACCGTAATCTGAACGCTTTCGCAATCTGAACGCTAAAACGCTTTATCAAAAAACTAAAAACAAAATATTCGATTTCGTAGTTTCTGAATAAGAGCACTTTGCTAATCTTATGCGTTATTAGAAAAAAATAATTTAGGAATGTGTCAGAAAGTAGGCTGTTTGGATTCGAGATCAGCCTTGATTAACTGTACAAAACTATAAAATTGCTTTTTTCAGTTTACGATATAAAATTTCAATTTTACTGTTTCACTAACAGATTGCTGAATTTATTCGCCAGAATACTGAGCACAGGGGACCTATCATTAACATAAATAAATTTTTACCACCATCTGTACAATAAAGTACAGATGCATTCAACATTCCTATGCATTCAACATTCACCATTTTACTTAATAATAAATAATAAAATAATATATTTGTTCTATATATCTACTTCCAAGCAGAACATCCAACCCAAATATTGAAGCTCTATTAAATGAGCCTATAATAATGTTCCATAAATTTAAAGCTCCTCTACTCTTGCTGATACTTCTATTAGCGCGGTTAATTTTAACCTGTTTCTCTATATAAACTGTCCTAACTGTCCAAAAATTCTATGCACTAACTTGTTCCTTGTTATTCATAATTTATTTTGACAGACGAAGTTGCATTCAAGATTAGAGCTAAGCAGAGTCATTTACCCTAACATTAAATGTCAGGAAATAGTATTTTAAGAACCTGACAGAGGAATTCACCCCTTGCAAACATCCTCCAGTATGCCGGAGTAAACTGATAACAGCGAGCACAAATATTTGCCAGAAACTCTAAGAGAAACTCTTGAAAATGGTGGAAGAGATTAAAAAAAATTGCGAAATTAAAAACTGTGGCTGCAATATTCGGGAAAAAACAGAAACTATAAACATTATCAAAGGCGAATATGTTAAATTTGACTTTTGAATACGTTTTTTAATGTACTATAGCAATTAATTTAATTAGAGAAGAAAAAATCAGATACTTTCGTACTGTTCATATAAACTAATTTGTTCAATTAGTAGAAAACGTCATACATAAGAGCTAATAAAAGCTAATTCCACAAACCTTACCACTTGCCATATATAATTCATGCTATATTTTAAAAAATAAGAAATATCAAAAATAATAAAATATTAGTGATACCTATAGTAGAAGGGGCTGTTACTGGTGATGCATAATTTTCAGTCTGGTGGAGCTTTGTTCCTTCAAAATCACCAGCTTGTATTGCTACACTTTTGGAGAGTCTTGTTTTTGCCAATACTGATTCCTCTTGATGCACGTCTCTTTTACGACGTCCATATGATGATACTGTTTCAGTGTCATCATCGCGTCTTCCTGTAGGAATTTGGCATAATACCTATGATACACGAGAAAAAAAATGTATACACATGAATTATAGTAATATATTTTTATATAGATATTAAGCAAGAAACAATCCAGAATTAAACATTAACAAATGAGAATTTTGTTTTATTGAATAAAAGTAAAACAATAATTCAATTACTTTTTATAAATGAAAATGAAATACAAATAAAAACTGTGTGTTTATTTTCTGCTTAAAAATAATTTCATCATTGATAATGAATATTTTAATAATGTAGGTTAAGAATGACAAACATAAGACATGCATGCCTGGGGTGATACATATGGAAATTTCTCTGGCACGCAAAAAATTTAAAATTTATAAACATTATACAAAAAAAAATAATAAAAAATAAATAAACACTTTTCTTTTTTTATAATAAATACAATTTTATTTAACACGTACAGATTATAGCAAATAATCCAATTATACTTACATAAACTAAAACATTTATATAAATTTCTTTTTTGTGATGCTATATGTATTGCGATATTTAAGAATTTTGCCTTTCTATATAAATTAAAAAACCTTTATTAATTTTGCTAAGTGTATTACTAAAAATAACAAAACCAGCCATCACCATCAAATGTACAAACGGCAAAATCTCATTTGTAAATGTTTATTCATATTTAATGCAATTATAACTTAGGTAGGGGAGACCGGGGCAAGATGACGAATGTCTTAATTTTTCCGTTTTCCGCTAGGTGGCAGCATCAACTGGACACTACTGGCTCTCCTATCGGCCGTTCGTTAAACAATACTATAGAGACGCTGAAATCGCCATTTTTGTGTCAGTTGTGAAGCTTTGATTGTTTTCCGCTGCCACATTATAACTTTTATGCATATGTAAATAAGCTCTGCTACAGATACAGGTAAGATATATCGTTACTCTTTAATATTTACGAGTCACTTAGTTTAAATACTACTTACTACCATGAATAAATGTCAAATAATCGCCTTCCTTCATGGCAATGAAAACGGATATTTTTAAACAGGCAGTCCGGGGCAAGATGACGAGCTCGTCATCTGGCCCCGTGTTTCGGAATTTATTAAGCTAACTATGTTGTCCATTCTATTTAAATCCTGCAAACGCTTGTTTGTATGTGTGTTTGTTCGCGCGACCTTGCGCTTCTATCTTCTCTGGGGCTAAGGGGTGCATGGGATCGGGGAGGTGTCGTTCGAAAGGGGGCGACAAGAGGAAGACATTTTTGCCATCCGCTAAGCCCCCTCCCTAGCCTCCAGAAAGAAAAACCCTATCGGGGTCCGTATCTCTACTTCCAAGCGTCCGATCGGTACGAGGAGAGTACCGTTCAACTGGGTCAAGACTCCTCCCCCTCCCCCGCTGGTCCCCCTCCTCCCAAAAAATTAAAAAAGCGTTTAAGGCCAACTTCCGGCATTGTGACCCACCAACAGAAGAATAGATCCAGTGCTGTAAATGCCAAGAGTGGTGGCATGAGGAATGTTCCAATTATGAAAATGGCATTTTTATTTGTGACTATTGTTAGCTGCACAACTAAACACTTCAACATTACGTTACACTGCATTATGCTTAGTTTGATACTTTGTAAGATGTAAAAACACAGTTATCATTTGTTAAACCATGTAACATATTCAAAAGATAAAATATGTTCAATCTTTTTCAGTGTTGTCATCTTGCCCCAAGGCCAAAGTCATCTTGCGCCAGTACTGGAGCAAGATGACGATTTGTTAATGTTATGAAAAAATAAAATTATCCTTTATTTTTTTTATTTGAAAAATTAAATGGTAATGTATTTAATACTACAAAGGTATACTCTATCAGTTCATGTAAAATTAATTTTACTATTACTTCAAAATAAATTAATAAACAACAAAAATTTTTAACATAGTCATCTTACCCCGGTCTCCCCTATTGCATTAATACAAGTTAAAAATTACTAATGCAAAAACTCGTATTTTCTCACTTATTACAGTACTTATTATATAATAATTTATATTTATTTTACCTCTGTTATATAGTTAAATGAACTGAATTTCTGAATCACAATTTCATTAAATTAATGGCTGATTCCATTATGCTGAAAAATCACACATTTTGAATTTCGTTTTTCGCTATTTAGTGCATTAAAGCGACTGGTTCTATTAACCAGAGTTTCATATTAGATGTATAACGTGCAATACATTTTTATGTAATCATGTGGTGGCACGTTACAATGGTGAAAGACATTATTTGTGAATTGTTGGCCCGTGTACGTAAAAATGTTCACTATCCCTGATTTAAAAAACCTGGTCTTCAGATAATACCAAGTATTGTAAGAAGTTCGTAAGTTACACTTTGGGATTTTGATGTACAAAAAATGGAAGCTGTTTAAGTACTACTTAACATTAAACATTGCAAATTTTTCTGACCAGGTTGAACATATAAGAAATGACCATATAAGAAAAGAAAATCGCCGATATGCCCGTTGCCGCCGGTATAGCCGTTATTACAAATGCTACATGATGTGCTGCAGATGCTAGTTGTTCATATTCTAATTTATTAATATTTGCAGCTTTGTTATCAAAATTTGGAAAGACGGTGGAATAAAATATTCCAAAAAAGTCACTACAAATGAAAATTAACTCAAGAACAATTTTCTATACGTCTTGTTGCGTCTATATTGCGACCCAATTGTGAGCAAAACGTTCGCTTCTGAGTTATAAATGCATTCTGAGAACGCTCTTATTTAATGCGAAAGGTTTGTCTCCTCAAATAACACTGTATGCCTGGATTAAAGAAACTATCCTGTCGATCTCTAAGTTTTCAAAGTTGTGATTGAGCCCTTTAGAATGGGGATTTTAAAATTATATTGCGTAGTACGCTAATGTAGTTTTAAGGACCAGAAAGGTTTGAAATGACAAAAAAAAAGGTATATTTTGTTTCTATTATTTTTATAATGTTTGAATCTTTATAAATGTCATACAGTTGGTCCGATAGAAAAAGTTCTAAAATTACGGACAAAAGAGTCGTAAATATTGAGCCGTGAATCGGCGATACCTGCGAAGCGGAAAACTTTAAACTCAGTTATCACAATAACTTTTTAATTGACAAACTTACATTTTTATTAAATAAAGTAAATAATTTTTTTACAAACTATACCTGAAGAACAAACAAGAAATATAAGTTTTTATGTTTTTTGAATTTTTTAAATTATGTTTGTATTTATTTTTTGTCTTCTTCCGGTGTAATTGAGAAACTACATAACAAAATGTATATAGAAGAAACAACGACTCAAAAATATGTAACCTGAACTTCAGAATCGTGAAAATATTACTGGTGAAAGATTAATTTTGTCTTGCAGTATTTAAACTTTAGTTATTGTTTTCACCAATTTAAGAAATGTATTTTTTGTTATAAAACATAAATAAATAAATGCAACAACAGCAACAAAAGAAGTAATCGTCTAAAAGTCTAAATTAATTACAGGCTTCGTATTTCACGATCAAACTTATCTCAATATTTTTGTCATTACCAGTTTTTTTTTCCTTTTTTTTTTAATATCATAACATTTGTGAATATATTAAAGGCATATTACCGGTTTGCATTTCTCTAAGCATGTTTCTACTTCTGCCTCCAGCTCTAAGAGACTGCTACCTGTGAACGTAAATGCTTCCAAAAAACCCTCTAATGATTTGCTTTGGGGTTCAATTGTGCGTACTTCTCGCATCATTTTTGCTTCAACTGGACAGCTGGAAATGTAAAAAAATATTGTTATCATAGTATTTTGTAAATATGAAATGGTAATAGATAAATATGAACTGAAAAATCAATGTTAAGGTCTTACATATTTTGAAAATTTTGTAATTCCTTTTTTAATTTAATCCTAATATTTTTAAAGCATAGATTTATTTTTATAGAGAATACCAGATGAAATAATATTTATTAATAAACTATCATTATAAATGCATGTATGGATATTACTGTATATCTATTAAGTAAAATAAGGTATATTTATATTTTGGAAGTAATAACAGAATATTTAGAACATATTAGTGCATTTAAATATTTTAGGCCTTTTTTTTCACAATTTATTTATTTTTACCATACAGAGCGAACAAAGGTTCCTATTCAATCTTGATATATGTTTATGTTAGTGGTCTAAGGATTTATAAAACATTAAATTAAATGTTCTTCCTCAATTTGCACCTATTTTAAAGAAAAAAAAAATCATTTGCTCTATTTATTGTTTTACTGATTTTCACATTTTATCTATTTATTCCTCACAGGGAGAATAAGGCAACATTTTGTTATTGATAATGTTTATGTTAAGGGTAGAAAGTTTTATAAATCATTAAAATAAAATTGTACCTGAATTCGATCATAATTAAAAAAAATTTTTCATTAACAAGTTAAATATAGTTTATTTTATACAGGGTGTCCGAAAATTCTGGAAACGGTCGAATAACTCGAGAAATATACATCGGATTGAAAAACGGAAAATATATTTTCAATATTTTTGAAAAAAATATTTATAGGGATATCAAAAGTTCCCCCCCCCCCTCCCAACTCTGCTTCCTGGGGGAAAAGTGGGTCAACTTTGAAATCTTAAATGATAACCGCCTTCTTTATTGAAGATTCGCTTTCTACTGGAAAAAATACGTAACTTATGTATTTAACATTTTCTTCCGAAAATTGTAGATGGAAAATGAGTAAAATGCAGTAAGAGTCGTTTCCATTGAAAAGAATGGAAATGGTAAAATAACTCGAGAAATATAAATCGGATTGAAAAATGGAAAAATGCATGTTAAATATTTTTGAAAAATATATTTATGTATGTCACAGTTGCCCCCTAAATAGATTTTTCAAAGATATTGAACAAGTATTTTTCCGTTTCTAGACTTTTCAATGAAAACGATTGTCATTGCATTTTACAGCGCCATATACGATTTTCCAAAGAAAATGTTAAATACAAAAGTTACGTAGTTTTTTCCCGTAGAACCCGAATATTCAATACAAAAAGGTGGGGTATCATTAAAGATTTCAAAGATGCACCTCGTTTCTCCTCCAAGGGGCAGAGTTGGAGGTCAACTTTGATATCTTTAAATAGATTTTTCAAAAATATTGAATTGTGATTTTCAATCCGATGACCGTTCCCAAACTTTCCGGACACCCTGTATATATATATATATATATATATATATATATATTATAATTCTAATTGCTTCGTAGTCTGTCGTACAAATGTCTGAACAACGTTCTTCAGGACTGCTAAGAGGTTGCTTGGGTGGTTTCGAAAATGTAATCGATTTCAGGCTGGGTGGTCAACGTATTAAAGTTTAGACAACTGAAAACGAAATTGGTGCGTTATGGTACAGGATAATTAATGAAAAATGTGATTTAATTGGTAAAATATTTCAACAAATGAAATTAGCTATAACTTTCTTAGTTAATTAAAAGAGCATATTGTGTGTTTTTACTGCGAACACATAAGTTACGTAAATACCTAGCAATACAGATAAAATTATAAAATATGCAAGTACAAATCTTGTAAAATATACAGTGTTTCCCTGATTGATTACAAAATAGATTAATATCCTTTATATATTATATAGACTATATGTGAAACTAGTGCAAAAATGTTTTTTTGTTGCAGCTTTTCGTAACATGGCTGTAGTGTAGCAGTGTCAGTTTCCAGGAAACCAGGCTTTGTACTGAGAATTGGCCGACTATCAATCTCAGATGAAAGGGTGGAAGAAATAAGACAGCGTTTTGTGTGAAGTCCCAAGAAATCCGTGCGTACAGTCGCACGTAAATTGCAGATGTCAAAAGGTTCTCTTATTCCAAATTCGTAGGAATAAAGGACACATTGAGCCTTTTCCTGATTTGTGAACATTTCTGGTTAACTGGACAGTGACACCGCTACACTACTGCCATGTTACGGAAAACTGAAACGAAAAATACAGAAAAAAGAACTTGGTTAGTTTTCCAATATTTTGGCACCAGTTTCACTTGTCTATAGTATATGAGGGGGTTAGAACGATAGTGGAGTAAGGCAAAAATTTAAAAAATCTAGATAACCCTATTTCTCTGTACGTATATCAATTTCTACTCAGTGTGGTAGTCAAATAAGTCATTGTTCAATTAGGGAGTCACTAGAGGGAAAAACAAGTTAAGACCACTTAATGCAACGGCAATACGACAAGTTTCACAAAATCCTTCATTTCTCAAATTACTAAATATTAACTTATTCCACTGTCATTCTAACACCTTAATACTATATAGCTGATATGAATAAATATTGTAATCAGGAAAAAACTTACTGGACATCCTGTACATCATCAGCAAACAAGCAGAAGAAAAAAAACATACCGCTCATACCGCTATTCATTATTTACAATCACTCAGTACTAAATTTAGATCAACACTTTTCATACCTATATCTATTAGCAATATTTTCATTTCAACAAATTTATCTTTTACATACATGTCATCTCATAATTAAGTATTTTCGCACCCCATAATATCTCTCTTGAATCGAAAAAAAAAATTACTAATACTCCGTAATCGATAAAGCAAAGATTTATCATTTGGGACCAGATGTTGAATCAAGATCATGTGATAGAATGAGACAAAATATTCGAGCGAGAAAAGGGTGGAACGATTTGATAAATGGGAACAATTAATTAACTCGCGCTTGTATATTGCTTTCACACCTGCTTCTTTATTAATAACCACACCTGCCTGAACTTTATTACACATTAATAGATGACTTCGGACAGATTCCATGTTTATTTCAGCTAGCTAATAAATTGTGTTGGAAATAATCTTTTTGTTAAAATTGGCTTAAATGATAAAACTGTCACAAAAATTATAAAATATACACAAATTTTATTATGAGATTCAAGTTTTAGTCCTGTGAATTTAAGATCATACTACAAAATAAATATATAAATAAACGAATATGCATTTTAATATATATATTACATTTAATATTTATATTTACTATTAATTTATTATATATAATTCTTAATATATATAATAATAATAATAATAATAATAATAATAATATATATGATTTAAAGTTAGTTATTCCATATATTAATTAATTACATGCCATCTTTTAATTAAATATTTGTCAGATGTAGTAAAAGGACTTGTTTGTTGTCTGTTGAATTCAAAGGTATTATATATATATATATATATATATAATATAGTTATACTATTCAAGTTTTAGTTATATGAATTTTAGATCATACTACAAAATAAATAAGTAAAAGAATATGCATTTTAATAGATTTATTTATTTATTTATTTATATTTATTACATTTATTATACATATATTTATTTATTTATTTATATTTATTACATTTATTATACATATATTTATTTATTTATTTATATTTATTACATTTATTATACATATATTTATTTATTTATGTATAATAATTAAAGCGATTCAGTAGGTTTAGAAACAGTAAATCTAAATTTTTAATTACGTAAATATTTATCCACATTGTTAACAAGACGTAAAACTAACATAGCAGAAAACTATCCATGGCAAGGGTTCGAACCAGGGGAATTAGTTCAGCGCACCAACACTCTGCCGACTGAGCTACCCGGACGATACTCAGCCTGGCAGCTCTCACTCTTATATGTTGGTAAGGCTGCAACAATAGCACAATATGTGATGGCTTCATGAACCACAACTACTGCGGCAAACATGTGACGAGAAATTAGTCCAACATCGATAAATATATGTATATAATTGAAGCGATACAATACACCCAAGACATAGTAAATCTTTTTATTCACATTGCTAACAAGGCAGGCTCACTAACTGAGTGGAAAAATACCCAGGCCAGGGTTCGAACCTGGGCCATAGGTTCAGTGCACCAACGCTCTGCCAACTGAACTACCGATCAGCTCGGGTATAGCCCGGTTTGATAGATGTATAGATTATTAATACATACATTTTATTAATCGATATTTAAAAGACAATTTTGGGAAGTTTTTAGTAAATGAATCAATGCTTAAAATTTTAAGAGTTTTTTTTTTTTTTTTTTTTTTTTTTTCAGTATATACTAATATATAAAAATTACCTTTTTCAATAAAACAAAAGATTCTCAAAATGTCTGACAGTAAAACATATATGCGGCACTTGCAAAAGAAATTTTGTATATTTATATTATCCAGGTATACCATGAAAATAAATATTTATAGATCATAGCTGCCAACTTCCGACTATATTTCCTCAAAATCAGGATTATTTTCACCCGAGTCAAACTTTTTTTGAACGAGAAAGTTTATTTAATAAATGAAATCAAATTAGGTGTACATAGAAACATGACAAAAAAAAAAAATGAAACATTAACAAAATTTTGTAATTCAAAACGTATTTGACTAAGGCCAAATTAATTAGAATAGTAAGTAGTTGGAAATTAAGCAATTATACTGATTTTGTTTACTAAAATTATTACAGATATTTCTGAAAAAGAGTTCTAAATATACTAAATTTACAGTTCATTTTGTACCAGGTACACTGTAAAGAAAATCTGTTGACTTTACAGAAAAAAAAAACTCTCAGCGAAAACATCAGTAAAAACAGTTGTATAACATATTTCATTACTCAATCAATAATGAAATTTTCTGTGTGTTGTGTAACTGTCATTTCCTATTATAGCATAATATCAGTTAAGTATGTATGTATTGAATAGTGTTTATTGAGATTAGTAAATTCTTCTAAATATATTGAGCGTTATAAAACTTTTTTGATAAAATAATAAATAGTAAAGTTAAAATCAATGACAGTACCTATCAACACGAACATTTGTTGTATAGCGATCGGGGATCGCAATCCACTTATTAAATCAACAATACAGTTAATCTCAATCCAAGCCGAACTCATATTTTCTTTCATAACTTTAACAATTTTAAAGATATAATGAATAGAGGAAAGTATATTCAACTAGGTAAATTATATCCAATGGTTGGAGTATCATAGTTGAGATTTTTTCCAACAGAGCGAAAATATGCCGGGACCAGGACTCGAACCTGGGTACTTTTGTTTGCCGTACCATCGCTCTCCCTACTGAGCTATCCCGACGATACCCTGGACTGGCACCTAGCTGAATATACTTTCCTCTATTCATTATGACCTAATTACATCGTATACAGGAGTTTCCGTGCTATTTCAAGATTTATCATGTAAATGCTATAGTTAATCAGCTCGGATGAATGAAATTAGCGCTGCAGTTCGCAGCCTTGTCCAACAAATAAGAGTGAGTGAAATATGCCAGTCCAGGATATCGTCGGGATAGCTCAGCAGGGAGAGCGTTGGTACGGCACACCAAAGTACACAGGTTCGAGTCCTGGTCCCGGCATATTTTCGCTCTGTTGAAAAAAATCTCAACTGTGATACTCCAACCATTGGATATATTTAAAGATATTTTAGCGACAATTTCCTCACATGTATTTTGCTTACAGTAAAATGGGATGTTATCACGTAAAGTGCTAGAAGTGACCGTCATTCGCGTCCAAATAAAATTAAGAAAAAAGCTCCGTAATTCAGATAACAATTTACATCATATGTAGTGTCATTAACATAATTCTAGTGCACTTCTAGCTCTTGCTATGATGCCATCATATTTCACATAATATGAAATTATTCTGCTGAAAATGTCACTAAAATATATTCATCATTTTTACAATTACGAAAGAAAATAATTTAGGTTCAGCTAGGAAGGAATCAGATATCCTATATTTTAAGTGGAAAGTATAAAAAATGGATTACGATTCACATTTCTCCTTTTTAAAATTTTTTCGTTCTTGATGTGTACTACCACTCATCTTATTTTTTTAAACAGTTTAAGAACATCCTCTATAATGATTAAAAACATTTTACAATACAGAGCATTGTCTTTCACTTCATATTTTATTTATATTTTAGATTAAAACTATTTACTTTACTTCATATGAGAAGTGTAAAATTAAAATTATAAATTGATTTCCATAACACAAACCCAGTATTATCTATGAGAGTAAGATTGTTGGCTCCTGATCCATCTTTGGCGACTAAATTTCGGACGAAAATCCCATAGGTATCTGTAAGAAATTAATTATATCTTTTAGCGACTAAAGCTATATTAATAATTGAAAAGAATAATCATACATTATTTACAATAAAATAAACAAAAATGTATAATAATAAGGAAGTTTGTGTGTAAGGAAGTTTGTGTGTAATAAGAAGTTTGTGTGTAATAAGAAGTTTGTGTGTGTCCGCTGTGTACTGAAACGACTACAACATTTGAGAAGAAGGTAGTATAGTAGTTATGAAGGTTCTGTATAGTAGTTATGTATCTCGAAGGCAGAATTTGAATTTTTTGATTAGATTTTTTTTCTGAGATTATTTATGCGATTTTCAGCGTTTTTTTTTTTTTTTCACGTTTCGCGGCGATGTTTGCAAATTAGAAAAATAAATGTGGTTTCAAAATTGTAACTCTATGTACTAAAATTTATCCCCTTTTCAATAAAGTTTATTCGGAATTCGCAAAGCGATTTCTGAACGTTTTGCGTGCGATTTTTAGAGTTTTTTCTCATTTTGTGGCGAATTTTTAATATTAGTAAAAATAATTCGATTTCAAACTTTTAGCCTAATATATTTATTTTTGTCTTCAACGATTTTTAATGAGATTTTTTGTGATGTTCAGCATTTTTTCCAGTATCTCGCGGTTTTTTGTCATTCGGAAATGGAACACATTTAGTCTAGCAAAATCAAAGATGATAGTACGGCAAAACAAGCCACATTACGATGGGCCAAAGAACACCCGGTCTAGTCTGTTGATGATTGGGGTAAAGTGGTGTTTAGCGATGAATGAAGAATTTGTATTGTTGTGTATAATGATAGAGGCAAATTTGTTCAGTGGTTTGAAAATGAAAAGAGGAATGAAAATTAAAAATATTTTTTAAATCTTAAAATTTAAAAGTGAACATCAGCTTTTCATAAACGTATAAACTTATAAAAAACTTTATTTTCCTTAAGTAAGGTGTCACACAAAATACGACCGATGATGAATTTTTATGATAATGGTTTTTGTCTCCAATGAAATCGAAAAATGCCAAGTGGTTTATTTCTTTATATATGTACTTTGTGTGACACCTTACTTAAGTAAAAGAAAGTTTTTATGAGCTTATATAGAATGAAAACTGTTCCAATTTTCGCAAGTTTGCATATGGAATCTTGATATGGGGCTGAAAGACGAGGTTCAAGACAAGTTTAGCAAATGAGAAGGTGAATTCAGATAAATATGTTTTAATTTTAGAAAAATTCTTTGTTCCAAGTTTAGAAGTTCAATCTGGAGATAGTGATTTTGAATTTATGAATGACAATGTATCGTGCACAGGTCCTGGATAATGAAAAGTTTCTTTCTGAAAATAATGTCCCTCATATGATGTGGTCATCATGCAGTCCAGATAACAATCCTATTGAAAATGTATGGTCTGTTGGGAAACAAAAATGGCATTTGAGCTACAGATAAAGTCAACACAGGAACTAAAGAACCTCGTGGATAAAGAACAAATAACCATCGATCTAAATGTGCCAATACCTTGTTAAGTCTATGCTTGACAGAATCAATGGATCATCAAGACAAAATATGAAAACACAAGCTATTAACAATGTATTTTATCCGAATATTCCAAATTTTTTTCCAACAGCATTTGAAAAAAAATATATTTACATAAAATAATTGTGTAGTAATTTTGTATTATTTATATATTTTTTTTGAGTCTGTATATTCTAGATATCTTTATGAATCTTTAATAAGAAACGAAATTTCACCTACTCAAGAACTTTAAATAAAAACTGTTCACATATCATTGCTCGTCGGAAAAAGATACATGCCGATTCCATTTTTTTTTTTTTTTTTTGCCACGGGTAGTACAATTAATTATAACTTTACGAAATTAAAAAAAAAAATAATATATATTTTTTAATTTTACTCTTGTAGTAAATTATGCATGTCTACCTAATAATTAGTCGCGCATATATCATTGTTTGTTTTTTAACTACTCTTTATCGCTTTCAGTATATTTTAGTGTGTACATACCATCCGATACTTCTCTGCTGTTTGAGAAAGAGCAATGAGAGCTCAAAGGAATAAAATAACATCACTTGGGAATTTCTTAATAAGTACCACACCCAAAACACATCCTATCCCTAAAGCTGAAATCTTATCCTGTTTGAATATTTATGTTATCAACCATAGGCTAAGGTAGAAATACGGATTTTACGAAGCTTCTATTTGATACGCCTCCCTCCCCCCACCCTCTTAGAAACTACTGACGCATCAAATGGAACATAAAAACGCGTTAACCTTGATCAATGGAATAGATTCATAGAATCCATAAGTTGAGGACACCCATACTCTTTCTCGAAAGTGAGCAATATATTCAGTAAAATCATACATTGGGAAAAATATATAGGGGAAAATATAATTAAAAAAAAAGGAACTTGCAAAGCAAATAAAAAAAAATAAATTTATTTCCATATTGTTAAGCCCGAGAAGGGACAGATATTAAAATTATTTTATTTAGTCAATGCTACAATAATGTTGCATTTTTATATTAAATCTTGCTCAGTCTATTTAATCTTAAAAAAGTAAATTTAAATTTGAAACATGATATTAAAGTAACTTTAAAACATTTTATTTAGTTGAAATGAAATCTAAATAAATCTTCAACTTTTTAAATTATTTGAACTTCTCATGTTTCTTTTCTGTTAGAATTTGCTACAATACAAATTTTGCATAATGCATGTAAAACTGAAAAAAAAGTTGAAGATTTATTTACATTTAGATGTTAAACCCTTCATAAATAGTTTTCTCCCACAAAACGTGGTTTGCGACCCCCTGTTCTATGGTAAGTTTTCATCCTCTTCGTGACTTTTATCAACCCTTTTAATTTGTTGGTCGAATTTTGAACACCCTGTATATTAGTCTAATATTAAAAAATATATATATAGTGTGTCGCGATAGTTTTAATAAAGTATAATTGTCATACACTGTTTGATTTGTTTAGTTAAAAAATAATTATTTCATAATAAGAAGATGAAAATAAACATAATAAATTAAGAATAGTTCCCAAAAAAGTTTCACTTCCTAATTTTATTTGAAACAAAATAAGTTGAGTTCATATTTGCCAAGATTTACTATATTTCAAAATTACAAATTTACAAAATAGTTCAAAGATTCGGTGTTTCTATTAGTTATCATTTCTTTATTTACATATACAAATATTGCAAAAAAAAATGGATTTGTAGTTATGTTTAATTTTACATAACTGTAAGGATTCTTACATTTCGTGAAATTTCCGCAAACTCACGTCTAAAAGCAAAAATAAGTAAAATATTTTTGAAATACGTTTCACATACTTTCATCTGACATTCTAACTTGAACTCTTAGAAGTTCGCCAAGAGATACGGTGTCTCTTTCTTCCCCTTTCATGTCAATGATGTGCAAGGAAAGATCTGGCAGAGCTGGGGAACCCCTACTTCTATCGCTAGATCCAGGATCTCTGTAAAGCAGAAACAGATTTTGTATATTTCATGTAAATGTACTAGTACAATTCCCGTATAAATAAAAATTTGTCTATTTTATATTATTATTTTATTTATATCTTATTTACATAATTCACATTTAATAATATTATACCTTATTAAAACAATTTATATATCTTTATATCTTAGTTAATTATTACTTTATTTATATCTTATTTATAATCAAACAGATTGTATATGTTTTGAGAAAGGTTTCAGTGAAGCCAAAACATGTAGACACATATAAAATGTAGAGTCTATACATGTAGAGTCTATATAAAAAAATAGTTTACTGTTTTTATAGTTTTTATTAAACACCTTTCAGCAATAAATGAAGCATATTATGTTTGGGTTGCATACATAGAAAGATTTGCTATATACAAACATTTTTTTTCTCTTATTTTTCAGATGTTGCATTTTGAAGGTATATTAATAATAGTTTTAAAAGTAAGGTTTTTATTCAAAGCAACTGACTACTGACATGCTATGGCAAAATATACCTTTATTCATTGAGTGAAAAAGATAATTGCTTAAATTTTTATTGATTTTTACACAAAACATGCTGACACAAACTTTCACACATACATAAATACATCCATACACATACGTATATGTTTTTGTATGTGGGTGTATGTATATGTATATGTAAAGTATCTATATGGTTTTATATTCTTGCATATGTTAAGGCAAAGATTGTGTGTCTTTTGGAGAAATGAATTTTCCGAAATGTTAATACATTGAGAAAAGCAAACAGGAATTCAATCATCAATTAAATCATTTATTCAATTAAATTTAGAAAACATAATAAGTGAAACACATAAAATATACTACTCAATCAAACATAAAAAAATTATTCTCTTTGAATTTAAATTTTTTGAGAAAAAGAATTCAAAACTGGATAATTTAACATTTCTGGGATCGAGATTTCTCAGAATCCTTACATATAAAATGACAGTATGAATTTTTAATTTATATTTCGCAATTTATACATCCTTATATGACAAATTTTTAGTATAGCATTAGTCAAGCAAAATGGTTTAAATTTTTATTGATATACATACAAAAACAAGCAGGCACATATTTACGCAGAGTACAAAAATACAATCATACATATACGTATATATGTATACATACTATGTATCTGGTTCTGTCAGTGTATGTATATATGAATTATGTATCTGCTTTGCTCTTGCATGTAACAACGCAAAAAAAGTGTGTCTTGTGGAGAAATGAATTTTCAGAAATTTAAATACATTGAGAAAAACAAGTGGACGTGTATTTATCGATTAAATTATTTATTCACTTAAATTTAGGGAAGAGAAAAAGATAAATACAGAAAATGACTACTCAATCAAACATAAAAATTGTATATGAATAGAATTTAAAATTTTTGTAAAAAATGAACTTAAAAGTGGACAATATAGCATTTTGACTATCAAAATGTCTTAGATTCCTTCTAGTTAAAAGGTCGTCATAGATTTTTAATTTATATCTTTCGAATTATATATCTTCTTATTACCGAGTTTTAAAATTCCACGTTTTGAACTCTGACTCCAACAGAATTAATACGGCTGACAAGCACTTAAAAATCCTTTTTCCTTTCTGCTCCTATAAATCACGTTTCCTTGAACATTGAAAAATCATTTTCAGAATGAAAGAACATGACATAGACTAACATGATGTTTAACGAACCGTTTATTTTTATCACGCTGTCCTAAAATCCTGTAACAGATGTTTTGTGTCTTCCCAGGCACTGGTGCCTGTAACTGTAAATGATTCAAAGCTTGCTAAAACTTTCTATAAACTACTTTTACAAGATATTATAAATGTTTGTGTATTTCTAAAAGAAATTGTTTTACAGTGTACTTTAAAATTCTCAATACTAGCAACTAATGCATGTACTAAAGGGTGTTTGTAAATGACTAACAATGTACCGAAACTTTCTATAAACTAGTTTTAAATGATAATATAAAAAATTGTGTGTTTCTAAAAATGTTAGCTTACCATATATTTGAAACCGTTCAATCCCAGACACTGATGCTTGTAAATAGTATTTATTCATGATTCAAAGATTGCTGAAACTTTCTATAATCTAGTTCGAATCGATAATATTAATTTTCGTGTATTTCGTGTATTTTTAACAGTAATTGTCTTACAATGTACTTTAAACTATTTAATACAAGACACTGATACCAGGAAATGATGTTTGTTAAAAATTTAACGAGATTTTCTATAAACTAGTTTTAAAATATACTATAATAACTCGTATACATCTAAAAAAATTACATTGAAATATATTTTAAACTGTTGAACCCCAGGCAATGATTCGTGAAAATAATGTTTATAAATGAATTAAACTTGCTTAAATTTTCTCTAAACTAGTTTTAATAGATGATATAAAAATTCGTATATTTTTTTAATGAATTATCTTACAGTGTAATTTAAACTGTTCCTTCCCAGATACTTATTCGGATGATTTTAAATGAAATATGTAACTGATTAAAATCTTATTGAAATTTTCCATAAACAATATTCATCGTTAATATAAATAAAAAAAATACGAATATCTTAAATGGATTAGTATGTATCGCACTTTAAACTGTTCAAAATATTTACAACTACATGAAATTCAACTTATTTAAATCCTAAAAATAAATCACAAATACTCAATCTGCTTCTTGATACTTTATCAGTAAACAGTTTCATAAAAAAATTATTTTAAAAGAAACATTTCTCGCATCAATTAATCTTGCAATAATAGCGAAAGTGTTCCACCAGCATTTGCCTGTAATTTCACCACCTTTAATTTCACCAGAAGTTCAGCTGATAAAATGAAGTATCTTTGATATCATTTAACTTGCAGTCCTTCCACCATATTCAAACTAAACAGCTTCACTAAACATTTATTTTTAATTGAATCATCTTTGACGGTAATTGAATGTTGAATTTAGGGGAAAGTGGTGTGAAACCGCATATCATATCATTAGTTGTCTTTTGAAGCCAGAATTTTCAACGGAATTTAATGTAACTTTGCGTACATGGTCTCCACTTATTCTTGTACAATAATATTATTTTAAATATATGACCAGTTCATTACATTTTTACTAATGTGTGACTACTTATGAAAAGTCAAATCATCAAGTTTTATTTCACCGGTGGGGTTAAAACCGCATAGATATGTTAATCTAACAGAAAAAAAAGTATAGGCCTTTTTTAAAAAAAGAAACGAAATATTTTATTTTCAAATAAAACTAAGGAACTAAAATAACAAGATTTCACCGTTATGTCTAATTATTTACTATTCAATGGATAATTATCGTCATTTGATAAAAGGATAATTATCTTCATTACGATTTGAAAAAAAAAAAGAAACAAAGAGAAATCAAGTTCACCTCCTCGACAGCTTTAAATAATTCAAAACCACTCTAGTCCATATAGTTTTGACTGCCTTTTCTTCAAACAATATAAATAGTTCCAATACCTTTAAATATGTTTATATTTAAGAATTTTGTAAACTGGCAAACTGGCAAACATTAAAACAAAAAAGTTCAAATAACTTTCCAATACAGAAAATGCCAGTATGCAGATACTATAATGTTTGCTTCTTCGTTTTGCCAAGAGCTAAGAATTTCAATTATTACATGCTACAGGGCTTCTCAAATTCAGTCAAATTGACGTATCCCATTTTCATCCGACTACACGACTTTATCCTATTTACGTCTACTTTAACAATTCTATTCATATTTCCTTTATTGTTAATTCCTCCGGATTCCTTTAATTTATTAACTGATTTCTTTATATTTTAAAAAAATGCAACAATAAACTAGAAAAATATCACTCTAATGGTATTCAATCAACAAGAGCTCCTGTTTCACACATACATTAATTAGTACTTATGATGAAGATTATGTGTTGTGTTTGGACCAGTGTGTTACATTTGTCGCAAAAAATCATCCACAATACGTAGTTTTTATCTGAGAAGTCCAATTATTAAAGAGATTGGCAAGCCTCAACTCTTTTGTTTCGAGCATCATGTATACATGGGTGCTCATAACATGGGTAATACATGGGTACACATAAGGTGCTCAAAATCCTTGACTATTTTTACCACTAATTTCTTATTCCAAATTTTGACTTATTCAATCAGAGCATTTCTTCGATTAAACTAGCAAAATGTTTTCTATTTTTAAAAACCGGTGGCAGAATACTAAAAATCGTGTAAAGACGCTCGCCACGAAGGAGTTACAATTGAAGCAAACATTTTCAAATAAATAAAGCAACAATAATACGTTTTCGGTGTATTTTATTTTATTTTACTTACATCAAAAATAATATTCATTCTAAACCTAACGCATTGCCATTATTTTGAATTTTGAATTACTTTTAAATAAATGCATTTAAATTTAGTACAATTAAAATATTATTTTATGTTTCACTCCTGAGGCGTAGAGTTGGTATCATAATATGTATAATCTTCCTGAAGTTAAATAACAATTATCGCAAATTACTCGCAGAAATTGAGAACATAATTAAAATATTTAGTAACAACAATTTAGTAAATAGATAATTACTTAGAAAAGTCTGAATATAACGCAGTTCAATTTGTAGGATTTAATTTCGGTCGGTGTTCCTAAAAATGTAATTTTAAAGAAACTCCCATTTAAACAATTCTCTTGACTTAATTAATTTTTTTTGTCCTATGTTGTTCGCTAAAACATAATTACAACCACCCCTGAACCCACAAACACGGGTTTCTGTAATTTCTCATTTACGTTGTAATATTAGAAAAAGTAAGCTAGAAAAACATTTTTTTTTCTTTAAACAACTTAATTTGTTTAAGATGATTTTGTTTTCTAATCTCATGGAAATTCATGCAATATAAAGTAATTACAGTATAGTTATAATTTATTTTAATCTGTCTTAATATGATTAGTGTCTTGTATGTATTATTTTTCATAATAGGATTATGTAAAAATAAAAAATTGGTCAACACAATAATTTTTAAGAAGTTAAATTTTATAAAATTTAAAAGACTTCGCTAGACAAAATTAGTCAATTAGAAAAAAAAAAAACCTTTCCTTTAACAAAAATATTACAATAAACGAAGTTACTTTTCATTTTTCATCATAAACAGAATACTGTTAATAATACTAAGTTACCATATTTAATAACATTTGTGGGATTTATTTCTGTTATTAAATTAAAATATCTGCTAAAATGCGTTAAAATGATCTTCTAAATATTATGTTAAAAAATCTTTTTCCCGAATAACACTGGTGAAACATAAATATCTAAAGAACCGAATTTCTTAAAATATAATTTATAAGTAAAATATAATTTAGAAGTATTTTATAAGTAAATTGCACATTTTTCGTATATATTTTTTTCTGCTATGATTACGTATTTTAATAACATACGAACAGAAGTGTAAATATATATGATAAATATATGAGAAACATATACTTAGTACTACTTAAAAGAAAAAAAATCATATTATTATATGCAAAATATTTACGTATTCTTTCAGTACAAAAAAGTTTATTATTCTGACGATATCTTATATTTTGCAAAGGTTGACGGCAAACAACTGTGTAATCTTTTCCGCAAATATGAGTGCTGATATTTGTGTTAAAATAATTGTGAATTATTATCAAATCTTTTATGATTTGTGTTACGTTGAATATTAACGTTTTACAATGTATAAAATACTCATCATTCTCCATAGTAATTCAAAGTTAAAATACTCCGTAAAAGAAACTATGGTATGGAGAAATTATCGCCTTCACAAACGGATATTTTCACACACTTCTTATATTTTTATGCTTCAAAAATAAAACATATTTTTCTAATATTGCATGGGAATGAAACTTTAAATATTAAAAGTCGCTGAAATGTAAAATATTAATAGAATTTAAAGAGATCATCTCACCTTATTTAAATAAGTATTTTACTTTAATAAAAGAAATAAATGTGTTATTGATATCAAAAAGGTCAGTAAAAGGGTTATTAATACCAAAAGTGATAATAAAAATCTTATTAATATCAAAAATTAGTTTTATCACAAGCATTCCATTTATTATTAAAAATATAAAGCAAATGGCGAAACATTATTAAATAAATAATAGCAGAAAAACATCCCTGAAATAGTAGGAGAGTGCTGGTTTTGCATCCTTACAGTTTATACTCAAATCGAACACTATGACAACTTGGCCACCATTTTCGTCCGGAAGGTGTGACAAAAATTTTAAGTATAAGATTTTTAAATTAATTTTAATTTTTTATTTTTGAGAATTATCAGCTAATTACTTTAAGTTAATTTCTACCTATGCTATTCTACGAAACTACATTGTGTTAAGCAAACTGGCGACCCTAACATCTGGAGGCCTCTTTGTAAGAAAATTAATGTATTGACGTCTAATTTCCATGTTTTGCAGTTAGTTATAAAAAAAAATATTTTTTTTTTATAGAAACATGCGTTTTGTATTTTTTTTTTTTATGAACTCAGAAGAAATTTTATTTCATTTTATCCAGTCTTGATGGCACACCCTGTCTTTTATAAATCAGGTTTTTTTTTCATAGTTTTTTGTTTGTTTAAGTTTATGTCAATTACAAATGTACTACTGAATAAGAAAAAGAAAACAATCTGTAAAAAACACTCTTACGTAATGTTAATATCTGTCTCTTCTGTTTTGTTTCCAACGTCAAAGGAGCACTGTACTCCGATCGCTTTGTCCATTGCAGTAACAACGTGATCGTTACTTTGGATGACTAAAATGTTTGAAAATTTTCCTTCTTCCTAAAAAAAAATTAATTAAAACTAGTCATAAATACTGTCTTCAACTTTCGAAACACAATTAAGAAAATTGTAGGAAAAGTTGGATTAGGTGACGCACAAAGTAAAATATAAAACATTATTTCGATTAGCAAGTGAAAATACCAATTATTTTTTCTCTTCTATTGTTCGCATATAAAATGGGAAAAATAATTTTAAAAATATTACACACAGTAATAACTTTTAATAGAGCAGAGTATTTTTTACTTTTTTTATCACATAGCATATTTTTATATATTTCTATGCTTTTGTTGCACACTTACGTGCAAACTTATACTTCCGCAACACACTTAGTTAATGATATATATATATACGTATTTTAATTTATTTTTAAATACAAACAAAATGCACCATCATAGTCAATAAAAAATATTTTATTATATCATTTTTGTCTCTTTATTATATATTGTATGTAATAAGATATCTGGGCTTCCCATTTTTAAAATATCTGCTTTGCAAGATCAGATTGATATCTATCATTATATAAAATGCAAATAAGGATTTTTAAAAGCAATATACAGAGTATTCATTTTAATAGAGTGGAGTTTTTGTACATTTCCTTAACCCAAGGAAAATTCAAATGGCTAGCTATATTTTCTCTACAGACGTAAGTGCTTAGTTATATATCCGCGGCATACTTAGTTTATGTTTAAAAAAAACATATACGTACCATTTCTTAAAATATTTTACTGAAGGTGTTTGACTTCATATTATACAAAACTGTATTTTACATAGACAGCCGAGCGCTTTCAAACAAACTTTTGCGCAACTTCAGGGTTACAAAACAAAACGCAAGTACACAAATTACAAATGGCGAAAAAACCAGTAAGAACATCGTTCACTGCAGGAGAATGGAAGGAATCATTAAAACAAGCCAACAGGGATGGGATGCACTGGGAGGGGTGTGATAATCATATTTCGTCTTGAAGAATTCCTAAGAGTTCATACCATAATTTGGGAATATTGTAGGATAATGAATCATTGCATGTTTTATCTTTTTTAGTTAAAATTTCTATGGATTCATTGATTATTGCTTCATAAAAGGTTGATGTTTTCTTATTATTTTGGCTTGATCAAAATGTATTTTGATTGTTTCTTCTTGTTTTAATTTTGAAAGTGCTGTTTTAGTTATATTGAATTTTATATCTATATTTACTGTTGGTTTGTTTTAATGGTTTCTTCCATTCTTCTGCAGTAAACGATGTTCTTACTATTATTTTCACCATTTGTAATTTGTGTACTTGCGTTTTGTTTTGTTTTGTAACCCTGAAGATGAGAAAAAGTTTGCTTGAAAGCGCTCGGTTGTCTATGTAAAATACAGTTTTGTATATGAAGTCAAACACCTTCAGTAAAATATTTTAAGAAATGGTACGTATATGTTTTTCTGGACATTTATGTTGTTTTTAATTTAGTTATAGTACAAGGTGAATATAGATTCAAAGAGTATGTTTTATCATAACTCAAGTTTTTAATTACTGGAAATTACAATAAGACCAATAGAAATAACAGGCATAAAAATATTTACTAATAAGCTATTGCATTCAATATATATGTCGTAGGCTAAGTGCGAAATCAGGCTGTTTGCAAAGAGCTGGGATAATTAGAGAATCATCTCCTTTTCTCCAATCAGCCAGATGTGTTTCAGGCTTATTGCAAAGAACCTAGAGAGCGTTAGGCTAATTGAAAAAAAATTACCACTTGTTTCAAAGTCAACCTGATTTTGGCCTGCTATTTGTTCAAATATCGTATTGTACCCAACCTGATCCGGTAAATTACTTTTAAAATTAACCCTCAACCCGACCCAAACCTCACAAAAATAATACATCGAACCGTAACCCGATCCGAACCAGACAAAATAATTTCCGTCGATATGCAGTCCGATCCGAACCTGAAAATTCCTGTTTAAAGTCAACCCGAACCCGACAAAAAACATTTTATCGAACCGCAAACTGATCCTAAAATGACAAAATAATTTCCGTCGACACACAACACGATTTTGACCAGGTGTTTGTTCAAATATCGTGTTGTACTCGAACCAAACCTGAAAATAATTTTAACCTAATTTTGAAATCAACCCGCGCAATCCCACCCGAACCTTACAAATATAATACATCGAACCGAAACGCGACAAAATCATTTCTGTCGACACGCAACCCGACCCAAACTTGAAAATTCCGTTTAAAGTCAACCCGAACCACGACACTAACCCGACAAAAGTTTTTATAGAACCGCAAACCAATCCGAACAGGACAAAATAATCTTCTTCGACAACTAACCCGATCCGAACATGAAAATTCCAGTTGAAGCCAACCCGCAACGCAACTCGAATCTGACAAAAAAAAATAAAATATCGAACCGTAATCCTATCCGAACCCGATAAAATAATTTCTGTGGACACGAAACCCAACCAGAACCTGAAAACTCCATTTGAAGTCAATCCGAACCCAAAAATAGTTCCATCGAACCGAAAACCGATTCGAACAGGGTAAACTATTTTCTGCCGACACCCAGTGGAACCCGAACCTGGAAATTCCATGTGAAGTCAACCTGAACCCCAAAAAAGTTCCATCGAACAGCTAACCGATCCGAACACAAAAAAATAATTTCCGTCAACTCACAACCCGAATAGAACCAGAAAAAATAATTCTGTCGAACCACAACCATATCCGAACCCGACAAAATAATTTCCGTCCACATGCAACCCGACCCGAACCCGATATGTTTCCACCAAAACCAAAAATGCTTCAACCCGAACACTAAATGAAAGGAAATTTATTTATCTTTTAATGCCATTATGAAAAGTAGTCTACACTTATATCACCAATACCAATTTTATACGTTTTATTGAAAAATGGACATAGGTATATTCTTTAATATTAAAAAAAATTGAATAGCGGACACTTTTGCATTGGTTCAGGTTATCCCTAATTTTATTTTTTCTGGTCGGACTGACTGTAATTTTTTTTCAGTGAGTCGGGTTCATTCTGTATTTTTCTTGGGGGTCAGATTTATGTTTTTGCAAGTCGGGACGTTGGGATTTTTACATATAAACTAATGAAATTAAGCAGAACTATGTTTGAGATTAATGAAGTATTAAGTTTTTAAAACGTTTGCTGTAATTAACATTTTAAAATTATTCTTATATATTAGTAGATACTTTTTAATTATTAAAAAATATATTTTCCAATTTTAAGCGAATGATTAAGTTACCTCCTGAAACATTAATCTAATGCTACGAATTTTGTATTTTTTTTAAAAGGTTTACTTCAATAATATATAAAAAATACATTAGTTTAATTTTACTTCGGTTTGGGATGTAAGTGTATTGTATTCGGGTCGGGTTGCAATTTCGTAGAATGTTTTTGTTGAGTTCTGGCTGGGTTGCGTGTCGACGGAAATTAATTTATCGTATTTGGATCTTTTTTCGGTTCGATGGAATTTTTTTGGGTTCGGGTTGATTTCAAATGGACTTTTCAGTTCGGGTCGGATTGCGTGTCGACGGAAATTATTTTGTCCTTTTCCGATGGGTTTTAGGTTCGATGTTTCTTTTTGGGGGGATTCGTGTTGATTTCAAATGGAATTTTCCTGTTCCGGTCAGGTTGCAGGTCGATGGAGATTATTTTGTTGTGTTTGGGTCTTTTTTGGGTTTGATGGTATTTTTTTTTTTTTTTTTTTTTTTGGGGGGGGGGGGGGTTCGGGTTGACTTCAAATAGAATCTTCAGGTCCGGGTCGGGTTGCGTGTCGACAGAAATTATTTTGTCGGGCTTGGATCGATTTTCGGTTCCATGGAATTTCTTTTGATTCGGGGGGATTACAAATGGAATTTTCAAGTTCTGGTCAGGTTGCGTGTCGACGGAAAATATTTTGTCCTGTTCGAATGGGTTTTCGGTTCGATGTTTCTTTTTGGGGGGATTCGTGTTAATTTCAAATGGAATTTTTACGTTCGGGTCGGGTTGCATGTCGATGGAAATTATTTTGTTGTGTTTGGATCTTTTTTCGGTTTGATGGTTTTTTTTTTTTTTTTTTTTTTGGGGGGGGGGGGGGGGTTCGGGTTGACTTCAAATAGAATTTTCAGGTCCGGGTCGGGTTGCGTGTCGACAGAAATTATTTTGTCGGGCTTGGATCGATTTTCGGTTCCATGGAATTTCTTTTGATTCGGGGTGACTACAAATGGAATTTTTAAGTTCTGGTCAAGTTGCGTGTCGTCGGAAAATATTTTGTCCTGTTCGAATGTGTTTTCGGTTCGATGTTTCTTTTTGGGGGGGATTCGTGTTAATTTCAAATGGAATTTTCACGTTCGGGTCGGGTTGCATGTCGATGGAAATTATTTTGTTGTGTTTGGATCTTTTTTCGGTTTGATGGTTTGTTTTTTTTTGTGGGGGGGGGGGGGTTCGGGTTGACTTCAAATAGAATTTTCAGGTCCGGGTCGGGTTGCGTGTCGACAGAAATTATTTTGTCGGGCTTGGATCGATTTTCGGTTCCATGGAACTTTTTGGTTGTTCGGGTTCATTTCAAATGGAATTTTCAGCTTCGGGACGGTTGCATGTCATAGGAAATTATGTTGTCTTTTTCGGGACGGGTTGCGATTCGATGGAATTTTTTTGTCGGTTTCGGGTTGACTTCAAACGGAATTTTCAGGTTCGGGTCCGGTTGCGCTTCAACGGAAATTATTTTGTCGGGTTCGAATTGGGTTACGTTTCGGTGTATTTTTTATAAGTTTCGGGTTTGGTTGTGGGTTGATTTTAAAAGGAATTTTAAGGGTCGGTCGGATACAGCACGACATTTCGACATTTGGACAAACAGCTGGTCAAAATCAGTTTGACTGTGAAACAAGTGGTCATTTTTCAATTAGCCTAACGCTCTCCAGGCTCTTTGCAATAAGCCTGAGAATCATCAGGCTGAATGGTGTAAAGAAAAAAATTATCCTATTAGCCCGACACTTTGTAAACAGCCTAGGCTCTTTGCAAAGAGCCGGATTTCGCAATTAGTCTACGACATATATATTGCTACATTCAAAATAAAAATGACATATAGTGTTTTCATCTCATACCTTTCCAGGGCCATACACTTCTACCCCAATTTTCGAGCATAATTTTTTGAGTTATTTAATCATAGAAAATGTTGAACATTTTCTTACAGATTTCAGAAAGATTTGTAATTGGAAGATACAATATAAATAAAAATCTCTAATCTAAAATAGTGGTGACATACTCCTTGGAAATTCTAGAAGAGTACATACATCCTGCATTTCTCTTTAAAAATATCAATTCTCTTTTAAACAAAATTGTAAAAAATATTTTATCATGTTTAATTTAAAAAAGCATTTTAAAAAGTAAATTAGGAATTTTGTGAAATAACATTGATAAATATTTTTTTGTCATTTTATTTTCTCCTAAAATTTTTAATGTTTTTTTTTTCATTATCATTATTTAAAATTTTCGTCTTTTGATCATACATTCTTTATAGTATAGTTCTTATTACTAAATTATACCTTTATATGTGAAGCTAAAAGTTCGAATATTCAGCAAAAAAACTCATTTAATACTTCTTGCTTCGGTCAGGAAAAAGTATTCTTTTGACATCCATGACTCGCCTATGGGTGTTGCTGATACAATAGCTAATGTTAAATTATTGTTAAAAAATAATTTAGATGCATACAATAAGTATACTATGCACATAAATATATCTATAAACATTAACGGAAATCATTTTTAATGTACACATAAATAAATAAAATTACCTACTTAATAAGGCATATAATGCAAGACTATCACCCATGTGCAGGCTTATTGCTTAATAGTCGAGAACAAGAGGCGTAGAATGTGTTAATAAAATATAAACTTGTTTAAAAATGTGTATAAAATTCGTATAAAAATGTTTTTACTCAAAATTATTTCTATGTTTTCGTACTGAAAAGTATCCATATCAATTCTACCTTTGATATTGTTCCACATTCCGGCCCGCTGAGAGAAATTGGAAGAGTAAATTCCATGGAATTTGTGAAATCAGCATAACATGTCAGAGGGCGATCTTTAGCGTATACTTTTCCCTTGAACAAGGCATTGGTTTTTATTTTAGCCATCATTACATCTTGGTGGCAGTCGACGGAAACTGTAAATTAATAATGAAATATATTAAATAAATATACTTAAATAAAAATTAAAGAAATTGACACACTAACATACCAGAATAAATCATTTTCACCTTGATAACAAAACCAATTTTGGAGAAAAGATTAAAAGAAAATGACAGAATTTTAAATTTTCATTGTTTGTTTATGTAGTTACTTAGATGTCGGCTGATAAACGCTTTTTTATTCTTATTTTTAACACTTTCCAACATAGTTGAAAAATGTTTATGAATTTGGTTTGTTTGTCTGTCTGTCTGTCTTTCCGTACTCTATATCACGTAAATATATTTGTACTGTGATGCAATATGATATATGTTATTGAAGTTTACAATGGCATGTTCGGTATTGCAAATGAAGTGTGTAGCACTCATACTTTTTTTACAGGGACACTCAAAATAATTCCGTTACCTTACGGTCTATATCTCTAAACAATAGTGGTTTATTTTAGTAATGTTACACAATTTAAAACAGTCTTAAATTGATATATAGCAGTAAAATGCATTGCATAATTAATTATTACATTACATAAGGTGCATTATATAAGGTGCATAACATATAAGGTGGCTTACTATACTGAGTGTATAGCATTTATTGTTCATCGGCAGGGACATTCAAAAGAATTCGGTACAGTCTGTTAACTATAATTCCTGGAAGTGTGGTTTTAGTTGCAGAACGCGTTTTTAAATTTAACTAATTTAACTAATTTAACTAATATTATAGATCATACACAGGGCAGCACAAAAGTTCTCGAGTACATTTCCGTTTATTGGCGGAAATTCCAGAAGGAGAATTTTAAACTGTGCTACGTGTTTCCTAACTGAACTGAAATTTAGCTTTCTATGTCTTATATACACAAATATATACATCATATACAGGGCTGCACAAAATAATTCGGTTTTTTTTCTGAATATTGATGGTAATTCCTGAAATTGGGCTCCTTAATTATTTTATGCGTTTTCCATTGTTAAATTCATTCCGACGGAAATAATACCACACAGTACATATTTTAATTGGGCGGAAGATGTGGAAGATCAACCAAGAATACAGGTATACACGGACGGTTCAAAGACAGAAGAAGAAGTAGGATATGCCTTCTGCATATACGAAAATCAAAACCTAATAAAGGAACATCAAATACACTTAGGAACGTAAAACTCGATATATCAAGCAGAGCTGTTGACAATACTGGACGCAGTCTCCTGGCTGCAAACATCTGCATATCGTCAAGCAACAATAAACTCAGATAGCCGCTCTAGCTTAGTGGCGTTAACGGATATAAATACAGACAACTACTTAATAGGTCAAATAATAAAGAACTTGCAGCAAACGACAACAAAGATTTTCTTCAAATGGGTGAAAGGATTTCGGAAATTTATTGAGATAAATACAGGTAGATCACAAACTAAACTTTTTAAAAGTGATTTGGAAATAAGCGTTTATTAACTATCTTAGCGTACGTTCAATCACAATCCTCTGAATAATAGGCATATGCACTGACCACAAAAATGGCGAACATAATAAGCGGATTTTTTTTTCAGTGTTTGTACAGACCCTTCAATTTGAATACCACTATTTTAGAAAAAAAATTTCTTTGTCTTATTTAATCACAGAAAAAAAATCCTATTTTGAAATTACTGGTAATCAAACTCAAGGCATCATAGAAATAAAACATTGACCTACGTCTGCCAATATGTTTGAGTCAGCGCGTAGGCCTCGTATTCAGGGAGCTGTGCCGAAAAATGCAAAAGCCAACCAATAAAAAAAAATAATAATAAATAAAAATAAAAAAACAAAAGAGAACTTTCAAAATCATTTTATTTACGATTTGAGAATTATTAAAAAATTACTATCGGATTGGAAATAAGGTGTTTCTTTTTATAGCACATAAGTTCTGATTAGGAATTACTATTATTATTTTTCTGTTTGAAAAAAATAGAGAATGTCTAATTCAAGAATGTCTTAAAAATAAAATAAAATAAAGCCTTAATACTTCTTTGGTTTCTTTTATTCTGATCATCAAGTGAATAACTGAAAAGTCAAATAACAAACTAAACGCAGAAATTACTTTGAATGAAGATATTTTTGCGATATAAAATAATACATAAAACACATAAAAAATCTATTTTTTTCTTATTTTATTTTGGCAACAGAAGCACATTCTTTTTCCATTCTATATCTTTCCCTTTTATTATTTGTGGATATAAAAAATATCCGGTTCAGAAAAACTGCTAGAGGCTAAAATCTTTTCTTTCCAGTTTTGACAGATTTCTTCATGCCTAAATTCTTTCTTTTTTTCTTACTTTTCCTCTTTTTTTGCGCGCCTTTGGACAGTTGTTTTGTGGGTCATTTAAGCTTCCGCTGAATTTTGCTGTGTTGCAAATATTTGGAGCAGCCCGGGAAGATAAAATATGCCATAGGATTAGATTTACACTATACTTTTTCTTCTGGAATTCAAAAGTTTCATGTTTCTTTTATGTATTTTGATGATTTTTTGTAATATTTGAACGATGTCATGTATTGCGTGAAAAGAAAAGTACACATAAAGTATTTAATGCATTTTTGTAAAAGTGTATAAAATAAAATATTGAACTGCCAGCGAGAAAATATAGCTGGATATCCATTTCTCAACTACATTTACGTGCAGAAAAAAAATGTTGTCAGGGTTCAACCACTAATTGCGTAACGTAAATTTCATGATTTTATTAAATTTCTTTTCTTGATTAATACAGGATTTCACACTCCAGTTATCATCTCCCTTCCCCCCCCCCCCCAACATACACGCACTCTCTTTTGTTGTGACGTTACAGTTTTTAAAACTGTTACTGAAATAGGGGAAAATTTGTTTAAATCAAAACAAATATATCATAAGTTAACATTTTATACTTGTAAATACGACAACATTTTTATTATATTATTTGTATTATAAAACAAAAACAAGTCCCTCAGTACCGCTGTTTAAAATAATTTTAGCATTATTTTTTTTTAAATTCTATCTTTATCGCGTGCAGTCCGATTACGAAATATTAACCTGATTCGATAAATTGTACATTTTTATGCAAAGTAACGATCTTTGTTTTGGCAATTATCTATGTTCGGCCGGCATTGAGTATAGCCAAAGCATCACAAAATCTGCCAATTCGCACGTTCTTTTATTTACTTGTTTCCTTTGATATTTTGAAAGAATGTAGACATTGTTATAAAAGTCTGGGAGGCAGAAACATTTTTTACTTAACCCTTTTGTACAAGTTGATTTTAAAATATGTGATACATAATCAATCACCAAAACAAACATCAGCTGTCTTGACAGCGGTGGATGCGGACTTGGTAA
Organism: Maratus michaelseni; assembly: GCA_963931845.1. Taxonomy (NCBI): domain Eukaryota; kingdom Metazoa; phylum Arthropoda; class Arachnida; order Araneae; family Salticidae; genus Maratus; species Maratus michaelseni. Next base: position 225,248,677 of record OZ007589.1, on the reverse strand, counting down.
AGAAAAATCCCGCAGACAAAGGAAAATTAACGGCAACCTGATTACATAAAGTCGCCACTAGTCGTATGAATATCATCCAATCTTACGTAATCAGGTAATATTTTTAAAATACAGCAAATTATCGTGTTTTTAGAGCCTGTGTTGTTTGGCACCGGTGGTGTTTTTAGAGCCTGTGGTGCCTGTGGCGCCTGTTGGAGAGCGTAGCTAATTGGAAACACAGTCCCATGGTGAATTAAAAAAATATTTTCATCTACAGTCCGTAACCCGGGAAACATGGATAGTATATATGAAAGGCAAATTCGTCTTTCATTCTGGCCGTTTATAAATTGAGCATACGGCTGAATGATTTTGACAGGCCTTGAACTATTAGTTAGATAATTTTGACTGTCTTCTATCTATAATAGAAGAAAGTATTGTAATCGAAATTTTTTCGACGTCCGGTTTTCGACGGATTTACACGTTTTAGGGGTCAGAGACTCACAAAAACATGTTTTTAAAAAATGTCTGTTGGTGCGTGCGTCCGTGTGTGTATCCTCGAAAAGTGTATGAAGTTATGCAGGCATCAGAGATTCCTAAAAAACATATTTTTACAAAAAGTCTGCCTCTCAATGTGCTCGTATGTACAAATACTTTTTGTATCATCGAAATGCGTCTGTCAACCAAATTTCCGTTTTGGGTTTTTGGCTATGGTCGGCAGGTCCCACTTAAATTTGAGGATATTCAGACACTGTGATAACAATTTTTGTTCCATTTTCATTGTTGTATCATCGAAAAGTGTATGAAGTTATCCAGAGAATTGAACCAATTTTTAGTTCTATAGTTGGCTAATTTGGCGAAATTCTGAATCAAATTCAATATTGTGCGAGAACTAGAAATTGATTTTCTGTGATCGCCTTTTAGCTTCGTGTTTTCCAATAAAATTAGAAATAAAACCAAAGAGTAAGGAGGCTATCTTTTCCTGCCAGTACAGGCCAAAAGGACTTTTCTTGGTTTTGTTGTACATCGGCTGCTCGTGCAACGAAAGGTACTTCGCATCCAGGTAACCCGACTATTCGCAAACAGCTGACGTGCAACACAATGACGAAAAATATTGATTTTATAGGCTATGTAATAAAGAATTTTGAAAGATTAACATTTATGAGATAGAAGAAAATTTTGAGATTGGCACATCCGACTATTTCAGGGATTGTTTTAGTTTATAACACATTATTCTGCGTCGCTAAGTTATAGAGCAATGGTGGAAAGTTCTATAATTATGTGTATCCGATTATGACATATGTAACAAAATAGGATCTCGCTGACACAATTATTAGACAAAAATATGATGTATTTTCTCCTTATCATTTAAATAGTGTGACGGAACCGAATCAATTACAAGTATGTAGATAAAGCTAACACATTAATTATTATGCTACTGAATTATACTAAGCATCAGATTTGCTGAAGGCTTGCATTAGTTTTTTCAACCAAATATTTCTCATTTTTATTTTAATCTGAAGCTTTAGATGGGTAAATATTGCATTCCAAGATATAACATTGTCATCTTAATTACATTTTTCTTTGAAGATTCCATATTTTGTTTAATATCGTGTCTCACTCTTTTTTTTTCTTATACAGACATAATTTTTATTAAAACTACATAAAACGTGAAAATATCTTTCCTTTCAAAAATATACTGTAGCTCATACATTAGACAAAAGATCAAGAAAAGTTTTCCTCGTCATCTCTTAAGTGAGATAACACGTTACACAGGTACCGAAATAATTACAAGTGTATCGAACCGTGTAATGGATCAAGCTAACCGTTTAATTATTATTCTACTGAAACCTTCTAAATATCAGTTTTGACAGAAACTTGATTTTCGTCTTTTAATCAAGCACTTCCAAGAAGTTCATTATCTCCAGCTTTTATTCTTTGTTATATAAATGAAGATTTCACCTCTGATCTCTTGTTACTAAGAAATTACTACATAAGCTTTAATAGAATAATCGTTGTTGCTTCTTAAGTAATGTTATTAATATCTTTACTGCAGAATTAAAATTATGAAAGTGATTAATTGAGTTAAAATTTGATTCTGCTTTCTTTTCTTTTGAGCTAAATGTGCAATTAAAGACCTCGCATCTAGTTTTAACTATACAACATCTTTTCAGTAACTTTAAATTCAAAATATATAAATTACGGAATTAAATGTGTCTTTGTTGACATAGCTGTTTGCTTTTGTGAAAATAAGAGAAATCTGACTGGTGTCAATATTAAGCAAATTCTTCCTAAAGTCTCAGATGATTATTTAAGATACAAAATGAATTTCATTTATTATGATGTTTTGTAATTTGCGTATCATTAATTGTTTATTTGATTTCTAAAACGTATTTCAGTTTTAAAATTTCTGTTACTTTTTAAAACGAAAATTCATTGAGACGGTAATTTCCATATAAATTTCTAATATTTAACTTGATTCAGTATTTGAAAGCGACGTGTTCAAGTGTTTTCTAACCAAAAACATAGGAGTTTAAACAATTTTTTTGCATACACATATAATGTATGTCAACACATAACATTTCAATAGAGGTTAAGATTTTGATAATTCATTTTATTTTATTTTATCTATACAAGAAAAAAGTATTGGATTTCTGAAAATTTTAGACTTCCGGTTTTCGACGGATTTATACGTTTTAGAAGGTTCTGAACACGATTTGACGGTTTTAAGTAAATCTCTGTCCGTGAGTCTGTGTTTTTGCTTCTCTGTATGTAACTTAATTTTTGTGAGCGCTTTAACTCCTGGACTATTGCGTAAAATAGGATGAAATTTCATCCGAATTTCTGTCCTGATGTGAACTGGTGCTGATTCGTTTTAGGCTAAAATTCCCCGACAGGGGGTGCCACAAATCCGGGATTTGTTCGATTTATGCAATGATTATATATCCAGTTTATGTGCGCACAGATAAACGAACTTTCATTTTTACCATTCTGGATATCGGAATACATTGCCATTCAATTTTGGTTACAGATATCTAAGAGGGGTTGCTGAAAATTGGTGTGATTTATAGCTATAGAAGAAAGTTTTGTGATGGCCAATACTTACTAGTTTGCGGATGTTGAGAAAAAAATGTTGGTTTTGCTCGTTTCTTCGTATAAAGTTCAGTAAAATCCAAAAATGGTATATTTATCTGCTTATCTGTTTTCTTGTCTTTTAAACTTTCTATGCTCTAACTGATGTAAAAAATTGAACAATCATTGGAAAATTTAAATAATTTCTAAACGGTATTTATGCTAGTTTAAGTTTTATAAATGGTCGTCGTAGCTTTGTAATATTTTTACAGGGACACATGAAAAAATTTATATATGATCGTTTATTTCGTGTCAAATATAAGTTGTGTTAGAAGCAATGGCGTTTAAAATATAATTTTGGATAATAATAAATGATAAAAAAAGGTCTATATTGTGTGAAACCTTTTTCACTAAAACATGACAGCTGACATGAAATAAATAAATTAAAAACTCAGTACCCGTTGGTAAGGTAATGGATAATAGCATGATTTTCAATAATTGAAGTTCTGAGTTAAAGTATTAAGTTAAAATGAAGTCAAAAATAGAAAATATTTTGTAAGAAATTGATCTTTTATCTATAGAAAAATATCACAGAAACCTCCTCTCCTGAAATAAATTTAATGAACTTTCAAGTTCACTTTCTTGATGTGACTCAAGAGAAAATCACAGAATTTACAAAACAGTTCCCTTATCATATCAATTTAAATGTAGACCCTTTTTTAAATCATAAGAATGATTTATAAACTTGTTTAGCTTGTTCTGTAAAGTTAGCATTTGAATTTTTGCCTTTGGTTATCATCCAAAGTCATTGATCGTGAAATGGTTCTTAAAGTAAAAACAAGAAGAATTCTAATGGTTATACTGTAACTAAAACACGTTAATAGATTTGAATAGTTTTTTATTAAACTAATTTAATATAAATTAGCAATAAAAAGTGTTTTAGATGTTGAAAAGACGCTACTATTTGCATGAGCATGCTTATCTGTTAAAAAAATTCTTTTGAAATTTTTTGATTTTCGAGCTGCTTTAGTCGATTTTATTTATTTTAGTCTGTTAGCTGTTGTAGTGTTAAAAAAAAAAAAAAAAAAAAAAAAAAAAAAAAAAAAAAAAAAAAAGATATTTTCTATTGATGATTTAAATGCGAATAACAGAAAGGGAATGACACATATCTTTACAACTATGATATTTAATAAAATCGGGAATAAATAAGATAGACAAGTTAGGTTGCATTGCCACATAACAACAATATAAGTATTTTATAAGAAAAATGTCATTTTTGGAGATTTTGTTTTAAATATTGAAACAGTAGGACTCTATCCAAAAACGCTGCAACGCATCTATTTGACTACTTTCAATTCAGCTATGTTTCTTATTTTTAAATAATTGTTAAATAATTTTTAAATAATTATTTTTAAATAATTTTTAAATAATTATTTTTAAATAATTTTTAAATAATTTTAAATAATTTACTATTAATCCCGGAATACAGTAAATGACTGGTTTTAATTTATTCCAACAGGAAAACATCACACTGTGATGATCACACGCGTGATAACTGTTGATCTAACTGGAAAAGGTATAGAACCGCCATAGTGAATCCATTTGTTTAGAAATTGCCTTTTCCTTACAAATTTACAAATCCTTGTTTTCTTTAAAAAAGCATGTTTCTTACAAATAAACTGTATATGTTGCATGTACTTCTACATGCAACTTGACGTCGGTGTTATTTTCGTCGAATTTATCGAGTGTCAAAATTGTGAAGGTATATCTCATTAATTATGTATGTGATCAAATTGCACTATAAACGTAATAACAATACTGTTTACTTACCATCGAAACACGTCGAAATTTCCATAAATTCGTACCCTTCAGCTCTTGCGAGTGATTCAGGAGGTGCTGATTTGCGTGTATGATGGGAGAGTCCACATACTTTGTATCGATAGTCAAAAGTCATAGATCTGCAGATAAACTCATTCTCGTCATAGCAACTCTGGCGGCACACCTCAAGAGACTCCACAGGAAGTGTTTTCTCCGGCAATAATAGCTTCAACTTTTTTATGACTTTTGTATTACAGAAGCCTCTAGGCTCTAAAAAATAAAATAAAATATGAAAGACTGAAGAATAGTACCATTTCAGTAATATTCATTATAACTTTCATGGTAATTGTTATAATCAACATATTCTGCATAGGAAAAAATAGAAAGATTCAAAGGAAAACACTTCCAAAATGCATTTTGACTGTCTTGTAATTTTATGTAATAATCTTCATTTGCAAAAAAAGCGTTGTAAAAGCACCCATGTACTAATTATCTTTTTGTACCAATTGCAATTGTATTGTATGCAACTATTTTGTAATGTAATTCTATTGTACTTACTGAATTGTTTCTGTTGTAACAACATTCATTCCACACTTCCAAGCCTTTTCTCTCTTAAAAATGTTCGGTTTAACAATGCAGGTTGGTGATTTGTTTTCTATTCTCTGTTACATAAAATTAAACTGTGAAATAATATTCAATAATGTAAATTATATTTAGTTATTTTTTATACTTGAACCAATTTAATACTTTAAATCTTTGTATTAAAATCTGTAGCTTTTTTATTGTGTTCTCAATGGTGAAGGCGATCTGAATGGGGAGAAGATTAAAATGAGAATAACATGAATTTTTCAGGTTTCTAAATATCGGTGTACTTTTCAAAAGTTATTATAGTAATTTGTTATAATTTTGTTTTATTTTTAAATCAGGTTTTGTCATACTTTTACATTCATATTTTTTTTATTTAAAACATGTTTTACATTTTCGAGTTCGTATTATACACCGGTAAATACGGTACTAATTTCGAAATTGCGCACAGAATTTCTCTACGAATGTTTTGTCTAATGGATTGAAATTTTCAGAAATCAAAATTTTCTTTAATTACCTTAGTTTGAACTAAAATCTGCAATATAAATATATTTAAATATAAATTTTCAAAATAAATATTAACCAGCAATCCTCGTCTTTGGGTCGCAGGTAGCAATTTTTAAAAAAGTATCTATATATCGTCTTAAAGACACCGATGTTTGAAAAATATTGTACAGGAAATATCGGTCTATCGATTTTTCCGGATATATTGTCATTGTTAAATTAAATTTGACAAGCGTTAATTGCAATCATTTTAAGTTCAATTTTAATAATTATTTTTTTTTAGCTTTTAGCTTTTCAAATTTTGTTAATTTTTACTATTTTATTTGACATGAAAATTTTCTTCAGTTTAAATAATTGTTTAAAATGCCAAATTCTCTCAATTATTGCTGAGTAAAATCTAGTTGCTCCGTAATTTCAAAACAGGTATACATTATTTATAGTAGTGTGTTGTACAACTCTCATTTTTATATCATAGTTTGTAAAAAGGAAACCAATAAACTTTTGGTAAGTCATTTAATTTAATTTTTTGTTTGTAGTATCACTTGTTTGTAGTAGCATTTTTTTGAGAAAATAATTATTAGTTTATGTATGTAGTATTTGTATGCATTAATTGTATATTAATTGTATGCTTGTATTAATATATGATTGTAACTAATTGTATATATTACTTATTTTGTGTTATGCGTTAAAGGTCTCCTCTCTCCTTAAATATATTATAATGTTCCTAAGATTAAGTTTAAAAAAATGACAAATAAATTTAAATTTAAAATGAATACCATACGACATCATGTCTCTTACATTTAAAACAAATACCATATTTACACATAGAATGAGATTTTACCTTTCACACAGTTGTTTTCGAAGTAATCTACAATAAATCTGGAATTACTAAGAGTAACAGCTTTGTCCGTTGACGAGAATCTGTTGTACGGACTCAACCGGCATTCATTTAGTTGATAGTTGAATTCAGCCGAAAGGCAAGGAAATTCTCTGTGGTGTAAGCAGGCTGCTTGACATTCCTCTTTTGTGTGAGCCTCCACAACAATTTTATCATGGTCGATTCCTATCAACTCTTTATTTCGGCTTCTCTCAAAAGCCCAGTTTCTGGTGCATTTTGAACCTTTAAATTAAAACAAATAATAATTAAAACAATAGTAAAAACTATTAAACCTGTTAAATCTATTAACAAATGAAATTAACTAAGTCCAAGTTTTGAATTTCCTAAATCATGGAGATAGTACCTTTCAACACTCAACTTTAAAATTCCCCCCTCCCAAACATGCCTAGGTTATAACTCGGACTGAGTTTCTTTCTTTACGAAACGATCAATATTCATGAGATAGCTTTGAAGCCATGTTAAAATGAGAAATGCCAAAATATGGCTTTGTTCCTTTCAACAATCACAGATTCAATTACCAAATGCAAGTTAAAATATTTCAGAAAATATTGTAAATTCCCTATAAATTTATATACTAACTGTATCAAATATAGAAAAAATTCCTTCAGGGATTTTTAAGTAACTACTATCTGCAGGTTTCGCTCCAATATTATGCTTGGTGTATAGTGGTGCCCCATAAAACGAAAGGCATTGAAACATATTTATGAGAGTAAATGTAATGTAGGTATATTTTGTTTAAGTGTTCGGAATAATCGTATAGGTCGGAACAAAATTACAGTTTATATTTCATTGACCACTGTAGGTACCTTTGAATTAAATAAGCAAAACAGAGGATGAAACCTTCATTTGAAATTCGGTTCTGCCTACACAGAAATTTCTTTCTTTCTTTGAAAACGTTCAACCGCACTTGATTTAGTTATAACGTGAGTTTCTATCCGCCATTCAGTGTTATTTCAAGAGATACTTCCTGTAATTTCAAAAATTTAGATTTACGGATAAAAACTTAATTTCCCCTCTTTTATTTCTGAAACTTATAATTTTAGTAACAAAAGCTCTGTCGAAGTAGATCTATTAAACTGTTAAGAAAACAGCAAAGCTTTTTTTTCTATAAACACGCAGAACATTGTAGCAGTTAGATTTTATTAAATATCTAGTGGATGTAGATTTGTCATTTGGAACAGTGCAGACAATATTTATTTATCTTCGAAAGCAAGTACAAAGAAAAGCGAAAGTTATGAAAATAACAATGATATTTCTTTTGTTTGTTTATTTTTGTTTTTTATTACGTATAGTAAACATTTATTATTATTATATTTTTTAGTTTTAATTATAATACGTTGAATAAAATTAATTTTATCATACCGGGTTGTTTAACTTATTTCTTTGTAGAAATTTTTTTACAATTACCTTTTTTCAAAGACAACATATTAAGTGTTAGTTTTAATATTCCCATTCTTTAGTGTTTAGATAAATGGTAAAGTACAATATATATATATATATATATATATTAACATAACAATTTTCTATATATATTTAAGCATGTTTGCGCCTACAATATAAATTAATTGATAAGTTTCAACGAAATTACATGCTTATAGACTACAAATTATGTATTCTATATAATTAAGAGAAATAACAAGAACTTAATAAATTAAAATATTAGAAATACATGGAAGTTTCAATAAGCACATCATTACAGTTCATGTTTCAAACCTGACTGAGTACTTAGATAATTATGTTAAAGAATAAGAACACATTCATTAAAACTAAATTAAAACAATCCATGGTATGACTGATGGACTCAACTACACTTACGTAATATTTCTAGAGTCTATCCTACACCATAACCAGTCCTGATACCTGATTTTATTTTAAGAAAATATAGTTCCACTGTAAATGACTAGCAAAATCAATATTACAAGTTAATGTCTAAATGAGATAAATATTCAATACTCAATGTTTAAAAATACTCAACTCTGTGAACACAAAAATAACCTTATCATAGAGTTGTGAATGTAAAATTTTACCAAATGGGAAACAGCTGCACAAATCAATTAACATGTCTGAATAAAGCGACACTGCAAACACCGACTAAAAAAAAGCATCTCCTAAAATACTATTTGAACAACCACGTGCTGAATCCATATTTGCATGAAATGTGTTCTTTTTTAAAATTCCCATTTTATCAAGATCATTGTAAAATCCGGTTATTTCTGACCACTATTCAACAATAAATTAGATAATGCAAATATATGATGTTTCCCCCTTAACTCTGATTGAAACTTTTTTTCTGCTGGATGTTTTTTAAATTTCATTTTTGTAGGGAAGATGTTTTCATATTTATTTTGATTTTGACGTATTTTAGTAATTAGAAAATTAGAAGAGTATAAAATATGTAGTAATTAGCATACATTTTACATTTTCTTTTTATTTCTTAATTTTTCATAAATGAATACGCCATACCATAGAAAAAAAACATGCAATCGAAGTATGTGATTATAGGTAACAAATGATGCATACTAAATTTAGTTGAATAGTACTGCAGTTCTTAAGTTAGGGTAAAATAAGAGAAAAACTAAGAAAACGATTTAAAAAATGCAATTTTATTGGTTTAAATACCTCTGTTTATATATCAAATATTTGATAAAGCATATAGGTAATTTCATTTTTAAATGCGTGGAGTCTGCGAAGGCAGGACAGTAAAACGATGTTCTATACTAAAATATTAAGAACTGCTTAATAGAAAATGTATAATTTAATAAAATTAATTTATTGATTGATATAGAATTAATCATTGTAATTCCATGAAAATTCATATATTTATAGAATAAAATATGATATGTTTGGTATATATTTTAACAAAACATTTCGGTAAAAAGCTTTAAAGGTTCTATCTTTTACTGATTAAAATTAGTAACTTTCAAATAAATACATGAAATAAAAGGTAAAAGCTTTTAAGATTTAGCCCTGTCTTTACAGAAGCTGTTCTCTCTCTTTGCAAATATTTGATCACCGTTGATTAAGACTAACATGAGTTAAGATCTGCTTCCTTGTGTTATCTCAAGAGAAACTCTCTACTAATCCAAATATACAGAGTTTGTGTTTCAACATCATTCTTTCCCGATTTCTTTCTAAAACTGTATAAGAAACTACATAAGATATCACAACAAATACACAACAAATCTGCCTTTCTTTGAAAAATCATTAAAACATTCTACAAAAATAATTTTATTAATTTCTAGTGCGTGTGGTTGTGGCTCTTCAAGCACAGTAAAGCAAATTAGATGAAAGGGGCTAGCAAGGCTAATGAGCAGCTAAGAATAACTCTATAATCAATATACATATTATATTTCTCGTTGAAAATAAATATAAATATATTCAGGAACATTACTAAACAAGAAATATCACTTAAAATTTCAAGTAACGTACTTTTAATCCAAACTTTAATGCATTGTCATCAATAATGGATGTGTATGCAAAATTTGTACGAAATTCGATTCGTTAGGATATGTAATTTTAATTAAAAACACAACAGAGAATTTCGCTTCCTGGATGCTTCCCCTAATAATGTACGGCCCTGAAAGTACTTATATATACGTTGTTATGGACTATGAACCTCTGTGTAAAATTTTAACGAAATCGGTTCGTTGGATATTAGATTTCAACCAAAAAAGTAAAAGAACGTATTTGCTCGTGGAGCCTCCCCTTGATGAGGTACTAATCTGAAGTGACTTGTATAACGCATTGTTTGTCATATGTAAACGTATTTGCAAAACTGAAGTAAAATTGGTTCGTTAAATACGTAATATCCATCAAAAACGTTAAAAGAATTTTTAAGAAAAATCCTTGATAAACAATAGGATTAAAACTACATGAATATTACACTTGTCATTTCTGAATACTCCCCCCCCCTCTCTCCCTTGAAGTAGGGCCTTGTCAATACATGAACGTTGAATAGTCGTCGACAATGAACTTGTATACAAGTTTTGAGAAAAATAATTTGACGTAAGTGGGTTCAAAATCCGACTGAAAATTTAACCCAGACAGAAAGGTAACAAATAAAAATATTTAAACAAAAGTGAAAAACATATACATGTTTTTAATACACGTAACGAGCTTTTATTGTCATTAAATGCTGATCTAGGCGTCATTAGTTTTATTTTATCAAAGTGAAATATATCAGCAATTTTTCTACAAAAGACATCTTGCAGATCTTTTTTTTTCAAATTTTTAACTAGCCCTTTGAATTCTTACAAGCACAGATCAAATTAATGAATATTTTTTTCATTTTTTGAAGTGTTTAGAAGTTGTTTAATTTTTAATTCTAATACCGGTAATTGAACAAGTTTCCCTTGTGCAAAGTTCTCAGACTAAGTGTTTTTCATTTTATTTAAATACTAGGGGGTTCTGCATCTTGCGCTTTTCGTGTGCAATCATCGGGACATTCAGAAGATTCGCGCATTTTCATAATCCACACGTTGGTAGAAACATAATATAAACTCCCACAATAACGAGTTTATAACGTGCGAGTAGTTGAAAAATATGGGGTTTGGGGAACGAAGTTAGCCTATTTCCCCCTAGGGATCACTATAAACGCAAAATAAAATTGTGTTAAATCAGTACTACCTATTTTTATCTTGAGTACGATTGCCATACAGTAATACATAAAAAATTCATTTTATTTAAATTTGGTTAATATTTTTCCCTCAAGGGGAATTTATCAGCAAAAAATGAAGTAGAGTTGAATCTGTCCTATCTAATTTTAACTAGGAATAGAGTTGCCATATGAGAAAACAGGAAAAAAATCCATTTTAAAATGTTTGTTATGCAATTTTTCACCAGCGATGCTACAAACGTATAAAAACCTAACATGTGAAAAAATGTATCAAAACATAAATTTAAAAATAGCTGAAGCTTTTTTTGAAGATATTTAATTATTATTATTTATTTAACCCTATAAGCGTGTAGAACGTAATATTCCGTTCACTAAGCTCCAGGTTTCACTGCAATGTATGCAATGTTTAAGATAATATAATTCTATAGATTTAATGAATTTTCAAAACATTGAAGAACGATTAATACTCTCAAGGGTTACATTCATATTTGTATTTAAGTTTTATTTATAATGCTGAAAGAATCATATTTTTTTAGCATTTTAAACAAAATGCAGAGAAAACAACATTACAATTTTACCCTTTTTCAAAACGCTCAGAGGGTTAAAAGGTTTTATTAGAATTTAATTAATTTTTCCAGCGAGGGGCACTGTAAAATGCGTAACTCACTCGAAAAAAAACCTTTATGCAATTCATGCAAATATTCAGTAATTCTCACAAATTCTTTTGTGCAGACCTGTACATGATCTATCTAATTTACACACACCACGTAGCATAAAAAATTTAGTTACACTTAAAAACGCATACTATAACTGAAAACGCGCTTACAGCAATTATCACTAACGGACAGTACTGTATCAAAAAATTTTGGTGTGTCTCTGTATAGGAAAGATAAATGCTATGCACATCATATTCTATGGCAAGCGTCTTGTAGTGAGCCTCAATAATGTATATCAATTTCCTTATTTTTTAAATAGTGAAATATAATTAAAATGCGCTGCAAATATTTTCCCTCGTAGACCGTTTTGTAGCCGATAATTTGTGTGACGTTGTAAGTGAATGATAAATGCTTTGCACTGCACAGTTTAAAGAAAGCAAGTTTCAGTACACATCAGAAATACATATCTTTTTTATCATGTTTCTAATAGAGTAAAATCATTAAATTACACATAAAACGATTTTTTTACGTATAGTCCATAATGTAATGGAATTCTTTTGAGTGTCCCTGTAAACGAACAAGAAATATTAAACACTCCATTTTCAATAGCGAACATGCTACAGTAAACATCATTAACATGTATCAATTACATGGGAATCAGAGTATATTTACGAGATTTAAATTACTAGCAGACGGTATACAGCCAAACCGAAGACATAGACACATTTCAACTATGTTAGAAAGTGTTGAAAACACATACTGAAAAATAATAAATTTATAACCAATATCTATTCGTCATTTTATAAATAACAAGAGCAAAACATTATGCGTCAAGTATAGATAATGAAACACTTTCCAACACATCCAGAAAACTGTAACGAAACTTCACTGTTAAATAAGGTGAAAGGTTATATGTAGTAAACAGTTTAGGAAACATATAACATATTTAAAAATCCAATATTAGCAATTACCATCCATAGTCAAAAAAGTAGTCGAATTATATTGTGCACCCCTGCATATGATCTATAGATTTGGATATATACTACTAGTATGATAAAATTTAGTTCAGTTAAAAAATCTCATTTAGCAATTTTAGCCAATCGATAGAAATGCACTTGAAACCTTTTGTACAGTACTGTATACTATCTAAAGATTTTTGCATACAAAACATAATAAATTAAAAATTAATTCAGGTAAAAAATGCATAAGGTAACTTAAAACTCACTTCCGGCAATTACCAACCATAAACGACAATGTATCTTGTTCTTAGTGTTGCCCAGTATATGAATTTATTTATATTCTACAACCTTCTATTAGTCTACTAAATATTGTTCAGCAAGAAAATGCGTAACAGAATTAAAGATACCATTAACAAATTCCTCTCTCCTCTCACAAGCAGTAATACTACGAATTCTTTTGCGTAGTCCTGTATATAATTAACAGAATTTATACACACTACTATGCAAAAATGTTATTAAATTTTTAAACGCAAGCCAAAGTTGAAAACGCACTTATCACATATAGAGTGTAGTTATCGTACTAAAACTGTAACTGAACTCTTTTGTGTGTCCCTGTAAATGGACGATGAAAGCAATGCACATCATACTTTTCAGTGACAAATTATAGTGCACCTCAGTAATGCATATAAATTTCATTATGTCTGAAAGAGTGAAACATCATTATATTACACTGCAAACGATTTCTTTCCCGTAAAACATTGTGTAACAGAATGCTTTTGTGTGACCCAGTAAAAGAATACTAAATGCTTTTCATCCCATATTTTACGAAAAGCACCTTTTAGTGTGCTTCAAAATTGTGCATCAATTTCATCATCTTTCAAAAGGCGAAAATCATGAAAATGCACTTGAAACGATTTTTTTCCATTGACTGTAATGTAACAGAACACTTTTGACTGTCCCTGTAAATAAACTATAAATGCTATACAATTCATCTTAAATAGGAAACATGCTATAGTAAAGGTCAATAACATAAAAGTTAAATCCAGGGCAATCTGAATATATTTACGGGAGTTAGAGCATGGACAGATGGATAGCCAAACCGAAATCATAAAGACTTTTCAACTAGGTTGGAAAGTGTTAAAAAGCAGAACTAAGAAAAAATTGATTTCAAGTAATATTCTTTACAAATTCCGATGGTGATAAATGGGCTGTATATTATTTCTTATGTGTATGACTGCTGAAATATGCACATACACTATATGGCCAATGATGACTGGTCACTTGCGATTTTAGACGTTTCAGTAAATATCTGGAAAGATACTTGAGGAATTATCCTGAAACGTCAGGTGTGTAAACAACATGATAGACGTCATATATTTCCACGAAGATTTTTTTCCCGAAACCCCATAAGGGACCGTCAACAAATTGAAGAAAAACGAATATCTTTTGGATAACCCTGTAAAAACTATTATCGCAAAAACGTTGAAATGGTAGCACAGGTTTAGGAGGCTTCTTTTCATAAACTATGTTCATTTTTATGAGGATAGCACGTATACTCGTAGAGAAATTAAGGTTTTTATAAAAACAATCCCAAATTTCACCAAGTGTTTTGCTTATAATTTTTAGAGTTCTTAATATAAAAGAATGTTCTTTTTTGGAACGATGACACACAACATTATATACTATACCCTGCAATCAGAATTAAAAAATAATAAATATTGGATGAAAAATGAGCAGGTTCACTAAATATTATTTCACTGCGCATGCGCGAATTCAATCAAAATATAGTGTACATAATATATTAGCTAAATGTATAGGCCAACGTTTGTGAACGTCTCAAAAACATAGCTTGAAAATTCTGATAGTAATCGTCGATAGAATAAGCTCGGAATTCGCTGTTCCCAAAAGGAAGCAAAAAGATAAGGGGTTGTATCCAAATATACTAGCTTATGAAAGTTGACATAATAAGAATGAAGTGTCTCTCATTGTATATTTACTCGTAAATGTGTCTCCGCGCTTCATGAGGGTAATTTCGTTTTCTTAATCCATTTCTATTTAAAATTAATGTTAAGTACAACGATTAATGCTTACTACCAGATTTGGCATTAATCGATTACTTTTTTGTCGATTGGTTAATGGACGAGTATTGGGTCAGGCACAATTGGGATACCTGACCAGATACAGGACTCTAGCTGAAAACCCAAGGGGATAAAATCAGAAGGAATTTGATAAAAAATAAAGAAAATAAAAGGGCCAAAGCCGAAACAAAACATGACACTTTTTAATCATTAATCATTAATGAAATTAACAAATAACACTAAGAATAAATTTAATCTTTAATCGGAGATAAAGATTGAAATTACAATAATCATTAATCATTAGTCTATGAGTAGTATTGAAACGAAGTTCAATCGGTCAATCTTTAGTCATGATTAAACATCTAATCGTTAGGTTTCAATCGTTAAGCTAATTAAAATTTTGCACCACCTTCCTTACTACTCATCGGATAATGCGGACAATTTTTTCTCAAACTGATCAGGCATCTATACTTATAATAAACAAATAAACAAGTTTTGCATATTTTTTTTCAAACGGAACTTTAGTGCCACACATTGTATTAAGAGATCAGGAAATTGGTAGTAACATTGATAAAGAGAAAGAAAACATTCCCCTACCGGCAAAATAAGACGTTGTCGGCAGTTCGCCGATATTACAAATAGTAATGTGCCGTAACGACCAAATTTTCGAATTGGTCGCAAATCTGAAGAATGTGGAGTAAAACAGTAAAAGGGACAATTTGTACAACTATCACAAAAAATGACAGAGTACTTTAAATAAAATTTCATTATGTAAACACGGACATTTCTTTACATATTCTATTTTTACTGAGCACATAATTCTTTTGTATTAAGAATATTGTCATTAATTCGCATTTTTACTAAAATTCTTGAGATAAAGAAAACGTTTTTCCTTTAGCAAAAATTTGTAACCTATTTTAATTTATTTCATAAACTAAATTCAATTAATTTAAAGCAAACAATGATTTTTAGACCACATAAATTTCTACATCTTTTAAATCATGTGTTCTCTACTTTCATTTTTCTATTTACGGAAATTAAATCCCTATAGAGTGTAGAATTATGGGAAAAAATATTAAAAGTGATAAAACCGACCTCGCAAAAAGATTTTATTAAAGATTCTACTCCTTTATTGAAGTAGCAGGTGGCACATGAGGAGCCACAGTTATAGCACAGGGATAGTAAATTAAGTCTAAGTTGAAAAAAAAATTATCAGTATGTTTTTTTTTTCCTAAAACGTTAACCCTTTAATTCCCATGGTAGAATACGTTCTAGAAATTCTGTAATTCAGAAAATCTGAATTTATACCAGAAAATTTCAATAGTAAATTTAGCTTTATTTAATGACAAATTGTTTGTTACTCCATGAAATAGATATAGCTATTTTAAATTTCTGAAATGAATATGGAATATCTGAATTAAGAAATCTACTTAATTGGAAACAGTGGTGGTATCATATATGATACCATGGGCAATAGAGGGTTAAACGCGATTTTCTGGAAAGTACATTTTGCAACATGGAAAATTTTTAACATTTTTGGATAAAATTTGCGTTTGTCTACGTATAATTAAATTGTCTAAGGTCCATAGAGCCATTTTTTGAAAAACATAATGTTTATATATTTTTCTAATAAGTTTAAAGGTAAAAATGTTAGACGAAAAATGAAAACCTTTTTCAAAATAGCACAATTTCCTTATTTTTCAAAAATTCAAAAATTTGAGCCAATGATATTTTACAAGAAAAAATTGAGATTTTAATATTTTTTTCTACAGGAATTTAGGATGCTGCTACTGGAGCCCGGATATTTTGGTATAGGTCAACGCGGCTGGAGGTTTCCGATGTAATAATGTCACCAAATTTTATAAAGAAAATATTTTTATATATTCGAAGCAATAAAAAACAACGTGGAATGATTAGTTTTTCAATAAATTTTACTCCCTTTCTCAAAACAGTTTCAAAATATGTCAATTTTTCGCCTCTAAGAACGTATGTAACCCCTTATATTAATGGGGACGAAATATCGCCTTCCTTGGAAGTGTGCACTAACACAGTTCACTGTGTTAGCTGTATTTACATTTTGTTGAAAGGCAATATAAATCATATCAGGAAAATCATTTAAAACGAAATATATTTTTATTAAGTGTAAGATGAATTTATTTTAATTAATTATTTTTATTTTTTGCTTTTAGAATGTTTAGTTTTATGTTTACAGGCTGAAATATAACTGCATTTTTTCTACGAAACACTTCGAGCAGATCTTCCTTTTAAATTTTTAAATTAGTTTTCTGAAGTTTTACGAACAAACAAGGCAACATAACTTTTTATTTATCGAATAACTTTTATTTTCTATTTCGAAAGTCGCTTAATAGAAATTGAACTACACTTTTATTTCGAAGTTCTTAGACAAGTTATTTTTATTTCTTTTTAATATGTAACTATTAATGGATTAATAAATTCAAACCATATAACCATATATTCATACTAAAAACTTCAATAGATATCAAATAAGGATTTGTTCATTATTTTGTAGAGTAAGAACTAACTAAGTAAGAACTAACGAAATAATAAAATTAAAGTGATATTCCTCGATATGTGTGATGCTGATAAATGTGTTGTATATTATTTCTTATTTGTATAAATGTTGAAATATACACATATGTACAGGATGAAAAGTAATAAGCGCCTCAATTGGAAATTTCAATAATTAATTAATAAATATCAAGATTTTTTAAAAAATGACATTTATATATGTGGTAACTCTCAAATTTCGTATGCTGTAACTTTAAAAACAGCTCAAATTTCCATCAACAGAGGGCACTGCAAATTGTAACAAATCTCAAATTATAATGTAAAATTGCATAAAAATCTGTCAAGTTTTATGCTTTACTCTATTTAGCGATTGAAACTCGAAAAAAGGTTTGAATTTTGAAAGGATAAGGGTCCATAAGCGATGTTTTTGGCCCATGAAATAAGACTAAAATTCGATTTTGTTATACTGATTTAATTATTTCACTTTTTAATACTAGAAGTTTTATCCTGTACTATTTCAACAATAATTTTTGCATTTTGTTCTGATTTATATGACTTACGTTCGTGACTTACGTTATGCTCAAAGTTCGTATTATTCGTTGTTTTTTATGAAAAACGTGCTAAAATGAACGTAAGCAATAGTTACGTTCAAAATTAGCACGTTTACACACATTGCTGCATCCTAAAGTCTCTTAGTGACATGAGGGAATGCACAATGCAGTTACATAACTCTCTATTTTTAATGTTTTACTATGAGCGCAGCTTTGCAACATTTGTGACGATTGCGCTCATATAAATAATTGAGGTAAAATTAGGAGAAATTACGTATTTTTCATCAAAAACTACGAATAATACGACCTTTGAGCTTGTGCAAGTCATATAAATCCGAACAAAATGCAAACACTATTGTTGAAATCGTACATTATAAACCTTTTAATATAAAAAGTGAAATGATTAAGTCATTATAACAAAATTGAATTTTAGTCTTATTTCATGAGCCAAAAGCACGGCTTATGGACCCTGATCCTTTATTTGAGCATTTTTAATGTATCAGATGCTGCAGCGTCATCTATTGACGGAAATTCGAGCTTTTTTAAAAATTACAGCATGTAAAATTTTAGAAGTGCCATATATAAATTTCGCTTTTTTCGTATTCATATGTATTATAGTTACTGAATTATTGAATTTTCAAATTCAGGCGTTTATTTCTTGTCACCCTGTATGTACATTTATATTTCAAAATATGGTATATTCTGAATATATCTAAACATTTGTTAAAGAATTTTAAGTTTTTATTACTTTTACTTTACAAATAATTTTGAAAGATATACACAAAATAAAAGATAGAGCCTTCTTTTGAAGTTTACTCCTGTTTACACAGAAATTGCTCTCTTTCTTTGCAAATATTTGACCATGGTAGATTAAGACTAACATGAGTTTAGCTCTGAAACTCTATGTTCTCTCAAGGGAATTTGTTTTACAAATCCAAAAATTTAGATGTTACGGAAAAAAGACTTTATTTTGCTCTTTTCTTATTGCATTAATATAAATCTAACGAACTGTATAAGAAATCAACAAAGATTAATTTCTGTAAAAATGTTCTCGAAACATTTTAGCAAATAATTTTTGTAAGTTTAGTGCTTTGTAGTGCCTTTTCAAACTCGAAGTTAGAAGAAAAGAGCTAACATAGTCTATCAAGAAAAAAATAACTGTGCAGTCAATATTTACTTCTCGTTGAAAGAAAATGCAAGTCATTTTAGGAAAATTATTGAAAATTCAATAAGTGTTTTCATTAAGTTTTACAGAGGTTTATTCTTATTATTTATTGCTCTTTGTATTATTAATTTAATTTGTTCTATATTTAGTTTGGGATATAACTTAATTTTTCAAGATAAAAATGTTTGTACTTTTTTAATTCCATTTTTGAAATTAGTCCGTTTACTTTTTCTTTACACTCAAGGCAACTATACTTTTTAACCCTTACCAAGACAGTTGATGTATGTTTATGTTTATGACTTCAGTTTATCTGTCTATCCCCGCTGTAACTTTGGTGGGCTTATATGTGTCTTTTTAAACACAGCGAAGCAAGCTAGTTAGAAATAAGGCGCTACCCCTGGACTAATACACCTTTATAAATAATAGTAACGTCAATATTTACTTTTCGCTGAAAGAAAGTACAAATCATTCAGAAGAGTTACTAAAATGAGGATAAATATTTTTCCTAGGAGTAAAAATCAGTCACTCTTATTATTTATTCCTTATAGTATAATTAATTTCATTTGTTTTATATTGGAATAACATATTTTTTAATATAAAACGTCTTCCATATTTTTATATAATTTAAGAAGTTGACAATATAATAAATTATAACACCTTGTAATAATATATTTCTTTTAAATGCTAAAAGGTGTAAATTAACAACATAATACAAATTAAAATAACTTTTATTAGGTTGTTTGACATGTTTAGACTCACTCCGAATCATTTTAAAAAACAAATGACAATATTCCATAATTGCACGGGCTTTGAAGTTATTTAAAATGCTATCATTTAATTTTCATGCACTTTTTTAAAAATTACGCACGTTATCTTTTATTTTTACTTAGTTGTTTATTTTCATATCTGTAACCATGGAGTAACTCGAGCCACAATTTCGGTAAGTTAAAA
This sequence comes from Maratus michaelseni, assembly GCA_963931845.1. NCBI lineage: Eukaryota > Metazoa > Arthropoda > Arachnida > Araneae > Salticidae > Maratus > Maratus michaelseni. The sequence goes on along the minus strand of OZ007589.1, from coordinate 225,228,320 downwards.
GATGCCGTATCGTTACGTATTGTATTTTTGCGTGTTAGTATCTCTATGTTTTCTCTTATTATTGACTGGAGGGAAAAATTATTTTACTTTCATTGAAATTTATTTGGATGATTTCTTCTTGATTTAATCTTGCCAGGGCTGTGGTTTTTCTGTGATACTTAATATCAGCTATATGCCCTTTTTTTCTGTAACTAAATTTTCTGCTGGTCATACCAGTATAGCAATTCTTGGATCCGTATTCTTTAATAAAAGGTATTTCATATACTCCTGAATAATTCTGTAAATTAATTGGATCAATTTTACTGCAAATGATAGTCTTTAATTTCTGAGGGGGTTTGGCTATTGAGAATATATTGAAACGTTTAAAGCTGTGTTTTAGTTTTTGAAAAAGTTTGTCTGCATGTTTGTTGATTATGAAAATATTTACTTCGGAATTAATAGCATCCGAAAAACCTATATTCCGGGTTGAGGAAACTGATACATGATAAAAACTACTTGGAAACGTTTCCAGAAATCAGCTGCAGCAAAAGAAGCTTTGCTTTTATAAATTCTTCTTTAAATATCGAAATTATATAATTCTCTGTTGTTTCTAAAAGTAAAAAATACTTTTTGGAATCGTGGGTATCTCGGAATACATTATAATATATTTTCGTCCGTTTTTATATTATATTTTCCTGAACCATTTGTCCTTTTCTGCAGTGTACATTTGTCTGTGAAAATACGGATTACAAAGTTAGTTTCCTTCACAACATTTTGTTGTTGTTGTTGTTGTTTATTGTGCATTATTTCTTCTTAAAGTCTGTCAGTCTGTTTTGTACTATCCTGTATACTACTTTCAGTGCCATAGTAGAAGGGCTAGTGACTATCTCTGTAGATTTTAACACCCGAAAGCGTTGATAAAGCAACTACGTGTCTGGGATTCCTAGGATATTGCCTAGGGGCCGGTGCCCTTCTGGATTTCTGGTTAGTGAAAGCTGCTAGAAGACTGGCATACTTTCCGAAGTGTCATGTGGCAGTTTCTTTAAATACATGGCTCTGCTGATGTAGCTACCACGCCGTCAATTGTGGTTTCGGTGCAGGGAGAGTGGTGCGCAGGTGGCGGTACTCTCCTTTGATTGGTAGTCTGTGTGATGATAGCGTCACACTGGGTTCGGCCAGTCCCCTTTGACGCGTGGCGCATTAAGGTTTCCTCAGAACATGTACTGACGGGACGGTTGACCGTACGGTCTGAAAGTTTTACTACTTATTTCAATATTAGATGTGTTTATTACCCCTATTCTTCCCTTTTACTTAAAACAAAAATCTTTTGAACATCATTATATCCTTCACGAAGTTAAAAATAAATAAAAATGAAAGAAATAAAATGTTCAAACGGCTACCAGTTGTATGACGAATATTCATTTTTAGATCCAATTCTCGATTTAATTTATTATCAGGATAAAAAGCCTGTTCTCACACCATGCAATGAAGAAAAGCAGCACCAAATAGTTTATAACGTATAATTAGTATTTTCGTGACATCTTTGTCAATATTCTTTACAATTAGGATAATTACATATTTATTTGAAAAATATCTATTTATCTATTACAATATAGTGTACTTGAAATACATTTAAACCAAATATTTCGCTAAACATATTTCAATTATATTATTTTTGTTGCTAAAATAAATACTTTTGAAAGTAACATACGAAACAGAAGACATAAAATTCTTTTGCAACTCAGTCTTGTTTACACAGAAATTTCTCTTTTTCTTTGAAAATATTTGACTACGGTTGATTAAAACTAACACGTGTTTAGATCTGGTACGCTGTGTCAGTCTCTCAAGAGAAATGTTCTACAAATTGAAATCTAGAGTTTAGGAGTAAAAATTTTCTTTTTCTCTTTTAATACTAATGTTAGTCTTGATCTACTAAATTCTAACAAAGCAAGGAAATATAATTTCTAACACAGGTCTCAAAGCGCTCTTGCAAATAAAATTTATTAAATGCTAGTGGGCGTAGTTAGCCTTCACAAACAGAGTAAAACAAGATAGATAGTAGAAAATGGCTAATGAGGCTAATGAAGGATTACAAATAATTGTATATTCAATATTTGATTTTACTTGAAAAAAAAGCACAAATCGTTTCAGAAAAGTTATTGAAAAAGTGATAAAAGTTTTACGTTAACAAGCATTTCTTATTATTATTTATTGCTTTTAGAATCATACATCTCATTTATTTAGTCTGTATTATATCTGAGTTTTTGCTACATAAGACTTTTGTACCATATTTGTTTTTAATTAGCCCACTGAAATTTTACACTCACACATATAGCTACATAATTCTTTATTTAACAAAGAACTTTTAATTTTTCCATTATTAGTCTAAAATTTTATTAGAAGTAATTCAACTGAATTCTATATTGGCAAATTGTTAGACTATGCTATTTTCGTTTTATTTATATATGCACACATTAATGGATTAAACAATACAACAAATACATACGAAAAGAAATTAATAACTGTAAAAACACATTTTTCCGTTATTTTATAATTAAAAATAAATAAATAATACAATTAAAGTAATGTTTTACGCAATTCCTTTTAGAGATAAATGGGTTATATATTGTTGCTTTCATTTTTACACTGTTTCTACAAGTGAAATGAACTGAGTGGGATGAGGTTCAATAGTATTTCAATGCGGTTCGGGCTACAAGGAGTGCACATGTTAATATATGATACTAGATCGAACAAAAATACTCTGTAACTGTTTTTTATTTTGTAGCTTTGAATGTGCAGCGCCAAACATGAGAAGCAGTTTCATACAACCCCGAGTTCAAGTACTTGATTTCGTTTATTAAATTTAAAAATACTTCCAGGACAGTGATCGGAAGTACCACGAAGAGTAGCTATTTTTCCAGTAGTTTGTAGTGTAGCTCGCTGTGTGAACTATGTAATGTAGCGATCAGCACAATATAAAGAAATCAGTAGTTTGTGGTGAGCACTGATGCTACATTTAATGCTATTTCAGGAGAAAACAAATATGTCATTCTTCAAATCACGCGGTCATAACTTGCTTCTTTTGTACAAAATATATTCTTCTCAACAACTTGCGAACTTTGGCAGCATATCTCTGCTGCAGTGATTAGCAACTCAATGCATGAAGTCATAGATTTTTTCATTGAAACTTCCTAGTAAAACCAAGTGCTAATCCATCAGACATATTAATTTTTTTGCTGCAAACATTTGTCTACTTACTCGTCATTAGGTCTTGCTGTTTAAATGCCGGACTTCTTAATTAAAAATTGATTTATTTACAGATTTATTTATATTTTGCATTTGTAGTTCTTTAGATTATAAAATTTGACAGCTCAATGCAAATACCTGTATACAAAATTCAATACATTTAACCCATTAAGAGCATGTTGTTGAGTAAGAAAAGTAATCTATTGGTAAACACATGATTCTTGGTAATTTTGTACCCCAGTGCAATAGCTACTTAAGAAAAGTAAATAAAATTTCGGTCATGTATGGTTCTGCTTAAATACGTTATAATACAATTATAGCCTCTCGTTTTATTGCTGAATTAGATACATATCCTCTGTTTTTGTGCTTCCCAAAAATAATAAGCTGTAGTTTAATCACATTTTTCATGCAGCTACATTTAAATGTTGATTGTATTACGTATATATCTCTTAATTTTGCTAAGAAAATTGTAGTATTGTATAAAGTAGCATTTTGCAACACAAAACATTTGATGCTTCTTTGTTACAGGAGTTTTGGCAGTCTTAATAAAGTGTAATTTCGCAGCAAATATTATAAGCAGTCACAAAAGTGTAAAGCGACCAATGGAAAAATTTCATATATAATGTACCACATATATATCATATATCATATATAATGTATAACTTATTTATGTATAAATTAAACAAAGTGCTTCCCACTGTATGTTTTAAATGGTGCATATATAAAACAAATTCAGGGAGTCGTTGCAAGAAAGTCCTAAGCAATATTTTTAAACTTCTGAGACATATCAGTTTGAAAGTTAGATAAAATACTCAAATTAAGGTATATAACATAAAGTTTTTTTTGCTAATGTCTTAGTAACATTTGAGATATTTTGACTAACAATAGGGCATTACTTTAATGATATTACTATTACGTTCTTTGTAAATTAGCTATCTTAATGGGGGGCATAAATGTCTGGAACAAAAATGAAACTTGGGACATATGTTGACACCATGTGACATTAGAAACAAATAATATGTAGGATAATTTACAATAATAAGTAACAAATTACAGTGTTAGATTTATTTAACAAAAAATGTGGCTTGGCACTTTGTTGCCCCAACCCCCTTAGTTGTTTGTGCATTTGACATACTGACACTTACTTCATAAAGATGTAATAATCTGATGCGTTTTTAAAATGTAAATAAAGCGTGCCAGAGAGTGTTTTTCAAAATTATGTTTTTCCAGCGAATTTCAACCGCGCCGTTTTCTCTCGTGCGCCAAGATACTTGTAACAAAGAAATACCAAACAGTTTCTTGCATATTATTTTACTTAATCTTTTAATGTCCTCGGTTATATTGAATTTATTTGATTGTATACTGAATGACGCAATATAACGAGGACTACTGTATTAATCATTTTTCTCAATTTGAAGTGTAGATTGAAGACTCTGAGAAAATCTGGAAGTAGCGAAGTAGTGACTACTTTTGAAAAATAGTTTGCAGTCGCTACTTTTTTAAACAAGTAGTTGTAACTACAGTTAACTAGCTTTTTGAGAAAGTAGTTGTAGTTGTAGTTCGCTACACTAAAAATGTCGTTTTTCCGACCACTGGTCAAAAACTGTGCTCCATCCTATCTATTTAAACAAAATATTTCGTTAAACAGATTCCAACATTATTTTTTAAATAAGTATATCTGAAAGGTAAACTCGAAACGGAAGATAAAATTCTTATGTGACATTCAGTACCTGTCTGCTTAAAAATTGTTCTCTTTCTTTGCAAATATTTGACCGCGCTTGATTAAGAATAAGACGAGTTTAGATCGGATACGCCGTGTTCACTCCAGAGACATTTTCTGTAATTTTAAAGAGCTAGAGTTTATACTTAAACATTTTATATTTCTTCTTTTTTACTAAAAATACTCTTGATCTATTGAACTGTATAAGAAAAACATGAAACGCCATTTATGTAAAAAGTCGCAAAACGGTCTAGAAAATAAAATTTATTAAGTATTAATGGTCGTAGCTGAGCCTTTTCAGAAGAGTAAAGCAAGGTAGTTATGATGAAAAACCTAACACAAACCTATGATGGATTAAGAATATTTCAATGCAATTCTCGTTAAAAGACAAAAAAAAAAAAAAAAAAAAAAGTGTGTTTTTTTATGTTTTACAAGATTCTTGATTGCTCTTAGTATCACCACTTTTATTTGTTTTTCATTTATTTCCAATATAATTACACTTTTTAAGATAAAAGTACTTCCTTTATTTCTATTTCATTAATTAGCTCATTTGTTTATAATTGATATATATATATGACTTCGGTTCGCATTTTTGGTCATCCGTCTGTACAAGTTTTAACTTGGATAATTAAACTTGGAATTACATGAAATTGATATGTTATATAGGTTTACTACAATGACTAAAGATTCTCAATTAAAAGACAAATGTGTACCGTATACAGTTCATTAAAAGAAACACTTCAAAGTATTCGGATGCAATCGGTATTGTCTGCGGGCGACCACATTTTGATTTATATTTTAATGATGTTTGTATACTTCAAACGTTACGTAATTAATATGCATCATCCATATATCCTATATAACATGCTGCTTAATGAAAACGTTGTGCGTAACACTTGCTCTTCATTTACAAGTTCAAGAATTCTAGTGCATCAATACTGTAAATAGTAATTGTTTATTACAAGTCCGCTTTATTAAGCTGATAAATGTAATTGCGAAAACAGCTTCTACAAAGAAAATAGAGTATGTAAAATTTAATGTTTTTACAGTGCCTTAGAAAATAATTCATCATCAAAACACAAAATAATTCCTCATCAAAGCACAAAAGTAGTAGTTTATCAAAAGTTATAGTTTATCAACAATAATTAACGTATGTGTATTTTCAGCAGTATGATGCATTTTTGAACGTAACTAAAATTTTTACTGTGTAATGTGTATAGCTTCTGTAAATCATACATACGGTTGCCCGAAAGAATTTGAATTATTTTACTTCTATGATCGGAAATTGCTGAAATTTTATTTTCAACTGGGTTAAAAAATTCATAGAGAGAACTGCACAAAAACAAATTGCTTCATTGTCATTTATAAACGGAAACTGTCAGAAAAGCATTTTTAAGTGTGCTATGAGTTCTTCGCTGAATTTAATATAGTATACAATGTCATATGTATAAAATTCTACACGCTATGTACTAAGGCCGCACATAATAATTTGAAATCATTACGGACTGTATTGGCAGTATTTGATCAAAATGACCTTTCATTTGCATTATGCGTTTTATAATTTGTTTATTTAGGTAATTCTTTTTTTGTATAAAACAAGGAACAGTGTAACAGTAATTTATTAGTGTTATATTTTAATATTGCATTGTAGTGTTTAATAATACATGCGTTATGTATATTATTCTTTCATTTTTTATCAATGAGCTTTTGATATTTTTCACATATTTGACAGACGACTAGAGTAAAATTATGTCAGAAATATCTAAATTAAAATCCTTATTGCAAATTTCTACTTCTCCTTTGAATATGTACCTATTAATGAATCAATAAATAAACAAACACGTATATATTTAGATTAATGAATATAAAATACTATCATGTAATTAATTTATAAACAAAAAAGCTGATTTAGGAAATAATATAACCGAATTAAAGTAATGTCCTTCGCAATTCTTGTTTGTGATAAATGGATTCTACACTGCTTCGTTCAATTGCAGATGCTTCTCCGCCTCTCTTTTTTATTTTCTTTCTCTCTTTTATATATTCCTTGTTGAAGATAATAACGTCTTGCACGAAGTACATAAAAAAATCAAACGGCCAAGAAGTGCATTATTAATATTAATCTTTAGATCCTATTCCCATTTTAAATTATTACGAGGATCAAAAGGCTCTTCGCTTTAAACGCGTTGAAGTAAACATAACAAAAATAGATTATAATGAATTGGCAGTTTCTTCGTGAGTAAAATTCTTTATAGCTGTACCTCCATAATTATCAAAGCAAGATAATTATAAAAATTAACGTGATTTGATAAGCATCATATAAAAACGATGAAAGCTAGTAATTATAGTCATATTTCGCGTGTCATTCTTTTGCGTTGTTAGTTGTTTTTTTATTCCAAATAAATAAAATGTAGACTTTTTTCTAAGTAGACGTAGTGTTAGTTGAGGATAATTGTAAGCAAATGTCGCTCCATTCAGTGATTTCTAAATTTTCTTATTTATAACGTATATGTACATATTTTTTTATCCAGTTATTATTTCATTCCTCTACCACAAAGAACTTCTTAGTCTCAGGGGTAAAAGTAAATAGCAATATTTTTTCAGGGTGGTCATTCAGTGGCTGGTACATAATATAAGTGGGTAAAGACCTGTCGGACTTATTCTCAACATTTTTATATGATGATTACAATGCCCCAACTACAAGTTTAAATTATCCCAACTGGTAATTTCTAGCTGCAACAATTTTCTGCATTTGACGTTTCCATTTATAACGAATTAGAAAAGCGGCTCTGCAGATACTTGAATACTGTAACAAGTGAGAATGTACTAAGAAAAAACTTACATTATTGACTCATTTTTTTCTTTTTTTACATTTTAAAAATATTAAATTCGCTTAGTATTTTTTTTGCAAACAACGTATTTGAGTCAATCAATTTTACTAAAGCGGACATGGCATCGAATCCCTTATTGGATACAGGTTTGGGGCCAGAAAGGTTTTCAGATGGATACATCATTACATCATGTGTATAGTAAATCATTTCCAAGTTTGTAAACTTTTCTACATTCCATTGTTGATTGGGTCATATTTTGTGACTTTCAGTATTTTATGCGGAAGTATAATCCCTCCGATTAAAAGAACTATGTGTTCCCTAACTGTAGGAGAACATTTCTTTAATTGGGAGGAATGCGTTAATGGACCACATAAGAGCTCAGTCTTCTTATACCTCTTCCTCTTATCGTGGTTCAAGAGTTATCAGATTTTCTATTTAAAAATCTGAAATATGTATGATGATGGTATTTTTGTCATTTTGTTCTGTCAGTTAGGTGTTCAGTTTCTTATTTTTTCCTTTCTTCTTCTTTGGATGTCTTTCTGATTTTGTTACCTTCTTTGCTTACTTTCCATATTGGATCATTTTTTAGGGTCCACATAATAGCTTCTATTTAAATTGGAAGAAAAGTTCTTTAGATGATAGCACTTCGTACAATATGGCTTCATTGTTATCTCTAACTTCTTTGAAGGGCAGATTAACAATGCAGAAGCACTGCTCTTTTGATATACTTTGAGAAAAAGATCAAGTATTTCCAGCATTATTTTGGGTAAATCGTTGCTCGATTTGGCCGGGTTTTGGTAGATTAAGCAGAAATATAAAATGACATATACCAGTAAGAAGCTCATAAAAACAATATGCCACTAACAACAATAAATTTCAAAAACCACTTTTGACACATTTTTCAATTAATTTTCATTCGTAAACGCATAAAATTGGCAAACGCTCTTATTCAGAAAATAGGAAATCGAATAGCGTTTTAATTTTTTTTTATAAAGTCAAAGATTATTTCAGAAAATTCTGTTAAACTGGTGCACTGAACGTAATTGGATGCGACAGCTTTAGAGGTCGTCAAGAGACAGAAATTTCTAAAAAATAAAGATGTAATGCATTTAGCAAAAAATGAAAAACGCCACACGATTCTAAGCAACTGCAATAGTCGTGTCTGTCAATTTCAAATTTTTAGTTTTAAATCAAGTCCGTGAATGTGGCAGAATAATGTTTAGCGTTGTTGAGCGGATAAACTTATTTGTTTGAAACCTCTATAATTGGAGTAAAATGTAAGATATTGTAGAAATATATTACACTAAACTACGATATTCAATAATTTAAAATATTTTTTAAGAATTTCAAGAAATTAAATTATGCAGCTAACCTGGAAGGCAGGTCTTTTCGAAATAATTGAAATTTCCATTTTGCTGCAACTTTACGTCTTGCGATTGGCCAACACTTTCGGCATTATACTGACACGCTCCTTTCCTGTAGTCAATTCCAACAGATCTACATCTTCTGTCTGCTTTACACTTTTCCAGGCATTCTGGCGGACTTAGATCTGACGTCACAGTATATGGTGTTACATTCAAAACAGTGCCAGCCATCAACTCAAAATGCAGGTCGTTGAAGTCACAAGCTGAAATTTACAAAATATTGATGTTAGAGACATTATAAGAGAATGCTAATTTCAGATATTTTAGAATTTCCTATTAAATATTTAAAAAAACTTTAAAGCCAACAAAAGAGGTAAACCAATACCGCATATACTAATTAATTTTTCAGCAGAGCTCAAATTACGCTGTAAATTACTGAAATACAAAGGATGTGAATTATCACTTTACTAAACAGCGTTCAACCAATAGAGTGAAAAAATGTCTAGACCAGGGTTCGATCCCGGATCCCTTGGTATAGCGCACCAAGTGCTTTACCAATTAAGCCATCCGGACGACAACCTTGCAGCATAAGATGGAACGTCAATCATGAGCACAACACGTCGCCCGGCACAATGTGTTTGAATTATGAATTGATTATTTGGACAATGAATTTGAATAACAACTATAATGAGCTTCTTCTGAAACTATTCTTGAAAAATACTGCACTAAAAGACAACATTTCCTTTTCACTTCCCTGTGTGTCCACTATTGGAAATTTCAGAAATACTTCATAAACTTGCCAAGAGATAGCAAAATAATCACAAACGTTAACAATTGGGCGAATTTAGGCGACGTCCAAAAACCTACGGGTAGGTTTTTGGACAATTTACTTCATAGTAGAAAATGTAAAATTGTGTAAATGCAGGACAAACGGAGACAGTTACTTTAAATTGCCATGTTCAACCTAGTACCAAGTTTAACGTAGTAATTTCGAAAGAAAAAAATTGCGAACGAGTACAATAAGCTAAATGCAATGTTTATTCTGAAGAAATAAATTTATCCACGAAATTTTCCCTTTAGGATAAGTTTAATGGACATTTAATTCCTCTTCAAGTTTTGAAATACATTCTAACTCGCAAGAAAAATTAAAAAGTACACAATTTTTATAATAAATTATGTAAAATTAAATTAAAAAATATTCTGTTACTAAATATTATGGAAAAAATTATAAATTTTCTTGAAATTTTGCCGATCAAAAGCTGATGAAATTCAGAAGTTATAAAGCTGATGCTTTCAACTTACAAATACTGAAATCAACTATGCCATGCAAACTAAGTTACATTTTTTTTTCAATATTGTAAGTAAAAGTTTTCAATAGTTTATCTCATTCAGTTAATTGATGTTATTTTTAAATAAAATTGATTAAAAAATAAAAATAAAACAAGTAAAGCCAAAAAGAATTCTATTCGCATGCCAACAATTTGATTAGTGAAAACATTAAAGATAAAATGTCAGAAAATACTTCATAATATCTGCATTTATTTTCTGATATGTTTAAGAGTATTAGTTGTTCTTGTTGTTGTTGCTGTTTTGTTTTATGTCTTTTCACAGTTGCATAAATTTTATTCCAGTTAGCGGGTTTCAAATGCTAATAAAAACAATCCGATAACGTTCAGCGGTACAGTTGTGTGTTGTCAAGTGATCATAGGTGTGCGGTAGAAAAATTTAAAGATCAATAATTAAATCCTATTTCAAAGAAGGGAAATTCCAACATAAAAAAGTAGAAAAACAAAGAAATACTTCTTTCGCTCACAATATAATGATTTTCTACCGTGTATAATATTAAAAATAGCAATCGTTTATGATTGGTGAATCGTTTATCCTTGGAGTAATAGTGTAGAATATGCCTGTCTATAATTTAACATTCAAATGTCACTCAACCATTTCATTAAACATTAAATTATAATAAACATAAAGATAATAAATAGGACTTTTAAGAATTTTACCTTCAATTATCCAGAAGTATTGAAAATTAACTTTCCATTGAGGTAAAAATATTTTTCATTCAAAGAGAAATTACGTATTAAAGATTTGAAATACTTGGATGATAAACTAATAAAATGTATAATCATTGATAAAATAATAATACATTTTAAATTGAATACGTGGCGTTAGACATAAATAAAAGTACCATTCGCCGCATATTGCGGCATTGGACCGTTAAAGGTTTATTATTACATTTTTATTATAAAATATCGTAAATTATTTTGTTTTATTTTTATGTCATGCATTTTGCTTGCGTTAAAAATGCCTAAATACCTGTGTAAATGAAACCTGTTTCTATTGGAATCCTGCCTTGAGAGAACTTCAGTTTTCAGCTTTCAAAAAACTGATTTTTTTTTTATATATTTAAAGCAGTTTACAATTCTGATTCAAACAAAACAAAACGCATGAAATACTCTAATTAGAACAGGGTCAATTTTAAATTGATATGTGCACTTTAACATTTACTCCAGTTGATTTTTAAACTTTGCTTGCACTTTTCAGAAAACTATTTAAACTAAATTTGCGTCGTTTAATTGACAAAACAGTAGATGAAGTTTGTAGATGAGATCACTTTATACATGTCAGTTCAAAGAAATTATCTGTCTAGAAAATATATTTTTTTCCAATGTGCGCAGGCAGAAAAATACACGATTCAGAAAAGGGGAAGCAAAATATAACATGACAGAAAAATCATGCTACAAGCATAAATTATAAAACACTTTCCAAAGCATACAGAATACTGTAACAAAATTTCACAGTAGACTATGGTGAATGATTAACCAGTAATTAACTAAGTGAGCAAGGTCAAGCTCAAAACGGGCGGGGTAGCCTAACTTTCGGCTTAAGCTCAACGAGCACCGCACAGAACTAAGTGAACAAGTTGGAAAACGCATAACACATTTCAGAACCCAATGCTATCAATTACTGTCAATAGTCGGAAAACTATTCGAATTATTTTGTGCATCCCTGTATAGGATGTATATATGTATATATACTGCATGGTATTCTAAGATTTACTCCAGGTAGGAAAACCATAGCACAGTTGAAAATTACTCTAAAATAAATCCCGCCAATAAACGGAAAAGTATTCGAAATCTTTTGTGCAACACTTTACAGTATCTATAGAATTTATATACACCAAGTAATATGCAAAAAATGAGTTAAATTTAAAAACGCTTACCACAACTGAAAACGCACTTCCATAAATTATTATTCAATATTTGTGTGTCCCTGTGAAGGAACGATGAATGATATGTAAACCTTATAGTAAGCCCTTTGTATTGCACTTCAGTGATATATTTCAATTTCAATATGTTTGAAATAGTGAAACATTATTAAAGTACACCACAAACGATTTTTACCCATAAACCGCACTGTAACGAAATTCTTTTGAGTGTCCCTGTAAATGAACTATAAGTGTTACAGAGTTCATTTTCAACACCGAACAAGACATAGTGAAACTCAATAACATACATCACTTTCATGGCAATCCGAGTATATCTACGTGGGTTAGTGCACGGACACTTTGTTGTCACTTTCTTAAACAAAGTCTGTTTGTCTGTTTGCCAGACAGTAGTCGGTCAAACAGAATTCATAAACACTTTTCAACTATGTTGGAAAATGCTAAAAATCAGTTGGAGTCTGCTTTAAAGTAAGAATTATCAATTTCAAATTGACCCGGTAAATATGAATATTTTCATTATATCAGTTTTATTCGATTCAAAATTGTTAATTTAAAAAAAAAAAAAAATGGGGAAAAAAATGATTTTTTGAAGGTTTAAAACTGATTACTCACGATTCTGAAGATAATTCTTTAGCTTCAGTAATCTTAAAAACCAATAAATTTACCATATTTAAAGAAGCATTTTTTAAACAAAGTTTGTTTTACTGCCTGTTATTTTCGGAAACGATAGGAAGTAGTTTTTACTGTGTATTAATTAGATTTCGAAACAAAGTGTCAGCACGAAATATCTTTTTTTCTACGGCATTAATTCTCAAGTAACTATTTTCATGTTCAACAAACACGTTCAAAAGACAAACATCTTAATTTAACAGAGAGTAACACAGAGTATCCGAAAAGTATGGAAGCGGTCGAATAACTCGTACATACCGTAGATATACATCGGATTGAAAAACGAAAAAATACATGTTCAACATTTTTGAAAAATCTATTTAGATATATGAAAGTTGCACCCCAATTCTATTACTTTTGGAGAAAAGGCAGACAACTTTTGAAATCTTAAATGATACCCCCCCCCCTTTTTTTTTATTGGAGATTCGGATTATACGGGGGAAAATATTCAACTTTTGCATTTAACACTTTCTTCGGAAAATCGTAGATGGCGCTGTAATCAAGTAAAATGCAGTAAGAATCTCTTCCATTGAAAACTCTGGAAACGGTCGACTATCTCGAGAAATGTACACCGGATTGAAAAACGGAAAAATACGTGTTCAATATTTTAGAACAATATTGTCTAATATTTTTCAATATTTTAGGGATATTAAAGTTGCCATTTTTATAAAATATTGAACACGTATTTTTCCTTTTAACTTCTAACAAAAAAGAATTCAAATACATTATTGTCTATGAGTAGTAAGTTCTTAAATTACATTTTTAACTCTGTCATGCATTTTATTATTATTATTTACTTCAGCATCTTAGAGTATTATTACATGGTAGTATTATTGCTCAATATCACATGTAGTATTTAGTACTGCTAAGTAGGATTGGTAAACTGTATTACTATGGATTAATTAATGGATTAGTTAATGGATTTTTATGAATTTTGGATTTCTGGAATAGAGGTTTTTTTTTTTTTTTTTTTTTTTTTTTTTTTTTTTTTTTTTTTTACGTCCGTTTGCAAATTTTCGTATTGATCGAGTGATTATTTCCACGTTTTTCGAAATAGGCCAAAAAGTCACCATTTTGCGGAAACATCTGTTTGCTCCAAGCGGTGAAATAATTTCCATCGGACATCACGTGAAGCTGACTTTAAATGAAAGCAGTTCGTTTTTTATGCTTCTGCGCAATTTTTAATGAGTTTAATTAATATTTCCGGTAATTAACACCGTATTCAAAATTGTATTATGTGTCATGTGACAGGGAGTATTCAGTTGTAAGTACACAAAATTTCAAGTACTTAACTTATACAGTTTCCGAGAACTAACGCTTTGACGGACAGACAGACAGACAATGAAGTGAGACGAATAGGGTATCGTGTTATGAACGAAAGCCTAAAAAAACCCAGATATATTTAATTTGGTTCAACACATAAATTCCGACTCTTATACTTATTTTAAGGATTCAGGGATGAGTCGTAGTCAATAATTGAATGATTTATACGAATACCATTAAAAGTATTTAAAAATCACTTTTACGCCAAATCACATTTGCTCAAATACACCATTTAGCTATGGCTATGATTATGGAAGATTACCATAAAGGTTGGATATCACACTTTGAAGTTAAAAAGGAATCTGTCAACGAAAGGACGGATTTTTGTTTTATGTTGAAAATACAGGGTAAGTCAAAATGAATATAGCGATTACAAACGGCTATAACTATTTAATGGAAAAGAATTTATCGATAAGATTAATACAGAATGTAGACGGAACTACTAAATTTCGTATACATACGTCATAGATGTTCGATGTGACTTCCCTTGGTCACACGGACAACATCTAGGCGGTAATTCATTTCACGCCATACATTCTGAAGCATTTGTTCAGTCACCGACGCAAGCGCATTACAAATGCGTACTTTGAGTTCTTCAATTGTTTTGGGCATGGGAGGCACATAAACCCCACATAACCCCATAGAAAAAAATCGCAGGGTGTCAAAGTAGGCATTAAATAGTTACAGCCGTTTGTAATCGCTATATTCATTTTGACTTACCCTGTACAATTAATATGTTAACTTGAATTGGTTGAAAGATACGTTGCATCAGAATATGCTCGCAAATATTTTTTCTTTTCTAAATATTTTCTTTTTTTCTATTTATCATTATATTTGTCTATGCACCGACACAAAATAATCTAATGAAAAAATCTCGAAAAGAAAAAGACAATATGGAAAGTTATAATTTCTTTCCATCTGGCAGGAAACAAACAGAAAAGTTTACCTTCGACATTCCTAGTAATCTCATAATAATTGAGACTCCTAGATGCAGCAACGGTTCCTGGATTCTGGACCAATCCTTCTCTATTCTGGTGAGTTAATCCGCAGTAGAGTTGATTTTCTACGCGGCCGGATAAGAAAGACCTGCACGGAAAGAGTATATTCTTGAGGCATAATTCCCCGCATTCAGCTGCTGTGACTCCTTCGTACTCCACTAGGCTATATGGATGCTCGACGTTTCCTAGAAGGATTATTTCTGCAGCTGACCCTTCTTCGGCTAGAAAATGATAACAAACGTCAGAATTAATCGAAGGTGTATTTATTTGTATAGAGTAATATTTTCCTTGTCGTTTTCAGAAAGAATATCTGAAAGCACTGCCATATTTATTATTGGGAATATTTCATCTGAATTAAAAATATGCTGTTTTGTTTGTTTGTTTTAGTATGAATATAAAACATTTTCCTTGATACTTTTAGGGCCAAATAAAGCTTTTTAAAATTAATTATAAAGAAGGGGCACTGTATAGTTGAATAAAATTAACATTTAAATATTTGTGCCTACTGTAAGTAATTATTTCTTTTTCAACTGACAAAATATGTTACCTATCCGTTTTAGAAAGCAGAGCTGTTATATTTATTATTGAGAATGTTTTATTCGCACTAAAGTTAGTTTGTTTGGTTTGTTTGGTTTATTTTAGTATGAATACCAAGCCTTTCTAATGATCTTTTTAGTCCAAAATAAAGCTGATATAAAGTGAATTAAGGTGTGATTTAAAGAATCTAGAAAGTGACTGTGCATTAAATAATTCAAATTAACATTTTAATATTTGCGTAAACTGTAAGAATTTAACTCCTTTGTTTCTTCTGTTTGGTTTTTTTATTATCAATGCCAAGCCTTTCTCACGATTATTTTTGTTCAAAATAGAGCTTATAAAAAATAACACAAGGAGGGATTTTAAAAAGTCTAGTAGGAGTACTGTGCATTAAATATTTCAAATTAAGGTTTAAATATTTGCGTAAACTCTAAGAATTTAATTCCTTTGTAACTGACAAAATATTTTCCTTATAATTGCAAGAAGAATATCTGAAAGCTCTGCCATATTTATTATTAGGAATATTTCATCTGAACTAAAAATATGCTGCCTTGTTTGATTATTTGTTTTAGTATGAATATCAAGCATTTTCAAGCATTCCTTTAGGCCAAAATAAAGCTTATACAGAGTAACATAAGAAGTGTTTAAAACATCTAGCAGGCGTAGTGTCTAATTGAATAAAATTAATGTTTTAATATTTGCGTCTACTGTAAGGTATTATTATTTTTTTAACTGGCAAAACATTTTCCATATCATTTTTAGGTAGAATATCTGAAAGCACTGAAATAGTTATTATTCGAACTGTTTTATATGGACTAAAAAGTACTTTTTTTTTTTTTTTTTTTTTTTTTTTTTCCCCTTTTAGTATGAATATCAAACCTTTCTCACGATTATTTTTGTCCAAAATAAAACTTATAAAATGTGACATAAATGTGATTTAAAATAATCTTGTAGGGGTACTGTGTATTAAATAATTAAAATTAACATTTAAATATTTTCGTGAATTGTAAGAATTTAATTCCCTTGTAACTCACAAACTTTTTTGTAACTCTCCTTATCATTTTCAGGAAGAATATCTGAAAGCTCAGTGATATTTATTATTGGGAATATTTAATCTGGAAAAAAAAAAAAAAAAAAAAAAAAAAAAAAAAAAAAAGCTGTTTTGTTTGATTGTTTGTTTGTTTTAGTATGAATATAAAGCAATTTCCATGATTCTTTTAGGCCAAAGTATAGCTTATAAAAAGTGACATAAGATGTGATTTAAAAAATCTAGACATGTACTGTATAATTGAGTAAAATTAGCGTTTAAATATTTGTGTCTCCTGTAAGAAATTATTCATTTTTTAACTGACGAAATATTTTCCCTGGCATTTTTATAAAGAATATCTGAAAGCAATGCTATATTTATTATTCGGAATGTATTATCAGCACTAAAAGTATTCTACTTTGTTTGTTTGGTTTTTTCAATACCAATATCAACCCTTTCTCACGATTATTTTGTCCAAAATAAAGCTTATAAAAAGTAACAGAAGATGTTATTTATAAAAACTTAGTAGGAGTACTGTGCATTGAATATTTCAAATTAAGGTTTAAATATTTGCGTGAACTGTAAGCATTTTTTTTTGTAACTCACAAAATATCTTCTTCCCATTTTCAGGAAGAATATCTGCAAGTGCTGTCATATTTACTATTGGAAATACAGCGTGTCCAAGAAAGGTCTTTATTATTTTAAACATTAATAACAAAAATACTAACTGGTGAAATGGAATGCAGTTTTCTGCAAAAGAATGAATAAATCTCAGAGTTTTTTTCTGGAATAAATTGCTTGAAGTATGAAATGACAAATCATGAAATCATCACTCATAAATCCTCACTGTTACACCACAAATGTTAAAAAAAAACTTGGAGGGAAATCGAGTACAGGTTCTACATTCTTCGTTCTACTAATGGAGTTCATGTACAGCAACTACATTGAAGGTACTGTAAAAAACAAAAACAAATAAAACTCTTAGATTTCTTCATTGTTTTGCAGCAAACTGAATTTCATTTCACCTGTTAGTATTTTTGTTATAATTGTTTAAAATGATAAAAACCTTTGTCGGACACGCTATATTGCATTGGCACTGGAAATGAGCGTGTTTAATATGTTTTTTGTTTGTTTGATGGTTTGTCTGTTATTATAGTTTTAAATAAACACTAAGAATTTCTCATAATTGTCATCGCCCCCCCCCCCAAAAAAAAACAACATAAAATGTGATTAAAAAAAATAAACAGTAATGTATAATTATTTAAAATTAACTTTTAAATATTTCGCATCGACTTAAAAAAATTACTGTATTTTTTCATGTATGCCGCAACTTCTTGGAACGTGTGTACCTTGCATAACACATGGGCTGATAAGTTCCCGGTCTAATAAAGAAAACACAACGTTTTAACAAAGCTTTATAACTTTATGACTTTATAACTTTATAACTTTAATAAATAACATAACTTTAATAATAAATAATAATAATTTAATAATAATAATAATAGTTTTATAATAATCATTTTATAATAATAATTTTATAATAATAATTTTATAATACTAATTTAATAATAAAAATTTAATAATAAAAATTTAATAATAAAAATTTAATAATATTAATTTAGTAAATGAATAATAATAACTAGCTGGCTTCGCCCACTAGCGGGCCCCTAATTTACATCGGTGCCTCGATTCTTGTAAAACCTAGAATAAGATAAACCTCGAAAAAGATAATTCTCAAACTGAACGAACCCCCGATCCTGGTCCCCACTGCCTTCGGCACCGGATAATCCCTTAAATTGCACATTGAATAGTATAAACCTCTAACTCAACGAACCTCCGGCTCGGGTCCCCGCTGCCTGCGGCACCGTATAGCAGTTATGCTGCGCACGCGCTGCAGTACACGTTAGTTCCACCTTCCACCATCAGGTGGCGCAATCTGTTTATACGATCATCGAACCTCCGACTCGGGTCCCCACTGCCTTCGGTACCGTAAACCGATCGTGCTGCGCACGCACCGGATAATCCCTTAATTTGCACATTGAGTAGTATAAACCTCTAACCGAACAAACCTAGGACCCTGGTCACCGCTCTCTTCGGCACCGTATACCGGTTGTGCTACGCACGCACCGGATAATCCCTTAAATTGCACATCGAGTAGTATAAACCTCTAACTGAACGAACCTCTGGCTCGGGTCCCCGCTGCCTGCGGCACCGTATAGCAGTCGTGCTGAGCACGCACTGCAATACACGTTAGTTCCACCGCAAACTGTTTGTACGATCATAACTGAAATCGTTAAGGCTTTCGATGTCGAGTCGAATGAGCCATACCCCGTCGTAATCCGGGCCATAGAAATAGAGATAATAAAACGCCCCCTGTTGGTGAAAAACGAACTAAAACCGATAAGCTCTAGTATCCTCTATCGATGTCGATTCGATTGAGCCAAACCGCGTCGTGATGTGACCATTGAACCCTTTAATTGCACCTTCCACCACCAAGGGGCGCAATGTATTCTATACGAACATGACCGAAATCTGTAAAGCTATCCATGTCCAGTCGAAAGAGCCAAACCACGTCGTAATCGGGCCCGTAGAACCCGATTCCCGGAAGCGCCCCTGGTGGTAAAACTTGGAACTAAAATATGTAAGCGCTATCAATATCGAGTCGAATGAGCCAAACCGCGTTACGATTGGACTCGTAGAACTCGAGATATTGTGAAATCAAAATATAAAATCTGATATTATTATTCGAAAAGAGTGGTATAAACTCAGAAACTATAAAAAATGTTATAGAGGGTCCTTATTACTTTAATTATAATGTTTGGAATCAGTTTGGTGGAAATCCGAAACGTACTTTCTGAATTATAGAAACGGACCATTGTTAAGAGAAAAAAACCGTGCCCCTGGTGGTTAAAAAAAGAACTAAAATCGGTAAGCTCTGTCGATGTCGAGTCGTATGAGTCAAACCGCGTCGCGATGGGACCCATACAACAGGAGATATTTTGAAAAGAAATAGATAATTCCTTAGCTTTTTTTTATTTTTTTCCTATACAAAAATCGGGATTTTGCTAAAGCCAAAAATTATGGTCCGAAATCGAAAATTTTTTACCTGGTCGGCACTCTAATAGAAAAAACTAATTACGCGTAATGCCGTTTAGACATCTTAGCTGAAAATCTCGGAATAGTGTTGCCTTTATGTCTGGCATTAAAAGTACTTGTTAAAAAGACTGTGGGAAAACGATGGAATTAATTAAAAATTAAAAATCGTTTCTCGTAAACTAATCATCCTAGCTTAAAAAAAAAAAAACATATTCTGGATCCTCACGCAAAAAAACTCTATGAAACGCATGATTTTCAAATCGGTAAAAGCAATATTTAAAAAAAAATTATACCTGGCTCACAAGAAAGAGTAAGTTTTCGTTTTGAAATATTTCCTTGTCTGAAAATATCCGGTCACGTGCCGTTTTTCTGCATAGGTTACAAATGATTAGAAATAAATTGCTTCATTAACCGGTTTTTAATTGATTTCTTCCGATTTTACAGGCCGATTCCTACGATCTTTTTTTTGTTGAAATCAGGATTTTTGTTTACGTATGATGGCCGATTTGGGTGTCCACAGATTAATTCCTTCATTGTTTTTCGAAAAGGGACTGGAAGCGATAGATGGAACCTGTCACGTCAATTTGCTCTCACTTCCTTCCAAACATTTGTCGCCCCCCGTCCGTCTGCGGTCTGGCACGGAGAGGAAATGATTTCGTAGCTATGTCTGCAAAGAATTAAAAAATTATTTTTTATCGATCGATTTTTAAAGGATTTTTTCGGTTCTAATTGTCGTACGGAAATGATTTTTCGAATTTATGAAACCGGACGCCGTCCTAGTTCCGTCCGTACCACTTCCGAATTTCTGGCCCCCGACTTCCGTAGATACGGGTCGGTTTAAAAACCCGTACTGCAGTTTGTGGCTTAATTTGCTCTCCGGCAGCGCTGCCTTCACCGACCGGAGAGACTGGCAACCCTTTTCGGAGGCGAAAATTTTGTGGTTTTGAATTCTTTTGGAAGTTAGGTTTCGGTCAATAATTAAAGCAGTTTTGTTAATTAATAACTCCTCGGGTCCGGGTCGGACTCCCGACACGGCCAAACTTGAGCTCCGCGCCGTTTTTACGAATTTTTCGGTACTCGAGCGCTCTCCGTGCGTCGCCTAGTCCCAAAGCCTTTGCGGGTACAGACACACAGACACACGCACACACACACACACACAGACGTTCACCGACATTAATAATTATCCGATAATTTAATAATGAATAACATAATTTTATAACGAAAAAGCTCCAAACGGTACTCAGAACTCTTTGTTGTTTTTGGTCAAAAGTCAACAAGCGCGGCAGCCACTTTGACAACAGCTTTTTCATAGACAAATGTTCATTCAAAATAAAACCTACACGTTCCTTGGATATCTTCAGACTCTGAGCTATCTCCTGCAACTTCACTTTACGGTTCCCCAAACCGATTTTGTGGACTTTTTTTATGTTTTCCGGAGTAACCACCTATTTTGCATGGTGCATCACTTGTGTCCGTACGACCACGTTTAAATTCATCAAACCAGTCAATAATGGCTGATTTACCTAGTGCAGTGTCCAGATAACGCTTATCAAGCCAAGCTTTTGTTTGAGCGATGTTTTTTCCCATCAAATAACAATTCTTGAAATTCTTGTTTATCCATTTTTTTGTTTATCAAAAAAGTCGTTCAACTGAAACCACTCTAACGTTTTATCCACATTGCGAATCGTCATGCCATTTTTTCTGCTACCTTTTAAAGGTTAGTATGTACTAAAAAAAAACATCGGTTCGGCGATTGCGACGCCATCTGTGTACCAGACCGGGAACCTATCCACCCATGTGTTACCTTCATTGAGGGGAAATTTTGATTAAAGATGGAAGAGAAACATTTAAATTTATATCTTTCACTTTATGATAGTTAGTGCTAAAATTCCACAGTATTCACAATGTATTGCTTAAGGGTTTCGTAAATTTAAATATAAAATTGACGCCTAACGATTTCACGCTGTGAACAATGGACATATATACCGAGGCAAATCAAATACCAAATACTGATGGAAAATAAATTTTGAGAGGAAAAAATCGTGAGACATACACGAAAGGGAAAAAAAATAATTTCGTTTTAAATAATCTTTTCCCTGTCACTTTCAGGAAGAATATCTGAAAGAACTATGATACATATTTTGAAGATAATTAATTCATACTGAAAATGTACTTTTTTTTTCTTTGTCTTCTTTTTAATATATATATATATATATATTAGTTGCTGGTTCGTTTCTTTTACTGTGAACACCAAGCATTTACATCATTTTCTCACTCAAAATAAAAACATAGAAAAAAAACATAAGGTATTTGATAAAACATAAGATTAAAAAAAAAGATTAATTTTAGAGATTCTTATTTAAGCAATGCACTCATTTAAAATTGTTGATAGTTACTTAGAATGAATCTTGTGAAATTCTGTCTTACAACTATGAAATTAGAACTGTAGTTCTTTATAATTACATAATTATCTTGTAATAAGAAATGTGTTTATAAATAGAAAATTTTATATTAATAAAAGTGAAAAGTAAAGTTTATTTTAATGAGTAAAAGTTCATTTTAATGAATGGAAGTACAATTATTTGTAATTTACAAATTAACTTTTAGAAATCCATTTACAATTTCGTATGCGAAGTAGAAAAAAGAATGTCATCAAGGACTTCTTTTTAAATTTACCAAATATTTATTTAAAATTAATTCGTGATTGATAAATTGTATTATTTAATGGATGATGTATAATTATAATATTAAAAACGTATAACATATTAGAATTTATATTATTAATTGAGGGTGAAAAATATATAGAATTAGGACTTCTTTTTTTCTCTATGTAAAAGAATAGCGAGCATAAATGAAAAAATATTTTTGCAAAACTACTAAACAGAAATTACAAGTCGAATATGAAAAAATTTTCTGTCCAAAATAAAACTTATAAAAAGTTACATGTAATTTAAAATAATCTTTAAGGGTACTGTGTATTAACTATTCAAAATTAACGTTTAAATATTTGCGTTTACTGTAAGAATTTAATTCCTTTGTATCTCTCCTTATCATTTCCAGGAAGAATATCTGAATGCATTAAAACGAGTGTTTTATTTTTTTATATAAAGAAAACCGTGGCTATGACGCCGCGACGAATTGACACTGCGATAAATTGACGTTACGACGAATTGACACTGCGATGAATTGACGCCGCGACGAGTTTTCGCCACGACGAATTGTTGCGGCGACGAATTGACGCTGCGATGAATTGTACGCGATGAATTGTTCCGCGAAGAATTGTGTGCGACGAATTGCCGCGACACCTCCCTAAATCATGGCATATATGGTCAAACCAAGCAATATTTTCTTCTTTTGCATTGTATTAAAATATTAAAATGGTAAAACTGAAAGAACATTACACTTCATGCACGAGTAAGATAATCATGAAAGTTAAACAAAAACAATAATTAGCTTTCAAGATGTATACATAATAATTTATACCAGTTTTGTATAGTGACCAAAGAAAAATTTTTGTATGAAAAAAAATTTAGAAGCAATTAACCGTCTTTATTTTTATTACTGTGAAATAAATGCTTACAGGGAAGACTTTTTAACAAGTTTTTGTAAAAAGAAATGTTCGGGAACTGTTTAAGTTAGAAGTGTAATGGCAAATACAGCAGAAACAATGAAAGATTAAAATCACAAACCTCGAATCTTTAGCGATCACACTAACATAAAAAACTTACCTCCTTTGAAACATGCATATAAATGAAATTATAAGAAAATCATTCTTATTCGTTCAAATATTTTGATCTAAAACTTTGAATCTACTCAATTTAATTATATTTTTTTCACCTTTCCAATAAATTTATTAGTTTTTTTTTTTGTTTACTTTATTCGATTACTACTATTATAACATTTTGTTATTGAGGCTTGAGGCCAAGTATTCTAATCTCCAAAGATATAACAGAGAAAAAAAATGTAATCTTTCTTGCATTAAAACGAGTTTTTTTTTAAATATATATAAAGAAAACCGTGGCTATACCTAACTCATGGAATATAAGGCCAAATCAAGCAGAATATAACAATAAAACAATTTCTCATGATGTGGAATCACATATGTTTATATTAAATTAATTCTTTTCTCTAAATTTCAATTACATTTCCCTTTTAATTAATAATTTATTTTATCCTAACTTTTTCAGTTCTCGTCCGTCCAAATTTCCCTACATTAAAAAATATATATTTAACATATGTCTTTATCACTAAAACAGCTCTCACAGTTCTTTACACCACTAGTTAACAAACGAACGAACAACAACAACAACAAACTAGTCGGATGTGCCAATCCCAAAACTTTCTTCTATCTCAGTCATGTTAATAAAAATCAATATTTAAAAAAAATTATTGTAAAATCAATATTTTTCGTCATTCTGTTGTACGTCAGCTGCTTGCGAATCGTCGGGTTACAGGGATGCGAACAACCGATGTATAGTAAACTACGAAAAGTCCTTCTGGCCTGAACCGACAGGAACAGATAGCCTCCCTACTCCTTGGTTTTACGATTTTAGATAATTTTACTGGAAAACACGAAGCTCAAATGCGTGGAACATAAATAAAGAAGATTCAATCCCAGTTTTCGTCAACATTGAATTTGAATGAGGATATCGCCAAATTAGTCCTCTACAGCCAAGTTGGCTTCATTAATGGTAACTTATGTTGGTCGCCAAATTTGGTGAAATTCCGCCAACTGTCGCCAAGTTTGGCGAGAATTCGACGTTGGCGAATATAAATATATAGTGATAAGCATATAATAGGATGAATGGTTACAACAATGAAAGAAAATTTGCCGAAATCATGTTAACTAAAACTCATAAATTAAACCCGTTTATGGATGAAATTCCGCTGTCTTGTTTGAAAATGTCAGCCACCCTAAAATTTCAAACAGCTATATCTCAGCTATTTTTCAAGATAGAGGCAAAACAAAAATTGCTCCGGATTCTCCGGATCAATGCCGAACATTTAACATAAAAAAGTTCTAGGATTTCTAATTTTTTTGAATTTGCACATTTTTTGAATTTGAAATCTTTAAATGGCTAACACAGCGCCCCCCTTTCGTCGAAATATCCCCAAATTCTAATGGAACCTGCTTGCCATAGCCAAAAACATAGAAGAAAAATGTGGTTCAATTTGAAGTATAACTTTATACACTTTTCGATTATACAATAGTGAAAATGGAACAAAAATATCGATCACAGCGCCCCCTTTTGTCGAAATATCCCCAAATTCTGATAGAACCTGCTTGCCATAGCCAAAAACCTAGAAGAAAAATGTGGTTCAATTTGAAGCATAACTTCATACACTTTTAGATGGTACAATAGCGAAAATGGAACAAAAATATCGATCACAGCGCCCCCTTTCGTCGAAATATCCCCAAATTCTGATAGAACCTGCTTGCCAAAGCCAAAAACCTAGAAAGAAAATGTGGTTCAATTTGAAGCATAACTTCATACACTTTTAGATGGTACAATAGTGAAAATGGAACAAAGATATCGATCACAGCGCCCCCTTTCGTCGAAATATCCCCAAATTCTGATAGAACCTGCTTGCCATAGCCAAAAACCTAGAAAAAAAATGTGCTTCAATTTGAAGCATAACTTCATACACTTTTAGATGGTACAATGAAGACGGACAGACGGACAGACAGACATTTTGTAAAAACATGTTTTTCGGAATCTCTGACCCCTAAAACGTGTAAATCCGTCAAAAACCGGAA
Organism: Maratus michaelseni; assembly: GCA_963931845.1. Classification (NCBI taxonomy): domain Eukaryota; kingdom Metazoa; phylum Arthropoda; class Arachnida; order Araneae; family Salticidae; genus Maratus; species Maratus michaelseni. The sequence goes on along the minus strand of OZ007589.1, from coordinate 225,202,543 downwards.
GTCGAAAAAAAATTTCGATTACAATACTTTCTTCTATTATAGATAGAAGAAAGTAAAAAGGATAAAGATTGACTTTGTTTTCGGTCTGCATTTTATAATCATTTTGTCAAACGTTCGTCAGAAATAGTTTTCTGTCATCTTAGTCTTTTAGTATAACTTCCTCGTTAGATTGTAAACTTTTCTAATAGATGAAATATGTTTTGTCTAGGCAAAAGTTCCTTCTGAAAATTCCCAAAACTTCTCTCCCAACGTACAGTTGGCGCACACATTCTTAGCTGGTTTAATTTGCTGGGTTGTTATTTTGGTATCCCTGCCACGAAATTCAAAATTTTCCTATTTGTTTATTAAAAGGGTAATTGATAATTTTATAGTGGATGCCATCGCATAATTTCTATGCTCTTTCACCAATGCTGTGATGCAAATATGAGAATTTCAAAATCACCATGTTGTGATGTTGACTCTATCTCGTACTCTCTCTCTTCACGAAGTCAGTTACGTAAGTTCACGCTACTTAAAAATGCTCTCAGGCATCATCCGTATCCCTTTCTGTACGGACTGCTTACACTTTCATTTATGCTTTGAGCTTCGAATAAACAAATGTAAAGAACCTTTTCAGAGCATTTATTTCTAATATATTTACTACAGCCCACATACAGCCTTTTAGTAACTTTGAGTGGATTCATATCGGCCCTGCAGTTTTGATCGCATAATCAAGGCTCCCAAATGGTCCAGTTTTTGAACACCGGTAATTTTTTAGAAATTTTTTATTTTTTGATTTTTCTTGCAAATGTTGCAAAAATCACCTTCGAAGGTCAATTTTTGCGGAAATGTTGAAGACACCTATTATGAAATTTCCTGTTAAAAATTATGGGTATTCAGTTGGTGGTCCATTTGTGAGCTCTGCGTAATATACTTTTAAAGATGTATTTCACGCTATACTTCACTGAAAGCCAAATCGAGTTCAGCGTGTAAATATAAATAAATCAATTCAATTTAGAGAAAGAATACAAATGTGTTAAATTCAGCTTTTAAACGAACAACTTACTTTCCTGATAGGGACATGTTACATCAAAATATTCAATGGATGCTGAAGACGCTTTCCGGAAGTGTGTCTTTCTTGTAAAGCGGTCGTGTCGACTTAGACGGCATTCAGCTGTTTTTGAATCAAATTCTACCGATCTACAAACTATTTCTTTCGTTGCTAAGCAGGATTCGAGGCAGGATAAGCGACTGCTGTTTTTGATGGTAATATCGTCATGTTCTTCTAACTCCATTCCTCTTTGCGATTCCGCTACGAAAAGTCGATCACATGCCCCTAAAAATGAATGGAATTGCACATTTCAGTAAATGTTTTTATTTATTTTTTTAAATATCAAATGTAAAAAAAAAGGTTAAAGGTTAAACAGTGTATTGTTTATTATAATTTTGCTTCATATAACAAAGTATGAAAACTGGTTTTACAATTTCGAGTATGTTAGTTTTCATTATATATTTAAGAAATAATTCAAATAAGAAAAAAAAAGAACTATAATATAAAAATATTAAAAAACATGCTTTTAATTCAAAATTTTATGATTTAAAAAAAAATGGTATTTTTTACCATGAATATTGCGTCATCATTTACGATGAATTTGTGAGCAAAATGTGATTAAAATCAGTTCAAGGGAAGTAGGTAAATAACGGAATGCAAAATGTGACCCTGACAGACAAAACACGGGGTTAAATAGAAGCGTAATAATAGGTCACTGCTGTATTATGCTTTAACGATTTCTATGACAGCTATATCTTGGAATCATTGGATGCAATTTCATCAATTTTAATATGTAAATTAAAAAAAAAATATGTTGATTCAATTTGGGATTTGTTCACTCAACAAAGTGCACTGCACTGAAAGAAAACTTATACCGCCTTCATCTAGAACGAATAAGTAGTCATTTTCTAAATCTCTCAACTAGTAATATAGATTTCCGAGTTATGCGAATAACGTAAACAAACAAACTGAATAGACGAAATGATTGAGATAGGTGATGAAACGATACATTATATTATGAATCGCTTGAATTGCGAGAAATTATCACTTGGTTTCTAGAATAAATTCTTAAACAAGAATTATAGCTACTAAAACTAACCTAGGGTGCTCACATGTATTTGCAGAGATTTTTAAATAAGTTTAACCACGATAATATAGGAAAATGCTTTTGAATTTTAATAGGGGAGACTAGAAGTCTCCAGCAAAGTGAACTAGAATTTATAAGGATGACATGGAACTATTTTTTCTAGAGCCACAATTTAGTTTCTAGATGGCAGTGGGAGAATTTTTTCTCAGTGTGCTATGGTATGTTTTTCTAGAAACATGATATCTGTCTATATCTCAATTTCTATCGTGTAGAAATTCAATATATTGTTAATTTCAGTTATTAATTAAAGGTATATATGTATTTTATATTTTGTATTTGAACACCCAACAGGGTGTTCTGTTGAACTGTGTTTTTTTTTTATTCTTTGATCTCTGTGACTTCAAGTTAAATTGAAAGAAAGTCACTATTCTTTATAATTATTGGTGTGTAACAGTATTATTTAAATTAATATATTAAAATAATATAGAAGAACGTTTTGTACTGACCACAACATACTAGTTAAATTCAGATAACACTAAACATTATTGTTCGACATTTGCATCCAAAACTGATAATATATTGAGTAAGCAATGTTTCTAAGAAAATTATCCTATTCCTGACTCTTCTCCCCTACATAAGCATTCATAAATGCCTTTATGTACACACTGGTATCTATATACGTATGTATTTATTTATATATATAATTTTTTTGCTTAATCCAGACTCTAGAAATCTACCTAATTAAATATCATTATCAATTAATACTTTATAACAAGAACCTTTAAAGCATATTTTCTAAATATATATATATTACAGGTATGTGTATTCTTTCTTTACATTATTGTTATTATTATTACATATTATGGGTAATCATGTTTGTAGATATCTACATGTATGTCTGTACGGATTATCTACGTATTACTAAGACCCAAGTGATTATATCAATCTCAATTAATACTTTATTAAAAAATAATCGTTAAGGCATATTTTCTCCATCTATTTATATAATTACAGGTATTTAAATACTGTGTATGTATTTTTAATTTATTTTTTCGCAGTCATGAATCTAGATGTTTGTCTACACGCATCATGTATGTATTACACACTAACAATACCTAAGTAAATATCGAAATCAATTAATACTTAATAACAAGAACCTTTGAGGCATATTTTCTCCATGTAATAGGTTCCAGATGCAAGTGTAAGTGTGAGATCCTCCTGTCGCATCCTTGAACGATCCGGGATGTTACTTGTCATGCGGCACTCGGTCACGTTGCGATTTCGTAGAAAAGTGAACGACTTACAAATGACGTCGTTCAGACAACTGCGAGTGCATTCTACGAGAGAGGTGCCCAGGACCCTCTTGTAGACGTTCGAAGTGGGCAAGGCATTTGTTGAGAGGATAAAGGATTCCATAGCCCCTGGGCGGGTACATTTTCCTAAGAAAAAAAAATACATGATGACGAACAGCGTAAAATTATATGAGGATCAATCAACAATTTTTTGAGCCAAAGACGAGTTATGTTTATTATTATTATTATTATTATTATTATTATAATTAGTTGAAAGTATGTAAAAAAATAATTCAAAATTTTATTTAGCGTGTTTAATAGATAAATAAATTGAATTTTAGATACGCTAAAAAGCTGTACACTTTCTTGTCTCAAAAACCATTTTTCGATTTATTAAAGTCTATATTTATCTCTTATATTACCGAGTTCAGAAAATTTTGTTTTGTCACTTTTTGTTTTTTAAATGTTGCTATGAAGTTAAAAATATACTAACGATTCCTTTGCAATTTTGCACTGCTAAAGTATAGATTAATGATCTAGTTTTTATTTTGATAAATAAAAACTGCTGTTAATAGATTATAAATAGTTTTAAAAAATATATATTTATACTATAATATTACTATGGCAAAAAACATGATATTTACAATTATTTAAAAATTTTGTACTGCTGAAGCACACATTAATTGTCTAGTTATTCTTCGAATAAATAAAAGCTACTATAATAGATTTTAAATAGATTACAAAAATATTTTTAAACTATGTATTGCTATGACAAAAAAACAAAATATTTATAATTATTTTGAAATTTTGCACTGCTAAAGCATAGATTAATGGTCTAGCTATTCTTCGGATAAATAAAACTACAATTAACAGATGTAAAGTAGATAAAAAGTTATTTATATTATGTTAATATGAACACAAATAAAGATATTAACAATTATTTAAAGTTTTTTCACTGCTAAAGCATAAACTAATGGTCTAGTTATCTTTCGAATAAATAAAAACTGCTATTATAAATTTAAAATAGTTTAAAAAAAAGATTTATACTATGTTACTAGGAAAAAAATAGATATTAACAGTTATTTCAAAATTTATACTACCAAAGCATAGATTTATGGTTTAGTTATTCTTAGGATAAATAAAAACTACAATTAATAATTTTTAAATAGTTTGAAAAAGATTTATACTATGTCACTATGAAAAAAAAATAAATAATAACAATGATTTCAAAATTTTGCACTGATAAAGAATATATTACTGATCTAGTTATTCTTCCGACAAATAAAAATTTCTATTAATAGATTTTAAACAGATTTTAAAATATATATATACTATGTTACTCTCAAAAAAGATATTAACAATCAATACCAAATTTTGCACTGCTAAAACTGGGATTAATGGTCTTCTTCGGACAAATAACAATTACTATAATTAGATTTTAAATAAATTTTTACGAAGATTTATGTATATATATATATATATATATATATATATATATATATATATATATATATTTGGCGGGACTGGAATAAGTATACAGGATAGTTGACAGACCCATGAATATGCAAAAAGAAAAATCAAACTTACCATTAACGGAGTAAATAAATAAAACACACCAAACTGTAAACACGAATTTTTTCATCGTTTCAACCAGATCTAAAAAAAAAGAAAAAAAATGTCAGGGAAATTCGTGAAATTGTAATAAATGACATTTTATATAAACATAAGGTTTTTATAGTTTTAGTATATTAATATTACCAAATGTATATAAAATCCTAATAATGAAATAATGTAGTTAAAACAAACATTTTTTACTAACTTTAAACAATTTTAATTTTAAATAGTGCTTAAAATACCTTTCTATTTTTACATTGAACTTTTTATCATATTTAAAAAATATCATTAACGATTATTAAATTCGACAAGCTTGGATTAAGTAATCGATAATCGGTTATAAATCAATTTTATCAATCTGATTTAACAGTCGATTGATAGAGATTTGAGTTTTAAAACCAGTTTTTTTTTGTGTGTGTTTGTGTGTGTGTGTGTATATATATATATATATATATATATGTGTGTGTGTTTGTTTGTTTGTTTTTCTCACTCTTACATACAATTTTGGAAATGACGTTTGTGTTAAAGATAATCTTTAATAAAGTATCATTTATCTTTTAAAAAATTAAGGAATTCTTTACATTCTGTAAAAGAAATTGGTGAATTATTTTTCACCGAAATGTCAGATCTTTAGAAAACAGTATTCAAATAACAGAACAAATTTAATATGATATAAAAATCATAAACATATTTTCAGTATTATTCTAAATTTATGGTTCCCTAAAGTTTCCTAAAGCTTTATTTTATTTTTATGTAAATGCTTTCTGGTTTTAAATTAAAAGTAATTTTGTCTCATGCAAGATGCTATCGCATCATTTTATCAAATAGATTAGAGATCCCATTCTTTTATTTTCTGCCTTGTCTTTAGCTAACCAAAAAAATGTAACTTCCTTTACAGCATTTAAATGCAGCTTCACTTATTCAATATGTACGTTAGATATTTTGATTCATTTTTTTAACTTCATTCTCAGACAGGAAAATTTAATAAAAACTACAAAATATTTTTACATCTGATCTATGGTGCATGCCTAACTTCAACTTCCTTGTTTAATGTAAGTGCAGTCTTTGATTACTTTCCAACTGCCAAAAACATATTACCGCCTCAGGTATATTCACTTCTTGAATATCACAGCTGCGCCCCTTTCTCAAAACATCCACCTGGTTACCTATCAAAAATTACAAGAAAAGTCATAAGTCGCCTACCATAGTCATTTATGTCTTCTCCCCCTCCAAATTAATATTCCAGATGCTTAAGTGTCATAAAATTCCTATGGGCAAAATTGATCCGATGCAAATGTATGTTGGCGCACAAACGCACTGAAAAATTACTCAGAACTTATCTAAATTTACTCCGAGAAGGTTTCTCTTTTCTGTTAATATATGACAGCCACCTCCCCAATTTAACATCTATTTTTTGTCTAAGTCCGAATAAAATGAAAAACGTGCAATCACCCATGGACTCTTCATTTATTGCATTACGTCTGCTACTTTTCCTAAGAATCACGATCTCTTGGTATTGCAGAACACCATCACACAGTAGAAACAACCCTCTGTGTATTTATTACGGCCGTGCTATTCGGACTGATGCTTTTCCAGCCATGTATCCAAACTTATCATCGAACATTAAAACCAAAAATATCAGCAGCCAAAGCAACCAATTATACAACATATCACAAATAGTTATATGTATACATATGACAAGTAGCGAAGAAAGTAAGTATAATAAAGCAATTCTAAGCAAATGTTATCTCTGATTTAAAAAAAAAAAAAACTGGTTGTAAATAGTATCGTCAATCCATAAACTTAAAACGTCAGCCATAAAAAGAAGTGATACACCAAGTGAGAAAATGTATCCATATTCGTATTTGTTTCAAATGCCCCGGAGTGTCGTACAGTAAATGAAAACTGCTTGGCGACTTGCAGGCATGTGTTGACGATATAAGTCCGGCATTTTTACTCGTTTAACTCTTAGTATTTTAAACTTGAATAATTCTAATGTTGGTGTTTTTTTTTAAATTATCTAAGGGAAAAATTGATTATTTTATTTTATTACGGTATCATATGAAAGCAAGACGTCAATGAATCTGGAAGATTCATTGGTATTCATTGGATATTTTTGGTATGCGTTTTGTGCTTCTAAAAATGAAAACGCAAGAATTCAAAATAACATGCAGATTTATGCCGCTGCAACATAAAATGGATATTTAAGCTGTACCGAATGATATCATATATTCTAATACGAGCAAATCTTGTGTGTGGTTATATATATATATATATATATATGCAAATTTTATCTTAAAAACGGCTCGAACGATTTTGACGAAATTTTGTATCCTACCGTTTTGGGGCACCAGAAAACCATTGGGCTAGGTCACATGTTCGAGAAAATTCGATTAGTGGGTCATTTTGGGTCATGGCGAAGCTAATTGTATCTAAAAAACGGTTCAAACAATTTTGACGAAATTTTGTATCCGACCATTTTCGAGCAAGAGAAGACTATTGAGCTGGGTCACATGTTCGAGAACTTTCGATTAGTGGGTCATTTGTGGGTCAAAGCGGGTCATTTAATTTTATCTAAACAACGGCTCTAACGATTTTGATTAAATTTTGTGCCCTACGAGTTTCGAGCACGATACAATCATTGGGCTAGGTCACATGTCCGAGAAAATTCGATTAGTGGGTTATTTCTGGGTCATTGTGGGTCAAGATCTAAGAAGCTGCTCAATTTACACTAAATTTTGTATCCAATGGTTTTCGGGCACGAGAAGACTGTTGGGCTAGGTCACATGTTCGAGAAAATTCAATTAGTGGGTCATTTTGGGTCATGGTCAAGCTAATTGTATCTAAAAAACGGTTCAAACGATTTTGACGAAATTTTGTATGCGACTATTTTCGGGCACGAGAAAACTATTGGGCTGGGTCACATGTTCGAGAACTTTCGAATAGTGGGTCATTTTTGGATCAAAGCGGGTCAAATTAATTTTATTTAAAAAAACGGCTCTAACGATTTTGATTAAATTTTGTATCCTTCGGGCACGCGAAAATCATTGGGCTAGGTCACATGTTCGAGAAAATTCGATTAGTGGGTCATTTCTGGGTCATTGTGGGTCAAGATCTAAAAAGCGGCTCAATTTACACTAAATTTTGCATACAATGCTTTTCGAGCACGAGAAGACTGTTGGGCTAGGTCACATGTTCGAGAAAATTCAATTAGTGGGTCATTTTGGTCATGGGTCATTATGGGTCAAGCTATTTTATCTTAAAAACGGCTCAGACTATTTACACTAAATTTTGCATCCTATGGTTTTCGGGCACGAGAAGACTGTTGGGCTAAGTCACATGTTCGAGAAAATTCAATTAGTGGGTCATTTTAGCCATTGGTCATGATATTTGAACTCAAATTTAATTTTGACCGAGCATAGCTCGGTGTTCCCTGCTCGTAGTGATGAAGCAGTAAATATATTATTGCAGACTATGCTTAGAAATAATTAGAAAAGCAATTTCCACAATGAGTATTTACCACGGTTACATCCGATTTCGTGTAACAATTTACTGAGTTTTATGCTATATTTATTGATTTTTCTCGTACAGTTAATTTTAACTCTTTTGTGACCAATTTTGTTTTTTTCTAATTCGGATAAAAAATTATTTTTACGTTTATAAAATTAAAAGCCTCTCAAAACAAACTTAAAGATTCTTATCAAAAACAGTTTTTTTTACGAGTTTATCATGTTCCTTTAAGTTTTATCGAACATTCACTTGAATTTAAATTTCTTATATAGAAATGTAAAAAATTGAGAAATTTACATACAATTTATCAGGTAAAGTATTATATTTCTGAGAGTGTTAACCTGATTGTTAGATATCATTTTTAGTCAGTTTTAGGGGTAATAATTTTCTGTCGGATTAAAACATTGGATACAAGTTTTTTTTCGAAGTTCTTTTAAGTTAGATCAAAATCCTTTCAAGTTTAAATCAAGTTTTAAAACCTTTTAAGTAATAAAAATTAAAAAAAAAAATGAAGAAAATATTTTCAAAAAGGGAACATGGAGAATTAAAAGAAATTAAACTATTTAATTACTTATTTATTTTTTTGTAATTTTTAATAAATTCAACTCTTCGTTGTTGTTGTTGAATTCATGACTCAAAACTTCTCTTTGAAGATTTTTATGTTGGAATAACATAAATAATGGAAAATACTTATCCGCCTTCAGTTCAATGAATGAATAAAATGTCAACAACTCTTAAATAGGCCACGATTAACAAAAAATAAGTTAGCGCAAACTAAAATTTAATTTCACCTGGTCTTTCTGAAAAACAAACCCCATTAGGTTATGGTATCCAAACCTCCTTATTAACCCCTTGAATACCAATGAAATATTTCTTAGATCACTTAATATTAATCATAATTTGTTCTAGAATTTTTGAACATTTTTTTTTTATATTTCAACTTTTTTGTTGAATTTATGACTCAGAACTTCTCTTTGAAGAATTTCTTGTTGGAATAACACGAATAATGAAAAATATTTATCCCCATTCGACTTGATAAATAAATATAAATCCATAAGCCACAATTAGCAAAAAAACGTTAACTCAAATAAAATTTAATTTCACCTGATTTTTAGGCAATAAACACCATTAACTCTTTGAAATCCAAACCTCTTCAACCCCTTGAATTGCAGTGATGTATTTCTTATAGCACTTAATTCGAATCGAGATTTGTACTGTTATTTTTGAACACATTTTTAATAAATTGAACTTTTTTGTGAATTGTTGGTTGAATTAATGGCTCGGAAACCTTATTTGAAAACTTTCTTGTTGAAGTAACATAAATAATGAAAATATTTATCCGCTTTTACCTTAATAAATAAATAAAGTGCAAAAACTCTAAAATAATCCACCATTAACAAAAACTGCGTAACGGCAAATTAAAATTTAATTTCATATGATCTTTAAAATAGAAAAAAAAACACATTAATTTATTAAATCCAAACTCCTTTAACTCCTTGGAGGACAGTTGGGTATTTCTTATACCACTTAACTTTAATCAAGATTTGTACTAGAAATTTTTAACAAAATTTTTCTTTTATAACTTTGTTGAAAATAATCTGTAAAGTTGTGTTTCCTTATTTTCAAATAAATTTTTTCAAAAATTCCGGTATGAAATTAACATTACTGAAACACAATTACTTGCCCTTGAAAGGGTTAAGCACCGTATAACTTGCTCTTTGATTGTCCTATTATGTCAAATATTTCAGCAATCCTTTTTGTAAGTTAATCGGGCCATGGTATGTGGTCAGAATACAGATTGACTTCCAAGTCTCTTGACGAAATAAAACTAGTCGTTGGAGGCCACCTTAATACTTACCCATCATGGATATGCATAATATAAAATATGAAAATAAACCACGTGTAAACTAATTATAAAATGCATTGCAATTCGAATAAAATCCTGGCTTGATGACGTCATAAACTTTAAAGGCTTGATTACTGAATTGCTTGAAAGAGGTTTTTCCTTATAACTCCAAAAATAATAATCCTATTAACTAGCGGTTTATTGCATCTGATTAAGCGTCAAATTTCCAATTAAAATATATCTTTAAAGCGAAATTTGGATGAAATACAGGGTCATGAAAAATCGAAGAGTGTGGAAAAATGTGATTACAAATATCTGCGCAACTAATTATCCTATCGACTTCACTCTTTATGCAAAATTAATGTTTTTTTATTGTCTTTTATAATTTCTTTTATAATGTATCCTATATTTTCACTCCTTAAAATAAACAATTAAATTTTTTTAATATACCTTTTATCAGAACGAATATTTCGAGAGCCGAAAAAAATAGTTCCGGATAATCGAGGTTACTGAAATTCAATAAGCTTCTTTCCATTATTACATACTAAGAACAGACCAGATTTCAAGTCTCTATCTCAATTTGTTCGGGAGATAGAGCGTTTACAGACACACACAGAGACACACAGACAGACGGACGGCAATTTCTTTTTTTTTTTTCTAAAAATATGTTTTTCGGAATCTCCAGTGTCTGAAACGTGTAAATCCGTCAAACATTTTTTTTTTCGATTTTCAAAACGATTACAAGATTTACCCTATACTACGTATGATGGGTAAGTAAAAGGTAATTATTTAAATATTAGGATGTTTGTTCAATATTAGTCATATCCGCATGCAGGTTAAATAATTTTCTCTTTTTCCCTTTCTTCGAAAATAAAAACCTACTTAAGATGGTACCTACCTAACTATAATACCTACTATAATACTACTTTAGATAAACATACATATCTATACAATTCCCAATTTTCAAAAAAAAAAAAAAAAAAAAAAAACCTTTTTAGGTTGATATGGCAATTACATGCATCAATCAATTAATTAATAAATAAATAAAACACCATCAACTCAAAAATAAGATACAATTAACTAAATACGTTAATGCAAATTGAAATTTAATTTCACTTGATCTTTAAGGGAAAAAAAACTATGATATTATTAAGTTATAACTTCTTTAAGTTCCGTATAACGTGCTCTTTGAACTTCAGGATGTGAAAGTAAACACGCATATCCCTCCATTCTACGACGAAATTGTCCTATTATGACAGATATTTCGGCAATCCTTTTTGCGAGTTAATCGAGCCGTGGTGCGTGATCAGAATGCAGATACATCTTCCAGATCTTTTGACGAAATAAAGACGGTACTTAGTTCAAGCAAGAAATATCAGTGGGTGTTCCAGGAAGAAAGTTTAAAAATATCCAGTCGGAATTTCCTATGAAATTTCATTGTTTAGAAAAAAAGATGGGAAGGGAGAATAAGTATGCAAATATTTTGAATACCTTGTTTAACTGCAGGCATCTATATTGAAGTTATTTGAATACATGTAATATTATTTGAAAATTCCCGTGTTTATTTACAACGTCTGATCTTTTAGGTTTGTTTATGAGTTCAGAAATAAGTTCTATTTATATCACAACCTATCACGAACGGTTATATGTTTTCTTCATTCTGCAGCAGAAAATAGTAGTTGTTAATAAATCATTGGATATCGAAATTCGAAAAACTAAAACGAACAGTGCAATAAAGAACTATATGAGATCGAAATTCTTAGCTTAAAATTTCAAGGAAGCGAGGTTATTTCACGAGCATAATTTAGATATTACATTCATCTGGACAGCACTCTTGATATTATTGTGTTGTTTCGAAAGTTCTAAGCATTATTTTGTGAAACTTTGAAGAAACGAATAAAAAATTGCCTTTATCATTAAAGAAAGGCCTAGATTTTTTTTACCTATTTAAGCAACATTTCAGGCTATTTCAAAATATTTTGAATGAGGAACTGAACTAAAACTGAATGAGGAACTGTGGAACTGTTTAAAAGAATGAGGAACTGTGAAATGAGGAACTGTTTTAAAAGCTAAAAAGTCACCAAAGTGACTTTTAACTTTAAGAGCATCTTCATCGGCAAATAATTATAAAATTGAATAAATGTGAAAAGCGAGAAATAAATTAACTCAGATAGTACTACGTCGGATTAGAGTATTTAAAAAGTTAAAACATTTAAACTTGCATCAAGTGGAGGAAATAAAGATCCATATATCAGCTGCCACTTTTATTTTCAATATAGATCCTAAAGTTTTGAAAATTGGTGAAGGAAAATGTCATGTTAGGATACCTTGATATAGTTCACATCCTCTTAGGAAAAAAAAGCGTTTTCTGTTTATATAAAAAAAAAAAGAAATTCCGAAAGTTTGCAAGCCTGAGTTTGAAATGTAGTCTTAACCGGCTACCTCAGTCCCTCCCCCACCGAACACAAATGAGCTAATTTCACTAATTAAGAGAGAATAACATTATTTTCATAAATTTCATTTATTAATAACATTTAATATGTACAGGAAGAACATGGATTGTTTAATGTGTGTGTGTGAACAAGTATTTTCGTCAAATTATAAAAATGTTACAGTCTGACAGCCTTCTTTCCCTTATGTTCCTAGTTTTGTTTTTTAACGTGTTAAACAAAAATAAAAGGTTGCTTCTTGAAATGTAGATTAAATTATTTACAAAAATCACAAACATAATAATCACTTTTGCGTCGGTGCAGTTGCTTTTGGCCCACATATCGCATTCTACATATCGAACACAGAGTCCCCCTTTTATCTAAGCAGAGAAAGCATTCTCGCACAAGACAGGAATTTCATCATCTTCCTCAGTCGGATATCTTCCTTTTTTACCTTTTTTAAAATCCAATTTCAGCCTCTTTCGCAATATCTTCTTAGTTTTCCTCCGTCATTTTTTTTCTTTCTCTTCCCATTTATTGCGGACGATTTTGGCCAACATTGTAACCCTAGATATACATTGTAACAGTCAAATGACACAACAAAGCAACATAGCGTCTGTAATTGCATACATTAATTTATTTTCCTTCCCTTCCCGCGGAGCAAACCACCAAAGGTCCAAATACTCGCTAGTCAGGGTTTAGAACACTTTGGGTGGCTAGTATTGGGACCACTGCTATGTTTAAGTTAAAATGGTATTACTTATCCATATAGTAAAATACCATTAGCGAGCTAAATAATATCTAGAGAGCTAAATATATCTAGAAAACATTTTAATCGTCAATTCAAGCCATTATACCATCTGTATGTTTATTTATGAGAAACGCATACCTGAAAACTTTTTATATCTCAGATTTCGTTGTATCGCAACTTTTGCTCTTACTGTTTGTAAATTAGACAGACTTCAGCGACATACTGCTCATGCCATTTTTCTCTCAATTAGAGGTACAAGCTCTGCCTATCGCCACTAGGTTGTGCTGCGCTCAGTTCTCAGAATATCTACTAGCCGGTGTTTGAAAACTAGCCGGTATTTGGACCTTTTCTGCTAATTTTTTTCGTGCTATCAAAAACTCGTAACGCGCATGATGTTGTAATAAAGCACCATTCATCTGTTTATGTATATTATAGACAAATCTGCTGCAAATTTTAGTTCAGTTTTTTTTTTAAATATGAGCATCAGATATCAGAATTAATCATTTTATAGAATGAAAGAGAGGTATCGTTAAAAGCTTTGTGATTCCTCATAACATAAGGAATAATTTCTTAAACGGTGATATCTAACTTTGCTGTTTATTTACAAGATTTCCACAGTTGATTTTGCACCACCTTTTTTTTAACCTCCAATGATAAATTATAAACGTGCTTGTTTTATGTTCTTTCAGAGATATATTGCACACTGAACGTCGATCCATATCCCTCATTTCTTTCATAATTTCTAAATAAAGCTATAATTTAAAATGAATAAACTGTTTCTAAATGAAGTTGCCTATCCTATGTTTCAAGTACTTGATTTTGTCGGCCCTTTCATTAGTGAGATTTTTTATTTTCATTGTATTTACATGAACAATACATTACCAGAACAGTCTTACCAGTGGACCAGGGGCTGCTGTATCCGAATTACAGTCAATTGCCCCGTAATATGAGAGTTATGAATTATTTTCGTTTTCTTATTTAAAACTTTATTAAATGTATATATAGAATGCACGCTGTCAGAAAAAATTGTAATCATTAAGACTATTTCAGTTGCATGAAGTTATGTCAAGCATAATTGCCATCATTTCTTAATACACATCCTTTTCCAAATACGAGCATTTTATCTTCCATCTAATAATAATGGTATAGTTAGATGAATGATTTCATAAATACAAATAAGAAAATCAAAATTAAAGTGCGAAGTCTTCTCCAAAAACAAACCAGGTTTACTATTCCCGTCATGCCATAAAACGAACCTGTTCGTCTAAATCGAAACCACCGGTTACATTTTTGATTTTTAAAGGTTTGTAAAAATTAGTCTGAAGACGCAAGGTAGACCACATGACCATGATTTTATCTGAAAAGTTTCTCTAAGCGATAATTAAGTGAACTCATTTTTAAACTATGATTAATACTGAAGATTTTACAGTTAATGCGTTAACTTTTGTCGCAATATTAGATTTTCATCGACTAATTTTATTGTTTTATTTTTGTTTGGGAGGTTAATAAAAATATTTTTCCTACAAGATTTTTGATTTTGTTAAAAAACATCTTAAATCAATATCACGTTTTATGTAAAACTGTTCTTTGAATTATCTGAAGACTCTCAGATACACATCTTGTGTATCTGAGAACCATCAGTTTGCCTCTAACCACAAAGATATATGAGTATACCTAAGGAAGCACGCTTTAGAATCCGTTTAATCTTTGCATGCAAGTTGAAGCGTGACCGTTACTCAATCTACATATATATAAGCAGAATCCAAATATCTTTCTTTATCCTTATTTTTTCATCCTTTGCACGCATCTGTTGACATTGGCCTTCATCTGAAAAAAAAAAGTTTCATCCTGTATTTTCAGTTTCCTACAGATTATTTATGGATTTATCCCAGTTAGAAAGAGAATTTATTATGAACATTTTTCGCTAGTGAATCCTTTTGTCTTGGTAACTGAAAGTATAATTTCCAAGCATATATATATATATATTACGTCAAAAATAAACGAACGATGTATATAATTACAGATATAATTAATGCTAGGAAGAAATAAAAAAGAAAATATCGTTTTCATTCGAATAAAGGGCTTTATCATCGTGTGTGGTTTACCTTTTCATAAGGGGTCTTCCGCATATTAAAAATTCGACTAATTTCCACCTTTGAAATGGTAACACCCACTTCTGACACTTTATTTAAGTTCCTTGGAGCTTAAGCTCAAAGAAGCTCGGAAAAGCACTACATAATTTATTTACGTTTTCTTGAATCTTTATAGAACTCTAAAAGGTCAATGTTTGAGGATAGTAAATCCACTTGATGCTAATGTTAAATACCGTAGAAACTAGTGTTAAATTCACGTGGCAAACTTTAATTCATATCTTCCCAAAGAATCTTACGACTGAAATGATTCTTTCCCAATGAGACACACTGAATGCACCCAAACAAAATCTGTCCTTTTGTTTTAATTTAAAGACATATTTTTAATTTTGGAAATTTTTTATAATACTCGTACATGTTAAAAAATTATGAATTATGGCTTACGTGATTTTTTACAAAAATAGTATCAGCGTTGTCGATAACATATCTATGAGATTTTACAGCTCATGCCGATCATTAATTTTGAGGTATAGGGTAAAACCCCCAGTTACTGACACCTCACCAGTAACTGACAGTTCAGCAGAAATCTAACTCAAATAAGCATTTTCTTGTGAAATTCTGCAAAGTATTGTCATCTAGTTGTAATTTATTTGTCTTAACTGTAATAACTTATTTTTCAGCTATTGGTTTTAAAAAAAGGGATGGTGTCAGTTACTGGAGATTTTGACCATATGTATCATAAAAATAAATTTTTAGTAATAAAAAGTATATATTTTTCAAAATTTTGTCAACAATAATTTTTATTGTAACTTTACTGTACTTTCAAATACAAAGAAAGTATAAAACAAATTTAAAACTTTGTAATAGTGATTTGAACCAGAAAAAATTGTTAAAGTTCCAGTTACTGGGGGATTTACCATTGATAATATATATATATTTTTTTTTATGGTCTAATGTGACTGTTTCCCGTTTTCGTTTGACTTTACAAAAAATAATCTTGCAAAGCTACTTGTAAAATTCAATAAAGTTTTCTTTTATAAAGAGTTTTTTAGATTTAGGTTTATTTTAGATTTAAAATTCCTTTAAATATTTTACGGACACTTATATAATTTTTCCACTATTTGTCTCTATAAGACTTCTATTTTATTTTTCGACATTTATGGATAAACCCCTAACACATATTACTTTATAACCCCAGGAATATTGAAGTAAAAGGGCATAAAGTATACGCTTTTCCAGCGTACTTTGAAACAAGTAACTCACATAAAGTGTCAAAAGTTGGTGCTACCATTTAAGAAATGAAAATTGGCATGAAATTTAATATATAAGTGTTGCCTTGTGACATAATAACCACATATAATTATAAAGAACTTTACGCGAATAAAAATGATACTTTTCTTTTATTATTGCATTAATTAGAACTGAAGAAATTAAATTGGTTAAAAGTACAATTATATCCATAATAGCTTTTCCCATCGTAAGACCATAAAGTCAAGTGTATATTCATGGGTACGAATCTGTCACGAAATACGGTGTACACACGGTACTTCAGCACGAGGCAATGAAGCCACAAGGACGTGTATCTTGGTGAGAAATTGATACGGTAATCGAATCAGTAATATATCCTTTCCTAGCAAAGATTATGACAGTAAGTTATTTATAAAACATACTAGTGCATGAATCAATTAAAACCTGCGCAGTAAAATTCTCAGCCAAACTTAAAAACAAACTTAAGAAGTATGAAGAAATAAATTTCTTTAAAAACATACATCCTCTGTTTAACCCTTTATATCCTGAATTAATTTTCCAGCTACTTTATAAGATGCTCAGAATCCTCGATTATTCCCACCAGTTATTTTTTTTTTTTTTTGTAAAGTTTTCCTTATCTAATTATAGCATCTTTGTGATTCAATTAGGTGAAAATTTCTCATTTGAAAAACGGGTGGTAACAGATTAAAAATTCTGTAAAAGACGCTCGTCGCGAAGGGGTTAATGTGGTACTTATAAGTACCACGAGGATAAAAAGGGTTAAAAAAAACTCCTGATATCTTATAACAAAAATGAAGACATTTTTATGTCATAGCAGTTATTAAAGCATTACGTTTTGTACAGTTTTATTTATATATTTTTTTTATTTGTGTGTTGAAATATTTGGTAAGTTATTATGGTAAATGAACATGCTCTAATAATGTTTAATTGATTTTATATTATAACTATTGAATTATATATCTTCTAATTAACTAAATTAAAACTGGTGTTGTTGGATTAAAGTATTTTTTTCGGGGCAATATTAAGTGTAGGTTAAAACCTTTTTAGTATTAGTAAAGCTTGTAGTAATTTAATAAGTGAATTTTTAATTCTTTCCGTAGACTCATATAATTATTAAAATTAAACATTGAAAAATAAGGATCTGTTGTATATATTCAATGTTTTACTCTATTTTTTTTAATACAGTTTCATTACAAATATTTTACTTAAATTAATCCTGAAAAAAATGGATAAGCTGGCAGTAACTTTTTACCTTAATCTTTAATTAAATAAAGTATATTTAATAAAATTTTACTACACTGATTTATCTTTTGCAGGTTTGGAAAATAAAATTCATTCAATCGAATTTTTTACATGACATGCATATAAAATTTTTGATTGTTATCAAGTTAAATTCTAAAGAATGTTAGACAGAATGTTAAGTCAGAAAAAAATTAGACAGAAGGTGATGTAGACTTTTTTTTGGTGGGATTCTGTTAAGTTCTGTTAGTATTAAAAAATAGTAATTTGCATCAGTTTTTACTTTAATTACATAAAATAATTTAACTAAAATTAATATGAACATACAGTGTTTTTTTCCATTCAAATTTGTTTACTGCACTATTAAAAACACTAGCCGTAATTTTTGCATCCATGTTGTTTTTTCTACTTATTCATGTTAGAAAAATATAGTAAAACAATAGCTGATGGAAGAATTTATGTACTTCTTCCGTAAAATAAAGAAAAACTGAAAATAGTATTCGTGCATTTAAAGTAGGCGTGTGGGATTTACTCTAGTATTAGCCTACAAAAACACAAAATAATCGTATTTAGTAAAAATACATAGCATATTTCAAAATATTTCTAATTCCTAAAGCATATTCGAAATCTTCAGCTTTATATTAAAACATGTTTATGCTATAAATACCGTGTAATAAACAGAAAATATAAAATACGTGACCAGTCATTCTAATTTTCTTATTTAATCGGCAAGGAGTGTTTTATACGAGCTGATTTTTTAGAGCAATAATATGATGTCTGCGTTATCATAATTTCATTCTTCATTTTTCGCTCTTATCAATCTTTTTGCTTAAGATCTTGAGTGAATGCAAATTTCTAAGCTGAAATTTCATCCAAGTACTTTGAGTGATAGGGATGATATGCAAATACCTGTTTTTGCTTGTGTATCAAGCTAAATCTAAAAGTAATCTGAAACCCACTAATTTTAAATGCGCTATCTAATTTTTTATCCGCATTCTAGTTTGTTTTTGTGCATAAAATAATAGCATTACAGCTGTCTAGATACACGGAGCTGCAAGTTTTCTAATGAAGAATGTATGCATGATTATATTTATTATTATTACTATTATTACTATTATCTGTAAATAGTTCATTCGTATATTTTTATAATTAATTGTGAGGAGTTTTAAAAAAGAAGTTTGATATTTTTGTAGAAACATGATTCGTAAATACACATGCACTTGACGAGAAAAATAATAAGTAATATTAAATTGCAGAGTCTGCACAAAAGTTTTTTTTTTTTTTTAAATGAGGGAGAGAACTCATAATTAAAACTTTAGATTAAATTTTATAAAGACTATAATTTTTAATTTTCCTTTACATAATTTCTTTTTTCTGAAAAGATTATTTTTTGTATACATGTTTGTAGACAGCAGAATTTTAAATTAAATAATGTTTAACGGTTTTAGAATTTCTGTCCATGTTTATTGTTTTTTCAACATGATTTCTTAAATTATTTTAAAACTTAAGCTTCCTGTTTTCTTTAAAATATCCACTACCTTCGAAGGTAATTTTTGAAAATATTTTTAAAATGAACTTATATTATACAATTTCATTAAATTTTAGTACATGACTAAACTTTTTGAACAACATACAAAGTAGATTTAGATTTTGTAAATACTGTTTTTTGCTTAAGATATTGATTTAAAAAAAAATTGCACTTTAGCAAAATACCAAAGTTCAAATTTAGGTCAAAATACTTTTATTTCGTAAATTTATTATGATGGCTAAAATATTTTCAGGTAATAATCCATTCTCATAATTGTAACCCTGTTTTTTTTTTTTTTTTTTTTTTTTTTTTTTTTTTTTTTTTTTTTTTTTTCAAAAATTATACAAGTTAACGTTGTAGCGCAAAGAAAAATCTTCAAAATATATGAAAATTCGTTACTCATATTTAATGAAAAATAAAGAAAGAAATTTACTTTTAAACACTGGAGTTGTTTAATCTCCAAATCAACCTTATAGGGAATTTTAACAATGATTTATAACATTACAGGTGTAACGTTTGCATTATATTTTCATTTGAGTTAAGAAAAATGCTACAACACGTTATCGGATTATATCTTTTAAAATATTGTACCTTTTAAACTTTACTACATTACATTTACTAACTTTTAGATTCAATGTCTGTTGCGCAAGATATAAACAATGTACAAATAATATACAAACTGATCTACAAAGCTAAGATAATCAGACTTTAATAATAGCTCAAAAATGAACATTCGGTTTTTTGACAAATATTTACATTTTATAGATGTTGACAATTAATGTGAACTTTCAATCATTGTCAGATAAAGACAATTAATGTACTTTTACGCGATCATTTTGTAATCAAAGCTGAATTTTCATTTAGCTTGTGACGCATTTAGACTAAATAGCATCATCACAGCAGTTTTACGATACTTTAATGTATGCAGTAACGCCTAAAGATTTCTCATTCAGATAAATTAACGTGAATTATTAACTAAGGAATATAATAAAGTAAATTCAGAAAAAGAGAAAATTTGCATTTTGCATTTGAAACAGACATTGTATTTTTTATTAAACCTAAGTAATCAACAAAATTAAAATTAGACAGATATGCTTCTAGATTTACACTTTTGTGCAAAAGTATAGAGTGCTATGGTATACACACTCTCTAATTTGGAGAACTTCCAAGATAATAATGTAGTGTAGGCCAAATTAGTTAAAAATAGCACATCTTTAAAATTTTCTATGAGGAAAAAGAATTGAGGGTTTTTTCTTTATTTCTTTCACAATCTATTTCAATGACTGTAGTTTTTAAAATTGTATTTTTTGTTCTTTTTCTTATAGAAAGCTTCTTTATTAAACTTAGACAAAAAGTTATTATTTTAACAAATTTTGTTACATTTTAAGACGTCAATCCAAAACATAAATAACATTAAAAATTCTAAACGGGAACTCCAATCCAATGTTGTATTCGGACAATTTTTGCCGCGAGGGATTTCTGCAGCCCCCGGGAAGGAGGCATTATAGAGTTCCGTGGGGGGACGCACGTCTAGACTATTAATAAGTATAAAATACCAAATCTTGGTGTGGGGGTATTTCGATGCTCTGAAGGGATGTTTTCCTGGGCTACCATCTGAATTCAACGCTGTCCGGTTCCCAAGGGCTACATAATGAAATGCAGGAGACGAAACAATTTCAGTTACAAAGTTGAAGTTTCTAGGATTATTTCAAACTTTAGAAAATACAGTAAAAAACCATTTAAAAAACCCGTTTTATTGCATTATTATATTATGTTACTTTTACATCCTGATTTTTGTCCTAAATGGCTCATTTAAAGGCTGTGTAATTGCTGATTTTAACTATTTAGTTATGTTTTGAAATTATGCAGATGTTGTATAATTGTTTCAACTCTATATAGGGAATTGATTTGACGATAAGATATCGAGTTACATGAGAACTTTGCAAAGTATGTGAGAAACTTAAAACTGCTATTTTCGAGCACACATCGTGATTATCACTCGATGCCCTCTAAGCTAAAATTATAAAGCAATCTTCGTCTCATATAATTTCACATGTTACTTATACGACAATCAATCTACCAATAGTCACTCATAAAGACGTTCTTCTCTCTTTATTTGCCACTGCGCAATCTAAAAATAAACTCTTCAAAAACCAATAGGTTAGCATATTAATCTTCATATTTATTTACTACTTACTTGAGTCCATGAACTATTTTTTGCGCCAAAGCCGATTTATGTAATTTGTTTTTGAAAATATGTTAATAATTAACTCAAAATTTTATTTAGAATTTTGTTAGATTAATAAACGAATCTTTACATATGCTAACCAAAAGTGTATTTTTTTAAACGAAGATTTACATACGCTAACCAACAGTGTATTTTTTTTAAGGTGTTTTTATCGCTTCATGGAAGCCCATATTTGCCTTCTACGTTACCATCTACAGAAAGATTTATTTTACCTCTTACGTTATCATGGTAAAAGAAAGATATCAACAATTATTCGGAAATTTTGCAATGCTACAGTATAGATTAATGGCCTAGCTTTTGTTAAAAAAATAAAAACTACAATAAATAAATTTAAAATAGATTGTTAATTTCTCTACTGAGGGACAGGAATGGGTGCCAATATTAGTTTATTAACATGCTAATTGTGCAAATTGCTAAATGTCACAAAATTTCAATAATACATAAACGCTTTCCCTTTATCCTAAACAGAATGCAAGAGAAACGACTTTGCGAAGAGAGGGCATCGGGAGATGTACAATTTGTTTGCTAAGGAAAAATTCTACTTGTTTAAGTTTTTTTCTTCATTTTTTTGCGTCAATTATGTGTGTAGATCGTTGCCTTAAAGCGATTTCATGATATTCGAATCCCTTTTTTGCTCGTTAAAGATAATGCCGGTAGTTGGTTGTAACGTTATGGTAAAACTTTAAATTTGTTTTGCCCGAAATCATGATTTTCAAACTGGGCGACCATTTCCCTTAATTTTTATAAAAGGTGAAATGTAATATGTTTTACTGTAGCTTATACCATCGAAAAATATAATTTTCATTAATTATTATTCATTAATTATTATTATTAATTTTCATTAATTA
Organism: Maratus michaelseni; assembly: GCA_963931845.1. Taxonomy (NCBI): domain Eukaryota; kingdom Metazoa; phylum Arthropoda; class Arachnida; order Araneae; family Salticidae; genus Maratus; species Maratus michaelseni. The sequence continues at coordinate 225,179,762 of OZ007589.1, read as the reverse complement.
TTAATTATAATTTAATTATTTTTTCGAGTTTGTAAAAGGTAAAAAAAATAAAAAACGGGCGAAAAAAATGTTTTTGTCTGTTCAAATGACCACCTATTTGACAAATAGCTTATATCAACATTTTAAAGTTAATGTAAAGTTAATATAAGCTCCAGAGAATTCAATGCACGTGCATAATGCATAATTCAGCGACCGATTTTTTTTTATTCAGATGTTTCTGACCGGTGAAAAACGGTCGTCTGATTAGAAGTATGCGGCGGGTACATATAGGTACTGCACGTCGCACAAGACGTATTATTCATTTATTCATTTATTTTTTATTATACACAAAAATTTAAATATATAAGTGAAATGTTAATACATATAATGCTTAAAGTCCGAAGGTTGTATCTATTTTCCTTGTAACCGAAAAGAAGTAGTAAAAATTGTGTGAATTTTAGGCTTGAGAATTAGAACTTCTCCTTAAACAAAAATGTATACAAAATTTTCTTAAATGATAAATGTGCTTTTTCTTGAGTCTCAACTAAAAAAAGTTCTGTTATCACTGATGGGTTTTATGATGTATGATACATTTTTAAAGGAAGTACTTTGGTTAGGGTGAGTTTAAGAAAATATACACAAAATAACTTTGCAGGTCTTTGAAACATTCTAACATTCCGGAGAGTAGAGGTGAAAAACAAAAGGAACCATGAATCAAAATCAGTAAAAACATACAAAAACAGGAGTTTGAAAATACTTGAATTTAAAAAAAGTTTATTCAAAATATATAAGAATTTTGAATTTTTTTTATTGTTATTTGTAAAAAAGAATAAAATTTACTTTTTTTAAATCAAATTGTTCGATGCACTTAGAATGTGTTTTGAAGCGTTCGAAAAATATCTTAAGTGTACAGAATTATGACTCAAATTTACTTTATGAATTCACATAAAACAAGAGAATTTATACTTTTTATTATTTATAAAGTCATTGTCATAGATATTTTATCTTAAATTGATTACATAAATCTTAAATTAATATATCTTATATATTAAATTGATACATCTTATAACTTAAATTAATTACAAAGTATTTTTACTCATTAGTAAATCACATGATAAGTAAATGTCTAAAGGGCAATCAAAATATATTAAACATATCACATATATCAACTAGTCGTTGGGGGCCACCGTAATACTTACCCATCATGGATATGCATAATGTAAAATATTAAAATAAAATATGTGTAAACTACTTATAAAATGCATTGCAATTCGAATAAAATCGTGGCTTGATGACGTTATAAACTTTAAAGGCACAATTACTGAATTGCTTAAAAAAAACATCCTTATAACTCCAAAAACAATAATCCTATTAACTAGCGGTTTATTGCATCTGATTAAGCGTCTCATGTCAAATTAAAATATATTGAATCTTTGAATTGAAATTTGGATGAAATACAAGGTCATGAAAAATCGAAGAGTGTGGCAAATAGGATTACAAATATCTCGGCAACTAATTATCCGATCAACTTCATGCTTTATGCAAAATTTATGCTTTTTTATTGTCTTTTATATTAACTCCTTAAAATAAACACTTTCGAAAATTTTTATGCACCTTTTATCAGAACGAATATTTCGAGAGTCCGAAAAAATAGTTCCGGATAATCGAGGTTACTGAAATTCAATAAGCTTCTTCCCATTATTACATACTAAGTACATACCAAATTTCAAGTCAATTGTTTCGGGAGATAGAGCGTTTACAGACACACAGATACACAGACACACAGACATACAGACACACAGACGGTCGGCAATTTTTTTTTCTTCTAAAAATATGTTTTTTCGGAATTTCCAGTGTCTAAAACGTGTAAATACGTCAAAAAAAAATTTCGATTTTCAAAACGATTACAAGACTTACCCTATATTACTTATGATGGGTAAGTAAAAAGGAGATACGTAGATAGACTCATAGGGGTAATTTTTCCCGAAGCTGTTTCGACTGTTTTAATATGATGTAACGTTCTGTATTTAATGCATATCTCAATGATTTTTTGCATTAAAATTGTTTAAATGTGTTATACAAGATTTAAAATATAGCCTTATTCAGCAAATTATATGCATTTCAATTATAAAATTTTATTTTATTTTTGGTATAAAATGACATACAGCATCATTTTTTTTAAAAATAAGTTAATATGTGTATCCAAAACCAAAACATATAAAGCAAAATCGCTGGTTTTATAAGCGGTTCATATTGATTTGATAAAATTAAATTCATATAATTGAAATACATAAGCTATTGTAGAAAGGTATTGTAGAAAGCTATTGTAGAATAAAGCTATTGTAGAAAGAGGAAACTTTCAGTTAGATTATGCAGCGACGGTATGAATTTCTACTTCGACTTTCCCTCCTATAATGCAATCTGTGTTTACAATAAAATGAAAGGCTGCTTTTGGAATGTTTTGATTTGATTCGAAGATGTGACATCTTTTTCATAATGATTGAATATGAAAATGGAACATTGCATAGCAGTATTTTGATTTTCAATTTTGTAAATATGAAAATTTGTCTGTAGATAGTTTCTGAATAGTTAAACATTTTCAGTCAATAATAATTCCATGGCAAGAAACTTCACTTTTTGAAGTAGTAATGTGTATGTTCTTTAATTTCGTAATGGTACTGTTACTATTTTTTCTTTACTATGTTTCTCATCCTGCATGACACATTTAAACCATATTATTAGATAAAACAATCACAAAGGCAGTAAATACAGTCCCTAAATTATACTAAAACACTCAAAGCATCTTGAAAAAATGAATATTTTTACTCTTTCAGGTGAGGGGGGGGGCAAAAATAGGCTTATCTAGTACTTATCTCGTATAATGTCAAGGTTGTTTTTCTTATTAGCTTAAAAAAAATAATTATCGTGTACACCTCAATCTCGTGTAACACACGCAGCCCGAATTTTTAATACCTGAATTGGGGTAAAAAAGGTAAAAAAGTATGTATAAGAGTAAAAATAGTTTTTTTTTTTTTTTTTTTTTTTTTTTTTTTTTTTTTTTTGAAAGCACTCTTTTATAAGCAATGTTTATCTTGAAAATCACACTTAATTTTATGTTGCAATTTATGATTTTTCGAAAAAATTCGTTACAATACGCTAATTTGGCGTGCACTCCGAATTCTATTATGGAAAATTGACTGTTTTTTTTTTACGCTTGGTAGAAAGCGCTAGCTGGTGAATCTAATAAAAAATATACATAATTTTTGCTATGTTTGCTTTATATGATATAGCAACAGGAAAGGGAAAAAACATTATTTAAACTGAGTAACTTGATTTATTAACTTAAAATTATAATTTAATTAATACTAAACTGTTAAATGATAAAAGAGCATATTTTTAAATGATTACACTACTTATTTTTAATCTTCATTTTCTACTTTTTAGTATTTAAAATGTTTCATTGTTGCAGATTCACAACCAGTTGTGCTGTTTTTGACAAGTCTGGTTTGGCACATAACTAAATCTATTCTTGTTGTAATTTGTATACAACTGTAACCATACAGAATATTTGCCCATTTATCATCTGTGGCATGCTAATGAAAAAGTACCTTAAAGTTGATTAATTTAAAATTAAGTTCTAAAAATATTAAAATATTGTATTGTCATCGGAAACATGCCTTTGTACATATTTTTTATAATTCTAGCACATGAAGAAAGGAGTTAAAAATTAATTACAAGAATTCCTCTTTACATACAGAAAGCAAGTTGAGTTAGGGGAAAGTCGGGTAGCCGACATTTCAATTAGACATTTCAATTTCTAAGGAATTCAAAGTGTTGCGTAAATAAAGAGTTATTGTAAATGAACGCCCTCTAGAGTCGAAACAAATACAGTTTATTTGCGACATGGGCGCCGAGTAAGTTAGTCGTGAGTGAGTGTTTTGTTTTCGTCAATAAATTTTCGACAAAACGAGACAGAATGCATCATATGCGGAGAAACATTTGAAGATGACTGGATTCAGTGCCAGGAATGCAATGACTGGGCCCATGAATATTGTGTTTATATAGAAACATACGATTTTTATCATAATTGTTATGTCTGTAAGGCCAAAAAATGTTGGGACACCGCTGATTAATATGTCCGGGGCTACCCGCCGTTCCTTGTGACGCCTAAAAAAATAAGGCCGAACTATTTTCAGTACATTTCGTTAAATAATTTGATATTATTAGCAATGTTTAATTAAAATCATTAAAGAAGTTCGTAATTTTATTTTAAGTATAAAATAAAGACAAATTTCATTCATTTGTTTTTATTTGCAATTCATCCAAGTGTCCGGGGCTACCCGATCTTCCCCTAAATAAAGAAGTGTAAAAAGGAAAGATTATTTATTTTTTCTGTCAAAATGTAATTGTCATAATAAAAGTGGTGCAATATTAATGAAGTATTGATTCGAGGTTTTGTACTTTTATATAAAAAATTGCCGACTGACTAATAGTAATATTCTGACACTGACTAATAGTCATATATGCCAGTAAAAATGTCTGAATAAAAAAAAAAAATCATGTATCATGTATGTGCATTTCGATTATAAAATAAACCTAGTGGCATACGCGAAAAAATACGGCATTTAAAAATCTGAAACAAAATTTAATAAAATAATTTTTATCTTCATATTTTTTTATTTATTGTTTTTCTGCTAATTGTCAAATTTACAAAAACTTATGCATTATGTAATTCTTTACAAAATATTTACTATCCGTTAAATAATGCATTAACTATTTATTCTAAAAAAATTTCCAGGAGCATAGTTCAGCCAATTCAGTCTTACATTGAAAAATATATTTTATTAAAAAAAAAATATTTCGTGTTTGAGAAACATACCTTTTCTCTCTGACTTACACCATTTGATATCGTGATTGTCCAAAAAGGGATATTCCCTATGCGTGACTGCTACATAGCCACAAATCATCCACTTAAATGATGCCAATTAGATAGACGTAACTTACATTTTTTATGATACATAGTATTATGGGAAGGGAGTAATACTGTAATCACACATTGGTTGAGCATTCAAATTATACCCAATATTTTTTCTTCTTGGCTTTGTATTTAATATCAATGACCCATTCATACGAATAATAATGATATTATAAATTTGGGGTTCTGAACTATAAAAAACAACTACATTTCAAAAACATCATATCGATTTACATATTTCTCTGTCTCAAATTACATAAGGTAAGTGAACTGTTGATTAAAAAAAATTACAAATATTCGTCTTTTTTGCCTGTGGTATAAATTTAAAACACAGTCTTCACTGGTCACGTTAATTCTTATACTTTAATATCGTTTTGAATTCTGGCATTCCTTGTCCGATAAAATATAACCTAGTAATTTATCAACCATGCAAAATAGAGAAAATTATATAAATGTTTGAAAAATTAATACTGTAAAACTTGTGAAAATGGAATCCGTTTATAATAGAATTCTGCCTTAAACGAAAATTGTTAATTGTCTCAACGAAAGAAATATTATACTATTATTAGCAGGCTACACCCTCTTCGTTGGTTGATTTTCCCAAAAGAACGTCGAATGATTAAAGCATATTTTAATTCCTACTTCCACCGCCAATAGGCGCCATATTTACAGATACCTTTAACATTAACGTGTTATTTAAATTGCGACCGAACTCCCTCCCCCCTCAAAATTTAACCAATGACTTTTAACGTTAACAAATGTCAGTAAGATTTGAAACAAAAACTAAATGGACCTTTTTTTTTCAGAAAGTAGGTAAAGAGATTCAGATCTTTGCAAAAATTAAAAAAAACATTACCGGCCGATTTTTACAAAAATTAGATTTTCGTATGCGGAAAATTTTAATACATATGTGAGGAACGTTTAAAGCGATATCTAAAATACTTCTCTTAATATGGGCTAAAGTTAGGGTTAGCCGGTTTGATTTTCTAAACAAACCACTCATTGCCATCGGCAAAAGAGAAATAACCGCTCTTTCGCCGCCACGTGCCTTAGCGTTTTATATGTATAGATTCCTAGTAGGACAGGAACTTGTCGAAAATATAATTTTTCTTATGGCACTATTGATTCCGTTTAGGCAGGTTTTCCTGTTTAATATTCAGGACAAAAATGGTGATTAGTTTTATATTATAAGTTCAAAAAAATGTTGCCGCATTTTTAACCCAAACTGAGTTACTGTACACAGGATATGCCAAATTCTTCAAAAAGTGCTATAAATATTAAAATATCAGAACATGGGGAAAATGTTTCTTAGAATTTCTTGCAGTTATTTGTAAGAATATAATATTTTCTTCAAAAATAGTTATAACTGCTTTGTTTCTGAATTTTTTAGAAATGTTATTTAAGCTGCAATTTATAAGTCGTGAATTACTAGTAACTATTTGTAACTAATATTTATGTTTATAATGTGAAATTTTAAAGGGAATATTTGTATAAAAATCATTCGTCACAATTTATAATTTCATCTCGAATATTCTATCGAAATCTTGTATATATTTAAATCTTATATGCTTTGAAATATTACATCAAAGTTTAAATTATAATGACTTATGGAATGATCTATTTAAAATGTTAAATAAAATTGTGCGAATCAATGAATATAAAAATTCCGTTAAATATGCTTTTTTGACAAATTGATTTTTTGATAAATGTTAAGGAATATACCTGACTCATTATAAAGTAGTTTGTAGCTTATTAAAATTGTAATTAATTTTAAGCAACTTTTTCCAGATTTTAAAACAGTAAGTCAGCAGCATTTTTAGTTTAGGTGCAAATTCCATGTGACTGAGTCGATGGTATGCCATATGTATTGGTATAGTTAATAACTGGAGATAATAACAATAAATATACATCCTAACATTTACTTTATACTTATTTATTCAGAATTTATTATAGGGTAAGAAAAAGAAAAATCTGTTATAGAAAAATATGGCATGCAACAATATGACAGTTATATTACATGCTGACTAAGTAGTCTCTGTGTGTGTGGTTAATTTTTGCTCTTATCAACAAATCAATATGAGTTCAACACATTTTTTTTAAACACTTAGCGCTAGCGCTAATGTTAAAGAATTAGTTTTAAACAGCTGTGATATCTCTTTCTCGTAGAATTTTAGCTAAATTTCTATATTACCAAAGAATTTTTAAAAAATAAGTCTGTGGGCCGGATTGTTATAGAGGTAGGCTCTAGGAGACCGCGGTTCGGACAGATTCAGGCCACAGGCAGACAGCAGAATAGCAGATTATTGTTTTAAAATTTCATTTGCAATTAGTATGTCATTTATTTTTTTCAAACATTTTCGAATTTTTAGAAAATAGCAGTGGTTTTAATTTACGAAAAAATCTGTATCCATTTCAAATTAGTCGGATGTGCCAATCCCAAAATTTTCTTCTGTCTCATACAGGTTTCAGTTACAGGAATCAGCACCAATTTATATCAAGGTCTAATTGAATCTAAACTTTTATTAAATTCCGTGTATTAGATCTTGAGATATGACGTCGCTGAAATCGTGTAAATCCTGAAAAATGCAGCATAGCAGCGCCACCTGTTAGGAAATTTCTAACAAAACCTAATCAGCAAAAACTTATGTCAACATAAACTGAATCTAAAGTTTGATGAAAATCCTTGCATTAGTTTTTGAGAAAGAGCTTTTGCGAAATTATTGAAAAATGCAGCATAGCAGCACTACCTGTTGGGCAATTTACACCAAAACCTAATCAGCACCAATTTATATCAGGGACTAACGGAATCTAAATTTTATTAGATTCCGTGCATTTAGTTCTTGAGATAGAGTGCCCACAAATTTTTTGTCACATTAGAAAGCACACAGACACACAGACAGACATTTTCTAAAAACAGTCAAACATGTTCAGAACCTTCTAAAACGCATAAATCCATCGAAAACGGGAAGTCGAACATTTTCATGAATTAAATACTTTCTTCTTGTAAAGATAGAAAAATGTGAAAATTGAGAATTAATCATCAAAATTATAAAATCTCAAAATCGAATAGTCTGGCACCAGTTTGAGGAAAGTCGGACTTTGCTGAAAATATTTAGTACATTTTTATAATAGTTGATGTTTACAGAAACGAATGCACATATTTGTGTAGTAATATGGTAGAGTGGGGAAGCTTGAGGGAACTAATGTTTCAGGAGTTGTAATTCAGATAAACAACAGTACACATAAGGTCATAATAAACGACAGAGTTTTCAACTCCTGAGTGCAATATGAAATTGATGCAATAAGCGGATTAGAAGTTAAACCATTTTATTTGTTTTGGCAATGTTGCCGTAAACTTACTCTATTGATTATTATTTTTTTTAAAGTATTGGAATAAAATTTATAAAAAGAAATATAATTTTTTTTTTTAAATGCACACATTTATTGTGATATTAACTGTTAAAATTTCAGTCTAATCCCAAGCTTCAAAAGCAGAAATTGTAAATTCAGACGACAGGAAGTGCGTTTCACTTAGTTTGGACACTTAGTAATGGGGCAAGTTATACACAGAGTAAGATACTCATGATAATATATATATATATATATATATATATATATATATATATATTTAGCATATAAGGAGCTATTAATATGAAATTTTAGAAACATAATATGATAACAAGTAACAATTATAAATAGAGTTGAATAATTGAGTAAAATAGCACAATTACAATAATTACCAACGCCTTCGTAACTATTTTAAATAAATAACTTCGTCTTTAATGATTATAATTTATCATTTAACTAGCTGACCCGCTCGGTGTTGTCCGGAATTGTGATATTAGCCTTAAATATACCTAAAATCAGTGTTAGATGGGTTTAATATTTTTAAACGAACCTACAGTTTGGGGTCCCACTGCCTTTGGCAGAATACACACCTTCCGTGCTACGCACGCACTGGTCAGTTTTTCCAAACAAATATCGAATTTGTATGATTTTATATTTATTAAACAAAATATTTTCGAAACAAATTAAGGGTCCCACGTTATAGTGATTACCGATCTAATTTCTGACAGTTAAATGCATTAAAATTTGAATTCTGACTAAAAGTTCCCGAAAAAAAAACAAATAACATAAAACGCGTACCGGCGCCTCACTCTTTCGAAGCGCGAAATGATATTTTCCATTGTGGACAACCCGTGTTTAAAATATAGATGTTTCCAGGGGCATGCGCAGACACGAAAGAAATTGCTGGAAAAAAATCTCTGGCGAATTGGTAAAACTGCTCCCAGAATTTATTTATTTATTTGTTTATTTTTGAAATGGTAAGTATTAATATTGTTTGATTCGGAAAAGGCGATAGCAATTTAAAGAAAGTTATAAAAAGTAAAATATGAAAACGAACGCGAATCGATCTCCAAGAATTTATTTATTTATTTAAATAGTAAATATTAATATTTTGAAAACCAAAAATACGCCAACAACTTTTTTTTTTTTTTTTTGAAAGCAGATATGACAGTTTCAAAATGTAGGAAAGAGAGAAAATATGAAAAGGAATCGAAAACACGAAAATCAACATTGAATCAAACTTCGGAAAATATTTTTTTGAAATAGTAAATATTAATTTTATATAACACTTAAAACTTATGACTTATTTTACTAAAAAGGTCCTAAAATACATAAAAGGCATTTTGAACATAAAAACCGTCAAAAGATGTTAAAAGATGTTAAAAAAACCAAAGCTCTTTCAACTGCTACAAAAGAGCTGTCATCAGGGGAATTTCAGAGGTCTGAATGTTCATGAATGCTTGTTGGTCAAACAGTCGGAGACGAGTCTATTTCAAAGAAGGGGAGGAGAAAAGGGGAAATGCGATAGTTATATAACTATCGATATACTATGTGATAGTTATAGTCATAACTAACGTATTTCCTCCCCTCCCCCTCCTCCTCCTCCCCTCTTTTGAAATAGACTCGTCTCCGACTATTTAACAAACGAACATTCATGAACATTCACACCTCTGAAATACCCCTGATGACGGCCGTTTTGTAGCAGTTGAAAGAGCTTGGGTTTTTAACATATTTTAGTATCTTTTAACGATTTTATACTTTTAAAACCTTAGCACCTTTTTAGTAAAATAAATCATAAGTTTCAAGTCTTATATTTTTCATTTAATAATCAAGATGAATATGACGTCAAAAAATTATAGTTAAACTATATTTTTATAATAATATTTATTTTATTTTAAAATACACTATTGAGAAGGGAAATGTACCCCAAATAAGTGGGTATTTTTTGTATTTTCGTCCGGAAAGCGGATGCAGCAGTTTCAGAATGCAAAAAAAAAAAAAAAAAAAAAAAAAAAAACGAAAGTTTGAAAACTGATATGTAATCGATCTCAAGTAAAAATGTTTTTTAAATAGTACATGTTATAATTTTTTTTAAAAAAACATACTGTAGAAACCGTGAAGGTGGGGGGGGAGGGGGGGAGAATTTTTCGTTTTTGCTATTGTTTTTATTTTGCTGGAGATCGGGTAATCGCGATTGCAAAATAAAAAAATAAAAACGAAAACTTTGCTTTCGTCTGCGTAAAAATTCAAGGAAAACCAGTAAAACCGCAGGCACAATTAGCGGAACAACGAAGGCTTGACATTTTGATATGTTTATAATGGGTTTTAATTAATATCTCGGTTAATTACCAAAAAATAAATAATCTGATCATCAGGTGCATTTGGACCTACCTTCGTCAATATCCTTATCCAAATTTTTAGAACTTTACGTGCGTAGATTTCCAAAGCCATCGCAACTTATAGACACACAGACAAAAATATTTCTTTTATTAATACAGATGACTGGACAGTTTTATTTTTATATGTCACTAGATCAAATCTTTCTTTACTAATAAAAGTGTCTTTATAAATAAATTGTAAAACAGTCTGTCGTAACCCACCCACCTGGTGAGACACTTTGAAAGAAATGTGATTGTGAAAGAAATGTATTATATACTTTCGACTATCTTAACCAGTCCTAGCTGATGGGGCATATTCGGACAGGCTAAGAGAAGTAAATTTCTTTTAATATTTTTTTTTCTAAAGCACCTATTTTATATATATTTTTTTCCACAAAGCTAAAGGATCAAGCAATACGTAGCATTCCTTGTTTAAAAATTGAGCAAAAAATAAAATGCATAAATATTCTTAGTAAAAAAAAGTTCTAAGATGGTCCAACCTTTCCTCTGAGGAAAAAATAATTGATTTTTAATAAATTAGATTAACATTTCGCATTTTGAAATATATCTTTAATATGTATTACTCTCTTTCCAAACAACATTTTTCGATCATTATTAAACCTTGCTTCAAAAATTGCATCGGACATTTGTAAAATTGGACAAATTTGTTTGTTTATAAAATTTTAAATAGGGATTTTCTATCTGAACGTCTCATACTTTCTATCTTATTTAATTTTGGGAAATGTTATTAAAATTTATTATTATTTTTTAAGTATCTGTCAGACATGAGGAATGTCATGTAAATATGCTCAGTGGTGTGTTACAATTCAATTACTGTCTGCTTTTTTACTTGTTGCATCATGAAAATGACAGATTACTATGAAATTAAACTTAATAACGTCATAATCATACTTTCTTATGGCAGACAGATTTTTGATGTCTTTTCATGTTGTATCAATTACCTTGACAGGTCAATTCATAGCTTCCTTTTCTTTTTCAAGCAGAAAATGCTATTTGTGATATTACATTACCCTACTACGTTTCAAAGAACAAGTGAAAAAAAGCCCAATGACAGGTATCAAGTATTACAGCTAGCTAAAAATATTCTCAGATAGAACCTAATAAAAAAGTCAAAATGTATTCATACATTTCTTCTTTTTAACACTGATCAAAATACAACGAAGAGTAACATATTTACATGCGTCATTGCCCGTGGCAAACAAAGCTAAGTGAAGCATACAAATGAGCTACTTTAATAATGTCTCATCAAAAGGAAGAACATTTTAGGCGCTAATTGATTCAAAAAATTCTTTAACAAAGAATAAAAAAGCAAGTAAAACGACATGACCTTGAGTGCTGTCATAATTTCTGTATTCCCCTGAAAATAAAATATAATGTGAGAGTGAGTATATAATACAGGTTTAATTGCACTTAAGATTTAAGAAAATGTTTTCTTTAATAACTTAGAATTTTTTCATTTCTTTTACTTACATAATAGTAAATTTGTAAATATCCTTTTCGTAAAATTCACTTATAAAATTTTCCTAATAAACCAAGATAAAGTTACTTTGCATTTTAGCTTTAGGAGTTAGATAGCATGTATGTTTAGTGTATGCTTTTTTAATGAATGTTTAAATGAGTAGTACTTTATGAATAAACTTAAACGATTAAAAAGCGTATTATTTTTTCTATAAGCTTAACAAGTTGCGTATTTCTTAAATTATTTCTTTTTAAACGGTTTCGCCGGCTGGATAGGTTTTAAGTGTATTTTAACAGTTACTGCTCGATTAAGAACGCTCTCATGATATATTTCGATATTGAACAAGTTGTTGTTTCCATGACAACAACACTTTTCTCTTTTTGTCTCCGACACTAACAATATCCAAGTCAAATTGACAGTATTCAGAATCGGACATTAATTTTGAGTTTGAAGAATTTTTAATCCATTTAAATTTTGTTCTAATCCGTAGAATACGATTGTTAATTTTCTTTATATATACATAGTATATCTAAATGGCATAACTGTATTTATAAAAGTGTATTTATTTAAGTTAATCTTACTTAAATTAGCTCAGTATGAAGAGTAGAAAAAGTTTTTCCTAAAAGAGCATTTATTATAAAAGCGTATTTTTTCCCATTGTGTCGCCAACCAGCGATAAATCGCCAAAAATACGAAATTTTCATAATTTTGTTACGGACGTTGTATCGAGGTTCCGCAGCAATTTCTTTTATAAACGTATATAGCCTCGTGAGAAGAATATTCTGTAATTTTTTTTCAAAAATTTCTGAGTATGCGCATATGGAGACCTTCCTTGTGAGCCCACCTTAACGCTATTAAAACAAAAATATTTTTTCTCATATCCTTTTTACTCAAGATATTGGAGCAACATTTAATAACATCAGAAAATGTGATATGAAGTTAAATCCTTTTTACACAGGTGTATAATTAAATATTTGAGTACGATAGCATTTATGTGAAACTAAACATGGGTTGAATTATAAATATATATTATCAGTAAATTCTCCACAGGCAATTTAATAAGCATAACTGTTGGCATGAATTTCGAATGATGGATCACTTTTCTTTGTAAGAAAAACACTTCCTTTCCTGTTATTAGTGGCATTGTCTGTCTATGTTTGACCGGATCTATATGTGAGTGATTTTCATGAACTGAAAAATTCTTATTCTTATATAAGGGTTTATTAGATTAAAATGATTAAACAGTGGGGTATTTTGGGTGGTCTAATCTCTCCTTTTTTAATTATTTTGTTTGTGTATATGTTGTTTGATTGTTTTTCTTCCTTAAAATGTTTAACATATAAAGTTTTTATAGCTCACTGAATTCGGTAGGAAAAAAATGTAAAGGTAAATTTCATTTATTTTTTGTGCATTTGATGAATATTTATTATTGATATATGGATTTTGATGTATTGGTCAAGTTTTAATCTTATTTTTGTTTTACTGATTTTCATAATGCTGACGATTATAAGATTACTCTGCTATTTATGTAAGCAAATTTTCAAAAAAAGGCAAACAATTACTTTCATATATGTCATTTATTTCGATGAATACATGCTAATTCAGGCTAGTGTTTACTTTAAACGTTTTTTTGCTTTTACTCATTTTAGCAGTTTTAAACGGTAACTGATAGTTTCTTCGAGACTGACAATAAAAATTAATATAACAAATCATAACACCTTGTTTGTTTTTATAAGGGCTCAGATTGAGCTGAAACATATGCCAACAGTCTAATAAAACCTATTTTACTGTTTATAATCTTTTTTTGTTTTACACCTTTTAAAGATGTAAATAAATATTATGTTATAGATATTTTAGTGATATGTAGATAGCTCAACTTGAGATGTAATAGGTGCAAATCAATATACAAATAAATTAATGTTTAATTAATTAAAGTCAACTTGTAATTAGTGAACATCAGCCTGTAATTTTAGATATTATCTATATCATTTATCAAAAAAAAAATTAAAAAAAAACATTTCTGATATCATATTACCGCTGGCAAAGCATAATCAATGCAATAAATTTCGCTATCAATGCAATTTTTTTTTAATTTCTAAACATCGCATAATTTAAGTCTTTATACCGTCGAATAGAGAGAAAAATGTTCTTTCAAACGCAATTTATTTCAAAACTGTATCTGAATTTACCGATTTTGTGTGGTTTTAAATGTATTCTTAAGCATGATTTTTTTAAAAAATCTATCTCAATCGACTGCAGCGTGATTACGAAAGATTAATCCATTTTCACTTAAAACAATATAAAAAATCTAGTATTTGTTTCTGGCTAATAGTCTATAATGAAATTAAAACTGCAACAATAAATACATAATATAATATAAGCAAATTGCAAATTTAACACACATCCAATTGAATTACTTGCTTAAAATAAAGGCTGCTGTAAGAAGTGAAATTGTTAGCTACTTCTTCGGCTATTAACTCCTGACATGCGGCTAATACAAAAGTATTAAAAGTATTGTTTTTAATAAATTTCAAAACGTTATTTGAAAGCACATTGATATTTTTTTACATAAAAGTGTCTTCTGGTATTGTTGGTGACAATATAAAAAATACGTTAAATGGATTAGAGTTTTCAATAACAAAAAGTAGTTTTCACCTATGTTATTTTAGCAATAACTTCCATAGTCCCAAATTTACCTCCTACAAACAAACAAATAAACGTTTCTTCTTTATAATATTAGTAAAGATAAGACTCGGTGACCTTGCAAAAATGTAAACTTCGTATGTTAAATATATATATATATGTATATATATATATATTGATTGTGATGTGATAAAGAACAACAATTGAAATATTTTTGCAACTACGACTATACCTCTAAAACTAACGGTATAAGAATTAGCCATTTGTCGTCCATAAAATGGGACACTCTGTATACAGATAATGAAACATATTAACAAAGAAAACAATCACACAAGCTAAATATTCTGAGCTACTATATTGCTGCTGCATATTCCATATACATCCGAAATACCCCCCTTTAAGAAATTTCTATTCTCTTTTTTTATAAAATTTTTTAAAGGAACAATAAATTTAACAGAAACCAGGTATCTTTCAAAATTGTATTCTAAATTTTAGAACATAATTAAATTTCTGCCTTATTTTGCAGTCTATAAGACTGGAATAAAAATATTATGTGCATTAATAAATAAAATTTATAGCTCAAATTATATATGAAGAGGAAGATCTTGAAATTTATTGCACGATTGAAGTTTTAGATTATAACCAATAGTAATTTTTCAATGACATAAATAGTTTTATTGAGATACTTTTAGCCCTTTTTACAGGCTATATATGCAGCATATGTAGTTTACGCTTGATATTCTCAACCGCTTGATTGCAGCTTGTAGTCTACGCTTGATATTTTCAGAAAACCAAATCATTCAAATAATAAGTAAACATTTTAAGTTAAATACTCATTAAAAGGAAGGAAGCTTTCCAATTAATAGACGTTAATGATATAACTCCGCCTAATCGAAAACGAAAATAAGGGCCAGCCTTTCAACACTTTTAAAATTAAAAATTAAAACCAACAGCTCTGGCGTAATTTAGGCTTTTTGAAATTATTATTTAAAAAGAAACAATAAGAAAAAATAGGTGGGAAAAGAACATTGTATAATGATCAATGGAAGTTTTCGGGAAGATTGGGGAAAATATATAAGTACTCTTGCAATAGGATTAGCAGTGGGCGGAGCTAATGACGTTGAATTATCAATGAATTATTAGGTCTAGTGGCCTTTACCCTTATTCTGAGTGTAACATATTGGACTTACATATGAGGCTAACTTTATAATCCAAAACTATCAACTTTCTTTATGTGTTTTCAGTTAAACCATTTTTGTGATTTCCGCCATTACCAATATTATTGTTACGTACCCCCAGCAGGCTCGCCACGTACCCCAAGTTGGGAACCGCTGCGCATACATCAATAAAGTATGCACTGTAAAATAAAGACTTCGACAACATGCGAGGAAGTAGCGAATATGGATTTCAGTATATTCTTGACTGATAAAAATACTAACAGTGTAATAAACTTTCGTTTACCCTAAAGCTTAGGATTATTTTTTATTTTAACAGTCCAAAAAGAAAAATCCAGAATTTTACCAGAAAAATACGGATACTGTTTTACAGTGCAAAAATAAAACAAATTGAAAATGGCAAATCAATTCGAATTTTAGCAATGTTATCTTTCAAGAATAAATAAAATCCAAATTTGCTAAAATCTGGCACATTCAATGACAAAAAAAAAAAAAAAAAAAAAAAAAAATCCGCAAATGTACGTAAATTATATTGACAAAATACGGAGTTTATTATTGTTTTTTTAAGTCTACACTGTTAAAAAAAATCCCCTTTTCATTGCATTTAATACTTTTTAAATAAGGATATCTGATGTGTCTTGTGAATATTGTAAAATTGGCACATTATGATAAATTTTAAAATAATTTTACAGAAACCCACTTATTATGAACACTGTTAAAAATTTGCAGCAAACTGTCCAGTCATTTGACGTTTTTTTTAGAAAACGGTTGCATAAACGTAATTTAACTTTATTCTGACCATATTTTTGACCATATTATGGTGAGAATAGAGTTAAATTACGGTTATGTAACCGTTTTCTATAAAAACGGTCAAATGACTGGACAGTTTGCTGCAATTTTTTATCAGTGAAATGAGGGTCTTACCGTTGACCAATAGCTGATTAAATAAATCGTTACCTTTAGAAGTATATTTCAAAAATATTCTAACTGTTGTTCTTCAACATATGAACATCCATTTACGTCTGTACGTAATTATTGTTGATGACATACTAAAAATATTCTTCTTAGAATCTGTTTGAATAAAACCTTTAATATAAAAGCTTTTCCTTTAATATAAAAAACTAAACTTTAAAAAAAAGTATGAAATTTCAGTTTTTATACAGTAACTGAATTCTATAAGTCATATTAAAAAAATACCTTCTCCGTGCTCTAACAAGTAAAGCAGTAAAATTTTCATGTTTGTACGACTAAAATTTAGCGAATTATGATGCGCTGAATTTTATTATTTTTCAGCGATTTCTCCCACTAAAGATGCATTATTTAGTAAAGTTTGGACGTGCAAAAATAGAACTTTTACTACTTTACTTGTAACTTATAGGATCTAGAGACAATATAAACATTTAAATGTCATAACTTTTTAAGAAATAACTGTGTAGGCGTCGATGGATTTTCATATGATGAAGAACAAAATTTAAAACACTTTTGTACTTGGAAAGATTTCTCTAAAACTAACGTTGTTTGGTCAAAGTTAAAAGAGACACCCTGTATAAATTATATGCATCAAGTAAATCATTGTCAATATTATGTGATATAAAAAATAAATTCTAACAATCTACTTTTTTTTTATCAAACCTTTTTTGTCTATAAAAAGATAAAAATCAACGTGCTATATGTAATGATGCATAGTTACACAGCACTAGACCTTATAATTCTAATTAATGAACAAGCATTTTTGCAATAAATGAACCGTTATTAACACAGAAATTCTAAAATATAATTTTATTCCATAAAAAAGTAGTTTCATATTAATTTTAACTCTAATATTTTTATTTATCATATTATAACTCTAAAGACTAGTTTACTAAGAAAAACAAATATTTGACGTACATCTAGTTTTGTTAAAAAAAAAAACATTTACAAACTTTACAAACATAGTTTTCGCGTTCATGCATAAAGAAATAAGCTGTTTATATTAAAGGAAAACATTCCCTGTATTATTACTAAGTACCATTAAAAGAAAACAAACATTTACAAAATAAATATATTTGATATTAATATATAAAATACTACTTATTACTCATATCTATATATTATGCTTTATTAAGATTATAAATATACATGTTATTTATTATTCTTTCTCACTCTTACAATTTCAATAAAAGTTTTGAAAAAAAAACTGCTAATAGGGATTTCATAAGAAATAATTTATATAATAGTAATATTATTAAATAAAAATGACATGTCTAACAATTTTCTGCTGTTGGAATTTCGATAAAATGTTACTTTATTTTATTCAAACATATTCTAAGAGGAATATTTTGAGTATGTTATCAACAGTAATTCTGTTTTTACATCAGTTTTATATAAATAAATAGGGTCAAAACTTTATAATTTATAAAGGAGAAAATAAAATACACATAAAAAATTAATCGATGTATATTAAAAATCAATACTCCCGAAACGAAATCCATATTTTTTATGCTAAAGTATCTTTAATGCTTTCATTTAAAGCGCATCCATGGTCATTACAATATATTTGAATGCTGAGTTGTTCGATTTAAATGATAATGCATTGAAGAGAATTACTAATTGTGTTCGAAAACAGCGTGCCACATTAACAAATCAAATAGGCAAATGTTATTCGCGTAAAGCCTGTTTAAAATTATATACTAATGCCTTCTTTTACCAAATTCATACTTTCAACAAAAATTATTATATTACATTATTTTATATGTTTACGTACTGAATTACGAATTTTCTTTCACTATCAAGTTTCATTGTCATAATATTTTCTTTTGAATATTGCATAAAAAAATTCTGATATTCACATGTGATGTGACACAACATTTATGCATGCACTTACTTTTAGGAAAGTTTGTCCCAACAGCCCATCTATTTTTAGCACTTACCAACAAAGTTGAAAATTGTTTATAAATTCGGTTAGTCTGTCTGCCTGTCTGCCGTTTATTTGTCTATCCATGCTCTCACTCACGTAAATATACTCCGATTGCCATGCAATTGATATATGTTATTGAGTTTTACTACGGCACGTTTGGTATTGAAAATGAAACGCGTAGATTTATAAATTGTTTACAGGAAAACTCAAAATAACTCAGTTACATTATGCTCTATGGGGGAAAATCGATTGCTGAGTACTTTAATGATGTTATACTATTTCAAACATATGGAAATTTATTTACATTACTGAGGTATACTACATGACGCTTACCATAGAATATGGTAAGCATAGCATTTATCGTTCATTTACAGGGGCACACAAAAGAAATCGGTTACAGTACCGTCTAAGAGCAATAATTGCTGGCAATAATTTTCAATTGTGTCATGCGTATTTAAATTTAACTATTTTTTTTTTTGCATAATACTTGATGTATAGAAATTCTGTATATCAAATACAGGGCTCAGCAAAAATATTCGAATACATTCCCGTTTATTTGTGGTAACTGCTGAAGGGAATTTTCATCTGTGAACTACATGACCCTTACCATAGAATATGATAAGCATAACATTTATCGTTAATTTAAAGTGGCACACAAAAGAAATCGGTTACAGTACCGTCTAAGAACAGTAATTGCTGGCAATAATTTTCAATTGTGGTATGCGTATTTAAATTTAACTATTGTTTTGCATAATACTTGATGTGTAGAAATTCTGTAGATCAAATACAGGACTGCGAAAAAATATTCGAGTACATTCTCGATTATGGACGGAAATTGCTGATGGGAATTTTCATCTGCGTTATGCGTTTCTTAACAGAACTATATTTCTGATTACTATGTAGTATATATGCATATCTAATTATCATGTATAGAAGCTCCACAAAAATTTTCAAATATTTTTTCCGACTGCAGTTGGTAATTGATGAACTAGGATTTTTAAATGTGTTACGCGTTTGCCAAATTGTTTAGTTGGATATAATCATAAGTTTTGTTTATGGAAATCCAAATGTGTTGGAAAGTGTTTCATTCTCTATTCTCGGTACATGATTTCTCTTTATTTTTTAAAGCATTTATGAGACACTGAGTTTGAAACCTGATTCTTGATGAAATGTTTCTAGGAATTTCAAATCTCTCTGTTTTAATATATTCATTTGAATGTCCTGTCTCCTGTTTTATTTAATACACATAACTATCGAAAAAAGCCGACATCTATCAAAAGCCGAAAGCAGCTTAATCCGATGTTGTTCGACAGCAATGAGTAAAATGAAGTATACAAGCAATGTCTGGTTATTAACATTTCCCATATGTAAGTCAAATTTCTTGACATTCTGAAATCAATTGTTAATTTAACTTAGTGAAATATGTCAGCGCTTACACTGTAAAAAAAAAAAAAAAAAAAAAAAAAAAAATCCCTGACGGCTCGGCCTACAGGCACAGGTAGATTTCGAAGACGCGGATCGTTGGGTGCCTGTTTATTGGGAATTGCAGAAGAAATTACCTTTTTGCCATGATGCGGCAGTTGGGACCGCCCACTTAGAAATCTACCTTTGCCAAGTAGGCAGAGTCGGCAGAATGTTTTTGTTTTTAATTTTTTTTTCTGTAATGGTTGATTCTATAAAAAACTTATCAATATAAAAGTTGTAGATAATATTAAGAGGATTTATAATAAATTTAAGCGGATTTAATATATTGTGAATTGACAAAGTTATGATTTTCTTTCTTCTGAAACCCCTACCCCTCCCCCTCGAGGTCATTTTTAATTATATCAAAAATCTGTCATACATAAATTTTCGTCCCTTTTCCTAGAAGTAATAATAACTTTAGACGTATTCGATACGTATCATAATTAAGGAGTTATGAGGATTTTTCTGTTTTCACAAAAGCCCCCCCCCCACTTCCCTCCTTTGTTCGATTTTGCCCATTAACGAACTTGACCGAGATTTTATGATAGATAGTTATATAAAATTTTGAAGTGGGGGTGGTTTTGGGTTCTGGGAGTCATGATCGGTGTAGATCTGCAAAAATTTTCCAGATATTACAACCTAGGGGAGAATGTAATAGGTAGCATATTTCTTACGAAATCTATCTAAAAGGCAAAACTTATATAATATAACCACGAACGAAAATGTACAATATCCTCTTCCGAGTTACACTGGATTAAGAAAAGCGTTTGCTATCTTTTGAAACCTCGGAAACCAATATTTATTTGATATTCAAAGAAGCATTTATAAAAACAAAAATTTTTGTTGCACTGCATTTCGGAAATATTTCCCCAGTAGTTTTCATAGTGTATAAATCAGTTTTCTGAAATAGGAATAGATGTTTTTAGGAATCTATCAACTCTGAATTAAATATTTGCGTAATTGAATTTATACATATAAGGGTAACATAAAAATATTATTTTTAATATTAAGTTAATGCTGTTATTCTATCATGTTTCTCTGTAAAACATATTAGCTGAAAATGAAAATGTTTACTTGGGAATTGATATCATTCGAAATAACTATATTCCGGGTTGATAAAACTGATTAATACACTACAAAAACCACTCGAAAACGTTTACGAAAAGCCCTGGCAACAAAAGAAACTTTGATTTTATAAATGTGTCTTTAAATCGCAAAATTATATTGGTTTCTTTTCGAAACCGTGGGAAAATCGGAAAAGGTTATTGTAAATTTTTGCTGGTGGTTATATTATATTTATATAGTAGATTAACAATAAAAGTTGTTATTTTTCACAGTGCACGATAAATAAATAATTAACAAATTTAGATTATTATTAGGATATCCCTTTTATTTATATTATCTGTTATTCTTAGGTTACTTTAGAGCCATCTACTGTTTAGATTACTATGATTTATTTTTCTTAAAATTAGAATTCTTAAAATCAGTTGTTAGAGCACCGAATGTTAAAACTACATGTTTTTCTAACACTTTGTTATTAAAAGAATAGAAATGGCTTTGTCTCTGTTAATAATAACAAGAATTAAGGAGAACTTTTTTCTTTGCATCTATCTTTCTATAAAAATACTTGTTTCTTTCTTACTACAAGCTAATGCTCCTGAAGTATTTATTTAACACTTTGACCGCCGTATGAATCAAATACAATTCACACTACATTCCTTCAATGCATTGCATGAATCGTTGAGACGGTCAACGTGTTAAAAATCATTAGAGTGTTGAAAAGGAAAAAAAAAAAAACGAAGATCATATACATTTCCTGTCTGTGGGATTTAAGCCTCTCTCTCAGAAATTTTATTCCACGAATCATTCTTTGAATGTTCATAGTTAAAATTCTACTGCAAAAAAAAAAAAAAAAAAGTATAAAAAACAAACAAACAAACAAACAACAACCACAATAAAACATTCGCGCCACATACGAATTCTGGATGTTTTGGAATTTTAATTCAGAGTAAAATCTAATCGGAAATCGATTTTAAGATTATGCTTTTTAACACTTTCCAACATAGTTGAAAAGTGTTTATGAATTCGGTTTGTCTGCCGTCTGTCCGTGTTCTAACTCGCGTAAATATACTCCGATTGCTTTGAAATGGATATATAATATCGGAGTTTACTATGGCATGTTTTATATTGAAAATGTGATGTTTAGCATTTATGTTTTTTTTTCTTTTTTTTTACAGGGACACTCAGAAGAATTCCGTTATATTACGGTCTATGGGAAAAATCGTTTGTGGCGTACTTTAATTATGTTATACTATTTTAAACATATTCAAATTGATATATATCACTGAGGTGCACTACAAGGTGCTTACTGTAGAGTATGGTGTGCATAGAAAGTATCGTTCATTTACAGGGGCACTCAAAAGAATTCCGTTACGTTACCGTCTAATGGAAAAAATCATTTGCAGCGTAATTTAATGATGTTTTACTATTTTAAACATATTAAAATTGATGCATATCACTGAAATGCACTACAAGGTGCTTACTTTAGAATAGGGATGTAGAAAATGTATCGTTGTTATACAGGGACACTCAAAAGAATTTGATTACACACAGTTAAAAGTTTGCAGCAAACTGTCCAGTCATTTGACCGTTTTTGTAGAAAACGGTTACATAACCGTAATTTAACTATATTCTGACCATAAAATGAGCAATAAAACGGTCAGAATATATTTAAATTACGGTTATGTAACCGTTTTCTACAAAAACGGTCAAATGACTGGACAGTTTGCTGCAAATTTTTAACAGTGCAGTTCTGTCGATGAACAATAATTGCTGGTAGCTCTTTTTTAATTGTGATAAGCGTTTTTAAATGTATCTAATTTTTTGCACATTAATTGGTGCGTATAAATTCTGCAGATCATATACTGGCCTGCTCAAAAGATCTCACGTACATTTCCATTTACTGACGGAAATTGCTGATGAAGAATATTCAATTGTGCTATGTATTTCCTAACTGAAGCAAATTTTAGCATATTGTGTAGTATACACACAAATCTGTAGATCATATACAGGGCTGCACAAAAGAAATCGTATATTGGTATATCGCAAAAGCACAAAAGTAATCGTATACTTATTTCATCTAAATGATCTTATTCCAATGAAATTAAATTAAAAAAATCTACAGCAATGTACTTTTCCGAAACATCAAAAATTGATCCCCACCTACTAACCCTGCCGCAAACCATTGTTAAAAGTGTGATTGGTACCAATATAGACGCAATAAAGTCCACTAATTATTGCTATACTTAAATTTTGCTTAAGAGATCGTCTACATATAGAAATTGTAACAAACGCTGTAAAATTGTACCTTCGGATACTAAACGAGAAGTCTTTCGGTCAAGTAGTTTAGGAATTATATACGTTTAAAGTTTGTAGTTCCTAATGTTAAAATCATTCTTAATTGCTCCAACACAGATTGCAACGTGGAGGTAGTTCCATAAGAATAACTCAAATGATCTGTAGCGGAATGATCTGAAATTTTGAATTTGCATATTTGAAGTTTCTAAAAACTGATATCCTATACGAATTCATAATTCCAATTTTATAAGTCGTAGAATAATCTTTTTAAACCCAAGTTTCCTTTTATAAATCTTTTACTGTTTTCAGGGTCTGTATACGTATTAATTTCGTTTAAACTTTCAAATATTCCGTACAATGAACAGTTTTTATACGATTTTCTTTTTAAGTTGGGGAAAGTACAAACTATCACTATTCTAGTTTGAAATACATATGACTTATGATCTGAAACACGATCAGAAATTTTTTTAATGTATTTTGAAGGCTAAATAAGAATGTGTGTACAAATACTTATATGACTATATAGAAAACGATTTTACTTTATATGCGCAAAATTGCTTTGCTGAAATCGATGTACACACCGTGCCCCTTTTTTCCCCCAATACCGTTACGGGGGCACAGGATCTTTGAGGATGTCGAGACGATCAAAAACATCACACTTTTCAAATTATAAAAACTCACATAATATGCAATTGATATATATATATATATATATATATATATATATATATATATATTTTCTTCCTGCTTGATGCATATGTTCTCAAATTAAGAAAATACAGAAAAAATTACTGTTTTATATTCAAAAATAATATTATAATTTTAATTTTAAAAATTCATATCACTAATACGTGACTAAAATTCATTAGGTAGTGCGCGCATGATAAAATTAGAAATTATGCATATATATATATTTTTTTTTTGACGAAAATAGAATCGTAAAATACTGATCTCTAACTTAAAACCAAAATATACACACAAAGTATTCTTTAAATTTTAATTTTAGCACAAAATTTTAGAAAATGAAAAAAAAAATAATAACAAATTCACATATTTTTCAAGTGCGAATATATATATATATATATATATATATATATATATATATATATATATATATATTATTTTTTTTTTTAGTTTTAGCATGAATACAATAAAGTAACTCACATGTGGTATTTTTTTTTTTTAAATATTTAACTTATATAATTTGAAAGTAAAAATGCGAGCGTTCTTAAAATTTATCAATCTAAGAAAACGATTTTAAAGCTTAAATATCTTCTTAAAGTATTCATATTAAACCATCTATAAATGATTATAACTCAAGAAATATTGCAGATTTTTAATGCATATTGTTCAAAAATGTTTAAATATTCAGAATAAGACAAAATCTCAAAATTGATTTTTCGGAAGTTTTAAAATCCTGTGCCACCTTAATACTATAACAAGATCGTGATTTTACATAAGTTTATATGTGAAAAATACGTAAGTAAAACATACGAAATCACTGCGATGATGTTGAGAGCGCTTCAGATAGAAAGAAAAATCGAATTCATCCAATTGAAATACATCAAAATTTACAAAGGAAATTTATGTTTCTGATCTTGTATAGGACATTTAAGCAATTTTCCAATGTGAATCAATCAGACAGGCTGTAAATATGGATACTAAATTATAAATAACATAATCAATAAGAAAAAAAAACTTTGAACGTATCAGATGGTCGAAAATTAATGTTCATCTACACATCTCATTTACTAGAAAGTTTACGTAAAAATATAAAACATTTTTAGAACATAATATATGCTTAACACTGATTTCTACATCCATAGGAAAAGTGGATATAAAACGAAAATTCAGTTTTATTATCCGCATTTTCATTAATAACTGTTTTGTATTTTCATTTTATATTTTCTCAGTAAAAGATTTATCTGAAAATCCATTTGTATTTAATTTAGAAAATCTTACGAAATGCTATTCTTTTTTAAGTAATAATGCCTGAACAATAGAGGATATTTATTATTACTTCAGATAATAACTTTGAGGGGACATCAGCGTATAAATTCGAAATGAGATTAATTTTCGCGTAATAGCTATTATTAAATATTTCTCTGTATTCTAAAGTGTAGCTTTTGTACCTTTTGATCATAATATTTTTGTATGTTTTAGAATAGTTTTTAATATATTTTCGAATAATGAGGTAAAACTCCTTAATGTTGCCTAAATCTAATTCTAAAGTCAGACGTCTGTTTGAAAATTAATTTTTATTTTTCGACGAAACTTGAAAAAGAAAAAAGTCCTCTAACTTCTATAATATTTATATCATTGTTTGGAGAATAAAGCAGTCTGAATCCTTCTAGAAATGTATCCCATAAATATACTTTTTATAGTTTTTAATAACTCAATTTTAAAGAACTTGAGTTTTATGTTTTCATTTATATGAGTAATTTCTACAACTTTTTATCAAAATAATTATGATACACGCTAAAACAAAATTGTGTACCAAAATAAGATTAGTTTCGAAATCGTTTTTCGTACCAAACAATAAACATATCAGTTATGACGAACTAACTTGAAGTAAAAAAAAATATTATAGAAACAAAGTATTAGAGAATATTTTATGTAACAGAATCCTTCAACTTAAACATAATGGAGCTAAATTGTTAATTAAAAAAATATATATAAACATGTGTGTTGATTTTTTAAAATTAGATAGATTATATAGAAGATAATAAAAGATAGAAGTTAATAAAAATAATCAATTTAATTATATCTTAGAAAAATAAGAATTAGATTAATACATAGTCCATAATTAACATTTACTGAAAACATTTTCAATCAAATGGCATTTAATTGTAACAAACCAGCATTTTTTCTTTGAATTAATCAAAATGTATCTAAATAAAATACTTTTAATAAATTTAGCATTTTTTAATCAGAGTTCATGTTTGTATATGGGCTGTGTTTTTCACAATTAATTTAATTGATATATTTAAGAGTTAAAAACATATATATTTTCAAAATTTTTCCAATGATTGTGAAATGTTTGGGAAGTTTAAAAAAAAATATATTATTTTTAATATAACCGGAATTTTTTTCTTCTTTTCTAAGAATCATAGTCTTGTTTTCCTTTTATTATATTAAAAAAGGCTTTTAAAACAAGATCTGAATTACTACAAGAATTAAACAAAAAATAAAAATCTCACGCGTCAAGCATAATAGATTATGAAAGACTTCCCAATACATTCAGACTACTCTAACAAATCTTGACTATTTAATAAGGTGGAAGATGATGTCTAAATAAACATTTTGGAAAACGCATAACACATTTGAAAGCCCAATTTTAGCAATTATCATACATAGTGCATAATTTGTCTGCCCTCTACATATGATCTAAAGATTTATATATATACTGCATAGTATGCTAACATTTAGTTCAGTTAGGAAAGACGTAACACAGTTGAAAATCCCCTTTTGGCAATTTTCATCAATAAGCGAAAATGTACTCGCATTTTTTTTTAGCCTTATTTATGATCTATAGAATTTAAAAACGCTAAGTAATATGCACAAAGAGTACTGAAATTTAAAAATATATACTACAATTGAAAACGCTCATCCAGCTATTTTTGTTCATAGACAGTATTGTAACCGAATTTTTTGTGTGTCCGTGTAAATGACCGATAAATGTTATGCAGAACCTAAGTTACGCCGAATTATCGTGGATAGCTGAAATTTTATTTAAACTTTATTTGACAACGGTAGCTTAGCTTAATTGATTAGCACTTACTCAAATAATAAACCGGGTATCATTTTTTCTTATTTGAATTGGAAGATATATTTACAGGTATGCTACATTATTTAGATAAAAACTAAGCATATTCTTACGATCATTGCTATCAACACATTCTACACACAATAAAAAGAGAACAGGAGAAGAGCAACCCATCGTAAACAACAGAGCCATCGCCATCCATTTATCGCTCTATCGCATTAAAACATTATAATTTTCCACACCCTATTCTATAGTAAGCATCTTGTAGTTCATCTGAGTGAGGTATATCAATTTTAATATATTTGAAATAATGAAACACCAATAAAATACACAGCAAACGATTTTCCCCCGTAGACCGTAATGTGACGAAATTATTTTGAGTGCCCTGTAAGCGAATTATAAATGCTACACACTTCATTTTCAATATCGAATATGCTAGGATGAATCTCAATAACATATCTCATTTTTTGGCAATTCCAGAATATTTACGCGAGTTAGAGCACGGATAGATATACGATCAGACGACTAGACAACAGGATGATTAGACGACCAGACGGACAGACGGCCTGATAGACTGCCAGAAAAATGGCCTGATAAAAAAAAAAACCTTAACACTTTTCAACTATGTTGGAAAGTATTAAGAATACTGTGTGCTGATAGTATTTTCGCCCATTACATATGGATATAATAATATTAATTAAATTCCTATTCTTAAACTTGATTTTGAATTTAATCTTCCACGCATCTCTTTATATACCTCTATTTCATTATCATTGTCAAGAGCGTGTTGAAATTGATACCGAGATGAGCCTTTGTGCTATTTCCAGTCTAACATCTGAAAACTACGTTTTCTAGAAGACAATATATATATATATATTTATTTATGTAAAACAAGGTTGAAAAAAAATAGATAATCTTTTTGTAAAAATAAGCAAATAAATAAAAAATTAATTTAATTTAATTTAAAAAAAAAGAAAGAAAAATTAGCATTTTAGAATCTGTTTATATTTGTTTATCTGTACTGTTTTTTTTTACTATCGTTTTAACTGGTGTATATGATAGTTAGTAATATTTATTTTTAAGTTCGTGTTATCATTTTATTAAATTAACAAATTTAAAATTGCAATTAAATTTACGATTACGCATAAATTCTTATTCGTTAAGTTGATCTTGAATTTTATACACGCCCATCACCTTGGCAACATTTACCGCCGACCGTTTCATAACCATTGTGAATAATAGAAAACGAAACCGGCCTTTCTGTTCCGCTAAGTCTAATATATAAAACTGCGTTTTTTCCAGAGAATATTTAAAAATTTACACAATACAAGACTGGAAGAGTATATCATAATTTTTGTGAAAAAGAAAGTTATTTTTGTTTTTAGGACAGTTATTTTATTTTATTTTATCTTTTATTTTTTGAATAGTGAAGAATAATTATCTTTTCATCGATTTTAGTTTTTATTATGTTCACAAAATCTTCTAAATAAGATCTTGAAATAAAGAATGAAAAAGTACACAATGCAAGACTGGAAGAGTATATCATCATTTTTGTAAAAAAAAAGTTATTTTTTGTTTTTATGACAGTTATTTTATTTATTTGTTTATTTATATTATTATTATTATTATTATTATTATTATTATTATTTTAATAGTGAAGAATAATTATTTTTGTTTTTATTATGTTCACAAAATCTTCTAAATAAGATCTTGAAATAAAGAATGGAAAAGTACTGTGGTTCAATAGTATTATTGCAAATTATCTGTGGAATTAATTACATAAAACCACAATATTCCTATTCTATAATCTGAACTTGAATTTAATACGAGCGCATCACCTTGACAGTTTTAACACTGTTTCATTGTCATTGCCAAGAGCGTGCTTAAATAAAGAACGAGATCAACCATTGTGCTGTTGCAGGTATAATATCAAAGAACAACGCCCCTTTTCCAGAGAAGAAAAAAACAATTATTTACACAATGCAAGACTGGAAGAATAAATCTTCATTTCCTTAAAGAAAATATTTTAACTTAGAATTTTTGAATCAGTTCATGTTTTTTTTTTTTTTTTTTTTTTTTTTTTTTTAATGTCTATTATCTGTTGTCTACTATCTGTATAGGTGAAGTGAAATGTAATGGTATAAGAATGTTTATTTTGCAAGAAACTAATGCTAGCTTCTGACCATTTCATCTTTTCGCACATTTCTCTTAATCGCTACGTTTTTAAGATAATAAAGATTTTATAACTTTTTTTCTTTTTTATCTATGCTGGAATTCTTATTAAAAATTTTATTCACAAAAATTTTATTCACTCGTTTTATGAAATTGCTTTCAATATTCAGTCTTTCGAACACATTTTCAAATTAAAGCAAACATGATTGTTTGTTTTTAAACAATACTGGGTTCTAATCAAGTCGAGGATTATCGTTCCTCTTTCCTATATTCTTCAATTTTTCATTATTCTGTAATAAATTTATGCAGAATCTACCATATAAAGTGTTATTATTAATCTATGGAACAAATTTGAGAATTTTAATTGTAGAATTTTATTTTCGAAGTTTTAAGAAAAAGAAAATTGCTGATATTCTTGGAACTAAAATTGTTTGTTTTTATGTTCGCTTTTTTCTATTATCACTATAATTGATGTGAAAGATAGTATAAGAACGTTTATTTTTGCAAGAAACTAACGATATGTTTGGACCAGTTCATCTTTAAATATATTTCTCTTAATCGCTATGTGTTTGAGATAATTAAGAGATTATAAATTTTTCGTTTGTTTCTATGTTAACCACATAACTGTTTTGCCCGAACTGTGTTCGGGCAAGAATATTTTGCTTGTTTCGTTACTAAAAGCTTTTAGACACGACTAATTTTTAATTGCAATCTTCGCTTTATTAATTGTCAGACATTTTTCGATTATATAAAGGAGATAATTTAGTACGGAAAAAGTGGTGTATGGTCATTATTTTTAGTTTATGATGTCAAAGAAAAGACTTCAGCCATTAAGAGGTTAAAAATCTTATGAAAAATTTCATTCATAAACCTCGTTTTATGAAAATACTTTCATTATTTATTATTTTGAACACATTTTGGATTTAAAACAAACATGATTGTTTGTATTAAAACAATATTAGTGTGCATGCAAGTCGGGGATTATCATTTCTGTATTCCATTTTCTTCAATATTTTATTATTCTGTAATAAATTTCTTCATTCTCACCATATAAAGTGATATTATTAATTAATGGAACAAAATTAATATTTTTAATTGCGCCATTCAACTTTTGATGTTCTAAAAAATTTTTTGATATTCATGAAATTAAATTGTATTTTTTTAAAGTGTTATTTTATACTCATTCCCTAGATTGATAGTCAAGTATTTAAGACAGAGTGTTTTACATGAAAGAAAGAAAATAAATTAATCATTTAAGTAGTTATTCTAAACAAATGTTCTTCAGTAATGAGGTAAAATAAAGAGATTTGTCTAAAAAAACACGAATAAAATGTTTTTCTTTTTTAATAATAGACGTTTACTTCTAAATATTTAACAATAATGTAATGCGCATATTTATTTTAATACATAGCAATTTGTAAATTTGATACATTTTTATGGTGAAATGTATGTTTCATTGTAATCAATTCGTTCTCGAAAAAAAGTGATATTCTAAAAGTTTTGTTATTTCCTAATACATCAAATCTATTACAAAATAAATTCTTTGAGCTCCATAATGATGAGAAACTTGTTTACGCAATTATAAATTATACACCAAATAAGTCAAGCAATGGAAATTCCTTTAATGTTTTTTCAGAAATTAGCATTTGAAGAAACATATTAATAACTACAATAGTAAAAAATCATAATTGGCAATTAAATAACTTAAAATAATAATAATACATCCGATAATATCAGAGCGCAACAAATCTTATTTGGGATCTTAGGTCAAAGATTTACTTGCAGGCTTCTGATACATTTTTACTGTAGAAATTCGTGCTTTTCAGAAAAAATACATGTTTTTTTTTTACTTTGAGGGACCTTAAAAAATTGGACTCGCAACAACGGCCTCTTTGCGCGTGTTTAATAATGTCCTGACTACTTAGAAAAGTAAATCTAATGTAATACTTAAATGAAAAAAAATCAAGGTAATCAGTCTCTGTACATTATACATCTTTGAAAAATAAATCTAATGTATTAGATGAAGAAAAATGAAAATAATAAAGTAATAACTTATATTAAGACTTTTGTAAAATAATATTAAGATTTCCATAGCATTCAAAATGTAGAAAAGTATAAAAAGTTTTCGCAAAATGATAATAATAATAATAATAAAGAAAATATATTTTAATGGTTTTATAAAGTTATAGAACATTCGTACGTATACGTATATTGGAAATTGCCTAATATTTTATCCCTAGACCTTTTTCTTTATATCTTTCAGTACATCTACGAAAATAAATGTTTTTCGCGCAACAATTATAGAAAATCTATTGTAGGTATACATTGTGTTCTTAGTAATGTTAATCTCCATAGGAACAATTTCTAATTTTTATTCTTTAAAATAAAGAAATTTAATGGAACGGAATCTTATTATTAAAAGAAAAACTCTACAATAATAACCTAAAGTTTTTTTGTTTTTTTTTTAAATTGATATTAAAGAATTTTTATTTTATTTTCCATCTAAACATACACTCTATTTTTATATATAATACATGACCTGATAAAACCTGACATGACCTGAGATTGTTTGCTTGCATACCTGAATATTTTAAATGAAGTATTTAAATTGAGTTTTAAAATGGAAGCGTATTTATAAAATAGCACAACATACCAAAAAAACATGATTTTTTTTCTATTTTTTATTTTTTAAACATATAAACACCTATTAAAAATGTACTTAAATGTCATTATAATACAATATATTAGCAGTTTAATTATCAAGAAACAACTTATATGTTCTTCAAAGTTGGATATTAAGAAAAAAATTGATGGATTTTATTTTTATTGACTGTAATATCGCAATATTTTACAAATAATTGTAACATTATAGACACATAAACGACAATATATATTGATTTATAAACTCTTATTTCTCTATATAAACTAGTCGTTGGGGGCCACCGTAATACTTACCCATCATGGATATGCATAATGTAAAATATTAAAATAAAAATGTGTAAACTACTTATAAAATGCATTGCAATTCAAATAAAATCGTGGCTTGATGGCGTCATAAACTTTAAAGGCTTGATTACAGAATTGCTTGAAAGAGGTTTTTCCTTATAACTCCAAAATTAATAATCCTATTAACTAGCAGTTTACTGCATCTGATTAAGCGTCAAATTCCAATTAAAATATATCTTTAAAGTGAAATTTGGATGAAATACAGGGTCATGAAAAATCGAAGAGTGTGGATAATAGGTTTCCAAATATCTCGGCAACTAATTATCCGATCGACTTCCTGCTTTATGCAAAAATTTATGTTTTTTTATTGTCTTTTATATTCATTTCTTAAAATAACCAATTTCGAAATTTTTTATATACCTTTTATCAGAACGAATATTTCGAGAGTCCGAAAAAAATAGTTCCGGTTAATCGAGGTTATTGAAATGAAATAGGCTTCTTCCCATTATTACATACTAAGTACATACCAAATTGCAAGTCTCTATCTCAATTTTTTCGGGAGATAGAGCGTTTACAGATACACAGACACACACACAGACACACAGACGGACGGCAATTTTTTTTTTTTTATATAAATATGTTTTTCGGAATCTCTAGTGTCTGAAACGTGTAAATCCATCAAAAAAAAATTTCGATTTTCAAAACGATTACAAGACTTACCCTATACTACGTATGATGGGTAAGTAATAACTAAATACAGTATGTAAATATTTTTTACTTTTACCAGAATATTAATGGAAGCGTTACAAGGACCCACTTACTTTAAAAAATCACAATATTTAAGCAGTTTAATTACCTAGCACAACTTTTGTATTCTTCTAATTCTATTATTAAGAAAAAGTGTGTTGGATTTTTCTTTCTATTGACTATAATATCGTACACTAAATCGTACTTCTGAGAATAATAGGAACTTTACATACGCATAAACGACACCTTTATACACACACACACACACACACATATATATATATAAACTCTTATTTCTCTATATAAATAACTAAACAGAGTATGTAAATAATTTCGACCTTGACCAGAATATTAATGTAAGCATTATAAGGATCCACTTACTTAGGCTTTTTTCAAAATCCTTCCCTGTATCATATATTTCCAAGTATCAGAACAGCCTGTTGAAATTAAAGAGTAGAGTCGGATGCAACAGGTCCCGTATCCACACTCTGACCTTCCACTCTCGACTAAAGTTGCATTCCCTCTCTCCAAAATCTCCCTCTTCTTTCTTCTTTGTTTTTTCATTCTACCTTTTCCGAACTTGCTTCCTTCCACTCTTTACCTGGCAAGGCAACGTAGTTCAACAACACGGCTCTGACACAACCGCTTAGGTCATTCACTTCAGGAACCTTCTTCAACTTTCGCATTGTTACCGCTCGAAGAAACCGGAGATTTTCATGTGTCACCGAATCGACAACAGTTTTTTCATTGTTCGACAGTATCTTGTCCATTCATAAGAATAAGATCTAATTTACATATAAAATACTTACAATGTTGTAAACCGCCTGACATGTCATTAATCACATATTTATCACTTACTTAAAATATTTATAGATGGTATTAATTATAGATAAAATGTTTTCAGGTGAACCTGTTTTAAGGCCTCTGATACATTTTTATTGTCGATATGTGTGCTTTTTTCAGAAAATCACATGGTTTTGGGGGGTTTGAGGGACCTTAAAAAATGGGGACCCGCAACAACTGCCCCTTTGCGTGTAGAGTATATATAATCAGGCTCTGCTTTGAAAACTAAATCTGATGTAATACTTAAATGGAGAAAAAGGAAAATAATAAAATAATATATAAAATTGTTATATCATAATGATAGTATAAAGCTATATTATCGTTATATATGGATATATACATTTTCGTATTGATACCCTCAAATAAATTGGAGATTTTGAAGTGTCACCGAATCGACCACAGTTTTTTCATTGTTCGACAGTATCTTGTCCATTCATAAGAATAAGATCTAATTTACATATAAAATACTTACAATGTTATAAACCGCCTGACATGTCATTATCCCATATTTATCCACTTACTTAAAGTATTTATATGATATTAATTTTAGATAAAATGTTTTCAGGTGAACCTGTTTTAAGGCATCTCATACCTTTTTATTGTTGATATTTGTGCTTTTTTCAGAAAAACACGTTTTTTTGGGGTTTGGGGGAACTTAAAAAACGGGGATCCGCAACAACTACCCGTACAGTAATCAGGCTCTGTACATTAGACTGCTTTGAAAACTAAATCTAAGGTAACAGTTAAATGACGAAAAATCAAAATAATAAAATGATATATAAAATTGTTATATCATAAGGATAGTATAAAGCTTATACATTATCGTTATATATGGATATATAAAATTTGGTATTGTTACCCTCAAATAAATTGGAGATTTTCATGTGTCACCGAATCGACAACAGTTTTTTCATTGTTCGACAGTATCTTGTCCATTCATAAGAATACGATCTAATTTACATATAAAATACTTACAATGTTGTAAACCGCCTGACATGTCATTAATCACATATTTATCACTTACTTAAAAGTATTTATATGATTTTCATTTTAGATTAAATGTTTTCATGTGAACCTGTTTTAAGGCACCTGATACATTTTTATTGAAAAACACATGTTTTTTGGGGGGTTTGAGGGACCTTAAAAAATGGGGACCCGCAACAACTGCCCCTTTGCCCGTATAGTATATATAATCAGGCTCTGCTTTGAAAACTAAATCTAATGTAATACTTAAATGGAGAAAAATGAAAATAATAAAATAATATATAAAATTGTTATATCATAATGATAGTATAAAGCTTATATATTATCGTTATATATGGATATATACATTTTCGTATTGATACCCTCAAATAAATTGCAGATTTTGAAGTGTCACCGAATCGACAACAGTTTTTTCATTGTTCGACAGTATCTTGTCCATTCATAAGAATAAGATCTGATTTACATATAAAATACTTACAATGTTGTAAACCGCCTGACATGTCATTAATCACATATTTATCACTTACTTAAAAGTATTTAAATGATGTTAATTTTAGATTAAATGTTTTCATGTGAACCTGTTTTAAGGCACCTGATACATTTTTATTGTCGATATTTGTGCTTTTTTCAGAAAATCACATGGTTTTGGGGGGTTTGAGGGACCTTAAAAAATGGGGACCCGCAACAACTGCCCCTCTGCCCGTACAGTAATCAGGCTCTGTACATTAGACTGCTTTGAAAACTAAATCTAATGTAATATTTAAATGGAGAAAAATGAAAATAATAAAATAATATATAAAATTGTTATATCATAATGATATTATAAAGCTTATATATTATCGTTATATATGGATATATAAACTT
This sequence comes from Maratus michaelseni, assembly GCA_963931845.1. Taxonomy (NCBI): domain Eukaryota; kingdom Metazoa; phylum Arthropoda; class Arachnida; order Araneae; family Salticidae; genus Maratus; species Maratus michaelseni. The sequence continues at coordinate 225,143,745 of OZ007589.1, read as the reverse complement.
TCGTATTGTTACCCTCAAATAAATTGATGAATTTGAAGTGTCATCGGATCGACAGCAGTTTTTTCATTGTTCGACAGTATCTTGTCCATTCATAAGAACATATAAAATTTACCTAATTTTGAACATAATTTTACCTAATTTGAAATTAACCTAATTTACATATAAAATACTTACAGTGTTGTAGACATCTTGACATGTCATTTTCACATATTTATCACTCACTTAAAGTATTTATATGATATTAATTTTAGATAAATTGTTTTCAGGCAAACCTGTTTTAAGTAGAGGTTATATCAAAATGTTCGTATAAAATTTATAGTTTACCGCTGTACATGGATGTATAAATTTTCGCATTATTACTCTCGAAGAAATTGGATATTTTAAAGTGTTACCGAATCGACAAGAGTTGTTTCATTGTTCGACAGTATCCTGTCCAATCATAAGAATAAAATCTATTCTACATATAAAATACTTACGATGTTGTAAGCCTCTTTACATGTTATTATCACATATTTATCTCTCACTTAAACTATTTCTATAACAGTAGCTTCCGATTAAATATTTTCAAAGGAACTAATGCTAAGTTTAGAATATCTAGGCTGTACTGAAAATATTTAAACGCATTTATCTCAGAATTTATTTATATTTTTTAATCTTCAAAACGGCGAGGCTTTACCAAACAATTATGAAATTATTTTTTTTTCATTTTAAAATTAACTATCATATAATATAGCTCAGTATCAGTTTCGCAAAATATTAAAAAATTTAAAGAAAATAATAATGTGTGATTTTACGTATTACTGATTATGAAAAGCACATGCATGCGCTTAAATTTTTATCCTCAGAAATGGCTATGCTGAAAATTGTAATGCTCAGAAATTACTGTGCTGAAAACTGTAATCCTTAGAAATGGCTGAGTAGAAAATTAATTCAAAATTTTATGTCATTATACAAATCCAATAACAACGTGTTTAAACTATATTCTTACCCAGAACATGTAAAAATTTCAGAAAAAATATTTAATACATAAAATAAGGATAGAATTTTAAAATTTATAGCAAAAATGTACCATTTATAAATTTTTAAGAAAAATTTCGCGTTGTTGAGCATTTTTTTTTTTTTTTTTTTTTTTAACCGCCTTAAAATTGTCTGCTGTTAACTGAATTATGATTGGCAAGTGACTTCTCGTGAGCAACTCTGCGACTTCTTTATGAAGTGTGGTTGTCACTATGCTAAGTTTAAACTTTGCACAAGGTCTTTGTTTTAGAGTGAGAAAAATTCATCTTTTTTCATTCCAATAGAATAAAATTATAACATGTGGTATTGTTTTACGTATATGATGAATATGTTGTCTTTGAACAGTTCTGATATTTTGTTTAACTATCTACTTTTTTTTTTATTAAGGTTTTATTGGATTCTTTTTATCAAATGTCTTCCGTTCTACATATTACTATCTCTTTGACATTACTAGGTATCTCGAGGATGATGTTGTTGAGAAATTTCATGAAATACTAATGACTCAGTGCTACGAAGGCAGAAGTACCTATGAAATGGTAATTCCTGAACTACCACAGTTAGTAATTAACAAATTTAGTATACGTGACCCTTCGTACGACAGTAAAACTCGACTTGACCTATTTATTTTCTATTTTTCAAATTTAATTGAATTTTTTAAATAGTTCATCAATTCATGATATATGTAAAAGAAAAAAAACCCTATAATTTTTATGTTTTTTCTTACATTTTATAACGACTGATATATGGCTTAAATATATTATAGAAGTTTATGTACTTTCAATAAGTATTTAAAAACTTGTGAGAACTCGAAACCGCATCAGTTTTTGCTGGCGGTGGAACCTTTCAGATCCTAAATGCTCCGTAAACATTGCCTGACATTATATGAACATTTCATACATACATATAGCATGTTTTTAAATAAAGTATAAGCATTTTCTGAAATGAAAAATCTTTTTGAAGAAAAATCTTTATGAAAGTATATATCTTTAAGAAACTAATTAAAAGTGCTCCACGCGATTTTTTAAATAATTCAAAATCAATTATTCCTGTAATAAATGCTCAGCTTCTAAAAGTACACATTAAATATTCGCTTTAATCTACATCAGTTATAAAACTAATATTTTAGAAATTATTACAGATATTATAGAAAAAATATCCTTACGAGTTTGTACTTTAAGATATATTTGTGTGTTCGTTTGAATCTATACCACTTATTATTATTGTCATAGAAATATTTTAGAAAATTGCGCAAGATTTCTCTAATTATTTCCCTGGACAATGCATTTCGCAGTTATAAATTTGAAAATTATCTTTCGTTTTCCAATATAGATAATCTATTCATTTGAAAAATAAAACTTATAAATAACATACTTGATTTAAAAAAAAAAAAAAAAAAAAAAAAAAAAAAAAAAAAAAAAAAAAACATGCTCGATAAATTTAAAAGGAAGTGAAGGAAGCAGGGGCTTTAATAATTGGTATAAAACACTAATAATTGGTTACAGGTAAAATTTTGAAACTGCGTTAAACCCCTTAAAAACTTGATATGATTTAAATTACACTTAAGTTACCAATTTATAGCGAATTCTGATAATATATGAAACAGCTATTTAAATTGAACAAATGTTGTTTCTTTCCTTTCAAGATATCTCACTACATTTGGTTCCCACTTTTTTTCTCTCATAGAGCAAAAATGGGTACAATTCTGATTGTTTCAAACAAATTGGTATCTTAAAAGAAAATTTCATTTATTAAATAAACTATGGGTTCTAACATGGGCTTTCTGGGTTGCAGAATATTGTTGAATACTATATAGAACTCTAATATATATTTTAGATTTAATATATTTTTAGATTGTCCACTAACAGCACCATAAAGCATTTTCATAAGAAAAATATATATTATGTATTCAAATAAAGTTTTGGAATAGTTTAAAAGCGATACTTTCATGTTACCGGCATGTCAGTAGTTAATAACCCAAGAAATCGCCAATGATTCCGCTACTTACAGCAGCCTTTTTTATTCTGATAATTTCAGTGGTTTAAGCGCGTAGTTCAATGATATGCCTGTTAAATTTGTGTTTATTTTTATTATTTTATTATTATTATTTGCTTACTCATGAGGTTTCAATTTCGTTATTAATGGTAGCCGGAAACAAATGCTGAACAATTTATATTGTTTTAAGTGCAAAAGGGTTTTATTTATTTATTTATTTATTTTGGAATCGAGCTGTATGCGATAGCGATAATATATATATATATATATATATATATATATATATATATATATATATATATATATATATATATATATATATATTAATCTTGCTTAAAAATTATTTTAAAACTATAAAAAATCAGTAAATCGAGATACAGTTTTTAAACAAATTGCATTTTAAAAATAATTTCTTTTTTCCTATTCGACGGTGTAAAAATTGAAATCGTGCGATGTTTAGACAATTGCAGTAAAAGCGAAATTAAATTGTCTGTTGTTGTCACTGTCAATATGATGTCAGCGTTACCCACGGACATGTTTATGCTTTATAATATAGATTATTTGGACATAATTTCTTCTGAAAATTTTTAAGGTAAAATAATGCACTACATATGATATTTACCAAAACAACCTTCACAACACAAATAGTAACTCTTAAGGAATTTTATTTTAAAAATTATACTATTGAGGTATACTAAGAATAAAATGAACTTCATCCTAACGCATAAAATAAAAACTTCCAAAGATATACTCATTTAAGTTATCACTTTGGTGATGATTTTTTTATATATTTTGTGTATGTTAATATTTAAAATGATAAGGTAAGGATTAATTTTATAATTATTATAATTTTCTGTTTTCTAGTTTATAAAAATAGTTTTAAAATTTCGGGAATTTTGAGATATTTAAAAAAATAGCTCATTACACTTAAGACATTACAGAATTTATGAACGATGAGGTTTATATAAATATAACTATAATTTTTGAAGATCGAACGTTTTCATAACTAAACGTATATAAAAATCCTGTTTTTTCCGAAAACGCATTTATTATTTTTATATTTCTGAAAATCTATCAGACTTAGTTCCTCAAATTCTTACAAAATGTCAGTGTTTTATGTTGTACTTAATCTCAATATTATGAATTATTTTCTTTATTGCGGCCTTTAAACAGAAGCCTCTGGTTACTCAAATATACTCCCGACTTGAGTGTTAAAAGAAAAACTGATATAACTACACTTCCAATGATTGCCAGAAGAAAACAAAATCATTTTGGATAGTTAACTGTACAATTTTTCAAGGGACAAAAAGTCTATATTTAACGTAAATTGGCTATTCAGGTGTAGTGGAATACATTAAATTTAATTTTGATACCATCCACATAATACTCGAAGAAATTGTTTGAATGTCATTCATGCAGTTTGTTACAGCATTAATTGTAATAAAGTTTAATTTTAATCCTTAACTTAAAAAAATTATCTCTCTGAAAATAGTTATTAGACACTTAGTTCAGGTTTCTTCTTCAAATAAGAAAAGGAAATAAAAAAAAAGACAACGTATACTATTATTTTAATAATGATATTCATTTTATAAGTTAAGTCGTCACTGTCATTCAGTAATAAGACGTTCTTGAATATCGAATAATAAAGTATCACTATCGATCAATGTCAACAAAGATAATGATCAAATAAATGAGTTAAATTAGGATCCCTCACAAAAGACGCCAGTAATGATCTTCTATTTCCTGTATGTATTGACCATTCAGCCGTGTTAGTCCAACACTTAAAATTAGTGACAGAGAATGCAGTTACTGAAAGTAATCACATTTCTTATAGCAAACTGTGATTCATCTTCTATGCAAAAAAAAATCTAACAGTGAATTGAACAGTAATAAACTCACTATTAGTAAACTAGTAATTTTCATGAAAAAGGCTTATACAAATTCTGTTATAATATGAAAATCAATTTACATAAAATAATAACATTTCCTATAGCAAACTGTGATTCATCTTCTGTGCATGCTGCAGAAAAATAAATAAATAAATAAATAATAAGAAAAATTAACAGCAATTTGAACAGTAATAAACTCACTATTAGTAAACTAGTAATTTTCACGAAAAAAGCTTATACAAATTCTGTTATAATATGAAAATCAATTTACTTAAAATAATAACATTTCCTATAGCAAACTGTGATTTATCGTCTATGCATGCTGCAAATAAATAAATAAATAAATAAAAATAACGAAGCCATTTCCGACCATGGGTTGCTATGCAAATCTGAATCCTTGTGATGCGCCCTACCTCCCCTTAAAGTTTGTCCCAATAATCCTGGGACACCCTGTATAATAACCTCTACCGAGTTACCTCTACGATTCCGAAAACTGTTCTTTATCTTCAGAAATATCATAAACCGGTATATTTTTGATATTTAAAGAATAATTTATATAAAAAAAATTTTTTTTGCTACTACTGATTTTCGAAAACGTTCCCGAGTAGTTTTTATATATTAATCTGTTTTCTGAAATCAAAATATCGGTTTTTACGATGCTATCAATTCTCTATCAAACATTTTCAGCTGAATAATTGAATTTATATATGCGAGAGCAACAAAATAATATCATTTTTAATTTTAATGCTAATGCTGCTAATTTATAATGTTTGTCTGTAAAACTTGTTTGTTGAATATGAAAATGATTAATTGAGAATTTATAGTGTCCGAAAAACTTATATTCTGGTTTGAGAAAACAGATTATTGCTCTGTAAAAATTTCTCAGTAACGTTTCTGAAAATCACTGACAACAAAAGTAACTTTGTTTTATAATATTTTTTTAAACCTCAAAAATTATATTGGTTTCTGAAGATAAAGAACGTTTTTTAGAAAAGTGGGTGTCTCGGAAAAGGTTATTGTATATTTTCGTCCTTGATTATATTATATTGTACAAGCCTACGAAACATTTTTTTTTTTTTTTACAATGAAGGATTATAGGTAAACAGTTTCGTGAAAAAACAGCGTTTCATTAAATATTCTGTAGAAATGGACTTATTACTATAATTAAAATGCCTTAATCCTGGTACAGGCTCTCCCGTTGGTGCAAATTCAATATTATAAAATGCATTGACTTTAAAGTGTTTTTTAAAAGTATTTTTCCTTCCATTGGTAAAAGACGGTTTTTCTTTATAATTATATCGCATTATTAGGTGCGTTCGTAATTATATAAATACGTAGCACCTTATCGTCGTCGTCTGGTTCGTCCGTCTGTCTGCATATAACAGCGAAAAAACTACCCAACCGAATGGTTTGAAATTTAATGTATATAAAGGTTGCATAATTTTGACGAGTCATTTCAAATTTTATGAAAATCGAATCAAAACTTAAAAAGATATTAATAAAAGTTTTATTCATTCTATTAAATCCTATCATACGTAATTAATTCAATGATATCCCTTGATAGGTAATGATTCTAGGTTGCCCTGGTGATTACGTCATATTTAAGATGGAATCATATTATTTCATTATTACTGAATTTAAAAACCAAATTTGTAGACTAAACTTATTTAATTATAGTAATATTATAATCTACCGACAGCTTTTTGGATATATATTAAATGGAAAAAGAGTCTAAATATGGATTTCAATTTCTGAAATTTTCAGTAAATGTCAACAAAAGTTAAAACGTTGCCAACTTAAAATGTACTTATTTTATTACGGAAATTAATCATATCATAATAAAAACGATATAATTCATTTCACTGAAATAATAACGATGATTTTTTACTTTGTCTTGTATTAGATATTTGTGCATAGTATAATTTTAATGTAACAGAATTGTAATTTTATTGTTTGTAAAAGTGTATTGAAACTTAATTTTAGAAAGTAAAATTACTATTTATAATATGAAAATATAAAATACATTTTGTATTCATGCATTTTTGCATAAGATCGCAAGAGCTATTGCACTACGATCTAAATATTTATAAAATAGTTATAGTATGAACGCACCTCAATTGTAACGTACTATTTCCAACTTGTTATTAATGTGATTACTCACAATTGAAGCCCCACCAGCGGGTGAGAGGTTCTGTTCTCAAAGCTGTTAAATGGGAGGTGCTGTAACACTCGTCGGTCTAGTTGTTCACATGTTTACATGATTTTCTTGCAATCTGTCTTAGCTTGAGTAACTACAGGTTACGTTCCCTTAGCATGAAACCTTCGGAAAGCATTCCCTCCCCCTCAGCCTATATCCCTCTCACAGATAATTAACCGTAACAAAAACACAGACACACTCACATTTGAAATACCTGTTTCTTCTTTTCTGCATATGCATTGTTTATGTTACGAACGCGAGTATGCAGTTTTCGTGTATAAAAGGCGAGCTTTTATGAAAACGTGCCCTTTTTGCATTATAGATTCTACAAAAGCCTCTAGATGTACATCTATATGTTAGTTGAGTCGCGAAATTTTGATTTTTCATTTTAGGGTGGGCATAAACACATAAGAAAAACGTTTGGAAATAGCTAAGATAAGTAGTTTTCTATATTAAAAAATATTAGTAGGGTATAACATATATATTTGCATGGTGTCTTCTGTTATCATCGGCAATTAGCTAATTCCTAGCCGTTAGTGTTTGAAATAAACTTCTAATTAGGAAAATGGTTCATATTTTGCCATTCGTTATTTTAAAGGCCATTTACGTCAACAAAGTTATTAAATTTAACTTTTATGCGATCAGTGGCTTCTATATGTTATATTTAGAAAAACCTTTCACATGCTCTGACATTAAAGAAAACAAATAATTTTTTACGACCAAAGCTTATCTAGTTATAGGTAATCAAAGCTGCTTTAACTTCCTTTAGGGGTCATCTAATTATGATGCTGTTATCTAATTTACTCTTTTAGCATTGCTGAAAAGAGAAATTTACTACATAAATTACAACTACATACCTTAGTGCAAAATAATCAGAACTACCATTTAATTGACTTAATAATAAATATAATTGCATTAATCCACATTTACGCCATATAAATTAATTTTATCAAACTAATAAACAGAATGAAAATTATGTAAAAACAATTTTATTATTACAATATAATAAATTGCATTTTCACGAGATATGCAATAGGAGCAAAATGATAAGAACGGAACACATTTTTCAGAGTTATAGAAGTATTACGTGTAAATTGTGCTTCTTTTGTTTTTCAATGCAGCATTTTGGCATAGAATTTGCGCAGTTTCGAACTTGTCCAGGTGACAAAAAGCCATGCATCACAAAAGGCGGATTCTAATTCTGCTTTCGAGTTATACTGGACCAGTGGATAATTTTTTCGTTAGATATTGCGCACTGCAATACCCCAAAAGTTCTATGGGATTTAGATCTAGATTATTGTCCTGGCAATCAAGTGTGGGAATCCTATTATATTCAAACCACCTCTTTATGTTTTCCAGAGTATATTTAAGGAAAAATATAGTTAAGGCGACAAATTTTTCACCCTAGTTCAACAAATGGCGTTCTAACATGCGACTAAAGGTCTATTTCGTTGTCCTTCTATAAAATCAATTCTATAAGCTTAGTTCCTGAGGAAAAAGGAGCCCAAACAATCAGGGAGCCTCCACCTAGTTTATGCGTGAAAAATATGTGCTTTTCCTTTCGAAAGTCATGCCAATATCAATGAATATAACCCGGAACATCGAAATTAAACTACTTTTCATCACTGGCAATAATTTTAAACCAATTCATTTGTTGCTTCAAGTGTTTCTCAGCAAACAAAATGCGGGGATTTTATGGCTAGACGTTAAACGTGGACATCGACGTGATTTTTCATATATAAGAATTCCCGACATTTTTTTTTACCCTTCTTATAGTATATACTAATGCTGACGTCATTAACTAGTTTCCTTTGCTGTCGTGATTTTTCTTGCGCCCGTGCGAACAATCAGACTTTCGTATCGTTTCGAAATAATTCTCAGCCTTCGGACCATAAGTAGTTCTATTCTGTAAGAAATAAAAAAATGACAGTCTTTGAAAGTTAAATTTTTTCAGTAATATTTTTAAGTGGCAGACAATGTGGTTATAAGCTAGAATTTGGTATCTTTCGAAGTCACAAAGCATTTCCCCCCCCGCCCCCCCCCCCACATCGTCAAAAAGTTTTGCGAACTATACGAATGCTCTCAGAATCTTTTTAAAATGCTTTCTTAAATGAGATGCGAAACTATCCACACTGTTAAAAATTTGCAGCAAACTGTCCAGTCATTTGACGGTTTTTATAGAAAACTGTTACATAACCGTAATTTAACTCTATTCTGACCATATTATTGCCCATATTGTGGTCAGAATAGAATTAAATTACGGTTATATAGCCATTTTCTATAAAAACGGTCAAATGACTGGACAGTGTGCTGCAAATTTTTAACAGTGCACTAATCACTAGCTGCGGTTTCGAAATATTTACAGCGTTCTTATCATTTTGATCCAGCGTAAATTTAACAATGTACATATTTTAAAATAGATTGTAAATATATATATATACAAATTTTGTAAACAATTGTTTTAATACTTATTGGTATATCAAGTATTTATTTTTAACACAAGGATTTGTGCATTTGCATAGCAAACACGAACTGATTTCTTTGATTTTGTGTAGTTCCTATCATTTTGCACCCAGCTGTATTATGAAATGTGCTTATTATCCATATTTTTAAGTAATGTTTTGGTCTCCTTACTGTGTTACAAAAAATGTAATAGCACATAAATTGTGTTCTTTTTTAAATTATTTTTCTTATCGCAATCATAATTTTTGATCCAGGAATCATACGAGGTATTTTTAAACTCTGTAAAAAATGTGTCCTGGCCAGGATTTGAACCCTAGACATCTGGTTTAATATCCCAACGCTCTTCTAACAGGGCTACATTGGACAGTTCCAGTCGTCAACTTGCTGCCCGAGTTGATCAGGATAGCTAAGTTACTAGTGAGTCGGCATACATAACCATAGGTCATGGCCTGGAGAGCTTTTTCATTTATTTAAATTTTGGTTGATATTGTGTAATTTGTATTCCAAGCTTTATTCTTGATGGGGCCGTGAGAAAATTAAAAAAAATTATTTTCGCAACTCTAAAAAAAAAAAAAAAAAAAAAAAAAAAAAAACTGAATTTTAGCCAACATAATTTATACATGATACTAAAAATGAAATTCATGTACAAGAAATTATTACTGGAAACTATAAAATACAATATTTCTCAATCGTTATAACAATTTTATAAAATTAAAATTCCATTTACTTTGGACGTTTATCTCAAATCATTTAACTTAAAATAGCATATAATAGCATTGGAAAAATAAGTTTAATATTCTGAATGACGACTTGATTTCATGGTAGTTTGATTTGGTCATTTTTAAAATTATGAATACAATTGGGTATTTACAATCGAACACATAAAAAGAACCCTTTCTTTTTGTAAAAATATTTCTCTAATTTCGCTATTACTATCATTATTCTTATTCTTATTCTTGTTATAAACTTTTTTACCAGTTTCTGCTCCTCATTGTCCAATCTTTCAGTGAGATCAAAATACATTCACATGAATGATGTTCGCTAAACTTCTTGAAGCACTGTCAAAGCGAAATTAAAAGGAGAAAAGAAAGATCGTGGTTACAAGGGATTACCAGCATAATCCTTGAAAATAATCATAGTTGAATCGTATTCTTTATCAATAATCACAAGTTCAATGAAACTGAAAACACAAGTTGATAAAATCGATTTGAATGCAATTCAGACGGTGAATAAAATAAACAGTTTACTTTGACTGCTTTGAAAATGAAAAAGTTCTTCTCGTAATTTTCAAAATGAACACAGAATTGAAAAAACAAACTGAGTTTTAGCGTACATAATTTATAGATGATTTGATGTTTACATGATTTAGTCGTTTTTTAAATTATGAATACAATTGGCTATTATCAATCGAACACATAATTATTTATTTTTCGTTAAAAATATTGTTTCCAATTTTACTATTATTATCATTATTCTTATTCTTGTTGAAAACTTTGTACCAGTTTCTGCTCCTTGTTGTCGAATATTTTTTGTGAGATCAAAATACATTCACAAGAATGATCTTCCCCGACCTTTTTGAAGCAATCTCATAGTGAAATTAAAAGAAGAAAAGAAAGATCGTAGTTACAAAGAATAAACAGCATAATTCTTAACAAAATTTGAGGCAAATTCCTATTTCTGCATGAAAAACCCATTTATCTAAATTAAGAGGGGAGGCCCCCCCGTTCTCCCCTTTATAATTAAGCAATGAACCCCTAAAACAAATCAAGGAAGCGTCTTATCACAATAAACCTATAAACAAAATTTGAAGAAATTGGAAAAACCCATTTATCTAAATTAAGGGGGTTTCCCCCCCCCTTTATACTTCACCAATGAACTCCCAAACCTAATCAGGGAAGCGCATTATCATAATGAACTTATAAACAAAATTTGAAGCAAAACGGATATTTCTATCAAGAGTTATCGCGTTACGTACATACGTACATACGTACATACATACATATATACAGAACCGGCTGGCACATTAGCTGTCAGGCTTTGATAGCCTGTGAGCTAAAAAGTAATCCTCGTTGAATGAAGTACTTTATCAGTAATAATGAGTTCAATGAAACTGAAAAAACAGGATAATAAAATCGATTTGAATACATTTAAGATTTTAAATAAAATTAACAGTTTTCGTTGACTGCTTCACTCTGATATTTCAATTATTTCATATATGGTATATTATTTTAAGCAAGGTCAATTCAGAAATAACAGTTTGATACTCTTTTATTTAAATCAACTTGTTTTTTGTATGTAAAGAGGGAACTTCGTAATCCATTTTTAATTCACTTCCTTATATGCTAGAATAATAAAAATTATGTACACAGGTGCGTTTCTGATGGCAAAACAATGTTTTAATATTTTTGTAACTCAATTATAAATTAATAACTTAATTTTAAGTCATTTTTCCGTTAGACCACCACAGTTGATAAATCGCCAAATATTCTGTATGGTTACAACTTTATATGAGTTAATAACAAGAATGGATTTAATCATGCGCCTAACAACGCTCGCCAAAAAAGGCCAAATGGCTATGAAGCTTCAAAAACGAAATATTTTAAACACTAAAAATAGAAAATATAAATAAGTAAAAAGTTGTGTAATATATCTTTTTAGAAATACGCTTTAATCAATTAATAAAGTCATATTAATTAAATTAAGACTGTACGCTGATAAATCCAATAAGAAATATTAAAAAGATCAATTTTTCTCTTTCCTGTCGTCATATCTTAAAAAAAGAAACGGAGAAATTTTTTTAATTTTTTAATACATTCACTAGCTCGCAAGTTCTACCAAGTTTATAAAAAGAGCGGTGAATTTTCCAAAATCGGGTTGGTACCTACGACATATTAATGTATTGATGCGGAATTTGTTTGGGGAAAATCGTGAATTGCTGTTTTGAAATCAGACGTTAATTTCAAGATAAACAATAAATGCTTACAAAAGAGTGTATTTAAAAAAATATATTTTAATTATTATACAGGGTGATTATAAAGAAACTTTGCCAACATCTGCACTTCTAGCGCCCGTTCTATTTAACCGATCAAGATGAAATTTTAAATATAGTTGTTTGAAGGTATGCGCTCGAGATTCTGTGAATGGCAATACAGTGGTGCTCACGGTTACGGTTATAGTTACAGAAACTCGAAAATTTCGAATGGCAACGCCTACTTTTTCCTGTCTCAAAATGTTCAGCGCATGCGAAAACCCTAAATAGCGTTGAAACGGTACCGATATGTCCAAAAACTGACGTGTTATAGACATACAAACCGTTCTTTAAGGCGCACCGAGCAATAATGCATTCGACAGAGACAAGAAACTGCTGAATGATGAGAACACATATCAGACAAAAGAAAACCTTTATTGGCATCAAACATTTTCCACATGGGTGCCATCACAAGCAATTACGCATTGCATGCGGGAGACGACGGACAATACCGCTGAACGCAACATGACGCGAGGAATGTTTCTAATCTCACGCCGTATAGAATCCTGCAAGCCCGACAATGTTTGCGGATTGCACAGGTAAACTCTGGATTTGAGATATCCCCAAAACCAGAAATCCATAGGCGTCAGATCTGGGGATCGCGCAGGCCACGGAATAGGATAATGGCGTGAGATGATGCGATCACCAAAATGCTGATCTAGGAGCCTTTTAACTGACCTCGCTATATGTGGAGGTGCACCATCTTGCATCCAAACAACGTCATTGAGTGCATTCCGCCGACGCAACTCCGGTAGTACAGAATTTTTCAGCATGGCTGCATACCGAGAGCCTGTTACAGAACATGTTGCAGGACCCGCTGGGGTCGTTTCCTCAAAGAAGAACGGGCCGAGAACAAATGTAGCTGTAATGCCGCACCACACAGTCACTTTGGCGTCAAATAATGGTACTGGTGCCACAGCGTGAGGATTCGTCTCTCCCCAGTGCACACAATTCTTTGTGTTAATGTTGCCATGTAAGGTGAAATGCGCCTCGTCCGTCCATAGTATGCGAAGTGGCCAGTCGTTATCAGCATCATATCGTAATAAAAATTCATTTGCGAAGTCCAGACGTTGTTGTGGGTCACCCGGCTGCAACATCTGGACGCGCTGAAATCGATAGGGAAACATGTGAAGTACTGAGCGCAAGAGCTTGCGGACCGTTGTGTTCGGAATATCCAACAAGCGCGATAATCCTCTTGCAGTTTCTGTGTGCCCTGTAGTCACTGTATGATGCACTTCCATGACAACGTCCTCAGAAACTGTTGGCCGTCCGGAGCGCGGTTTGTCACAGGTGCAGCCTGTATCTTCGAATTTGCGCACTAAATCACGCACAGCTTGCAGAGTACATGGCCCACGTCGTTGTCGATGATTGCGGCGATACACACGCAAGGCTTCCGCAGCGTTCATCCCATTTAGATAATAGAGTTTGATCAATTCACCGCGAACTTTCCCAGGAAGAGTCATATCGTCGGCATGTGCGAGTTCATGAATGACGACTTCGCATACCCGCTTGGTATTTTATAGGCTTCCTCCGCTGAATATCTGGCGAACGGCGTTCTGTGATTGGTATCTTGCCTGTGTCATATGCAAAGTTACTGCGTGCGCACAGATCGTGTTTTGTTGGCCGGTTTTCAGAACTCTTCTTTGTGTATGCATAACACGTTTGTTTTTGGACATATCGGTACCGTTTCAACGCTATTTAGGGTTTTCGCATGCGCTGAACATTTTGAGACAGGAAAAAGTAGGCGTTGCCATTCGAAATTTTCGAGTTTCTGTAACTATAACCGTAACCGTGAGCACCACTGTATTGCCATTCACAGAATCTCGAGCGCATACCTTCAAACAACTATATTTAAAATTTCATCTTGATCGGTTAAATAGAACGGCCGCTAGAAGTGCAGATGTTGGCAAAGTTTCTTTATAATCACCCTGTACTTCTTTATTAAAAGTATTTGATGCAGATTGATTTAGAAATGCATTTTTTTTATAAAAACGAATGTACATTTTGATAATAAATATTTGTGATGCAAAGCATTTTGTTTTCGAAAAAATTATTTAATTTACGTTGATTTCAAATATGTGCTAATTCAGATACAGATATCAGAGATAAAAAGAAAACTGAATGTCGATCTATTATTTTTTCAGTTTTTCTTCCTCTTTTTTACCGTTTGTTATATGTGAGTTTGCATTTTGTGAGAAGAACTGTTTAAGCATAAAATCTTCATTTTATTTGGCAATTTACGTGAAGGGATAACATGCCAAAATCATCGATTTTCCTGGCCTTAAATCTGTAATTAAAAAGAAAGTTAGTCTGTCTTATTACACATAATCTAAGACTGTAACAGGAATCACAGCCTCAAACATTGGAACAAAAAACAAATTTCAAGCGCTATAAAATATTACAGGAAAATATTAAATACAAATTTTTGCAATCGTTTATCAAAGAGGAATTTGTGAAACAAAAGTAACGATTTTATAAAATTAAAATTCTATTTACTTTGGGCGTTTACCTAAAATCATTATAATTTGAAATAGTTTATGAATACATTAGAAAAATAAGTTGAATTATTCTTATAAATAAATGAATGACATCTTGAGTTGATGTTAGCTTGCTTGGTCGTTTTTAAAATTTGTTATGAAAACAATTGTCAACAATTGAAAACAACAATTTTTCCAAACAAATTCCGCATCAATACATTAATATGCCGTAGGTACCATCCCGATTATGCAAAATTCACCGCTCTTTTTATAAACTTGGTAGAAAATACGAGCTGGTGAATGTATTAAAAAAATTATATTTTTTTCTCCGTTTCTTTTTTTAAGATATGGCGACAGAAAAGAGAAAAACTGATATTGTAAAGATTTCTAAATTGATTTGTCAAAGTACAATCATAATTTAATTAATATGAAACTATTAATTCATTAAAGCATAATTCTAAGAAAATATATTACACAACTTTATTTTTATTTATATTTTCCACTTTTTAGTGTTTAAATATTTCGTTTTTGCAGCTTTACAGCCATTTGGCCTTATTTTGGCGAGCGTTGTTTGGCGCTCCATTGTTGTTGTTAACTCATATACTGTTGTAACCATAAATAATATTTGGCGTTTTATCACCTGTGGTGGTTTAACGGAAAAATGTCTTAAAATTAAGTTATTAATTTATAATTGAGTTACAAAAATATAAAAAGGCTGTTTTGCCATCAGAAATGCACCTGTATACATAATTTTTATAATTCTAGCATACAAGGCAGTGAGTTAAAAATGGATTACGAAGTTCCCTCTGTACATACAAAAAATATGTCGATTTAAATAAAAGAGTATAAAACTGTTATTTCTGAATTGGCCTTGCATAAAATAATATACCATCAACCAGACATAAGAAAAAAATTTAAAATATTTTTCGAATTACACTATTATTTTCATTATTTTCATTCTTGTTATAAACTTTATACCGGTTCCTTCTCCTTATTGTCGAATCTTCCCGTGAGATTAAAATACATTCAGTAGAATGATTTTCGCCAACGTTCTAGTGACACTCTCAAAGCGAAATTAAAAGAAGAAAAAGAAGGATCACGGTTTCAAGGGATTTCCAACATAATCCTTGAAAATAATCATAGTTGAATCGCATTCTTTGACAGTGATCACGAGTTCAATGAAACTGAAAAAATATGTTAATAAAATCAATTTGAATGCATTCCAGACGGTGAATGACACTAACAATTTTCGTTAACTGCTTCAGTTTACTCTTTCAGTCATTTCTAAAATGTCCTATTATTTTAAGCAAGACCATTTCAGAAATAAAAGTTTTTTATTAAACGTAATTTATGTAGATTGATTAAAAAATGTATTTTGTTTACAAAAACAAATGATGAATGAAAAATATTTGTGATGAAAGTAGTCCTGTATCGGTTTGGGTAACTGCCTTAACCCGAACCCGGTCGGATTTTCACTATAATTTTTCGTTGCGGATCGGGTTAACTTTTTGCTGCAGATCGGGTTGATTTTCTATGGTTTTTGGTTCAGATCGCTTTCGGGTTGGGTTTTAAATCTTTTGGGTTGAAATAATTTTGCAAAAAAAATAATTAATTTGCCTTGAGTTCAAATATGTGCTATTTCAGTTACAGATATCAGAAATAAAAAAATTGAATGTCATCTTTTTTTTTTTCAGCTTTTCTTCCCCTTTTTTACCGTCTGTTGCATGTGAGTGTGCATTTTGTGAGAAGAGAAGAACTGTTTAAGCACGAAATCTTCATTTTATTTTGCAATTTACGTGAAGGGATAACATGCCAAAATCATCGATTTTCCTGGCATTAAAAACGCCAGAAATCAAAGTTAGATTTTGCTTCTTTTCATCTAAATGTAGCAGTTTTGAGATGAATTACGTTTAAAAATCCAAATAAAATTCATTTATCGGTTTCACTATTCATAACAAGTTACTAACACGATTAAATATTTTAGAAATATTTTCCCGGCATATTAATCTTTAATTAAAAAGAAAGTTAGTTTGCCTTATTACACATAATCTAACACTATGTAACAGGAATCACAACGTCAAAAATTGGAACAAAAAACAAAATTCATGCTCAATAAAATATTATAGGAAAATATTAAATACAAATTTTCGCAATTGTTTATGAAACAAAATAACGATTTTACATAATTAAAATTCTGTTTATTTTGGGAGTTTGTCCAAAATCCTTATAATTGGAAATTGTTTATGAATGCATTGGAAAAATAAATTGAGTTATTCTTATAAAGAAATGAATAATCTCCTTAGCTGATGTTAGCTTGCTTGGTTGTTTTAAAAATTTATTATGAAAACAATTGACTATTATCAATCAGACATAAGAAAAAATAAATAAAAATATTTCTCGAATTGCACTATTATTATCATTATTCTCATTCTTGTTATAAACTTTATACCAGTTCCTTCTCCTTGTCGAAACTTCTCTTGAGATCAAAATACATTCAGAAGAATGATCTTTGCCAACCTTCTACTGATACTCTCAAAGCGAAAATAAAAGGAAAAAAAAAGAAGGATCACACACTCAGAAAAAGGAATTGATTAAAACTACAAAACATTTTTGTTGAGTACATTTTGGTTGTTTTAGCAAAATTGGAGTAAAATTGAACCATTTTACTTCAATTAACAAAACATTTTTGCTGACGATACAATTCTTTTTTTTGGAATTAAAAAAAAAAAAGTGGTTTCAACAAAAATTTGTTTTTTGTGGATTCAAACAAAATTTCCATTGACCTATATTTAAACAAATTTTTTGTTTAAATATGGGTCAGTAAAAATTTTGTTTGAATCAACAAAAAAAATTTTTTTTGCAATTCCAAAAACAAACAAAAAAAAAAAATGTATCGTCAGCAAAAATGTTTTGTTAATTGAAGTAAAATGGTTCAATTTTACTCCAATTTTGATAAAACAACAAAATGTACTCAAAAAATAGGTTTTGTAGTTTTAATCAGTTTCTTTTTCTGAGTGCAGTTTCAAGGAATTACCAACATAATCTTTGAAAACAATCATACTTGAATCGCTTTCTACGTCAATAATCACAAGTTCAGTGAAATAACTGAAAAAATATGTTAATAAAATCGATCTGAAAGCATTTCAGACAGTGAATAACACGAACACTTTTCGGTAACTGCTTCAGTTTACTATTTCACTTATTTCAAATATGTGATATTATTAAGCAAGACCATTTCAGAAATAACAGTTTTTTTATTAAAAGTAATTTCTGTAGATTAATTAAAACATGTATTTTGTTTATAAAAACAAATGATGAATGAAAAAAAAATGATGAGAAAGATCTGTGATTAAAGTAGATTCCCGAAACCTGACTTTTCCTGAGCTCGGTCGGATTTGTGCTATATTTTTTTGTTGCGGGTCGGGTTGATTTCTACTTCTTTGCTGCGAATCATGTTGATTTTCATTGTTTCGCGTTGGGTTTTAACTCTTGCGGTTCGAAATAATTTTTCAAAAAAATATGTCATTTGCCTTGAATTTAGATATGTTCTATTTCAGATACAAATATCAGAAATAAAATTAATTTAATGGCATCTTTTATTACTTTTAGTTTTTATTTCTGTTTTCTTTCCGTATGTATGTGGGTGTGCATTCTGTGAGGAGAACTGATTACTATCCCGAAAATTTCATTTTATTAGCCACACACAGGGTGGCTTATTCTTTCAATCTCTATCATTTTTCATGTTTATGAAAAGTCACAGCAATCCATCGTTGCCACAGGTTAATCTCGGAAAATGAAACATTTGAAATTACTTAAAAAATTAATAACTCGAAAAGTATTTGTCACTAAATTGTTTTACAAACTGCGTTAGAATGGTAAAAAATTGTATTTTTCTTGATATAAATTTGAAATCTAATGATTATGTCGTTTTTCAAATATTAGATTTCAAAAATTACAAAACTTCACAATGGAGTACCGTAGCGAAACTTTTACGCGTAAAAAGATAATGATAAAGGCATTGTGGCTCGACGTGTATCGTGTATACTGGCCATAGCATGAGTAACGAATTATAGTAAACTTATTATTCTGTTAAAATATAAAAGTGAATTATGTATATACATTTTTAAAAAATAAAGAAAAACATTTTATCACAAACATTAAAAAAAAAAAAAATTCTTCTATTTATTCCCTTATTCCAAAGATATCGTTTTATCGTCTGCTGCCATAGCAACATGAATTAAATTTCATTAAAAAAATTGCTCAGTGGTAGAAAAATATTTTGCTAAATCGAATGGTTATTGAACAACGCAACACTTTAACAGGGGAATTTTTATTTGTTATTTAGATATTTTAAAATTGTTTGTTGTCATTGCGTTTTTATTCTGAGTTACAGTTAGTTTATTTATTTTTTAAATAAAAACCGTGTGTGGCAATCTATATTCGGCCTTATAGCAGAATTTTCCCCTCTTGTTTGATAATTTTCTTCTAAGATATGACATGCTAAATCATCGATTTTGCTGGCCTTTATATCTGTAACAAAAATAAAGTTAATCTGCCTTATTATACACAATGTAACACTGTAAAGGAATCACAGCTTTGAAAATTGGGACGAAAGTCATTAAAGAAAACACAAAGCACACCTAGGAAATATGTTCTCAAAAATAGATTTGGATTTTTAAAAATTAATAACTTTTAAAGGCATTTTTACCGGATATTTTTACTCGCATCGTATTTGATCGCACATGTCTGACGTTTTTAAATATAGTATTATAAAATAAATGTAAATATTGTATTTAAATATAGTATATATTTTTAAATATAGAAGTAAAAAGTATAGATTGAAAATTTAAACTTCCATTTGAAAATTTAACACAATTTACAGAAATTTAATGAGATTTCAACATTTTTCAAACATGAAATTTTTGTTTTTGATTGGCTAAAATTTTAAATCAATGAACCGTCCAGTTAGCTTTCTGGTTTTTTTTTCATCTAATTGTAGCAGGTTTAAGATGCAGAAGGTCGTTGTACGTGGAGTTTAGAAAAAAATCCAAAAATAATTCATTTATCGGTTTAAAAATATCTTTCACTATTCATGAAAAATTACTAACACGATTAAATATTTTAGAAAAAGTCACTTTGTCTGTTTGGAAAAGAAATGGTATCTAAATACTTTCTAATACAGCAGAACATGGAGACTGCTATTTTCGGCACTTTTTGTGTAGATTGTGGTCGAAGAAAAAGGTCTGTTAACAAACAAAACAATGTAAACACTATTTTACTTTTTTATTTGCCGTGCCAAATACACTGATGTTACGTTGTTGCTGAAATAACAATTAAAATCCCATCTTTAAAAAATAAAAAGATAATTTTAGTAGTGAAAAAAGTAGGCAGACTAATATTGATTTGAACCTACTTATACATTTCATTGTACTCATTTAGTTTCTTTCTGTTCCTACACAGTTTATTATAGTCCAGATATGAATATTGTTTTGAATATTTTTTAGTTATAATTTCATTCTGTTCTGATGACAAGCGCGGCATAACTCCGGCACAAGTGCGGCGTCTCACCCTGAAAGTACGGATGGCGCGCCGCAGTGTAATGTTTTAGAAAAAAATTGTTAAAAAATATTATTTTTTTTTGTCGCAGTACACATGTTGTATATTTAACGTTAAATAGCACAGCATGACTTTTTTTAGTTTATGTGTACCATAGGATTTTATACACAAATTAAAAAATATATACGGCATCTCACCCTTAGTTACTCCTATTCGATATTTAGACGTGAAATATGACTAATTTAAGCAAAAACAATAGCGGAGGTCATTACCGTCATCGTAATGATATCGTATAACGTATTACTTTTTAAAACACATTTCTAATATTCAGAGGACAACACATTTTTATCGACGACGAAAAATCCACAGATTGAATTAATTCTTATATAATAAACTAATATTTATAAATTGCTTGTTTATAAAAAAAATTCTTGCAATATAAATTACAATTTTAGTTCATTTTATTTATTTTTTTATTTTTTAGGTAACAATAGTCACATTCTTGCATGCTTAGACACAGTTAAACATTCTTACATGGAGGTAAGGATAGGAGAAGTACAGAAACACAGAGAGCTAGTTTGAACCCAGGGGATAAATCTTCCCATGGGAGGGGAGATATTAAAATGTATGTATAATAATTAAACATGCATTTTTTCAGCATTTCCTTTTTTCTTATCACCCTTATGGGAGAGGCGTCAGCTTGGTGTTATTTCCTCTCATTGGTGTTAGTTTCAAAATTTTCACTTTCAAGGTCTTGATTGTCATTGTTGGGGAATGGTCTCTTATTGGCAAAGTGGACTTCTTGAAGTCCCCCTTCCCCCCCATGTGGAAACTTCAGGATGGATCGCGTTCATTGGCGGAGATTATATAAATAGAGCTTGTGCAAAGCGGAGTAGTAGAACTCTCAGTTAGCTATTCTTATCTAAATGGGTACAGACCAATTGAAGCACCGAGTAGTTTATCTCTGTGATTTTTATTGATTACGATACTGTTGGTCGCTGTTCTCCTGTATAATTGTGGCCTTTGTCTGTTTGTGAAAGAGAATTAACTTGCGACTGTGTATTCCTAATTGCCTGAAATATTCGCAAAAAATGTATTGTATCAGTTTTTTTTCGACCATCAATCACACGAACCTGAATTGCGTAACAATATTTATTAAATTCGTCATTTTGAAATTAAATTAATTTTTATGTTTATGAAAGTTTTTATGTTTTTTAATTAAATAATTTCAACTTTTAATCAATTCAATTAAAAAATTAAATTAATGTTTAATTAATAATTTTATACTATTTTTGAATGCTGTGCAAAATCCTATTTAGATAATTACACATATAACTTTAGATAATGACATGCATGGATGTTTCATTGGAAGTAAACTGTATGTGATAATTTTTCACACCAAATCAGGTACTGTATAAGGCATATTAAATTTTACATGGAGTAATTCTTTAAGAGGCCTATATGAACAATGATTCTTGAAAAAGACTGTTTTAAATGCCATTAAATTCATAAATTTCTACTTTTTAAATAGGGTATTTTTTTTTCCTGCGGAGCGAGGAATAAAACTTGGAAAGATCCGAGAAAATATTCTTTCCATAAAATTGTATCAAACTTATAATAGCGGGTGGGGTCCCTTCTCATCGGCGGCGGCTGCAGAATTTTTTTTCCACTCGTCTTCACATCAATGCACCACAGAAGGTTTGTGAGAGAAGGGCTAATCATAAATGAAAAACCTAAACAAGAAGTACAGGAAAGAAAAAAAAAACATTTAAAAGTTATCATTCGAAAAATACTGGACATTTTACTCAAGCTGTAAACCATTGTTTGCTCGTTCAGAAATTTATTTTTTATAATAGGCTGATTTTGGTAGCATTTTTTCATATTCGCTGAGATATCCGCAATTATTTATTCTGATATAATCATTACGGTTTTACATAGATGATTACGGCTAACCTTTGCGAATGTCGATCGTCACACGCCAAACAACCATTAAAAATGTTTTATTAGCTGTTAAAATTTTAAAGCAACTCGCAACGATTTTCAATGATGTCATAACCTACTCCATCGAAATTCATCTCACTACCTCTAGATATACATATAAGAAGTGGAAATAGCTATCATGTTTTACGATTTATTTAAATTAGTAGGTTGTTGTTTTGATTGAACTTCGGTCAATATTCATAGTATAAATGGAGTTCTTCAAAAAAATTAAACACAGAAACGAGATCAAAGAAATAAGTCTTGGCGTACTACGGGAATCAAAGGCTATAATTAGTACTTTCTGCTTCTTGTCACGAAATATGACATTTATATGCCTTTCAACAGTTATTGAAGGATTTTATAAGATCTAAGAAGAGTTTAAACATTTTGAGTAATTCAAAAACAAAAACCATGGAATTTCTAAATGAAGAAGAAAGAGTTAAATACGGATCCATCTGTACCTTACGAGACATGTCATCAATTTTATACATTAAGATTTCTTAAATGTTGCGATGATTTTCTATTATAATTATATAATATAATTTTATAATAATATTATTATATAATACTATTATTATATAATACTATTATTACTGCTTGTAATTATTACTACCATTACTAATTATTACTGCTTTTATAATTTATACTACTTTATCAGGATATGGTTGTACATTATATTCTTAGTAACTGGTAAAAGTATGCCATATGTGCCACGATGGCCGGCAGAAATTTTTCACTTTCTAAAGAGCTGATCACTGCCTTACTCTAAGCAATTATTGAAAGTTGTCAGAAATGACTTATCTGAGAACACAAGAAATTCAGTAGATACGGCTCATCCCCTCCCCCCTGCTATTCTTTTTTCTAAGTTGTTTTGACTGTTTTAATATAATTTAGAATCTGTATTTACCGCTTTTGTGATTGATTTTTGTGTGACATTTTTTAAATGTGTGATACAGGATAAGAAACATGGTTTATTTAGAAAATTTCAATGCATTTCAAATATTTGAATTTGATATTTTATTTATATATAAAGCCCTTATAACACAACCGTAGTTTATTTAATATATTTTATCTTTTGATATGCATATTAAAAAAATCACGATGGTATTTTGAGAGCTTCATATAAAAAGTCAAATTCTTACAATTGAAATACATATAATTTTTTAAATAAACCTATGTTTCTGATCTTGTACCACGCATTTAAACAGTCTTCAAACAAAAATCAAACAGAGGTATGGTGAATACAGATTCTACGTTATATTAGAACAGCCAAAACATCTTGAACAAAAGAGATCCAATAAATATATCTTGCTTGTCTCTTTTTTACTATATTTGTTATATTTAATATATTTGATTTGTTCTTTATGCATGTACTTTTCATATGGTTAATTAATGAGTAAAATACTTTGTAATTAATTTAAGATAGACGCTATATTAATTTAAGATTTATGTAAGTAATTGAAGATATAAGATCTTTGACAATTACTTTATACTGAATAAATGATGCAGATTCTCTCATTTTAAGTGAATTCATAAAGTAAATTTGAGTTAAAATTTTGTTCACGTAAAATAGTTCTTGAACGCTTCAAAACAGATTATAAATGCAGAAACAAGTTGATTCAAGAAAAGTAAATTGTATCCTTTTTGGAGAATGAAGAAACAGGTCAAAATTCTAAAATATTTTGAATAAACTTTTCATTTTTAAATAAATCAAATTAACGCAAGTGTAGTGGTTAAAATTTGCTAAATAAATCCATGTTTCTCATCTGGTATAACACATTTAAACAATCTTCCGATAAAAATCATTCAGAAAGACGTTGAATACAGATTCTAAATTACATTAGAGCAGTCAAGAATCTTAGAAAAATAGGAAAATTTGATCCTGCATATTATGGCCAAAAATGAGTCTTATGTACCCGTTGTCTGTATGTTATGTATGTATATTAACCCCAACTGCGTTTAAAGGTAAGCATTTCTGGTTTAAATCCATGACGATTAGTAAAAATCCGTAATTGTTGTAATCTCTATAAGTTTGTCCGAAAGCGTGTTTCTTTTTAACTTAGATATGCAGTCGATTCTCCTTAATGCGTCTTCGCTTATGACGGATCTCCTGTTAATGAGACCAATTTCGTGTTCCCTATCATTTCCTAATTGCTATTAATGTTAAAGACATCGTTTAAAGCGTACTACACCTCACATAAGTTTTTCACAAATTGACCGAGCGAAATTGAAACTGCTTTTATACATTTTTTTAAAGCAACTTTGATGTGACTTTAGTTATTGAGAGATCCAGATATTGCCAGTGACAACAATGAAGAGAAAGAAACATTCAACCACCAAAAACGTTCGATATTCAAAAACTTTTAATCACTGTTTCCCAATATTATCCAACAAAATGTGATATAACAAACCAAATTTTCGAGTGTGTTGCAAACTGGAAAACAATGCGGTCAAAAAATCATTTGGTCAAGTAACACAAAGAAAAGTGAGATATTACTGTAATTAAAGTTAAATTATGTAAGCACGGCAATTTCTTTGCATATGTTATTTGTCTCCTCAGCAGGCCCTGATCAACTGTGTGTGGGACCCGGAGCACAGAGGGCAAGTAGGGTTCCCCCTTTCTGAAGAAAATTGCATTATAAACATGACAAACAGTTTTATATGCGGTTTAACATTTAAACCATAGTTTTATGAAAAAAGAATATATTATAGACACACAGAAAAATGCATTGCAAATTCTGGAAAGGTAACATTTTTTTTTGCACTATATGTTACTTAAAGTAAAGTAAAACTCTAAACCTAATGGATTGAATGAAACATGTTTTGGATGCAACATTCTTTCTTCTCAGACTTTCGAAGTTATATTACATTTCGCTGTCAATAGTGTAGAACACTAGAGAGTTTGGTTTGCATGAATGGGAAAAATTGCTTTTTATATAAACTATAAATGGAAATTTGCATTAATTTATATCTTCAGAGAGTAGACAAAATGCATTTTGCGGCCCCATGAAAATGTGATCCCGGGGCACACGCGTCTTTGTGTTGATCAGGCCCTGCTCCTCAGCAATTTATTCTTTATTATTATCAAATTGCCATTAACATGCTTTTAAACTAAAATTAATAAAGAAAAAGTTGTTTATTTTGGCATTAGTTGGAAACATGTTTAATTTCTGAATGAATTCCGTTTATTCAACGAAAGGGATTATTTTACACCATTCAAATGTTTAATGCGGATTTCAGTTAGTGTGGACCTCCCTTGAAAATCTATACCGGCGGAAGTTCACTGTATATAACTTGCGATTCAAGATAGATGATAAGGAGCACAGTATCTAGAATACATTCTAGATGACGGTTCATCCTGGACAACATTCTAGATACTGTGATAAGGCGATTATCTTTCAAATCATTACTGGCAGAAATGTACTTCGAATAAACTATACAAATCAATATAGGTTTTAGTTACGGCATGTATTTTAAAAGACGATTTTTTACACCTTTATATACAAAATTTAAATCTTTATACGGTCCATGTGTCCTATAAGTTACATTTAGAAAAAACGTTTCATGTTCCAAGAAATAAAACAGTAAAAATCTCTTTATTACTGAAACTTACCGAATTTCAATTTCCTAAAATTTTAGCGTTTACAGGCGCTAAAAACGAAAAGACGCTGTAATAGTGCAGGTAGCTCCAATAATTAATAAAATGCAAAGTATCATAACTTGGTAAGTTTTGATCCTAAAAAAAGTAAACTTCTACTGTTTTAGTTATCAGAGCATGGAGAAAAGTTTTATAAATATAAGTTATATGACCCAGGTACTGTATACACATTTTAATATGTACGCAACCATAACAAATGTCTTATATAAAATTTGTGCTTGATTTGTGTCCTTTTTGTAATCGGAAATATGTTTATATCCCCAACGGTTTAGGAGATAATCAACATAAATTCTATACTAAATCAGCCAGTAACGGTTCATACATTTAAGTCTATACGGGTTGAAACAGTGAAAGACATTTCTTTTGTGGGAATATGAATCTCTCGATTATTTGAAAGTGACATCAGCTATTAAAATTGTGATTTATATGTCATAATATGTAATTTGATTTGTATCACTTCAACTAGATTCGATAATGATACAAAAAAGGAAGCCGATTCCAGTTAACTAGATTGTTCTTTAGATTAGGAGACGGAACTAAATTTTCTATGAATCGTGACCGGACTAATGTCGAGCAAAGTGCATCAGAGCGTTTACCGAGCGTTTGGAAAAAAACATTCTAAAAATATAAACAACCTAAGAAGGATGTTTATGCAGTATTGATCGAAAAAATTTTAAGAAAAATAAAACGCTTAAGACAGAGTACTATTTGGTTTTTTGTAATGCTGTTATTTCAAGATATTATCCGTACAGGTTTTGAAAAAAAATGCACTTTTTAAAAATAATAAATATTTTTCTTCCTATACTAGAGTATTTTAGTTAAACCATGAACTTTTATTTAATACTGTCTGCCGCATGACCCGCTGGCAGTCACATGTTTTTTTTTTTTTTTTTTTTTTTTTTTTTTTTTTTTTTTTTTTCCCATAACGTAATTGTATTGCAGGAGGTCATTTCAAATCTTTCTTTCCAGGTGGTATGTCATTCACATTGTTTATTTTATCCTTTGATTTATTTTATTCTCTTAATCTGACCGGAATTAGTTCAGCTTATAAGCTGTTACTCTATAGAAAATGTCGTCCTCTGTAAAGAGCATATTTGAAGACCACACTGTAAAAAAAGACAGGTTTTTCTTAATCTAGAAAAATATAATATAACAACAAATTAAAATATACAAGAGCCTTTTCCGAGTTACCCACGATTTCGAAGCGCGTTCCGTTACCTTTAGAAACCACAGAAATCAACATATATTCGAAATTTAAATAAACATTTATAAAAAAAAGTTTCTTTTGCTGCCAGTGATTTTCGGAAACGTTTCCGAGTAGTTTTTATAGTGTATTAATCCAATTTCTTAACCCTGAATATAGGTTTTTCGGATTCTAACAATTCGGAAGTAAACATTTTAATGCTCAAACAACATATTTTGCACACAAACTTGATAAATTAACAACACTAACATTAACACTAAAATGAATACTATTTTCTTATTCTTGCATGTATAAATTTAATAACGTAGCTGAAAATGTTTAAGTGAGAATGAATAACATCCTAAAAACCGATATTCTATATTTCCATATTGAAAAAACTCATTAACATACTATAAAAACTGCTCGGAAACTTTCCGAAAATCAGTGACAGAAAAAAAACTTTATTTTTGTATATATTTTTTTAAATATCAAAAATATATTTGTTTTTTAAATTTCTAAAGATAAAGAAAGCTTTTCGGAATTATGTTAGGTCATTGTATATTTTCGTTCATAGTTCTTTTCTATTTCCGTATATTAATAAAGTTTTTTTTTTTTTTTTTTTTTTTTTTTTTTTTGTACAGTGCAGTGACCATTAGGCAGCTAAAGCATAAAATTACAATTGAAGCTTTATTAAAAGTTACAATTTATTTTACTGTTATGTAAATGTTCCAAGTGTAAATTATTTGAAAATTATTTGTAAATTATTTACAAAGCTAATTTTTTTTTAAAGATATGTAAAATATTACTGATATAAAAAAAATCCTGTTTCTTTTATACAATTTAAAATAGTTAAAAGATGGCTATGATAATCAAACTAAATGTAATGAAAGACATATTTGCAAGTACGGTGAAATGCTATCCGGTTCATATGGTTTAAGTTCATAATTGATGAGTAAAATTGAAATTCACTAATACTTACAAATTCATAAATAAAATTTATGAGATAAGAAACATTTTTCCCCCACTATCATTTTGAATGAGACAATGTCAAAAAATGGTTATTAGGATGTAATGTAGTATTTCATGGTATCTCAGGAAGTGTAAAACGATCTAAATATCTAAGAATCAAACCTGGCACAGCTTGAACAATTTTATGCATTTTAGTAAGCGAACAATACAAAAAGTTATTCTTTCTTCTTTATTAAATACAAATAATATCCTCTGATAGGTACTTTCACAATACTCTTATTTTGAATAAAATTTTATCCTAAATTTCTTTTGAGAGGAAACATAAAATTTCACACTTTTATGCGATTTCAAATTGCGTATTACTTTAAAGGAAATGAAAACTAATTCGAAGAATATATTTCTGCTGTTTGCAGCTAGAACAAAAAAAAATTGGAAGTTTATTTATTTTTCTTTACTATGTTCCTGGGGTAGAGAAAAAATATTTACATTTTGCACTAACATATGATTAAAGAATAGCAACGAATCTCAAAAATATATATTGAGAAAATCAAAAAGAAATAAATTATTATGCTTTGCAAGGAGAAAGGAAATATCTCGTACATTTTTTCTTAAGTATTCAAACTAATAAGTCAAGAAATAACTGTGTATATGTTCAATAGAATTTGCTAAAAAAGTTTATGGTTTATCTATATTTATTTATTTATTTATTTATTTATTTACTTTAAAATTTAACCCTTGGACTCAACACTTCGGTTTAGCACCCGCGCACACCACGTTTATATTATTTAAATGTGAGTTCACAATCACAATAAAAAATTATGAAAATACCATGTGTATGTATGGCGTAACATAAAGGTTAAAATACATTTGTATCGTCACAAGTTTAAAAAAATGTGATTATAAGAAACAAAGACGTGCTAATTCAAGAAGAATTTGTATCATTTTACTTACAAAAAAGAAAGTACATTGCGGTAGAAAAAAAAATAGTGAATACCCCATCTATATTATTTGCCAAATTATTTTAGAGGAAAACAAAAATAATCATTTGACTGGTAAAAATGTCTTCTTTAAATTAGGTATAAAAAAACATGTTTAGAGTGCCGTCTTCATATAGCAATTGTAACAAACTGTCAAATTTTCATAGCAAAAACCTAATTTTTCCATATTTGGAAACATCAGAAAATTTTATTTTCGAATACCAAACGGAAAGTTATTCGATACAACCGCTCAGTAATTATGCAGATGTAAAATTTTGAACTCCTATCGTTAAATTCATTTTTAATAGCTGCAAAACAAACTCAAATACGTTTGACAACATTCAAAATATTTTAAAACATTTTGACAACTAAGAAAAAAAAAGAAAAGAAACATTCTATAAGAATACATAGAAAAAAAAGTTCAAAATGAAAGAAGTTCATCCTGCAAATGAAAAAAATGTATTCTTTAATTATTTTATTTAACTTGCTAACATATATTTTTCATTTTTTGCGGGGAGGGCGGGGGGGGAGGAGTGGTTTACGTGCTCATGGACAATAAAGGAGCTACCACTGCTTGGCAATATTGTGATAAGGAAATATAACATATCATTCCTATGCAAAATTTAATGAGGAATCGAAGTGTGATATTTATTTTTATGAAAAGTTCAGTTTGATAATAAAAATGTAAATTAATAAAATCGTCTTTTAAAAAAATGCTGACATTTGAAATTTGGGCGGTGCGAACTAGCATTAGTGTGAAGTTCGCGGATTAAAATACAAATCTATAAAAATTATTTCCATCCATTAACTCGAAAGTTTTCAGTTTATTTGTAATTATTAGAATACTTAACTGATCACTTTGATTTTTCATGAAAATGCTTTTGGTGTCTGCTGTTTTACATAGGTTTGATTTGTTCACCGATATTCAAGACATAATAAATCGTTTTCTTTTTTTCATGAACTGTATGTTTAATGTAAAGCATCATTTAAACAACTTAGAAACGATATATATATTTCTTTAATCCTCCTTACTATTTATTATTTTTTTTACACAATTTAACAACCATAAAAACATTATAAGTAATATATTTTAACGCGGACAAATTTATAGATGTATATAAATATAAATATAAATACAAAATTTAATTTTTTTATGTTATATAAATTATTTAAGGATTTTCATTTATAATAAAGGGGATTCCATCTGTAATAAAGTGTAAGTTTTAATGTAAAAATAATTTTATAAATTGATATTAATATATTTCTCAATTTCTCATAAATTAAATGAAGTGCAAAATTAGTTAAACTGAAAACGAAAACACAGTTTTTAATTTTGCTTCTATTTAATGACTTTTAAAGATATTGACAGACGTGTTCTTTGTGTAAAGAAAAAATATTTTCCACCTAAGAATTATATTCTAACGTATTTTTATCAGCATAAATATACTTACAGACAGATTTTCCAATTATTCAATCGCCTACGAATGATATGAGCCGTTATTATTTTGATTCAAATACATTTCGAAAAACTTAGTATATAACTACATAAAGTACATTAGTTATTTTTTTAATACACGCTTTATGTTCTTAGCAATTCATTTATTTTCTTATAATAGTATTTTCTTCGACTTCAGACCATAATGCCATAGAAAAGATGATGCACAAAGGTGTGTGTTTCACAGTATTCCATCCTGTCTGATTTCTTTCACTTTTCGGAGAAAAAAAAATAGCAGACAAGTAATGCATTTATTTCCAGTTTTATTATTATTTCTATGCGTTTCCGAATAATATATTACGGTTTTCCAACAAAGAATGAACTTCTTTTTATGATATACGAGTTTCGCGAGACGGTGTTTTCAAGGTCCGCCCCCTGTAGTCAAAATAAACTGCTTCTCCCCCCCCCCTCCCATTGTACTCCCCAATGATGATGCATATGAGTGAATTCATGCATTCGTTTACGCTCAAGGTTAGTGTAAATTTTAGGTTTAAGGGTTATAATCAAACATATATACGTATTTCTATCAATAAAACGTAGCTTTATAACGGATAAAAATTAATATAGTTTTTTTAACATCTGGATTTTTTTCTTATTGCCGATACACCTCATATAAAAAAATGCCTTCGGTTTATTGGAGGTTTTTTTTCCTTATTATCATTATGTTTACTATTTTATTAAGGTGAGAAGGTACGATAAAGTATGAAGAAGATTGCCAAGGTTACTCCCAACACGACAGGTTACTGGAATCCTACTGCAGTGCAATTTAATAGTCTTTCATAATATAATTTTCACGCTTATCGTGCAAAATGTTTGCAATATTCAGGGAAATAGATATATAATTCTGTCCTCTAAAAACTATAATCGAACACCTGTTGTCATGAAGTTCGCACATGGAGGATCAATATCATGACGGATCTGAACAGAAACCACATTCTGAATTTAACCAAGACGACTGACGCCTCACTGCATCGTATTAAAGATATTCTTATATTAGTATTTTTTACTTTCTTCTATCTTTACAAGAAGAAAATATTGGAATCATGAAAAATTTCGACTTCCAGTTTTCGACGGATTTATACGTTTTAGGAGGTCCTGAACACAATTTGACTGTTTTTAAAAAATGTCTGTCTGTGAGTCTGTGAGTCTGTGACTCTGTCTGTCTGTATGTGGCAAAAATTTTGTGAGCGCTCTATCTCAAGAACTAAAGCATGAAATTTAATAAAACTTTATATTCAGTTAGTCCCTGATATAAATTGGTGCTTATTAGTTTTTGGTGAAAATCTCCCAATAGGGGGCGCTGCTATAACGCATTTTTCGAGATTTCAGCAATAGCTCTAGCTCAAGAACTAATGCACTTATTTTCATCAGACTTCAGATTCAGTTAGACCTTGATATAAATAGACGCTGATTAAGTTTTATTGTAGATATCCAACAGGTGGCGCTGCTATATCACCTTTTTCATGATTTTTACGATAGCTATATCAAGAACTAATGCACGGAATTTCATCAAACTTTAGATTCTGTTAGAGCTTGACATAAATAGATGCTGCTTACGTTTTAGCGTAAATAGCCCAACAGATGGTGCTGCTATGCTACTTTTTTATTATTATCACGTTAACTGTATCTCAAGAATTAATGCACAGATTTTCATTAAACTTCAGATCCAGTTAGACGTTGACATAATTTGTTGTTTATTAGGTTTTGGTCTAAATCTCCCAACAGGTGGCGCTGCCATGCTACATTTTGAAGAATTTACACGATTTTAGCAATAGTCATATCTCAAGAACTAATGCCCGGAATTTAATAAAACTTTAGATTCAGTTAGACCTTGGTATAATTTGGTGCTGATTCGTTTTTTGAATATGCGAAACCTGTGTGAGATAGAAGAAAGATTTAGGATTGGCACATCTGATTAGTTTTGATATGACTCCCTATTTTTTCTACTCTCTGATGTAACTCTCATATGCAGCCCATAGTATGGGCACCGGAAAGAATTTGTAATTTAATTAAACTAGGGGATCCAACCTGATCTTCCAGAGTTACAGAACATAGAAGAAAACCATTCTTTTTTATATGGAAATTCTAATAGATTTGTTACGTTTAATATTTAATTTTAAATTGAACCACTATCAACACTAAAAACATTTTTAATTGAAAAATATTAATAGTATATGCAAATAAAGCATGTAAAAAAGTATTCAAAGACATTTGTTAAATGTAATACATTCGCATTAGCCACATGTCAGGCATTAATAGAAGAAATCGCTAAAGATCAGCCTTTTTTATTATGATAATTTCAGTGGTTTAAGTTCGATTATATGTCTGTTAAATTTGTTATTTATTTATATTATTTTATTTATTTATTGATGATGTTTTAATTTTGTTATGGAATATTAGCTGGAACTATTTATATTGTTTTAAATGCACGCGATAGAGATAGATATTTTAAAAAGTAATGCTTGAAAATTATTTTTAAAAAGCATAAAAAATCAGTAAGTTGAGATCCTGTTTTTAATTAAATTGCACTTAAAAGAAATTTTTTGTTCGTACCCAACAGTGTAAAAATGAAAGTTTTGCGATGTTTATAAGTTAACAAAAGTGAAGTAAAAGCGAAAAGAATATTTGTCAGGTGTAGCCACCGTCAATATGATGTCAGCGTTACTTACGGACATGTTTTACTTTATAATATAGATTTTGTTTCTGATTTTTCAAAAATTGGAACTTCTTTTCTGCCCAAGTGGCTTAAAACAACTACACTGTAAAAACAAAGAATTTTTTATTAACAGTGAAAATCCCCACCTCCCACTAGCATTGAATGAAATATTTCGTTTTGTTCTTATATTATGTTCCTGTTAAAAAAAATTTTAAATAAAGAATTTAGCACCTCCCCCTACTCCCCCCCCCCGATGAAAAATAAATCTGTTTTAATTCGCTATTTTCAAAAAAAGTAAATAGAAGCGCATTTTTGGATTTTTTATGCATCCTATTTGTTACTTTTCTGTATTGGATATAATGTTTCTATATTTAAAAATGGTCTTGCAGGGGGGGGGGCTAACAAAAAAGTCTTAGTTTGTTTATTTCATATTTTCAATTTAAAAATGCTACCTACGCTGCCTACACTGTTTGAAAATCTGTACCCTCTATGGATTTCGTTCTAACAGCACAAATGGAACTGATAAATGTTGATTGTTTTTGTCGGTATCATGGCTGTTTTCGACGTGAAATGTTTCTGTAGAGACCTCAATAGTTAAGTCTTCCTATGCATAAAAAAATCTGGTTTTGTGTTACTTTATTTGTATGCGCCAAGCCTTGTACTTCATAAATTTTTCACCTAATGAAATCAGGGTAGATTGCATTTAGACTAATTGCACACAGAAAAGTGCAAAAACATGTTTAAAAAAATTATTTTTGCTCAATTTGTTAGTTAATTTAGTTAAAGAAATGAAGTGATGGATAATTTGCAGCATGAGGTACTGTGGTAATTTTAAAAGACTATAAAGCACGCTTGATGTAAAGGCTCAACATTTCTGTGAAACCTTTTGCACAGCGTAGATCGGTTTGAACGACGTCGGGTTTCTACCTCAGTATGCTATGTCAAATGGGCAATCCTCTAGACGACATCTGGATGATTTTATCAAAGGTAGAGTATTGGAGAAGTTAGAAGAAGATCAAATTGTGACTAGTGCTGCCAAGGAGATTGGAATTGCACTCACCATCGTGTCACGAGATTGGAGAAATTTCAAATGCAGGAACAGCTGTCGGAGGTAGTGGTCGTCCACGAGCAATCACAGCAGCGGATGACAAGTATCTTGACTTACATGCGAAAAGCGACGGGCAGAAGACAGTGGGAGAAACAGCAAAACACATGCAACGTACTACTGAATGTACGATATCACGTTGTGCCGTAACCTGGAGGTTGGATAAAGGAGGTATGTTTGTAGGACGGCTACTACGGTGTGTACCATTAACGCCCTCTCATCGAAGACGTCATATTCTGCGGTGCAAGGAATAAAAGAACTGGACAGATAAGCAGTGGGTTCGAGTGCTCTTTACGAATGGAAGCCACTTTAGTCTGACTAATGATTCAAGACATATACAAATATGGAGAGAGCGGGGAACAGGAAATCGACCCTCCAACATCATTTGAAAGGTACTTGTTAGGAGATGGAGAAATTCCCTTTGAGGAGATATCATGCTTGGTAGCCATTCTGACATCAACATCTTCCAAGGAGGTGCAGTAGCTGCTTCTCGCTATTGTGGCGAGGTTCTTCGCACTCACGTTTGTCTCTTTACAGGGGATATGGGTACAAAGTTTCTCTGCATGGACGACAACGCTACACCTCATCGTACAGGGTTCTGTCGCAGAGGTGTAGGAGAATGAGAATATTCAGCGCATGGATTGGGATACAAGGACCTAAATCCTATCGAACAAGTGTGGGACATTCTCGGAAGACGCTTGACAGCATGTCACCAGCCACCAGCAACGATTACAGAGCTGCGATTGGCGCTACACGAATAATGAGCCATGGTTCCTCAACATCTTTTTGAAAACCTGGTATTCAGAATAAACAGACGATGCAAATCTTTCAGAGCATTTAGGGGTCACCATATCTCCTACTAAAGACTGGAATTTTCTTCCAAGTTATCTGTCACGTTTCTGTCTTATGCTCAGGTGTGCTCGAATACAGTTCAATAAAGTTCCTTTTGTACCCTTTGATTTCTTTTTTTCTTTTTTCTTTTTTTTTGGGGGGGGGGGGGGGTCCGTTTTCTTTTCCTTTATTCTTACAACTTGAGGATCTTATAGTACGATTTGTGCCGATTTGGAATACATCTGCATGACGACAGATTAAATAAAAACTGCTCCATTCTTAATTTTTAAAAAGCAGTGTATTTACACGGAATACTTTTCACACGTATATATGATTCTAAATATCACACTTAAATCTCTAAAATATTGAGTAGAGCAGAATACTCGGATATTTTTCCGACAAGAGATGGTAATTGTGAAAATTGATTTTTCAAATCGGTTTTGCATTTTCCAAATTGTTTACTTATCTATCATTTTCCATCTTATTAAAGGGTGGAGTTTTATCACAGTATTCTGAGCGTGCTGTAAAAACTTTCATAATCTATACTTGAAGCATGATTTTTCGTTTTGTTTTAAAATTGTTAAATTTCTGCTAAATCCTCAGATTGTGTTTATTGATAAGAACTATAATTTTTTTTTCTCTTCTTGTATGCAAGTTTTACATCGTAATTGTCAGTTATTGGCAGCACATTTTAATAAATAAAAAAAGAAACAAACAATCTTCATTAATTATTTTTTTAGCTTTGGTTCTACGCTATTGCTGTACAAGAAAATATGCTAAGATAATAATAATTATTCCGTCATATCTTTACATTATAACAGGTTAAAATTTAAATCATCGTCAAAAATAATCAGGATGCTCACAGTTATACCACAAAATTTTAGCAGAATTTTCAGCCTTATTTAATCGCAGAAAAATATTACAAATCCTACGTATAAATAGGTAATTACATGTTTGCGTTTAAATAATAAATAGTCAATTTCTAATCTAAAACAGTGGTGGCATACTCTTTGGAAATTCCAAAATGTGTATGCACCTTGGATAATTCTGGTTTGAAATAAGAGAAAATCTTATATGGTACTCAAATATTCATAGAGTAATACAGAAATAATAGACGCTATTTTTCTTCTTTTTTACATTCAGTATATTCAATAGCGTAATTTAAAATATTTAGAATTTGTTTTTTTTCCTTATATATATTTAATGCCAAAACAAGAAAATTCACATACAGCAAAATGTATAAAATATCATACATTAATATATAATTACTACTTTTAGACAAAAGTAATTATTGTTCAAGATTTTTCTTGAAGAGTTAATTTAATAAATATCTGAAGTTTAAAAGGAATTCTGAAATGTTCAGATACATAATTAGAAATTTTTTAAACAATAAATATAAATTATCTCTCATAATGTCAAAATAGGAAAGAAAAATTCTTTATATAACCTGTTAGTAAACTTCCTTATGAAGGATAATAGCGAAATTCATATTAATTATCCTAGTCAAAAAACCCTTCAATTGAATATGCCTTTTTGATACCCAGCATTGCACGTATGAGAAGAGAAAAACTATTATCTGGGCTTTTTCAAGGTCTCTGAACCTGTTATTGTTTATTTAAGGAATTCTGAGAAGCAAGTCATTATTTACTGTATAATGCTTTATAATGGATACGAAATAACGAAAAGGTTTAACTTGTATATCATTAATCTTAAAAAAGGTGCTTCTAATATCAGGAGGAATGACAGCAGTTCGTATTCGGTCCTTTTTTCGACTTGGCTGTTAATGCATTGTAGAAATTTTCTTGAATTCTAAGTTAGGTACAATGGTAAAAATGACTACTACAACTATTCGAGCGTTTTATGCCTTTTCAGGTAATCGGGTCATCCTGAAATGTAATGCAATAAAAAAAACATATAAAATGACTTCAGTCTATTAAGATGCATAGTAAGGTTAATTTACCAATAGTGGACCACTTAATGACATTTCTGTAATTATCAATAAACGCTTAGTGAACTTCAAGTAATATATATTGTTCTTGTGTAGTCCTTATCTCCAGCTATTAAAAATACCATTTAATGTTTCAATATACCTTGGGAAAAGTAAAAAACCTTTCTCTGTGTACCAGTAATGGGTCCCCGAGAAATGAGCCACTCAAATCTTGAATATAATCTGCACCATACATAAGTTATAATTTGCTTTACAGTGTTAGATCTGAGTACACACAATGGAGAATGTGTATTTATATGTTTTGATAGCTACATAGATTCATGAAAAAATAAAAAATATTTAGAAATTTGAATATTTCTTTATTTTTACTGTTTCTTTTTTATAGCTAACGTTTCAAGCACGTCTTTTACTATCCAAACATGCAGTTATCACTTTATCTTCGTTTTCTCTTTTTCCTTCTCTTTTTCTCTTTTTCTCTCTAACACTTTTAACTTTTTAAAACATTGTATCATTTGTGTAACATGATGGTCCAGTAATGTTTTCAAATTTTTCAAGCGACGGAGTATTGCTGTAAAGTATAATTTTCTTTTCAAACTCAACAGCATTTTCTCTTTTCTCTACTTGAATGTATTTGCTGAATTCCACATTACATGCTACTTGAAATTTGTCTGTTGCTTTTTTCTGTGCAGTCTGTCCTGATTTATATTCAGTTAAAAAAGATTAGATTTCTTACAAAGTAAGTCTAATGGAAACACAATAAATCAAAAATTAGAATAAAAATTAATAAATAAAAAAAATAAGCAACAAAGCAAAAAAGAAAAAAAAATTAATTTAACTAATTACAATAACCATTGGGAAAACCTTCCGAAAGCTTTTAAAAAAATTACCATACTTTCGTGTTATAGCGGCACCTACAATTATGATTATGGCAAGGTTGCAGTTATGATTTCGCCAAGACCCTCACAAAGCCTATAATGAATCCTATATATGCATCTATATATTCCAAACACTTCTACATGTGCGATATACGTCATTATACACGTTATTTACTTCTTATATGTCGTATATAGATCATATACACATGTCATATATATACATCATATATGCATCATATATGACTATAACTTGACCACATACGTCAAGAAATGTTATATATATATATATATATATATATATATATATATATATATATCATATATTATTATAATGTCATACATGCCTTATAATTTGGCGATAAAATCTTGGTCGCTTGGCTATTCATCTTTGGGGTGCCGCTGTAACCCGAAAGTACGGAATTTACAATATATTAATGAAAACAGAAACAAAAATATTTTATCGGGTCCTTAATACAATAAATTCAACTCTTGTTTATATTGATGTCTGAGTTAAAGGTATTTTGAGGAAATTAAAGTTGAAGACCACGTTTTTTGCTCTATAATACGATTTCTTATCCGACGTCTATTTTTAAATTCGGCTTTTTTTCATATCTGATAGTTTGCATCTATCCTTTTTGAAACTTTAACATTTTTCTAACGGTTTTATGCATTTCTATTGCCTATTCAAATAAAAATTCTAAAGTTACAGAATTTCGTTAAAAACGGGTAAAATAATAAATTGCGAGCATCAAGAGATTCATTCTCCGCAGAAAAGAACACCATTTTCCCAATGGTTAATAAAGTTTTATACTTTATCTCATGTGGTTCAATTTCTATAGCATTGGTAAATTCAAGATAAAAAATGAACTCTTATTATTCAATTTGATTCAAATTATTTTAATTTTTGCATAGAAAAAAATATTATTTTTTTAAAATTTTGACTTTTTTTTTTTTCAAAATGAGTAGTGAAGACGACAGTCAAATTCAACTTAAACCACAATTATTTTAATAAAGAAAAATGTTCTAATACAGCAAAAATCCGGTACATGTTGATAGACGGTAATTTCAATTAAAACTGTATAAAAATAACAAACCAACCAACTAACCAATAAACCAACCTCAAAGTATACAATATTTCATGTATTTTTTAACATTCACATCCATGATATCTTAGTGCAGTTATATTCTCGGTCCTCCAGTAGTAAGCCATTTGTGCACCAATAGTGAGCCTTCCGTCCACTACTGTTTCTGATAAACAAAAAATAATCTGATAACCAAATTCTACTTAAATAAAGTTCTAAACTTCTAATTAAATAGAATCAATTTTATAGTAACCAGCAGGGACGACCGAGCTATGCTTGCTTAAAATTAACTTTGTGTTCAACTCAATCTAACGATAAATTCTCTGTACCGTAAAATCCCGAAAGTAAGCCCCCCTCCCACTTTTAAGCAATTTTGATTTTCTTTTACATTCCCAAATATAAGCCCCCGCCTCCCTCTCACATATACAAAATTTTTTATGTATAAAAAAGGGATTTTAAAAATCCAAGGTTGGGAATTTTCATTCTTTTAACATTTTTGGTAGATTTCCACTTATGTTTTTATATGATGTTAAATGAAATATCTCTCCTCACATGAAATGTCTGTTTCCCTTCTCTGCTCTGTCCAACATAAAAGTTTGAAAACTTGAGAATCTGAAATCCTTCTGTACTTCTTTCTGCTCGCTAGTAATGTAGCAATTAGTAAAAAAAAATCGATCCTCTAAACTATAATCTCTCTTTCCATCCAAATTTTATGCTCCTCCCCCTCAGCATATAAAATTTAAAATCTTTAAAACTCTTTTTAAAAATAATTATGCTCCATTTGTTGCTCTCTACTAACAATAAATAAATAATCAGCTATTTAAATTATCTCTCTACCACCAGGTTTGTCTGCTTCAGCCGTTTTGCCTACCCTAAGCAAAAATTCTTTAAAACTCTATTTAAAAAATATATTCTGCTCTATATGTTACTCTCTAGTAAAAATAATCAATCATATAAATTACCCTCCACTCCACTCCACTCCACTCCTCACTCTCTCTAAAATGTACACTTCTCTATTCTTTCCTCCCTCTCTTCTCAGAGTCAGGATACAAAGTTTAAAATATTTAAAACTCTTTATTAGAAAATTTGTGGTCTAGTAACAATAAATAAATAATCAAGCATTTAAATTTTCTCTCTATCCCCAAAATGTCTGCTTCCTCCACTTTGCTAACCCCTATAAAAAAATCTTTAAAACTACTTATTAAAAAAAAAAAAAAAAAAAAAAAAAAAAAAAAAAAAAAAAAAATCTGTCCTTTTTGTTGCTCTCTATTAACAATAAATAAAAAAACATCATCTAAATGACAAACTCATTCCTTCGAAATTCATATTTCCCCCTCATCTCCAAGAATACAAAGTTTAAAATTTGTAAAACTTATGTGAAGAAATTTCATGTCCTACTTGTTGCCGTCTAGTAAAAATAAATAGATAATTTGTCACCTAAGTTTTCTCTGTATTCCAAAAGTGTCTGCTCCCTCTGCACCCCCCCCCCCCCCACACACACACATACAAATTTCAAAATCTTTAAAACTCTATTAAAAAAAAAACTGCTGCATTTATTTTCCTTTAGTAACAATATTAATTTATAATCAATCATCTAAATTACCCCCCTTCCTCCCAAAAGTTCCACTTCTCCCTATGTCTTCTCACACAGCAAATAGTTTAAAATCTTTAATATTATTTATTTATTTTTTAAAATGCTAATCTATTTCTTATTTTGGAGTAAGATAACTCATCTCATAAAAGTAGCACTCATCTAAAACCATCATCCCTTTTGAAATTTTTGCTCTGAACCTATTCTCCCAAAGAAGAATGGATTTCTAAATATGTGAGAGGAAAGCAAAAATTTTCATTTTTTTTTTCAGTTTGCCTGTTTTTCCCTGAATCACGTGTATATTAAAATATACACGTTATTTTACAGAACATATTTATTTCAAAACAAATGTTTTGAAATAAATATGTTCTTTAAAATAACTCCCCATCCATTAACAAAATATCAGCTGTGAGAACAGTCAAATTACAAAAATCTTCTCTCTGCACTCTCTGCCCTCCCCCTCCTTGTCTAGAAATTCACCCCTTTTTCTGGGGATGGAGAATGGAACTTTAAGGGGAGAGTTAGATGATCATTTATTTATTGTTTCTACAAAGTAACAATACAGCATAAAATCTTTAAAAAATAGTTTTAAAGATTTTAAAGTTTGTGTGCTTGGAGGGGGGGAGAAGCAATTAAGATAGTTAATTCATTATAGTTGCAAGAAAGTTATAAACAGATTTTAAAAAAATTAAGACTTTAAAGTATGTACTAGGGGGTGGGGGACAAAGGAAATAAAGAGGACTTTTCGGAAGGGAATGGAGAATAATGTGGATCGTTATTTAAATATTGTTGGGAAACAAAATCACAAGTAGAGCAGAAAAAATTAACTATTTTAAATATTTTAAATTTTATGAGATGCATTTGGAGGGGAAGGATCTTTTTGAGATAAGGTTGAGGGGGCAGGGGGGGGGAGAAGCAAAGATTTTAGGAGGAGGTATCAATTTAGGTGGTAGGTTGGAGTTATTTATTTTTAAAATAGAGTATTTAATAAGTCTGAAAATAAATTTAAAATTAAAAAGTTATAAAGGTTGAACTATGCGTTTTTGGAACCAGAGGGGAGGCAAAGGGGAAACAGTAATTTTCAGGGGAGATTTAGATGATTGATTATTTATTCTTACAATAAAATAAAAAAGAAAGAAAAATATCTAAAAAATGATTTTTTAAAATTTTTCAATTTTTTATTTTTTTGGGGGGCGAGGGAGTTTGCACGATTTTAGGAGGGAGGAGGAGGATTTATTTTTATGTTTATTTATTTATTTTAATCTGCCGAAAAATGGAAGATTCTCGTTCATTTTTTACTTCTAAATTAATAATAACAGGTTTTTAAACGATTTTTTTAAAAAAATCTCGATTATAAGCTCCTCTCTCAAATTTAACACTTTTTGATTTTGAAAAAGGGGGGCTTACGATCAGGATTTTACGGTACAACTTATAAAAATCAGTTCTATGTACCCTCATTTGTTGAATGCTGTTTTCGAGAACGATCTATGGACGCTGATTAGTTGAATCACGTATCTCCGCTCCTATTGGGAATTTCTAGAAAATTACTTCAGATTCTAAAAGCCAATGGTTTCACCAAATATCGCCAAATTTGGCGATATTCTTTCATTTGGCGCCAAGCATGTGTTTTGGCAGATCCGTAATCTTAAAAGTCGATTTTCCCTCTAAATCTCTCCAGTGTAGCCAACATTTCACCAAATATTGCGAAATTTGGCGAAATGCTGCCAATTTTGCGACTTCATTTACTGACAACTGTTCAACAATTTAATAACTGTTTCAACCTTCATTCTCATTGAAATGCATTGACCGTAGTGATCCCAAAATTACCCGCTAATAAATTTTTCTCGAACATGTGACCTAACCCAATGGTTTTCTGGTATCCCAAAACGGTAGGATATAAAATTTCGTCAAAATCGTTAGAGCCGTTTTTAAGATAAAATTTGCATACACACAGGCACAGACACAGACACAAGATCTGCTCGTTTTATAATATACTAGGTTGAGTTAAGAATTCGGAGGCTGAAGCGCAACAAGTTCGCTTGGGTACGAAATTTAGATATCTTATCTTACAACAGCTGAAAGTAGCTCTTAAGACAATATAAAAATCAAAGAAAATACTGTATAAAAAATTTAGAAAAATAATGCATCGCTCAAGTTTTCAACAGAGTGTGTGCGCGATGAAATTTGCGCTTTATTTCAGAAGTTTTATTGCAGAAAAACTCATGCAGAGTTTATTGTAAATTTAAAAGACGCTCTAGCTCTAACAGATTTGAAACCAATGTTATTCTTCATGTTATTCCAAGTGAAAATTTGTTTCTACCAATGTCAGGTGTAATTCTCTATGATCATGAAAACTTATGGCATATGGCACAGATACAGGAAATCCATAGGGATTGCATTAGAAATTTGACGTTTAATTATTCAGACAACAGATCGAATTTCCAAAATCCGACCACGTTATTACCCCCGTCTTACTAAGATATACGTTTGTGGTAAATTACACTGAAATTGACCAAGTCAATTTATGTCCATTTCATTGCCGAATTTGCGTAGACACATAGAAAGTTTCGCTCGCCTTCGGCCCGCTGCGCTTCAAGAACTATAAACACACTTAAGAGAATCATCGTTCATAGACAATAACGTAAATGAATTATTTTGTGTGGCTCTGTAAAAAAATTAAATGTATCATTTGTATACAGGATAAATCATCTCACATATTAATGATACATCTCAATTTCATTATGTTATATATAGTATAGCATCGTCAAATCGCACTTCAAATCATTACAATAATGCAATAAAATATTTTGCTTGCCCCGCTAAAAGAACAATAAATGCCACACATACAGTATTCTATAAGAAACATGTTATAGTGCATATGCTCGGAGTATATATGTTTTATATTATTTGGAGTAATGCAACATTAGTAAAATGTACTTCAAATAATTAACGTCAGTAGACTGTTATGTATTTGAATTCTTTAGTATATCCCTGTAAAAGAATGATTAATGTTACACTCACCATTTTCAGCAGGGAACATGCTGTAGTGAATCTCAATATCATATATTAATTTCGTGGCTATCCAAGTATAGTTACAAAAGTTAAAACGCGGCCAGAAAGCCAAA
Source organism: Maratus michaelseni (assembly GCA_963931845.1). Lineage (NCBI taxonomy): Eukaryota > Metazoa > Arthropoda > Arachnida > Araneae > Salticidae > Maratus > Maratus michaelseni. Next base: position 225,099,651 of record OZ007589.1, on the reverse strand, counting down.
CAGCACACAGACGGCAGATAAACAGACAGATGGACTGACGTTCTAAACACTTTTCAGTTGTGTTAGAAGGTGTAAAAAAAATAACAATATTCAATCGCTTAAATGACATTCTATGAGGAAATTCTTGTAGCCCATGAATTTCTATATAATTAACGATTAAAGCAAGTAACATGAGAAAACACAACCCAGTGGATAGCATACTTGGAAACAAAATGAAACGCTTAATCGATTTTCCTGCGTTCAATACCAGCGCGAACTGGGCGGGTAACTGTGTACAGTTTTTGTGATTTTCCTTGTACGAGAGTGTTAATTCGGACCACTTTCCCTTCGAAATTTTCCCCTTAAATTGGTCGATGCTTAACAAATCCCTGTTTTAAATGCTATTTTGTGTTTATAGTGATTTTTTTTTTTTTTATTGTTTCATAATGTCAAAAATGGCTTCCCTGTACACCAACCATTGTTTCTGTAAACTTATTTTATTGACATTTGTAAAAAATGAATAAAATGTTTTTGCTTATAATAGAGATCGACATTTGTGATGTAATGTGGTGATAGACATTTACTTGGAATATTATTAGAAATAAACTAGCTACTTGTATAAATATGAACCAAATTATCTAAAATACTCCTGAATTCTCCAAGTTAGGTTTTATTAACGTCTTCTGAACATAAAAGTTGTAAAATGGCTAATGTTCTGATGACAAATGCAATTTCTATCATATCAATACAAAGAAATCCACCATTATTTTTGCTCTGATCGTAAACGGATTTAAAATGAAAATGGACACCACGTTGTGTGGTCTAACACAAAGGAAATTAAATTCACTCACGAAGCAAATACCAATTTCAATATAGACATTATTTTAGTCTAACAACTATAACTATGTGCTACTAAATGAATTCGAAAACGAAAATATATTACTGCGTTTTTCTCCTTGGTGTCACTGAATGCTGAACTCACTGATCTTTACAATGTACGGAGGGCTGTCTTCCCATTCTGATACATTGAATCCAGCGGTTCGCCCATGAATACAATGAATTCCCGAGGAAATTTTTTTGGCAAAACACAGATTTGCAACCATAGGTAGTATGGGGTAGCTATTTTCAAATTGGATTATCTTTTAAAATTATGACGAAGTTACGACAATTTTCACTATATATTTTTTATTGAAAAAATTACAGATTTCACTTAAATTCATCGCAAATATTTCATTTGATATTAGTTAAAAATGAAATTTTATATAAGCTCAAGAAAACAAATATGAAAAATTTGTTAAGTATTACTCATAAAAATATGAAAAAGGTGTAGAAATAAGCAAAATTGATAAAAAATGAGCGAAAAAGTTAAAAAAACTACAGGATTCATTGCTTCCGCTCATTGAAAGTGTGATGCGGTTGCGATAGAAAGTAGACCGGTGAGTTAGCCCGCCGTTCTATTATGGATCTCAGTGACTGAACATTTAGCGTTTCCAGATTTTAAAAGTAGCTGAATTGATGAGTCTTCAGCATTTTGTTGGTGATTGCATCAGGTCACTTTCTTTTCAATTGAATCTATCATCTGTAATACAAGTCAAAACAACATTATATGAACTTGATGATAGACTTGTTGATGTACTGGATGAAATTGCGAAAGAAAAATGATGTCACATTCTAATGGCTTTTGATCTTAATATTGTGTTCATATTTGCTTTTTTCTGATGTTTTATCTTTTATGTTATTGTTTAAACTATACTGTTATTTTTTTCTGTTATTAAAATGTAACCTATCGTTAAATATTAGAAATATTCAATTATTATATTTAGCAGAAGGACCATGAAGGAAATATCCAACTTGTATAATATTACCCTCAAGAGACAATGTGCTGTAAAAATTGTAATTAAAACGAACTATTACACAAATATTTAAGACATTTATAAATGTATACGTTTCCACAAGTTATGAATGTATAGTTACGTGCTATTCTAAAACACTACGTAAAAAATATTTTTTCAGCGAACTTCATATATCGATTTAAAAATATTATAAACAGTAAACCAGTTTTTATGTTCAAAACCCAGAAACCGTATATTGACTTTTTTTCTAAAAATGTACAAATATATTAAGATTGTTCCTAAATAAAGAAAAAAAAATTCCGCTTAATAACGCGAACCTTTCTGACATATTCACGGATTTGGTTTTATAAGCAAACTAGCAGACTACGCCCGCTGCGCTGGTCGGTTTCTCCAAATGAACCTTGAATCAAACGAAATATATCGGTGAATTTAACCTTGTATTTTAAAGTAATCTGTACCTTTACCTGGAATATTCTAAAATAACATAAAAACGGATACTTATTTCACTAAGTTATGTTTTTTTAATACGGTTTATTATTACGTTTACAATTTATTACTTACCGTTTTCCATTGATTTATATGTTTTATAGCTACATTTTTTAATAACGTGAATTAACCTATATTATTCACAACTAAAAAGAAATGGCGCATCTAGTATTTGTCGAGAATTAAATAAAAATCATGCACTCGTGACATCATAATTCACTTTTATATTTTAACAGAATAATTTGTGACTCGTGCTGACACATTAGCTGTTATCATTATTTTTTTACGCCTTACGCGTGAAGTTTTCGCTATGGTACTGCATTGTGAAATTTAGTAATTTTTGAAATTCAATATTTGAAAATTGGTATAATCAGTGGATTTGAAATTTATATCAAGAAATATACATTTTTTTACCTTTCTAACGAAGTTTGTCTAACAATTTTCTGATAAATACTTTTCGAGCAATTATTTTTTTCAATAACTTCGAATGTTTCTTTTTCCGAGATTAATCTGTGGCAACGATTATCGAAAATCCCCAGTCGTCAGCAACGCATAGCTTTTTATTAAAGAGGATGCGCAAAATTTTTAGTCATCACTATTCAAGTATTTTAGAATCGAATAGTGTTTTTGTCATCCTATAAATGTAATATGAGTTTTACCTGATTGTCGTGTCTCTAAAATAGTTTTAAAAGTTAATTTTGACACCATTTTTGAAAAATCTTTTGTCTTTATAAAAAACACTGTTCAATTTCTAAGTATAAACAAAAAATATCCGAAGTTTCTAGGAATTTAACAATGTCTTCGTAAATTTGGCAGAACGTTTCTAGTTTCAATTTGGGAACAATATAACAACATTTTGGTATTTATTTATTTATAATAAGAGGGATTTATATAAAATTTAATTGCTCATCAAAAATGTTTATTCGAGTGAAATCCAAAAATCTCGTGCAGTAATTCTGTTGTATTTTTCTTAGAAACTTCGAATATTAGTTCTACCAATTCTCTAAGTACAACTAATTAAAAAGCAGACGAACAGCATTCGAAATTAGACATTTTCTGCATTTTGCTTCATTCTTTGCGTCTATACATCGACGCGAAACTTAATTATCTTCGAAGAGGAAAAAATCTGCGATGCAAAGGTTCAAATCGACTTTTAGACTTCTAATAATAGAGGAACCATTGCAAAGTTAATGTTCTGAAGACGGTTGCTCATGCCTAAACCGTGTAAAATTCCTAAGAATTAAATCACACGGTCTTTTTTTCTTAAACATCTGAATGACATCACATAAAATATTCTAATTACGAAGTCTGACTTTCAGATATTTTCCCAGAAATTCCCAAAATCCTTAGTATTTTGTATTTAGAAGGCAATATGTTTTTTTTTTCTTTTTTCTTTCTTTTTTTTTTCTTTTTTTTGTTTAAGAATTAAATCACGTTTCTGCTTTTTCTCTTAGACAACAGAATGGCATAAAATGAAAAGTTCTAATTCCGAAATCAGACTTTTAGACATTTTCTCATAAATGAAGATATCTTCATTATTATACAGTTAAGAACTAAAGATTTTTTATTCTGAGAATTACATCTCACTGTCTTTTTTTTCCAAATATTGAATGAAAAATTATAATTACGAAGTCTCACTTTCAAATATTTCCTGAAAATTTCCAGATACAAACAAACAGCTTTATATGTTTAGAAAGCTATTTCTTTTTATTTGTGAATATTTTCATAAAATAAATTTTAATGAATCAACATGTACTGCGGTAAATAATTCATAATTTGTATGAAGTTCTTCTAGAGATGGTACATCGTTAGAGCCAGATAAATAAAATAAATGACTTAAGGGAACTCTTTACTCACTTGGAAACAACCGCTCACTAATGTTAAACCTACGGCAGGTTGTTTTCGAATTTATCGTTTAAATTTGAATATTTTTAAGGGATTATTTTTTGCATCGGAACCTGTTTCGAAAGTAAAATTACCGTTAGAACAAAAATTTGCAACCAAAATAGAAAAAGTAAAAAAATAGCCATCTTAGGTGTCGACGTCAGTTATACTATGCGAAAAAAAGAAACACTTAAAAATATTCAAATTTAAACAAGAAATTCGAAAACAACCTGTCCATAAGTTTAATATTAGCGAGCGGGTGTTGTCAAGCGAGTGAAGAGTCCCCTTAAGGGTATTGGTATATTTAGATTACATTTTTAATATATTTTCGGCATTGGTAAGAATTTGCTGGATTCATTGTTTTGTTTACATTATGCGACAAGATTACACCAATACTTTACATGCATGTTTTCTTGTCCAAGGATAAGAAACAGAAACAAAAATGAAGGAGGAGAGAAACGCAATTCATAGGAAATGGCACGATAATAGTAACTAAAAAACAGTTAATAACGATTTTATTTTAACAGAAATTTAAAAAAAAATCACTTTCATGGACAAATAAAAAACATAATTTTATTAAAAAATATAATTTTCATAAAAATAATTTACTTTTGTTACTATCTGCACGTAGTAATGATAGCAAATGCGTTTACAATTACTATTATCGCTTCATTTATATTACGGCATTTAGTAATTAAATAAAAACAAAAATGTTCGATATATCTGTGCAATGTTGCTGAAACTTTTATTTTAAAAATGTAGAGATGTTGACACATAATTTCATTCTTAAAATTAGAATCAGTGGCTACTTGTCCGAACCAATAATTTATGTTAAAAAAAGAAAAAGAAATATTACAAAATTGTTGTGTCTGTTTAATCCTATAGTAATACGATATTCATAGGGAACGTCTTCAAAAACTATTCCATAGCCTACTGTTATATTAATAGTACGCAAAATAACTATATTCGTCAGATTTCAGTAAGTGACATATCCGTTAATTTCCAGTAAACTTTAATTTTTGTCATTTGGATTGTTACTGTCTAAAAACGGCATTTTCAAAACTGAGCAAAAAATACTCAAGTCTGAGTATGTCGCATAGTCAAAACGGCTTTGAATCAAAATTACTCAAGTTTGAAACATGTATATACTCATTTCTGAAAACATGCACACGCTCATCATGTGCTCTTTTGTGAGTATGTCCATGTTTCAAAAATGAGTATGAACTGACCTCTTTGTTCTCAGTTTTGAGTATGGCCATATTTCAATATTCTGAGTACTTCTGGTATTTCAGAATTGAAAGTATTGGATCGTCATATTTGAAACAAAAATGAAAACATCGATTTACTCAGATTTGAAAGTGTCATTTTACTCAGTGTACTTTTAGTTTTTTTTAACCTAAATGAAATTGAATAGGTATCTGGAAAAAGGACCTATGTTACAAAATTAAAATGTTGCAGAAATGAGGAAAAACTATTAATGTAATTGATTAGCGATGTCCTGTGCACCTAGTGCAGCATAGGCCCTTCTTCCGATCGTAATTATCCTCCACTTTTGCCTTCATGCTGAGCATTGACGAATAATAGAAAACTAGTTAGGTGAATAAGGAAAGTAATAATATTTTTTTTTAGCTTAGTGTTATAATTGTTTATTTAAAGTAAATTAACCTGTATATTATGAAATTCCAATTTCTAAGACTAGGTTATCATCAACCATTCCACGTAGGTCCTTTTCCAACCAAAAAAAACAAACTTTCTAAAAAGGTTGTAACATAGACCCTTCTTACAAACACCTACTCAATTACTCCCCATAATTACGAAAAAAGTACTCGAAAAGGCTAAAATTAATAAACTTCAATATGAAGTTAAAATTTATAATTTTATAAAAATATTGCTAGAACAGTTGCTGTTGATATACGAGAAGAATAATGATTTGAACGAAGTGAATTTTAATATTCTTATTTAATAAAATGCATTGTTAAAATCATTATCCAAACAAAAAATATGTAATTTCAAACTGTGAATAAGACCAAAAATTTTTCGCCACTTTTTAATAAGAGTTGTATGACGAAAAAAAAAATCCACAGATTCCTTTGTATTGTAATTACGTGTGACAGCAACGGCATAACAATCACAAATGCTTAACCATATGATTTATTTTCGTGCAAATTCACGGCCCCAAAAATTTCTCTATAATAACATTACTTCTTTTTCTTCAAATTGCATAGATGGGAAAACTAACAGAACTCCCATCGAAATTACAGCCTAACACGACGTCATTTTTAGGCGACCTTGAAGAAGGAACCATCTATCTGTTCTAGCGGCGCAATTCAAGAAAAAATCGACCGTGGAGAATGACTGCTCTTGACTTTTATTATTCTTTCAATGCATGAACGAATCTTCTCGCAGTTTGGATGTTTTCTTAGAAGCTTTTAACAAGAGTTAGCACTAAGGCTTAAAATACATTTGTAACGGATTTTCTTTGTAACCTTTGAACTTTCAAATAATGATGATTTTCAATTTATTATTAAATTTGTCAGTCTTTTGTATATGCATTTGGACGTTTTATTACTTGCTGAATGGAGTCTGAAACATAATCACTCCAATCCTGAATGGGATGGTCAATCCTTTAGCTAGCTGCCACAAGCCAAGGAAGATTATATTTTCATTAATCTATGTTTACTAATACACGGGATCAGGGATTATAAGACTGGGTTCCTTCAGGGTGTTATTGCATCTTTTGGGAACTCTGGGATGTACTTGAAACTGTGGTCTGTATATTTATACAGCGTTGTAATAGGAAGTAATTTTCGTGGGTGAATATTTTATAGAACTTTTAAATCTAATCCAAATTACGCATTTTTGTTAACCCGTAGACTGAACACTTCGGTTCAGCACCCGCGCACTTCACACTAGTGCAATTTGGGATTCCGTAAATTCAGCTACGTATAACTAAGTTGGAAATATCGTGACAATGAAATATAACACACGATTACTGTACGAAATTTATTGAAGAACCGAAGATATATTCACGTTTATCCAAAAATCATTTTCTTAATGAAATATGCAAATTAATGAAAGCATATTTTCAAAAAACGCCGACATTTGAAAATTTCAACCAGAGCGAATTCCCACTAGTGTGAATTTCGTGGGATAATATATTCTTAAAAAAAAAAAAGAATATTTTATAAAATAATGTTATACTTATGTATACAAAGTACAAAATTATGAACAAAGATACTGCGGCAATGTATCTATCAAGAAGATTCTATACCTTGTGAACTCTTTTTATATTTCAGTGTTTTGTGATACTTTTTGACGTATTACTAAATGATTTTATAAAGAAAATTAATTTAATAAAGAAAAAATGCATTTTTATGATAAAATTATTATTTTTTTAAATTAAAACCGTTCTTCTCATAACAGTTTGAACTTTTTGAAAAATTGCTTTTCTGTACGTTCTATAACGCTAGGGATTAAATTTCCACAAAAATATAATTAATTTAATAAAAAATAAATAAAATGTCATGGCACATTTAAAAATGTAATAAACATAGCAATTGTGGTACATAATAGAATAAATACCTAATATAACAATAAATATTTATTTCGTTAATACAATTTATCTTTAAAAATTAAATAATTTTTATTGCTGAAAACTCGATCGTCCAAAAGATATAGTGAGCCAATTGAAATGTATATGTTGAAGTTTAAACAGTTTGATCACACTGATATATTGAAACAAGAAAGAAAAATGACGCGTCAAGTATAGATTTGAAACAATTTTCTAGACACATTCAGAATACTGTAATAAAACTTCCATATTTAATAAGCTGAAAGATAATATTTAAGTAAACAATTTTAAAAACACATAACACATTTGAAAACCGAATTTCAGGAATTACCGTCAATAGTCGGAAAAGTATTCGAATTCCTTTGTGCAACTCTCTATAGGATCTATAGATTTGTATATATACAACAAAGAATGATAAAATTTAGTTAAGTTGGAAAAGAAATAACACAGTTGAAAATTCCCCTTCAGCAGTTTCCGTCGATAAACGGAAATTAATTCTTTTGTGAAACCCTGTATATGATATATAGAATTTTTACCCAATAATTAATATGCAAAAAAATTAGTCATACATGTATTTTTACTTTACACTACCATTTACAGACATTACAAACAAATTTCACATATAAAGTCAATGTAGGTAGATGTCATTTACAAAAATATACGCTACTTGCGTCCAAATAGGAGAAGTCAGTCCTTTTAAAAACATTTATATGTGCTAAAAAAATATTTTCGCCTATCGTCTTGGGCATCTTCGGTTTTACTCATCTTCGTCATCGCCTCTTGATTTCATGCTAACTTTCACAGTTTTTTCAAAATGTAATAGCTGGCGCCATCTATTGTCTATTGTTGCGTGCACTATATCATTGCAAGTCTCTGTATCTATTTCAATGGCTTCACGCGTTAAAACCTAACCTAAATTGTTGTAATTTCCAAGTTTCTGTACTTCTGTAAAATTTATTTGTATTAGGGATCTCTTGTTTAGTCGGGCTTTTGCTGTGGTCTTTTTATTTAATCTTATATCTCTTTCACGTTCTTTAATCCATTCTTTTATTTTTCATTCGATAGTCACACCTATATATGCACCCTACAGAGACCACAGCAATAGCCTGACTAAACAAGAAATCCCTAATGCAGATAAATTTGAAAGAAGTACAGAAACTTGGAAATTACAACAATTTAAATTATGCTTTAATGCGTGGAGCAATTGAAATAGATACAGAAAAAACAGAGACTTGCAATGATATAATACATGCAACAATAGACAATAGATGGCGCCATTTGTTACATGTTGAAAAACCGGGAAAGTTAGAATGAAATTAAGAGCGATGACGAAGATCATTAAAACTGCAGATGACCAAGACGATGGACGAAAAAAATTTTCACCACATATAAATGTTTTTAAAAGGGCTGACTTCTCCTATTTGGAAGAAAGTAACGTATATCTTTGTAAATGGCATCCACATTGACATCCATATTGGAAATTTGATTTTAATGTCTGTAAATGGAAGTGTAGAGTAAACATATCTTACTTATAATAAAATCCAAAGGCGAGAAAGTGTCTGTAACGGTATCGGGCTGTACCACTCTGGTCTGCGAGTCGATCGTACTTAAACGCCATGTTAGGCTTAATGAAAAACATATACTAACATATGACAACTAAATGTTAATTTCTTCTACGTGAAATCGTGTCTGTTCTTCATATTTTCACATATAACATGTATATCTTATCCAATTATAATGTATTAAATTCCAAATTAAAAATAAGCTGTTATAGACATCAGATTACTAAATATAAACAAACAAGCACTGTTGCCATTCGGAATTTCCGAATCGTGAAACAAATGAATGACTCTTTGAACGCTTCAGTAAAAAAAATATAGGTTAATTATCTGATCCTGTTCTTAAAATATTTGTAAAAGCATATTAAAGTTTTTAAATATTTTAATTTTGTTTAAAACCTTCAAAAACTATTTTTGCAGCCATCTTTCGTCAATTAATATAAACAATCGAACTTTGTTAAAAATACAAGTTAATATTTGCATTAATTAGCATATTAAAATTTAATGTGAATTTTTCAGAAATTACATTTTACTTTGCTAAATTATTATTATTATTATTTGGAAAAAAAAATGTGGCGAGTCATTCACTTTTGAGAATCATTCATCAAAATTATTTGTACTGTACAGATTGCCAATTGGCAACGTGTGTTTTACTGTTTTAACATCTTTGTTGATCTTTTAAATGCTGTTTTAAACACGCGGTTGTGGATCATTCGGGACTACAGCCGTGCAGCTATAGGTCTCAACCACCCCCCCCTTCAAAGTTCAAACATGCGGTTGATTTGAATCTGTTCAATCAAATCAGTTTTTATTGTTTTTTATATACAGTGGCTCACAAAAGTGTTCGTACACTTTAAAATTTTGCAGTAAAAAGGATTTTCCCTGGCATTGATTTAGAATATGAAGTCCAATATTTTTTTACACCATCTCCGTGTTATTCCAAATAACACCCAACATTTTTTTTTAATATTGACTGTTTTCTTTTTTATCTAAAAATAAAAATAGAAGGAGAAAAAACACGCCACAAAAGTCTTCGTACACTGAAACATTTTCGGATAAATTCATAATTAAAATTATCGTCTGTCATTCTATTTTTATTTTTGCGTTTTGGTGACATTGAAAAACAGTTTGGCTTTATATTTATCTTGATTCGTCCGTAATATTCTATTTATTATTAAAAATGGCTCTTAATCGTAAAGAAACAACTAACAGCATTCGAAAATTAACTATCTTTCATCATAATAGTGGTAAATAAGTTAGAAATATTGCTAAATTAGTTAATTTATCAAATTTTACAGTGCAGTATGTGATAAAATGCTTTAAAGAAGAAAATCGGATCGAAAACAAAGTAAGAAAAGGTCGTCCGTCAAAGTTAACACAACGTGATCAAAGAATTATAATTAGAAAAATTGTAAAAAATCCACGTTTAAGTGCTGTAAAAGTTGCTACAGAATTTAATGAAAAATATTTTACTTCAATTTCACCTGAAACTGTTCGACATGTTCTTAGATCAGCTGGATTAAATGGGCCTTCTGGGCCGTAGAAAAATTTTTGGTAGTGCGAAAAATAGAAAGCTCAGGTTTTTCTTCGCAAAATCAATGATAAATAAACCCGAATCGTATTGGAATAATGTCTTATTTGCAGATGAAAGCAAATTTAACATTTTTGGCTCCGATGGGCGTATAATTGTATGGAGAAGAAAAAATGAAGAACTTAATCCCAAGAACTTAGTTGGAACAGTTAAGCATGGTGGTGGAGGTGTCCTTGTGTGGGGGTGCATGGCAGCATCAGGACTAGATAATTTAGTATTTATTGATGGCATAATGGATCATGCTCTTTATTTAAATATTTTAAAAGACAATTTAAAATTATTAGCCCAAAATTTGGGTATTGGAAAACAACTTTGTTTTTTATCAGGATAACGATCCTAAGCACACGGCTCTCAACGTTCGCCTCTGGTGTCTTTATAATTGGTCACAAGTTCTGAAAACACCACCTCAGTCGCCGAATTTGAACCCAGTAGAACATATTTGGAGAGAACTGGAGGTTAAAATAACGAAAACACTATATTAAAACAAAAAACGAACTAAAAACTGTAATGATCGATGAATGGATGAACATTAATGCAGAAATTACAAAAAAACTTGTGAAATCTATTCCCAGGCGTTTAAAAGCTATTGTGAATGTTAAAGGATACCCTACTAAGTACTAATTTAACAAAATGTTACAATATTTACTAATATGTAGCGATTTCTTTAAAGTGTACAAAGACTTTTGTGAGGTAACTTTTTTGTTATTTTTTGATTATTGATTTCTACAAAATAAAGTTTTACTGTGTATTTAAAATATTTTATGTAGTTTTGTTAAGAATAAGTTACAGATCTTATTCTTAAATACCCATTCTGAAATATTAATTTTAATTAATGAATAGAGCACTATTTTATTGATATATGTAAGTGTACGAACACTTTTGTGAGCCACTGTAGTTTAAAGATCGTTTTAGGGATGCCTGATGAAAATGATGAAACGCCGATTGAACGTAGACGGCGATTAATTAGAGAAAGACAGTCAAGGTGGTTTGCTTGGCAATCACAATCAACATTGGACCGCATAAGGGAAGATGGCGCCATCTACTGGTAGATAATGCAAACAAAGTTTGAAATTTTGTTTCCATCGTAAATAAAATTATTTTTTTCTTATGAAACGTAATTAAAATATAAGGAATAAATAGTACCGAGTAATTTCCATTTAATTTTGCTTATATAATCAAAAAATGAGCTATGTGGTGTGTGTCAAGCTCTTTAGAAACTCATTGACAACACTTTTTTACAGAAAATTTCACTCGTGGATTATTTATTTATTTATTTATTTATTTTTTAATGTTTAATTTGAATGTTTTGTCCATTCGTTGAATTATTTCAAAAATTGAATATTGAGTCAATATCCTGTCATTTTTGACGGGGGGTATATACTAGTATGTATATAGTTTACATTATGTGAAATAACATAGAAAAAACTAAAATTAGTAATATTTAAAAATCCGTACCATAGCTGAAAACACACTTCAAAGAATTATCGCTCATAGACAGTACAGTAGCCGAATTTTTTGGTATGTCCGTGTCAATTTACGATAAATGCTAAGCACACCATTTTCTACATTAAGCATCTTGTAGTGCATCTCAGTGATGTATATCAATTTCAATATGTTTGAAATAGTGTAGTATCATTAAAAATACATTGAAAGTGATTTTTTCTCATGGACCATGATGTAACGGAACTATTTTGAGTACTCCTGTAAAAAAAACTATAAAAGCTACATACTCCATTTTCAATACCGAACATGCCTTAGTAAAACATAATAACATATATTAATTTTTATACATATATTAAGTTTTATATATCAATTTTATGGCAACCCGACTATATTTACGTGATTTATAGCGCAGACGAATTAATAAACAATTTTCAACTATGTTGGAAAGTGTTAAAAACAGAACGCGGAAAAACGAATTTAAATAAGATTGCATTTCGAAAAAATCTTGGGGTGTGTGATGCAGGGAAACGTGTTCTTTGAGGAGGAGGTGAGCAAATTTTCTTTTGACCTTGTTGTACAGAGTTCAAAAATAATTCATATAGTTTTATTCTCACACATATTTTCAAAATTAATCAAAGTATTGCTTAACTCCTTTGGGACGAGCACTTTTTAAAACAAATTTTGGGCACCCGTTTCTTGAAATAAAAATTTTCGCTTTAATTTTTTATTCTCTAAAAATCTGAGATTAGTTGAGGTAAAATTTTCTGTTACAAATTACAGGTGTTCAAATTCATGGATTTCGCGAACCCTATAGATACTACGTATATAAACCACTGGTTGTCATAACCGTCTTTGGGGGGAAGGGAGTGCAACACGAACAGCTGCACTGGGCCTCGCACTCGAAAAAAAAGGGGTGGAAGGGGTTCCTAAAAACAATTAAATAGTAAGCATTCCTTTTTTTAAATGTTAAGTATTTAACATTCATTTAGAAATTCACATTATTATTCGCATAAGTTATTTAGGTATTACTTTTAGTTAGGTATTAGTTTTTTTTTTCATTTTCTTTTAAGTAGAGTGCATATTGTTCTTCCATGGGCTCGCTTTCCTTCCCTGGGAACAGCTCTGCTTGTCACGAGAAGGTTAATGATAAATATTTTTCACTCTGATAATGTTGTACTAGTAAAGGATTTAGTAAAATTTATTGATAATTATATTAATTTCTGTGCTTAAAGTGTTAATTTTATTATAATGTTTTTATTTTATTTAAATCAGACAAATTATTTTAGATTTTTGAAAATTGTTTGTGTTTGAACTGTGATGACTGATACATTTCCTTAAATATCAAATTCCTTGGGGCAGGCAAATGTCCCCCACCATAAGCCGTCCTCAAATGGCGACCAAGTTGTTTCAATGTTCGCTGTTGGATGAATATTGTAGAGCAGTGGCGTGGCGTGCTATTAGATCCCGGGGCAACGGAAGCCATCTGCCAAAAAATGTCCTTCCACACGTCTTTATCGTTTTTGTCAATACTAGCGTAGCGAAGGGCAGAATTTGGAAATTATTGAAATCCTTAATTATGTATAAATTGTTTTACTGGAAAAATCATTGGTTGAATTAGCATATAATTTATTTTGGACCTATCATCAATTCCTTATTTTATCTTCAAACAATTTGTAGGGAATTTCTTGATTTCTATAGGTTATATTGTGAGACAGAAATCTATAGTGAGAAAACTTTGGATATTACTATGTCTGTAGTTATTGAAAAATATTATTACTATAATACTGTTTTCATATGTGATATAAAAAATAAATAATGATAATTCTATCGATTAATCTTCATGGTCCAGTAAAAGTTAATTCTTAGAATGTATGCCTCTTAAACACTAAAATAAGCAGAAGATACCAATAGAGATTGTACCTTATTCATCTGAACTATGGTTTCTGAAGTATTTCAAATGTTCGTTTAAATTATTATTCTTAATTCAAATTAGCAATATTAAAATTTAGTTTCTTATTTAGTAATAAGATGACTAGTAAACAGAACAATTTCTATTAAAGTTCTTGTATTCTCTAAAATTTCTTTGGCGATTTGTCTATTTCCCAATAGAAATAACTACTAGTTTCTTAAATATATTGGTGCATTTTTTGTGTGTTCTGATTCTCTTACATTGGCATAAAAAAGTTTGTTAAAATTATAGTGTTATTGTACATAAATTTTCATAATAACAATATAATAGTTAAATGTTTTAGGATACTTTTATATTTAGTTTTACAAATCTGAGCCTCGTGGTATGATTACATTCAGATATTAAATTATCATTTATTTTTCTAAAATATTCTTCTGTTATTATTTTTCTAACATAATCTTCTATAGTTATTTTACATTCAGATAATAAATTATCATTCATTTTTCTAAAATATTCTTCTGTTATTAATTTTCTAACATAATATTCTATAGTTATTTTTCGAATATGTCAATAATCTTACTGGTAACTTAATAATGCCTAATTGTGCAAATATTGTTTCTTTATTTTGTTTATTAATATTGTGTTATTTAAGTTATTATATGTGATGCATTTATTACTATTTAATAAATTTTTTAGCAAGTACTGTAGAAGGAAAGCTAGTATCTGAATGTTGTTATGTATTAGAGCAGGAAAGACAAATTAAAAGTCAAGAATCTTGATGAATAGGTGTTTCTTCATTATGCTTCATCTAGTTAAAATTTACTCGTTTTTTTAAGCATGGGTGTACTTAATTAAAGCCTAGATTGACCTATGAGGGGAATTACATCCCACATTGTCTTATTCCAGGTAATAATTCCTAGCACGTTTCACTTAAAGATTAGTGTAAATTTAATTAGCAGAGCACTCTCATTGATATTTTTCTATAATTTTGAGTCACATCCATTTTGATTAAGTTTGTGCATACTATTACTATGAATTACTTTATATATTACTTATCAATTGATGAATTAAAATAACAGTATAAGTTACTTTGAGATAAATTAAATAAATAATATAATATAATGAGAAATGAATTTATATGATGAAGGTAACTATATATTTCCTATTACGGATTTTGAGGGGAAGTGCACCCACTTAGGCATATGTGTAATGTAAAAAGCTAGCTGAATTATAATGTATATTATTTATAGAGTTAAAGTAGTGTTCTTGATATATTATTATGTTATAGATTTACTGAAGTGATGTTAAAATATTTTACTATAATAGTTTGGATGGAATTAGTAGAATGATTTCTTTTTATTTTACATTAGTGAGGCAATTTCTTATATAAACAAAATTTAATAACATATTCTCAATGAATTCTGTCCATTGAAAGCAAACATCTAATTTTTATCATTGTGTTATTTATTATTATTATTATTATTCTTATTATTATTATTTATTATCATTATCATTATTATTATTATTAATTATTATTATTAATTATTATTATTATTATTATTATTATTATTATTTATTTATTTATTTATTTTAATATTATACATTATTATTGTTAAACTACTGAATTAATTATTAGATAATTTCAAATAATATTATGAATTGAAAATAGTTAGCTATAAAGATGTAGAAGTGAAAAGTAAGTGTGAATTCTAAGGAATAAAAAATCTTACTACTGCTAATGTTATGGACAAGCTCTGTAAATCTGAGTTCTGATAATTAAAAAAAAGTAAAGTAAAATGGACAATAAACTCCTAATGGACCAAAAATATACTCGTTCCTCGAATGAAAGAAGTCATTATATTATTGTTTATTATTAATTATTATTTGTCATGTATAATTTTTTATGTGATATTCTTGTTTATTCTAACCATTCTGTAAGCATTTATTGTATCCCAAAAAGCAAAGACTTTTCAGCCACTTAGGAAAATTAATTATAGTATTGAATTTAACCAATAGTTTGGGTATAATTAACAAGTAGAATTATAATGGAAATTCTCTCTGATGTCTGCCACCATTGTAAGCTGAAATAGTGCATTTTGTTTTTAGCTTGTAGGCACTAGGATATCCAAATTTCATAGGTCTTTTTGAGGAACAGTCTGGAACAGTTGATGCCGGTTAAGGGGCTTCCTAGTTGCAGCAACTTTACGCCCAGTCTATTGTGAGTAGAATGTCTTATAATAGTGAGCCGTTGGGAATAGATAAGATTGCTTAAATAGCAAATAAGAAGGAAAAGAAGAGAAATTTAAAAAATGGAAGAAATAAATTTGGAAATATAAAGAAAAGCCAAAGAGATTAAGGATAGAGTCGATAATAGGAAAGTAAAATGGTATAGCTGTAGTAATATACTACTGATAAAAAGTTTAAGGATTAAATATAGGGTTCGGGACATGTTCAAAACGAACAGCATATAAATGCCAGGTGGAAAGGCGGTAAAAGCTTAACTATAAAAAAAAGACTTTTCAGTGGCCATACAGTATATATATATATTCTCTTTTTTTGTGTAGGGGACAGTAATAATATAGCATATTTTAACAGTCTAAATTTTCCTCATTGATTTTAGTATTTTTCACCTTAAAGTACTTTTTATTTCCTTTCTCTTTCTGTACATCCAATTGTTTTTACGCTTAGTAACATTTCTTTCTCGTCTCAAAATTCTTTTCTTTTTAAAATATTCTTTTATTTAAGTTCTAAGCCTATCTTCAATGCTAACAGGGACACGTTCGAAAAGTTTTCGCGCCGAAAGCAGGACTGTAGAGTATCAATCCACCAGTAAAGAGACCCGGTGAGTTCCTTGATTGGTTTAGAACTCTTGATGCAGTGCGCTTTTTCAGAATCCTGTGCTACTACGCCGTGATCAATATAATCGGCTGCAAGAGCCCAGAGCGCACCTTTTTTGTGTTTCTCATTGAATCAGAAAATTCTCAGAGTGTCTTATAATTTTTTATTGCTACACTGTCCAAAGCTTGCTGTTGTTAGAAGATTGTTTCTCTTGGGGACGGATGATGTTCATCGATTTACTTTTTTATTTTGAAATTTCTGAAACTGAAGAGGCTAAATTAAGTTTCTATGGAAATAATTACGTGTAAGGAAGAGAAAGGTTCTACATTCTTATGTCGCCAAATCCCAGCTTACGGCCAGTAAGTGAATACCATCGTTCGACCAGTGTTTAGCAGATTCCCTTTTCTCTCAATGAAGTCGTTACACACACATATATATAAATGTACATGTTTTTTGAAGAATTTTTATAAATTAAAAATGTAAAACAAATAAAATAAAACTAAGAAAAAATAAGTTTATTTTTAAGAGAGAAAAACAACTCAATTTTCGTATCAACAGTCAAAGCATATTTAGGGCATTTACGATAAGAGGGATCAAAGACCTCGTAATCTGGTAGCTCAACTATAATCAATCTCATTATGAATTTTTTAAACGCTTTCGTAAAAATGTTTAGTAGAATGACTTTCTAATGACCATTTGTAATACACTGCAGATTTTTATTATGCGTTTCGTAAAGATACTTGAAATTACTAGTATTACTAACAAATCCCCAGGTCCCACAAGCATATGTAAGAAGAGGTCCAATGCAAGCATTGTAAATAAGGAGTTTGATTTTAATGGAGAGAGTATTTCTAATGAAGAGAGGAGATGGAGATTTAGAAATGATGGTGATTTACCCCCATCATTAAGTATATGTTTATTCCAAGTAAACATTGAACAATGAAAACTATAGAGTTCAAGGCTTCCTAGTTACGAAGCAACTCTATGGTATGTTGATGGAAGGGACACATCTTAATGAGCCAAGAAGAGAAATTCTAGCAGTAGTACTAAAATGTACCACAATTAAAAAAAAGGATAGAAAAAACATTTAATTTTAAGTATAAAGTTAATTGGAGGAAAAGGGTTAAATGCCCCGCAAATGAACACAAACAAATGAATACCGACAGCGGTCATCCTGGTCTTGAAAAAGACTGTACTCACATCCAGCAATGTGAACAATTTGTAAACTGAACACGAAATGAGTATGGAACAAAAAAGCGTCTATTTATGCGGAGTGGCTGCGCGAATGACAAATCCAAAAATAGCGGAGCAGAGCTTCGCCATCAAGCTGTGAAATCCGCAGAGGAAGGTAGAGAAAATTTACAATTTTGCATATGTAGATGGCCCTTGTTTCAAAATTTTACTCATATTCAGTAAGAAGATAAAATTCCAAGTCTAACAATGCTCTTCGCACTTATCTACGACAACATATCGATTAAAAGTTTAGGAGTGCATGAACATCGCATACCACAGTATTGACTTCAAAATATCACATAAGTGATAACATAGTAATCATCAAATGTCATCGACAATAAAAGAAAACAAATGCATTAATCATGTTGATACAGACATGCTAAGGTTTTTATCTTCGTACACCTGAACAAAGGCTTTAATATTTAAGGTTTACAGAAACAACCATTCTTGTTTTTATAACCTTCTAAACAGTTTAAAAAACAATAAACATATCTTACATCAGAGTTTGCAAAGTAAAAACTGCAGTATGATTATAGGCATTGAATAGTAGAATGGCGGAAAACATCAAAATATTTTTTTCTACTTTCTAAATCTCAGTCTGCAAGGTTTATTCTGGCATATTTACATTATTTTTTAAAAAAGTAAAAGAAAAAGAAAGTGTTTTTATGCAGTAAAGGAATTATGTATATGAATAAGTCAATACGATTATTTACCATTACTGTATGTATCGTATATCATAATATAGTAAACCTCAAAATATCGTATTAATAACATAGTATTAATAACTAAATATCATCGATCATCAAATAAACGCCAAAAAACATCAAAATCCTTTTTCTCTTTTCTATACATCCGCCTACAAAGTTTATTCTAACAAATTTACATTGTTATAAAAAAGAACTGCTGTTCACACAGTAAAAAACTATGCATATAAGTCAATAAGACCGTTTACCATTACTATATATATATTATATATATAATTCGGTTCAGGCTATTTACTCAAACAGAAATCAATAACATTTTACTTATATTAATGGAATATTGCCCTTATATATGTATAATTGTAATGTAAAAGTGAACATATATTGTTGATTTATGTAAGAGAAATTATAGGGGAGAACCGCATTTTGGCTGAATTATGCTTTTTTCATTATTAGTTTTACTATTATTTATTTTTTTACAGTAAAACATGGTCCATAAAGTGTTAAACATAAAAAAAGTTCATAATCATGCATATATATAGAAAAAGAAAATTCCCTTTCTTCCTTTTGTAACATTGATACAGTCCTTAGCTTTTATTATATAACTGAATACATTAAACAATTTAAACATAATTGACAAAATAATTTTTAGTTAAAATTGGATCGTTAATGCAAGTTAGAAAAACGTTTAACTTAAAAAAAAAGTACTTTATTTTTCTTTTTAGTTTGAAAACAAAATTGTTGTTCATTTCAAAAATTCTTGAAAAAGTACTTTTGTATAACATTTACTACTTTTTGGCCAAGCAGTTTTGTTTTTATTTTTATTTTTAAATATATTCACTAGACCGTAGTCAGACAAAAATTACCATTAAGATGTATTTTTGTCAGAGTTTTAAACAGTATTTTAATTTTTTGTTTCGTTATAATTCAGAGTTAGATAAGATAAAATGTTTCGTTTCGACTCTGTATTTCGTTATCTTGGAAATGAAAGTTTTAGGTTTTGTTTCAATTTTTATTCCCTTAAAAACAACGGCTTTCGATTTATTACCTGTCATTATTTCTTTAAAATTAATCATTTCTTCTGGTTTTCGGTTTTCTATTCAGTTCAGGTTAAAAGCCCTGATTATAGTAAGGCATTAAAAGTTGCATACTAAACTCTCTCATGCATGGATAATTTTTAAGTGGATCGAAAATACATTATGCTCTGAAAATAGATTTAAAATTTATTCTTACAATCAAAAAATGTAAATTTTTTTTTAGAAAATTACAAAACGATTTTTATGTAATGTTACCCGCATTAAAACATTATTATTAAAAGTTATTTGCGATAAATTAAACTCCAGACCACAAAGTAAAACACACACACACATATATCCTAATCCTAATCCTAATCCTAATATAAATCTGATTGTGTGCAAATATTTGGCTGACGCCAGCGTCAAAATGGAGAATTTAATGATCTTGTATCTTTGCATATACGTTGATTATAACCCTCAGATGAACATAGGTTGGGTGTTTTTCATTTTATTCAAATATTTTTCTTAATAATTCAAAATTTCGTTATTTTCATTAAGAATAAATGGACATTTTCCCATAAAATTTAACCATTTTACTTTATCGTTCTAGGGCTTTGATCGTTGCCAACAAACAAAAACACGGAAAAATAATTTTTCCTCAAAAATTAATTTTCAATTGAAAGATTTTCACGTGAAAATGAAAATGAAAAAGAATTCAAAAGAAGATGAATTTCCGTGATATTTGAAACAAAAATATGGAGTATTTGTTATTATACATGAAGTATGAATATCGGTTACATTAAAAAGATCTTTTTCTGTCAAAAAACTGCGTTATAATTAGAAGGAAAAGTGAACAATAATTATATTCTTAAAAATAGATTTCGCTTGGACCATGGAACTATGAAAAGGATCCTCCTCGGCTTGGACAAATATGACGTCATAAATAAAACATGTATTTTCAAATAGTCGTAATAATACAAGGAGCATGAATATCAATGTATAATGAAAGTAGATAGATAATGGACGTAATATTTACGATGAAAAACTGAAATCTGGATGCACGGCAGTGCCTCTGCCAGGTCGAGCGAGGACAGCCGTAAGCATACTTTTCTGGAAGCAACTCAGGGCACTTTTGACCTCTCCCATATCTCCGCTCTGGAGTATCCCAAAAATTTGAAACTTCGTTTTTCTAGAGTATTTGGCACACAGGACCAAAATTTAAAATTACAACTTTCTGTCTTTTCTAGTTCAGACGATATATGAACTCAAACATTCGATTTTTTGTCACTCACTCACTCACTCGTTCACGCGTCATCAAAAAGATTAGGTAGATCCCGTAGCCCTAGAAACTTGACATTTGGAAAAAAGGTAGTGCTTAGGATACAAAGAAAGGAAAAAATATAAAATCCGGAAAATTCGAAAAAAGAAAAAACATTCGAAAATTCAACAAATTCCATCAAAATTGAAGATTGAAAATAATACGATCTTGTAGTCTTAGAAACTTAAGATTCGGTGTGAATGTAGTGTTTAGTATCCAGAAAAAGAAAACATCAAAAACACCAAAAAAATCGAAAGCAAAATTGAAAAAATCGAAAAATAAAAAAATTTCAAATAATTCGATTTTGTTGCGCTAGAAACTTGGAATTCGGAATAAAGGTAGTATTTAGGATGCAAAATAAGGAAAAATTAAAAATTCCGGAAAATTCGAAAAAAAATCAAAAATTCGAAAATGTCGAAAAAAATTGAAAAAATTAAAATAATTTAATTTTTTAGCCTTAGAAACTTAAAATTCGCAGTAAAGATAGTGTTTAGGATTCAGAATAAGTTAAAATAAAAAACGCAATAAATTTCGAAAATAAAATTAAAAAATCGAAAAAATCGAAAAATAAGGAAAATTTGAAAATAATTCGATTTCATAGCGCTAGAAATTTGAAATTTGTAATAAAGGTAATATTTAAGATACTAAATAAGGAAAAATGATAAAATATGAATAATTAAAAAAATACCCATAAATTAGTGCAGACGATATATGAACTCAAAGTTTCGATTTTTTGTCACTCTCGCGTCATCAAAAAGATTGGGTAGATCCCGCAGCCACAGAAACTTAAAATTTGGAATAAAGCTAGTGTTTCGGATACAAAGACAGAAAAAATTATAAAATCCGGAAAATAATTAAAAAAAAAAAAAAAGCATTCGAAAATTCAAAAAAATCGAACAAAATTGAAAATAACACGATCTTGTAGTCTTAAAAACTTAAAATTTGGTGTGAAGGTAGTGTTTAGAATTCAGAAAAAGAAAACATCAAAAACACAAAAAAATTGAAAATAAAATCGAAAAATCGAAAAAAATCGAAAAATTTCAAATAATCCAATTTTGTTGCGCTAGAAACTTGGAATTCGGAATAAAGGTAGTATTTAGTATGCAAAATAAGGAAAAATAAAAAAATCCAGAAAATTCGAAAAAAAAAATCAAAAATTCGAAAAATTCGAAAAAAATTGAAAAAAATTAAAATAATTTGTTCTTTTGGCCTTAGAAACTAAAAATTCGCGGTAAAGATAGTGTTTAGGATTCAGAATAAGTTAAAATAAAAACGCAATAAAATTCGAAAATAAAATCTAAAGAAATCGAAAAATAAGGAAATTTTGAAAATAGTTCGATTTCATAGCGCTAGAAACTTGAAATTTGAATAAAGGTAGTATTTAAGATACCAAATAAGGAAACATTAAAAAATAGGGATAAGTAAAAAAAAAAATCGAAAATTTCAAAAAAAAAAAGAAAAAAAAAGAAAGAAAGAAAGAAAGAAAAAGAGAGAAATTGAAAATAATATGATCTCGTAGTCTTGGAAACTGAAAATTTGGTGTAAAGGTAGTGTTTATGATTCAGAAAAAGGAAAAATTAAAAACACAACAAAAATTTAAAATAAAATCAAAAAAAGAAAGAAAAACGAAAATTTGAAAATAATTCGATTTTTAAAGCTAGAAACTTAAAATTTGGAATAGGATACAAAAAAAGAAAAAAGAAAAAATTTGTAAAATTCGAAAAAAAAAAATCGAAATTTCATAAAATTGAAAAAAAAAATCGATTTTGTAGCTTTAGAACTTAAAATTTGGCGTAAACTTATTGTTTAGGATACAGAAAAAGAAAAAATTAAAACACAATAAATTCGAAAATAGAATAAAAAACTCGAA
Source organism: Maratus michaelseni (assembly GCA_963931845.1). Classification (NCBI taxonomy): domain Eukaryota; kingdom Metazoa; phylum Arthropoda; class Arachnida; order Araneae; family Salticidae; genus Maratus; species Maratus michaelseni. The sequence goes on along the minus strand of OZ007589.1, from coordinate 225,076,400 downwards.
AAAGATAGGAAATTTCAAAATAATTCGATTTTGTAGCGCTAGAAACTTGAAATTTGTAATAAAGGATACAAAATAAGAAAAAATTAAAAAATCCAGAAAATTATAAAAAAAATTCGAAAAAATCAAAAATTGAAAATAATTTTATCTTTTAGTCTTAGAAACTTAAAACTTGGTGTAAAGTTAGTATTTACTATTCAATAAAAGGAACAATTAAAATATTCGTTAAATTCGAAAATAAAATCGAAAAATCGAAATATCTTTAAGAAATCGAAAATTCAAAACAATTTGATTTTGTACCGCTAGAAACATTAGTTTTAACATAATTGTCCTATTAGCTAGTGCAACGCCCCTAATTGTTTTATGTTATTTCCCCCCGGATTATGGTTTTCTCTTCTTTCGTTTACGAATTTCGTTATAGAAAAGTTCCGCTATAGACTGGCTACGATATAGGCGATTTCTTTATAGACAGGTTTGTTTTCTTTCACAGGTTATACTCTATTTACTTCACATATTAAATATGGATTGTTAAATGATGTTAGCCCCACAAATAGTTTTACAGCTCACCCTACCCTCCCGACATTACTGCCTGGTTATGGCTTGATAGTCCTTTTTAAATAAAATCATGGTGACTCTAAGATTCACTTGATTTATCTCTAAATTGAACCTAAATGATCCTAAGAAGACGGATCAAATAATTACTATATTGGCATGACAATCAGGTAACTTAGAATTAAAATTAAAAAATCAATAAATTTATAAAAAGTCGAAAATTTGAAAATAATTCGATTTTGTAGTCCTAGAAGCTTGACATTTGGCAGAAAGGCAGAGTTTAGTACACAAAGTAAGGAAAAATTAAAAAATCCGTAAATAATAAAAAAAAAGACGAAAAAAAACGAAAAAAGAAAACATCGAAAAAAGGAATGTAGTTTGATTTATTGGAAATTTCCGGAAATTTTAATTTTGGCTTTCTTTTTATACTAAAAAGTTATTTTATGTTAAATATATGTTAAATATCAAGTATCTAGGGCTGCGAGTAATATCTCAGATGGATAGCACCTATCCTGGAAGCAATTGAGAGTACTTTTGACAACCCCCTCCCATAACTTAATGCTTGCCTAGGAACCTGAAATCTCTTTTTATCTACAGTACTTTGCAAACGAAACTAAAGCTTCAAATTTTTTATACCTGTAAATAATAGGGACAGAGTGTGGGCTTATCGAAAATCAGTGGATGATCTCCAAAAAGAACCCAAAATCAAGAAAAGGAGGATTACTTACAAAAATAAGTGAAATCTCATCAAAAAGTCACATGTAAAAAATGTAGCCAAGTCTCGTAACTCATTTACCGTAAAAAGTACTGAGATCGTATAAAGCCAAGTTTAACTATCTTATTAACTCTGAAATTTTCATTCACAAATCACTCCTAGTCTCTACATCTTTGGTTAATTATTATTTTGTGACTTGGCAATTACGCAGCACAGGGAAGTTATTACACCTTACTTTGTTATGGGATGGGATGGGATAATTTAATTAAGGCAAATTATATAAGCACAGGGAAGTTATTACACTTTAATATGTTATAGTATTATTTGATTAAGACTAACTATATACATCACATTCTCGTGCTACGTAATTGCCAAGTCACAAAATAATAATTAACTAAATATGTAGAGACTAGGAGTGATTTGTGAATGAACATTTCAGAGTTAATAAGATAGTTAAACTTGGCTTTATACGATCTCAGTACTTTTTACGGTAAATGAGTTACGAGACTTGGCTACATTTTTTACAGGTGACTTTTTGATGAGATATTTTTTATCAATACTGATTAATAAGTAGCTTGAGTACCAGTTACATACAAATGTGAGTTTTCCGCTAAAATTTATGCCCTGATTGCCAGAAAGAGAAAATTAACAAGAATTATGGCATTAGAAAGAGATTTCTCTGAGGAAAACGTGACGTCATATTTGAAATAAAACGGGAATTTTCAAATGATGTTTTACAAGGAACATGAATTAATTCCGTACATTAATAATACAAGGATCAGTAAGTATAGAAAGAAGTACAGAAAGAAAATTAGTTTCACGACATTTTTTGAAAATTTTTTTATCTATACCGATTATTAAGCATGAATATCAGTTACATACAGATGAGAGTTTTTTGCCAAAAACCACACCATGATTATTAGGAAAAGAAAAATAAATACGAATCTATTATATTAAAATCTGACCGCCTGTTTGTATTTCGCAACTACTCTTTTCAGATTACCGAACGCAACGCGATTTACTTAACACCGGTTATCATTCATCCGAGGATGTCATAAACTCTCAGAATTTAAAAAAAAGAATTTAAATTCCGAGATATTATTATTATTATTATTATTATTATTATTATTATTATTATTATTATTTGTAAATTTTAACGAAGTTTCTCTAAAAAAGGCAACTAAATTATTCCATTTTTCACAGAGTAAGGAAATTTAAACAGAGTCCCAACTTTGCCTGAAAAACTAACTCTTGACTTAAAAACTAACTTAAAAACTAAACTTATGACTTAAAAACTAAATCATCGCTTTGGCGATTTTTATCTTCGTGATTTCCCTTTTATTGTAGCCCTATTCTGCTTGGCGCTTTTTGCTGCTGTCATTTGCAAATGTGCAAATTTTCGGCGTTCGCTATTTGATTTTTGAATCTTGATTAATATTCATTATTAAAATTATTCTTATCTGAATTACTCTTATCTTATTCTGAAGATCAAATAGGTCATTATAATTCTTCAAAATGCTACGAAGATATACGTTTATTGTTTGTAAGAACAAGACTGAAAAGTTATTTTTTAGTCCCAAGGATCGGTAAGTTGTGATTTCTTTTCATGTGTTATTTTTGTTCTTTTTTAGGTCATAATGCTTTCCTATGGGGATGCAGACGAATTTCCAAATTTCATTTTTATGCATAATGGATTTAGAGGTAAAATTATGAATGCTAAATTTTCAATATAGATTTCCAATAGTTTTAAAATTTTACAGATAAATTTAATATAATTTAGAAATTAATTGCTTAAAATATTTGAAAATGTTTTTGCATCAGTTCGGGAAATATAAACGTCTTATTTTCATATTTTTTTACAATTTTTAAAAGTGTTTATTTTTACTTTCCACTTTAATTTCTTCGCTGCTTAGTAACCGTATTTCAAAGAGTATATAAAATAATAAAATTGAAGGAACTCGCATTATTTTAGTGGAATATCTTTTTATTTATTTATTTTTAAAATCAAAACGAATGTAAATTTAATGAGACTATGGTGGGATGTATACCTGTTTATTTAAAAAAATTAAAAGAATAAGCAATTCATGAGAATTTCAGAATATCATTGTATAACACTGTGTTTAATTTAATGATTCTAATTTCTGGAACATTTTATATGCTTATAAATATGCATGGAGTTGAAAAAATAATATTTGCGGATTGTACTATGTTAAATCACATGAAAATGAGGTTTAAAAAACAAGCAGCAACAAGCAATCGCCGTTTTTTTCCTTCCCTCATTTGTCGCCAAGAAAGCGATATATCGCCGTATTAGCAACCATGCTTCTGTTATGGCCGTAGTTTCCGCGTCATCCGCAGATATCGCTACTGCCTATGTGTAATCCCATGTTAAAGAAGTTTCCATCGCAGTGTATGAGAGTTGATTCTCTGTTTAAATATTCTTACTCTGTGCCAATTTTGTGGATAAAACAGAAGAAATAAAACGGATTAATATATTTTTTCTCATTAAAATTTAAAAAAAAAAATTATTTTCAATTTGAATAGATGGTGAAAGAAACAAAACATCTTGAATACAGTAAAATTTTTGAAAAATAAAAACATATTTTCACATATTTAAACTTCATGAATCAATATATTCTGGAGAACAAAAATCGTCTGTCAACATATTTTCATTTAGAAATAAAGAATTTGTTTTCAGGTATAGATTAAATCAAGGAGGCAAATTTAAGCTCCTTGCATTTAGGTTTATAATAATGGCACCCTATTCACAAGAATTGAATTTAATGAAAAAGAATATACTATTTCCATTATCTTTGAAGGATGGCTATTAAAACGTTTCACAAAGGCGTTAAAAGTAAAATGGTTTACCAGGTAAACTTGACATATGTTTTCACATAATTCACCGATTTCCACGATTTTATTTGGCCCGCCTTTTTTTATTGGTTGCAGTTTCCTTTTCGTGATTATTTGTCACAAAATTTCACTTTTTTCAAACTTAGTTATGTCAAGGTCTCTATATCATAGAAATACTGTATTGTCTCCTATGGAATGTGATTAAAAGTTAGTTAATTATTTACGTTTCTAATTATCGGGAATGAAATATTTTGCTTAATTAATGCATTTATTCTTCTTTTAATGATACGTGAACGAAGTCACGGGTAACAGCTAGTCCTAATAATATTATAAATCTGATTCTGTGCAAATGTTAGGCTGAAGCCAGCGTCAAAATGGAGCATTTAATGATCCTGTATCTTTGCATATAGGCTGATTATAACCCTCAAATGAACATAGACTGGTTTTTGTTTATTTTATTCAAATATTTTTCTTAATAATTCAAAATTTCGTTATTTTCATTGAGAATAAATGGACATTTTTTCGTATAGAATTTTAAAATGGTTAAATTTACTTTACCGTTGCTAATACTTTATCGTTGCCAAAACTAATTCAAAACCCGAAAAAATAATTTTTACTCAACAATTTAGTTTCAATTGAAAAATTTTCACGGGAAAAAAAAAATGAAAAAAAAAAAAATTAAGAATTAAGAAGAAGATTAAATAATATTATTAGAAATAAAACGTACTTTTTTTAGTTTTTGATAATAATACAAGGTTTCAATATGCGTAACCATAGGAAACAAGCGAATATGTCGTCATTTATCGAAAATAAAGCGGATATGCTTTGATTGGTTAAATAAAATGATCTTGGGTTTTTCTTCACTTTTTTTCTTTTTTTTTTCTTTTGTATAGTAACAATACTTGCCGTTTTACCGTCTGCACATGGCTAATATAACTATACCGTATTTTTTATTTAAATTTAAAAAAATTAAAATAAGTTTCAAAAGAAAAGCGTTAGCAAATGTCAATAATATGCTCCTCAAAATTATCCATGTCGTAAATGATGTCATGGATATCGAGAAATAGGGATTTTTCATTCTTAAAACAAAAGAAATAACTCGATTACCAAAAAAAAAAAAATGACGAATGTTAATAGTTCCATTTTTATTGATAAAACCTAAAGATTTAATATTATTTCGTTAAATTAACATAATTTTCCCTATGCCAGTATTGAAATTAATTGCCTGGAAATGAAAATTAACAAGAATTATATCATTAAAAAGGGATTTATCTGGGGAAAAAGGAGACGTCATATTTGAAATAAAACGGGAATTTTCCAATATGTTTTAAAATGAGTGTGAATCAATTCCTTACATTAATAATACAAGGATCAATAAGTATAGAAAGTGGATGAGTTTCACGTCATATTTATAACGAAAAATTTAAGTGTTTTGTTATCTATACTGATTATTAAGCATGAGTATCCGATATTTCGTTCCGCATGAGTATCCGAGTTTTCTGCTAAAAATCACATCATAATTTTAAGAAAAGGAAAATGAATCTATTATATTAAAATCTGACCGTGTGTTTGTATTTCGCATCTACTCCTAGACTATCGAACGCAACGCGATTTACTACCGGTTTAGAAATACCGGTTATAATTGATCCGAGGATGTCACACAAACTCTTAGAATTAAAAAATTAAATTAAATGCCATTTTTTTAACGAAGTTTCTCTAAAAACGGAAAGTAACTTACTCCATATTTGTGTATAAAAAAGGAGAAATAAAACAGATCAGTATATTTTTTACACCATTTTCTCATTAAAACTGAAAAACAGAATTTATTTTCACTTTGACTAGATGGTGAAAACAAAATCTTGATTTCAGTAAATTATCCTAAAAATACAAAAATATTTTCACACATTCAAACTTCATGAATCAATTTATTCTGGAGAACAAAAATTGCTTGCCAATATACTGTCATTTAGAAAACAAGATTTGTTTCAGCTATACATTAAACTAAAGAGGCAGAATTGAATTTAAAGAAAAAGCATATATTATTTCCAATTAATGTTTCTTTTGAAGGATGTTAAAACGTTTCACAAAGGCGTTAAAAGTAAAATGGTTTATCAGGTAAAATTGACATTTGTTTTTACCCAATTCGTCTATTTCCTCGATTTTATTTGGCGCTCTTTTTGCATTGGTTGTAATTTCATTTTCGCGTTTATTTGGCGCAAAATTTCACTTTTTTAACACTGAGTTATGTCAAGGTCTCTGTAACAAAAAATACCGTATTGGCTACTATGAAATGTTATAAATAGTTAGTTAATTATTAACGTTTTTAATTATCGGGAGTGAAATATTTTGCTTAATTAATGTATTTATTCTTCTTTTAATGTTGCGTGAACGAAGTCACGGGTAACAGCTAGTAATATTATAAATCCGATTGTGCGCAAATGTTTGGCTGAAACCAGCGTCAAAATGGAGAATTTAATTATCCTGTATCTTTGCATATAGGTTGATTATAACCCATAAATAAACATAGGCTAGATTTTATTTATTTTATTCAAATATTTTCCTTAATAATAAAAAAATTCATTAGTTTCATAGAGAATAAATGGACATTTTTCCATACAATTTAACCATTTTACTTTATCGTTGCTAGGGCTTTGATCGTTGCCAATAAATAAAAACACGGAAAAATATTTTTTCCTCAACAATTAATTTTCAATTGAACTATTTTCACTTGAAAACTGAAAATTAAAAATAATTAAAAACAAGATGAATTTCCGTGATATATGAAACAAAAATATGGAGTATTTGTAATTATACATGAAGTATGAATATCAGTTACATTAAAAAAGATCTTTTTCTGTCAAAAACTGCGTTATAATTAGAAGAAAAATGAACAATAATTATATTATTAAAAATAGATTTCGCTTGGACCATGGAACTATGAAAAGGATCCTCCTCGGCTTGGATAAATATGACGTCATAAATAAAACATGTATTTTCAAAAATTCGTAATAATACAAGGAGCATGAATATCAATGTATAATGGAAGTAATATTTAAGATGAAAAACTGAAATATTTTTATCTATACTGATTAATAATTAGCTTGAATACCAGTTACATACAAATGTGAGTTTTCTGCTAAAATTTACGTCCTGATTGCCAGAAAAAGAAAATTAACAAAAATTGTGCTATTAAAAAGAAATTTCTCTGAGGAAAGAGTGACGTCATATTTGAAATAAAACGGGAATTTTCAAATGTGTTTTACAAGGAGCGTGAATCAATTCCTTTCATTAATAATACGAGGATAGGTAAGTTTAGAAAGTAGATGAGTTTCACGCCATATTTAAAACGAACAATTTAAATATTTTTGTTATCTATACCGATTATTAAGCATGAATATCAGTTACATACAGATGGGAGGTTTTTGCCAAAAACCACACCATGATTATTAGGAAAAGAAAAATAAATACGAATCTATTATATTAAAATCTGACCGCCTGTTTGTATTTCGCAACTACTCCTTTCAGATTGTCGAACGCAACGCAATTTACTTAACAACGGTTAGCATTGTTCCGAAGATATCATAAACTCTCAGAATTAAAAAAAAAAATTAAATTTGAAATATTATTATTTTTTTTGTAAATTTTCACGATGTTTCTCTAAAAATGGAAACTAAATTATACCAATTTTGTGGATAAAAAAGAAGAATAATTACGAAGACGGATTAATATATTTTTTCTCATTAAAACTGAAAAAAAGAATTTATTTTCAATTTGATTAGATGGTGAAAGAAAAAAAAAATCTTGATTACAGTAAAATTTTTGAAAAATAAAAACGTATTTTCACATATTCAAACTTCATGAATCAATTTATTCTGGAGAACAAAAATCATCTGTCAACATTATTTCATTTAGAAATAAAGATTTTTTTTTCATTTATAGATTAAATCAAGGAGGCAAATTTAAGCTCCTTGCATTTAGGTCTACAATTAATGCTCCTCATTCACAAGCATAGAATTTAATGAAAAATAATAGTCTATTTCCATTAACTTTGAAGGATGGCTATTAAAACGTTTCACAAAGGTGTTAAAAGTAAAATGGTTTACCAAGTAAACTTGGCATATGTTTTTACACAATTCGGCGGTTTCCACGATTTTATTTGACTCGCCTTTTTTCATTGGTTGCAGTTTCCTTTTCGTAATTATTTGTCACAAAATTTCACTTTTTTAAAACTTATTTATGTCAAGTCTTCTGTAAAATAGAAATACTGTAGTGTCTCCTATGGAATGTGATAAAGAGTTAGTGAATTATATACGTTTCTAATTATCGGGAATGAAATATTTTGCTTAATTAATGCATTTATTCTTCTTTTAATGATACGTGAACGAAGTCACGGATAACAGCTAGTATGTATATATATATATATATATATATATATAAATAAATTCCCACTGAATATTTGAGTATTAAATGACTGTACTAACTTTTGCAGTATTTCAAAGGAGGATTTTCCCACTGAATATTTGAATATTAAATGGCTGTACTAACTTTTGCAGTATTTCACAACCATTATTGAACTTTATATGTAATACGACAATAAAAATAACATGCACACTGCATAAAAAGTTTCTTAATCTATGAAACTATGATATAATATAACCACGAACGAAAATATACAATAACCGCGTTCGTGTTACGCGTGGTCTAAAAAGAGTTCTTTATCTTTAGAAACCTCAGTAACCAATATCTTTCCTGAGATATCCTGAGAATTAAATAAGAATTTATAAAAACAAAGTTTCTTTTCCTGCCGCTGATTTTTGGAAACGTTTCCGAATAGTTTGTATAGTGCATTAATCAGTTTTTTTCAAGTCAGAATATCGGTTTTCAGTAGGCTACCTATTCTTAATTCAAAATTTTCAGCTGCGTAACTGAATTTATGCAAGATTAAAAAAAATAATATTAATTTTAATAGTAATGTTAATACTGTAAATTTATCATGTATGTCTATAAAACATGTTTGTTGAACATGAAAATGTTTACTTGAGAATTGATAGCATCTGAAAAATCTGTATTTCGGATTGAAAAAACTGATTAACACACTATAAAAAATACTCGAAAAAGTTTTCGAAAATCAGTATCCGTAGAATAAACTTTGTTTTTATGAATGATTCTTTAAATCTCGAAAATGCCTTGGTTTCTGAGATTCCGAAGCACAAAGAACGCTTTTCGGAATCTTAGACAACTGGAAAGCGCTTATTGTATATTTTGGTACGTGGCTACATAAAATTTTCTTAGATAACGAAACATTTGTCTTTTGAACAATGCATACAGTTCGGTAGTTGTCGCTTTTGAATACAACCTCATACACGGTTACCATGCATGCTGCAAGCGTTAAGCTAATAACTGCTGGGAAGATCTAGACACTTTAAGATCGGTTACGTAATATTAGAAACAATCCATCCATCATACGATTTTTGGTGCATTTTGGTACAAATTAGTAATTATTAAATAAAAAATTTAATCTGATAGTAGTAAAATACTTCTAGTAATTGTTAATAAGGAAAGGATATTCTCATATATTTACAATTTCATGCATGCAGTTTAAATTTAGTTTAACTTTGTTATTTTACTGTATAATGTCCATTTCTTCTTTTATTTAAAGTACTAGTTGACCCTTCTGACGTTTCTCGGGTCCGTGATAATAAAATTAAACAAACCTGAAGTTTGTATGATTTTAAATTTTTAACACCATTTGGTATGAAGTTATTTATTTAAAAGTTTTGCACACGCGACGGAAAATCCTTTATTTCCTCCTTCCGCCGACAGGGGGCACATTCTAATCTAAACGAACCTCCTACACGTGTTCCCGGGGCCTGCGCCCCCATATAGTAGGTGTGATGCTTAAGCGCTGCAAAATCTTTTAGTTCCACCTTTCGCCATTGGAAGCGCACTCTGTTCCAAACAAACCACCTTCCGAACGAAACTCCGACACGTGACCTTTTTGCCTCGAGCACCGAAAAGCAGGCGCCCTGCAAAAACCTTTAGTTCCATCTTCCACCACCAGGGGGCACAATTTGTTCTATACGAATATCCGAAACGGGTACCCGTTGTATTAAGGGAGTTGAATGAACCAATTCCCGTCTAGATCGGCCTCATAGAACTCCAGGAACTAATGCGCCTCCTGGCTGTGGAAGGTGGAATTAAAATCTGCAACGCGATCGAAAACCAAATCGAATCATGCAAACCCCGTTGTGACCATTGTACCCGATATAAGAATGCATGCACAGTTAGAGAAAAAAAAACCTTGTAGGCTTACCCACCAGGGGGCTCTTGGTCAAGTGCACAACAACAATTTACGAATATTTGATTGTTGGTATGCATCAAATCAATACGGTCTGTGTACTTTTATTAGGAACATAAATTTAATTTTTACGAAAATCGTTATTGAAATTTCCGATATTACTTATATGTACCATTTATAAAACAGTACTGCTGATGCAAAAAATGTTAAATTCTTAAATGGAATTTGTTTTGTGTAAATCAGAGCAATACAATTGTTTTTAATTATAAGAGTTCTAATTAATGAAAAACTCGCCGTCAAGGGACGCGATGTGAAGTACAATGAATGCGATATTAAATTAAAAGATGTTAACTCCCCCCTACCCATAGCCGCAACTATAACGAATAATGTTTTCAAGAAAATCCCTTTCCCCTGCATTAACGCGAATTATATTTTTCTGATAATTAGAATATAACGAAGACGCTACGCTAAAATAGCCGTCAGATGGCACCCCTTTCAATCCTCAAATTCAAAATTCTATGTCTTAATTATTTATCTTAATATTTGTTCATTAATAAAAATTGGCAAATATTTCCTTTCTTTTTCGCAAACTAAATGGAGGGATCGGCCAGAGAAACAGATCTCTTTTTAGTTCAGCTTTTAATGAAAGCCGATCCCTGTCTGAAACTTTCTCGGATTTTTTTTTTACTGGTGATAGATGTTTGCTCTTTTTTGCAAAAATCAAGAAATTAGCATCTTAATTTTACAAAAACTGCATTGTTGGATGCAGAAAATTTATCTACATATGCTCAGAAAGTTTCAAATCGATATATTAATTAATTTTCTTAAAATTCGCTAATTAGTAAATAAATTTCAAATTCGTTCATTTCTGCTTGCAAATTGAGAACATGAGTTATTTTCTTTAGCCATTTTGATATAAAAGATTGCATTTTCGATGCGATTTGTAATGAGTTTAATTAATATTTCGGCTATTTTTCAAAATATTCAAATTCTAAGACTCAGGTGCGCCAGGAGAGGACTTGAGCTATCCAAACCTAAAATGTTATGCTTCTAGGTGCGCTAGATTTCGCTAGCCATCACAGACAGACACACACACACAGAGCGAAACATTCTTTTATTAGTATAGATTAATTTGTATTGATTTAATAAAACAGTTCGTGACCGTCCATAATTTTCAAATGTTGCACTTTTGCATCAACAACGGTAATTTTTTTCAAACGTTTCATTTGGCGGCAATGATGTTGGTATAACGGAAAAGTACCCCCAAATCTACCAGAGTTTTGGTGTCATATGACAGAATGACCCTCTAATCATCTGATTACGTAAATCTTGTATCGAGAAGCAAAATTAGTTTTTTGTCTTTCTAAACAGGATATCTCTGCGAAATGGAATTATCCGCCTACAGCATCACCAGAAAGAAATACAAAAATATTTTAAATGCAGAACTAGACATTCACATTATTTATCAGCAACTGATCCCGATGTGCACAAGTTGTGCATAACAGTGTACCAGCAGATTTCCCATTAAACGATCATACATTATTTTTTAACACACTAGCAATTTAAAATCTATTGTAAAAGGAATGTTTTCATTTATAGAATATTGGAGAATTTTTACGTTTGACCAATTATTCACAACATATCATGTGCATTGGGGAATTTAAAATAAATTGAGAATTGAAAATAAATTGAGTGTTATCGTAAAATAAAAAAAAAAAATATATATATATATATTCAAGGAACAGTGCTTTATTATTCATATCAGTGCTGTCCAACCCGCAGCACACTGCAGTTGTGTGTGCGGACCGACAGAAAATCCGAACTTTCCTTAAAATATTGAGATTTAATTCAATTTTTTTATTAATGTGTTGCATAATACATTTATTAAAACTATTGCTTCAAGATGATACGAATATTAATTTATTGTTGAAAGAATTACCCCATTTCCTGTATTATAATGATAAAATAAAACATTATAACAAATCTTATGTATCTAAATGAATGGTCTTACCTGAAATATAATTCCACGTGACAAGTTGGAAATACTTGTAAGAGATTCTGGGGATATAACGCTATTAGTTTGTCGAATTATTCCATTACAGATACACTGCTCAAAACAATTAAAGGATATTTGAAGTTTTATATAAAATAAAGATATAAACGAATTTTTTTTTTGCCGAAAATAGAAGAAGAAAATCACAAATGCAAATTTTTCTGGTTTTCAAACTGTGGAGTATGCAAATTTTGAGTTCGACGTCAAAAACGTCGCTTCAGCGGCAGCGAATGAAATTTGACTTTCAACTGGATAAAAGAGAATAAAGACAAGGATGATCAGCATTCAGTGATTGCTTTGTTTCGATGAGTACGATGTCTCAGCGAAGTCATTTGACAGATTCAGAAGCTTGGAGAATTGTTGGTAGGTTAGAAGGGGGTCAAACTCAAGCCGAAGTATCGCAAGCCATTGGAGTGTCACAAAGTGTCATTTCCAGGATTAGGAACCGTTTTTTGGAGAGTGGATGTGCAGGCCGAAGACCAAAGCAAGGTCGTAGACGGGCAATAACGCCCAATGAAGATCGGTATTTAGCGTTAACAGCTCGCAGACACCGAAACATGAACGCTACTCTTCTCCAAAAACACCTTCGCTCGGCTACAGGCACCACGATTTCAACTCAGACTGTCCGAAACCGGCTCCATGCTGTAGGTCTGTATGCTCGCCGACCGATGGTATGTGTTAGATTAACATCAAGGCATCGTCGCGACCGCAGGGAGTGGGCAACCGAGCATGTCAACTGGAGGAGAAATAAATGGAGCAATATTCTGTTTTCTGACGAGTCCCGTTTTTCTGTGCATCCGGATAATAGGCGTATTTTCATCTGGAGGGACCGTGGCAGTAGAAATAATCCTGCGTTCGTGCACGAAAGTGTCAGATTTGGCGGTGGAGGAGTGTTGGTGTATGGTGGCATCTCCATTGACGGGCGCACTGACCTCTACATCATTCGAGATGGAGCTCTGACTGGTCGCCGATATAGGGATGACATCCTCAGACCTATTGTAGTCCCTTACGCTGCAGCAATCGCAGATAACTTCATTTTAATGGACGATAACTGCAGGCCACATCGTGCAAACCTGGTGGAGGATTTCCTTTTCGAGGAAGGAATCGTTCGAATGGAACGGCCAGCGTGTTCTCCAGACATGAATCCAATCGAGCACGTTTGGGAAGCTCTAGGAAGACGAGTTTCTGGCCGCCAACAACCCCCACAAACTCTCCAAGAACTGGAAAGAGCTCTTCTGGAAGAGTGGGGAAGAATACCCCAACTCGTCATTAATAGCCTCATTGAGTCCATGCCTGATAGGTGTTCAACTTTGCTGGCCGCCCGTGGAAACCATACCCCCTACTGAAAATGATTTTCTTTGAAGAAAACACCTTTTCTTATTCTTTTTTTCTCATATGCACAAATTGTGTTTTTTTCCTTTTGTACACAAATGCGCAATAAAATGCATTTTTTTCTGCCAAACATGTGTAATTTATTCTCATATAACCTACTATGTCTGTCGACCATGTATCAATCAGCTGAAAAGTTTCCCAGATACAAAATCCACCTAAAACTGCAATATCCTTTAATTGTTTTGAGCAGTGTATATGAGCCGTTCTACAATTCAGAGATATTCATCAATCTGCAGCATTTACTATATAAATAGATCACAAAATAGATTTCAAAGGAATCTTTACTGCTGTATTTTTTAATACAAAATTTCGTTATAGGTGTTATTTAAGTTTTTCAATATTCGTTATAGGCAAGTTACAACACGAGAAAGAAGATGCGATTTGCAAGGAATTTCAAAAATATGGTTCTTACCGATACTTCGATGCAACTGGCCTCGTGCTGCACGGTTTCAATTACACAGGATGAACCCTCTTATCCACGCTAATTTATAAACCATTAGCTTTAGAGGTATAGCTCCAATTGTAAAAATATTTCAAATGTTGTTCTTGATTTTATCAAACTCCATTTACTTCAAAACAGTTATTTGTTTAAAAGTTATGATATTTAAATTTCTACACGATTCCTGGACCCAATAAGTCATATTTATAAAAACGTTTTCTGTCCTCTAACAAGTAAAACAGTAAAAATTCCATTTTTGTACGACCAAAGTTTACCGAGTTATGATACTTTCAATTTTAACAATTTCCAGTGTTTTGTGGTATTAAAAACGAGGAATCTGACAAATTTTCTAATGTTGCCTATTTTCAAAAAAACTTTACACAATTGATTTATTTGCAGGTTACCTTTAGCTTGAAAAATATTAATGAGATTGATACTTTTGATTTGAGCATGATTACTTCTAGCAAATAATAGGAACAATAAAGACACTGTAGATACGGTGCCAATGACAACTCTGTCGTTGAACATAGCAATTAATCAGTAATTGACAAATATTTTGAGAAAATGACACATTATTTAGAACATTGAAAAGATTAAAAATACAGTCTCTTTCCCAGTGAAAAGCATTATAGATACCTCTATTACGAATACGACATGGTTTGGTAGGATATCCTTGTTGATAGTGCATTTTATGAGAAAGACTTTTGACCTCTAGGCATCAAATTGTTGGGTCTAGTAGTTTGAAAATAAGGGTTTGGTGGTCTAACCCAATGCCTATGTTCATTATATGAGTGATTTGGAGGTTTAACAGATTCAGATTATTAATTACAGTAAAACCTGCAGGGGATGGAACTGGAACTAACTTACTTAATACTCTATACCATTCAGTAGCAATATCAGGGGGGGGGGGGGTAACAATACGTATTATATACTGGTACTCAGCTTTTAATCCATCTGTTACACCCTGTAAAATTAAACTTTCACTTAATCTAATTTTCTACCAATATCTATCTTTTTGTGGAAGTAATCTTCAAAATTGCTCATCTTTTATAGTCTTAAATTTGTAAAATCAGCAAAGTTTGGTAGACTACTATTTATAAATTTTTTAGTAAAGATTTTTTTATCTTTGCATAATCCTCACAATTTAAACAATCATCTACAAAAACAGTTAAAACACCACCTTTAATATAGTTAGATACACTATAAAATTTCCACTCGTAATCTTTTTTTTTTTTTTTTTTTTTTTTTTTTTTTGTAAAAAAATTACGAGAATAGAGTAACCGATTCTGAATCTGCATACCCAGTTCTGGGTTAAATTATACACATTCAACTTCCTCCATTTTTAAATTAGAAATAGACTTATTTATAATCTCTTAACCAGATCTTAATTTTGTAACATTTTAAAATAAACAATAAAAACAATAACTTTAAATATAATAAACTCTTAAAATAAAAAAATAATACTGTAAAACAACCATACTAAATATTTTTTAAGCGTAATAATACTTTTCAGACTTTCTTACTACTTTAGAATTGCGGTGATTGAAAGAAATTAGTGATATTTTTTTTCAAAAACATAATAATAAATAATATTCAACAAAGCAAAAACTTTAAAATTCATCAATATTTGCACACACACAAACATCTTATATTAATCATATCTTTATTAGGTATTTGACAAAATAGACAAAAGCCATAAGTGCATAGCCGCAAATAGCATGGATTTTGGATACAACTATTTCTGAATAGTAATATTCGGCTTTTAAATTGCCGTTGTCGTATTTATTATCGTGTTCGATCACTTTTTCTTGTTGTTCTGTTGTTCACAATTGGTTTATATCGTGATATTGTGATTGACTAATATTGTTTTTTCTAACAGCCGACAATTTTGAAGGGCAACAGACTTCGTGTCTTCACGATGCAACCCTTCCTTCTCAAGGACATGTTTATAACAAAAGAATACATTTCGAAAAAAGTGGATTTGTGTATTTTTTGCAATCACCCATTCAAATATAAATACATATAGTTTATTGAATTATATTTAATTTTCCCTTTATCGTTTAAGAATACTATAAAAGAATTTCAATTATCTTTATGTATATTGTTAATGTAAATATGTATACATAAAATAAATTATTAAATAATTATAAAATGTATAATATTTTATAATAATCATGTAGTATTACATGTATACATTTTTATTATATATAGTATCTATCATATTAAACATGTATCAATTTTTAATTATATGTATTATATAATTGTATATATGTATTATATATGTAGTGCATATTATATATCATAAATTATTATATGTGAAATTTTAATTACATGCTGCTAATTTTGAAGATTATTTTTTGCTATATTTATATAGGATGCATATTGCATTTTGTTTTCTTATTTATTCTTAAAAAAAAATTATAAAGTCTCTGACATATAAAACATATTACAGAGATGTAAACATTAAAGTATCTTTTAAAACACAGGAAAATCTCTCATATCGCAGAGTTTTCTAACGTGCGCATTTTAACAGTAACGACAATTCAACAAGGCTCGCTTTTTTTTTCTAAACTAAAGCATTCTGTTGTACAAAATAAAATATATTTCACATTTCATTACAGGGATTTTAAATTTCATCTCACCGCTGCTGATAAAATTTTTAATTTTTTCTAAATATATATCATTTAATCTTTAATCTAAATTTCAATTAAAATTTCATTTTTAAATATTACTAATTCTCAAATCCAACAAGCCTGAAGGATGATACATATTCGACAAAATTCGAATAATAAATTGGATTTGACTTTTGTCGACTTATGTGAAAAATAAATGAGATTTTTTTTTGCTCTCACTCAAACCTTTAAGAATCGTGGTGGCGCCATCTGAGAATCTATATAATAATTATATTCTGTACCCTACTGTCAAAACATTTTAAAAACCACAAGAACAAATCAATTCTAAAATATCTATAATTCTAAAGCTAATTATTGGTTTGTCTTATTTAGAATATTACAAAGAAGAAATAATTTAGGAATCCCCTCTAATTAATTTTAAAATACTCTTTCCTAGTTTTATTTGAATTTTTAATTATAGTTGTTTGCTACGACTGACTGTCTGCCTGCGCGAGGTATATAGACTAAGGAAGGAGGGTGTGACTGCTCTAATCCGATTGGGGGGGGGGGGAGATTGACCCTGGTGGTGGTGAATTCTAATCCCTAATCCTAATCTAACCCTCGTTTACAAAAGGTTCGAAAAACACCACGTTCAACTTAGAATGGTTACGCCGACCAGCACGACATGAGTTCAAAATCCAGCAAAGCACTATACCAGCTTTGAGAGCAAAACCTTACAGACACTGAATTTTTAATTAAAAAATATTTTAAATTAAAGACTGATGTACATAATTTTATATCCAAAAAAGCTTCTTAAATTCATAATCGTAAAATATTTAGAAATTCAGCAAAGTCTGCTAATACGGATTTAGGGCGAGTTTCATTATAGACTATTTTTACTGTACTGATTGTTTTTCAGGGTTTCGTTCATCTCACGAAACCCTATTCTCACGAACTCCCGCTTCATTGTCTGTCCGTCACAGAGCCGCCCCACCAGTGGCTGAGAGGTTGTGCTCTCGAAGCTGGTAGACGGGAGGTGCTGGGTTCGATCCCAATCGCGCCCGTCGGCCTAATCGTTCGGAGTTTTCGTGGTTTTCTTCGAGCCGTGGATTTATCCATGCGTAAATACGGGTTAGGTTCCCTTAGAAAGACCCCCACGAAGGGCACTCCCCCCCCGGGCCTATATCCCATGTGTAGATAATTGGCCGTCAATAATCAACCCAACCCAACCCGTCACAGAGCCAGTTCTTCGAAACTATTTAACTTAAAAGCAAGAAATGTTGTGTATTTATAGCTGAATATCTGCTATGAAGCCCAAAATTATAAAATTAGAAAAAAATCGTATTACTTTAATATATAGAAGTAAAAATCCAAAAATCTAACAGCCTTTTTCTATTAAATTTAAAATTTTTCGTTATAGCATTTGCCAACAATTAAAAATCCACAATAAAATTATTTCTATAATAATTAATTTTCCATTGAAAGAATTCCCCGTGAAAAATGAAAATGAAATAAAAAGTTTCACCAATTGAAAAAAAAAAAAAAAAAGATTAATATGATGTCATATTGGTAATAAAACGGAAATTTTCAAACATTTCTCAATAATATAAGGAGTATGAGTATGTGTAAATACAGAAAGCAGCTTAATATGATGTCATTAGAGAATTAAAAAGAAAATTAATCTGACGTCAGAACGGATTTTTCAAATGTTTGAGAATAATACAAAAAGAGTATCAATATGAGTAATAGAGAATAAGTAAGTATATAAATTTGAGGAATGTATTGAATCATGATAAAAACCCAATTATGGAAATATTGGCATATTTTAACATTTTGAATGTCTCTATACAACATGTTTAATTTTAAAACTGATTTTTTTTAATATCGCATTTAGTCCACATGACAGATATTATTATGACAGAGTATAATAGCGGGCTTCTCCTGCTATCGGGATAGTTCAGATATTCGAAAAAAAACGAGAAAAATAGACCGGTAAATTTTTACTTTATACAAAACATAACTTTTTTTTTTTAATGAAATTTATTTGGATTTATTAAAGGAATGATTAAGTGTTTTGAAAGGAATATTAAACGAAACCCTTTGTGCGATCTTCGATCACACTTGCCCATTTGTTCTTCTTAGCTGACATTAGTAGCAGCTATTACTCGATATATTTCGTCGGCCAAAGATTTAGCCACGGTACACATAAACTGGACGCTATAATATCGTATACAAAACAGATTTTTGTAAGAAAATGCCGGTACTATATATTAACTGAAATGATTTGATATGTTTAAACCTTTCCTAATGTAAAAGTTACACTTTCGTTAGTTTTAAAGGTATATTGGACTAATATTGTTTATATTGGCTAATAGGGAACTCTGCTTCAGCCTCTTGTGCCAATCTCCGAACCTGTAACTGATTCGAATAGGTTTTACTCTATAATTTTTGTATAAGAGACCATAGTTCTGATGCGATAATTTCCACAATTTTTCGTATCAATTCTTGTAAATTTTAACAAAATTTTTAGCAAGAGTTCATAAATTTTAAAATACTTTATTTTATTTATAACGTCGTAGCACTGGAGCATTGCGCATATGGGAGATATTACAGGTGAACTTGGGTATATATTTATGACAAAGGGTACTCGCCCATTAATTTAAAGTTGTAAAACACAAAAATCGGTAAAAATGAGAAAGATCACCAAAGTTGCGATATAGTACGCTTTAAAAATATAATTTTATCAAAACATTATAATCTAGTTGATCATTAAAACAAAATTGAAAGTTTATTACAATAACGAAATAATAAACAAAATAAAGAAATCGTACTTTATTTGAAAATTGTCTGTACAAATGTAATAGTTTTATTTTCTGCAGTGTTTTGCCCCACCAGTGGCTGAGAGGTTCTACTCTCAAAGCTGGTAGACGGGAGGTACTTGGTTCAAACCAATGTCGCGCTCGTTGACCTTACCGTTCGGAGTTTTTCCTGGTTTTCTTTTAACCTTGCGTAAATACGGATTTGGATCCCTTAGAAAGACCCCACTAAGGGTACTTCCCCCGTCGACCTATATACTTAGCGCAGATAATCGTCCGTTACAAATAACCAACCAACCAACTTCTGCAGTGTATCTTTGCAAATTTGTTTTAATCCCTTGAAGGGCGGTGGAATATTTTTATACCACTTAATTTTAATCGCCAAAAATCATAAAAGAACTTAAATTTTGAAATAATTTTTTCCTTTTATTAAGTACGTGATGTAAAGCTTTTGCTTCTTTTTAAATAAATTTGTTCGTAAATTCTGGTGTGAGTCAATCACTTCAACATTTTAGGAATAGAAATATTTTGCCACTGAATGGGTTAACACTTCATCAGGTTTTACTGAGTCATATTTCTATGAAGGTTTAACAACGCTAATCTATTTAGTTATCTTCCTTCTTTTTTGTTCCAAAACGAATTTTGACTGTAAAAAAGGACTTCTCATTTCTACATGTTATTGATGGCAAAGCGGTTAAAATGTGCAACAGCGCCATAAATCTAAATGATCGCGTACTTCACTTATTGTTGCTGGAAATTCTTCTACAAATTCTTTAGCTGCTTCAAAAAATATCGCCTGTAAAATATTCTCTAATTAAATTATATAAAGGAATTATAGTGCACGTTCAATTTATGAAAATTCACTTCGTAGTTCAGATATAATAAAATCTCAAAACGGCAAGAAAATATTCGATCTATAATATTATTGTGTTAATTAAATTAAATTATATATATATATATATATTTTTTTTTCAAAATTAATTCTCTAAAAAAAATGAATTTTAACCTAAGATTTTTTTTAACCGAAATCTATTTCTGAAAATTTTAAATATGAGAATCCAAAATTAAAGCTTAATTACGTTAAGTACTCTTTGAATCATGCTTATTAACATAAACGCACTGTAATCTGTTTTACAAGAATTAAAAATGAATTCAGGCCTAACACAAGAAATTCCAAAATTTAAATCTGCATACTTCTAACCTGCTTCACCGACTGTTTTACTGTGTGATATACGACAGTAATAGTTACGGAAGAATCCACATATAACGTCAAAATTACGTGTTAGTACTGAAAATTTTAAAGTTTGATACATTTTCGGTATGTAGATGTTCGGCATGTGTACCCCTGAAGAAATTTTCATTATATCAGGACTGTAGACAATATTAAACAAGAAACTTCAATGCAAACAGATTTATTCTGCGACTTTCAGAATTAAAATAATCTGCATTTTTTTTTTTTTTTTGATGTACTGTACATCCAAATTGAATGCTTCTGTTAATCATTGGAAAACTACTCAATCAACAATATATTGTTAAAGAAAATAAATTGCAGTCAAAGAACGTGCATGGGAAAACAACAATAGCTGCACCAAGAAAACAATAGAATTGTTTACGTATCATAATACTGAAAACGCCCTTAACATATATTTATACATTTTTAAGTCAATGCAGTTGATGCCAATTTGGCAGATAATTTTGCTTCTGAGAGGAATCCTAAAAAGTTTGGATTTTTTGTGCAATATCAAAGAAGTTGAAAAATAGAAGTCAAATAAAACTTTAAAAAAATGCATTTGAATCACTAGAAAAAGCACAAAGCGATGCATGTAGGAAAGTAAGAAATTGAAGCAAACGAATTCTAAATAGAACTAAAATTGTTTTCTCAGAAAACTTGTGATGTTCAAAATAAATAAATAAAAAGTAAAATCATAAGTACTACCTCAAATAACTTCTATTTTAAGCACAGCATTATTTGTTTTTCTTCATCTGTTATTTAAAAATGGAGAATAACGTTTTTCGAGACTAAATCAAATAAAAGAATTATTTGCCGTCAAGTAAGAAGCAAGGCAATTATGTGTGGCCAACTTTGGTTTAGCAACTATTTTAACTGAAAATACACAGATGCCCAAAAAGTAAGGGGCAGTGACTTAATTTGAATTATTAGTGCATATTCTGAAAGAAAGAAGCGATACAGTGAGTTGCTTTCTAAAAGTAGTTGGATTATAAGGAATTTTCCCCCAATTTTTCAATCATCTCACCGAATTGCCTGTATCTTTCTGAGGTTTCATGATATTTGATTGGTCTTTTTATATGAGTTGCTCTATTGAATTGACTACCAAATCATGACAAAAAAAAATCTTTGCTGTAGTTGGCGCATGCGCAGTTAAAATTTATTTCATATAAAAGCTCATCTTACCGAATATTCAATATATTAATCTTTTAATTGCAGTATACTATTTCTACTGTTATTTTTCAAGTTTTCGGAAAGTTGTGCTAAATTCGGTTGAAAAATCTGTATGCTATAAATGAAAAACACTTGAATTTTTCACAGAAACGTTAACATCTTCACGAATATATGTGCTATGCTTACACAAATGCACACAAACGTTGAACAGGATCTACATAGTCATTTCCTACAGTGACAAACAATTTTTAGCATTTTTTGTTACTTGGGTGATCGCAAATATTATTTTATTATTAATATTATTATTGCTCCCTCCCCCTAATTGTCCTCGTGACTAAATTTTGACTGAAAATTATGAAGTCAAACATGTTCTTTACATTCTTGAAGTTCAAGGACATTCGTAAAGAATTTCAGTAGATATGAGACAAAACGTCTAAAATTGAACGAGTTTGGTCACTGACCTTTAATTTTTGGACATCAGTGTATATTGGCCGTACAGGTGACACTGACGATTACGTGAGAAATTCATGGAAATTAGAACACTCTAATTTTTGTGGATATACTTTGATTGAAATAAAATTAGTATGTGATATTTTGTCATATACTGTAGCATTAACCTTTTGCTAATGTAGAGTGTAGCATTTATACTCTTTTACGGGGTGCACAAAAGAAATCAGTTACATATATTATGGAGATAGGTTGTAACTTTTCCCTTATAAAACGCTGAGCATGTAAATTTCAAATAGAGGAAAGTCGGGTAGCCGCGGACATTTCAATTTCTGAGAAATTCAAAGTGTTGTGTAAATAAAGAGTTATTATAAATGAACGCCCTCTAGAGCCGAAACAAATACAGTTTAATTGCGACGTGGGCGCCGAGTAAGTTAGTCGTGAGTGAGTGTTTTGTTTTTGTCAATAAATTTTCGTTGCTCCTGTCAAACTTTATTGCAGGTTATTAAGAAAGATTAATTAGATTAATTAAATCTTATTTCAGATGATCTTTATTAGACATTAAGATTGTGTTTATATAGATGCATCGGATTTTTATTATAATTGTGATGTTTGTAAGGCCAAAAAACGGTTGGGACACCATTGATTAATATGTCCGGGGCTACCCGCCGTTTCTTGTGACGCCAAAAAAATAAGGCTACTTTTATATTTATATTATATTTAAGGCTATAAACTATTTTCAGTATATTTCGTTAAATAATTCGATATTATTCGCAATGTTTAATTAAAATCATTAAAGAGGTTCTTAATTTTATTTTAAGTATAAAATAAAGACAGAAATTTTATTAATTTGTTTTTTATTTGCAATTTATCTAAGTGTCCGGGGCCACCCAACCTTCCCCTACATTACCGTCAAAAAATAATATTTTCAGAATGTGCGTTTTCAGTTGAAAACGTTTCCAAGCTTAAGTAAATTTTAATATATTATATGGCTTGTATAATTTCTATAGATCAGATAAATGCTTTCTGAACAGTATTTGGATTAATTGTCGTATATGGGCAGGAAGTGCTGAAACTTCGTTTTCAACTGTCTTTACATTTTTCCGCTGAATTAAAATTTATTATATCATGTGGTGTGAGTATTATATAAATACATTATATACAAAGTTGCACAAAACGATATAGATACATTACTGCGTACTGATGGTAATAGCTGGAAAAGCATTTTCAGTTGTGTTATGCATTTCCCAATAAATTTTAGAACGATATGCGGTATGTATAAAATCATATACAGGGCTGAATGAAAGAATTAGAACACATTGGTGTCTGAATTCGGGGATTGCTAAAATTGTGATGCGTTTTCTACATTGTTTATATGGATATATTATGTTTCTTTATGTAACAGTTATTTGTTTATTTAACCTCATTCGTTGCATGAAAAAATAATGTTTCAAAACAATAATCTGGCAGTGCTTTAAGATAATTAATAAACTATGAGTGACGCATGATTTTTCTTTCTTGTTATTTTATTATTGGATGCTTGTATAAATATCAGGTTCGCAATTATGTATGCATTCCCGAAAATTATTACATGCAATTTTGAATACATAATTTTAATCAATAAATAAATTTGAACCTTCTATTGAGGATAGAATAAGTTCAGAAGGGTTTTTGAAAAGGAAAATTAATTTCTACTTTTAAAATACTTAAATTCTACTTTTTGATAAGACATTACTGAAAAGAAACTATAATTTAACTACACTGAGAAAAATGACTCTTTCAAATCTGAGTAAATCGATGTTTTCATTTTGATATGAAACTTTTTGTTCCAA
Source organism: Maratus michaelseni (assembly GCA_963931845.1). NCBI lineage: Eukaryota > Metazoa > Arthropoda > Arachnida > Araneae > Salticidae > Maratus > Maratus michaelseni. Next base: position 225,051,993 of record OZ007589.1, on the reverse strand, counting down.
ATATGACGACCCAATGATTTCAATTCTGAAATACCAGAAATACTCAGAGTATTGAAACATAGACATACTCAAAACTGAGCACATAAAGGCCAGTTCATACTCATTTTTGGAAAATGGACATACTCGAAAATGATTACAATCAGTTCAAACTCATTTCTGAAACATGGAAATACTCCTAAATGAGCACATCATAAATGAGTCTGTTCATACTCATTTTTGAAACATGGACATACTCAAATATGAGCATATGATGTTTTATTCTTGAGTGTTTGCATGTTTTCAGAAATGAGTATATATGTTACGGCCAAAACCCGAAGTTCGGCCAATTCGCGAAGTGGCCGGCCAGTTCCCGAATTGGCCGAAATTCCTAGCCAAAATCCAAAGTACGTGAAATGAACAATGCATTTCGGGTTTTGGCCGGCCAATTCGCGAAGTGGCCGGGAATCCTTGGCCAATATACGAAATGGGGATCCAAGGCTGTCCGATAGGGGACACTCACGTGCACACGTAACACGTGATAGTAAAGGAAGTTCAAAGCTGTGACGATTATACTTTTTAGAAATTTATGACAGATGTTCTCTGATGAAGAATTTCCCGCTTCTGTGACTTATTCTGATACAGTGTACTCATTGTGACGATTATATTCTAATAAGAATTAATAATTCTATAAGAATTATTACATTGTGATAAGAATTAATTTCCTGCTTCTGTGACTTAGGATTTATTGTGATTATTGTATTCTTCGTATTAGTATAGTATTTAAATAAATATTGTAAAATGCTATTCTATATTTTTTTGGAATACAATTTCTTATGATTCATATAAAAGATATTCTTTGTCCAAAATCATTATTTGTTACGAAAAACTAGTTTAAAAGTGTAATTTTTTCTATTATTATTAATCTGACGTTAAGCCAAAGTATTTGTATGGAGGAATTTTAAAACATTATTATTCGTCTGGATTTTCATATTTATGATTTTGTTTTCTCTTTGAGTTTGAAAGCAATAGTAAAATTTATTCTTCTCAAATATAAAATAATTAAACACTAAAAATAGAAGTAGTTAATAATTTTCATCACGGGTCAAAGTCCCCTTAGCCCCCCGTTAAAGACAGTTTTTAGTTATGTTTTCATTTTTATGTTCATGTGTTTAAAAATTATCTTAAACGTAGGATACAGGGGGGGGGGGGGGCAAAACCCCCACCCTGATTAGGAAAAATAGTAAACTGTTTCAATTCTTCATTTTTATTATGCGTTGTTATATTTCTGTATTTATGCTGATGTACTTAAAAATTGTTTTGCACGTAGAATTCTGATTAAACAAAATATGATACATTTTGTTTATTTCGTGTTTATATTCTATATTTAACAGAAGAAAACGTGTCGGTTGTGCGAATCACAAAATATTCTTCTATCTCATAGATGTTAGTACTTCAAAAGTCGTATTTTTTTAATTATGTATATTTTCAAAACAAACAAGTTGGAAATTGTACGTCAAACGTTACAAACGAGGTGCGTTCGTACGCACGTTTTAGAATTAAATTCATGATATCCCGTGCGTAGAACGGGTTAAACAGCTAGTTAAGTATATATTTTATGACACTGTTCATACAAATATCTTAACTAGTTATATAAATATTCAGATATATATGTATCAGCTAGTTATATAAATATTCAGATCTTGGTGATTTTTAATTCTGTGAAATGAATTATATCGTCTGCAGATTAATTTCTGTAATAAAATAAGTATCTCGGTCGCTTGACGATTTAACATCCATCGGAAGCTCCTATAACAAAAAAACACCGATTAAAAAAAAAAATCAAATTTCTTAATAAATATTTTTATTAATATCTCCTAAAGTTTTGATTCGATTTTAATAAAATTTGAAATGTCTCGACAAAATTCTGCAAAGATAATATTTTTTAAATTGCAAACTATTTGGTTGGGTAGTTTTTGCGTTGTTATATGCGGACAGACAGACAGACGGACAGACAGACAGACAGACAGACAGACGGACGGACAGACGGACGGACCAAACGACGACTATAGGTGCTACGTATTTATATAATTACGAACGCACCTAAAAATGAGAATAATTTTGCATTGATAAATGAGACATTTTGTATAAACTTGTTTTTCGGGATCTCCGATCCCTAAAGCGTATAAATTCGTCGGAAACTGAAAGTCGAAATTTTTTTTCGATTACTATATTTTTTTCTATTATAGATAGAAAAAAGTAAAAATTAGATTAGAGTTACATCTGTTCGAAAATATTGCCCCTTCCTGATATTGTTCTGCGGACTCCCATGTTAACAAATAAATATATCCAGTGTTTTGTATATGTAAAATTAGTTTCATGATCAATATCTAATAAATAAAACCAACATAAAGAAAAGCACAATCACATTTAATTTCAATCATATGCGTTGGCCTTGCTATATTTCCTTCTCCTTTTTTCCCTACTAAAAAAAATTTTCTTATGCAGTCTGGAAATATTTGAAACGTAAATGTACATTGTTTATTCTGCTATTTACGTTGCTTTTTAAACGTCGCATAATCATCCTATCGCAAGAGTATTTGTATTTATCATATTGGTCATTTTGTCCACATATATCATTAATAAGGTAATCACTGTAATGGAGTCACTTACAAAACGGGACATTGTGCAATTAGCACTTATAATTTGTTAATGCGGAAATCACTATAACGTGGTTTTCTGAAAAATGAGGCTCCCTGCGCATTGCGCTCATGAACCGTTAAAATAATAATTATTATAACGGACACCTTTTATATAATAGGCATTCTGGGCTTCGCGCCTATTAACCTTTTAAATTGTGATCAGTATAATAGGGTCCTTTAATTTAATGGGACTTTTTGTGCTTCGCCACCATTAAGAGGCTACTTCAATGACGGAAGAACACCCGCTCGCTAATATTAATCCTATGGGAATTTTATTTTTTATTTCTCTTTTATATGTCAATATTTTTAATTAAATTTCTTTTGCATTGGGTAGCTAAGGTCAATCTCTACGCAGGCCGTTTTTTGCTTTTTCGATTTTGTTTACAGATTATTTTTATTAAGATACTTTCACTTTCAAAGCCGGTTCCAAAAGTGATAATAGCGTCATAATAAAAAAACCCTGTAAACAAAATCGAAAAAGTAAAATAAATGACCAGCGTAGAGATCAATATCTGTTATCTAATGCAAAAACAATCATTAAAATTATTGAAATGGCAACGAGATATTTAAAAAAACTTCCCCTATAGGATTAATAATATCCAGCGGTTGTTTTCGCGCGAGTGAAAAATCCTCTTAGCTGTTACTACAGGTATCACCAAAATATAGTTTTGTGCTCTTCTAGACTTTTAATATTTAATACGGCAATAACTGTAACGAGAAACCACTCTGTAACGGGTCTGTACTCTTCACGCCCAGAAATCGTTCATATGGCAAACATCAATTTATGGAAGAAAATGTGCGTTTTCTCTTAAACATGATTCCATTTTTTCTGATAAAAACATATTGTAAAACATTTGGGTCTGATGTCAATATCAAGGGAATGAAATACCAATGAAAATTTTATTATTTGGACACAATCGTAGTCAAATATTGCCATTTTCTGAATTAAAAAAATATTTTTTCAGTCGAATGTCTTTTAAAAATGACGTCATTATCACAGGTGAAAGCAATTTCTTCTATTGAAATTTTGGTACCTAATTTCAGAGTAGGCAGAATAAATAAAAAAAAAAATATGAAAATACTTTCATTTTGACGCAATCATACGATAATGCTGCAATTTCATGTTTTTAAATGAATGTTTTCTTTTGATATATGATGTTAGTTCAATTTTAATGCCCTTGACAAACACCATTTTTGCAAATTAATATTTTATTTTTTATCGTTATAATAAAATGTCATCAATGAAGATACAAGAAAGAAAAATCATATGCGTCAAGCATAGATTATGAAATACTTTGCAACACTTATAGAATATTTTAACAAAACCGTTTAATAAGGTAAAAAAGATACTCAAGTAAATATTTTAGAAAACGCATAACACATTTGAAAGCCAGATTTCAGCCACTACTGTGCATAGCCAGAAAAAAACTGTAATTGTTTTGTGAAACCCTGTATATGACGTACGGATTTGTATATATTATATAGAGTATTCTAAAATCTAGTTTAGTTAGAAAACGCGTAACATAGTTGAAAATACACCTTCAGAAAATTCTACCAATAGGCAGAAATGTACTTGAATTATTTTGTAAAGACCAGTATATTACCTACAGGTTTTTATACACGCCAAATATTAAGCTACAATTTAATATAGGCAAAAATACACATAAAACTACTGGAATCACACTTCCAGGAATTACTTTTCATAGGCAGCCAAGTAGCATATATATCTGTATATGATTTAATTTATATTCTAGAAACTTATTTTAGTAATCTAAATACTATATTTGTGCTTAAAAATGCATAATTAAAATTAAAAACCATATTTAATGTACCTTTTTAAAATCACATTAGTAAAGCTTAAAATTCATTTTGTTTAGCCCTGTATAGGATTAATAGAATTTATACACACCACGTAGTATGCAAAAATTTAGTTACACATAAAAACGCATAACTGAAAACGCACTTCCAGCAATCATCCCTAATAGATAATACTTCCGATACAGTACTGTATTCGAAATCAATTATGTGTCCCTGTAAATGAACATTGTATTCTACAGAAAAAATCCTGTAGTAAAAATCAGCAATGTATATCAGTTTCAGAATATTAAAAAAAAAATGAAACATAATTAAAATACGCTGCAAACATTTTTTCCGTACACCATTATGTAATAGAATTATTTTGTGTGACCCTGTAAATCAATGATAAAGTATTTTTACTTCTTATTCTTCAGAAGCAAGTTTTAGTGTACCTCAGAAATTCTTATCATTTTATTATGTTTGTAACATTGTAACACCATTAACGCACGCCGCAATTGATTTTCCCCATAGACCATTAAGTCACATATTACTTTTGAGTACTCCTGTACATGAATTATAATATCTACATACTTCATTTTCAATACCGAACTTGTCAAGCACCTACATTCAAACTGCCCAACTACCCATAGCTATTTCGGGAATTGGCCAACGGCATCTAGCCAATTCGTGAACTGGCCGACAGCCTCTGGCCATTTCGCGAACTGGCCGGCCACTTCGTGAATTGGCCGATTTCGGGTTTTGGCCGTAACATATACATGTTTCAAACTTGAGTAATTTTGATTCGGAGACATTTTGACAGTGCGAAATACTTAGATTTGAGTATTTTTTGCTCAGTTTTGAAAAAATCGTTTTTAGAGTGTATATTGAACTGAGAATGAAATCACTAGTTTATATTTGGATTTCTCCATAAATGTTCAGAATTTTTATTCGTATTTAAATTTCTATATAATACGCATTTATATTTTTTAATAAAATTATTAAACAAATATTAAAACTATTTTCAATTTATACGGCTTTTAAAGCGTATTCCTAGTTGTATATAATATATCGGGTGCGTCAAAATTTCGTTAAAAATCATAAATTAATAACAAGTTGTCCAATTAGAATTTTCTTTAGAGTCCTGCATGAACAAAAAAAAATTCTGTTTAAAGTCAACCCGAAATTTGACTCGAACCCAACAAAAAAAAAAAATACCCAACCCGAACCGTAAATATTCAAATTCAAAGTGGAAGAAAATTAAATCTATATTTTAATGCAGTTATGGAAAAATAATCCACAATTATATTTCTAATATAAATTTTATCATTTTTTAAACATAAAAATGAACACATTCAAATATATATATTTTTTTTTTCATTTGAAAAATATTCAGGATTTTTTTTGAAAAATCAGTTCTACCCTAACCCGAGACCCAACCCGAAAGAATGTAAATCTAAACGGAAACCAACCCGAACCCGAAACATTTAAATATAACCCAACCCAAACTCAACTCGCAATGTCAAAAATTGGCGTCAACCCAACCCGAACCGAACCACTCGTCAGGTCGGGTAGCCGATCCGATTTAGGATTCTAATTTGCACCGGATGACTTGCCAAAGTGTCGGTCTTTGTATGACAATTTAAAAAAAATAGTTTAAAGAGATCCCAAATAAGTTCAGTTTTCAAAGAATCATGAAAATTTAACAAATTGTCGTAGTGCGATTTACATCATAAAACTTAATAATAGCGATTTTTGTATCATAAATTAGTTCAAGGAAAATTTGAACTATTTTTGTTTGTTTTGACACAAAATATCTGACACTTTGACAGTTTTATGATACAAATCGCTCTCCGATACGACAGTCTGTTGATATTTTATGAATTTTTAAAATTGTAATAAACTTTTGGTACAACCGGTACACCTTAACAATACATTTATTACAACTTTTGCTATGTGCAAATAGGGGGATTGTCTAAAATTTTGTATTTGAGTGTAGATAAGTTATTAAAAATATTTTTATTTTATGTCAAAATAATTCTTTAAACAATTTAACTAAATACCTCACAATGCAGATGGAAAGCCAGACACTTTGATAACGGCACGCGAAATTGTACGAGTCGTACAATATGGAGATTACTGTATGTTTTTCCTTCTAAAAGTATGATAGTATTTCCTTTGGTGTAAACGAAAAACAAATCATATTGTGATATTATAAATATGAATCGAAGTACACTTTAAAAATTATTCCATTCAATATTCAATACGTTGGAAATTGTACGCTAACGTGACATATGAGGTGCGTTTGATTTAAAATCTAGTTTCACAATTAAAAAAAAAACATCCTAATTGTTTCAGTGGAATGAATTATATCGTCTGCTATGAGCGAAATAAGCATGCCTTTTCTTTTTCTTATTACATATGCCACGTTTACAAATGCGATTTTTTTTACACCAAACAGAGCTGCAAAATTCACCATGGAGATCTTGCTTTGCAAATGATTACCTCCATGATTTTATATTTTTATGACTCATAAAGAACGAATCACCTGTGTTTATTTACTCTAATGGATTGAGATATTCATCTGTTAACCTAATTTCCACTGAAGTTTTCTCAGAATCTATAAGCTAAAGCTAGGAAAGTCTGCGCACAATTCAAAAGAATAACAATAAAAAATCTAAATATTAATTTTTTGCTAAACTAGCCATGAATAATTTTTACTTCATTTGTTTTTTATCCATTTCCATTGCTATTTTGTTGTTATGATGTAATTTGATAGAACAGTTGTAATAAAACCAAATAAGTTATTTTGCGCAATCTGTCCTTACAGGGTTGGTGTGACTGCGCACAAGGGTAGGAGAGATTGTTACCAATAATAACTACAATTAAATTGTTAACAATAATAATTACATTTAAATGGCATTGTTGTAAGGTTTTTGTGAACAAATATTATTGTATTAGGCGTGAATATTTCAACCTAATGATTAAAGAATCAGAAAAAGAAAAAAAAATTAAAACGATTAAAAATTTTTAATTAAAGGGGACAAAAATTAAAGAATCAGAAAAAGCAAGTCCAGATATGATTACAAAATGACATTAAGTTACTTGAAAAAACGTTTAACTTAAAATTAGACCATTTTTATTTTTCATTTTTTTATGCAAATTTACCAATAAGCTGCGTAATCTCTTCTAGCATGCAAACTAATGAGAACAATGCGCCATCTCTGCTAAGTAGCAGATGCGCAAACTCTCCAATTTCGGTAGGAGAGAACGTGCGGCCTTTTATTTAAACATGGCCACTACTAAAACGAACCGTTGATGTTCACATTGTTAGTCTGGATTAGTAGCTTATGAGAAATCGTTTAAGTTTAAAATATTTTATACTACTGACATTGTATAGAAATTCTGATTAATAGCTAGGAAAATTCAAGCACTTGCTTTGGGAAAACAAAACAAAATAGCAATGCTTATCTTAGATGCTCAAAACAATCAACGTGTACTTTCAAGTAGACACTCCACTACCGCTGTTGTACAACTACCTGGAGTCGCTGCGCACTCACTCCACTCCTTCCCCCCGAACCGATGTGCGCAATCTCTCCGACCGCGCCATCTCTCCTGGCTTTACCTTACATTTTTTAATGTAACAAATCTCTCAAACAAACAATTTTTTTAATAATCTTTCTAAAAATGTAACTTTTATGCAATTTTATTTTTAAAAATTAATTTTGAATAAAAATGGCCACCTGGCATATGAAAAAAAGAAGTGGTTTGCCCGTATTTGTTTTCCTCAGTCACATGACTTGTGCTTTCATTGTATAGATTACGTACAATGGGATTTAATAAAATAAAGAAAACTTTTATTAATATCTTTTTAAGTTTTGAATGGATTTTCATAAAATTTGAAATGACTCGACAAAATTCTGCAACGATAAAATATATTAAATTTCAAATCATTCGGTTGGGTAGTTTTTGCGCTGTTATATGTGGACAGACGGACCAGACGACGACTATAGGTGCTATGTATTCATATTATTACGAACGTACCTAAAAAGGATGCGTTTCATTCCATATTTTATTTCATCAATTGAAACCTCTAAATATTTGCTTGAATTTCGCTAATGAAATGTTGCATATAAAATTAAATTTCGTGTTGAAAATAAATAAATAAAAATCGATAAAACACATGTAATTTTTCAACGCAGTTTAATCTTAAATATTGCCTACCATACGAATCATTAATCTATCAAAATATCTACTTTTCTAGATCAAAGTTTGGCAAAGAATTTTGAAACCAAGTCAGAAGATATACGATATAACAAGCATAATATTTCTTTTAAAAGTACCTGCAAATGCTTATACTTATGTGAAAAGTATATTTTTTGTTCCAGATACTTCTATATTTTAGAGAAACAAACAAAAGCATTCCTTCTGGAAGAAAACTAAAATAACGAACACCGTCAAAAGCCGTGATCATAAAAGAAGAGAAGATTTCTGTTTTACCTTTACATTCTGCTTTCTTTCTTTCTTTTCTTTTTTTTTTTTTTATTCATTCTGTGATTTTCTTATAGATTATAAACAGACTTTTACGTGATGAATTTGTAATCGCTGATTTATTTATTTATTTGCTAAAGAGACTTTTACGTGTCATATACTGCTATAAGAAAAAACTGTGAAAGCATGTACGTTGTAGTAAAAGATAAGGAAGAATAATAGTGAATTAATTAATATATCATAACTCTTTTAAATGAATGTATCATCACTTATTTTTTATTGCAATTGGTTCACTTTGGTCAAATTGATATAAGGTAATACATTTGTAAATTTATATGTAATGCATTTTTTTTAGATATAAATACTTTTTTTTTTATTAATTTCAAACGAAATAAGTGCATTTTAAAACTAAGCTCCAATTTCCTGATTTAATAACTAAAAAATTAAGTAGAAAAGAAAAAAAATGCACTGAAATCACAAATTAAATTATAAAAATTGCGCAATAAAACTGATTGCAACAAGCTTACATGTTTATAAATTTTCATATTTATAATAGACTTTTATTGTTTTATTTTTGTTCTAACTTCAAAATTTTTGACACAAACTTTTACTCCTGTTGGATTTATGATACTTTTTTACCCTAAATTTAATACTTAGATATACTTTTACTAGTATATCATAGGAGGGAAATGAATTGTCTTTAGTTTTAGTTTATTTTAATAAAACTTGCTAATAATTAAACATCAAACTAGGTTTTGGATACATTTAAGGGATACGTTTAAAAGTCGTAAGAGAAACGTTAATTTCGCGTAAGATTTAAAAATTTTATTTATTCTTTCATATTGTTCAGCTAATATTTTGATTCCAAAAATACTTTTTTTATGTTTTTGTGACAATTGGTTGAGAAGAAAAGAGCCTAATTTTAATAACTGGAAAAAAAAATCTTAATAGTCGGAATTTATAGTTAAAAGGACAGTGCAAAATTTGTGATTTTCCTATATTCATTTATGCCTAAATAGTATAAAAAACACCTTTAAAAATATTTTGTTGTTAAGAGTTTAAATCGTTGGGGAATTACATAACAATACGTTTTTAAAATGTAAAACTTCAAATGAGTTTTTAAAAAACTTTATTTCTAGTATGTTTAATTTGCGGTAACATTAATAGCTCGAAAGTTTTATAGATAATCCACATTCATTTATACAGGGTGATTCATAAAAGATGGGCAGAACTTTAAGGGGTTATAGTACACTTAAAGACAAATAATATTAAATAGGAGACTAAGGGTCCCAGACGTATTCCCAAGGAGATAGGGGGCATTAAAGTTTAGGGTCCGAAATTTCAAATGATTATAAAACATGGAAAAATTGGTCGATTCGTTTGCGGTTTTTGCAAAAAATTTTCTTTATGCCAGTATTTTCTTGAAATAAAATTTTAAAGTTCAATTTCAAAAAATGCCGATAGGGGGCGCTTTAGACTTTGGAGTAACAAACAACTATTTTTTAACGTTATTTTTTGTATTTCTTTAAATGATTTCGAAAGCTTAGACTTAAACTTAAATTTTGATCTAAAAATCTGAGTCCTAACGAGTAGTTAAGTAGCGTAAACTGAAATTTGAAATTTGAAACCCTTCTCCCCCCAGAACAAAAATCAGTTATTCCCGATCTTTGTGTCGTAGATTAGGCTCTAACTACTGCCGCGTTTTGCTAAAATTATTCTTTATGTCAGTATTTTCTTGAAAATAAATTTTAAAGAAAATTTTCAAAAAATTCCGATAGAGGGCGCTTTAGACTTTGGAGTAACGAACAACTATTTTATACCGTTATTTTTTGTGTCTCATTAAATGCTTTCTAAAGCTTAGACTTAAATTTTCAGCCCAAAATCTGAATCGTTAGACGTGGTTAAGTTTCTGGGGAGAGGGGTTTGAAATTTCTACTCCTGAGCACAGTTCAGTTTACCATGTCCACACATTGTGTGCTGTGATACGAGGTAAAAAGACACAAATTAGGATTATGTTACCAAAGCATATTTATTAACATGTAATCACAATAAATGTTCAAAATTGTGACCACCAGAGGTTATGCACGCAGAACAACGGCGACGAATGGAACGGCGAACATTCGCGAAAACATCAGGCTTTTCGAGCACTTCCCCTACAGCGGCGGAAAGTCTGGCGACCAGTTCCTCGGGGGATTCAATGGGTGTCTCATACATAAGAGCCTTCAATCGTCCCCAAAAAAAGAAATCGAGGGGTGAAAGATCTGGCGAGCGAGCAGGCCAAGCAACAGGACCACCTCGACCAATCCATCTGTTCGGAAATGTGATGTCCAGATAGTTGCGGACGTCTCGTACGTAATGGGCTGGCGCTCCATCGTGCTGGAACCACATGACCCGCCGGATGCGTGGAGGAACAACGTTTAACAGGTCTGGCAGCACATGTTGCAGAAATGTGAGGTATGTTTTACCGTTGAGGCGTTCAGGAAGAAGGTACGGTCCGATTAGGTGGTCTCCGAGGATTCCTGCCCAAACATTGATGGAAAAGCGTCTCTGATGAGCATGTGGATACGTAGCATGTGGATTGACATCCGCCCATACATGTGCATTGTGTGTGTTAAATGTACCTTCACGTGTGAAGGTACATTCATCGGTGAAAAGCACAGTTCGTCCAAAATGTGGATTTAGCGCGTTCTGCTGCAGAAACCAGCGGGCGAATTCAATACGATTTGGATAATCCCCTGGAGACAGTTTCTGGACTCGTTGCACATGAAACGGGAGCAAATGTTCATCCTTCAGTACCCTCCAAGTCGTGGACTGTGAGGTATCCACCTGGCTAGCCACTGTTCGTGTACTTGTACTTGGCTGCGCCGCTACTACATCCAGAATGGCTTCTGCAACAACTACTGATTCGTCCTTTTTTGCACGACCTGCATTCGACCGGGAAGCGAGAAATGATCCCGTCTCACACAACTGTCTGTGCAAGCGCTCGAAAGTTTTGCGGTTAGGCAACCGCCTGTTAGGAAATCGCTCTCCGTACATTCGTTGTGCCTCTGCACCATTTCCATCTGCCGCTCCGTAAATTAAATGCATCTCAGCCTTTTCCTTATTCGTGAAGGGCACCATCTTCCGATTCATTACTACAGCGACTTACACTTGACTCACCGTTCAGTGGTTTTTATGCCTGAATCGTGTCGAAATTTTGCATACGTGTTCTTCTTCTTCCCCATTTGACATTTGCATACTTTCTGTTTCCTTCTTCACCCGGTGACTAGCGTCAGGAATGGAGCTTTAACGTTTGCATGAGCGACGTTTCCAACTGTGCCAGTGCCTTTATGAGTGAATTCCGACTATGCAGTCCTTGACGAAAGTTGTATTTTTGCCTCGTATCACAGCACAGAATCGTTGGGCATGGTTAAGTAGTGCAAACTGAACTATGTTCAGAAGTTGAAATTTGAACCCCCTCCCCTCGCTACTGAACCACGCTCAGCGATTCAGATTTTGAGCTGAAAATTTAAGTTTAAGTCTAAGCTTTAGAAAGCATTTAATGAGACACAAAAAATAACGGTATAAAATAGTTGTTCGTTACTCCAAAGTCTAAAGCGCCCTCTATCGGAATTTTTTGAAAATTTTCTTTAAAATTTATTTTCAAGAAAATAACTGACATAAAGAATAATTTTAGCAAAACGAGGCAGTAGTTAGAGCCTAATCTACGACACAAAGATCGGGAATAACTGATTTTTGTTCTGGGGGGAGAAGGGTTTCAAATTTCAAATTTCAGTTTACGCTACTTAACTACTCGTTAGGACTCAGATTTTTAGATCAAAATTTAAGTTTAAGTCTAAGCTTTCGAAATCATTTAAAGAAATACAAAAAATAACGTTAAAAAATAGTTGTTTGTTACTCCAAAGTCTAAAGCGCCCCCTATCGGCATTTTTTGAAATTGAACTTTAAAATTTTATTTCAAGAAAATACTGGCATAAAGAAAATTTTTTGCAAAAACCGCAAACGAATCGACCAATTTTTCCATGTTTTATAATCATTTGAAATTTCGGACCCTAAACTTTAATGCCCCCTATCTCCTTGGGAATACGTCTGGGACCCTTAGTCTCCTATTTAATATTATTTGTCTTTAAGTGTACTATAACCCCTTAAAGTTCTGACCATCTTTTATGAATCACCCTGTATATGCATATTTGTGCAATGAAGTAGAAATTAAGCTCTGTATTCAAAATTGTTTATTTTACAAAGACTTAAACAGAAAATAAATTAACAAACTTTCTTACTTTTTGGACAAAAAGCAACACATTTTATTATTATAACATAATTATACGGATTAGTAAAGATATCCTAATTGAAAATTTTCAAACTGGGTGAAAAAAAATATGTTTAGGCCGGGAATCGAACTCAGAAAGTTTGGCTTACTTTTTTCACACTCTCGCGGCTGAGTTACCTGAGACGACAACCGGCCAATCAAATTCACTCAGACAACCTTATTGGCATTAGAATCTAGTCAGCCATGTACACAGCTCAACAGAATTAGCCACAAGTAAACTCTATTAAACTATTCAAACCTAGACACACATTATTTATTTAACACAATCACACTAATTGGTAAAACTATCATACAGTTTTGAAAAATTTCCAACTGTTTTAAAAAGTGTCCAAGTCAGAAATACAGAACTTTTGGAATAAACTGACAATGTTGTTAAAGTATTTACCCGATGTTTATTCTGTTGAGCTATACACTGTACACTGCACCATGTAACACTGTACAGGGCAGAGCAGATGTTATTGGAATAAAAAGTTGTCTGATTGAATTGTGCAGGTCGGTTGTTACTTCAGGTATAGCTCCAACGAAGGAGCATTCGCAATTTATGCCAAAGGTTATGGGTTGGATTTCTAGCCTGAACAATTTTTCACTCTGTTTGAAAAATTTCAAAATTGTATGCAATATATTTCAGACAATTTTTTATATATTTCAAATCTTAACACAGAAAAGTATCTGAATATCATTATGTTAAGAATAAATTAAAATATATTAAGTAAGTACTGAGTGCGCAGTTGCAGCCATAAATGTAAAAAAAATCCCTAATATTATAAATTTTTTTACAGGAGGGTATATTATAATTTTATAAACAAAATTTTACTTCTTTTCATAGTCAAATAGCTTTACTTGTTTACACCAGAATTCAATTATAAATAAATTAATTTTCCCATTGCATTGCATTTTTGAAAGAAAAGTGCTTCGAACATACGAAGTCCCTTAAAATGCACAATCCATTATTGGTAAAGTATACATACAAAGTATTTTTGCCGATAGTAGTGGCAAGTTTCACCTTTTTAACACTTTTCACGATAGTCGAAAAGTTTTAATGAATTCGTTTTGTCTCTCTGCTTGCCGTCTGTTCGTGCTCTAACTTGCGTAAATATACTGGGACTGCTATGCAATTGATACATGTTCTCGAAGTATACTATGGCCTGTTTGGTATTAAAAATGAAATGTGTAGCATTTATAGTTCATTTACAGGGACTTACGGCAGGGACTTACAGGGACTTTCGTTACAATCAAAAGAATTGCGTTACATTACGGTCTATGGGGGAAAATTGTTTGCGGTGTACTTTAATAATGTTACATTTCAAACATACTGAAACTATTTCAAACATATTGAAACTATTTCAAACATATTGAAATTGATATACATCACTAAGATATACTACAAGATGTATACTATATAATAAGGTGTGCGTAGCATTCATCGCACGCAGCATTCATCGTTCATTTACAGGGACACACAGAATAATTCGATTACAGTACTGTCTATCAAGTATAATTGAATAACAATTTGCTGAATGTGCGTTTTCAGTTCTTGTACGCGTTTTTAAATTTAAGTAGTTTTTTGCATATTACTTGGTGTATATAATTTCTATATATCCTATATAGGGCTGCACAAAGATCTCGAGTACATTTCCTTTTATTGGCGGAATACGCTGTAGGGGAATTTTCAACTGTGTTTTGCCTTTCCTAACTGTAGTAAATTCTAAGCTACTGAAAACTGCTGAAACTGTTAGATACTGAATCATATATACCATATATCATATTTATAATTTCTGAAACATGTATACAAACCTATATATTGTATACAGGGCTACACAAAACAATCTGTATACTTTATCGACTATTGACGGTAACTGCTTACATTGAGTTTTAAAATGTTTACATAGACAAGATTTTTCACCTTATTAAACGATGAAGTTTTGTTACAGTATTCTGAATGTGTTGAAAATTGTTTTATATCTATGCTTGTCGCATGATTTTTCTTTCTTGTTTAATAAAATATGTAATCAAGTATTACTATCAAACGTTTTCATGGTCAATTTTTTTTCCATTTCTTAGATGGAAAGTTGTTTTCTTTTTGGTTCCACCTTTAAAATTAATGTTCAGTTCAGAGAAAAATCTTAACATTAGAAAAAAAAAAAAAAGAAGGTGGCTGTAGAAAAGTGTTAAAAGTTAAAAGATAACAGTATGTCATGATTTATCGAAGTAAACCGTCTAGTATATCATACTTTTATAAATTTCTAAAAGTACAATCTATTGATAGAAAGTGAAAAATGCTTCTTTATTTCGAAAAAAGAAATCAAGCGAGTCGCTGTAATTTTGGACGACTAGATGATTTTTTTTTCAATCTTTCAGTTGTAAAATATTTTATTTCGTGCTGTGAAAAACGTTGTTTATTTTTTTATATATAAAATGCTACGGAGCACGCCTCTTTTGTGGCATGTGATAAATTTTTTTATTAACAAATGGGACAGAAAATAACAATATTGATAAGAAAAATGGAAACTAAAGAAAATTTTGTGACTGCTTTCTTTAAAATTTTTTTAATAAAACTCAAGAAAAGTATTTTAAGAATTTACTTCTAGAAAGTTATGTTTCCGGTATTTGTGGTTTAATCTTTCGTTAATCGTTTTTTAAACATACATTTTTGTGGACTTTGTCATCTTTTTAACTTGTAGTTTACAGCAAAAAAAAAAAAAAAAAAAAAAAAAAAAAAAACATTTTTTTTTTTCAGGAGAGTCAGGCGATAAATATGAATTGTAATTCCAGTAAAAGTTTATTGCGTTTAAAAATTGCATTGAGACAATTTAACAGGACGGTGAACTTTAAAATAGGCTATAATCGACAAAAAACACGATATACTAGTATAAATATTTAATAAATCGGCCAAGTGCGAGTATAACTCGCGCACAAAGGGTTCTGTAGATTGACTTTATTAATTACTATTTATTAATTAACAAACTCCTACTAGCCTACTTATATCATAATTTAGTTTCAGTAGATTGATTCTGAAATAAGAGGAGGGGAACATATTTTTGCAGTATAGATTTTCGACGATATCTCTGAAAATATAATACCAGAATTAAAACAAATATATTTTGGAGTTCAGAGTTACAACATCTTTTGAACGATACCATGCACGATATATAAAAAGAAATATTTTTTTTTCAAGTAACGTAATTAATATCACGGCTAATTACTCCTTTTTTCGAAAATCATTGTCAATTATCCTTGGATGATTCTGCGTCGATAAAACGCCAGTCGACTCCCCCGCTGACCGTCTGTAAAGTAAAGGTTGTGTGTAACGGAAAAATGCGTTTTTCTCAAAAACTATGTTACATAGAAAAATCGCTATAGTTTTCCTGCAACGTGTAAAAAACTCCTACTAACCTACTTTTTTCATAATTGTAGTTTCAGTAGATTAGGAAATAGAAGGGTGGGGGGGGGGTCTTATTTTTGCAATATTTTCGACGATATCTCTAAAAACGTAATACGTAAAATTAAAACAAATGTATTTTTGAGTTCGATATTACGAGATCTTTCACATGATATCCCACACGATATACAAAAATAAAATTTCTTTTTTAAAGTAACAAAATTAGCCCCCGTTAATTTTTCCTAAACATCTGTGTGAATGGCTAATAGTCTTTATAACTTTCCAAAGTTTGAATTTTCCACGTCTCACTGTTTACGAGAAAAAGGGCTCTGACAGATAGACAGACAGACACAGGGGTGATCTTATAATGGTTCTGTTTTCACTTTTTAAGTACGGAACCCTAAAAAATATTAAAAGTTTTTTTTAACTACAAAAATATATATCAATATACTTCTATATACTTAACAGAAAGTATGTTTTAATATTTTTTTAAAGATAAGAAATGACAGTAACGTATCATAATATATTTCAAATGAATTTTTCATAAAACAAATTTGTCGCAATATATACGTCTTTAAAATACTTGATACGTTTTACTTTTTGTCTAAAGGACAATCTTGATACATGCTACAACAAACCCGTACATTCGTTATGGATTATTTGTTTATTAAGGCTCTAGAAATTACTATTAAAATCTATGAACCTCTAATTTTTTAATGAAAATTCAGTTTCGTGTAAGTTTTTTTTTGTCTAAGGGACAATCTATGCACACTACAACAAACCCGTACATTCGTTATGGATTATTTGTTTATTAAGGTTCTAGAAATTACTAATAAAATCTATTAACCTGTAATTTTTTAATACAAATTCAGTTTTGTGTAAGTTTTTACTTTTTGATATAAGGGACAGTCTATTGATAGAAATTATAACAAACTTGTACATCCGTTATGGGTTGTTTGTTTATTAATACATTTTTAAAGAAGTTTCGGGCAAACTTTCTAGGTTTTTTTAAAATTATTATTATTACTGTGTGTCAGATGTAAAAAAACAATGGATTAGGAATTGTTAATAAAGTGCTTTTAAGTAATAAACTGAAAAAACGCAAAAAATATTTTTAAAATTGGAACATATGAAGCATTAAAAAGGTAATAA
Source organism: Maratus michaelseni (assembly GCA_963931845.1). Classification (NCBI taxonomy): domain Eukaryota; kingdom Metazoa; phylum Arthropoda; class Arachnida; order Araneae; family Salticidae; genus Maratus; species Maratus michaelseni. The sequence continues at coordinate 225,034,169 of OZ007589.1, read as the reverse complement.
TCTTTAAAAATTTTTTAATTTTCAACAATTTCTTTTTTTGTAAATTTATTGTAATTATGGTTCAGAATATTTCTTTAAAGATTTTCTATTTTGAATAATATAAATATTAAAAAATAATTTTTAAAGGCCATCGTCCCCTAAGAAAAAGTAGCCATTTCCCTTCGAAATTAAATAATATTTTCGTAACTAACTGTCAAGTCATTGGCAACAACAAACAACCGATGGTGGAATGTGCAGAGATGTGTTTGGGGACGCTTAGATCTGAGATCTCCGCGAAGCCACTCTCTTGTGTCAATCGTCGAAGTAAGACATTAAAGGGATTACCATATGCTCGGAATTTATCTGTGAATCTGAGAGTTTCTGCTTCTTAGAAAGGGACCTCATTGGTGATCGAAAAACATAGCGATAAACATATCAGAGGGAGGCGTAGGTGCGGAAAAGATGTTTTTGATATTTTGGAGTATGGCTCCACAGTTGAGGTACAAATGATATAACAAGGCGTGTGTATAAGGGGAGTTAGGATTAACTATTTGGCCAATAAGAATGATACAGAAATTTGATTAGAGAATATTCTCCCCTCGGGGCAAGGAAAAGAAAAAGGGGGGATGCGGAGAAAAAAAAGTAGAGGATGGCTGGAGAGATGGGGACTTGAAAATATTTTTTGCTATGGAAAGAGAGGACAAAATTGGTCTCTGAAATTGAACTCGATTTTTAGAGTATTATGGCTTGTGGAGAAACATATGGAACTGATGCCTCGGCGATGGAAAGATAAGGTGAAGGAAGGAAGAGAGAGAGTTTTCTCTGGTCTCGGAAAATGTCTGGATAACCGATCCATGCAATCCCGAATAGCATATTACATTTTTCGGACGTGAATTTTTAGGGCGCGTCTGGGCATCCTCGATAAAATTAATTTAGGAGTTTTAATTTTCAATTTTGTTTAATGTTGCAATTTATTGTTAATATTTTATTCTATTGCCTATAATGAATATTAGCTTCTAAATAAACTATGAGTCAAGTTATTACACTAACGGCCTTTTTTTATTTTTATACATTTTATTTTACGATCCGACAACAAGACGAATCTGGGTGTTTATTGTCATAATAGCAAACTATATCACACACTCCTATAAACACATGTGAGTTGTCGGACATAACTGCTAAAATGAAATATTAACTATTACAATCGACTTACGTCGTCGATTAACTATGTAAGTGCGAATTTCAAGGAATTTAGTACAATCGTCTAAACTACATAACTTTCTTACATTACTGCTTCAAGCTTATGGTTAATCTGCCGTTTTTTCGATTTAATTTTATCTGGGAAATCAATCGTCAACTGTGAGAACTTTGCCACTAGTTACTTTCAGGGCTTGACAAATACGGTCGCTAGGTCACCACTGGCAACCAAGTTATTTAATCTAATAGAGTTTTGTTGTTGTTTCTTTTTTGTACAAAAATTTACCTAAGCTTTCTTGAAATGAACACAAATGCCACCCCCCCCCCATTCCCAATATTAAAAAATAAACTTTGAAACTATATTCACATAAAAAATATTTTTAACTTTTGTTTTAATTAGGCAAAAATAAGCTCATCAAATGTAAATTTTAAAATAATCAAATCAGAATTATTTGAGACTTCGACAGAAAAATAGGCGAAAACTTGTTTTCCTCCTTCACTATTTCGTCGATGCGCTCCTCAGCAGATATAGATTTTGTAGCATTCAACTATCCGGACATGAAGCATTCGGCAATGAGCATTTTCCGAACATGCGGTTAATTCATTCTTTACAGTTTTTTTAATATATATGTAAGTAAATGATATATAAATAGTCACTTTTACTGAACCAATATGACAAATAATCGATGAACAACAGAATACTAACTTTAATTTCAACTAATACACTTTTAGTAAAAACTATATAACCACAATTTAGCTTACAACAATCCGGCGAGGCCTAATAATACCTTTACCAGCCATATTCCTTTTATATCTCGCTTCATAATAAAAATTAGAACACTGGCTCTTAGCCAAATCTCGCGATTCAAACTATTTACAATTCGCGCATCAAAGTCATGGACAATAATAGAGTTTCAGTTCAGTGTCAGTTCATTTGATGATCATTTACGTCAAGTGTTTGAACTGAAATCCTACAAATCGGTCATCCTGACGTGATGGCGTCTCGACATCAGCAACTTGATTTGTTATGTTTTTTCATGCCTAACAGTTATTTTTTTGATATTTTTATTTCTTTCTGAGTATTGCTCTCTGTCTTTAGGATCAGCATATCTAATATCTCTGTGATTCCTTTCCGGATATTGCTCTCTATATTTACAAACTACATACATATATATATGATTTTGATAAGTTTCATTACAAAACTTAGTTTATATTATCTTTCTAAACTATGTAACTACTAATTCTAAACAATGGCTGTTATTATTTTTCCTCAATTAATTCGTAAAAACTTTTGTGCTTTTTGAAAATTAATGACGAGGAAGGAAGGGGTGGTAAATACTTTTTACTGGCTACTAGATTTTATCAAATTTGTAAAGCTCTGGTTACTTTACACTATTGTGACAAACAAATGCTCGCTGTTGATATAGATTTTTTTTTTAAAGTAATGCTGGAAAAGTATTTTAAATGTCGTAAAAAGTCGCAATATTGAGCTACAGTTTGTAAATAAATTTCATTCGAAGTACAAAATAGCATCCGTTTTTTAGGCTGCCGTCCAAAAGTTGGCTACACATTTCTGACAGCAAAAATAAATAAAAAAATAAATAACCGCAATGAAAGAAATAGAAATGTGCCCCCCTACAAAAATCTAAAATGCCTTTAATTTTCAAAATAACAATAGAATGAATAACACAATTAAAAAAAAAATATTTCTTTAAACTGTTTATAGTTTTGTTCAAATTAAATTTTCTCTACTTAACCCTTTAACGGACATTTCCCTATGAAACTGCAAAATTTAATTATGAAATTCAACAATGACAGCAGAATTTTAATAGAAATGTTTTCCATTTATTATGTATGTGAAATATCGCTTCTTTTTTATATACAAATAAATTTTTTCATAATTTTCGGTGTCAATCATTAATTACAACAATTTGGCAATTGAAGTACTTTATCCGTTAAAGGGTTAAAGGATTGTATAACAGATTATGTGTCCTTCAGTTATCATGACCTTTATGTATAATATACTTCAAACAATGCACTCCATATTTTTATAATATTAAATTATTACAACAAAGTTACGTAAAAATTCTGCTATTGTCGGAATTATTTATTCGCAACCGTGACGCTTTCGTCTTTCATGAAGATAAACGTCACTAACAAGATCTTTAACTTTTAAGTCGATATTGTGTATTAGCCAACTTGAAATTATAACTTGTGCAGAGTTTATTTTTCGACGTCATTTGAATCATTATTTGCTTAGATTGTGAAGAAGCACCATTTCTGTGATACCGGTTCATTTTAAGAGTGCTATCTTTCGGCACGTATTTCTAGGACTTTTAATAAATCATGATATGTAATACATGTATGGCCAAATAAGAGACACTATGCAGAGCTATAAGTTTGGGATGTCCGTTCAATCTCGCCAAACTTTTAGGTAGCTTTCAATACAAAAAAGTATAAAGCTACCTATTGCAGCCGTTCGGAGGAAAGCAGTTCCGGAAAATTTCGATATATTTTCACCGATCATGACCCACAGACCCCAAAACCACCCTCCGTTCAAATGTTGATTTATATATATAGATATATCCATATATATATATATATGACCTATGTCATACGATAACGCTCGTATTTATAAATAAATTTTGATGAAACTAATTGTGTATATTAAGCTCACCAATGTCTCGATCGAGTTCGTTGGCCAGCTTGGTCCGCCATTTTGTTTCAAGATGGCGGCCATTTAAAAATTTAAAACTAAAATAAATATACAAAAAAGTTAAAAATTCAAATTTATTTTTTAATTACGTGTTAGACCTTGATACAAGGATTCCAGAGCATTTTTTGGCTTACCTCTATCTTAAAAAATGGCTGAGATAGAGCAGTTTGAAATTCTAGGGTGGCTGACATTTCGAAACAAAACAGCACATTAACGCGATTACTCGCAAATTATTTTCTTTCATGGTTGTAATAATTTTCCCAATAATACGCATAAAACTATATATTCATATCCGTTAGAGCCAAATTCTCGCCAAATTTGGCGACCAAAATAAGTCTTTATAAATGAAGCCAATTTGGCTATTACTCAATAATTTGGCGAATTTCTTATTCAAATTCAGTATTAACGAATCTTTTGTAAACGTTTCTTTGCATTTTAACTTGCTGTTTTCGTGTAACATTTGCTAAAATTTTAAAACGAAGATATAGGAAAGCTACCTTTTCCTTCCGGTACAGGCCGGAAGGACTTTTTTTTCTTATACTAGGGGGCTCTGCCCCCTACGAGCTACGCTCGCCAACCCCCGTTCTGACACCACAAACTGTAAAAACACTCTGATTTGATCAACCTTAAAACGATTGCGGAAGATTGAATTATAATTAAACGACCTGCTGTAATCGGCTGCTATAATCGGCCTTGTGTAATCGGCTGCTCGCTGTAATATTTGCTATAATCGGGTTTCCATTCATTTTCCTTTGACCAAGGGATTTTAAAGCCGAATCAACTTCTGTCGAGACAGCTAACAACTGTTGATAAAATAAGGTTAATTAAACGTTTGAAAATCAACTCGTGCAAAATGGTTAAGTAAGCAATGTCATGGCATCGGGAAATTTTATAACGATGCTATAGAAAATTGGGTATTACTCCATTATCCCGACTACTACTTTCTATAAAAGAAATGAACTGTCGCCAAAATATAGGATTTAAAGCCAAAAGTGCATATCTGTGGCGTCGCATTCAATTGATACCAGATGCTTTACGGGTGGTTAGTTATGTCATCGAGTGATCTTTAATTCAACGTTTATCTGTATTTTTAATTATATTTTACCAATTTATTAGTTATTTCGTTGATTTAAACGTAATTATTAAACGTAAAGATATAGCTTTTAATTGAAGGGAAATATTATTAATTACGCTGTTTTAAAATTTGCAATAATAGATAAAATATTTTGTCGAAATAAGTTAATCTTACTCTACTTAATGCTTTGAAAACGCGGAATAATTTAATTATTTATCTTTTTAATATTCACGCGCAAGTATATTTTTTATTCCGTTATTTTCTACATTTATTGCTTTTAACACGTGATCATTTAATTATTATTTTAAAGTTTTATTTCCTGTTTTAGTAGTCACGTGTTAATACATTTCTTAATTGAAAGGGAATATTATTACGTGCGCTATTTTACAAATTGGCAACGATTCAAATAATGGAATTTATGAAATATGAAATAAATCTTCGTCAAAATAATGAAAATTTTGAATAAAAAATTGAAATATAACCTCAAAAAATGAGTCAAATTGAAAAAATAATTGCAGTCTGCACACCCCAACCTTGTCAACTATATCCTTACAAATTATGTTTAAATTCCTGTGCATAGTTTTCGTTTCTATAAAACTTTTATAAGAAAACTGTTTTGACCAACTTTGATTTTAAATATCTCTTAAAATAATTCTTCGATTTAAAAACTGTCTACTTCAGCGTGTTTATCGAACATTTCTTTATAAAACCACCAATTTTTAAATTTTTATTTGCAATAGTTTTCTGGATATTAGACCAGAAAGACTTCAAGGCACAAAATCTTAATTGACAGCGGCGGCCGGTTACTTTTCTTTAATATAGAGAGAATCGATGTCTTTAGCATTTACATGATTCTTTTATTTACTTATTCTTTTTAATAAATTAGTTTTTTACTATTTGAAATTAGGCATGTAAAAAATAAAAACACAAATTATGTATTCGGAAATTTATTAAACTACTAAAGATGAAAATATTTATTAACTAAGATAAAGGAATGCTATGCTATCTTAATGCCAAACAACGGACCCAAAAAGCGAACCCAATACCAAAAAATATTTTTTTTTACTCTAATATCAAGAGAAGAGATTTTTTATGATAGATTTAGGATTGTCATTCGGATTGAGAAAGGAGTTAAATGAATATGAATGTTTCATTATTTATAATACAAAATAAAAATACATTTAATTATGGAAAAGCCTAAAGCAAAAATGAAGTAGGAATTTCGTAATTTGCTATAATGATATTTCGCGTTAGCTTCAGTACCTATTAATAATTTATTGAAATTGTGGGTTAGAACAAATCCGAATCGAAAAAGTGAAAAAAAGAACAAACCGTTATTTCTGATTGAAAGAAAGTTGAAACTGAACCGAAATTGGTTATTTTCAGGGTACCAAAATATGTTAATTTAATTAAACGTAAACTGTACGTTAATTTAATTAAACGTAAACGTACTACACTGTAAAAAAGAAAATCCTGAAAAAAACGGAAGTTGTACTGGCAATCGAGACGCCAGTACTATTTCCGTATTTTAACGGAAGAAAAAATTCCGTAAATTCCAGGAAATTTTCCGTGAATTCTGAAATATCCGTTTTTAATTTTCCGTTTTATAACAGATTCCGTATTTTTTAGAAAATTTTATGTCGTTAAAATAAATTACAGCACCAAAAAAGAAAAAAAAAAGTACTTCCGAGGACAACCTTATAAGGGACAAATACATTTCGGCAACTTATTTTTCATTTCTGAGTGAGCTTACAGAATTTAACTAACCCTTGCAGCGAGCGGATTCGAACCCACAATGTCCCGCGTACTAACCCGATGACCTAGACCACAGCGCTATGACCGGTCGCGGTTTTCGCCCAAATGCTGTAACTAACTTATCTGAATCGCTTTTTATGACTTGGTTTAAAACTTGGTTTCATCTGTAGATGGATTTTTCCAATGTTTTAAATATTTTCTTTTCACAATTTTCAATAATTTGCTGTATTATTTGGTGCCTTATAACAGATAAATTTTAATTTATTGTGTATTATGCATAAAAAAATTGTATTAAGAGTAATAATTGCTACTTTTTGCAACAGTACTAACTAGTGTTGAATCAGACATTTTTCTCCGGGAGGGATTTCTGTGTCTCCGGGGGGGATGCACTTTTTGCTTATTAAAAGTATAAAATATCAAATCTTCCGGGGGGGAGGACATTTCAATTTTCCGGGGGATAATGTCCCCTCCGGCCCGCCCCCCAGAATTCAGCAGTGGTACCAACATTTTCTTTTTTCGAACATATACTTTTTTTAAATTATTTGCCTGATTATCTATTTATCAATTCCAATAACAACAGCAATTATCTTAATCAGACTTGTTTATTACATGCTATTAAAATAATGTTTTTTAATCTCTTATTTAAAAAAACTTACGTAAATAAACAATTTTATAATAAATTAAATTTCTATATTTCAGCTATGCTGAGAGCTTCTGCGTACGGTTCTGTTTTTAACATTACATTTAAAAAAAAAAAAAAAAAAAAAGACAGAATTTTTTTTTAAATTAATGACTTTAAGTTTAAATATGGACTAACTGATTTAATTTAAATTAAGTTTAATTTATAAAAATATGAACTAACGAAATAAATTAAAAACGTTATAAAATTAAAAACTTGATTTTTATAAAAGTAAAGAAAAAGCATTAACTAATTTTTTAAATTTAAGGAAAAAATTGTAAACTTAGTAAAATTATAATTTATAAAATAATAAATTTTAGCGTTTTCATAAATTTGTAAGCCAACAGTTTAGTTTAATACCAATTTGCATAGCTATAATTTGCAGAGATATTATGTCATGAAACCTTTAAATAACACAATATTGCCTCACATTAAAAAAGATAAATTAAAAAAAAATTGTGAAAAAAATCATAAATTTGAAGTACTATCAAGAAAAAAATAAGTAGATTTTTTTTTAAATATTTATTTTTTTAATTTATAAAAATAAAATAAATTTCGAAATATTTTATTAAAAAATACACAATAAATTGACATGGCCTCGGTTAGAATGAGCTAGCGGGTCGAGCCGGGCCAGGCCTGTATCCTAGAAGAACTCTAGTAAATACAACAATTTTAATTCGCATTTCAAAAAAGGCGAAATACTGTACTCAACCTTTAAACGTCATTTACGGAAATTGCACTGTTTTGCAAGAAATACGGACATTGTACTGTTTTGAAAGAAATACGGAAAAATCCACCAAATTTACGGAAAACTTTCTGTATATTTACGGATGTGAAGGCTCTTTAAAGGAACTAATGTCATTTACGGAAATTGTACTGAATTTTTGGAAAAATGAAACTTCTCCGTAAAATTTTACGGAAAATCTCTTGTATTTTCACGGAATTTTTTTAGAGTGTATAACCTAGGTAAAAAAAAAATAACACGGTATAAACTTTTCTATAAATATATATATGTATATATTCTATCACAACTAGCAATTAATATCATTTTTTTTTTAAACTGATCATACTTAATAATATGAATTTTTATTTTTCGATTTTTTAATTTTTCGATGTAAACTTAAGCCTATAGGTAAACTGAGCTTTTCTGCAAAACATGTATCTTTTGTACGAAGAGAAAAACTGTTATTTTTGATAGAACTGGAATTGTTAAAACTGGAATTGAACCCAAAACGGTTATTTTTTAAGGAACCAAAATATGTTATTTTAATTGAACATACACGCAACAAAAAACATTATGGTTCGAAGTTTTTCTAGAAATAAATATATTCTATCACAACTAGTATAATTAATAATATTTTTTTAACTGATGAGTATTTATAATAATGTGGCTTTTTTTTTTTTTTTTTTTCGATGTAAGCTTAGTTTTGAATTTATAGATAAACTGAAGTTTACTGCAAAACTCAATTTTTTATAACAATAACAGAATCGCTATTTTTGATAGAACAAAAATTGGAACCGAACCAAAAATTATTATTTTTAAAGGAACTAAAATATTTTATTTTAATTGAACATGAACGATAAACGGAACAAAAAATATTAAGGTTCTAAGTTTTTCTATAAGGAAATATATTTTACCACCGCTAGTACAATTGATATTACAGGTCTAACTGATTAGTATTTATCGTAATGTAGATTTTTTTAAATTTTCGATGTAAACTTAATCTGGAACTTATATAGGTGAACTGAAGTTCACTACAAAACGTGCATATTTTATAAAAAGGACCAAACTGTGATTTATTCATGAAATGAAAACTGGAACTGAACTGAAAACGGTTATTTTTAAGGGAACCAAAATAAGTTATTTTAACTGAACGGAAACGATAAACGTAACAATAAAATATTACTATTTGAAATTTTTCTATAAATAAATATATTTTACCACAACTAGTCTAATTGATATCAAATTTTTAAACTGATCAGTATTTATAATAATGTAGCTTTTTAAAAATTTCGATGTAAACTTAATCTCAAATCTATAGGTCAACTGAAGTTCACCACAAAACGTGTATCGTTTATACAAAGGACCAAACTTTTAATTCGTTGTAAACTTAAAACAAAAACTGGATAACAGGTATATAATTGATATCAAATTTTTAAACTGATCAGTATTTATACAATGTAGCTTTTTTTAAATTTTCGTTGTAAACTTAATCTTGAACCAATTGCTGAACTGATGTTTTCTACAAAATATATATATTTTATTAAAAGTTCTCTTAGGTAAATATTAATAGTAAAATATATTACATTAATCTTAAATATATAACTATCTAATGAAATTAAGCGAAGAAACACTTAAATAACAATGTTATTTAAAGAAAAAAATATCATCATTTTCCGATTTTTATACGAAAGGTTAAACATAAATTTAATTAAATACCTAAAATGCTTTCTTTCTGAATATGTCTTAATACTTTATATATTATCTAAGAAATTAAATCATCCCATTCTTATATCAAATATTAAATAAGATTATTTCGAAAGTTTAATTTTGTGTTGAGTAAAACTAAGCTAACAGAAAAATATATATTTTAGAAGAAAAGTATACTTAAAAAACAATAGCTGGATAAGATAAATGGATACCAGAATACAAGATATTAATGAAATTTTGAAAATTTTCTCAACTAAATGAATGTGAATACTTTCTTAATGGTCCTTGATTAATGCTTAAAGTTTTTTAGAAATAATTTAACATAACAAGATTATCTGAGACGAAAGTACCTCGTATACTTTTTATAGTCCGTCTGTGAAACAAATTTACGATTCTCTGAAAAGAAACTTGATCTACTTATTGCTGCTATATATTTATAAACATGATAAATTATGTTTTGTTTCAAATTTTAGTTTAATAAGATAAAAAAGATTACATTTCATAAAACGATAATCTGGTTATTTCGAAAAAACTTTCAGAAACAACAAAATATCTTCTGAATTTTTCGAAAGCTTGAGAAATTTTTGCTTTTTAAGTATAAATCTTCGTGAGTTTTAATAGATGTTATAAGGTGGGAATATGCTTTACATTTGAAATCTGACAATCGTTATTTAAAGCAAAAATTGCAATTTAAAGCAAAGATTATTTATCCTTACTGTTTGATTTGTTGTTTATTAATCATTTACTTCAAAATATTAGTTTTATGTTAATCAATATATATAATAAATGTAAGCGGGTTTTGTCCGCGCGTGCCGTTATAACTCCTCAACCCATTCCCGCAGCAATAAGCAATATACAAATTATATCGTATAAGTACCCTCTGTCCTCCATCCACTTGTTTGAATGAATGTTTCGGTTTGAAACTGCAGGGGCTGGGTTCGGAGAAATGGGTATCAAAGGAGGGCATTGCACCAATGTACGTCTTATGGGAAATCGGTGAAACAGATGAGAATCGAGTGCCGAAGTGGCCGAAACTGGCCAGAGTGTTTCTGAATGGTCTAAAATGTCCAAGAAGGTTTTGGATCTTCGAAGGGACTTTCGGTTCAGGGATGTTCGAGAATGTTCTAGAATGTTCTAGAATGCTCCAGCCGGTTCTGAACCATTCAAGGGACTTACTGTTTCGGAAAGTTGTAGAATGTTCTAGAAACAGGAAACAGAAGGTTCAGATTCAGGTTCAGGTACAGCTGAGCGGGGTGGCCTACCAATTGGCTAAAGCTATACAATACCCGCTCAGCGGGGGTACCCACTATCCAAGGACCCTAACCGAGAGGCAGGCCCGTCCAAACCCCCGAAGAAAGCTGGCCCATCTTTAAAATATTTCTACAAATACAAACAAATAAACAAATACAAAACAGAAACAAAATGAAAATATCAAATTAGGTGCAATATAGGTCTAAATTAAAGTACATAGAGTTACCAAAGTCCCTAAGCTTCTATAGGAGCAGCATCTGCTGCATTTTGAAACAATAGCTGGTGATCTTTTATCAGTTTAACACAGTCTATTATATTATGAAGGAGATTGGTTCGCGTTATAACGTATTGAAACCAATTGGACAAGGGAATTGTAGTAGGCTTTCTAATATGATATGTTGACGTTAGAGTGCAGTTCAGCAAATAATGTAATGATGTTCCATGTTGTCCACATACACATAATGGAGAAGGAGATTTGTCAAAAAGATATAGGTACGAAGGAAAAGGGCCATGATTGTCGCGAAGATGTAGATGTTTCTGTGATGTAGTAATAAATTCTCAGAGACCGTTGGTAAGAGTTGGTAAGTGTACCATCCAGTTTCACCATTGTCCCATTCCTCCTGCCTTTTTTGTTGATACATCTGTATTGCATCGGTAGACATCTTTTAAGATTAGAGTATGGATTTGCGAAGAAATTCTCCTTAGCCATTTCATTAGCCTTATTTCCAGCGGGGCTTTTAACCCGTTGAAAAGATATGGTTTTCTTGGTTTTCTATAGATGGGAAATTCTTCCCTATATTATTAGACTTTTTGAGTTGATATCCTCAACTGATGTGAAACTTGATAGGCTGTCTGTGTATATTGTAAAGCTAGTGAAATTGGTCGCTTCAGCCCAGAGGATGGCGTCTTCTGGAGCTAAAAGTTCAGCGTCCGGAATCTTCTGGAGCTTTCTCGAATGCTCAATTATCCTGTTGTGTGTGTGTGGGGGGGGGGATAAGTTGTAGCTAGGAAGGTATATTTATAGGCCAGGGCGAGACGCAAGCGACAGTATACTTTTGGAAATCGATTAGAGCGGATCAATGAAAAGTGAAACTGATAGAAAGTTAAATAAATTTCAGTGAAAATTTGTAAACGTAATAAGTGAAAGGGTAATAAGTGTAGGGAACAGTGTATTACATGGAATTTTAATGTGTTTATTTGGGATTCGTACAGGGGTTGCTGAATCCTTTGCGAATTTTTCATGAGATTTTTAAGGCTTTTTTTTAACATTTAGGGGCACTTTTTGACATTAGTAAAAAGAGTAAAACTTCTTTTAGTCCAATACAGTAACTTTAATTATTCGCTAAATTTGAAATTTTAGAGATTTTTAGCGTTTTTTCACATTTTGCGGCGATATTTGACATTCGTAACAGGAATCCAGTTTCAATCTTAACCCACAATTATACATTTTGATGTTTGCGATTTTTGAATTTTTTGCGAAGTTTATATGCGAACTTTAGTTCTTGCGTTTCGCGCCAATTATTTAACATTCGTAAAATGAATCCGTTTTAATCTTTAAACTCAGCATAGTAAATTTTGTTGCATGAAATTTTAGAAATTTTCGCGAATTTTTCATGCAATTTTTAGCGTTTTTTCGTGTTCTATGGAAATTTTTTAACGTTTCTAAGAGGAATCTGGTTTCAATGTTTAAACCAATATAGTAAATTTTGTTGTCTGTTATTTTTTAATTTTTACTGATTTTTTATGCGATTTTTAGCGCATTTTTCCGTTTTTCTGTGATTTTTCGATTTTTTTTTAACGGAAAAAACCCTAAGTAAATTTTTCTATTGCAGTGATTAAATACAAGTTGTCAGAATGCCAAATCGGTTTCTATATGAACGCGAACGACGATGCTGAAAATTTGTATTTAATCTTGGTTAAAGTAAAAATCAAAATAAATGAAAGTTCGTTTGATTCTTGACTGGGGCGGGAGTAGCGTTCACGAATGCCCGATGCTGAAAGCAGTGGAGCCCACAACCTTAGGTTCGTTTAGGAAAAACGGATCAGTGAAGCGGGCGAAGTTCCGCTAGTTAGAAAAATAGTTTTCTCAATCCCTGAACAGGCATTTAAGTTTTCCGCAATTTTTTAAAGAAAGGTTTATGGCCCGATATTATTTTTCATCTATATATTTAACTAATGATGATCGAATGCTTTCTCTAACAAGTAAAGAGGCAATAAGAGTGATTGGTGGCGAATTTATATTTTTATAGCTTATCATGATTCGTATGATTGAGCTTAGTTATTTCATACCTCACTAGTGGCTATTGAGTTTTAATAACGATAGGAGGTCTGGTCAAAGTTCAAAATTTTGTTTATTGAAAAACAGTTCCCTTCAAAGAAATAAGTATGATAATATAAGTTGAATTAAAGTATTTGCCCTGTCATACATTGATGATCATGATCAATTTAAGACGAAGAAGTAGTTAAAGCAAAAATAAGAAACAATATGATGAAGATTCAATCAGTGGCACAGTATCAGTTTGCTTCAGTTAAGTTTGTCCCCATGTTTTAGTATAGATTTGCCAAAGGAAGATACACTGATTAAAATGAAAAGTATGTCAACCCTACAAACTGTTGCTTTAAGATTCAAGAAAAGAAGCAGGCCTGTTTTGAGTGCATTATCACGTCATTTGAAGAAGTCTTTGCTCATTGTGCGGACATCAAGAAGTATTTAAATTAATTAAACTTATTAAACCTTAATTAAACTTATATAATGCTTCTTTCTTGGACAGCAACTGTTTTTTAATAACCAAAATTTTGAACTTTAATCAGGTCTCTTTTCACAATTAATACTCAACAGCCAGTATGCGAGGTATCAAATTACTAAGTTAAATGAGCTCAAGAAAAAGAGCAGATCTGTTTTGAGTGCATCATCGAGTAAGCTGAAGAAGCCTTTGCTCATTGTGCACAGAGAGAGAATTATTTAAATTAATTAAATTTAATTAATTAAACCTTAAATAATTAAATCACAAATTAATTAAACCTTCATTAAACGTCTATCATGATTCTTTCTTTGACGGCAACTGTTTTTCAATAAGTAAAATTTTGAACTTTGACCGGTCCTCTTGTTATTTCATCGTCTATAAGAATCAAGATGCGTTCTAGAAATAACATAAAAGAGCAAGAAAATGGTTTTTAAAAGGATTTTGAAGGAGGCGCAAATAAGCTTCTAATTACTTGAAAGGAATGAACTATAAATGTCTAAAATCGCCGCTAAGGACTCTTGCTCTTTTACACGTAAATGGATGGTGAACAAAGGTGAAAATCTATGGCAAAATTATTCATGATGAAACTCATCATTACAGGAAATTCCGCTTATAAGAATCATGTTTGTTATTACTATTTTTGATTATTATAAACTGTTGTTTACGTGCTCATAACACTACTATTTAACTTATTAACTTCAGATAGAAAATCCTAAAACAGTTTCTAATATCTGAATAAATATTTATAAAATAGGTTAAAATAAATGGTAAAATGAGGGTTTTTTTTTTTTTTTTTTTTTTTTTTTTTTAGGAAGTAATTAGAAGCAATAAACTACTTACCTGTCGATTTATTTACTGTGCGTTCCGAATAAATGATTGGGGAAGGATTTTTTTTAAAGTTATTTTATGGAGTGAAGTAATTATAAGGTTATTTACGCCTACTTCAAAATCTAAATATTACTACTAAATATTACTTTCTTGCTATTTTATGTTATTTCTAGAACGCATATTGTTTCCTGTAAGTAGAAAAATCACAATGATTTAAACTTTAAAGTGTATTTGTGTTTATTTCCGGGATTTCGATGCTTATAATCTGTGACCACTTTTCAGCTTTGATTACTGTATAGGGTTAATCATTTAGATTAGATTCCTCTTTGGTAAAATTCTTCACTATATGGCAAAATTGTTTAGATTAACCAATAATGTGATAAAACATTTCCAGTACCAAACTATTATTAGTTTTTATGTGACCAAATATAGCGCAAATATTACTACTGTAGCGCCAAACTACCAAAATAATAACACTATTTTAAAGTTTTATTGCCAATTATCGCAATAAAATTCCACTTTTACAGCAATATACTCTTTATATTGGAAATATTTGAAACGTCAATATTGCCAAAATATTGGCTTTGTTTTGGAAATATTGGCAATGAAATTGCGAAGTATTTCTTGCGGTCAATTTTTAAAATTGAAACATGCATACACTCCAATGTTGGGCAACATTTCATGACAATATTAGAAATATTGACCAATACAATGGTACTAGTCAATACAAACGGTACTGATCCAATATCTGTTACATCTAGCGATATGTATAGTAAAGTAAAAGCTAAACTGACGATTCTGAGTCGCTTCTAGGAATGGTTATGACTAGAATTTTGCTTCGGGTCGGTAACCCAAATTTACCTTAACACAACCCGACCCACAGCTATACCCAAGTCGGATTGACGCTAATTTTTGGTTGCAGGTCGGGTTGACTTTAATTGTTTCTGTTTCAGGCAGGTCAAGGGTTCGGTTTTGATTCTTGCAGGTCGCGTTGACTCGATTTTTCAAAAGGTACTTCTGAATATTTTTCAGATGAAAAAACTATATAGCTGAGCATTGATGAGCATATGTATGTTCAATTTTCTACATAAAAGATAAAGTTTATATTAGAGATTTAATTGTAGACTACGTTTCTATAATTGTATTAAAATGGTTTATTATTTTTCAATTCGAGTTTGGTTTAAATGTTTCGGTTTCGGGTGTAAATGTGTCGGGTTCCGGTCATATTGGGTCGGATCAAGAAAAATGTTTTCTTCTGTTCGGTTCGGGTTGTGATTTGCATTCAAATGGAATTTTCGAGTTCTGGTCATGTCTAGTATAACACGACCCGCGAAAGATTCTAGTTGTGATCAACCGATGCATGTATACTTTGCCTTCAGGACAAAATAAATAAAATGGTATAAAAAATATCATTAGATGACGCTATCTAGCATATTGATTCCTGCAGACTGCGTAAACGGTTCTCACATAGCGACATAATTTTGTAAATTTCGATTTTTGTCTCGCGATAAAATTTTAATCATTTCTAAGGCCGTTGTTACTATCATCTGAACATTTTCCAATATAGGGTGAAAATTTTAACTTTCTCACATCTTCTTTCAACTTTCTTCATCATCTAAATTGTGTCTATGCAAAATTTACCTTACATCGATAGGATGATACTGCATCAGAATTTTCAGAGAATTTTAAATTCAATCTTACATTGAACCCAATAAGTCCAAAAATAGTTTTCGGAGCTTAAATCTGAATTTTCAAGTAGTTTCATGACATCAATCACAGTGCGACATAAGGGGTTATCTGCGAAATTTTTTTGCGATAATAAAGACAGATATTCTTCACGGAATTACTGTCTAAGCTTCAATTTAAGTATGTCAATGTAATGGATATTTTAGCTTGTAATGAAATCTGGCTATGTATAATCACATTACTTCGAATAAAAAGTATACCGAGAAAAGGATAACTTGAGCTATGGACGATAAAATTTTCTTTGCGGGATCCTGAATAATCATCAAAAATCCAATGACCTATGTTGAAAATCGATTTCCTTTGCTAACTGTAACGAGAAGCAAATCATATTACGCTATATTGTCAAGAAATCAAGTCCTAATATGTTTTTGTTTATAACTCTCATAAAAGTGTAAATAGCATACAATAAAGTTTTGTTAATCATAAAACTCTGAAATCTATACAGACTTTTCTGAAATCTATAATAACTGCATTAACCTTTAACGTAATTTAAATTTTATCCATTATTAGAAACTTTTTACAATCTTTATACTAATATTTTATACGAAATATATTTTCATTAATAAATTTTATTAAAGTTTCATGTGCTGAAACAAAATTTTTCATTCATCTGTAAAGGAAACATAAATTTGTCTTACGATCCTCTAAATTTTTCTATAATGTTTACGATGTATTTCAATCGAGATATATTCTCAAAAATTCTTTACATTTCTCGATAAAAATAACTTACTATTCTCCAGAGAACGTTTTCAAGGTATGCTATGGTGCTTTTGTGCCGTTCTGCAAAACATAATGCCTTTTAAGGATTCATGTAAGTCTTATATTTGTGTCCAATTTACATTCCTACGAAAAATAGAATTCCACTTAGAATTGCCTTTTTGGCCATGCTCTATTCTATATGTAACACATATCATTCTAGTTGTGTCACATTATTCTTCGATACAGCAGATGTTGTTGCACACAATTTTCAAAAGCATGCATTTCTTTTCAGATGTTGCAGACTAAGAATTATATTTTTTTGAAATATAGTTTCATGAATAAGATTTTTAGAAATAAAAATTTCCTTACAAGCTAACAAATTGAATATTCGTGTTTTTTTTTTTATAAAAAAAAGATATTCATGAATCTTAAAAATAAAATTACAACTATCATTAATTAAAGCATAATTCTCTGCGTTCGATGTTTCAAGTGAAAAATGATAAATTAATGGTTAATAAAAAAAATATTGCTACTGAGTTGCAGTTCACAACCATGTCCAGCAAATAAGGCTCCACCAGTGGCTCAGAGGTTCAGCTCTCAAAGCTGGTAGACGGAAGGTGTTGGGTTCAAACCCATGTCGCGCACGTCGACCTAACCGTTCGGAGTTTTCCGTGGTTTTCTTCGAACCTTGCCGTAAATACGGGTTAGGACCCCTTAGAAAGACCCCCCACGAAGGGCACTCCCCCTAGGGCCTATATCACTCGAGTAGATAATCGGCCGTCATAAACCAACCAACAAAGAAATACGAGTGTATTATGTCACCCAGGTATCGTCCGGCTATCTCAGTAGTAACAGCTTAACACGGCAGGCCAAGGCACCGAGGTTCGATACCTGGCCTGCACCTTTTTATCTCTGTTGGAATAAACCTCAGCTATGCTATACTCTAAAATTAGAAATGATTTATGTAGTTGAAAAAAATTAACTTATCTTCAATATATCCAATTAAATTGTATACGGGAGTTTCCGTCTTATCACACACTTTCATCGTGTAAATGCTATAGTTAAAGCTCGAGTGAATGAAACTAGCGATGCACTTCGAATCCATGTCAAACAAATAAGAGTGAGTTATGTCCGGCAGGTATCGTCCGGGTAGGTCAGTGGGAGGAGCACTGGCACGGCAAGCAAAGGTACCTAGGTTCCAGTCCTACCATGGACATCTTTCGCTCTTTTGGAATAAATCTCAACTATGCTACTACAACCTTGAAGATGAAGATAAAAAAAATAGTTTAAAGAAAAACTAGCGCCTTACATTTACATTTTACAATCATATATTTCCATTTTAGTAAAATTTAAATATTCAATTTTATTTATAACTGTCATTGTAATAAAATTACTTGACTTTTGAAGAATCAGGTTACGTAAATACTTTTTAAACACCACCAAAAAATAGACATATACCTAAAAATCCATGCACAACTTATACACTGTAAAAGTGACCGATATTTCTTAATGTACAAAATTCCTTATAACCATGAACGAAATATACAATAACTGTTTCCGAGTTATCCACGATTCCGAAAAGCGTTCTATTAAGTTTAATTCCTGCTGTATCCTTTCCATTGCTTTTTATAATATCTCCTCCTTTGTTTTTCACATGTGTTTTAATTTTTAAATATATATATACTAGCAGAACCATCCGGCTTTGTCCGGATTACAATAAATTAAAATACAATAATACGACAATAAAAATGACGAAGCTTTGTGCATTCACGACAATAAATCGATAAAAAAGAATTGACTCAGACTTTTCTATTTTGACTCAGCCATAGTAAAGTTTCCCAGCTTTATAAATAAGAATGCGCGTTTTCTTTGCGAACACAATAGAAAAATATACGATTTTCCTGACAATGATAAAAAATCAAACTAATTTAGTAACATTTTGCGAAATTCGTTTTCATATAGCATCTATCTATATTATAAAACAAAAACATATCCATGAGTAATGTCGACATCATATTGACGGTAGCAACGACCCAATCATTACATTTGCTTGTACTGAATTTTTGTAACTACTAAATATCGCATAATTTCATTTTTAAACTATCAATTAGAAAAGAAAATTGCACTTTCAAATGTAGTTTGAAAAGTTTATCTCAATTTACTGTTATTTTATGGATTTTAAAGTAATTTTAAAGCATGTATATTTTTAAATCTGTATCCAATCCATTTATGAAAGATTAACTTATTTGATCTTTATAAAGTAAAGACATTTACTTCTTAACATAGCACATTCAATGTTTATGTCGTCGAATTAAAAAAAATGTACTTTCAATGTTATTTGTTTGAAAAGCGTACCTCAATTTACTGATGTTTTATGGATTTTAAAGTAAATTTCAAGAATGGATATTTTTTAATCTGCGTGCGACTCAATTACAAAAGATTAACTGTTTGCTCTTAAAACAATCTAAATAATTCAGCATTGGTTTACGTGTAATATTCCATAACTAAATTACCAAATTATATAAAAACTTAAAAAAATAAAGAAAGAAAATATGGAAGCCTCGCACAATTTTAGAAGGAGTGTTTAAAATATATTAATTTCATAGTTTTAAATGTTTTAATATCACTTATTGATTGCACCAAAATCAATAACACCAGAGAAAACATTTTATTTATTTTTTATTAAAAAAAAAAAAAAAAACTATAAAACTGAAAAGTTGCCAGATTTCTTTAAATAGCGTGCCGATAATTTTAACAGCAAAAATAAAATAAAATAATGGAAACATGGAGTTAGTAAAAATGACATTAAGGAGTATCTTAACATTTACTTTTAAATTGGGTCTAAATTGCATAACCGAGGCACTACAGTAACATTTAAAAAAATTATTTCGTATGGCTTAAACGTAATTATGGGTAAGCCTTTATTTTATAGATAAAAATAAACGTTAATTTCACAAAATCAAGACTTTTCACTGATAATAAAACATAATTTTAAAATTGAAACTTCAATGTTCATTAATAAAAATTAAATCTATAATGATTAGATGAAAGTCATGTCAATTTTATATGCACTTTTAGTCGTTAAGCTTTTGTTGAAAAACGAAAGAAATGACCCTCACTTTAATATAAATCAAAGAAAAATGTTACCACTTATTCTAAATCAATAAAACACTTAGCAATATAACGTATAGATATAAAATACAGCTGTAGTATACAACCGAAGCAGGAATAAAACATAGCAGACGATTACTTAAACTCAATTTTGAAATTAAAATGAAATCCTTTAATAGAATATGACGTCATACTTTTTTTTAGCATTTTTACTAAATTGTTTTCTTGAAATTGAAACATCTGTATTAAAGTAGATGTGTTAATTACAAATAAATTTAAATTAAGGTACTACATCATTTTAATGCATTTAAAGTTATCGTTTTCTATTTATATAGAAACAAAATGTGCATTTGTTTCTTAGAATCACTTCAATTTTGAAAATAAAAAAAAATATAGCGAGTGATTCGGAATTTTTATTGGTTTATAAAAAGAAACTAAATGTGTTATCATTTGTTTGAAAATTTTTGTGCCGTTTTTTAGAGTGTGGCAACAGGAAAGAATTACTGCATTAGAAATTGAGAAAGAAAAAGGCAAAACGTATACATGTCAAGCATTCCAAGATATATAGCAGAGGTATTCGCCGAGGTCACGTCAATGAAGGTCGTACGCCACGTAGCGGAAGGAGGGGGAACTACTAGAGGTCAATAATTGTTGTGATATCTATGAAATAACTGCGCATGGGCAAACCAAAATGCAAACGATTATTTCATTCCCAAAATATTTCGACTGTTATCTTTTTTTTCATTTGTTCTTCAAGATTGTTTTAGGATATGTTTCATTATTTAAATAAAATATAACTTGTTGGAAGTACTTTAAAATGTATATTCAGTTTTATTTCATAATGTTAGTATCAAATCTTTGACATTCTGTTTTACTATCTGATAAAATTAGAAAAAAAAAGTAGGCAACACATCGACTGTTGTCTTATTTTTCATTTGTTTTTCAACATTGTTTTAGGATAGATTTCATTATTTAAATAAAATATAATTTGTTGGAAGTACTTTAAAAAATATATTCAGTTTTATTTCATAATGTTAGTATAAATCTTTGACATTCTGTTTTACTATCTGATAAAATTAGAAAAAAAAGCAGGCAACATTTCGACTGTTGTCTTATTTTTCATTTGTTCTTCAAGATTGTTTTAGGATAGATTTCATTATTTAAATAAAATTTAATTTGTTGGAAGTACTTTTAAAAATATATTTAGTTTTATTTCATAATATTAGTATTAAATCTTTGACATTCTGTTTTACTATCTGATAAAATTAGAAAAGAAAAGTAGGCATAAATGTATCAGCTGTTAACCATTATTTAAAAAATGTATATTTATTTCTGCAACTTAATTTTTTAGAACCTATTTATGTGACTCTTCTGCTATACCTATTGTTTTTTATATACGCCAAGATACGGCATCATACCTAAATAAATACTGTAGTTCCTATAAATGGAATTTTAATGAAAATGTTTTTTTTTTTTTTAGAAAACCTTCTTTTAATTTATTCCCAAAAATACAATTTATCTTAAAGAAAATTTGTAATTTATTTTTCAAATGGCCAATAACCAGGTATAGCAAATAATATGGCAAATACGTTTTTAAAGCCGTTATATAAGATTCCACATGCCTCACATGAACGCATATATTTGTAGCCAATTTTTAATAATACCAATAAACTTTGTTTTGAATCTAATAAAGTCATTTATCACAAATAAAAAATAAAGCGTATTTTTTTAAAAATATTACACCTTTTTCTTTTAATCTTCTTTCTTTTAATCACTTTTTCTATTTTCTTTATATTGTATTTTATTTTGTAACATGTAATATTTTATTTTCTAGTTTTTAGTGTTTAAATATTTCATTGTTGCAATCTCACAACCAGCTGGCATATTTTAGAGATCGTGGTTTGGTACATAATTATCTCCATTGTTGAACATCGTATACAGTTGTAACAATCGTAAACAATTTTTGGTGACTATCACCTGCGCCCGTATAATATAAAAATTCCATAAAATTAATTTATAATTAAGTTACAAAAATATCAAACTGTTTTACTGTCACCGAAAACCTATCTATGTACATAATTTTTAGGATTCTAGCATAGTTTTAAATCAATTACAAAATTCCACATTTACACACATATATATATATATATATATAAATCAAGTTAAGGTAAATAAAATAGCGTAATAAAAAAAGAGTACTTTTAAGAGGCTACTTCACTCACGCGAAAACACCCGCTCGCGAATGTTAATCCTATGGGACAATTATTTTATATCTCGTTTGCATTTCAATTTTTTTAAACTTTTTTTTCATTGATAGTTTAGGTCGATCTCTATGCAGGCCGATTTTTATTTTTTCAATTTTGGTTGCAGTTATTTCAATGAGGATACTTTCACGTTCGAAACGGTTCCGAAAGTGAAAGCATCGTAATAAAAAAAACTTGTAAACATAATCGAAAAAGTAAAAAACAGCCTGCATGGAGATAAACCTTGGCAAAATAATAATAATAATAATAAAATATTGAAATGCTAAGGAGATATTATAAAATAACTGTCCCATAGGATTAACATTAGCGAGGGTGTGTTTTCGTGTGAGTGAAGCAGCCTCTTAAGTTAGCTGAGCGCAGTTGATAAATCGCTAAATGTTGTTCCCATCGCCAGCTTTTGTATTGCATTCATTTCGAAAATTTAAATAATACACCCACTCTTTTCACCCATTATATTTAAAATACATTTTTTTTCTATAATAAATAATAACAGAAACTAAAACATTTTATTTGAACATCAAATCATCGTTGATAATTTTTACACTCACTCAAACCATAAAACTGCTATTGGCGAAAAAAAAAAAAAAGAATACTCTTTGTAAGATTTTCGGACATAAAATTACCAAAACATTTATTTATTTTCTTTAGGTTAAATTTTTGTGATTGCATTTTGTTTCTCGATAAACTGAGTCAAACCTGGCCAAACCTGGTCGTCAATAAATCCGGCAAGTACTTAAAATCTAAACAAAGCAAATGATCTAAAAATGTGCAAAATTCAGAAATCCACAAAGCCCTTGGTCGCAACCTGTGCGATTTTTTGTGTATTGTATTAGCTGACTACAATAAATTCTTGTGTACGTAACACTTTTTTTATTATTATTATTTTTATTTTATTTTTTAACAGGAAACATGAAATAATCCGTAAACACTAAAATGCGTTTCATATTGCTTTATTATTTTAAACTGATCGAAACTGTTGTTGTGAACGCGTGCCTATTGCTATCATCGATCAGTTTTTACTGTAACTTTCATGGAATAAATGAAATGATACTCTGGTTTGACTAAAACGCTTTTTGCAGATACTTTTATCCTTGATTTTTCTTTTGAAGTTTAAACCTGCATCTAAAAAATATTAGATTGGAGTGCGAAATCCTCGCACGGTTCCGCTGGTAATTTTTATTGCTGGAAAGTATAATCACATTTTGTGAACATATTTTGCGAATCTGTACTTAGTCAGGGAAGCTGCGTATCTTGTTTAGTAGATTTATTTCCAAGTATTTTCGATACAGTTTGTTTTGATAGAGTTATGTATATTTACAAAAACAAAAAAACAAAAAAAAAAATATTCATAATATCATATTAACTTCTGGTGAAAAGGAATTAGTGATACAAAGCATTAATTCCTTTTTTCCCGAAATTAATATGGTATTTTGAATGTTTTCTTTTTTAAAATATACATATCTCTATCAAAACAAACTGTATCGAAAATATTTGGAAATAAATCTACTAAACAAGATACGCAGCTTCCCTGACTGAGTACAGATTCGAAAAATATGCCCAGGAGATGCGCCGATGGTAAATTTTGTGTCATACCTAATAACGTCATCCTAAAAGTGCCGAGGCTAACGAGAAAGACAGGCTACCGCGGTGCATTCCACTTATCTTTTTTTACAGACCGCTAGAGTGACGTGATGCTCTTTTCCTACACCTTCATTGGTGCATTCGAGCATCACGTGACTCCGGCGGTCTGTAAAAAAAGATACGCGTAAAGCACCGCGGTAGCCTTTCTTTTTCGTTAGCCTCGAAAAGTGCGCGCATTGGCATTTCCCCCTCCGTCCACAAGGTAGCGCAGTTGTTTCAATTTGCGGATCTGTTCTAGTATTAAATTGGAACGCTTAACATGTATACGTTTTGGAAAAAGGTTTCTATAATGGTAAACTATGGGAGATGTTTGAAAAAAAGGATAAAGAATGGTCTGAGAAATT
This sequence comes from Maratus michaelseni, assembly GCA_963931845.1. Lineage (NCBI taxonomy): Eukaryota > Metazoa > Arthropoda > Arachnida > Araneae > Salticidae > Maratus > Maratus michaelseni. The sequence continues at coordinate 225,009,709 of OZ007589.1, read as the reverse complement.
TTTAAAGTTGACAGTGATTTTACTCATGTTCTAAAACGTATGGTACAAATCGAATAAACACTGTAGGGGGTATCGAATAAAAACTGTATAAGGGACAAACATACTTACCAAGAACGACATGTAAAAATTTTTAAATATAAACCTAATAATATAAACAAGTTCGTGAGGAAAGGAATTCAGAAATACAGCCCCCATTGTGATAAAATTGTTAATAATTGAAAGACTTTTTTTTCAGATTTTAAAACAGGCTTTTGCTTTATATTTTACTGCCGCATAAAACGCATCTGATAATTTCGTAATACTGAACGTATTTCTTCAAAAATTGCCACTTTTCCATAATTATATTGAGGTGCCATCAACGACTAGTTAGCATTCTGGCCACAAAATGAGGGCCGAAGGTTAGGAGTTCGATACTTGCGCGGTCTGGGCGGGGTGCCTGAGGAAACGCTTTCAGGTTTTTCCTTATGCGGGAACAATAATTCGTTTCCCTTTCCCTTTAATATTTCTCCTTGAAGGCATCATTACTATAGTAATTTGGCCAAAACTGGCCGGTGATTAATAAAATCCCCTTCTTCATTAAAAATATTCCTTTTTTTCAATGGTATTAAAAATCATATATTAAAAAGTATTTAGTAAATTTTATTGTAAAACAGTATTGATATATATATAGAAATTACTTTATAAAGGCAATTAAATAAATTTTTATTTGCTTTTTCTGTTTACTTTGGTTTGGCTGATCTGGAGAAAATAAAATAGATTTAAAAAAATACATAAAGAAAATACAAATTATTATAAGAAATTGTAAAGATTATTCTAGAGATTATTCTAAGAAATTGTAATACAAGTTACTTTTAAATGAAAAGTTCTTTCATATAAAAATAGAATATTATAGCGTCATAAGAAGTTAATTTCTTAACGTTTAAATTATCATGTTCATTACTTTATATTTTATTTGCAAAAAACTTATAAAACAGCTGCGTATACCATCTGCGGCTACCAGGATGATGCGCAGAATTTCACTGAGCACTTTGTAAGCAAACGATATTTTCATTTTATTCTACAGGCATCAGCCAGGATATTTTGTTCTTTTATGAATTCATATCATGTAAGCATTTTTTAAATACTCTAAACTCTAAAGTATTTTTCTTCAGTGCCATCGTATTCCTTTAAATGTTTCTAAATTGTTATATAATTAGGCCTGAAAGTGCCATGCTTTTGCGTTTAAAAATTTGTCTGTAAATGTGTCGGAAAGTTTCGCATTATTCAGCGGGGGGTGGGGGGGGGGTGGGGGGGTGGCAAATTGTACTTTTCAAAGTTTCAATACTTAACAGCAAAATAGCGTAAATTATTGTCTACATTTTTGGTAGTTAAATAATGCAAATGGAAGTAGAAGTTAATTTAAAAAGTTGTTCATTTACATTTCGTATTATTGAAATATTTACTTTTTATTATCATTTTCAATGCATCCATATCTACCATTTTTATATTCAATTCGTGTTTTTTACATTTATAATTTTACTTGGTTAATTCTACATTAGCTGGTTTCCCAATCCGATGCAAAATTCTAATTCGTATGCGAATTGCACCAAGAAAAATTATAGCCTACCCGACACGGGTCATATCCGGATTTGGTAAAACCTTGTTATCCGAAAATATGCGAAATTCAAATCTGTAGTATTAGAAAAATTACAGGCATATTGTCGAGTTCTCGTAAAATCAATTGTCCAGAATTTGAAGTAAAAACAAAACAAAACAAAAAAATTACAGACCCGAATAGAGTCACGTATCGGACCGAATGACCAGATTTTACCCCACCCGACATGACGCAAAGTTTGGATCGTGCCATATTGGTGATAATTGTTTATGTTGTTGTTGCAATTTGGATCAAGTTGAATGTATATTTTTTGGATTGAGATTTTTTTTTTTTATATTTCGGTTTCAGGTTAAGCTGATTTTTCAAAAGAAAGACTACAATATTATTTCAGATGAAAAACTTTATTTTAATACAAACTGACTTGATCGGCGTTGCCCGGGCATGTGATAATAACCTTAAATAAACCTCAAATTTCTATTAATTGTATCAAATTGTATCATTTGTATCATACATCTTTAACCCGATTTGGTATGAATTTATATTTTTAAATTAAAAATTCGCAAAAAAATATTCATATTAGTGCTATAATTGCTCGTAAGAAGACTTAATATTTTTTCAAATAGTTTCGTTTTTTTTAATAGTACTTGTGGTCGTAAAAAATAGTACTTTTAAACTTGTGGTTTGAACGCTTTAAAATTTTTGTCGATTATAAATATCATGGTTTTGCAGTCCGTGTAAAAATTTCGGCAAAACCTGCTGATATCTAGTAGTAAAAGAAATCTGTTTTCTTTCTCGCTTTTTCTTTTCGTGCTGGATCCTTTAAGAAAAACAGTTTTCGTAGTCGAAACTCTCTGAAATTTTAGTAGTTTATAAACATAACTGTATCCGAGCACTAACACACTAACTAATCTTGTGTTGCCATATTACTACTCACTTTGTAGTTTAATGTATGCTAAAAATGTAATTCTATAACGAGGTCATAAGTTAAAAGAATTAGATTTTGTAATTTAACCTTTAGTTTCGATATCTACCTGAAGTAAGAATCGCAAATATACAGGATATCACGCTTAAAGGCATCCAAAATATGTGATTTATACTAAGAGAAAAGCCCATGATGAATTATAAATTTCAGTTGCATTGAAACAGACACTTCCACAAGTTTTTTTACAATGCGATGAAATTTTGCACCGCCCCCTGAATACTAGGCCTGCACGCTGAAAAAAATGGCGGCTGTCGCAGGCGGAATCGTTTGTACAGTCCCTCGAACTTCAACACCAATAATATCTAAAAGTTATCTTTGACTTATTTGATCTCCGAAAAACAAGGCGAAGAAAACTTTTAGAAATTACTGATGTGGAATTTCGAGGGACCGTTCAAACTTTGAAAAAAAAAATCGGCCTGCGACAGCCGCCATTGTTGTCAGCGCTCAAGCCTAGTATTCAGGGGGCGGTGAATTTTGTGTGAGTGACGTCAGTGGGTTTGCAAATGTCCAAAAGTTTATAAAGTGTTTAGTAACATCTAAAATTTTTATTAAATCAGTTACTTCGGGCATCTACTGTTTCAAATCATTCATATTACAAATTTCTTTCTTATGTATGATCGTTTTAATGAATCCCGAAAAAAAACCAGTCGAAATTTTTACTAATACCTTTGCTGGAAGTTTGATAGGAAGAGAAGCTCAATTACCTGACCTCCAAGATCCCTGTACAAAATACTGTTTGACTTTTATTAAAATGTGTTCCAGCAGAACGTTTTTCGTTTAGATGATTTGAAACATCAGATAATTTAATAAGACCTAAAATCTCAGTTTGGACATATGTAAAGTCACTAATGGTTCTCACACTGAAACCCATTAATGTAAAAAGGAACTTCAGACGTTGACATATACAGTAGGGTGGATCGATGGTATATGGTGAAAAAATAAATATTATTAATCGAAACCTACCTATGCGGAAAAGATGTTCTATTGTATGGAGATTAAGAGAAAAATAATTAAAAAAATTAATTTTAAAATTTAATACTGCCGCAAAGAGTTTGATTTTTCGAAAAATAATTGGAAAAAGACCTAATTTTGGTTAAGTGATTTTTGATTCAAAATAATTGTTTTAATTTTAATCAAAACATTCCTATGCGGAAAACATGTTATATTGTATGGGGATTAAAAGAAAATTAATAAATAATAATAATTTCAAATTTTAATACTGCCGCAAGGGGGTCGGATTTTCGAAAAAAAGGGAGTTTCCAGCTTTTTCATTCTTCTGCTTTATCCTTCCACCCCTCCATAAGTTGGAAGCGCTACATCATGGAATCTTCCCTACATCATATGATACGCCCACGTGGCTCTGAATTAGGGCTTCTATAATAGTTAAAGGAGCCTTACTCTGAGTAATATTGGATAAACGTGTTCCCACCGCTAGCGGCTTACGGAATCGGGCGCTGTTCTCGAAAAGTGAAATAAATTTCGATTTCATTGTGTAAGTTTTCTTTGTAAGTGTATTGTGTTGCGTAGTGTACATTGAATATTATTGCACCATGGCTATGTTAAGAAAAGACATGATTTGCCCTATATATTGGTCTGGTTGTGATATGCCAACGAATATGCTTCCTACCTACAGTAACGTAATAAAGTGCGTATGTTGGAATTCAAAAGAATACCGAAGCAAGGAAACATTGTCTACATCTACACTTTCCTCCTCATGTGAAGAAGTTGCTAATAAGTTAGAAGAGACCTGGAAACGAGCTTCAATCCCAATAATTGACCACTATAGCATTTTGAGAAAAGTTCGATTATACCACGACCAATATCGCGGTCTTCTTAAATCTTACAAAGCCAGAAAAGGGATTGAAAGCTATCGCAAGCAGATTGACGTCTTCCGGAAAAACGCAAATGCTGTTTTTGATATATCGGCGTGTACTTGTAAATCATTTGAATGTTGCTTCTGTAAGAAAGAATGGAAAGTACCAATGAACGAGAGAGAATTTCTATTAGACATGCGAACTGTACGAAAAATGGTAATCGGGTCGCTGGATTGGAAAGTCACTTTACAAATAACTAAGGCCGAGAAACGAAAATTAAAGCAAGGGCGATACGTGGATAAAAACAAAACACTGCCTGATGTTTCTTCCAGTTCAATATATTTGAATATGAATATGAATAACGGGTGTAAATTGAAGCGGCGTACTGACTTTTTTCCATCATCAGCTATCGTTGAAAGCGACGCCCAAAACGCTGACGGTGTCACTGTCACATCTGTCGTGACGATATTACATGCCGTCGCAAAGACATTGGACCGTTTTGGCATTTCCGACCGAGCAGGCGCTGCCATCGTGTCAGCTGCGTCTCAAGATTGAAGAATCTCACAAGGCGATGAATCGAACGTCGTTGACAGAAATAAAATTCGACGTGAGAGAACAAAGGCAAGAACAACTCTACCGTCTCAGTCAGTTGTGAAAGATTCTGACCATGACCAATTTGGTTTATACTTCGATGAACGAAAAGACAGGACTATATGACTAGGAGATAACAGAAGAAAAGTCATAATAGAAGAACACGTAAGCTTGGTAAAAGAACCTAGTTCCGAGTACATCGGACACGTATCTGTAAATTCTGGGAGAGTGCAAGTCATTGGAAAAGACATCATAATTTTTTTGTCCTGCGTTGACAACAATATAGATGTAACAAAGTTGGTTGCGATCGGTAGCAAAGGAACATCTATTAACACAGGTGCTAAAGAAGGTGTTATTCGAAATTTAGAACTGATTCTGAAGCGTCCACGTCAATGGTTTGTGTGCCAATTACACGCCAATGAGCTTCCACTACGTCATCTTTTCGCGTACGTAGATGGAATTACGACTGGGATCAGAAGCTTCACTGGTGGAATAGAACCTTGTTATTACGAGAAATGGGTTTTTTGCCATCCTGAAAATATCCTGATATCGATGTTACCTGACGACGGAACTCACATAAGGCAATTGTCCCTTCGAAGAATTCTAAAAACGAGCGAAGTCAAACGGTCTACTGCAATCCCAAACATTTCAAAGAATAATATCCTAGAATTTACCTCCCTAGAATTTATCCTTCAATTTACCAGTTTTTGAACTTTGTGCGACGGATTATATTGATTTGATTAAATGGAAAAATGTGACAGAACCTCAACTAACTGAACAATTTAGTGACGACATGATTTCAGAAGCAATAGTAAATCCAGCAATTATTCCGACGGCAATAATATCTACTATCAAGGGGTTTCCGTGCCACACTCAAGCTACAGAACGGATAGTCAAAACAGTCACGAGAGCATCTTCTGCTGTTTGTTGATCATACAGAAGAAACGGTTTTATAAGAAATCGTATCGAATCACGAAACCTCATGTCAATTTTCAACACCAAACGTGATTATCGCCCACTGTAATTTCGACGATTTTAAATGTTTTTTTTTTATTTAATAATAAAGAAGCTGGTAAATAAGAAGCTGACGTCTTTTCTTGTAACCAAGTAAGTGTCCTCTTATTCCAATTAATATTTAAAATTACTAAAATGTATATTTCATTTAACAAAAATCGCTTTGACTTTTTACCGTAAAAAGACTCAAATACATAAATTTCAAACACCTTGCGGCAGTATTAAATTTTGAAATTAATTTTCTTAATTATTTTTCTCTTAATCACCATACAATAGAACATCTTTTCGACATAGGTAGGTTTTGATTAATATTAAAACAATTATTTTTATTCAAAAATCATCTAACCAAAATTATGTCTTTTTTTCACTTTTTTAGAAATTTCAACCCCATTGCGGCAGTATTAAATTTTCAAATTAATTTTTTTAATTATTTTTCTCTTAATCTCCATACAACAGAACATCTTTTCCGCATAGGTAGGTTTTGAAATTGTGAAAACAAATTTTTCGATCCACCCTAATATACAGTCCCTGTCCAAATTATTAGACGCAGTTGTTTTTATTATAATTTATTAAATATCTGGAAAGATACATGGGGAATTATCCTGAAACTTCAGGAATGTAAACAACAAGATAAACGTCATATATTTCCGCGAAGATTTTTTTCCCGAAACCCCATAAGGGGCCGTCAACAAATTGAAGAAAAACGAATATCTTTTGGATAACCCTGTAAAAACTAATATTGCAAGAAGCATTCAAACTGTAGATTATGATTAAGTAGCTTATTGTAATAATTTGGGTTAATTTTTTGAAGATAGCATGTATACTCGAAGAGAAATTCACGTTTTTATAAAAACAGTCCCAAATTTTACCAAGTTTTTTCCTTATAATTTGCAGAGTTTTTAATATAAAAACAAGTTATTTTCAGAAAATATGACAAAAAAAATGTACATAACACCCTGCAATCAGAATTAAAAAATAATAAAAATTGCATGAAAAATGAGCAGGTTCACTAAATATTGTTTCCCTGCGCATGCGCGAATTCAATCAAAATATACTGTGCATAATATATTAGCTAAATATATAGACCAACTTTTATGAAAGTCTCAAAAACATAGCTTAAAAATTATGATAGTAATCGTCGGTAGAATAAGCTCGAAATTCGCTGTTCCCAAAAGGAAGCAAAAAGATGAGGGGTTGTATCAAATATAGAATGAGAGACACTTCATTCTTACTATGTCAACTTTCATAAGCTAGTATATTTGGATACAACCCCTCATCTTTTTGCTTCCTTTTGGGAACAGCGAAATTCGAGCTTATTCTATCGACGATTACTATCAGAATTTTCAAGCTATGTTTTTGAGACTTTCATAAAAGTTGGTCTATACATTTAGATAATATATTATGCACAGTATATTTTGATTGAATTCGCGCATGCGCAGTGAAGCAATATTTAGTAAACTTGCTCATTTTTCGTACAATTTTTATTATTTTTTTATTCTGATTACAGGATATTGTGTATAATTTTATTTGTCATATTTTCTGAAAATAACTTGTTTTTATATTAAAAACTCTGCAAAGTATAAGCAAAAAACTTGGTAAAATTTGGGACTGTTTTTATAAAAACGTGAATTTTTCTTCGAGTGTACATGCTATCTTCATAAAAAGGAACCCAAATTATTACAATAAGCCACTTAATCATAATCTACAGTTTGAATGCTTTTTGAAGTATTATTCTTTACAGGGTTATCCAAAATATATTCGTCTTTCTTCAATTTGTTGACGGCCCCTTATGGGGTTTCGGGAAAAAATCTTCGCGGAAATATATGACGTTTATCATGTTGTTTACACTCCTGAAGTTGCAGGATAATTCCTCATGTATCTTTCCAGATATTTAATAAATTATAATAAAAACAACTGCGTCTAATAATTTGGCCAGGGACTGTATAATACAATTTAAATTTATAATTAATTTTGTGTGGTTTGCTCAGTATAAGCCTTTACATTTTACATTTGAAAACATTTAGCCCGTTCCTCCTACATTTTGAAACTAATTTTGTATTAAAAAAAGTCCTTCCGGCCTGAACCGGGAGGAAAAGGTAGCTTTCCTATATCTTCGTTTTAAAATTTTAGCTAATGTTACACGAAAACAGAAACTTAAAATGCAAATAAAACGTTTACAAAAGATTCGTTAATACTGAATTTGAATAAGAAATTCGCCAAATTATTGAGCAATAGCCAAATTGGCTTCATTTATGAAGACTTATTTTGGTCGCCAAATTTGGCGATATTTCGCCAAATGTCGCCAAGTTTGGCGAGAATTTGGCGCTAACGGATATGAATATATAGTTTTATGCGTTTGATTGGGAAAATTATTACAACAATGAAAATTTTTGTAATGTGCTGTCTTGTTTCAAAATGTCAGCCACCCTAGAATTTCAAACTGCTCTATCTCAGCCGTTTTTTAAGATAGAGGTAAAACAAAAAATGCTCTGGAATCCTCGTTTCAAGGCCTAACACTGAGCTAAAAATAAATTTGAATTTTTAACTTTTTTGTATATTTATTTTAGTTTTAAATTTTTAATTGGCCGCCATCTTGAAACAAAATGGCTGACTAAGCTGTCCAACGAACTCGGTCGAGACATTTGTGAGCTTAATACACACAATTAGTTTCATCAAAATTGATTTATAAATACGAGCGTTATCGTATGACATAGGTCAGATATATATATATATATATATAAATCAACATTTGAACGGAGGGTGGTTTTGGGGTCTGGGGGTCATGATCGGTGAAAATATATCGAAATTTTCCGGAACTGCTTTCCTCCGAATGGCTGCAATAGGTAGCTTTATGCTTTTTTATATTGAAAGCTACCTAATAGAAGTAGTGTAGTAAAAATAATATATAATTACATGAAAGAGATAAACTGTGATGTAATCAGGTATTGTAAAATATTTAACTGCCATTAGATGGCATTATGTTGGATTTTTAAAAAATTATTTCATGGCTGTTTATTTGTTTGGAAAAAAGAACTATTCAGTTCTAAAAAGCCAAAGATGAAGATTTAATGAAAAATTTAGTAAAAAACAAAGCAAATTGAACTAAATTATAAACTGAATCGAATAAGAGAAATATATAATTGAATTAAACAGTGGCGTAACCAACATCCTAATCTGGGAGGAATATTGAACCACTTTTGCGCATAAAATGAACAATTTAGTTGTATTACATGTCCATAAGGTAGCGTTTAATAAATACGGGAAATATAAAAACCAAAATAATGAAAAATACATACACAATAATAAATTTAGCATTTATGTGTTTATGTGTTTAAAGATTACATAAAAAAAAGTTTCTTTCAATCGCTAGAGGAAACAAAAAGAAGCGATATAGAGCAATAACAGTAACATACGTACATTTACATCTATTGCTCCTAAGTTTTTCTTTAATTAAATTTGTGTTGTAATAAAGGTTCTTATTATGAAGCCTCGAAACAGTTGAATTGTAAAATTTTTATGTTTTTCTTCAGTTTTTAGATATCATATTTTCATCTTAACACAAGGGTTTTTTATGCGTCTTATCAGTGTTTAAATATTTTGGAAGGGGCGACCCCCCCCCTTTTCATTGCACCAGTGAATTTAATATTTGTCGATGAATCAAAATAACAAAAATAAATCACTGTAGGTTTTCACATATACACTAAGATTTAGAATTTTAATTTCATAAAGAATGATATTTTTGATTTTATATTAAAAAAATTTGGAACAAACTCTGAAAAAATGACATAGAAAAGGAAGTAATTAATATTCTTTTGAATATATGTAAATGACTTATAAATGAATGAAAATAAAACTTAAAAGAACACACTGAAAAAAAAGTACCATGAAAAATATTTTCCATGCACGTTTATCAACCAAGTAAGTATGTCTGAATATATTAATATATTTGAATATATTAATATAAAATATTTTTATATAAGTTAATTTTTTGTAAAATATGTGCAAGTATTTTTGAAAACTATAAAGAAGATCATGCAAGAAGTTGTGTACATTGGAATTTATTGAAGTAAACCCTGAAAATAGTGCATTTATAGTAATATTTTTAAACTAATAATAATCATTAGAGAAAAAACGTCGACTAACCTAAATAATTAAAATAGTTTAATTCAAAAAAAAAAAAAAACTACAAAACACAAAGATACAACTTAACAGATAAAAAGATTAATATTATAAGTGAAATTATATATTTTATGATTAAATAATTGGAACTTAAAACGACGAACGACGCTGTAGAACGCGTTTATAATGAAAAACGAAAAAAAAAACTGCAAATAGTAAGCACAAGTAAAAATGGATTTTGGAGGATGGACAATTAACCTTAAAATATTGAAATGTTGAAAATAGAAATATATGAAAATATTTTATTGACTTGAATATACTTATTTATATACAGGGTAGGAAAAAACAGTCATAATAACCTTTTCAGAGTGCTATAAATAAATTCTATGGCTCCGAATCTGTGAATTCAAATACGTATTCAGGAAGACTAATTTGATTTTAATGTCTAATATTTCTTTACATAAATGATTAGTACGCTTACAACAAATGATTCGTATACCTACTTCCATTGTCAACAACGTGATATAATCTCAAGTCAATTTTTCTTATAGTAAAGTTTATTGCGTTTGAACAAATAAAAATTAAGACATTCTGACAGCTCACTCAAGAACTCTTTGAAGACGGTAATTTATTTTTTGCTAACCCTGTATTTATTTATGAATCATCAGTACGATGATAATTCATTAAAATTCAACATAAAAGACAAAAAGTTTTTTAACACTTTTCAAGATAGTTGAAAAGTGTTTATGAATTCGGCTTGTCTGTCTGCCTGTCTTCCGTCTGCCCGTTTGGTAAATATTCTCGGTTTGCCATGTAATTGAAATATGCTATCAAGGTTAACTATGGTATGTTTGCTACTAAAAATGAAGCGTGTAGCATTTTTATTTCGTTTACAGAGACATTGAAAAGAATCCCGTTACAATAGGGGGTATGGGGAAAAATCGTTTGTGATGTGTTTTAATGATATTATACTATTTCAAGCATAATAAAAGTTATATACATTTCTTAAGTTCACCAAAACATGTTTTCTGAAGAATATGGAGTGCAAGGCATTTATCATTCTTTTACAGGGCCGCACACACACAAAAAACTCTCGTTAGAGTACTGTCTATGTGAGATAAATGCTGGATGACCTTTAGAGTTTTTGGTATGAGTGTTAAAGTTCAACTAATTGTTTTGCGTAGTATGTTGTATGTATAAATTCTGTAGACTATGTACAGGGAGATACAAAAGAATTCGTAAGCTTTAAAATGTATGAGCATGAATTGTTTAAGTGTGCTTTTTAATTGAGTTATTTTCCAACGGAACCATATTTAGTATACTAAGATATTGTGGTAGTTTATAAATAAATTCATATACAGTGCTACAATAAGAACTGGATACATTGCTGTCTATTGATGGTTATTTCTAAAAGTGCATTTCTAAATTTCTTAATTAAGCTATCTTCTTTCATCTTTTTAAAGGGTGAAATTCCGTTACAGTATTCTGGAAATGTTGGAAAGTGTCTCATAATCTATTCTTGATGCGCGATTTTTCTTTTTCTTTTCTTTAATTCGTCAATTTGCACAAATGAAGTTTATTTCTGTATAATCCTACAATGTTTGTAAGTAAAAATAGACACGCGAAAGAAAAATTACCTGACGATTTATTCCAAACAAAAGGAATTATAGACAACATGCTATTTATTTTTCTCACTAAATGAAATGCAATAAAATAAAAAATGCATGAATTTTTATTTAAAAACATATAAAAAAATTGAAGTAAGCTATTTTATTTTAAAAGATACTGCATAAAATAAAGTATTCTTCATTTTAGAACTCGCAAAATACCCCTGTTTTACCTAAAAGCTTCATAGATTTTGTGAGTACCCTGCACTTAATGAATTCAAGAATTGCTTAATTTAATCATTGTTTTGTACTCCTCTATAAATCAGCTATTTCTATCTCTAAAGCGAATCAAAACAAATTCCCTCTTTCCTGAGATAACTTGCATTCAAACCAGAGACAAAATTAAGTTAATCTCCCCACAAGCCCAATTATCACTCACGTTTGATCATTAGCAAGGTTAAAATATCCCATTAACCTACCAAAGTAAATTAGCTTTTTGTTGACTGGAATAGTCACAAATAGTTAAAGTTGATAAAATTAGCTTCGAAGGTTTGAAATTGTAATTATATGCAGGCATATGAGGAATTGTATTATTTATTGCTGATAAAAATTGCTCATTCGGCAAAAAATTAAAAGAGTAGTAATAGACAGTATAGTAAAAGACTGTGAATTTTATTTTTTAACTATAATAGAAGGACCTAAAAAAGGCGTTTATTAATATAAATATTAACAGAATTAACAAAAAATTAACAGCTGAATAACAGTCATCACATGGAACCGCAAGTTCTTATAAACTTTTATTATCCTAATTACACTACGTGACATTGAAAATGCAACACCAAGAAGCAGTGGCCAGAAAGTGGTGAAACTCGACAAACAGAGAGAGACATCAACGAAGAATAAGTGATCTTTATTTCGAAATGATATTTATAATACAGAGCGAAAACAGCGTCGGCTCAGTAGGATATAGGACCACCGTGGACGGCGACACACGAAGCAACACGTCTAGGCAATGAGTAAATGAAAATGCGGATGGTGTCCTGAGGTATTGCTCTTCATTCCCTGTCAACAATTTTCTACAGTTCGTCTTCTGAACGCGGCAGTGGCAGAGCCTGCAAATAGAGTCCAATCACATCTCAAATGTTTTCGATTGGTGAGAGATCAGAAGCGTACGCTGGCCAGAAAAGCATCTGTACACTTTGCAGCGCACGTTGGCTGATGCAAGCAGTGTGCGGTCGGGTATTATCCTGCTAATAAAGGGCATTGCGCACCCCTAAAAGTAGGGGAGTGCCACCGACCGCAGCGCATCATCCACGTATCGGTTTGCCGTCATAATGCCCTAAATACGAACTAGAGGTTATCTGGAATCGTACGGAATTGCACCCCAAACCATGATGCCGCGTTTTCGCGCGGTGAGTCGTTCCACAATTACTGCCGGATTGAACATGTCTCCATTTCGACGCCACACTCGTACGTGGCGACTGTCATTGTAGAAGTAGAAGCCTGACGCATCTGAGATCACGAAATTGTCCCATTCCATCGTCCACATCACCCTAGCCTGGAACCATTGCAGACGTTGGTGTCTACGCTGTGGGGTCAATGGCAGTCTTCTTAACGGACATCATGGATGCAGGCCACTAGCAACCAATGGACGGGAAATGGTTCTGGTCGATATGGGAACATCTATGGTGTCTGGAACATGCTGCAGAATGGAGGTAATAATGGCTTTCGGGTTCGCCACCGCTTGTCGGCGGATGCGTCGATCCACGCATGCTGACGTCACTCTAGTTGCACCGGTACCCCTCAAACTTGCCTCGTTTCCTCGTTCCAACCATTTTCGTCACAGCCGGTGCACTGTGGTCGTGTCCAGGTGTGTCTTAGCTACGATTTGCCGTATGGACCAACCTGCCCTTCTCAGTCCAATCACTATGCCCCTCGTAAAATCGTCTGTCTGCTGAAACTGCCTCCATTGACGGTGGCCTGGTATTCTCTGCTATTACATGCGTCCTCTGAGACAAGAACAAAATTTCTACGATGATTTTCCTAGCAGAAGTAACGGCACAAATATTGTCCAATCTGCAGGTTCCTTCCCTTATATCTTATTTAACTTACGCTGGAGAGCTGCGCATTTCACATCATTTGAATAACTCGGTGACGTGCGTCTACCCTGAAATTTGCATAAATTTCTGGCCACTCCTTCTTGGTGTTGCATTTTCAATGTCGCGTATTGTATATGTACAATCGGCCAAAGCAATTTGACACCACCCCATATATTTTAATCACCAAATTGTCTCAGAAACAAGCGGAAATAACCATTCGATTAGAAATTATGTCTTCTTTTATAATATGTTAAAGAAATAAGCTTAGGTTTTCGTCTTCATAGGAAAGCATGGAAAAGTTTTCTGCATTAATGGACACAACCTTCAATATATCATATTATACCCAATGTGTCCAAGTACACTTCTAGAAAAAACTAGCATTACCCCCTACTAACTCGGCTGACAATAATCATTTAAAAATGTGATTGGTACCAATTGTCTGTTAACCAACTGTCTTGCCAACTGTCTGGAATACTTAATTTTGCTTAGAAGTTCGTCTAGATATAAAAAATGTAACAAACTTTAAAATTTTTAATACGAACATTAAATTTGGACGACATATTTTTTTCGGTAAATTTTACCTTAGTATACTAAACGGGTAGTGATTAGGTCAAGTAGTTATGAATTATGCAGATTTAAAGTTTGGCATCCATAGAAAATAATTAAATATTGTAAAAAATTAAATTGCATTAGAATAATCATAAAAAATTGCAAGTTTGAGTTGCTCGTGCAACACAGGTGAATGCTTAAAATAATTAATATTTCTGATGAAAATTGCAAATTAATCATGAGATTTTGAATTTAGGCAAATTAAAGTGCGTAGATTGTGTATGTATGTCGGATATGGGTGTCACCATTGAAAATTTTAATGTTTGCATTTATTGTGATTTAAATTACCTCCATAAGCGAAAGCTGCAGTAGTTGTAATTCATTTGTAATGGTTTCAAAACAGAATGCAATGTGGGTACCTTTTAAACATACAACAAGCTTCTGAAAATCGCTTTCTTATAAAAAATTCATCGATTATAATTCCTATTTTTTTCGGAAAGTAATTGAAAAATATATTTTTCGAACTAAATTTTCCAAGCAAATATAAAATATAACTTTTTTTATATTTTAAGCAAAAATTGATTCCTAGATCTTTCAAGTATGTGAATCCAAAAATAAAGCTCTTTCCACTAAGTAGTTTTTGAGTTACCTGTTGATAAAAGTTACCTGTATTGCAATTTGTTTTGTAACGATTAGAAATGAATTTAGGAATTCTAAATTTAAAACCTTCATAATTCTAAACTACTTAACCGAATTACTTAAAATTTGGTATCCTAAGGTAATTTGTACCAAATGGAGTCAAAATTAGGTGTTTGTATTAAAAATTATTGAGTTTGGGTCAATTTCACTATGAATACGATCCCTTAAACTTGTTTTTTTAACATAACATTAAAGAAGAGATAATTTCCAGTTGAATGGCTATTTTCTTTTGTTTCTGGAACAATTTAATAATTAAAATGTATGGGATTTTTTTTTCTTTTTTTGACAGACTTGTGCTGTGACTATTCAAATTTGGAACCCAAAATTAATTTCTAACCTCTAATCCTGTTCTCGTAATAAAGACTTTACCGTCTGCTACACACCTCAAATAAATATCATGATAACCACTTTTTTTTTCTTTTCTTTTTAATTTACAGCTTTTTATGAGGTAGTTGTGATTTTTTAGAGTAATTTCAAACTATAAGTATGGAATTTGAATTTGGAGGCAATCCCTGAAATAGTTCCACATTAATCACTTACCCCTGTCGCTAGATTTTGTTCCCTTCAAAGTATAATTTAGAGCAATAAGAAAATGGATAATTATATATTTACATGTATATTTGAGAGAAGAACTAATTGAATTTTGCGTCATTGTATTTAAAATAATCAAATATTTCAGAAATCAAATTGTATTTGAATAATTATAAAAAGTGAAAATTTAAATTGCCCGAACTGTACTCGGGTAACACAGATGAATGCTTAAAATAATTAATATTTCTGACGCAAATCACAAAGAAATCATAAGAATTTGGATTTATTAAACTGTTTATTGTCCATGTTACCAATTTACATTCAGACATTATCTAAAAACATGGTTAAAATTTTTCACTAAAAACGTCCCTCATTATCAAAAATGTAAAAAAGTTTCAAATAAAAACTTTCACCACTGCACAAAAGCGCTTTCACTCTGGCTAGAGCATCATCAGTTGTAACTTTCAAGCCTCTGCTTCTTCGCTATATATACGACTGCGGGTTGAAGAACTCCCCCTATCGGCATTCAATTATCTCTTTTTCCTCCCCCCCTCCTTTAACATCTTTTTCCAGCGGCAATCAATGACTGTGTGTACCATATCATTGCAAACGTCTTTGGATGTATTAATTTCTATTACTTCTCTTATCAGAGCATTATGGAGATTTTCGTAGTTTGCTATTTTCTGTATTTGTAGGATTTCGAGTTTGATTGGGGTTTTAATGTTTAATCTTGCAAGCGCTGCTGACTGTTTATTTAGTTTTATATCTCTGATATGTTCTTTCATTCTTTCCTCTATTTTTCTTTTCGTCATTCCTACGTAAGTAATCTTTTCATTTCTACTATTTAAACAATTTATTTTGTATATTCCTGCTATTTGTATATCCTCATATTTTTATTATTAACAATTAAAATTATATTAACAATTTAGAATTAATAATTATTATATTAACAATTTGGATTTAGTTAAATGAAAGTGCGTAGATTGTGTATGTATGTCGGATGCTGGTGTCACCTTTGAAAAAAAAATAATGTTTGCATTTATTTTGATTTGAATTACCCCTTAAGCTAACGTTTTAAACATAATTTAGTAGGTATTATCCCCATTCGATTGATTCGGGTACTATATTTTTACAATATTTAGTTGTAAATCTAGCAGAAAATAGATAAACCTTTCTTTTATTTTCCACGGATGTACGCACATTTACTAGCAAAATTACTGGGCGTCTTTTTATTATTACTCGTTTGCTATCAATTTACCCGCAGTTAATTTTTGTTTTCAGTATTTAAATGAACAATGATGCTCAAAACTGGATCATTGTTTCAGACAGTTAAACTAACATAAATATAAATTAGACGTAAAATATTCAGTTAAATTTTTGTAGAGTAATAAGCGATTAATTGTGAGAATATCATATTTTATGGATAATGATAACTTTGAAATCTTTTCAACAACCTTTTAATATTTATTTATAGTTACACTGATAATTTTTCATTTAACTGTGATTTTTCTATTTTAATATGAATTATGCTTGTAATTCATTTCTGTATTTTAAAAATATGTCTGAAGCATGTACGAAAAGGCGTGTATAAAGGCGTTGTTAGAAAGCAGGTAAAGACAATGAAAGATTAAAACCGCAATTATAATCATTCTTCATGTTTTAAAAAGTTGCAAGTTACTGCAAACTTTTACAGTTATTTGGACTGCGCTTTTAAAATAAAGGGTGCTATATATTTTTACCTCTTAAAATATTTAACAACTTCATATTTCCCTTTTTTATAAACCCGAGAAAAAAAAAAAAAACATAAACGTAGCTTAAATGTGGTTTTCTTGTGCATTCAATTTTATTTAGGTACGAAGCACAAATATACAAGTTTAACCCCTTCGCGACGAGCGCCTTTTACAGAATTTTTAACCTTTTATCACCGATTTTTTAAAACAGAAATTTTCGCCTAATTGAATCGCAGAAATGCTAAGATTTAATAAGGCAAGGCTTACAGTAAAAAATAACTAGTGAGAATAATCGAGGATTCTGAGCATCCTATGCGTCACGTATACGTGTCGCTCGTCCCCAAGGGGTTAATTACCTTTTTTCAACATGAAGATTTGCTAATCTTTAATTTTTCCGATTAAAAATTCTAAAATATGTAGCAGTATGTGGGCGGCACACGCAAGAAAATTTGTATTTTAGGAAAAAAAGTAGAAAAATGCCCAAAACCACTTTTTGAACCATTGTTATGAGAGTATACTTCGGGTTTTTATTCATTTTTTACGAATAAGTGCATATGAATAAATGAAGTCAGAAGATTATTCCAAATATAAATAAATGATTATAAACATACACTGACATGAGCCAAAAAGCAATCTTACCAGCATATAATTATTCTGCTGCAACATATATATATACTGTTAACGTTAATAAAGATTAAGTAATTTAAATTTTCATTCAATTATTTATTTTTAAACGTTAAGAAAACAGATGTATTATAATTAAATTAAAGTAAAGCTATAATAAAATAAAATAAAATAAAAAATATAGGACACAAAATAATCATAAAAGACATTTGTTTTTGTTTTCAAAGAAATAGTTTCTTCATAGCCCATTACATCTTGAGAAAAGTTTTCTATTTGTTTCTCTAACAAACTCTCTCTGAAATCTAGAAAGAACTACGACATAAAATATAATTTTAAACCAACCCATCAAAACTTCAAATAATCCTAAAAGAAATATTACACTCGTTAGGCCACACAACTTTAACTTTAGTCGAAAATTTTTCATCAAACTTTTATCAAGAAAGACATGTAGTTTGATAGATTAATGATACATACTGGTGGCAATATCTGAATCTGAAACTTAGTCAAAAAGTTAGAAATGCTTTATCATTTTTATCTGCAACATCAAAAATTTTGAATTGTGGTGTCATATCCAGTTGCATAAATGACTTTATAAAGTATTTCGTAATCCGTAAATTTCCAGCAAATATATATATATATATATATATATATATATATATATATATATATATATTTATACACATATAGGGAAAACAATATACTTTTAAAAATATTATATAATGTAATAAAAAGTTTTTGTAATGTATTGATTACTATGACTGGTATTGGTTTAATAGTTATCACAAGACTGAAAATTACAGCAGTAAGAAAAAATATAGTTTATCTGTTAATGCGGTTTTGAGAATAATAAAGTGATTTAAATAAAAAAAATCAGAGATTAAGTTCAAATTAAAGGTAATTATTTAAGGGTATTATTACATGTAATAATTTAGCATGTAAATAAATGACACTTTATTGTTCAGTACATTATACTTTTATTTTAGAATTATCATAGATGTTGAATTCTATATTTTTTATACTGAATTTGAATTCTATAGGTTTTGTAACATGTTGTATCTTTTTAAATTATGTTCTTCGTACACGAGATGTTTTGTCACCACTGAGATAATATTCTTTAACAGAGGTATTTTTTTTAAATACACTTTTTTTAGTATATGATGTTTTTATTTTATATAATTATCCAGATAATATTAAATCGTACTCATGTCTTTCCTTTCTCCATAATGAGTTTTTGTTATTGAATTTTCTTTAATTGCCCTTTTTAGATGAGATATATTATGTCCATTGGGATCAGATTGTTCCATTACGGTCAAAATTTTTCACAGATACATGAAAGCTTCATTCGTATTTTTTATTATTAAATTTCAACATCCAGTTTGTTATCAGAATCTTCAGAATCTTCATTTTATACTTCACACAGCTGCGTATAGTTTTTAAACAATTATTCCCTGGAAAAAAGTTCGACATGCGCCTTTTTGGCGATAAATACAGCTACTGAAATAGCATACTAAAAATCAAACTTTTAAATACCGTACGAAATATGTTCGAAATAGTGAAGTTTTCGAAAGTCCAAAATTCAAAAGTTGAGATGGTTCATATCCTAATGTACCTCATGGTGCATGCTATACAGGGTCACACACACACAGAAAAAATTGAAAGAAAAAAAAAACTTAATATCTTGTAGCTAAAATTTATGATACTCTTCAATAGCTACTTTTTTCACTACATACTTCTGCGCATCTTAATATATTGGAACATGTATTCTGTCTTTCCAGTTTAGAAATATTATTTATAGGTTTGATACTTTTGTTCAATAGTTCAATAGCTAAATAATTATTCATTTCATTAATTGCTCTCTTTTCACAATATTATTTTTATTTAATCACTTTATTTTTAGATTCATCCTACAGCTACGTAAATTAATTTAATTTTCTATTTTCCAAGTTTTAATTTTTTATTAGCGACAGAGTAAATTTCATTTCCGTTTGTTTTAAAAGTAAGTAGCAGTAAGAGCCATCGGATTCATAAAAAGTTAAAAAATAATTTTGACGCCTAAATTAGGAGATTGGAAACTTTATTTTTTTCAACTGTCATGTTAAATATAAACAGTAGTATATTTATATTCAATTTTTTGGCATATAAAATAAAATATATAAGAGTAATCCAGTATTGACTGGTCAAAACGTTTAAGAAATCAGGAAATATTATGAGAATAATTTCACGTCCAAAACATTTCATGTAAACAGGATGAGCCCCATCAGCGACTGAGAAATTCTGCGACTAAACCCAGTGTTAAATTACGACATTTTTTTTGCGGTAGCGATTTTTGTAGCTCCGGGGGGAGGTCAGTATGGAATTTCGGGAAGTAATTTACACATTTAGTCCATTACCAAACACAAAATTCCAAATCTTGTGGGGGTCCGGGGAAGACATTAAACGCTCAACGGCTGGGTTCGCCCTCAGCCGAGTGGTCTTCCTCAGGCATTAAAATCTTGTGGGGGAGGGGATATTTTGATGCTTCGGAGGGGAATAATCCCTCTGGCCATCCACTGAATTCATCACTGCTCAAAGCTGATGGGCAGTCGCTCTCGTCGGCCTAACAGTTTGGAGTTGTCCGTGGTTTTCTTCGAATACTCTTAAACGCTGCGTAAGTACGAGTTCCCTTAGAAAAACTCACATGGAGGGCAATCCCCTCCTCCCCACCTCATTTATATATCTCGTGCAGATAATCGGCTGTCACAATCATCATCACCAACACCAACCAAATAACACGAAATTTGATATTAGGTTTAGATTTAAACAATTAGGCAACAATACCTTTTTAATTAGCTATTGAAATTGCTAATTTAAATTTATTTCACCTTTTAGTAAAAAGATGGTTTAGTATAAATCGTGATATATTTGTTAGCATTTAGCAGTAGATATTATTCTCAATTGCCTGGTACGGGCATATTTTCTTTAAAATCATATACAGTACAATTAACAGGCGATAATCTCATTTTTTCCTCCTACGCGTGCACATTAAAAATATAGATATATATTATATTTTAAATATTTAATAATATATTTAAAACTAATATATATATTTTTAAGGCTTTTTTAATAAATTAATTTTATAACATATAAAGGCAGAATTCAATGTCAAAGACTTAGAGTTATTTCGATAAAATATTTCTTTCTTAAGTAGACTATGGAGGTTCTCTTTCGAATTGTTTTGTGTAATGCTCTTTTTGAATTCCTGCAAATTCTATGTCTTTGCCAAGATTCCAATAGAAGAAAGAAATCCTCTTCAACTAGCTTTCTGGGATATTTTCGATTCCTCCTATGAAAAAATTATTCGAATCATGTCGAATTTACAATATATAGTACACATGTGCATGTAGCTTTATAAGATATTTCTGATATACATAAATAATTTTTAAAGTTAAAAAAATAAACAAAATAAAAAAGCGGGTAAAAGACACTTTTTTATTAAAAATAAATTATAAAAGGTACCATATCTTAAAAAAAGACCGGAACATGCAACATTATTTCTCTCATTAAAAAGGAGGTTTATTTATATTACTGTATTGGAATAAACTAAAATATCTTTAATTTATTTTCTCTCCAATACATTTTAGCAGTAAAAATGAGATGAAAAATTTAATTCATTATACTGGCATGGTTATAATGTAAATTATAAAAGATGTAAGAAGTAAACATGTATGATGTAAAAACGTGTAATGTAAACATGATCTAAAACATGTATGATGAAACATGAATAATGTAAATTATAAAACAATTGTGTGGATCATATTAATTGCCACCTTAGTTAAGCGACTAAAAAGAAACTTCTGTGTTTGGCCGATCTGTGTGTGTGTGCTATTTTCTCAACAACCACTAAAGAAGTTTTAAAGTTTTTTTATCTCTTTATCTGACCTTCATCCGTATAGGGTTGTTTTACTGCAACCAATACTCATACCGCGAAACAGAGACTGCCTTCATGGAGGACTATGAGTAGGTGCCCCGAAGTTCTGTTACACACAGTAAAAACCTGTGTGGTCACCGTGTCAAAGAAGTATCGCGCCGATGGCCTTACACTCTCATGTAGCGGTCAACGAGACACAATATCCCCGTCCCTTTGGAGGCTCTGCTCCCGGTCATCTTCTACACCTAAGTGGCCGAGTCAGGATCACAGAGGAGGATGAGCGCTACCTCACTGACCGCATAGTGAATGGCTGCGCTCAAACGTGACCCCACGAGAAAACCCTGTCACCTCGCCCGAAACCATTAAATGACGTCACTGGACTACTCAAGTAGGAAGCAGCAAGATTCAGCCGTGTCACACCCTAAGCAGACTCTGCTCCTAGTTATCTTTCACACTTAAGTGTCCAAGTCAGGAACACAGAGTAGGGCAAAAACTCCCTCGTTGTCCAAATAGTGAGTGGCTCCGTTCGAACACCCGAGTAGTAGCCAGAAAAACCACAGCGTCCCGACCCTGATACATCCACTCCCTGTCGCCTTCCATACTTATATGGCTGGGTCTAAACAACACAGAAGGTCAGACTTAGAACTACGAAACGAGTAGCTGTTTGAGGTTTGGCACTGCCCTAATCCCTTTCGCTGGACTTTGCCCAGAATCCTTGTCCGTTTGCGAACACCCGTTCCCAACTCTTTAACTCACCGTCATCTTTCCCACCCAGTGGTCGGAAGTAGCGAAACTACAGTAGTCGCTACATTTTACAGTAGTCTGTATTGTAGAGCGCTACATTTTGAATAATGTAGTGTAGCGAATAGCGCGATACAAAGAGCCAGTAGCTTGTAACGAAAACCAACGCTACTGTTAACGCTACTTCAGGAGAAAAAAAAAGTGCCATTCTTAAATCACGTGACCAAAACTTTTTTCTTTTGTGCAAAATTTGGTCTGCTCAAAAATTTACGAATCTCAGCTGCAGTGAATAGCAACGCTTCGCATGAAGGCCATTTTCGCATTGCTGCAAAACTCAAGTACTAACCCACCAAAGGAATTAATTTTCTTTCTCGCAACACTTGTCTATTTACTCGTTATTAGGTGTTCCTGTTTTAACGTTAAATTTCTTATTATTCGGAAATGTTTTACTTATAGATTTATTTATTGTTTGCATTTAGAGTTGTTTTTCTGTAATTTTCTAGATTATAATATCTCTCTTAATTTTGCTACTAAATTTAAATTATGTGTATAAACTAACATTTTGGAAACAAACACAAAACATTTTCTTTTATGCTATCTTTTTTAATTGTTTAATGATCTCTGTTATGTCACACTTATTTAATTGTATCCCGGCAGACGCGATATAATGAGGAGTCAATGTATTTTTTAATCTGTGTCTTCCATTTCTAGTGAAATTGGATTATTTGACAAAATCTGAAAGTAGCGAAGTAGTGACTACTTTTGAAAAGTAGTTTGTAGTCGTTACTTCTTAAAACAAATAGTTGTAGTTGTAGTTAACTTACCTTTTCGATAAAGTAGTTGCAGTTGTAGTTCTCTCCAATAAAAAAGTAGTTTTTCCGACCCCTGTCTCCACCTAAGGGACCGATAGGGGATCACCTGGCAGCAGAGAGGTGGAACTGGAAAATCCTGGAAACAAGTTACTAGGATCGGCCTACGAAGCCCAACTCAGCTTCATTAACCAGGGGAGCAGAAGAGGAGGCCAGGATACGTCAGTGCCTGCTACCGTAACGGACACTGCTCCCTGTCACCTTCCACTCTAAAGTGGCAGGGTCGAGAATACAGTGTCCACTGCCCGTCACTTCCCCTTTTAAGGGACCGACTGAGTACCACAAGGAGGGGCTTCCTCCAAATGGCCTCTATTCGCACTTGTCCTGTTTCTTATTTATTTAGAACATTTTGTGAATTGAGCAATAGAAGATATGCTGGTCTTGTCGCTAATAGTAATAACCACAATATCCTCTAAAATTCAAACTCAAAAATTGAATGTAACTTTTTACACTACAATTGAATTACATCAGAGCAGATTTTTAGCATAAATAGTCAACGTATAGTGGACCCACAACACGTTACAGAGACTCTTCAAAAATTTAACTGTATGATTTTTTTGTGTCAAACGTCAGAAATGCTTCTCACATTTTAAACAAGAGATTGGCGACGTATGAGCAATAAAATTGGTTTGTTGCACAAATTTGGAATATATGCTTATCCAGCCATCTTTGCTAAGCTATTACATATATTATTATTTTGTGTTTACTTGTGTCACTCGTATAAAGGAACTTCCACAGGTGAGTATTGTCAAGTTCTAGAATGTGAGTTGTCACCGAAGTGCACAAAATTATTGGGACATCGCTGGCTAATTGTTGTCCTACGTTGGCCCATTGTAAGAAATGTCCGCTTTGCCATACGATTAGCCAACAAAGGTTCGACCAGCGGTCGAAAAAACTACTATTTTATTGTAGCGAACTACAACTACAACTGCTTTATCGAAAATGTAGTTAACTACAACTACTTGTTTTAAAAAGTAGCGACTTCAAACTACTTTTCAAAAGCAGTCTCTACTTCGCTACTTCAGATTTTGCCAAAGTATCCAATTTACACTCGAAATGGAAGACACAGATTAAAAAATACAGTGACTCCTCGTTATATTGCGTTTGCCAAATACAATTAAATAAGCACGACATAAGAGAGGAAATTTTAAACAGAGCTGAGTGTACGAATTCGTACACACAGCTCAGCCAACAGTTTCCCACTGAAGAAGATCACGTTAGTGATCGAAAGTCTCGGGATGTAAATGTTTGTATTTTGTCACCTTTTAAGCATGTTTTAATGTATATTTTATTAACTTTAGACAAGTGTTGCCAGCAAGAAAATGAATTCCTTACTTGATTTTAGCAGTAAGTGTCCATGGGAAAATTGACTTCATGCAATGCGTTGCTATTTAGTGCAGCTGGGATTTGCAGCTGAGATTTGTATTTTTTTGAGCAGAACAATCTTTGCACAAAAGAGGAAAGTTTTGGCCACATTATTTGAAGAATGACACATTTTTTTCTTTCCTGAAATAGCGGTAAAAGTAGCGTCGGTTCTCGCTACAAACTACGGATTTTGTATCACGCTACTCGCTACACTACATTGTTCAAAATGTATCGTGCTACACTAGAAATTACTGCAAAATGTAGAGACTACTGTAGTTCCGCTACTTCCAACCCCTGGGTTCAACAGTGTTCCAACAGTTAGCTGCACAGAATCCTATACGCACTAAATTAGAAGACCTTTGTATCTTACCATTTCCCAACCCTAACACGTTCTAGCAGTTTCCACAAACTATCAACAATGGGCAAACAATCTGTGCTACTTGGGCATAATTTGAACAAAACCCTCAAATCTAAGCCTGTGCCCTATGTCTATACCGTTACTCTCTTATTTATAAAGGAATTCTACTGGCAACAACTTAGCTTAAATTAAATGTGGTTAACAATAAATGGTTGTCAAAAAACACTCCGTTTTGCTGAACCATTCTCTCTAAAATACGCCAACTGAAAAAAAAAATATATATATATAGGTAAGGTTAATAAAACGAGTATTTTTGCACAATTGGAAGCAAGTTATGGATTAAAATTAGTCATTTGAAGTTGCTTTCATTTTTATTTCAAACTTACTTGTGCCATTTACGGTTCGGTTCATTATTTTCTCACGCTTTTATTTCTAGCTTTTCTTTCACTCGACAAATAAAAAACGAATGTTTTCATAAATACACGAGATTATCATGGTTATATTCCTATGTTAAAACCACAAGAGTCCGTGAAATAAAATATTTTCTTTTGTGTTTTTTAGAGATTTTTGCATCATTAACGTGTTTTAAAAGGGAGATTTCACGAACTCTTATGGTGTGAAAGTAGGGATATAACCGTTATAACCTTGTGCATTCAATATTATATTGGAGGAATAAAATCTATTGTCGAGAACTATTTTTGCCTATTGAACTTTTAATTGTAGCACCAAAGTACAGAAATATTTCTTTAAATAAAGTCAGAATATTTATTTAATAAAATGTGTCTTAAATTCATATTTAATACTTGGAAATTTTTCCATAGAAAATTTATCACGCCTTGCATTCATAATATTCAAATTTTAATTGCTTAAGGCGTATAACCAACATAATGAAAAATATCGATACTGGATTTTCTTTGATTTCGTGTTTGCGCCAGGGTTGGAGGCTCACGGAAAATATTCTATCTAGTGCTGCGTTTGTAGCCTTGCCAACATGTTATAGTGAGAAAGTTCCAGGCTGAGTATCGTTCCCAAGTGGTTCAGTTGGTAGAACATCTATGCGCTATACTGATGACACGGGTTCGAGTCCCGCTTTGGGTACTTTTTCACTATGTTGGTTATACGCCTATTAAGCAATTAAAATTTGAATAAAATGTGTCTTGTTTAAAAACATTTTTGTTGTGAAAGACTGTTAATTTTCCAATTCCAAGACTGTATGTCATAGACCAATCAAACTATCACAATCATGACTTACCGATTATACATGTTAGGTAGAGAAGTCTTTCTGTGCCAAATATTATATCAATATCAACTCCACCTTTTAAATTACAAGCTGTCAAATATGCTGTCAATTTTGAAAATTTAAGTATAATTCAGTAGAGAAAAAAAATGTCTGATTTTTTTCAGGAACATATTTGGAAATAGTAATATGTAAACACTTTTATTTCCTGTAAAATTAATACAAAACTTAACCTTAATGCCATTCATTAATAAAAATGTGATAAACAAGCAATATTTTTATAATGATTTTATTGTGCAATGGTAAACGAAAGTATCTACACAAAGGTCAAATAATTTCTGGTTTCAAGAGCTATCTAATGATATTGATTGAATATATTTTTTTTCTATTTTTTTCTATTTTTTCCTATATAACAAATATTTGTTGTGTTATATATATAACCTACAATACATCTATTTTAAGCAAGAAACTTAATCTTCTGGCGCATCGTTTTACAAATAAATTACAGGATTATAAGCCTTATATTAAATATGCTTCGCTCGCGCTGTCGATTTCATTTGCGGCCTAATAAATTTTTCCCATGATAGTAAAACTGAAAGCATAAATTATGATTCATTCACATGTACAGTAAAATCTGTCTAAGGTGAATTCTGTGTAAGACGGATATCAGTCTAATTTGGAGATATTTGTCTGCCCTGGTGAATCCACAGACATAAAGTAAAGTTTATGTAAGGCGAATTACTGTCTCTGACGGATTTTTTTTGTCCTAGTCAAGCCCTCCTTAGACAAAGTTTACTGTATTCATTTTTCAATTTAGCTGTTTAGACTTTAAAATTTTAATAAAATTAATATTTATTTTGTTAGATATGACCTCAATAAACACGAGAAATTCACTACGAAAATAATAACATATTTCATAAAATATACATTTGTGTCCTGTGCAAAACCAGAGACATCTCATGTGAAGAAATTGCAATAAGCATTATTTCATGAAAGATGCTAAATTTTGCATTTCAAAATTTTGTTTATCTTATTACTTCATATAAAAAATTTAGGTAAATGTTAAAAGATAATATTTTATTCATTTAAATCCTTAAATTTTTATATGGCAAGGAAAAAAAAAGAACAGTGTATAAGTAGTCAAATATTTATGTGCAATTTTCATTCTTTGTATTTTTTAATTACTCAAAATATTTAGCGAAACATCATTTAATAATCAATTATTCTTATTTTTATAGAAAGATAAAACAACGTTTTAAGCACCATAATTTTTTTAACTTATTCCAGGCTAGTTTGGTGGCATTCGTCGTACTTTCATCAGCGCAAAGAATGATGGGATTTTATCCAAATACAGAGATGAAAAAAGGATTCAAGGGACACATTAACTTTTGACCAATAGAATTACAGGAAAATATATCCTTTCATTCTATTGAATGATATTTTTAATTTTATTAAAAGCATTTTTTACTTTTCCTTCTTATTGATATTCTGTTTACAATTGTTTAAATATATTTTTATTCAATAAAAGTGTCATTATTAAATATGAAATGCAACTTTTAAAAAACGTATCTATAAAGAATGGCATTTATTCTTTACTACGCTAACGAAGTTACTCCTCCTTGTTAAAACAGATGGCTGTAAAAGAATTTGTGAAAAAGAGAGTATTAAAAAGTAACAATAAAAAGCATTTTTTACTTTTCCTTCTTATTGATATTCTGTTTACAATTGTTTAAATATATTTTTATTCAATAAAAGTGTCATTATTAAATATGAAATGCAACTTTTAAAAAACGTATCTATAAAGAATGGCATTTATTCTTTACTACGCTAACGAAGTTACTCCTCCTTGTTAAAACAGATGGCTGTAAAAGAATTTGTGAAAAAGAAAGTATTAAAAAGTAACAATAAAAAGTATTTATTTTCTGTTCATTTCTATTGATATACTGTTTGTAATTGTTTAAATATATATTTATTCAATAAAAGTTTCATTATTAAATATTAAATGCAGCTTTTTAAAAACATATCTATGAAGAAAAACCATTTATTCTTTCTGTACTATGCTAACGAAGTTCCTTCTCATTGTTAAAACAGATGGCCGTAAAAGAATTTACTTCTTAAACGTGACCGGAGATTTGATATGTTTTTACGAACAGCGCGAATCTATATTTAGTATTTTCGTAGACCGAAATAAATTCGAGGAAAGGAATACTCTCTCTTTCTAATATACACATAATAAAACATTACATTTATGAACTTGAAAAACTAGCACTCCGGCTGCATACAAAATATTTTCATTTAGTTCAGTGTTTTTGATATACAAATTTGAGTAAAATATTAAAAAATAAACAGGCATTTCTGGATCCACATTTTCGTTTTACGTACGATTTTCTAAATGTAAGAATGTTAGATGATTTCCTTTAATGTGATATTTTCACTATATTACTATATCATACTTGAATTATTATTATTAGTAGTAGTAGTAGTAATTTACCATACACGTAAAAAACAAAATTATAAATTTTATGACAGAATACTTGACACATTTAATAGAATAATTTATTTTCCTTTGCAGTTAATCGTGATCTCACATTTTTAACAAAGTTAACTAAAGTGAAATATAAGTATAAAAACTGCTTATTTAGTGTATTTCTATTATTTAACAAACTTTTATGTAACATAAATTTTGAAATGATTTGCTAAGTTTGAAGAAAATTTACGAAACACAACAAATTTGTTAAGAATTATTTTATATTTTATCGTTTTAACGAAACCATATTTTATACGTTATTGTTTATATTATTATTATATATTTGTTATTGGAACCACTTAATTTATTTAAAAAACAAAAAAAAACATATTATGAAAGATCGCACTCTTATTTCTCCAATGCCGCCACCAATTCGAAAAAAAAACTGATTTAACTCTGAAAAACATTTTTGAAAAAGGGCCGTTTTCCCGGGTGAATGTTTCACCCTTACGGCAACGGCCATCAAAAGCACAATTTTAGGATACAGACAAACCAAACACATGCTCTTACAGACGAAGCCTTCTTATAATCGATGGTATACTTATTTTTAAAGAATACGAATTTTAACCTTTTCAGAAACACTGGCAAACGCAGGTCATTTCGCGCCTCACGGGACGATTTTTTCTATTACGCTAAAAGTTACTAAACTTTTGTATTTCCAGACAATCTTTTTAGAGCATCTTGGTATACCAGATTTACATCACCTACAACTATTTCGAAACGTTCGGACAAGAAGCAATATTTAAAAAAATAAAATCTGAGAAATTTTCGACGAAACCCCATAATAACTGAGTGTTTCTGCGCGGTCATGCTCAATTTCGGATAACTTTTTTACTTTTTAATATGCATATATTTTCATATAATTTTATAGAGGACTTGGAAACAGTTATGTTTATAAATGACTAAAATTTCAGAGAATTCGGACGACGAAAACTATTTTTTTTATGTTAACGAACCCGACGCGAAAACGAAATACGAGAAGAAAACATATTTATTTTACAACCAGATAATAATATTTTTGACGTAATTTTTACACGGGCTTTAGAACAGTTTTATATATAACCATTAAACATTTCGAAGGGTTTGGGCAACAAAACCTATATATTTTTTTATGTGAAACGACACTACGTGAAAAAAGAAGAAAACGTTTTCTCAGGAGCTCTTTTATCACTAATTATCAGTATTTTTTTTCCCGATTTTGTCATTAAAAATATAAATTCATACAAAATTGGGTTAAATATATAAAATAATACAAATTTGTGGTTTATTTCAGCTTTTATCACTTGCCCGAGCAATGCCGTGTGTGTGTGTGGGGGGGGGTGTTAGCTAGTTCTAAATAAAAGACAAACATGCAATTTTATTTCCTGTTCTTGATTAAGAAATACATACAAATTTTCCGTATCAGAACTTAAATTTAGTTAAAATTATAATTATTGTTATTTTATTTTTTAATAGTGGAATAACATCAGAATAAACTGAATACATTTTCCATATTTTGTTACACGTAAAAATATGAATTATTTGATTAAAAAATTGAACAAAACAGAAAATTAAACAGAACATAAAATTTAAATCTTCAAATTAATAGTAATTTTAACGTTTTGTTTTAAAAATAAATAGTGAATGGTGGTATAAACTTACATTTATTGTTTTTTTACGCAGAACGTACTGATCATGTTATTTACTTTTACTTTTCCCTTAATGACAGTTGTAGAACAATAAAAGTTACTCTAAATTTGTTTTTGAAACGTGATCCGTAAATTTATATGTGTTGAATGATAGCGTGAAAAGCACTTGAAAAAGACGTAATGGGAAATGCAGTAGCTATAAACGTAAAAGGAACGGTGTAAAATTTTTCTTTGTTTAAGTGTGGGTCCTATTTTGAGAAATTAAGCAGCTACTGAGGTTACATTGAATCAGTCTTGATAAAAATTCAACGCTATCTAGAGGTTACACTAATAAATATTTCGAAACATTTTTTATTCTGCCCGTTTTTTAATTTGAACAATTTTGATTCTACCTGACAAGAGAGACTACCTGTTAACTCATGTATGTACCCATGTATTTACTCATGACATTGCTCATTTCTCATCTATTCATAATATTATTTGTTAAACATACCTGTGCATCTTGATGTTTGGGACTGAAAAATTGGTCATGAGAATTCACAGTGGCGATGACGGTCACAATGTGACGAATGTCACAATGAGGGTGTCATAATGTGACGAAGAAAACAAATCAAGCTTGGTCACCGTTCTGACTGTGACACTTGTGAGCGTTTGTAATGTCACTGTTAACGTCACATTGTATGGCTGTGTTATTGAAAAATTAAAAAATTATTCGCTGAACAGAAATGAGAGTTCTTTTGTAGCACCTAAAACTGATGAAAGTAACTTCGCAATTTGTATTTAGTTACTGTTTCCAGCCGAAAGAAACACCTGCGAAATAGTTAGCATCTCTTACATGGGAAAAAGAGGCCTTTTCAAAAATACTTCGGAATTTAGAAATGTGATTATTTAAGATTCTTATAATTTGTAATATCGCAGGAAAAAGCTTTATTTTTCCTAGGTCATAAGTCTTACAAGGAAGGTCTCCATAAGCGCATACTCAGAAATTTTTGAAAAAATTACAGAATGTTTTTCTTATGAGGGTATATACGTCTATGAAATTTTTTTCTGCGGAACCTCGATATAACGTCCGTAAAAAAATATGAAAATTTCGTTTATTTGGTGATTTATTACCGGTTGGCGACGGGATGAAATTCTTATGTTTCTAAAATGTTGAAATCATTGAGTCACACCGGGATTTAACAACAAATTTATTTCCGAATAATGAAAAGATTTTTTTCACGTATATTATAAAAGTAAAATTTGATTCCAAAATTCTGGTGTCATTGTGGCATTTGAGAATTAAAATTAAGTGGGATATATTATATCCCACCGCCCTTCAAGGGGTTAAAAAATACGCTTTTGTGACAAATACTCTTTAAGGAAAAACTTTTTCATACTGAACTTGTTTATGCATGTTTATCTTACATAATAAATACACATTTACATGTATATATAATGGAATTTAACGATTGTATTTTACGATTTAAATAAAAATTAAATTGATTAAAATTATTTCAAGTTCAAAAATAAGCCCGATTCTGAACATTGTCAATTCAAGAATGTTTTTGTTGCTATTGAAATAACGACTTCTTCGATATAGAAATGTATAATGAATCCGTTTGTCATCGGGTTTTTCCTTTTAAAATGCATTTAAAAATTACTTGTACAACCATTGAAGCCATTTACATTAGAAAAAATCCTGGAATGGAGGATAAAACAATCGGCAAAATTTCATTCAATCTGTAATAAATAGAGAAATAAACATGAGTGTTTTACTTAAACTGATTAAAAAAAATATTCTAAATTAATATTAATGCAAACGTACCGAGAGTTGAAAATGTTGAACGCAAAATGCAAACGATTCTGAACAAGAGGGTATGGTATCATGAGCCATAGAATTAACCCATCCGTATATATTTTTTAAGCTTATGACAACTTTACGCTTTCAAATTTTACAAAAATCTCATAGACAGGTCTCATAAGAAGAATTTTTTCAAACTCTTCAATTACTTTAATATGCCTTCAAATTCATATATTTTTAAAATTTCGATTGTTAACTAAAAGTGAAAATAAACATACAGATTCAATAATTCAATAATACACATAACTTCGCTATAACATAAAATAGATATTTGCAGCTTTCAAAACATAGAGCATATTTTTTCAGTCGTAAAAATAAATAACTGGAACAACAAGCAGCTTGTATATATTATACAAAAAATAATAAATATTTTATCGTTTAAGTTTAAATTCATTAAATATTGCGCATTCGAATAATCATTTTACAAGCAATTAAAATGCGTTAAAATCGTTTGTGTTTGGCGAAGGAAAAATGTTGCTAGCCAAATCGTGTCTTTTTCCGCCAAATACGCGAAAGTATTTTTTTTTTTTTGCAGATTTTCTACGGGGATTCCGCAGCTAAATTTCACCGTTCCTTTATTACACACATGTGTAGCTTCATTAGCATTTTTTTCAAATTTTTCTGAGTATGCGCTTTAAGGAGACCTTCCTTGTTAGTGCTTTCATGACCAATAATACTCTGAAGAAGAATGCGATTACTTTGAATAACTTTAATTATGGCACATAAAGTTTCAATTACATGTACTATCATAAGTTCTAATATATGAGGCATTGAGAACCAGAGTAGACGGTCCCACATTTTTGTGAAAAGTGCGTTTGACGTTTCAAAGCATTTCTGTCATACAATCTATTGGCTGCATAGTGAATTTTATTAATTTCGGAACTATCCAAGCGATAGAACCAGTTTAACAGATGGTCCAACGTTCAACGTTCATAGTGGATCATGTGGGTTGACCTACTTTGGCTTTGTTACCATATGCTTGCTGAAGAAGCTTGGTCTCCTCTGGCACCAGCAGAACTGGTCTAAAAGAGTTTCACAAAAACTTGTACAAATTTTGAAAACCATTTTCTCTAAATCACAACTGACAAGGTTGGTCCAATCTAGTTCTAAACGCCTCATATATGCTATTGTCTCCTACTGGTTTTAAGTTGTTTATTTGCACTGGAAGTAGGATTAGTTGGAAGACTGGATGGAAAGCATTAATGTAAGCAACACGCAAAACATTTGGCGAGTAATCTTTTCTAGGTGATTTAAAAGTCCATGGATAGAGAACAACTATTTTTAGAATGCTCGGATTGGTGGAATTCAAGTTTATATATATCGTAGGAGATACAAAAGTTCGTCAGTGACGAATTTATGAGAGGTAAACTATCACACGATGCATTATAGACCGTTTTAATGCTGAAAAACCTGTTTACGAGAAAATATCTGATATTGTCTATGATAGAATGTAGTATAGGGTATAGTGGACATAGTATGTGATGACAGCTTAATATACTATATACAGACTGATTGCAAGATCTCAAACTGTCAATGTATGTATTGCAAATTTTATTTATTTAAATTATATGTTTGTACGCATATTAATATAAAAATGTTTTACGTAAGGTTAAAGAGTGTTTGCCGGTGTAAATTTTTTTTAAATTCTTTTTTTTTCTTAGACTGAAAAATTCTACGTTTCTTTTCTAGAAATTTTCCCTTTTATAGGCTTTTCCTTGCGGGAATCACCGACGCGACACACCTATTTTAATCATGTTTTTCTCAAATTCGTATTTTTGAAGTGGTGGGTATTATGGGAAAATTAGTACATAATCAAGACATCAGTTTAAAATGTGTAGAAGCTGTATGAGACATGTATTTATCTAGTGAATCATTAAATTTGTCTTTGTCATACATTTTTCCTTCATTTTTTCTACAAGCTTAAGAAAAAAATATACAAAATCTTTCGAAAAAAAAAATTTAAACATTTCACTTAAAATAAAAAGAAATGGTATAAAATAAACAGCATCTTTACATATTTTAAAAATTAAGGAAAAACTGAATCGTAAGAAATAGAATTTCATTTCGACAGATATAAATATAAATATTACTTTTTGTGACGAATCATAGTTTATTCTACTTCATTTAATGCTTCAAAAATCTCACACAATTTTGATAAGCGAATATTATTTGAGAAAAAAATATAACACCTGTTAAGGTTGGAAAAATCAGTACTTATGAAAAATATAATATCCTTAAGTAAATATTATAAAACTTGAAAAAATAAAAGAAAAATGGAAACAAAAACATTTATTTGCTATGTTTACTTTTCCTTTATCACTTATTTACTTCAAATTTATCATGTTGTTCTTCTGTAAAGCAATTTCATGGAATATTAAAAAACATATGTGTGTAAAATTCAAAAATTACTTAATGTTTTCATAATAATTTTTGGACTGAAATGAAAGAAAACATCCAATAACAGAAACATACAATCCTTCAGCAATCTTTTGTAAAATATTAAACAAATATCGTTTGTTTGTTTACATAGTCATATTGGAAATAAAAGCTATATATAAATTTCATTTAGTTACTAAATTTTCTTTAGATGACTACTTATTACTGTTTGCACAATATGAAATGTTTTAGTCAGATTCTAATTTATAAACAGTATTTACAATAAGTTTATGGTGATAAAACACTTTAGTAAAACCGTATATATAGTGGTTTCTTTTCAAAAATCTTTAATTTCACAATAAGTTTTCATTTTTACCTCACCACTTATGTTTTCATGCATTTTAACCACAAATAATTAATACATTTTCAAATTGGCAACAAATCTATTTAAATATTCTTCAAAAAGTACCCTGGTGTGTTCGACAGTGTATTTTTGAACATTTGAATGAGGGGTGCTTTGAGAGCTATAGTTACAAGTCTCTTGTCTCGAATTATCCATATATTTTTATTCACAGAAACACATACAGGACTTCGACACATAACTGTTCTTTTTGAAGAAGACGTGACAGACACATGGAAGTAAACAGCACTCAATAATGCATACGGAACTCCACTTGAGTGTTCAGCTGAGTCAGCGGGAGTCGGACTCGCCGCCTGCTCCTACGCTCTCAAGCGATTAGCGAAGTGGTATCTTAACCACTCGGCCATGGAGGGACCTTCGGCTGTCTTATTTTACGAAATTCAATATATGCAAAATTTAACTTTCCAGAAAACATTGCCTTGAACTTACCTTTACTACTGTTAACACAGCCAATTCAATACAAAATGACTAACTGAAATTCAAGACTACTTTCTAAAATTCTAAAGCTCATATTTATCTAAAATCTTAGCTCTTAAAACTCGCAGATGCTTACGAACCTAATACTTTATTTGGAAAGTATAAATTCGCGACCTACGTTTTACACGGCCTGTCATGATGTTTAAAACGTCACCCGGAGTGATTCATCTTTACACGGCAATTCGTACAAAGCGTCGCGCCCATCGTTTTGTGCCAATCACCGTGTACAGATTCTCCACATGAACCAGCCGTGTATACGTAGGTCACGATAAAATGCGAACACCTTACCAATGGAAATTCCACAGAAGCTCAGTTCAACTGAACTGGGCGAAATTGCAAAAACTTTCTATCTTAGAGAAATCATCTTGTTGTTGTTGTTTATTGAGAACATACATCTGACTTGTGTGCTTGACATCAAGTGCCCGCTTATAACTCATCGTCAATATACAGGGACGGGATAGCCACAAGGAAATTTACAACATCAGAGAGCTCCACAAAGTGTGTGCAATGGAGCTGGCGGGAGTCGAACTCGCCGACCTGACTCCTACGCTCTCAAGCGATTAGCGGAATGGTGTCTTAACCACTCGGCCACGGAGGCCCCAGAAATCATCTTTTTAAATTCTATTCTAACAGACACCTGCTGAAACTGCATTTGGATAAACTATATTACTCCAAAAAATTCGTATTTTGCTGAGTATCAATAGTAACTTCATAAACTGATAGACTTTTATCGGAGAGTAATATCTATTAAAACCCACTGCGTCAGTTACGACGGCGAAACGTACGCATTGAAATACAACTTTCCTATAGTGTCTTTGTAAGCAAAAGTAAAAACACCTTCCTCAAAAAGTTAAGGTAAATTTTAATTTAATACACTTATAAAGAAGGTCCTTCAATACGAATTCTCGGAAATGTTTGAAAAAAAAAATAGAGTGTTTCTTCTTCATTAAATAGAGTGTTGAATAAATTGAGTGGAAAAAATAGAGTGTTTCTGCGAATGCTTTTGTGTAGCCTGATATATATATATATATATGATCTATAGATTTGTGTATATACTACATAGTATTCTCAAAATTACTTGAGTTAGGAAATGCACAATGCATAATAATATGCACGTCTGTAAAAATCCGCTGCTAAATATGAATACGAAAGTAGTAAAAAAAAATGAAAAAGAATTGGATTTTCATCGTGGATTTTTCACGCGCTAAATACACGTATGCCGCTAACACTGTCGAGCTCGATTTCAGCGAAAATTCAAGATAAATGATATGCATTAACATGTCTGATAGATGCATTATTCGATTAGAAGAATTTGTGTGTTAATTTAGCATTTTCTATTTTTTTTTTAAATAGGTATTTTGCACATGTTGCTAATATAATTTTAGTTAGCTAAATATCAACTTTTTTTCGTTTTCAATTTATTAACTATTTGTATAAGAATACTTAAAAGCTGTAAGATTCAAGCAACTGTTGTTGTAACATATTTATTGTTTTATGTACGAAAGTAGCAAACTTTGAGTTTAAGTATAGGTTATCATGTAAAGTAAAAAATGTCAAGAATTAATCCATTTAAGTGATTTTGGATGAAATATCAAGATTTGTTTCGAATAAATGAGAATACCGAATTGCAGTTGATTTTTATAACAGGGACAATATTTTTAAACAGCAATCGAACAAACAGAATCAATTTTTCCCTCCATTT
Organism: Maratus michaelseni; assembly: GCA_963931845.1. Taxonomy (NCBI): domain Eukaryota; kingdom Metazoa; phylum Arthropoda; class Arachnida; order Araneae; family Salticidae; genus Maratus; species Maratus michaelseni. The sequence goes on along the minus strand of OZ007589.1, from coordinate 224,972,305 downwards.
TATATAAACATAAGAAAAATAATTATGGTTATCATGCTCATACGCTATACAAGGGTATTTTGGAAAACCTAAAATTTTCATATTTAGAGAAATAACCTTTTGCACTGATCCTTACCGAAAAGAGTAAAATTTGGTAGATATAACTGGTGAAAATTGGATTTCTGTTTCAACAATTTTTTAGTGACCTCCTATATTTTACAAATTTATTCCATTTTGTAGTTTATGGTGCGGGATTCCATTTACTTTTATACACAAGGATTACAGAAGGTCGTTCACACTTTATAGAAACAATTTTCACAATTAATTTCTGAACATATATGCCATATTCTTTGCGATAATTTTACTCTACTGTACAGCCTTGACTCTTGATTATAACGCTGGATTTCATCTCCACCATAGTCTATTTTTTTTCTTAGTACAATCATATCAATTTTCTTCCACTCCTCTTAGAAAACTTTCCAAATTTTTCCAATGTGCTGTGGACATCGCTTTATAACGCTCGCTTTAATTAACACATAGGTGGTGATAAATAAAAATTTATTGTAACACTGGATGAAACATGGCTTTACTTATGTGATTGTATAAAAATAAGAGCAATTTTTTCAATTAATAGAAAAAAATGAGTATGTGAATGTAAAGTCAAAATTTCCAAATGAATTCCTGATTGCTCTGGATTTTCTTATGAAATTAAAGATAAAAAATGCAGTAAAGCTAAGGTGATTTCATTTTATTATCAGTAAAATATTTTGGAACTCATTTTTGAAGAAGAAATTCCACCTTTATATAAAGAAAATCTCCTTCCAAACCATTCTTCCCTAACTCAACTGACGCATATTTAGCAAAGAAAGAATCCCAAACGGAAATAAATTGGGTCTCAATTGAAGAAATGCATGTAAAATAACCTGATACTCCCACTCCCATCATTGGCCATTTTTTGCATTTGTATTGTTTAAATGAATTCACGGACATTGAAAAGACTTTGGAAAGTTTTACAAGAAGTATCGAGAAAAATTGGCATGACTGTAGCAAGAAAATTCTATTATCATGGAAATTTCGAGCCAGAATTACAACCAAAAGTCAAGGCTATCCAACAAAGTACAATTGTTGCAAAGAATGTCATTTATACGTAGAAATTAATTTTGAAAATCGTTTCCATAAAGTGTGAACGACCTTCTGCACTATAGCATATATTTCATTTGAGATTTACAACATAAAAATTGCGTGTCAGTCTTAACCCCCTCCCCTCCGCAACGAAAAAAAGGAAAAAAAGAAAAATCATAAGTAAAGCATGGATTCTGAAATACTTTCCAACATATTCACAATACTGTAACAAAACTTCTCCGTTTAATAAGGTGAAAGCAGATATTTAATTAAACAATTTTGGAAAACTCATAACATGTTTAAAAACCCAATTTCAAAAGTTATCACCTGCAGTCAGAAAAAGTATCCAAATTCTTTTGTGCAGGCCTGTATATGATCTATAGATTTATATATATATACTATATAGTATGCTGAAATTAAGTTCAGTTAGGAAATGTTCAACACTGTTGAAAATTTATCTTCAGCAATTTCCGCCGATAAAAAGAAATTTACTCGAAATCTTCTGTGCATCCCTATGTATAATCCATAGAATTTATACACACGACCATGCAAAAAATAAATTTAATTTAAAAGCGCATACCACAACTGAAAACGCTCTTCCAGCCAACATTGATCATAAACAATACTGTAACCGAATTCGTTTGTATGTCCCTGAAAATGGACGAGTTATACGATGCACACCATATTTTATAGTAACTATCATGGAGTGCACTTCAGAGTTTCAATATGTTTGGAAATGTAATATCATTAAAATACATTGAAAACGACTTTTTCCCCCATAGATCATAATGCAATAAAATACTTTTGTATCACTTTAAACGAATTATCATACTTACACAATTCCAAAAGAAAGGAAATGTTACAAAATTAATGAAAGGAATGAGTTATCATATAGAAACAACATATATTTGAATAGAGCAACATATATTTCAATATAAACATTTTCTGGTTCAAAATATTTTTATATTTCACTTGGGAAAAATCCAGAAGTTGGGCAGGGATGGTTATTTATCAATTTGTTTTTAATGTATGTTCCAAAACGGTGTCGCGTCAATTCGTCGCGATGTCAATTAGTCTCAGCGAAAATGTCTTTGAAGGCTATGATGAACCCAAATTCCGCCTCCAAATTTTCAGACTTCTACGTGCGGTAGATTTAGCAAACCACACAGACACAGAGAAAACAGACAGACGAACAATTTACTTTTATTAGTATAGATGAAATAAATGAAACTTTTAAAACCAAAATATCATACAAAAAACCAAATGGTCTGGGTTTGTTTGGTGGCCGATTGTGACCTGTTCCTTACCGCAATTTGGTTCTATTTTTCTAACTTACCAACATGCACGCACACGCACATATATGTAATCATTTTGTTACTTAATTTATGTATCTTTTATTTTGAATATAAGGTATACTAAGCTCTGAATATTTATTTATTTAATACCATAAAACTAAAAAAATGCAAATTTTTAATATGATATCGCTATTTAAAAATTAGGATTATACAGATCAAAACTACAAAATTCGTTAATTTTCAGCACAATTTGTGTTTCATCCATTACCACCAATATCTTACATCAATTTAACAAACTTTGTGTCTTTTGTGATAAAACTTTGAGGAAAAAATTTTAAACGATAGTTGAAAGTAATGTAGAATAATGAGCATAAAATATATTTTCCAAAACTTTCCAAGTTGTTGACGACTTAAGTTAAAATATGTTTGATGTCTTGGTCACTGGCAAGTTTCTACGACTGTTTCTTTCAAAGTTAAACAATATTTCTATTTTATATTGGAGTTCTAAACAATAATTTAGCATTTGATATTAAAGTTGTCATCCGATGATTTATTTGTATACTTTTGGTTCTTTCTTCGATTACAATTAAAAGTCACTATTTATTAAATGTAAGTTTAAAAACATTAAGTGTCAAACAATAAAAAAAAAATTAATTAAATTGGAAAAAATAAAGATACGTCTACAGTAAAATAGGGTACTATTAAATTTTAAAACAAAGGACGACAAAACATGATGTTCAATAGTAAAATGTAAAAGTAAATAAGTTAATATGTATTTGTGCTTAAAAGCATTCAATAATTTATTTAATAATACAATATTTAAAACCGATATACCTAAAATAATTGCACATATACATTCATACATAAACTAACCACAAGGTCCTAAAATATATACTTTTCTTTTGAAAAAAAAGGATTACTAGATTAATCTTATATTCAAAAGACAAGGCATCAATGGCACTATGCGTCAACGACCCAAACGAAATCAAACTAAATATACTTTAATACTCACTTATAATGACACAATACAATAAGACTATACAGAGAACATTTTGAAATTCGATAACATTTCTTTAATACTTGTGAAATGAAGTAATTAATTTATTAATCACTATTTTTAAGCATAATTTATTTTTCCCCTAAATTTAACTGTCATTATTGATTGTTTTCACACAAGTCGAAACTGCCATATTTTTATAGTAGAACAGACGTATCATTTATGGAGAACGGATAAAATAATTGACCCTCCCTTCTATGTCTCATATCTTTTTTTAATAATCTGTTTCATTAGCGTCTTTTTATTAGTTTATTGTGTTCATTTACAACAATATATTAGTAATTGTACTTTAATAAATTATAGCGAAAAAAATATGGCAGGATCTACCTACTCAACTACAAATGAAGTCTAGTTTTTGAGTATGAGCATTTTTTCCAATGATAAAATGTGTGCGTGGAAGCGACAGCTAGCCTTAATTTTTCGTTAATTTTCACGAGAGCGATTCTGCATCCCTGAATCTGAGTTTCACTGTTATGTCATATAGTTTTATGATAGATTGTGGTAATTAGGTTGTGGCATGTGATAATTAGCTGGCGAACATTAAATCTGGTGATGAAAGTTTGAACGAGTAGATCAGCCGAATCTCGCCCTTGTCGATTTGTGAGGAAGTTCTTCAGCATTCCTGTGCAGATATCATGTCCGTTTAATCCAATCATTGACGCAGCGTAGATAGATAGTTTCTGGAGAAAACCAGAGTGCTTTGGTAAGAGTTCGAATTTAAGTAATATATTCTGGATAAAGTAAAGTTGGAATCCACGCGATTCGGCAAATTAGTGACATGTTACGTAGTTTTGAAAGTGACATTGTATTTCAAGGACTTCAGAATAAGCAACCATTCAAAACATCCATGGGTTAGTCTTCCTGAAATTATATTAAAGTAGCCATTTTCAGCCGTGTACGTTAAGTTTTTATTAACATTCGTGCATTTAAATTCGTTTAAGAGTTAGTGGAAGTGACATTTGAATCTAAATTTGACCATATGACTTAAAGTCTGCAAATTCACTGCCAACCAACTTATTTCTTGTTTTAATGAACTTGTCCATTTAAATTTAAAAATCTGAGTCATGTTCTATTATTCACATGACGTGGCAGACACGACACTTACAAAATATTAGCAAATATTTGTGAAAGAGGAATGAAAGATAAATGGTAAATTTTAAGTGGACCGAAAATCTGTTATTACTATGTCCAACGAAAGAACCCATCCAAACGAAATCTGAAATGGCACTCATATAGTTGAGTAGGTGTACCCAGTGTTTCAGATAGGAGGAATGGAGTTCAGATGGCGATAATGAATGAAGGATTCCGTTATTTATATAAATGGAACACATATAAAAGTATTACCCTCTGCAGTAGTGGTAGCGATACTCACATCTTTTACAATATGTACATACATCTCTTTATGCTAGCCATAAGGACTTACGCTACAGGGCCCAAAAAATAATTCTCCGCAAAAAACATAATGCACACCTGTGCAAATATTACGAGTTAAGAGATTATATAAGAAAGAAAAGACAGGCGTCAAGAATAGATTATGAAACACTTTCCACCACATTTAGAATATTTTAATGAAACTTCACCGTTTAAAAAATTGGAAAATAATATGTATTTCAATAATTTGGAAAACACGCAACACATTTGAAAAGCCAATTTCAGCAATAACAATCTATAGTCGAAAAAATATCCAAATTCTTTTGGGTAACCCTGTATATGATCTACATATTTGTATATATATACTGTACAGTACATAAACGTTTTGTTCAGTTAGGAAACACGTAACACAGTTGAAAATTCCCCTTCAGAGATTTCCGTCAATAAGTACTCGAATATTTTTTTTCAGCCCTGTATATGATCTATATAATTTACACAAATCAGGTAATATGAAACCTCACTTTCAACAATTGTCGGTCATATACAGTACTGTCAACAAATTCTTTTGTGTGTTCGTGTAAATGAGCAATACATGCTATGCATACCATATTCTATAATAAACATTCTGTAGTGCACTTAAGTATCTATCAATTTCAATATGTTTGAAATAGTGGGACATCATTTAAAATACACTACTACTACTTTTTTTTCTTTATTGACCATAATGTAGCGGAATTATTTTTAGTGTCCCTGTAAACGAACTATAAATGCTACAAGCTGCATTTTCAATACCGAATATACCATGGTAAAAATAATATATCAATTATATGCAATTTGAGTATATTTACGCGAATTAGAGCGCGAACAGACGGCAACTCCAATTCATAAGCAGTTTTCAACTATGTTGGAAAGTGTTAATAAAACATCAATTAAGCTCTTTAAAAAAAGTAATCGAATATTTTTTGAAAAAAAAAAAGTATAAAATATAATAATATATTTTACGTCGTGTATTATGCAGTTATTATATGTGGAAATATTGATGTTCTATGTTTTTAATTTTTGCGAAAACAGATTTATATGATCACAATTAAACACAACAGGTCTGTTTTGGATCAGATTTTATATGATTCCAAACAGATCTATTATTTATTTTATAATTTTTATGACGCTTCTATGGAAACTTCTTAAGTCGTAAGTAACTATTTGATGCCAGTTTTTAGGTGCAGTTTAATATTTAATACGCATTTGTACTTAACGATCTTTTAATGATAGATGAGTTATAGAAACGTACAGAAACCATATATTTAAGTGATTTAAATGACATAAACTAAGATACTACCTGGATTCCATGCAGTGAATAATGTTGTAATATCTCTGTTGAAACTTACTTGTTATAGTATGCAATGTTGAATTAAAGTAGAAAATTTTCACTGCTGTATTTGTGGATTGCTGTGAATGTCACATTTTTATCCAAAACAAATGCGACACAAAATAGAGACAGTGAATCGATTTTCTGAGGTACCAACTGTGTTTAAAAGTAAATGCAACTTTAAAATGTTGCAACTTGCAACATGTCTACATCTTAAAACGACAAGGTTTTAACTGCTTCGAATACATTTTTTGAGACTCACTATCAGAATATTACATTATTTCAATTGACAACACTACCGTTAGAACCAAATCGATATTTGAACTATTCTACAACTTTCTGACCATTTGCCAGTTTGCGTTGTATATGAGCCAAATTCTTGTCTTACAAGACAGTAACGATAGTCCCTGCTCGAAAACACAAAAATGGCGGCTGTCGTAGATGGATTTTTCTCAACGTTTTTACGGTCCCTCGAATTTGAACAGTGATAATTTCTAAAAGTTTTATTCGCCTTATTTTTCTGATATCAAATAAGTAAAAGAAACTTTTAGAAATTACTGGTGTGTAAATTGAGGAGACTTTACAAACGCTTAAAAAAATTCGTCTACGACAGCCGACATTTTTGTGTCAGCGCACAAGCCTAGAATTTAGGATAGTCAGTGGATAGTCAGTTGATGACGTCATTTTATTTTAACCAATTTTTTCAAATATAACTTTTCATTCAAAATCAGCAATTTATAAAAAACCAGAACATACATGATTTTAAGAAGGAAAATATTGTAAAGTAGATGACTTTGAATTTTGTTTGTTGAAGTTTTTCTTCTCCATGCTTGTAATTATTTTATAAATAGTGCTTTCATTATATATGTTGTATCTTGCTATTTCAAGTTTATTTTCAAAACTTTTTGCGGGAATAGTTTGTTTATCAAGTAGATATAGATAATGGCACCGATTGTGTGTTCCAAACATGTCGATCATTATATCACAAGGTTTTTATAATATTTTTTGTGTTCTACTTGTATCACTTAAGCATTTAAATCTACTCTCGGTTTTAATCAATTATGATTTTTAACTTTCAATTTGTGTAGCTTCTTATTCTGAAAAACAAAACATTAAAATGGTTTTCCTTTTATTGAATTTTCGTTATTTTTTCTCGACTGTACTTATTAAGAGGTGGCATCGTTTTGGCATAGTAAAAAGTGTTTTTTAATGCAAAGTATTTATAAAAATCCCATTGCACTAAATTATTAAAAATGTATCAAAGTACATTTTTTAGTTGATATATTAAAACATGAACGAAAAATTATGCACCACGGCATAAATTATGAAACACTTTCCAACACAATCGGAATATTGTTAATTAATATCATTTTTGTTGATACAATGGAATGAGAATATTAAATATTAAAAAATAACCAGAACGCAGTAAAATTTCATTTTCATGAATGACTGTCCATTGCCAATAATGTGTGCAAATTCTATATCGTACAATCCTGTATATGAAATACACCTCATAATACTCTAAAAATTTTAATTGAATAAAACAGCTTAAACCTCAAAACCAGCAGTTATGGCTCATAGTCAGTTCTGTAAACGAAATCTTTTGAATGTCTCTGAAAATAAACGAAATATTCTACGCACTCAATAAATCTACAGAAAACATGCTCTAGTGCACCTCAGTAATGCATATCAATTTCATTAAAGAACTCTGTAAACGATTTTCCCCATAGATATTAATGAAATGGAATACTTTTGTGCGTTCCTGTAAATGAACTATAAATACTATTTTCTCTATACTCTATATAAATCATGTTGCCGTCCACCTCAGTAACACTATAAATTTCCTTATATGGGAAAAATGTAACATCATTAAAATGTACTGCAAACCATATTTCTCCATTGACCGTTATGTAAGAGAATACTTTTGAGTGTCCCTATAAACAAATTATACTTGTTACTTATTCTATACTCTATAGAAAACATGTTGTTATCTACCTCATTAACGCATATCAAGATTGAAATAGTGCCACATTATTAAAATGCACCGAAAACGATTTTCCCCATTGACCGTAATGCATCGGAATACTTTTGATTGGCCTTGTAATCTAACCATAAATGATACCCACTTCATTTTCAATACCGAACATGCTATGGGCAATCTCAATAACATATATAAATTACATGGCAATCCAACTGTATTTACGCAAGTTAGAGCCAGGGCAGACAGACAGATGGACAGACCAATCGAATTCATAAACATTTTTCAACTATGTTGGAAAATGTTAAAAATGCGGCTTGACAGCCGATGAGCAGGTGTGCTTCAAGCGATTGTCACGATAGCTCATCATAGGCTTAACCAATAACGAGGGAAAAAAATAGTTCAACAGTTTGCGACATATGGTGCCATTTTTCTTTTAAAAATGCGTTTTAGTAAAATGGCATCAATTTAAAGTAAAATGTAAATTTTCAACCAAACATTTTGTTACTTAAAGTTACAGAGGAAAGGGGAGATAATCAATATTTCTAAAAAATCCTACTTTTTTAGAAGACAAATAAATGGCGATTAATTTTCAAAAGATCAAAGTTGATTGGTTGAAAATTAGCGGAGCTGGAATATTTTTACTGATTTTGAAAATGCCGTTCTGAAAAAAAATGTTTCAAAGTTTTCGTTATTGCTTACACGATCTGGTGATCTGCACTTCTATAGCTCTAAAATTGCTGTTTCACTTTTTATGTTGATTTCTATGTAATAAAGTATGATTTCTTTTCTGTATAACGATTACTTTAACTGACAAAAATAATCGAAATTTTCATCCGGTCAAAGTGGTGTTATCCCTTAAATTATTTCTAGTTCTTTCCATTTCCCTTTTTTCATATCGATATATTTCACTTCATAAATGATTATACCATAAGAAATTAATTTTCAAACATCATTAATGTTTTCACTATATTTTTTTCTGTTCAAAAAATAGAACATTTCACACATATCTATGCATATATTTTAACACATATACATTTATAAGAATAGATAGAAAAATATCTACATTTATAGATAAAAAAGCATGTATAAAGTGCATACTCAGGGTGAATTTTAAAACTAAAAAAAGAGTAGGGGAGATATAAATCGTAAGTTTTTTTCTTTCGCTTTTTTAAATCTAAAAATTTATATAAATTAAATGCAAAAAAATGAACGTTTCTTATCGTCACTGAAACTTTACCGCATTTGTTTCTTTTCTAACAATGATAATGAACTATTGATTTATGATTACCTTGTCTTGTAACAATCATTCATAGAAGAAAAAAAGCATGCCAGATAATTTTTATTCTCTTGTTTAAGTTCAATTTACTTTGCTGGAGGATCTTTGTTAAAAAAATAAAGGAAAAAGGAGTACACTCGAAGTCTTGTTATTTGCAAGAGATTATTTGTTTTCAGATTTGAAGCTGGAAGAGAATTCAAGTTTATTTTGTTTCTGAACGAAGTAAAACTTCCAAGAAAAGAACAAATGTAGCTAGTTTTTTCTCTCATTTGAAGTAATAGAATACTCGGTCAATTATACTTTCTCTCAATTTAAGAAGAAAAAAAAAGATTTTTCCTATTGATTTGCATTACATAATACTGTGTGTACTCGAAAATAAGACGAGATCTTGTATTAAATTTTGTTAAAATAAACGCATCCAGGCTTATTTTCAGGGCATGTCTTATTTTTCATATAGTGCAGTAATTTTAATGTATTCATTACTCATCTACAAGAATATTTTTAATACTTTGGAAATTTTTCCATAGAAAATTTCACACGACTTGCATTCATAATAATCAAATTTTAATTGCTTAATAGGCGTATATCCAACATAGTGAAAACGTATCCAAGCCGTGACTCTAACTCCGGTCATCAGTATAGCGCATGGACGTTCTAACAACTGATCCACTTGGGAACGATACTCACACTGGAACTTTCCCACTATAACAAGTTGGCAAGGCTACAAACGCAGCACAAGATGGAATATTTTTCCGTGAGCCACCAACCATGGGCAAACACGAAATCAAAGAAAATCCAGCATCGATAATTGAATAAATTCATATTTAATACTTTGGAAATTTTTCCATAGAAAATTTCACACTCCTTGCATTCATAATAATCAAATTTTAATTGCTTAATGGTGTATAGCCAACATAGTGAAAAAGTACCCAAGCCGGGACTCAAACCATTTGGGAACCATACTCAGTGGTATACTGAATACCGTTCCCAAGTGGTTCAGTTGGTAGAACGTCAATGCGCTATACTGATGACCCTGGTTCGAGTTCCGGCTTGGGTACTTTTTCACTATGTTGGCTATACGCCTATTAAGCAATTAAAATTTATTATTAAGAATATTTTTCTTTCATATACTAGGGGGCTCTGTCCCCTACGAGCTACGATCACCAACCCCCGTTCTGACAACGCAAACTTTAAAAATACTCTGATTTGATTAACTCTAAAACGATTATGGAAGATTGAATTATAATTAAACGACCAGTGACTATCTGCTGTAATCAGGTTTCCATGAATTTTTCTTTGACTGAGGGATTTTTAGGCCGAATCAACTGCTGTCGAAATAGCTAACAACTGTTTTTGTGATTCATAAAATAAGATTAATTAAACATTTGAAAATCAACTTGTTCAAAATAGTTAAGTAAGCAGTGTTGCTGCATCGGAAAATTTTATAACAATGCTGTAGAAAATTGGGTACTTCTCCATTATCCGGTCTACTACTTTCTATAAAAGAAAATAACTGTCGTCAAAATAAAGGATTTAAAGCCAAAAGTGCATATCTGTGGCGTCGCATTCAATTGACATCAGATGCATTACGCGTGTTAGTTATGTCATCGAGTGATCTTTAATTCAATGTTTATCTGTATTTTTAATTATATTTTACTAATTTATTAGTTGTTTCGTTGATTTAAACGTAATTCTTAAACGTAAAAATATAGTTTTTAATTGAAGGGAAATATTATTAATTACGCTATTTTAAAATTTGCAGTAATAGGTAAAATATTTTGTCGAAATAAATTAATCTTACCCTACTTAATGATTTGAAAACGCGTAATAATTTCATTATGTCTCTTTTTAATATTCACGCGCAAGTATTTTTTTTTATTACGTAATGTTCTACATTTGCTGCTTTTAACACGTGATCATTTAATTATTATTTTAAAGTTTTATTTCTGTTTTTAATAGTCACGTGTAAATACATTTCTTAATTGAAAGGGAATATTATTATGTGTGCTATTTTGCCAATTGGCAACAATTCAAATAATGGATTTTATGAAATATGAAATAAATCTTTATCAAAATAATCAAAATTTTGAATAAAAAATTGAAATATAACCTCAAAAAATTACTCAAATTAAAAAAAATAATGGTAGTCTGCACACCGCAAGATTGTCAACTATATCCTTATAAATTATGGTTTAATTCCTGTGCATAGTTTTCGTTTCTATAAAACTCTTTAAGACAACTATTTTGACCAACTTTAATATTAAATATCTCTTAAAATAATTCTTTGATTTAAAAACTGTCTCCTTCAGCGTGTTTACCAAACATTTCTTTTTAAAACTACCAATTTTCATATTTTTATATGTAATAGTTTTCTGGATATTAGTCCAGAAAGAGTTCAAGGCACAAAATCTTCATTGACAGCGGCTGCTGCGACGGCGGCAGTGGTTACATTTTTTTTTTAATATAGAGAGATTCATGTACAAGAATTTATATTTATGCATATATATATGCAGAAAACACGTGCAATTGCATTAAGATGACATAATTTTCATTGACTTTTCGTCTTTACTTTAAGATCAAAGGGTTCCTATTTTTATTTTCTCTATTGTACCCTCATGGGAGGATTGCAATTCGAAAAGGGGGAAAGCGTTTCTGTTAGTGAAAATAAAATAGCATTAACAAGAGAAACCACTTTTATTCATTTGGTCTTTATATTTCAAAGTGACTCTATCAAAATGACACAACTTTCTATAATTCGTTATTTCGTTTTTACTGATAGCGGGGTGATATACCAGAAGGACGAGATGCTGCCTAACATAAATATGATGGTATCTTTAAACAAAACATGCATTTTCATTCACAAAGACAAAAGAAAAAGAGAAATTGAAGTTTTAATTGTTTATTTACTTTTAAAATTTTAAATTCCATTTTAAAATAATAACTTTAAACTAAATGCATATTCATTAACTGCCTCATCGCGGTGAAGTACAAATTTTGAAAATGCATATGTTAAACTAGTCGGATGTGTCAATCCCAAAACTTTCTTCTATCTCAATCATGTTAATACTTCTAATTTTGTCCTCACATCGCCAATAAAATCAATATTTTTCATCATTCTGTTGTACGTCAGCTACTTGCGAATCATAGGGTTACCGGGATGCAATCAACTGATGTATACTAAACTACGAAAAGTTCTTTTGGCCTGTACCGACCGGAACAGATAGCCTCCCTATTCCTTGGTTTTACGATTTTAGCTAATTTTACTGGAAAACATGAAACTAAAATGCGTGGAACCCAATTAAAAAGATTCATTCCCAGTTCTCTTCAACATTGAATTTGAATGAGAATATCGCCAAATTTGTCTTCTATAGCCAAGTTCGCTTCATTTGTGGCAACCTATTTTTGTCGCCAAATTTGACGATATTTTGTCATTTACCGCCAAGCTTGGCGAGATTTTGACGTTGGCGAATATAAATATTTAGTGTTAAGCATTTAAGAATAGGAACAATGGTTACAACAATGAAAGAAAATTTGCTGAAACCCTGTTAACTAAAACTCATAAATTAAACCCGTTTATGGATGATTTCTGCTGTCTTGTTTGAAAATGTCAACAACCCTAAAATTTCAAACCGCTATATCTCCGACGTTTTTTAATATAGAGACAAAACAAAAACTGCTCCGGATTCTCCGGATCAAGGCCGAACATTTAACGGAAAAAACTTTTAGGATTTCTAATTTTTTTATACATCTTTTTGAATTTGAAATCTTTAAATGGCTATCACAGCACCCCCTTCCGGCGGAATATCCCCGCATTCTAGTAGGACCTGCTGGCTACAGCCAAAAACATATTAAAACATTTTGGTTTAATTATCTGCATAACATCATACACTTTTCGATGATACAATAGTGAAAATGGAACAAATATATCGATCACAGCACCCCCTTTCGTCGAAATATCCCCAAATTCTGATATAATCTGCTTGCCATAGCTTAAAACATAGAAAACAAATTAGGTTCAATTTGAAGCATAACTTCATACACTTTTCGATGATACAATTAGGACACACAGACGGACAGACGGACATTTTGTAAAAACATGTTTTTCGGAATCTCTGACCTCTAAAACGTGTAAATCCGTCGAAAACCGGAAGTCGAAAAAAATTTCGATTACAATACTTTCTTCTATTATAGATAGAAGAAAGTAAAAATGAGATTATTTTAAGTAAGTGAGATGGTCCTATTTCTTAAGTAAGTATTATATTCGGGGTAGATCTTTTGATATAAGCATACTAAAAAATTATGCCATGGCTTCCCAAGTAGCACAAAATGGTTTGACCAACGATGACCATTTGCTAGGTTAATTGTCGTTCCACGTTGGCCCACAGTAAGAAATGTCCGCAATGCCGTATCATTAGCCTATGAACCATTTGTAAACAAAGACCCAACATTGATCCAGCAGTTTCATGCCCAAAATCTTTCTGAGATACGCTCCAAATTAGAGGAATCACTATACCTGCCTTTTACTAAACATTTGCCAACCTACCATTCCCAATTCAACCATTTCCGAACGTTTTCCACAAACTTCCAACGATGGTCAAACAAACTGTGCTACTTGGGTTATTTCCTGATTAGGTCTTATTTTTGTGGAAGCACAGTATCTATAGAAATAAGGAAAGAAGTTAATGTATGTGTGTGTCTTGTGCAGTATTCTAAAGAGACCGCTGCACTTAGAGCTACAAAATTTGGGAGCCAGATACCTCTATATCTGAAGCGGGCGCCTGGATGTCCGATTTTGGATTTTTTATGTGATTTTTAGCGTTTTTAAACGTTTTGAGGCGATTTTTCTACATTAATAAAAATAATCCGGTTTCAGTCTTTTAGTTCACAATAGTAAATTGTGTTCTCTTTTTAATAAATTTAAATCGGAATTCGTACAGCGATTTTTGAATTTTTCGCAAATTTTTTTAATTTGATTTTTAGCGTTTTTTTGCATTCCGTAGCGATTATTTGAAATTAGAAAAATGAATTCTGTTTCAGACTTTTTGCCTAATATAGTAAATTTTGTCCACTGCAATTTTTGAATGTTAGCTATTTTTAATGCAATTTTTAGCGATTTTTCGCGATTCGTGTCAATTTTTTAACATTTATGAAATTATTTCGGTTACAATATTTTAGACCACTACAGTAAATTTTGTCGTCTGCAATTTTTTAATTTTCAGCGATTTTCAATACAATTTTCAATGCGATTTTTAGCGGATTTTTGCGTTCTGCGACGATTTTGTTTATATTCATAAAAGAAATTTTGTTTGAAATTTCTAGATTAATATAGTAAATTTTGTCCTCCATGATTTTTGAATTTTTAGCGATTTTCATTGCGAATTTTAATGCGATTTTCAGCATTATTTCGCTTTTTGCGACAATTTTTTTTGAAATGGTAAAATAAATTCTGTTTCAAAATTTTAGTCTAACAGTAAATGTTGCCCTCCGTGATTTTTAAATTTTTGCGATTTTTAATGCGGTTTTGTTGAGTATGATTTTACGCAATTTTTCGTGTTTTGCGGCTATTTTTGGATATTCGGAAAAAGAAATTTTGTTTCCAACTTTTAGTATTGTATACTAAAGTTTGACCTGCGCTATTTCTGATTTTTTTAACGATATTAGCGTCTTTTCGCGTTACGCTGCGATTCTTTGACATACGTAAAAGGAATTTTTTTTCAAAAGTTAAGTCTTATATAATACTTTTTGTCCTCCGCGATTTTTGAATTTTTATCGATTTTTAATGGACATTTCAATGCGTTTTTTTCGCATTTCGAGGCTAGTTTATTTACTTTCGTAAAATGAATTGGATTTCAAACTTTTAGTCTAATATAGTAAATTTTGTCCTGTACGATTTTTGATCTCTTAGCGATTTTTAGTGTTTTTCCGCGTTACGCGGCAATTTTTTGACATACATAAAAGGAATTCGGTTTCAGACTTTTTGTCCACTATAGTAAATTTTGTTCTGTGCAATTTTTGAATTTTTAGCGGTTTTTGGCGTTTTGCGGCCATTTTTTGACATTTGGAAAATGAATTTGGTTTCAAATTTGACAGGCAAGTATAACAATTTTTCGCAAGTTCAAAGGTCTTCACTTATTTTTAAGTATCCTGCCAATACTTGTCCCGAGTTGGAAGAAAAGTCAGTTGCATCCACACATTGCCGGTTTTCTTTCCCTCATTTAGTCAGGCACTTCGTATTTTACGGAAGCTTCTCTGTACAGCTGCATGGGGAGAGTTGTTCTTATGACATTTTCTTTTTGGCATCTTGCTTAATTTAATTTTTTCAGCAAATCTGTGGCGTGACATAATAAATGAATTGTGTTTAAAATGGCATGTATCACGACGGTGTTGATGACATTTTGTAAGCAGTTCTATTTTATAAATCCTACTGTTTTTTACCGTCTAGAGTAGCATGTGGCTATTATTCACGATTACGAATGTTTCTTATATTGTTTTAATATTCAACATTTTCAAGTTTCAACATCAATGACCTGATGTGATTTTAAATAAAATTTAAAAAAAAGCTAACTCTGTTTTGAACTGTTTAATCGGCTGCAATGACTCATTCCGCTACGTATTACTCTGGTCTCGTCCGAGTTTAAACTACCTTAACATCCACGACTGTCAGGTTATTGTTCAGAGCAGTAATTCTACCAGCTGTTATGCCAAACATCATTAGAGTATGTAGTATATTACGCATTAGAGTATGTAGTACATTTTCTGCTGAATAATTTTTTTCCTGTTCCTCTCTCCTATTAATGGTTCAGTTCTTTTGACGACCTTATCTTTGTGAATGTTTTGTTCAATATAGAGTGGTGATATTTCTTTTTGCTGATACTGTCGAATGTTTAATGTGACCGGTGTGTCTTGACCTGATGTGCTTTAAATTCAGAAATTTAAATTACTCATGAACTAGATTAGAATACGAGTTTCACTTCTACATAATTTATGTAGGAATTTTGCGGACTTTGATTTTGAACTTTAAATGTTTAGAGTTCTATTATATTATCGTGAACGAATATATATATATATATATATATATATATATATATATATATATATATATATATATATATATATATATATTACGGTAATTAATCCAGTTTATTTATATTATGAAGAGTGATATTGAATTTTTCACCCCAGACAACTACGCGACATGAAAGGCCTGTTTATGGACCGTGGTTACTGCAGATTTATTGAAGGTACAGAAACAGCACTAAGGATAGTACAAAATTTAAAGAAAAGCGTGAATTTAATTTACGCTGTGACAGGACATTTAGTTCATATAAAGTATCTCCAGAACTTAGACCACTGCTTTTAGAAACTATCAATGCTAAGAAAACATGGGAGATTCTTGAGGATAATTATCGTCCTAAAACTGCAGCTGCAGTAATTTCCCTCCTAGATAGATTTTTCGCTGCCAGATATGAAGAAGAGGAAGGGATTGGTTTGTTTGCAGCAAGATTGCGTACTATTATTAAAAATTTGAGCGAACAGGGACATCTGTTACAGGACCTTTATCAGGCTTTTCAGCTTATTTGGTTTTTGCTCGATGAATTCTCTAGTATTGTTCTCAATATTTATCGTTATACTGATTTGGATTTTAAATTCGATTTCATACTGAAATAACTACTTTTAGAGTAAATTCGCTTGCAACAATTCAATCTAGATAAAACAAATGTTGCATTTAAATCTAAAATTTAGAAACCTAAAGGCAAATATATAAAACAGTATAGTAGAATTATAGCAGTAAAGATAGGTCTGCCCTCTTGACACGCGAAAGTGTTTATAACAAATGCAAAAATAGGGGCCATATTGCACCAAACTGTGCTATAAAACCCAGTAAAGAGATAAAAGGAGGGAAATATCCCAAATAACAGTTTTGACACTGACATGCTTGAAGCGAATCAAAGCTCTGTCAAAAGACAGGAATGGCTTTTTGATGCTGCTGCATCAACACATTTTTGTAATGATCGGGATGTTTTCTCCACATACAAAACTGTGAAGGGAACCGCCATTTCTGTTGCTATAGGGGACGTTAAAAGTCCAGTTTTATGTACCGGAATTGTAGCGATGTTATTTTATGATATAGGAAAGCGGCAAAATTTGACACTTTAAAAGTCATGTATACGCCTATGATGAAACGTAAATTAATGTCATGTCCAGCCCTCGCCAGCATGGGAACATCTTTTTCATGTAAAAATGGTCGTTTAGCTTTGTTCTCAAGAAATGGAAGAAAGATCTTAACAGCCATAAAAACTAACAGCTGTTCCATTTGTAAGTCGATATATCTTAACGTAAAAATCAAAAAGGCTTTTACAAAACAGACTAAAAGATGTGGAGGAAATCTACAGGAATGGCATCGTATACTCTGCCATATTAATACGCAGTACATTTTAAACACAAGTAAATAAAGAGCAGTTCACGGTTTACTAAGTTTCAAGGAAAAAGCCATGCCTACTTGTGAAGATTGCATGATTGCCAAGTCCCGAAGCTTCTCGTTCAAGCTAAGAGGAGAAACGCTCTCCCCTCGAATTGTTTCTTTCTGATATTTGTGGGGTCCTACCGACAAAATCAAATGGAGGAGCTAGATATTTTGTGACATTTATAGACGACTATTCTAAAAAGGTAATTGTTTACCCACTTAAACAAAAAAGCGAAGTTTTCCATAGCTTCAAACGGTTCTAAAAAAGGGCTAAGAGATTTCTGAACCTCAATATAATAGATTTTAGATCTGTCAATGGCCGAGAATATGGCAGTGAGGCCTTCAGTACATGTCGTGAAGATCAAGGAATACATCATGCATTCAGCAACGTGTACACACCCGTGCATAATGGAACTGTGGAAATTTTCAATTGTGTGGCTTTAAACGCTATAAAAGCCCTTTTATATAACAGCAAGTTAAGTTAATAATGTTTCCGTCCAAAACATTCGCTTTTCTCTATACTTAGAACCGGGTCTGTTACGGTAAACAAACAAAAACGCCGTTTGAATTGTATGGAGGAAGAAAGCCATCGGTAAAGCAGTACCGTATACGTGGGAAAGCCTAAACAACTCAAAAATAAGTTTTCAATGAGAACTCAGAAAGGCATAATGGTCGGATACGCACTCTTCACTAAAGGTTATTGCATATGGTTACCCCAGGAACGCAAAACGATAGAGACTATAAATGTCACTTTTCAGAAAAGCGCAGAGGAGTCGTACTGAATCCAAAGCGAAACGCCTACAGCTCATCTGATGAATTTTAATCGCACTCTGATTAAGAAAAGAATCATGAGGATAAGCCTAAGAAAAATCAAAATCGTATATTAAGCTAGAAAATAAGAGCAGCATTCCAGATAAAAACACTTTTCCTTATCAAGAGAAAGCTCAAAATAACTCTATACCCATTACGTCTAAACAGGTACTTTTTACGCCTGGATCTTCTAATCCCCCTATGGAAACACTTAGCTATAACACGAAAGGCAGAAACCAGACATGACATTTACTATCGTATATTTGGAACTAAAACAAGTATAAAATCAGGGTCAGAAGCGAGATCTTATTGTGAGAAAAATAATATACCTTTTAAAAAATGACTTTGATTTTCGTATTTCTAATACTTATTCAGGACCAGTTAAAATACCTAATGACGAGGAGTCTGACAATGAAACCCCTGAAGCTAACTTTGTAAATATTTAAATAGCTTCAAATTATAATGAACCTTATAATTCCCCCCAGAAAATGAAATGGTTTAAGACTATGGACGACGAGATTAAAACAATGAGAGAAAGAAATGTCTGGACTTTAGTCCCTAAACCTGCTAAAACTACAATCGTTAATAACCGATGGTTTTATACCGTGAAACGTAACGAGAGCAATAAAATCTCCAAATGCAAAGCACGATTAGTTGCTCAAGGTTTTCGTCAGAAAAAATGAATAAATTACGACGAAGCGTACAGCCCAGTCGTGATTGTTTCAATCATTAGTCTTTCCTTTACCGTTTTAGTTTTATTATGCGATTGGTTACATTGTCAGCTTGATATTAAAGAAGCATATTTATATGCTAAACTAAATAATGAT
Organism: Maratus michaelseni; assembly: GCA_963931845.1. NCBI lineage: Eukaryota > Metazoa > Arthropoda > Arachnida > Araneae > Salticidae > Maratus > Maratus michaelseni. The sequence goes on along the minus strand of OZ007589.1, from coordinate 224,952,754 downwards.
ATTTGCATCTATCAACCTCATGGATTTACTGATAGAGATTACCCTGATAATGCATTTAAACTAAGTAAAGCTATCTATGGTTTAAAGCAATCTGAAACAGAATGGTTCTTTGAAATAAATTCAGTTTTGATAGAGTTGAAATTTAAACGCTTAACCTTTTGTAATTGTGTATAGATTTTTAATGAAAATTTGGTTCTCCTCCTTGAGGAAAATGACATTGTTCTGTTTGGAAAAACCACTCATGATATAGACCAGACAATAGACAAGCTAAAAAGTAAATTTGATCTTAAAATCCTTGGAAAAACTAAAATAATTTTAGGAGTAACCTTTGAGGAGGAAAATAAAACCTTATGTATACACCAATCTGACTACATTTCAGAGGTATATGAAAAGTTCAGCAATTTTAAGATTCCAATAACATCACTACCAATAGTAAAGGGAATTGTGTTATCCATATTGTACAGGATTGAATAAATATAAACATATTTCCAAATAAAGTAATTTTTTCAGGTCAGCTTCTATGTGACAACCAAGCGGCAATAGATTTTTCACATTCGCGTATCGAAAACAGGACCAAACATATTAGTGTTAGATATCATTATTTAATAAATTTAATTTATGAGAATGTATTCACCCTCAAACATGCTTGGACAAAAGAAATCTTGCTGACATCTTAAGTAAACCTCTCCCTGAAAAAGGGTTAAAGACTTTTGTAAAGAAATGTTTCCAGAGTGAATAAGTACAAATACATTATAAATTCTTGCATATATATCTATTAAAATTCAGAATACATAGTATAACTGGATTCTTTAAAAATGATCTATGTTATTTTATTATTCAATGTTAATCTAGTGTTTAAACTTGCATATTATATAAATGTAGTTAATGTACTTGATATAATGTGTTGTATAAGAATATTTTTATTGTGATCACAATCTTTGATATACCATGTATTTTCCTTTCAAAAAGTGCATTTATCACGCCCCCCTTCCCCCCCCCCCCTTTTTATTTTTTTATTTTTATTTTTATTTTTTGTTAAACAGTGCTTTGACATGTCGTATTGTTTATTATGCATCCAAAGGTTGATGCTTGGTTTAAATAATTACTTGGTGTATTTTTAAGATGTTTGAGATGCATTATAGGCACAAATATTTTTATTTAAATGTTGTTTTAGAAAAATGTGTATATATATTAATGTTTAGAATTGTCTTTTTATTTAAATGTTGTTTTAGAAAAATGTGTGTATATATTAATATTCAGAATTGTGTTTATATTTAAATATTTTTGAAATGTGCAGGTTACTCAATATTTTTAAACCATTGTTGGAATTGTAATCATCTATAGTGTATTTAATTCTTTGGAGTTTGTAGGTTGTTAAAGTTATTCTAAACTATGTATGCTCGTAACTATGGGAGGGGGGGGGCAATAGCAGGCAGGTATAACAGTTTTTAGCAAGTTAAAATGTCTTCACTTATTTTTAATTATCTCACCAAACCAATACTTATCTCGAGTAGCGTGCAAAATCCTTTGCATCCACACGTGGCTGCTTTTCTTTCCCTCATTTAGTCAAGCACTTCGCATTTTACGCATGCTTCTGTGTACAGCTGCATACGGAGAGTTTTTCTTCTCACATTTTTTTTTTGGCATCTTGCTTTATTTAAAATTTTCGACAAATATGTGGCGTGACATAATAAATGATCTGACTATATATATTGTGTTTAAAATGACATGTATCACGGCGGTGGTGATGACATTTTGTAAGCTATTTAACGTTTTTAAGTTTGAACATCAAAGATCTGAGGTGATTTAAATTAAATTAAGAAACACTAACGCTGTTTTGAACTGTTTAATTGGCTTGTACAATGACACATTCCACTGCGTATTACTCTGCTCTGGTCCGAGTTTAAGCTACCTTAGCCTCCATGACTGTCAAAATTTTTATCTTTATATAATAAATGTTGCCCTTTGCGTTTTTTGATGTTTTAGCTATTTTTAAAGGTCGTTTCGTAAAGCTCGTTTCTGAGTTTTCGGGTTCCGCAGCTGTGTTTTGGCATTTAAAAATAATTCGGTTTCAAAATTTTAGTAAAATATAGTAAATTTGGCCTTCCACGATATTCAATGCGATTTTTGGCGTTCTTTGGGTTTTTGCGCCGATTTTTTTATATTCGTGAAAGAGTACCGGTTACAATATATCAACCCAATTTAGTAAATTTTATACTGTGATTTTTGAATATTTAATGATTATTTTTGGAAATTTTACAGGGGTTTCATTGCAATTCGCGCCAATTTTTCCACATTAGTAAAATCAATCCAGTTTTTATATTTTAGCCTAATATTCGAAATTTTGTTCGCTTTCCAGTGAAGCTTTTTTGGAATTCGTTCTGATTTTTAAAATTTTTTGAGAATTTTTATTGCGCTTCTTAGAGATTTTTTGCATTTTGTGCTATTTTTTGACGGGCTGAGGGAACACCAAGCAGTTCAGCTGGTATCCAAATATTGAAAGTTTGGATGGATAACATTTATTCAATTTTTATTGGAAAATAAATGTCACATAAAGAATGAATCTTTAGAAAGCAGGATTTTTTTTAATGTCATTTGCATTAATTGATAATTCTAAAGTTGGGGTAAGCAGAATTCATCATCATCATCCCAAAACATGGTTTAAGGCTATAAGCCTGTTCCGGTCTCAATCCATCTCTTTCGCGGCGTTCCATTGTCTCTTTCCCCCCTTGGTTTATAATTAAAGGCTGCTTTTAGTATGCGATCAGAATACATCCTTTCCATGTAGTCCCTACATTTCCTTCTGTAATTTCCTATTTTATCCAATACTGGCATAACGTTGAATTCATTTGAACCTAAAAACAAATGTAACATCACTTTTACCCATTTGGGATGAATATTTTTCGGCCCATGAATAATTATAGCATGCGAAAATACTATTTAAACATTGGGAAATATCGTTCATTGTATAATTTTATTCTAACAATTGATTACTTTCTTTTCACTTTTAACCATTTACATGCATTTGTACACATACACGTAGATAGATAAATAACTACAAATATCTATATATTTAAAACGCTCAGCGATTTCTTTCGACAATCCGTTAGAACAAACTACTGCATCAAATTACACCATTCTTTTTTTAAATGAAAGATATTAGGACACAGATTTGTTATCGTGCATTCGTTTGTTCGAAAATTTAATTAATTAGCTGTAATTTTCAATTAAACATTTACTTCTGCTTATGACGTCATAAAGTTGACAACTCCCACTTTTGAGGGCATAGAGTTTTTTCCCTGAACCCTGTGGTTCGCCAATCTTTTGACATTAACTAATATCAACTAGGTAATATTTTAACATTGTAGTATAAAATCTTAAAAAAAAAAACTTAATTAGCTAGAATATAATCATAATAAAATATCTAAACGTAAACATATCAATATGAATAACAAATCTCACGTAAAATGTTGCAATTTAAATGATTCCAATTGAAACAAGATTTGGAGAGTTATCTTTGACGCCCAGCTAACATAAAAGTACCTATTTTATTTTATTTATTTACACACATATTCAAATTTATTATAAAACACCAGGTTGCCATAAAAAGCAAAAATCGTCATTTAGGTGCCAAAAAATAACCCAGGTGCGTCTGCGATATCTGTACTGATTTAATCAAAATTATTTTGGTTGCACCGCATATTGCAAAATTAATTAAATCCATGATTATTGTTTCTTTCTCGGATTAAAAATAAGAAAATTGGTACTTCTCTATTATCCCGTCGACCACTTTTCATAACAAAAAACTATCGCCAAACTGTAACGCCAAATAAACGGGATAACGTTGCCATTGGAATATGAAAATAAGTAAGTAAATAAAATACATGAATTTAAGGACACAATTGTTATTTTAATTAATGAAATAACTAATAAATCAGTAAAACATAATGAAAAATAGACTCAAGTCTCGAATTAAAAACCACTTGATGACGTAACAAACACATATAATGCTTCTGACATCAAGTAAATCGGACTGTATTTTTGGCGTTTAATTTTACAGTTTGGCGATAATTTTTTGTTATGAAAAGTGGTCGACCGGATAATAGAAAAGTACCAGAAAATTTAATGTTTAACGAAATTCAATTATTTGATCGATCGCAATCTTTGGTTCTTTTCCGTTATACCAACACCATGCCATACATGTAAATATATGCTTGGTGACAATGGTGTCCGTATAATGGAAAAGTACTCAATTTTTTCTTAGTTCGGGCTATACCAAAAACAAACATTTTACAGGTAACAAAAAAATCGCCGAAAATGGCTGCTTCATCAGCTGTTATGACAGCAAAGTTGGATAAAATCTAATAACCTGAATTTTACAACGTTTATGCGAAACACCACAGAGAACAATATACGCTATTTTTATATAAGTAGGGTATATTTAAACGAATAAGAGAACTAACAAACTTCAATAATATAATGCATGAAAAAGTAAACAACTAAGTGATTCAGCAAATCATAAAAATATGTATTTCTTAATATAACTATAAAATACAGAAAAATATTCTGGTACCATAAAAAATATTCATTATCCCGTCGAAATTCCGTGCATTATCCCGTCGTCCGATTAAGAAAAAAAAAACTATATGCAAATTAGTTACTTTTCGGTTAGCCGGCGCGAATAAAGTATATATATATATATATATATATATATATATATATATATATATATATATATATATATATATATATACATAATAACAAACTCCAATGGAAAATTACTTGCAGAATCATTATCATAAAAGCCAACCAAAATCTATAAACCACATAAATTCAATACTAGAAAAACAAAACTATATACATTTTATATATTTGTATCTATGTATATATATATATATATATATATATATATATATATATATATATATATATATATATATATATATATATATATATACTTCATTGGCGCCCTTCTAACCGAAAAGTACCTCAAATAATTCGCCAAACTGTAGCGCCCAATAAACAAACGGAAGAATGTTGCCATTAAATCTCAAAATAATAATAATAATAATAATAATAATAATTAAGAAAAGCCCCATTTACTAAAGTATCATTTATCAGTAACTTTTAACAATAAAATTTACAATATATTAATGAAAACAGAATCAAAAATAATCTTGGATATTTATTTATTTACATTATTTCTCTTAATTATGGAAAAGGAATAATCATCCTGATTATGTAAAGGAATGAAGAAGCCATACAAATAAATACACTTGAAAACATTAAAAATATCCTTTTTCTGTAGATTGATTTATTATTGAAAAAAAATTCTTCATCTTTACATAAAAATTGATTAGCTTAAAACAATAGATGCGTTTCAGAAAATATGGATTTAAAACGAACAATGATTAAAGAAGACATTTTAAAAATTTTGATCAAAACATTTTAAATTTTTTTTAACGTCGAATTTCGACGGTGCGTTTGGGGAGAAGTAATGCACATGCGCATAGGAGCTAATTCGGTTGCATTATCACAGGGGGCGGGGGGAATGTGTGCCTTATTTAATATGTTCTTTTATTGACTGAATATGAGATGGACGTAGGGATATGCTATTTGTATGATACTTCATAGGTTCAGGAAATTTTCTTTCTTGCCGTGGGGAATAGGGCGGTAATGTCAAACTGATTTCCATTTTGTTTACGGATTGTTTATTTGGAGTTTGCATTGGAAATAATAACGTAATTCACTGAGGGAAATTTTTTTTAAATAAAATATTTGAAAGATTGTTCCATAAGCACCCCTACTTATGTAATAAAGCAGCTTATTTTACTATTATTGCTATTGTAATTTTTTCCGTCAAGTTTTGACGGGTACCATCTAGTTAATATAAATTTGCTTAATAAAATGCATGTCTGTGTATAGGCATTTACTGAAAAAAATTAAATTTGAAATCTGCTGGTGGCAGTAATGAGTAACAAGGTTTTCTCCCATAATTTTTAAATATAAAAATGTACTTAATATTAAAAGCAAAAAGTAACGTTTATTATTGTTACTATAAAAATTTCGTACATTGTTTCTTTGCTAACAATGATAATGAATTGTACATTTAGGATTAGCCTTTCCTGTAGTAAATAATCATGCGCACAAAAAAAAAAAAAAAAAAAAGGCATTGCAGATATTTTTTATTCTCTTGTTTAAGTTCAAGTCCCTTTGCTGGAGGATCTTTTATAAAAAAATAAATAAAAAGGAGTTCGATGTATTGTTATTTGCAACAGATTATTTGTTTTCGGATTTGAAGCTAAAAGATAATTCAAGTTTATTTTAGCTACTGAACTTAGGAAAGCATAAATATGAAATGTTTTTCTCCCATTTGGAAAAGACAACTTGGTCAATTAAACTTTCTTTGAGTTTAGGAAAGAAATACTTTTTATTGATTTGCAATCATGTTTCCTTGAAATTTGTACCAGGTTTGTATTATAATTTGTTCCAAAAATCGCATTAAGGTTTATTATTGCAGGGTATATCTTTTGAATGTACAGCAATTGAAGTTTGTTCATTATTAATACACAAGTACCTAAATTTATTCATATATTTATGAACAAGAATCTACATTTATTTATATAGTCATGTAAAATGATTTAATTTATTCATACATTAATGCACAAAAATATACTTTATATAATCATTTACGATTACATAAAAATGGCATAATGTCCATTAATTTTTCGCTTTTCGAGCGACAAATGATTGTTAATCTTTCATATTTTTTTTACCCTATAATCATACAATCTTAATCACATAAATAAGAATCGTTTCCGTCAGCGAAAAAGTGTGGCATCCATGAGAGAAAACGCACATTTCCATTCATTGATTGAGGAGGTCGGGAAAGTGCTAAGCTACATTTGTGAACTTCTGAGATATATCAGTTTGGAAGTTAGATCAAATACTCAAATCAAGACATATAACATAATGTTTTTTTGCCAATGTGTTAGTAACATTTGAGACATTCTGAATGAAAATATGGCATTATGTGAATGATATTACAAATTACGTTCTTTGTAAGTTAGCTATCTTAATGGGGGGCGTAAACGTCTGAGGCAAAAACGAAACCTGGGACGTATGCTGCCACCAAGTGAAATTCAAATAATATGTAGGATATTATAATTTACAATAATAAGCAATAGATTATAGTGTTAGATTTATTTCACCCAAAATGTGGCTTGGCGCTTTGTTGCCCTGATCCCATAAATTGTTTTATATTTCAATATGCTGGTATTGAAACGACATATTTCTATTATTTCCTACTTTCTGTTTCTGAGACTAGGGTCATAATATTAGATGGTCGAGATGCCTCCATGAAAATGATGCTACCTTTAAAGAGAGAATGTAAGCTTCATTCATAAAGCTGATAAGAAAGAGATAAATTGTATTTCCCTTTTTCATACTATTTGCTGTAAAATATATATACAGTGTTATTCTAAATAATGGACCATTTTCAAAATATTGTATTTATTAAAGTACAAATCCAAAATGAACAATCTTTATACCAATGAAAAGAAGAAGTTTCAAAGTTTTTTTAAGACATTATAAATATTCAATGTGTCCACCGTTTGCTGCACGGCAAACAGCTACGCGATAGCCAAACTCGTCCCACACACGAGAAAGCGTATCTGCTGTTACTGAGTGCACGGCACCAGTGATACGGTCCCTCAGATCGTTCAGAGCTGTTGGTTGCGGCGGTACGTACACAGCTTCCTTAACATAACCCCAGAAGAAGTAGTCACATTTGCTTTCTCGTGTGTGGGACGAGATTGGCTATCGCGCAGATGTTTGCTGTGCAGCAAACGGTGGACACATTGAACATTTATATTGTCTTAAAAAACTTTGAAACTTAATCTTTTCATTGGTATAAAGGTTGTTCATTTTGGATTTGTACTTTAATAAATACAAATGTTAGAAACTGGGTCCATCATTTAGAATAACCCTGTATATATATATATATATATATATATATATATATATATATATATATATATATATATGTGTGTGTGTATTTCAAAGTTGTTACTTTAATATATATAAATATTTCAAAGTTGTTACTTTAATATAAGATGATATTGTTTTTAAGCTCCTCATCTGCATTTATTCACATATTCATGTAAAATATTCTAAGTTTATTCATATATTAAAATACAAAAATATTCCTTTATTTATATAATCATTTACGATTGCATTCATATGACATAATTTCCATTTATTTTCCATATTTAATATAAAAATTCTACACAAAACGGCTTTTTTAAAATGCAAATAACATTAACCGCGAATTTTGACATGGGAGCTATTTGGATTTGTTTGAGACTGAAAAAAAATGTCTCATTACTTTAACCTCACTTTTTTGGATGAATAATATTTCTCCACATAAATAATTTATAGTGTAAGAAAATGCTCTTCAAAGATTACTAATTGCTGTCAATGTATCGTTTTAAACGTATCGTTGTCTTTTTTTGTTTTTATTCTGAATCCATTACGCATATATTTCTAAGTATATTTAACATACACATAGGTTGACACCTGCCGATATAAATATAAATATACGTTATAAAATGCCTGTCTATATGTAAGCATTTTTTGAAAATGATTGTACTAAAAGGTACGAGGTGGGACGATAGCAATATTTTTCTTTAGAATTTCTAAATTTTAAAATGTATGTAACCTTAAACATAAAATATGCCCGTTTCTTGTCGTTATTCCGAAACTTTTATACTGAATTTTTTCTCTATTTCGTTAAGAATGATAATAAACTATTCATTGATTTATGTTTGTCCTTCCTTCTAGTGATACAAGATAGAAGACATGCCAGATAATTTGTATGCTCTTGTTTATGAACAATTCTTTCTTCAGGAGGATCTTTGTTTTAAAAAAACAAATATATATACTTATTTGCAAGTGATTTTTTTTTTTTAGATTTTTAGTTATAATTAAAATTTATTTTGTTTGTAAACGAAGTCAAGTTTTAAAGAAACAGACAAAAGTTGCAAGGCTTGTCTTTCATTTGAAAAAAACAGAATACTTGGACAATTATACTTTCTTTCAATTTAGAAAAGAAAATCTTTTGATTTGATTATATAATTTACTAGCTGATCCGTCCGGCGTTGCCCAGAAATCAGTAACTTACTTTTGCGGTTTTGATAAAAATAGTCATTTTCGGCGCGCATTCTGTTCTAAAGAAATCTCTTTCCGAAAGAAACTCTAGTACTCTTCCCCGTTGCCTATAGGAGTCTTACTACGCACGCGCTGCAATATAGTTTAGTTTCAATTTCACCACTAGGTGGCGCGAAATCACCATACTTAGATAGCTATATCTTAATTCGTTCATATTAATTTTAATGAACCAATTCCCGTTGAAGAAGATTCCAAACAATTTTTAGACCGCTGGTCGAAATATGAAAATGCCCTAGGATGCCCTATGAAAATGCCCTTTTCAACCACCATATCTACCATACCCCCACAGCTATCGACATGCAACCACCAGAGTGCACGATGGGTCACTCCAGACGAATACCACGCACAAACACCAATGGTCTGCGCTGAGTAGTTGTGGCTGCAAATTGAAATATAGGGAGACACATGTCTATATATATATATATATAGATAGATAGATAGATTTGGATATTAAATTTGTTATGATAACATTTACCTAATAATTTTCCAAAATAAATTATATCGACTGTAATATTTAACATGGACTGATTAAGAATACTAATGTCTAAAAACTGGTTAAGAATACTAAAGAAATGCCACAATTTTTTTTGAATTACTTTTATGATGACACCTTTTCACCCTCTATCCTTCGCAAATAATTCGCATAGAATAAAATACTTTTCAATATTTTCTTTTTCTACTGTTTTGTATATAATATAATACATTCGAATTATGAATGTTTTTGTTGACAAAGTTTCTGCAATCATTTTTGAAATACAGTGTATATATTTTTTATAATATTAGAAGCATTGATTATGATTCGTAAAAGACTTTCAGTTAGATAATTATATTTATATTTTGAAATCTACAAATTATATTTCGCTCATTATTATTAAAAATATTTTCCACGTCTCAACAATGCAAAACTTTCTGACACATTTGCATTTTTAAACGTAAAAGAATAAAACTTGCAGCAATGTTTATTGAAGTGATCTATACTCAACAGTTTTTTTTTTTCATTTTTTGACAAATAAATTATAACTTACGTTATCAGCAACTGTTTATCTCAGGACGGCATTTTTTCCTTTCCAGCGCTGTCGAGTCTTGAAATACGGTTCTAAATGCTATCATTGACAGTATTTTCTGAAAAATCTTCTGCTTTCACTAAAAATTGGGAAATACTGTTCAATTAGATAATTCCTGAATAGACGAACCTGTCAATTTCATGAGTTTGAGAACAAAAATGAATTAAAAAATGTGTCAGAAAGTAATTACTTTGGATTTTGATAACAGCTTTAATATAAAATATAATTTCATAAATTATATTTCTCTCCATTCTCGAAATATTAGATCTGTTTCATTAGTCTCAGATGCGTTCTTTTATAGTTTTAAATACAAGTAACTTTGTTTTTTTCCGAAAGTTTTCTCTTCGTTACTGGGCACTTACAATCATTAATATCTTCTGAACACATCTGTAAAGAAATTGTTCGTTGGATATGAGAGTCTATTATAAACATATGTGGACAAGTTGTCTTCCTAAACTAATTCTGTGTGTGCAGTTGGAATTCTGTCCTACCATAGTACTCAACTATCACTCAGTCCTATCATTGTCAACTTTCCGATATAGCTTCGCCTGGAGAAAAGGTGATTTAAAAAAATGCAAATGCAAATGGTTACGTGGTTATTAGAATATTTATACGGATGAGGGAAACTTTAATTTAGCGGTGTTAGCAAGCCACTCCTCTTTAGATGAAATAAGTTGCTTGCTAAATCTTTATGATGATTGGTGAAACGTTTCATTCAATTAATTGGAATAAAAACTAACGGAATTCACATTTAGTTAAGAACTGTAATATTGCTGTATGTCTCTCAACTGATATTTATATCAGTTGAAAGCAAAGAGTTAAATTCTTAACTGTTTTGATTCTATCTGTATTTCTGAATTATTTTTGTATAAATTGCAAAGTAATAATTCAAATAAAGTATAAACTTTGTTTATGTGATATCATTTTCAGATAAAGCGATTTTTTTTATCTCGTTGCTTAAACTTCTTATCTCATTTCCTGTTTAAATAAAATAATTATGTTTACATTTAATTTTTATGAGTTCATGTATAATGAAAATTATGTGATACAGACATAAAATGTCCTCTTTATAAATTAGAAAATGTATTTTCCTTTTAAAACATATTGCCACAGATAGTGACATAGTTAGGATATAAAGGCGAATGAATTGCTAAACTATATTGATACGCATAGGCCTGAATAAAAGGGTTAAGAGTTATGCATGCAATACTACAAATCAAGAAGATTGAAATAGGTTAATTTAATGAATTTAGACTAATAATCTATTTCTCTAGACAAAAGTGGTACTCTTTATACCAGTGTTATATTTTCAAGAGATTTTATTTTTGGTGCATAACAGATTTTTCTCACATGTTTTGTAAGAAAAAAGTTGTTTATTTGACATTTATAATCATATTTTTTATCTCTAGATTGAAAAAAGCATAAGATTGTTTTACGAGCTTTGTTTCTAAAAAAACTAGTTCATTTATCCTTGCGTAGAAAAAAATATGAAATAAAGTTAAAGAAGAAAAGCACAAATATATGTATTTAATCAAATCGTAAAAAAAATGAAAATAAGTAATAGAAAGCCAAAATCATCAGCTTTAATTTAATCGCTGATGAAAAAGATCATTGTAACTATTAAAACCAAAATCTCATATTTCATTTGATCGTTGTTTACGAAAGATTTTGACGAATAAACGTAAATTATATATGCTATATTACATCCTTTACGAAACCAAGCTGTTCTTGCTTATAGATTCTAATTAGCTCAACTAAATGATTAAACATCGATAAAATTCTTGTTTAAGATTATTTCTGTCTAAAAGAAGAAAATAATGTTTTGAAATAATTAGAAAAGTGCATTTATATTAGAACAAAATGTTCTTTTTATTTCAAACGAGTGAAATCAATAAAGCCAAAATATATACCTTTTACTTTCGATGTCGAAGGAAAACACACACCTTAATCGAATTACATACTTTTTGTAATATTTGTTAGATCGCCCACTCGCAAGAAAAGTGACACATGTCCAAAAAATTTATTTTGCTCATTTTTCCACTAAGTCTTACTAGAGGAAAAGTGTCATAAGTGTAGTTATCGGTAAGACCGTTAGATTACTCTATGTGTCACTTTGCCACCACAGAAGAGCGGCAAAGGAAGGGGTGGAGGGTGATAAAATTAATCTGCATAGCTAAGTGCTATAGTTTTATGATACAGTGAAAAATAAATGCCAATGTCATTTTGCTTCTCATTTGAAATGACGTATTTTATGTACAATGACTTGTGCCATTTTTCTTGCGGTACAGCTATATAACAGACTAACTAACACAGAAGGTCTCCTTAAGGGTGTATTCAAATCCAAACTGCTTATTTTGAGACACATTTGTAAATTCATTTTTGATCTAAAATGCATCCAATTGGCAGGTGCTCTTATTCAGAAACTTTATAATGTCCGCATTGTCTCGATTTTTTGATAAAGGCAGAATATATTTCAAAAAAGGCTGTCAAAGTGGACTTTTTGAACCGAATTTCCCAAAGCGATAGTACTGGAAAAAAAATTATCGTAATGTGAAAAGAATTGTCTGTAAATCAATTTCTAATTAATTGAACGAAAAATAAAAACATGGGGCCCTTATAAATGTCTTTATAAATCACGCAGCCAAGTTTCCTGTTGTTACTATTAAAAATGAGTCTGAGAATGTGTCTCAAAATTTTGAGCGTGGAAAAATATTTTTTTTGGATACCGCCTTAAAGCACATACTCAAAATCTTTTGAAAAAAAAGCTAATGAAACTACTTATGTATGCAATAAAGGATCAGTCAAATTTAACTGCCAATACCAGAAGAAAATCTGTAAAAAAATAAAATACTTTCGAGTATTTGGCGCGAAATGACAAATGCACCATGCGACTTGGCGAGTAACACGTTTCCTCGGCAAGGAGCAACACGTTTCCTCCGCGATAAGTTGTAAGTGTATTTTAAAAGTAAAGGCCCGATTAAGAACGCTGTCATGAAGCACATTAACACACGTAACGTTAAGAACGCCGTTTTCCATATCGAAAAAGTCATTCTTTCCATAACAACAACGCGTTCATCTTGTTGTCTCCGACACTAACAATATCGAAGTCGCATTGACAGTACTCGTAATCGAACCTTAATTTTGACTTTGAAGCAATTTTAGTCAATTTAGCTTTTATTCTAAACCGTATAAATTTCATTATATGTACACATAAATGTATATGACAAATCTGTACTTATATAAATCTTTTTATTTAAGTAAAACTTATTTAAACTAGTTTAGTATGAAGAATAAAAAAAAGTTTTCTCTTAAAGAATATTTATCATAAAAACGTATTCTTTAAAATTTATAGCGTCACAAACTGGCGATAAATCGCCAAAAAAATGAAATATTCGTTTTCTTTTTACGGACGACATACAGACATTCCGCAGGAAATTTTTTTATAAACATATATAATATATATTTATTCATGCGAAGAACATTCCTTATTTTTTTTAATTTTTCCGAGTATGCGTTTATGTAGACCTTCTTTGCTTCCATTAATATTTCTTTCGTGTGTCCATAAAAATTTACATTATATTAATGTGGTTTACTTTGTATCATTTGAAACATGTTTTCCGTGGAGTGTATGGTAAAAAAGATATTTTAAGCAGATCCAGTTTTAACACTACTCTTAAGAGCTCTTATTCTAAGTGTTTGTCCATACAGCAATTTACATTATATAAAATAAAATATTGAAATAAAATAAAAACATTTAATGATGAACTACTTTTTTTAAAAGTAGTTACGATGTATTTGATAATAAATTTACTGTAAATAGTCTCTTTGCAATTAATTAGTGCGCCATAAAGTGTATCTTGAAGTATATTTTATTCATATTGTTTGTTGTTATTTATATTCTTTTAATAATACGATAAATTTAAAGAATTACGTTAAGCTTATTTCACAAGTCATATTGCTTTTTGAATGTTCGTTCTAAATTAAATGGAAATAAGTATTGTGTTTTTTAATTAACTAATAAAAATAATGATAGTTAAAAGAAAATAATGTACCTAAATCTTGAAAAGAAAAGAAAAAAATCAGTGAGATATACTCTGTACATTCCCACTTTTAAAGTAAATTAAATCTTCTCTAGAAACTACAAACGTAATACTACATTTTACAAACGCTCATTTCGTTTCTTTTGTTTTAACAGGATCTTAAGAGTTACAAGAAAAAATGAAATAAAATGTTACACTGAGTTAGCTTTTTCAAACAGGAGAAACATAGTTTATTTTATATTTCAACAAAGAATTTAAACACGAAACGATTTTACTATTCTACTAGTTTATTTTTTATTTCATAAAAATGTATGTATTTGTCATATATGTAATTAAAATTTTTAATATTTTCATAATTTCTATATTTTTATAGGGATAATATAATAGTGATATTTTGAAAATATATATATATATGCTCCATTAAACACATTTTTTATATATTTAAAATATGATATAAAAATGTTTCCTTGCAATTTTGGGGGCAAATAGAGATTTTTAAAAAAGATACAGTTCATATAGGAATAATCACACCCAAAAGTGATCGCAAAAAGATGATGTTAATACTCGTCCGATCACGTAGGCAGTCTACTTGCTAGCTTCAAAGTGATAAAAATAATGGTTCTACTTTACTGGAGTTAGTGAATAAGAATATATCTTACCATATTGTTGGAAAAATGTGTCAAGTTGCTGCAAATATATTTGTGCTTATAAATACCTACACAGAAGAATAAGATAGCATTCGATGTTTGACGTCATTGCATGGTACTAAAAGAGGGCAATCGAGAGTATTTATATCAACAAATCCTCAAGTTATTGAAATTAAATTACTTCTGAAAAATCTTATCTGTAAAACGTATTTAGGCCACGTTTCATCCCATAAGGATATCCTAGGCAATGAAACGGCGGATATGCTGGCAAAGGAAGCAACGTCTAGATCATCAGTTGATTAATTATTTACTTCCAGTACCACACTCACATATCAAAAGAATTTTTCGCGCCCATTTTATGAAACAGGGGCAGGATCACTGGGACTACTCGGATAAGGGTAGATATATTTATTATCTGGTCCAAGTGGTATCATTGGATCTTATCCTGCTCTCTCCCTCCACTACAGATTTTCTTCCTTGTCATGGTCGATTTGGAGCCTATCTCTTTAAGTTCAAAAGAGTCATTTCTCCTCTTTGTGAATGGAGTGACATCGCTCTTGCATCTCATTTCTTCCATAATTGTCCTTTAACTGCGCACTGAAAATATTCGCCGTCCTCCTGTTCTTCCAGATGGTTGGCTAGCTAATATTTTATTGCGCCCGGTTTTGCGTTCAAAGCTTAAAAACATCGTTAACTCTCTATGTGACCTTTATTTATTAATTCCTCACTAAGCCAGGAACTAGGTTTTGCCCCTTATTCACTGCCACTTTCCGGGTCGGAGCTTTGTATTCTCCGGCAGTGACATTGTTCTGTATTTCTGTATTTATTTCACAAATATTGTTTTCTTTATATTCATATATTCATTTCTATTGTTTACTACCCCGTCCTCTGTCGTGTTTATCGGCGGGATTTTATATTTTTTTAAAACCTCAATAAAGGAGACCGGGCGGGACATCTATGCTCTACAGACTTGGTTCCTAGTCTGAACAGTCGTTCTTGGGCAGTAAAAGCCAGAGAAGAGAGAAACTACCCAAACTCTGTCGTGGTTAATATCTAAACTAGAACTTTTTCTCACAAGTCAGATCTTTCAACTCAAACGTTTGAATTTCGCCTAAACGTTTACTGGTATAAGAACATGAATAAATGTAGTTAAAGATAGTTCCTAAATTAAAGCTGGAAGATCACAAAAGCATATTTAATGACTGAGCTCAATTTTTAGAGAAAATACATTCACCCATTGGAAAATTTTGTGTCTTGAAATTTATTAATTTTAGTGAAGGTGGAATATTATTAAAACTCGAAAGAGTTTCGCGCTTAGAACACGAAAAAACTCGATAAACTGCAGAAAAAAAGACCTCCTGCCAATTGTTACCAAACGATTTTACAAAATTAAACATCTGTGTAGTTTATATTTTGCGGATTGAACAAAATGGAGTTTGGCACCTTTATAGCTCGTGTTCTATTTCTTATAGAAAGAATAATTTTGTTTCTTCTGAATAGATCATACCAGGGTCATTCCATGCTAAATGAGCAAATCAGCTGTGGCTGACATGTCATTGATTTTAATGAAAATCAGCATATAAGTAGATCATATTTATTTATGAGTAAATGTAAAATAATAGATTTCAGGATTGTTTATTTAAGTATTAAAACTTACATTAAAAGTTGATATAATATCGTGGTTCTGTCTACATGCTTGAAATTTCAATTTTCATTATTAGCCTTAGGAGTGGAAAGACTTTATCAAAAATTATTTATAATTAGGAATGAATAATAAGTAACACAGATTGGAGTGATTTAGTAATTGTCCTTTCATTCCATAATGAGAAAAAAAAATAATGAAAAATTTTGAGAGGAAAATGCTATATTTCTATTACTTGTTTAAACATGAAGGAAAGGTCTTAAGATTTTAAAATTGTTTGACGTTATAGATAAAAGTATATATTTTAAATATAGAAAATTTCATTCTAGCCTTTTTATTCCTTAATGAGAAAAAAAAATAAATAATGAAAAATTTTGAGAGGAAAATGCAATATTTCTATTACTTGTTTAAACATGAAGTAAAGGTCTTAAGATTTTAAAATTATTTGACGTTATAGATAAAAGTGTATATTTTAAAAGCAGAAACTTTCATTCTTGCCTTCAGTTTATTTTGCCTCAACAATATTCTAAATTAGAGTAGAATAAATTATTGATTTAAACGAGGCAGTGGTTATATAGTAAGCAAATTTCCGTATAGATGACAGCACTACATTTTTTGCAAGATGGCAGAGAAGGCGCTTAAATTTGAAGTGAAATAACCCATAGAACGTATTAAATATTACCTTTTTGAAGTCATTTCTGCTATATTAGGAATCAAAAGGCAAACTTGAATTTTTCTTCAGCATATCATGGGCTTTTTTAACTTTATGGTTCTGCAATATTGTTAATGTCAGGTTTTTCCTTCATTTAATTTTTTAAGTATACATAAGAGGAAAAATTGTGATTTTGTAATTTTTTAAAAAGTTTCTAAGCTATTTTGAAGATGAAGAAAATAAATAGCGATTTCCAAATTTGAGAAATTTGGTTTTCATATGTAGCATTACATCATACATCAATTTCACATACGTTTTTAAATTCCTTTAATTTTTATAACGCTTTTAATTTTCTCAAAATTTTCAATTTTTCAATTTTTACAACCAATTTAAGATCAACCATGGTGTTACGAAATTATTATTACTAAATAAATATGATAATAACTGTCCACGGGTTACAATAGTATGAAAAAAAATTATTTATGTTTATATTTTTTCAAGATATGGAACTTTAAACTTGCAACTTTGAACGATTCCATACAAGCCATTCTATGTCACAAGTTTTTTAAATGTCCAGAACTTCCAAAATATTTTATTTTTTGTCAAGATATTTTGAATAGCTCTATTTAAATATGAATTGAATCTGTGTACCAAATTTCATTAAAATCGGTTACTATGTGACCACGACTTTTTTTTAATTTTTGCTCATTTTGCATGGAATGACCCACCAAGTAACTATGTAATCACAAGTAAGTTGGAATCCAACGAATAGCTTTTTAGTAAATGCAAATTTAAAAGTGCACTTTTTCAGCTTTTTTAAATATTTGTTCAGCCTAAATCTTTTGACAGGGATACAGCGATATATAATTAACGGATTTTTACGCGTTTTGTTGCATTTTATTTGCTTTTATGCGTAATCCAAATTTTTAAAGTTTCACATAAAAATATTAATTAGTTTATAATTTATGTCAGTGTAAAGTGTTTAATTCCTATACTTATTATATAGCAAAAAAATACTAAGCACAAGAAATATTCATGATATTAAGATATGTTGCTGCGGTTTACCCCAGTAAAGTTCCTGTAGTAAAAGTATATTGTAGGTTCTTTACAAGGAAACTTAAATGATATGGATTACATTATAGTCTACGGATATTTACTAAGTGAAATGTGTTTTAATGACTTCATACTATTCCAATCTCTAAAAAGTTATATTATGTTTCTATATAAGAGAAAATACATTAGTTTTTCAGCATAATAGTCTGATAGCTGATCGATGTAGGCTTCAACTTTAGTAAAGGTGCTCCTATTGAATGAGCACGCTTAGTGACTTTCAGTCAGAGAATTCAGACAAAAATTAAATAAAAATTAATTAATAAAACTAAGAAATTTTTTTAAATAAAAGTAATTAATTAATTCATTAATTTCGTATGAAATCGCAATAAATAAAAACACAAAAGTTTAAAGAAGGCACTACAAAAACCTTTTTATTTCAATTAAAAATATATGTATATGCTTCATAATATTCAGTAAGAGCTGTCTGTAAAGCACAGTATTAAAACATTCTATTTTTTTAATACAATCGTTTAATGTTAATAATTAGACTGAAAAGAAATAAACAATATCTATTTTTCAATTTATGAAGAAAGTTTAAGTGGAATTGAATTCAATTGTTTGAAATAAAAGATAAATCTTGTTGTATTTGCTTTCTTCTTATAAACTTTATTTCATTTAGGGGGGGGGGGGGGAGAAAGCGCGAATTTTCTTATAGATTCTAAACCGAAAACAAATAATTTCTAGCAAGTAACAAGAGTTCAAGTGTATGCTTTCAATTTACTTTTTAGCAAAAAAAAAAAAAATAAAAAAAAATATTTCGGAAGATAAGTTGGAGTTGAAATGCAGCATTCTAAGAAGTATTGTCATACTTTGTTCTTGCATGAGTAAGAAAAAGGCATAGCACTACTCTTGTTGAAAGTTAAGGTAATAAATGAATAGTTTTCTGTAATTGTTGGTAAATCATTAAAAAAA
The DNA here is from genome assembly GCA_963931845.1 of Maratus michaelseni. NCBI lineage: Eukaryota > Metazoa > Arthropoda > Arachnida > Araneae > Salticidae > Maratus > Maratus michaelseni. Next base: position 224,933,456 of record OZ007589.1, on the reverse strand, counting down.
TAAAAAATAAACATTAATAATAAAAATTTTGCTTTTTTTTCTGTGTTTGTTCCTGTATTAGTTTCTTAGTTTAAAATTTGTGGATAAGAAGCAGTTATTCAATTCTACCTTGGCATTTCAAGACTACATACCTATTTGAGATGAATTGACAAGAATTATAAATCCGCATTAAAGCATAAATCAATATTGCTATTTCCTTTAAAATATCAGTGAATTAAAAATTCGCTACAGAATAGATTGTACTTCTGTTGAGGATAGTGCTCTTTTCTTTGCATGACGAAGAGAGCTGCGAATTACTTATTACCGAAACAGTAATTGCGTTTTTTTTTTTCTGAAGGAAAAATAATATAATCCTTCATAATATTTCACTAGTATACATATATATATATATATATATATATATATATATATATAACCTTTAATGAAACATTACCGAAACTATATATATATTCCATTAAGTATTACAGAGCTCCATACTTTAAAAACTTTCTCAAAAATTAGCCAACTCAAAATAGTTTTAAATTAAACAAAATTTTGAACATTTTTTTAAAGAAAACTTTTGAATCAGGATCAAATTGTTTGTAATTCAAATGCACTTAACTATAATGGCAGCCATTATTTTGTATCGTTGATTATGTTATAAGATAAAAGTACTATATCCCAAAACAAAAAAAAAAATATTGTAAAAAACTTTTATAAAGTTAGCCAGAAAATAGACAACTTCCGGAAATTTTAATTGAACAAAATTATTAATATAAACGAAAAATTTATTCAAATGAAGGATCAATTCGTTTGTAATTTAGGCGTACTTAAATATAATGAATTATTGCTTTGTATCGTTGTTTATATAACAAGGCAAATTCACTATATACTAAAATGATTAAAAACAGGTTTTTAATTGTCTTAAAAAGTTACGAAGAAATTAAAAAAATTCTAGAATCTCAAAATCTAACAAAATTAATAATATAGTTTTGTATTATTCATATTAGTTTTGTAAATTATTCAAATGGAGGATCAAATCCTTTTTAATGTAGATATACTTAAATATAAGACATCTATTTTATGTATAGTCTTTTATAAATAACAAGATAAGCTACTATATTCTGAAACAAAATAAATTGAATTAAAAAAAGTTTTAAAAGTATATATTGGGAATCATGGAGACAGATTTTATTTTTATTTTATTTTTATATTTCACCTAGTGTAATCGACGTCTAAATATTTTTATAATACAAAAGCAAGATATACAAATAATATACAAAAGGAAGATATTTAGGTTTACTCATGATATAAACTATCATGAGTAAACCTAAATATCTACACTATTCTAATCTATCTATTCACTAATCTAAACTATCTACAGGGTGAATCTAAATTCTTGGGCAAAACTTTAAGGGGTGATCGTGCACATCAAGACGAACAATAGTAAATAGAATACTAAGAGTCCCAAACGTCTTCTGCAGGAGATAGGCGCCATTAAAGTTTAGGGTCCAAAATTTCAAATGATTATAAAAAACGGAAAAATTTGGCAGATTCGTTTTCGGTTTTCGCTAAAACTATTCTTTATGTCAGTATTTTCTTGAAAAAAAATTTTAAAGATTAAGTTAAAAAAATGCCGATAGAGGGCGTTTTAGACTTTGGAGTAACGAACAACTATTTTTTACCGTTATTTTTTGTATCTCAATAAATTCTTTCAAAAGCTTAGACTTAAACTTAAATTTTGAGTTTAAAATCTGAATCGTTGGGAATGGATAAGTAGCGCAAACTGAACTGTGGTCAGGAGTTGAAATTTGAAACATTCCTCCCCCGCCCCCCCCCCTGAACACAGTTCAGTTATTCCCAATCTTGGTGTCGTAGACCAGGCAGAAACTACTACCCCCTACACGTAAAATAAACGATAGAGGGATGAAAAAATGAAATAAAAAATTTATTCATAACAGACATGAGCAATTTCTCTGTGCAAAATAACAAGAAATAATTTACAGTTAAGTAGTCATTACATAGTAACAGTCCGTGTCACCCGATTGGCCGGCAATGTGTAGTACAGAAGGATGTAACCTCCAGATGGCGCTGTGATCGAAAGTGCTGTAAAAGTGCTGGTTATTCGCATTCATCGTGTTTTCGTCTTTGACGGCTGTACGGATGTCAAGCTACACTAATCAGGAAATGACCGATATGCATTTCATTTACTGCGATGGAGATGGGAATGCCCTGGAGATCCGATTGTATGGGGAGCGATTCCCTTCGAGACGCTTTCAGGATCGAAAATTTTTCAAACGCTTGCATCGGCGTCTCGGAGAAACCGGCTCGTTTGTCAGCGGGATGCACGACACTGGGCGTACCAGGAGTGCGAGACACCAGAACTTGAAGAGCATGTGTTGCATGAATTCGAGGAGCAACCTGATATGAGCACATGGGCTGTATCCACCGCCGCAAATGTGAGCCAGATGACGGTTTGGCGAGTGTCAACATTTATTCATATTGCGCACTACGTGCGTACATCACATTGTTTATTTTTATTTTGCACGGCGAAATTGCTCCTGTCTCTTATGAATAAATTTTTTATTTAATTTTGTCATCCCTCTATCGTTTATTTTACTTGTAGGGGATAGTTGTTTCTGCCTGGTCTACGACACCAAGATCGGGAATAACTGAACTGTGTTCAGGGGGGTTTCAAATTTCAACTCCTGAACACAGTTCAGTTTGCGCTACTTAACCATTCCCAATGATTCAGATTTTGAGCTAAAAATTTAAGTTTAAGTCTGAGCTTTTGAAAGCATTTAATGAAATACAAAAAATAATGGTAAAAAATAGTTGTTCGTTACTCCAAAGTCTAAAGCGCCCTCTATTGGCATTTTTTGAACTTTATCTTTAAAATTTATTTTCCAGAAAATACTGACATAAAGAATAGTTTTAGCGAAAACCGCAAATGAATCGACCAATTTTTTTCCGTTTTTTATAATCATTTGAAATTTTGGACCCTAAACTTCAATGGCGCCTATCTCCTTCGGAAGACGTTTGGGACCCTTAGTTTCCTATTCATTATTGTTTGTCTGGATGTGTACTATTACCCCTTAAACTTTTGCCCAAGAGTTTAGTTTCACCCTGTATAAATGTCTTATATACCGAATCTTTCTTTTTTCGCTTTCAGCCGATTTAAATAGTTTTAAAATAAACAAAAAAAAAAGAGTTTTTAATCTTTTAAAGCCAAATGCATTTTTAAAAACATATAATGAATGATCTACTTACACATCTAATTATATATAATTGTTTTATTTCTCGGAATTTTACGTCATATTAAAAACAAACATAAATATTGATGAAAATTTTTTTCGTAACTATTTTGAATTAATTTTTCATGATAAAAGACAGCAGCTAGCACTAATATGTGATTTTAGACACTTCTGTGTAATTTATTATCTGGCACCTTTGCCAAACGCAGTAGGTAATATATTGATTCCTTTTTCAGATAAAAGAGTTTTTAATGATTTTGCAAAATTAAATTAAGTTCAATAAATTCCTTTCCTCTAAATGTTTCGAAAACAATTTCTTTTAGTACATCGATTATATTTTTATGATGGGAACTATCGATTTATCATTAAGATGCTGTTAGAGACAAAACGGTAATTTAAAATAGGTTTAATATTTTTAAAACTATTTCCAATAAACGTTGTTCTTTTTAAATCTTCTTATTCTACAATTTAAAATATTGCATCAGATTTCACACTGCTTTAGTAATTGCATAATATCTATGAAGAGAATATCGCAAAATCGATGCTATCAATTTAAATAATTCTCTTTAAAAAATGGAAAGATTTCTGGTTAAACGAATTTCTAGAATTTATTTTAAAATCATAGTCGATTCATCCTTTTTCTTTTAAAGAAACCAGATTATCAATCACTTATCTCATGCTTTCCTTAGAAAAAAATAACCATTTATGCATATTTATCTACTAAAGATTGCACTTCAAATAATACAAAAAAATGTGCGGAAATATTTTCTTATGTTTTGTAAACACAGTTCGTTGGAATTTATAGGTATGATAAAGTTAACGCTAAAAAATGCAATTTCGTGTCTATTTTTTTCTCATACCAAATTTTAAATTTATTTCTTAATTTACTTTAGTTCGTTACATAATCTAATTATTTAAAATATTCAGTGACTAATCATAGTCGATTCTTATTTCTTAAGAAACCAAGATAAACAATATATTACTTGATGTATTGGCCTAGATTAATTTTAACACAATTATTCAAATTGGTAAATAATTACAAAGAAATTTGAATAATTGTGTTAAAATTAATCTAGTGTAATCACGTATCCAGCGTTTACTGGTGTTCCAAATTACCTGAGATTTATTCTGTTGAGCTTATTCAGATATCAGACCAGATGCTATGATCAATAAGGTTAACTGGATGAATTAGATCCTCCAGATTCGACCGGGATGGCTCAGTTGGTACAGCATGGCAGCCAAGATATCCCAGGTTCGAATCCTGGCCCGGACATTTTTCGCCCATTTGGAAAATTACAACTCATTTGATATCTTACTTAGGAAAAGTAATCATTTATGCATATTTACCTACTAAAGACTGCACTTTAAATAATACTAAAACTGTGCGGAGATGTTTTCTACGTTTTGAAAATTCAACTTTTTGGAATTTGTGATTATTATAAAGTATACGTCATATTAAAAACAAACATAAATACTAATGGAAATTCTTTCGTAACTGTTTTGAATTAATTTTTCATGATAAAAGACAGCAGCAAGCACAAATATGCGATTTTAGACACTTCTGTGTAATCTATTATCTGGCACCTTTGCCAAACGCAGTAGGTAATATATTGATTCCTTTTTCAGATAAAAGAGTTTTTAATGATTTTGCAAAATTAAATTAAGTTCAATAAATTCCTTTCCTCTAAATGTTTGGAAACAATTTCAATAATACTAAAATCAACTTTCTAAAATGCAATTTCTTGACCATTATTTTCTCATGCCCGAATTTTAAGTCTACTTTATAGTATAATTTATTTCATGAATTATTACTTAAATCTAATTATTTAGTACTATTCAATGTCTAATCATAGTCTATTCTTATTTCTTAAGGAACGAGACGAATAATCTAGTATTTAATCTCTTGCTTAGGAAAAATAAACAATTATGTACATTTACCTTCTTAAAATTGCAATTATAATATTAAGGAGTTCCGGGGATTAAAAAAAATCAATAATTTATGTTATTTTAATTTTTATTTATTTATTTATTTTTGCTAAAAAAATGCTATAAAATGAAATAAATCAAATAAATCAAACCACGTTACGATGATTACATCAGCAAATATAAAGATTTTTATGTTGTACTCAGTCCAGCCCCGCTCATAACGAACACTTTAAGTCCATTTATCTCAGAATCATTTTTTTTTCATAATTTGTCATACTTAGAAGAATATATCAAAACTTTCTTGCAAGATATGTGTATGAAATCTTGTACAGAGTTTTTATGTTATGTTTTTAATAAATTGTTTTCAGGATTTTCAATTTCATGTGAAAATTTGGAAAATATATTCCTGAAAGTAAAATCACTCTCAAAATTCTCTTTTTTTACTTTTAAATTTATTATAAATTTTGTAAGTATTATTTTTATAAATCCTGACTGCAAATTAACAGAAAAAGTTTTTTTTCCAATAGTGAAAAAAGTAATTAACTATTTATGTTGTTTTAAGTGCTAAAGGGTTATTATAATTCCGCAATCAAGCTGCACGCGATAGAGATAAATTCAATATTTTTTAATGCTTGAAAATTATTTTAAAATCATAAAAAATATATAAACTGCAATACAGTTTTCAAACACATTGCAGTTGGAAGCACTCTTTTTTTCCTCTATTAGATTATGTGAAAACTGAAAGCATGCGTTGTTTAGAAGTTAAAATAATGTAACAAAAGCGAATTCATTGTCAAGTGTTGTCACCGCCGAAATGACATCAGCATTTCTCACAGGCATGTTTTTGTTTTATAATATAGATTCTGTCTTTCCGAAACAGGAAACAGAATATATATTTGTATGTTTATATATATTTTTTTTTTTCTGTAGACTGAAATTCAAATATTACAAAATTTTATAGCGATGTTTTTTAATTTTTAAATCCATAGTTCGCAGGAATTTATGTTTGTGATAAGTTTTAACTTTCTGAAGTACATTTTACTGTCGATACATAAGACTATTTCATAGTCTATTTAAGTTCATTACATATTCTAAATATTTAATAATATTTCATAGTCTAATAACAGTCGTATTTTATAAGACATGAGATTATAAATAATTTGTATGACGCTTTGTCAGCATGAAACAAAAGATAAAAACAAACATTCATGTATGTTTTTCGGAAGATTTCAGTTCAAGTATTTCGAAACCTAAATTTTAAAATCATTGTTCCGGCTAATTCGTGAAACGCTTATTTAGCCAGCGCATGCGCAATTTGAACTCCTTTTTTCATCTGAACTGAAGAGAAAAAAAATTGTTGATAGTAGATTCCTAGATGTGTTGCTATAAATGGTGCCGATAAATGGTGCTAATACTTTTTATGTAATTAAATGTTATTTTGTGCCGTAAAAGTGATTCATTATTCTTAGATTAATTCACTGAACCACCAACGTAAGATTTTAGAATGGGTTTCTCAAAATATCCATCTATTTAAAGCTAACCTGCTATTTCGTTTTTCATGCAAATATGACCTTTATACGCGTGCGCGAGCATTCAGCAAATCAACTGAGGGTCGTTACTATCCAGACACAGAACTCCCTTAAAATTTTGTTCAATACGCATGCGTCGGCATTCAGCCAATAAGCTGAGGGCTGTTACTCTGCACAGGCAGATTCAGGTTGACAAAACATATCGCTATCTACAAGGCTTAATGTAGCTGATCTGTGTTTTGAAGGTATTTATTTTATTTATTATATAATTTGTATAAATAACTAGGTGTCGAAACTGAATTTAGGCTCATTTAATGTTATATCTAGGTATCGATTTCCATTCTAGCGTTTCGTCAAATCCAAATCAATCTAGATGGAAATCGCTTTTTTCCTTCTTTGATTTTGATTTGCAATATAATAAAAATATACAATAAATGTAGAGACACTAAATTTTAACAACTTTTATAAGCCCAGCATTTTTTTTAAAGCTGCGAAATTAATCTGAGATGTCTAAAATAATCTGCAGCGCCTGCTGCCGTTTATATGAAACTCATAATTTGTCACAAATAGGTAATTTTATTGATTTCGTGCTTTGCCCATGAATGCGAAAAAAAAAAAAAAAAAACTATTTTTGACTTCAGGTGAAATGATTGAGGTTATTTCGGTTTTTCTTTTGTATATAAAAAATGTTATATATAAAAAAAACCTGGCCATTAATCACATTGTTTTTTGTATATATAAAAGACGTTTACTTATTCTTTGTAATTATTTTTTGTTGGGGGTTTTAGGGCGAAATAATATACTTCATAGATAGAACCAGTTCCACTAATCATTAATATTTACTTAATCCTATGACCGCCGAGCAAATGGGCAAATTTGTGATGTTTTTTTCTGTTACTTTTTTAATATACAATAAATCTAGAGACACACTATATTTTAACAACTTTTATAAGCCCAGCATTTCTTTTTAAGCTTCGAAATTAATCTGCAATGTCTAAAATAATATGCAGCACTTGCTGCTGTGCTGCACTGTTTTTGCTACCAGGTTAATATTTAAGAAATATTTACATTGTATTGTTTGTATGTATACAAATCTTGAATGTTTTGATTTATTACATTCATTTTATACCAGATTGCATGTCCGCTCTTGGGTGATTCACATGAAACTCATAATTTGTCACAAATTTGCAATTTTATTGATTTCGTGTTTTGCCCATGAATGCGAAAAAAAAAAAAAACTTTTTGACTTCAGGTGAAATGAATGAAATTATTTCGGTTTTTCTTTTGTATATAAAAAATATTATATATAAAAAAAACCTGGCCATTAATCACATTGTTTTTTGTATATTTAAAGACGATTACTTATTCTTTGTAATTATTTTTTTGTTGGGGATTTTTGGGCGAAATAATACACTTCATAGATAGAACCAGTTCTGCTAATCATTAATATTTACTTAATTATCTGACCGCCGAGCAAATGGACAAATTTGTAATATTTTTTCTGTTATTTTTTTTAATATAAAAAAAAGATGAATTTTCAAACTTTGTATAAAAAACTTAATTACGTATATGAGTATATTCCTTGACAGTATTAATCATTAATCGATATTTTAAAACTGCATCATATTTGTAGAATTATATAAATTTAAACAATGCGTCTATTGCAGTGAAACCTGAGCATAGTGAACGGATATATCAGTTCACGACGGTGAAAAGGTTAATGTTTTATACAAGATTTGTATACATACAAACAATATAATGAGTACTTTTCCGTTATATGGACACCATGCCAAAATGTATGCTAATGCATAATGTATGTAAATGTACGCTTGGCGACAATGATGTCCATATATCTGAAAAGTACCATATAATGTAAATATATCGTAAATATTAAGAGTTTGCTAAGATATTGAAGCATTCAGTGATGTGTTAGATGTATGCTTTTATCAAAACAATTATAATTTGTAAGTATGAGTTAAAAAAACAAAGAAATCCCCATTTTCTTGCATATTATGAATTTTATTGTAGTAATCTGAACACCGTATGAATAAATAATAAACAGACTATAAGAGTTCCAATTTTGTATTATGTTAATTATTTTCTGTGCTATACAAACAAAAGGACAGAGCTAAAAAAATGCAATTTCCATTTGGATCGATTTGGCAAACTATTAAATGAGCCTAAATTCATTTTTAACGTTAAAATTAAAATCGACACCTAGATATTTATACACAATACAACAAATAAAATAAATACCTTCAAAACCCTTTTGATCATCAGATCAGCATGCAAGACAATTTTTTTACCGGAGACTGACGAATTTTACGATTTTACCGCAAACGATTGTTGAATTTTGCAGTTTATCGACTATTGATTAACGAATTTCATGATTTCTTCCATGAACGTTTGACGAATTGTTCAAAAAAATTAAGAATATCGTCAAATTGTTTCGGTTAAAAAAAAAATTCAATATTGTAAAATGCCTTCAAGAAAAAATTCACAAAATTGATATAATGATTATGAACCATGATTTTTCTGGTATTGGGCAAGATTCATGTTGTTTCAGCAATTCTTTGATGAAATTAGTGTTTTTACAGCGATCCTTTGAAGAATTTCGCATTTTTCTCGCGATCCTTAACGAAATTTGCATATTCCAGCGATTGTTTGATAAAATACATTTTATTCCTCAATTCTTAGATTAAATTTAGTAAAAAAGCGTGATCTTTTGGTGAAATTTTCTTTTTTGCAATTCTTTGACAAAATTTGCTTATCTTTCGTGATCCTTTTGCATAATTCACGTTTTTTTCTGTGGTCTTTTAACGAAAGTCATGTTTTCCCATGATCCTTTGATGAAATTAGTGTTTTTTCCTCAATCATTTGACGAAATCTGTGATTTTTTCCCCCGGCGAAGATTGGTTAGATGTTTTTAGTCTGCAGGTGCCCTAAAAAGTCTGTGACGCCCGTTGCTGCATCCCACACATTCTTCCATGGGGCATCAAACGAAGGGAATTCATCCTAAAGAATCATTGTTTCATTCCTGACATTTCTGGAGAGAAGCAACGTTCAACTCATTGGCTGAATTGTAAAGGGCGAAATGTGTCAAACATTAGCGGAAAGAAAGTGCGCAATTTGTTTGTTCATGGAAAAAATCGTGAAATTCGTTAATTGATAAATTGCAAAATTCATCAATCCATAGCGGAAAAATCGCAAAATTCATTAATCGACAGTGGAAAAATCGCAAAATTCATCAACTGGTTTCGGGGGAAAAAGTTTTCGAATATCGTCGAATGGCTTCGAGAAAAAAAATCACAATCCGTCAATTTCGGGGAAAAAATCGTAAAGTTTGCCAAATGGTAACGAAATTTGTCGAGCGACAGCAGAGAAAAAAATATTTTTCCATTCAATCATCGCAATTGGTGAGTGTGACTATTATGTTTGACCAGTGGTGGCAATAAAATCCATTGTCAAATTTTCAGTATTACTCGCGATTTAGCAAGTGCTAATTTTGTCCTATACTTTCAAAACCCTTTTGATCATCACATCAGTGTGCAGGACAATTTTTTTATGGGAGACCATTTGATGAATTTCGGGATTTTTCCGTTATCGATTGACCAATTTTACTGCTATCGATTGTTGAATTTTATAATTTATCAACTATTGATTAGCGAATATCATGATTTTTTCCATGAACGTTTGACGAATTACGCAAAAAAATTAAAAATATCGTTAAATTGTCTTGGGTAAAAAAAAAATTAATATTGTCAAATGCCAAGTTGCAAGTTGAAGAAATGCCTATGACCTCTTTTCATGTTATGCATCTCTGGGGTCCATCCCCCCCACTCCCCCCTCAAGTGGGACACTTTTCTAAATTTTGCACACACCCCTCATGTGATATATTGCTGGAAAAGTCTTTGACCGCTTATTCATGTTATACATCTCCGGGGTCCATCCTGCCACTCACCCCCCCTAAGGGGGGCACTTTTCTAAATTTTGTTGACACCCCTCATGTCATTTATTGTTGGAAAGGTCCGTGACCTTTGCCCCGCCCCCCCAAGGGGTACTTTTTAAATTTTGCACACAACCTCATGTTATATATCATTGGAAAGGTCTGTGACCACTTAATCATATTATGCATCTCCCATGTCTATCCCCACTCTTTGCCCCCCCCCCCCCAAGGGGTACTTTCTAAATTTTGCACACAACCTCATGTTATATATCATTGGAAAGGTCTGTGACCACTTAATCATATTATGCATCTCCCATGTCCATCCCCCCTCTTTGCCCCCCCCCAAGGGGTACTTTCTAAATTTTGCACACACCCCTCATATTGCTGGAAAAGTCTTTGACCGCTTATTCATGTTATGCATCTCCGGGGTCCATCCTGCCACTTCCCCCCCCTAAGGAGGGCACTTTTCTAAATTTTGTTGACACCCCTCATGTCATATATTGTTGGAAAGGTCCGTGACTGCTTAATCATATTATGCATCTCCGATGTGCATCTCCCCACTTTGCACCCCCAAGGGGTACTTTCTAAATTTTGCACACAACCCTCATGTTATATATCATTGGAAAGGTCTGTGACCACTTAATCATATTTTGCATCTCTGATGTCCATCTCCCCACTTTGCCCCCCACAAAGGGTAGTTTTCTAAATTTTGTTGACACCCCTCATGTCATATATCATTGGAAAGGTCTGTGACCACTTAATCATATTATGCATCTCCAATGTCCATCTCCCCACTTTGCCCCCCCTAAGGGGTACTTTCTAAATTTTGCACACAACCTCATGTTATATATCATTAGAAAGGTCTGTGACCACTTAATCATATTATGCATCTCCCATGTCAATCCCCTCTCTTTGCCCCCCCCCCGAGGGGTACTTTTGTTAATTTTGCACACACCCCTCATGTGATATATCGATGGAAACGTCTGTGACCGCTTAATCATATTATGTTCCCCACTATGAAATTTGTCAAGTTAAAGCAACTGTATAAGTTTTATTTTTATGGTACTATCAAGTTGTTTGCCGTCAAATTTTGACGGGTTCCATCTAGTTTAGATTAAGTTAATTCGAATTTGAAAGAAATGGAACAGTTATCGAACATTATTTTTGATGAATCGGCAGGGATTGCATAATATCAAGAAGTAATTTATTTTTTGTTTCGAATGGAAATTGGTGAGTTCTTTTTTTTTATTATATTTTGCTTTGAAAATAGTCAGAAAATAAACAAACAAAGACTCGTGATACCGATAGGAATCTGTCGAATAAAATATTTGAAGAAATTAATCAATATTTAAGTAATACGGAATATTCCGTACAACATTTAACAGAGCTGCTTGATAAATTAAATGAAATATATAAAATTATTAAAGATCATGATAACACCATTGTAACTACGATTAATGCTAAAAATATCGAAAATGAAATTTTAAATTGTGATGTATATCTGATCAGAAAGAAATATCATATAGATCAAGATTAAACTTTAAGATTAAAAGTTTGTCTTCTAATGTTGATTTTACTTTTGCTAATAATGTTGATTCAGTGCGAGCAGCTCTTGTTACTACCGAATTGTAAAAAGTAAAGTACCAAAATTACAGATAAATAGGTTTTATGGTGAACCAGATAAATGTATTGAATTTTAGAACACATTCGAAACTGCTATAGATAAAAACACAAGTCTAACAGATGTCGAGAAATTTAGTTACTTGAAAAATTTAGTTTCGGGAACGGCTGCAAATACAATAAGTGGATTAAGTTTAACGGAAAAGAATTATGCAGTGGTTATATCGCTTTTGAAAGAGAGATTTGGTAGACATGATATGCTCGTACATGCTCATTTAAATAATTTACTAAATATGGAATATCTGAAATTTTCTTCTGATACTCGTGGTTTAAGAAATCTGTATAATAAATGTCTAGTACAAATTCGCAATTTAGAGTCACTAGGTGTAAAATCAGATACATACAGTGGAATACTTTGTTCAATATTATTTAAATTAATACCTCCTGATTTAACGTTAGAATTCAATAGGAAGTTAAATGAAGGCGAAATATGGAATATAGAAAATCTTATGAGTTTTATTAAAAACGAAGTGGAAAGTAGAGAACGGGTATTAACCCTCTGACCGCCGAGCAAAAGGGCAAAATTGTTGTTTTCCCTGCATTTCTTTTGTAAATGCTAATAAAAGATTATTTTAAAAACTGGGTATAAAAAACTTAATTGCGTATATGAATATAATCCTTGACAGTATTAATAATTACTAAATGTTTTAAAACTGCATTATATCTATATAATTACATTAATTTAAAAATTACTTGTATTGCAGTGAAACCTGGAGCTTACTGAACGGATATATCAGTTCACGGCGGTGAGAAGGTTAACTATACGTGATTTAGATGTTAAAAAATCATTTCCCAGTAATAATAAAATTGAACATAGACCAAAATTTATTGACAAACAATCAAAATATAAACCGAAATTGCAATATGCTACGAAAGGATATATGAACAAAATAATGTTTCAGCTACTGAATTAATGACTTCTGTAAATAAGAATTCGTGTATATTGTGTAACAGTATGGCTCATAATAGTAAAATGTGTCAGTTTTTAACTGTAGATCAGAAAAAAGAACTATTAAAAAGTAAGGGAAGATACTATTTATGCTTACAGTCTAAACACAGAATTAATGATTGTAAAAAAACTAAAATGTGCGGTATTTGCAAAAAAAAAAAAAAAACATAGTAGGGTCATACGTTTCCAACATGAAAATGATTTAAATGTAAATACTGATAAGAGTGTCGTATTTATTTCACATTGCGATAACAGTTCCACTTATAATGTACAAAAAACAAACACAAAATTCAACATATTTTGCAAACTTGTTCTGTGATAGCAAAGGATCCGAAGATAATAAGACTGAAACAGTTCGTATTTTATTGGATAATAGTAGTATGAGAACATTCATAATTCGCGATATTTCACAAAAATTTAATTTATTTGTTATTAGAAAAGAAATTTTGTCTGTTTATGCTTTTGGAGCCGAAAAGGCAACTGAGAAAACATATAATGTAGTAAAAGTAAAACTAGAAAATACAGACTTTAAAAACTTTGAATATTGAAGTTGAAACTCTCGAGACAGATCAAATTTCAACTGCTTGCTTACCCATTCCTGATAAATACATGCGGAAAACGTATAGTAAATTAAAAGGTTTACAACTAGATGACAGTTACGAATGTAATAATAGCAAAATTGCACTGTTAGTTAGATCGGATAATTATTATAATGTTGTAACTGGTAGAATTAAAATACTAAAAGTTAAACTCGTAGCCCCTGAAACCCCTTTTTGGCTGGTGTTTACAGGGTTACATGGAGTCAGCCAACGAATTGTTTAGCATGAAAATTGTAGTTGAAGAAAAATATACATCGGATTAAATCAGAAATTTTTGGCAATTAGGAAGTTTAGGAATTGAATCCAAAACTAATATACTCATATCTTGGCGATCGTAACTTTTTCGTCCGCATCAATAATACACTCTCTCTCTTACACTTTATTAAATGTAGTGTAATCCAAGGCTCAATTCTGGGGCCATCCTCTTTAATATTTATTTTATTGATATACCCCGTAATCCTTTCATTTCCCTAGCATTATATGCGGACGACACTACTAACTACTCTTCCGCACACCACCCTCAATATCTGTACAAAAATATACAATATTACCTTAATATATTCATACAGTGGTGTCACCTTTGGAGAATAAAGCTAAACGAAAATAAAACCACCGCTGTGTACTTTTCTCGTTCATTTAACCTTCCTAACCGCCTCACTATTAATAATACCACAATCCCTTGGTCCGATAAAGCTAAGTACCTTGGTGTTACGCTTGATAAAAGACTCACCTTCAAAAACCACATTACGTACATCCGCGGTAAAGCTATCGGCATTTTCAACTCTTTAACCCCACTTTTTCTTGGCTCTAAACTTTCTCTTGGAAATAAAATGCTTCTTTTTAACTCATGTGTATTACCTGTCATCATCTATGCCTGTCCAATCTGGGGATGCACTGCTAACACTAATTTGGATCTATTTAAACGCTGCTACAATAAAAAAACTCCGTCTGATTCGTAATGGTTCCATATATCTCCGTAACTCTACAATTCGTAGTGATCTTAGAACTGTTTCACTCGCTAAATGTATCAAATTTCTCTCCCGAAAATTCTACGGCAATTTGTACAAAGTCCCCAACGAAATTATTTATGAACTTTCTGATTACGACATTCGCAAACCTATACATAGAAAGAGACCCCGTTTCTCTACTATACTTGATGATTAGACATGTGCTAATACTTTTTCCTTTTCATTTTTTGTCTTAAAAAAACTTATGTATTTTAATACATTTAATAATATATATATGCCGTATGTATTCTTCGTTGATACACATATACTTTATATTCACTATATTCTTAAAATGTATGGCATCTGGCATCTGCAATTTTTTTTTATAGAGAATTCACTTTACCATTCAAAATACATTGCAATCGAATTGTTGTTCTTGTTGTGGGGTTTTTGGGGTTCTTTCTAAAATAACTTACTTAAACTTAAAAAGCTCATTTGTTACTCAATCTTCACTTGACAATTAAATATTTAAGAAAAACAAGTATACCCTGAATAGCTCCACTGAAATCTGTTGCCATGGAAAAGGGAGCAAATTATATTAAACTAATCAAAATATCAAAACTTAAGAATCCGAATAGGTTAATACAACAATGATAATTTTGAACTCATCATTTTAAGACAATATTAAATGTAGTAAGGGGCAACAGATTTCTAAATCAAGTAGCATACTGAATTGCATGAAGAACACCCAACTCCACTCCAACCCGATCAAGCTCAAATCTCCATATACATTAAATTAACAAAAGTGTAATCATCATATAATTTGGAAAAATGCAGACAACCTGAAATTCCTCCAATATGAGGACCAAAAGGAGAAGGAGTTAAATCCGTTAATAGAATAGGGATATGATGATGTACTAAAATTTTAGAACAACCATGGAGATTCTGAACAAGATCCGATCGGTTAACCAAGAATCGTATAGTGGTGTAAAATAACTGGATACTTTTTTACTTTTTAAAATAAAACATTTTTGGTGTATATTTTAGAAAAACAATGTTCCTGAAAGAGGAGAGTTAAAGCTTAATTTAACATTTATGAAATTAAATTTAATATTACTGTTTCACTTATTAATCTATCCATCCTTAAATCAAGATCAAAAATACGATTGTATAACATTGAGTGAACCTCAATTAATGTTCATTAAAACAGTCAGTTATGAATTTAAACTTAAGAAATTTTAATGTCTTAATTTAATAAAGTTGGATTCTCTTTTTTTTTTATATTACACACAGAAAGGTTAAGCCTTTCTTATAGGTTTACTATGAATATAAAATATTAATTATTTAGAGATTTGTACAAAGAAAAACATACCATCCTTGATAATAAACAAAAAAACTCAATTTATTTGAACATTTAAAATTATGAAGCAACTAAGTTATCAAAAATAATCTTAATAAGACAATATAACAGCTGATCTTTTAAGTTGAAACCACTCACTGGTTACTTTTAAATTACACATCATATTTTTAAAATTATCATCACATTACCATTTAATGGTCGTTCAATTATACAAACATTATATGTTAACCTACAGACTATTTCTATTCATTTTTTTTTAGAAAGATGTACAAATAAAAAAAAACTATGCAAAGAGTACTTACAATAGGTGGAGAGTTCTACAATTTTAGTCAGTGGACACTTAGGAGCATTTCGTCCTTTTTCAAAGTCTGTTGAATACACTTAAGCTGGAGTATTCAGGCTGGGGAAAAATTCTGTCAATACCCATGTTGTTTCACGCTAACATTCATCATTACATGAAGTGTCAAATGCCATCACGATGGAGATTTGGTTACCACTTCGTACCTCTCATCACACTGCATCACTTGCCATCAACTACTAGGTCCATCATCTTGTCAGGAAGGGGAAATTGTCCCACGGCTCAGAATTTCACTGTCGGAGCCAAAAGTTTCACTTACATGAAACATGTGTTTTATTCTAAGATGGCCATCACCTTAACTCAGAACACTACTATTTATAACGACCGTTTAGTTCAATATCTATGATCACCTCTGAGGATTAAGAAGTCATAATAATGTAATACTATTTCTTAGAACGTCACTACGCAAAAACGGGCTAAACATATCTTCTTTTTAATCTCTCGCTAACAGTTATAGATCCGCAACTCAAAAATGCCCTTATAGCTTCTTTTCAGCATAACACTATGATTTAGGATAGTTAGTGTAGGGCCATCAATGCCCCACTTTATACTCTTCCAGAAATCTGTCCGCCTTCAACAGCTTCGCGATCCAGCCCACAGGCCAGTTTTCGAGCCACGTAACAAGTCCAATTTTTTACGAGCCAAACGACAGGTATCTCGGCCAAGCAACAACTGTCGTAAACATTCACTCTCCCGCGCCGCTTGAAAAACGGGACCTATCCACTCTGCCAGGGGTACGGGAATGGAAACAAAAGGAAAAATGGACTCTTCCTGAAGGCAACAGCTTGTCGCTCCACTCTGCCGGCCGCTTCATGGGGGAAGGCAGCCATGCATCACCCCCATGGCGTGTGCTGAAGGGGGGTCCTGTGAGCCTCTGTTTACATGGGCGCCAGCTATCCGCCTGATAGCCGAGCCAATTGAAGCCTGTCGTAAACTTACAAAGCCTAATTGCGTGTATAGTACACTCATAAGATAACGTAATTCTTATACAGGGCGGTCGGTCATTCTTATATCAAAGTCAGACTAGATGACTCCAAATTTTCCACCTGTGCGGTCTTTAACTGACAAACATCCCTCCTTGCTGTCTACTTTTCGTATATGAAAACAGGAAGCTACGTTAGACTATGAAAGTTGAAATTGCTTTGCTTAAAAGAAATGGAAAGAAGAGGAAAAAAAACTGCTTTTATTATTAATATTACAATTACTTTTATTTATATATTTATTTAAAACAGAAACAAAAAGAAAACTTCTAAATAAATGTTGAGAGAGTGATTTAAGGTAATTAATGTAGATAAAAAAAATTGGTTGAAACCAACCGTAACAAGATTGCTCCCCCCGGCTAATTAAAAAAAATTTTTTTGAGAAAACAAATTATTTTTTTGAAAGGTAACTGGGTACCACATGGCATGCTGGGACCTCAACACTGAAAAAACTGACCCACAAACACAAATCATACATCGATCCGGGACGGGATCCAGAGAGTTCACCGCTGAAATACCACCCTGACAATACATTCCGGATATATACAACCAGAGCTCGCACATCCGTAGAAACCATTACCTAAAATATTACCTGAAACATGACCATAAAAGAGTACTACCAGAGGAGGGACCACAAGGCTGATTTTACCACTAAAATGACCAAGATATTTTCTGCACCTGTAAAAGAACACATGTTCCACCTGACTGTGAAACCTCACCTCCCTACTACTGTCATTCCTACGCATAACTACATCTCACCTGAAACTTCTGGTAACAGAACTGTAAACAATACATAAATTGAATTTTGAGAAAAAAAAATAAGCCGAAAAAGAAGAGAAGTGCCCATTGATTAAGTTTCATTACACTGCTTATATACATAACTTCAATAATTGGCATCACAGTATATTACAACACTACATATTAATGTAAAAAGTACTAGTAATATTATAGTTATAACACTTTACATGTAATGCATTTTCTTGTTTAAAACACACATTAACTCTACCATACAAAAATACACAAGAGCAACTGGTGACACAAAAATAAAAATATATACATACTGTAAGACACATATTATGGTATCACAGACCATGTTATAGAATCACGTACACATTTATACGTGAATTTATGTTTGTATTCGAAGAAAGTCCTTTGATTCGGGATACTATGTAGATTTTACAAATGCACGTACAGGCAATGTGCAAAGGAAAGAGTATCTCTGCCTCTGTGCTACTTATAGCAAAAGCAGTTTCAGGCTTTTGGGCACTACAGGGAAAACATTCCACAAAATAAAAAAAAAAACAGGGGTGGTGCCATATATCACCAGGAAGGAAAAACACACACTCCACCAAAAATAGGAAGTAAAATTAAGAAAATACTTAATTCTAGTAATTTTAGCCATATACAACCACATCCAGGTATGTACATGAGAACGTATGTCTAAGAAAGAGAAAAAGAAAATAAATAAAGGTCCACAATCCTTAAAGTTAAAGTTCAAATAAACCCACAAATTGCATAGTAAATAATAAATCATTCTAATTAAAATGCATTAATTAAAGTAAACACACCCTTAAAAGGTTATGTATAGAACACAGATGCATAAAAAAAATAAAAACACAGAACAACTTCGGCAAGAGGGTATACCAAACATACCATCCCAAAAAAATGTTAAAGTAACGAAAAATACACTCTTTTTTCAAAAATACACCCAAAATCTACGAAGACGGTGTGCGGAAGGGTACATACCACAAAATCTACCATAAAACAGACAAAAACCTTCAGTATAAGCATTGTTGCAGAAAGAGAGAAAATTATCCCTCTCCTGTCAAGGTCATTTTTCCAGCACGCGCTGTAACCCTTTCGTTGCGTGCGCATCTTTTGTATGCAATAGTCGACGCACCAGACAGTCGCCTAAGAACTCTTCTCAGATCAACATGTAAATAAAAGTTTTGTTCTGTTTTTAACTATCGGCTGCTTTTCTTTCCCGGCCTTTGGAATTATTTCTTTTTGGTTTAAGTACGTACGTCACATTCTGGCATCCCTGCCGGGATGAATGTTAATTATGACATTCTTATTTTGCCGATAGTTAAATGTTAAGCTTAAGTAAGTTTAAATTAAGTATTTAAGTATTTTTTACGAAAAAAAAAAAATATGACGGATCTAGAAAGTACAAAGCAGCAGAGAAAAGCCACTAGATCATCTTTTACGAAGACGTCTAACAAGCTACAAGAACTAATAAGTGCCGCTGCTCCGGATTTAGATGATGTGGAAATACTGCTAGATCAACTACAAGAAAAATATAAAATGCTCCGAACTATAGATGAAAAATTTTTAGAATTTTTTCAAAAACAAAGCTGCTCTCAAGAAGATTACGAAAAGGAATATGAGGCAGCTCAGGAATATTACGAGAAGATGTCTACGTTAAAGGTGAAATGTAACAGGTTAAAAACGAAGCTTAGTTACAATACAGTAAATGCTGTTTCCTCTTCTTCAATTATGGCGTCACCGGTTGCTAAACAGAAACTCCCGGAAATTGAATTAGTTAAATTTGACGGCAACCCAAAAAATTGGCTCACCTTTTGGACGCTGTTTAGCAAAATCAATGAAGATCCAAGAATAGATGTCCGCGACAAGTTTCAGTACTTACTACAGTCTACTAAGCCTGAATCAATAGCTCGACAAATCGTGGAGAGTTTTCCTGCTACAGAATTAAATTACGATAAAGCATTGAACTATTTAAAAGAACGTTTTGGAAAAGAAAGTGTCCTTATACAGATTTACGTTCGAGAACTTTTAAAGCTGGTTATTACGGACAAAACGCAAGTGAATTTGCTGACTCTCTATGACAAGCTTCAAACACAACTGCGTGCCTTAGAATCTCTGGGAGTTACTCAAGATAAGTTTTCGCATATGTTACTCCCATTAATAGAATCTGCACTCCCCACCGATTTAATTAAAATTTGGGAGCGACAGAAAAGTACATTAGCTGAAACAGGTAAGACCGATTTAGATCTCTTAATGGATTTTGTTAAAAATGAAGTAGAAACTGAATTTAGACTTAAAATCACTCGTGATTGCTTAAATTCTGAAAAATTAACTGTTAAGAAAAATAAGCCCTCTGAACCTAAAAGCAGTGTGTCAACTGCTTATGAATTACTTAATGCCAATAACGGCAACAATAGTAGTAATTTTCAAGAAAATTCTAAGTTTAAAAAATTTGATTGTATTTTTTGTAGTAAATTTCATAGTTCAGAGAACTGTAACGATGCTTTTGCTATGAGTTTAGATTGTAAAAAAGACATAGTTAAGAAAAAGAATGCTTGTTTTGTATGCTTAAAACGAAATCATAAGGCTAATCAATGTAAGTCAAAACATCGATGCCCAATTTGCAAAAATCGGCACTTTGTAATTTTGTGTCCGGATTTAGTTTCTAACAAAGTTGATAATATCTCGGTTGGAGATAAAAGTGAAAACAAAACAAGCACTCTGAATAATTACATTAAAATTTCAGATGTACTCCTGCAAACTTTAATTGTAAAAATTCACAATGGTTCTAAAACAATGTTTATTCGTGCTATTTATGACAGTGGTTCAATGAAGTCTTATATTTGTGAAGATGTTGCACAAAGTATGAAATTTAAGTGTATTGGTGAAACGAAAATTAAGCAATCTCTATTTGGTGGTGTTGAAACACCAGAAAATGTATATAGAAATAATTTAATTGAATTAAGTGATGTAAATGATAAATATAAGTGTAAATTAGAAGTACTTAGTCAGAAACGTATTTGTTCTGAAATTAAGCAAATTCCTTCTGGTCCTTGGCTAAATGAACTTAAGTTACACGGAATTAAAATAAATGATTCAGAAAACAAACATTTTAAAGTTGATAAGGAAATAAAATTGTTAATTGGTGCAGACGTTGCAGGTAAGCTTTTAACAGGAAACATTGTAAGTCTTAAATGTGGCATAACAGCGATAAATACGAAATTAGGGTGGACATTAATGGGTAAATTTAATCCTGGCACTGAGCCAAATTCTCAGAGTACAGCTTCTCTTGTTATTTCTTCTCTTTTAGTTAAAAATCGGTGTATAAGTGATCTTTGGAAGTTAGATGTTTTGGGAATTAAGGAACCCCCAATAAGTAAAACGAAAGCTGAATTGCAGGAGGATACACAGAAATATTTTGAAGAGACTCTAAGTATAAATAGTGAGGGGCGATATGAAGTTGCGTTGCCTTGGGTTCTGGACAACACTCTTTTACCGGATAATAAAATAAATGCGGAAAAATCTGTTTTAAACACCAAAAGAAAATTGATGAATTCCGGAAAGTTTAATGATTATTGTGATATTTTTGAAAACTGGTTAGCTCTCAGAATAATCGAAAAGACATCGACTGAGAAACTAAAGGGTGTTCATTATTTACCTCATAGGGCGGTAATAAAGGAGAACAGCACCACGAATATAAGGCCAGTGTTCAACGCTAGTTTTCATTTACCTGGTTTTCCATCTTTAAATGATTGTCTGGCTACGGGTCCAAATTTAATAGAAATGATCCCCTCAATTTTGAATCGTTTTCGTATGAATTATGTAGGCGTCACCGCTGATATTGAAAAGGCGTTTTTGCAGATTGCGATAAAAGAAAGAGACCGAGATTTTTTGCGGTTTCTGTGGTATAAAGAAAATCAAGAACAGGTGAATGTATATCGGCATCAAAGGGTAGTTTTCGGCGTTACATGCAGCCCTTATTTATTGGCCGCAACTTTACTGTATCATTTAAATACGGTTCCAGAAAATTTAAAGCACTCTGCAGATATTTTGAAAACAGCCTTCTACGTAGATAACTGCGTAACAAGTTTAAATTCCGAGATAGAAATGAGAAAGTTTTTCTTAGAATCAAAATTAATCATGTCTTTAGGTCATTTTAATCTAAGATGTTGGAAATCCAATTTAATTAATGAAATATTTGAGGTGGATTCCTCCACGAAAGAGGATGTTTCCCTATTAGGTCTCGTATGGAATACACATACGGATACACTATCGTGTAAAATAGAACAGGCTATAAATCCATTAGAATCAGTCACAAAAAGAATAGTTTTGGCAGTAGCACACCAAGTTTTTGATATTGTTGGTTATACAGCTCCAGTGATGCTAATTCCGAAACTAATCTTACAGGAAACATGGAATTCAAAACTAAAATGGGATGACAACCTACCCGATGATTTGGCAAAGAAATTTAAATCGTGGAGAAAAAACTTAAATTTACTCTCATTGATAAATATACCTAGATGGTTTGGGCTTAAACAAAGTGTTCAAGAAATAAGCTTGCATTTATTTTGCGACGGCAGTAAAAAAGCATACGGTACCTGCGTTTTCTTAAGAGCGGAAGACGACGATGGGGTAAAAATTAATCTAGTACAAGCAAGATCTAGGGTAGCTCCTTTAAAATCCATTACAATTCCTCGCTTAGAGCTTTTGTCTTGCAATATTGGCTCTAGGTTGTTATCTAACATAATTAAAGATCTAAATTTATCAGGGGTTGATATTTATTGCTGGACCGATTCTACAACAGCCTTATGTTGTATTCAGCGAAAGCAAAATTGGGGAATATTCATTCAAAATCGGGTTACAGAAATTAACTCATTGACTTCGCCTCATTGGTGGCATCACATCTCAGGTTCTCTTAACCCTGCCGATTTGCTTTCAAGGGGGTGTTCTGCTGAACAGTTAGTTGAGAGGAAATGGTGGGAGGGACCTGATTGGTTGCACGAAAAAAAAGAAAATTGGCCTAAATCGAATGATGAGCCAAATGAAGATTTAGTCAATTCTGAGATTCGTAAAACAGTTATAACAACGTTAGTAAAAAATGATGAAGATGCTAAGTGGTATTATAAATATTTTTCTTCATTTAAGAAAATTGTAAGGATGTTAGCTTGGATTTTTAGGTTTTACGACAATGTAAAAAAAGTTGACAAAAATCTTTCAGGGGACTTATCTGTACAAGAAATCGAAAAAGGGGAAAAGGCTTTAATGGTACTAATTCAGAAAGAATCCTTTAAGGGAGAAAATGATGAGAAATTAAGACAACTTAGACCAATAGTTGATTGTGACGGCCTTATAAGAGCTAAATCAAATGTTGTTTATCGGGATGATAAATACGATTTTAAATATCCTATTATATTACCATCTGATCATTCTGTTGTAAAATTGTTGATAATGAGTGTACATAATGATTTATTACATGCTGGTACTTCATTGTTAATGTCAAATTTAAGAGAAAAGTATTGGATTTTAAAATCTCGCAAGACAATAAGAAATTGTATTAGTAAGTGTCTAAAATGTCAAAAGTTTAAAGCGAAAAAATGTGAGGTCATCCCAGGAATTTTACCAAATGATAGGGTCCGTGATGCTTGCATATTTGAAATTATAGGATGTGATCTGGCTGGACCACTTTATTTGAAAGATGGTAGAAAAGCATATATTGTACTGTTTACTTGTGCAGTCTATCGTGCCGTCCACTTGGAATTAATCACTTCCTTATCGACCGAATCCTTCTTTCAATCTTTAAGACGTTTTATCGCACGCCGTGGACGACCTTCTACCATATATTCAGATAATGGAAAAAATTTCATAGGCGCGGAGAAATTTTTGCAAACTGTAGACTGGGATGGTCTCCGTTTTAAAGCTGCTGAACAAAAAATTCAGTGGAAGTTTAATCCTCCATCCGCAGCCTGGTGGGGCGGATGGTGGGAGCGTTTGATTCAGATTGTAAAACAAAGCTTAAGAAAAATATTGGGTCGTGCTTCTCTTGATTATGAAGAACTACTAACTGTATTGTGTGACTGTGAGAGAGTTGTTAATTCCAGACCACTTACTTACTTATCAGAGGACATTGATGAGGACTTTGCTATAACACCAGAGAAATTTTTACATGAAACTCCACAGTCAGGTGTACCTGATATTGATAATGTAGATAAAGTGAAATTGAGTAAAAGAACTAAGTATCTGCAGCGGATAAGAGAAACTTTAAGGCTTAGGTTTCGTACAGAGTATTTAGGGCAGTTACGACAGCAGTCTATAAAATGCTATAAAAACAAATCACTTAAAGTAGGAGAAATTGTCCTACTTGAAGATACTAATAAAAAACGTTCTTATTGGAACCTAGCTCGCGTATTAAAAGTTATACCAGGTCGAGATGGCCAAATAAGACTTGCGCTTATAAAAACAAACAATTCTGAGTTATTACGGCCAATTCAGCGATTGTTCAGATTAGAATTGGAAAATCCAATACAAGAAACAAATGATGAGGCTATGCCTTTAACCACCAGTAGTGGCAGAATTGTCAAAACACCTGTAAGGTAAATTTTAAATTCAGAATATTTAATTTCAGTAATTATTTTACTTAATTTCACTTCTCTTCTTTATATGTATTCCAGTGTTTATTGTTATTTTGCATATATTATATACTGTATTTATGTTGTAATTTGTAAGGTTGTATTTTGATTGTATAAGTGATTTCTTATGTAAGTACTATGTAATGTGTATTTTGTGCATAATATAAGTAAAGATTTTGAGTGTTTAGCTGCCCACTCAAAAGGTGGGAGAATGTTGCAGAAAGAGAGAAAATTATCCCTCTCCTGTCAAGGTCATTTTTCCAGCACGCGCTGTAACCCTTTCGTTGCGTGCGCATCTTTTGTATGCAATAGTCGACGCACCAGACAGTCGCCTAAGAACTCTTCTCAGATCAACATGTAAATAAAAGTTTTGTTCTGTTTTTAACTATCGGCTGCTTTTCTTTCCCGGCCTTTGGAATTATTTCTTTTTGGTTTAAGTACGTACGTCACAGCATAAAAAGGGTAAAAAATGCCTACATGAAAGTATCAAAACACAATCAAAACAAACCTTTAAAACGCTAGAAAAACAAAGTTCCGTTTTAAAAATGCCAAAAAAATAATTAAATATATATACACATTAACTAATCTATAAATAAATACAAATAAACAAGGTAAAATTGAATAAAAATGCCTGAATAACGAAAAAGGTAGTTAGTATTTATAACTCGGACGGTCTCTCCTATCCCGTAGCGAATAGTCGGTTATAGAAATCGATATTGAACGACTACTTCTATTCGATTTAGCAGCTGGACGAATCGATGAACGAGACCTGCACGAATCGCTGTGCTCAGCAGTTGAACTGCTTTCTGCCGTGGCTGAATTTTTACCTACGCGCATTTCGCTGCCTTCTGCCGTTGCTAAATTTTTATTTACGCACATCTCGTTATTTTCTGGCGTTGCTAAAGTATACCTTTCGTTGCTTTCCGTCGTCGCTACCTCCGGAGACACGGGAGGTGGGGAACAGGGAGTCATGATTTCAGTCGCGTCGCTCTCTGTTTCTTCCACTTCTGGCGCTACCGGAGTTTCGTTATTGTTGACATTCACTACTGCTGGTGCGCGGTTACTATCATATGGTGCCCAGGGAATGAATCGGTTGCGTTTACACCTGCGTACAGGAGGAGAATCGCACGGTTGGTGTGGTGAATCGATGGTCACGTTTTCAGTCGATCCCAGGCCAATTGTTTGTTTTGGTTCACTGGACCAGATGGGGAGTCTGTCTTTGAAAGAAGACAACATGTCAACATGGACAACCTGACAATTTTTTGGATTAGCAACTAGCGCTATTTTAAAATTAACCTCATTTAGCTTCTCAATTATAGTAAAAGGACCATTATTTTGCTTGCTTAATTTTTTTGTATTACCAGGGGCGACTGTGGGTGTAAATAACCACACAAGACCTCCTATTTTAAAATTTTTATCAACAGCTGTCTGTTCACGGTATTTTTCCTGCTGCTCAGAAACTTTAATTAAATTACTATGTACTTCAGTGTATACTTTTTGGAGAGCTGGGATTAAGAGTTTGCAAAAAGAGGGTGCATCATTATAATTAAAAGCAGGTGGCTGGGAAAAGAGATTATATGGTAAATTCATATTTCTGCCATACATAACTGCAGCTGGGCTAAGTTTAGTTGAAGAGTGGACAGCTGAACGCATAGCTAGTAGCGCAAATTTTAGTTTAGTGTCCCAGTCAGATTGATTTTGGTTGACTATGTGACAAAGTGCATTTTTAAGAGTACGATTCTGTCTCTCCACTTGCGAGTTGCCAGCCGGGTGATAAAACTAATAGGCGCCGTCGGCGCCCTCACGGCGCCGAGCGAGCCCACTCCTCATCGTGCCCAAATCCTGAAGGATTTTTAACGCTGACCATGACTTTGTCTCGCCAGGTCGCTACGATCGATTCAGAGGGTTCGCGTTCCAGCGACGCCTCCTCATCTTTTTGCCCCAGAGTCGACGACAGAGGTCGCTACGATTCGGCGGAAGTTCCCACCATCAAAGGATACTTCCCCACGTGACACCTGATGAGCCGTAGAGACTGTCGAACGGCTTCATCGCCGAACACCCATAAGGGAGTCGGGTCATCCACCTGGTGTTCGGCATCCCTACGGCCCTTGCTTTCCCGCGGAGTCCGATCATGAAATGTATGGAAGAACAAGCCACTTGTCTCATCTTCCGCGGGCGACACTACGTGTGCCGGTAGGTGCCCCTGGCCGACCCGAGACCACGGGGAAAATCGGTCTCTGTCTCATAGACGAGACTCGGCTCGGTTGCCCTCGGTGGACGGCGCGAGTTTGAACCCGACTAGGCAGAACTAGCCAGTAAACCAGCGACTGAATCCCTATCATGGGACTCCCGCCACACCGAGTATGGCGACAAGCATATATCACAGAAACATATATCACAAAAACATGCACAAACAAATAAAAATCTAAAAACACAACAAGAAGGAATCAAGAGGCCGCTATCGGACTCTGGAGGTCGCGGAAAGCTCCTCCAAACGCGCCAAAGAGGCGGGCCCGATCGAGGTTAGTATTGGTTTAAGCTTAGGAGACGAGCCACTCGTCCGCCTGCCAGACGTGGAAGTTCCTGGCTGCACAGAAGACGTGCTGGACTAGGTTTCGGCCCATGATTTGATTTCGAGCCCAGACATCGTCGTTTTACCGACGAGCCTCCGGTCCGCACTCCGTGGCCCTATCTCGAGAAGGACCCCTCCCGCCCAGAAACCTTGCAAGACACCTATCGCAGGCTGAGGCCGTGCTCCAGTGTCGTTGCTCGTTCTGGCCGGGACGTCTCGAACCAGGCCCCGAAGGCGACTCCCAACTGATCCTGCCGCAGAGGGCTCGCAAGGCGACCTACAGGGCACCACTCCTGTTTTGGTCGCAAAGTTCTTCACTAGGAACCATGCGTGTCGTGCTCAACAGATCCTGCCTGCGCTCTCGTCTCCTCATAGACAAAGTTTGCAACCGCCCGATCCGATTTAGTGAACCTTTGCCCTCGCGTCACCCCCCGGCAGCTCTATGCTCCGGGCACGAGGGATTGGTCTACGCGATGTCCTTTCGCCACCTCTGTCGTCCCGAGTGTCCCGCGGAACGGGCCTCCTGGGCCTCCCGTGAACCTGAAGCCTCTCGGCAACTACGACACGGGTTTGTTCTACACATAGGACTCTCAAGGGTCGACATCGGCCTTCCTCCTGGAACACGAAGACCGCACCAATATTGGAGGAGGGAGTCGCACTCCGGCTAGACAGACACCGCCTTTAAGCCGTCCCACCACGACAAGGAATCGGATTCGTCGGCTGCTGCTTCCCTCGTGTCGACTTCAGCTTCATGTGTCGGGCACCCGGTCTTCTTCCCGAATGAACGGGCCGATTCGGAGAAACCCGACGAAGCTTCCGCGCAATGCTCGGCTTCCGGTCACCTCCCTTACTGAAAAGGTCGGGTCAGAATCACCGAGAGGAAGCTCGGGACGGCAGCCGGGTGATAAGATGAGGTCTTAATATGTTTAATACCAAACATTTTATATACGTGCTCTATCGCATCTGAAATTAGATTCTTCGCGTTGTCCGTCGTAATAAAACAGGGCGCTCCATAGCGTGATATGAAATCAGCTAAAGTGTCCGCAATGACATCTGAAGTGGTTGAACTAACCGCATATGCTTCTGGCCACTTAGTAAATGAATCTATATATGCGACAATATACTTATTTCCCGAAAAAGTTTGCGGTAAGGGTCCAATGAGATCCAAATGAACCTTGTTCATGGGAAACTGGGGGGTCGGCATACGTTGCAGAGGGGCGAGCTGGTTCGCTCAATAAGCTCTCTTCTGCTGGCAACTAATACATGACTCCACTAGATGCTTGACATCTGACGACATTCCTGGCCAATAGAAGTGCTCACGAATGCGATCAATGGTCTTTTGAAAGGCTTGATGGCAAGCAGCTAGGGACTCATGCGTTAGTGCAAAAACTTGAGTGACCAATTCTTTTGGCACGACTAACTTTACCGATTTATTCAAAATAGCTGACTCCCTCGTATCCTCACAAACTAAAATGTCATCTCTAAAAAAATTTCATGTATTTAGGAGCAATTTCTACACCTTGGTCTAATTTTCTTGCAATCTCGCCGCATTTCTTGTCTGATTTTTGCAATTCACCAATTTTTTTAAGTAGATTGGAATGAGGCATAAAAGTAACTTCCTTGTCGACTTGTATACAAAAATTACAATTAACAATATCATTGGAGTTACCATTGTTGACATACCTCGAAAGGAAATCTGCGACACTGTTACACTTACCTTTAACAAACTTGATTGTAAAATTAAAGTCTGAGAGAGTGCAGATCCATTTAGCCATGCGAGATGTAGGGTCGTGAATTTTTAACATAAATGTTAGAGGCGCATGGTCTGTATAGATGAAAAAATGGGTATTAGCAATGTAACATTTAAAGTGGGCAATAGCCCAAACTAAAGCTAGTAATTCCCTTTCAGTGGTGGAGTAGCGGGTCTCAGCATCTTTCAATTTTCTGCTGGCAAAGGCAACAGGATGGAGCATGTTATTTTCATCTAATTGTGATAACACTGCCCCTAATGCTTCGCCACTGGCATCACTATATAAGTGGAATTCTTTCTCAAAATCAGAGAGTGCAAGACATGGTTTTGAAATAAGAGCCATTTTAAGGTCTTCAAATTCTTTCTGTGCATCTACATTCCACGAAAATTTTCCTGTCTCTTTAGTTAAGTTGATTAAATTTTTGGCCCTCTTAGTAAAATCTGGAATAAATCTCCTATAAAAAGATACAGTTCCAATAAAGGACCTAACAGCCTTTCGGGTAGTTGGAGGTTTAAAATTTTCTATTACGGCAATATTTTTATTGATAGGTGATACTTGGCCACTACAAATCTCAAAACCTAGATATTGTATTTTATTCGAAAGGAAAGTGCATTTACTGGGCTTAAGTTTTAGTTTATGCAGTCTTAACCTTTCAAAGACCATGCTAAGCTTCTCAAAATGAGAATTAACATCACTGGAGGCAATTACAATGTCGTCGATATAAACAAGAATTCCAAGATTGCCTAAATCACCGAAAATAGCATTCATAAGTCTTTGGAAACTGTTACCTGAATTTGAGAGCCCAAAACAGTTACGGGTCCACTCAAAAAGTCCCTTGTGGGTGATTATAGCAGTTTTATGCCTATCCTCTGGGCGCATAACCTGTTGAAAGAAACCACTAGTTAAATCTAATGTTGAAAAAAATTTAGCCCCACTTTAAAGCATCAACAGAGTCGATGATGTTAGGTATTGGATAAGCATCTTTAACAAGATTTTTATTTAATCTTCTGTAGTCAACAGCAAGTCGATAGGAACCGTCTGATTTCCGAACCAGAATAACCGGAGAAGCAAATTCCGACATGGAAGGGGAAATTATGTCCGCCTGTAACAAAGTATTAAGTTGGTCTTCCATTTCTTGACGTAATTTGTAGGGGACTCTATAAGCTTTGCCTTTAACTGGTTTATTTGAAGTTAAGTTAATTTCATGCGGGATTGTATCACAGCCGGGTAAATCTAAGACCGATGCTGCAAATACATCTTTGTTTTTGTCTAGAAAATTTTGCATTTTAAGTTTTAATGGGGGTTCTAAATGATCTAAATTAATTTCAGAGCTCCAAGTGAGATCAGCGTGATCAAAGTCACCAATTTGAGGGGCCAAATTTACATTACAAGTAAGGTTATTTTCAGCTACGGGTACATTTGATTTGTCTACACATTTTTGAATTTTGGCAACAAAGGTTCCTTTATTTAAATGAATACTATTGTCTGAAAAATTTGCAAATGAGATATATAGGCCATGTTCTTTAGTGCAAATGGCTCTGGAGGTAAGGAGACCTTGATTTAAATTTTTCGCCAAAGGTTCTAACATAACAATATCATTTTCCTTAATAAAATTTTCCTTATAACTTTTAACCTGGGCTAACATTTTTGACTGCGGGGGAATTGAAATTTTGCTACATAACACAGCGAAACTTATACTTTTATTTTTATTGGTTCTATCACTACTGCTATCTTCATTGCTCTCCTCCTCGACTTCAGGTACCTTATCCTCTATACTTACCAAATCTTCACTTTCATCAATATTACAAATTTCAGTAGTATCTTCAGCTAAATTACCCTGGGTTACCTGACTCGCTGCTGAAAGAATATTGTCGACACTTTGAATACTTGAAGAATTTTCAGTATTATTACTCTCAGAGCTACCGCCTGATATTGTTTGCATGCAAAAGTTCTGCGCAACACCTTTAACTTCCTTATCTGACTCAGTTTGAATGATTATCTCAACATCTTTTCCCATATTACTCAACTGCGGGTCCTGAACTACCATATCTTCACTACTATGATTCCCATTTTCAACACTGACTGAGTCATGAACATTAATACATGCAAAACTTTCAGGGGGGCTATTGGCATTACTACTTTTTGAATTCTCCCCTACTTTGTTGACACATTTTATATTTACAGAACTATTTTCAACACAATCATTATTTATACAATTATTATTTGAATTTACATTATATACAGAGTTAGAAATATTTACAGAATTAGTGGCAAGACAAGTATTAGACCCTGAAGTATTACTTGGGGTTTCTACGCTTTGTTTACTTTGGCCTGCAACTGGCACTTTAAGAGCGACAGCATTTGTATCACAATTTATACTTGCCCGGTACTCTTTCAAAAATGGCATACCCAAAATCATATTAAATTCCTCAGCTAATTTTCCTTCAACTACATAGAATTCAGCTTGACACTGAATATTATCAAAAATAAAATTTAAAAATATCTTCCTATTTAGGTGCACTTTCTCACCGGTGACAGTCATAATGGGGATATTGCAATTCTCCGTTTCAAAATTCTCTAAATAGTTACAATCAGTACCACTCAGGAGATTAATTGCAGAACCCGTGTCACATAAAGCATTTAGGCAAACTTTATTTATGTAAATTCTTGCAGTTGGTAATGTATATGATTGGGGGTGAAAAACGCTATATACAGCTGGGGGGTCCAGGGGCCTGTTGGGGATCGACTTGACCACATCTGATCCGGCCACTAATAGTTTAAAGCCTCACTTTCATTGTTAGCTACTGGGGTGTTATTTACCGCCTGCTCTTCATTTCTGTTCGCAGCTGTATTCCTACTGTTTTGGTAATAACCACCTCTTCTTCCCCTGTATCCGCCTCGCTGATTGTGGTTCCCTCTAGGATTTTCACCTCTGTTTCTATAATTTTGCCCACGGCTCCTGAAATTTTGACCACCTCCCCTTCTAAAATTATAGTCGACAAAATTTAGTGGACAATCTCTGTCATAGTGGCCTTGTACGGAACACCTATAGCAGGTTACGGGTCTTACCTCTTGGTTTTTTTCCTGTATATCCCGAGCCCTAAGATCAACTAAACTGTCTATCTTTGCTGCTAAAACATCAATTTGAGATTTTAGTTGGTCTATCTCCTTCTTTTGTGAGCTGTCTTGCTGAAAAACAGCAGCACAGGGTAGGTTTTGGGTCAAATTAGGGTTGAGAATTTCCTCGCGGTGGTTGTAAAAAGGGTTAATGCTTCTATAAGCTTTTTCTTCCAGAAGTGCAATTTTGAGAACTTCTTCTGGGGATTGTGGATTTCTCGCAATTACCCCCTTTCGCACTTCTGGCGTAAGGTTGCTCAAAAGCATGGAGTGGAGTAGAGCCGTTCGGCTTTTATCGACTACTTCACCCTGGATACCTTCAATTACAAGGGCTCTTAATGACATATCATATGCCTTGTCATAAAACTCCTGAACACTGATATTGGGTGGCTGTTTAAAATTTAGAAAGTGACTGAGTGCAACATCTGGTGTGGCCTGTGAAGTGTAACTCTCTTTTAGTATTTTCAATAACTCATCAGATGTTTTCGCTTTGTGAATTTTTATCCGCCTAGATGCAGCTCCTGAAAGTCAAGCAAGTAAAACAAACTTCTTTTCCTCCTCAGTCCAGTCGAATAATTTTGAAAAACTCTCAAATTTCTCAGAAAAATCTGAGAAGCAGACTGAGCTGGCCTCTCCATTGAATGGGGGAATGTAAGACAAATTGTCCACTAATGCATTTTTTCGCTGAATAGTGGCAATTGCCTCTGAATGTTTATCAGCCATGGTTAGAGTTAGAAAATGACAAACAGACCCAAAAAAATGAAAAATGGGGGGGGGGGGCAACTTAAAAATGAGAAAAAGAGAGGGGAAAGGAAAACCTTATAAATACATAAAACTTAAGTACAGGACTATGCTTTTAGTAACTAAACTAAAGTTATGTACACAAAACATAATTTTGAGTGGGGATTGCAACTAATAGCACAGAGAGAGAGCCTAGACCTCTTTTTACACTTGAACATATAATAAAATTTTAATTGCAAAAACACCCAGTTGCTCTTTGATACATAAATACATACAAGTAAAAAAAAATCAATAACCCAGAGACCGAATTGTTACGGCTCCATTTGTTGTGGTGTTCTTGGGGTTATTTCTAAAATAACTTACTTAAACTTAAAAAGCTCATTTGTTACTCAATCTTCACTTGACAATTAAATATTTAAGAAAAACAAGTATACCCTGATTAGCTCCACTGAAATCTGTTGCCATGGAAAAGGGAGCAAATTATATTAAACTAATCAAAATATCAAAACTTAAGAATCCGAATAGGTTAATACAACAATGATAATTTTGAACTCATCATTTTAAGACAATATTAAATGTAGTAAGGGGCAACAGATTTCTAAATCAAGTAGCATACTGAATTGCATGAAGAACACCCAACTCCACTCCAACCCGATCAAGCTCAAATCTCCATATACATTAAATTAACAAAAGTGTAATCATCATATAATTTGGAAAAATGCAGACAACCTGAAATTCCTCCAATATGAGGACCAAAAGGAGAAGGAGTTAAATCCGTTAATAGAATAGGGATATGATGATGTACTAAAATTTTAGAACAACCATGGAGATTCTGAACAAGATCCGATCGGTTAACCAAGAATCGTATAGTGGTGTAAAATAACTGGATACTTTTTTACTTTTTAAAATAAAACATTTTTGGTGTATATTTTAGAAAAACAATGTTCCTGAAAGAGGAGAGTTAAAGCTTAATTTAACATTTATGAAATTAAATTTAATATTACTGTTTCACTTATTAATCTATCCATCCTTAAATCAAGATCAAAAATACGATTGTATAACATTGAGTAAACCTCAATTAATGTTCATTAAAACAGTCAGTTATGAATTTAAACTTAAGAAATTTTAATGTCTTAATTTAATAAAGTTGGATTCTCTTTTTTTTTTTATATTACACACAGAAAGGTTAAGCCTTTCTTATAGGTTTACTATGAATATAAAATATTAATTATTTAGAGATTTGTACAAAGAAAAACATACCATCCTTGATAATAAACAAAAAAACTCAATTTATTTGAACATTTAAAATTATGAAGCAACTAAGTTATCAAAAATAATCTTAATAAGACAATATAACAGCTGATCTTTTAAGTTGAAACCACTCACTGGTTACTTTTAAATTACACATCATATTTTTAAAATTATCATCACATTACCATTTAATGGTCGTTCAATTATACAAACATTATATGTTAACCTACAGACTATTTCTATTCATTTTTTTTTAGAAAGATGTACAAATAAAAAAAAACTATGCAAAGAGTACTTACAATAGGTGGAGAGTTCTACAATTTTAGTCAGTGGACACTTAGGAGCATTTCGTCCTTTTTCAAAGTCTGTTGAATACACTTAAGCTGGAGTATTCAGGCTGGGGAAAAATTCTGTCAATACCCATGTTGTTTCACGCTAACATTCATCATCACATGATGTGTCGAATGCCATCACGATGGAGATTTGGTTACCACTTCGTACCTCTCATCACACTGCATCACTTGCCATCAACTACTAGGTCCATCATCTTGTCAGGAAGGGGAAATTGTCCCACGGCTCAGAATTTCACTGTCGGAGCCAAAAGTTTCACTTACATGAAACATGTGTTTTATTCTAAGATGGCCATCACCTTAACTCAGAACACTACTATTTATAACGACCGTTTAGTTCAATATCTATGATCACCTCTGAGGATTAAGAAGTCATAATAATGTAATACTATTTCTTAGAACGTCACTACGCAAAAACGGGCTAAACATATCTTCTTTTTAATCTCTCGCTAACAGTTATAGATCCGCAACTCGAAAATGCCCTTATAGCTTCTTTTCAGCATAACACTATGATTTAGGATAGTTAGTGTAGGGCCATCAATGCCCCACTTTCTATACTTTTCCAGAAATCTGTCCGCCTTCAACAGCTTCGCGATCCAGCCCACAGGCCAGTTTTCGAGCCCCGTAACAAGTCCAATTTTTTACGAGCCAAACGACAGGTATCTCGGCCAAGCAACAACTGTCGTAAACATTCACTCTCCCGCACCGCTTGAAAAACGGGACCGATCCACTCTGCCAGGGGTACGGGAATGGAAACAAAAGGAAAAATGGACTCTTCCTGAAGGCAACAGCTTGTCGCTCCACTCTGCCGGCCGCTTCATGGGGGAAGGCAGCCATGCTTCACCCCCATGGCGTGTGCTGAAGGGGGGTCCTGTGAGCCTCTGTTTACATGGGCGCCAGCTATCCGCCTGATAGCCGAGCCAATTGAAGCCTGTCGTAAACTTACAAAGCCTAATTGCGTGTATAGTACACTCATAAGATAACGTAATTCTTATACAGGGCGGTCGGTCATTCTTATATCAAAGTCAAACTAGATGACTCCAAATTTTCCACCTATGCGGTCTTTAACTGACAAACATCCCTCCTTGCTGTCTACTTTTCGTATATGAAAACACGAAGCTACGTTAGACTATGAAAGTTGAAATTGCTTTGCTTAAAAGAAATGGAAAGAAGAGGAAAAAAAAAACTGCTTTTATTATTAATATTACAATTACTTTTATTTATATATTTATTTAAAACAGAAACAAAAAGAAAACTTCTAAATAAATGTTGAGAGAGTGATTTAAGGTAATTAATGTAGATAAAAAAAAATTGGTTGAAACCAACCGTAACATTCTGAACAGTTAACCACTTTTTTCTTTTTGTTTTTTTTGCTTAATTTAACTAATTCACTTTCACACGCGTAAATCCCAGCTCATCGACACTCTTTTAAAATATTTCTTTTACGTTTTACCCTCTCGACTGGACACGTTGCGCCATCTATTGACTTTTTTTCGCTCTAATTGACTTTTCTCTACTTTTAATCTACGCTTTCTGATTTAAACTGTCGCATATCGTATTTTATGCGATCTTTTTGCATTTTTTTTTGTTACTTTAAATTAAATATACTTTTTTTTCGTGGCTCCTCATGATATGCTAGACATTTACTCATCTACAGGGGGTTGTTATCTCAAACAAGGAACCCCATTGAAGCAAATAAACTGTTCACTGTTCAATATGCTAGTAATGTAGACGAAGAAATAATGACTGAATTTCAGTCAAGCATTGTTTTTAAAGATAATCTGTACAAAGTGAAATTTGCATGATAATTTAATTTGAAAATGTATCTTAATAATAATCGCGAAGTAGCATATAATCGATTTTAGAAGTTGAGAACAAATTTTATAAACGAGTTATTCTCAGAATATAAAGCTATTTTAAATTGTTATTTAGAATGGAATATTATTGATATTGAACCCGTTGAGAACAGCACATAGGAGGTAAACACATTTTACTTGCCCCACAGAGCAGTAATATACTAGTGGATAAGTCTACTAGCAAATTTAGAATCTCATTCAACGCAAGCGCCATGCTAAAGGCGAACTTTCACTAAATGATTGTTTATATACTGGATTAAATTTCATTCCTGAATTGTTCAGCCTTTTAACCAAATTCAGAATATTCCCTGTAGTAATTACTCCAGAAATACAAAAAGTGTTTTTACAGATCAATATCGATGAACAAGACAAGAATTTTACAAGGTTTTTTTTTTTAGGATGATGAGCCATGGGTTGAAGATCCAGGTAAGGAATTTAAGATCTTCAGATTAACATGAGTTAACTTCGGTTTAAAATCAAGTCCCTTCATTCTGGCAGATACTATCAAGCATCACTTGCAAAGGTACGTAACAACATTTCCTGAATCTTTTGTCATTTTTAATTCATCGTTGTATGTTAATGACTTTATTACTAGTGAAAGTAATGTTGATTATGCATTTAAATTAAGTAAAGAAGCCTTTAAAATCTTTCAAGATGCCAGTATGACTTTTAGAAAATGGAAAACAAACTGATTAGAATTACGTGAAAAATGTGAAGCACATGGTTTACACATTGATGAAATAACTGATAACTTAAATCTCAGTTATCAGCATTTGATACCTTCCAAGGTTTTAGGGGTGGCTTTGGACCCAAACGCTGATATGTTTTCATTCAAACCTCGACGAACTTAGAAAATCTCCTGTCGAAAAAACTTAGTACTAAACGTTATCTATTGCAGACTATTGATCGTATTTTCGACCCAATTGGTCTTCTAAGTCCTTATACTATTAGAATTAAATGTTTAATCCAAGAAATTTGGTGTTTAGGACTTGACTGGGATAAAAATCTACCCAAACAGTTGGATATTTTGTGGAATTAATGGTTCGAGGAAATCAATGAACTGAATAGTATTAATGTTCCCAGATATTGTTTGGCAGATATTGTCATCGAATAAGTTGATTATTTTGAGTTTCATAGTGTTTCAGACGCTTCAAAGAAAGCATATGGTACAGTAGTGTACCTTACAGCAGTGTTAAAAAACAAGAAAGTTGTTACCAATTTTGTGGCAGCAAAAAGTAGAGATGCTCCTTTAAAAACTGTTTCTATACTTCGCCTAGAATTTTTGGGAGCCTTGTTGTCTGCGAGACATTGTCATAAAACTGCTAAAACCTTATCTTTTCCTGCAAATTGCTACTTTTGGACTGACTATACTATTACTTTCTATTAGATTAAAGGAGAGTCAGAATGATTTAAAATGTTCGTCAGAAACCGAATAAAAAATAAAAGATCTTAGTGATCCACTTAATTGGTTTCTTTGTCCTGGACAAGATAATCCCGTAGATCCAGTTACTAGAGGTTTGAAAGTTCCGGTGTTGAAAAATAATCATCTTTGGTGGGAAGGTCCCAAATGGTTAAAACAAGACAGATCTTTTTAGCCAAAATTCGAAAAAACATTTGATAAATTAGATATTTCTGAAGTTAAAGATAAGTGAGAACTAAACAAAAATACTGCTGTGAAATCAACTATTCTAGATAAAAATGAAGGAAATACTGATGTAATTAATTGGTATTCTTCTTTTATGAAATTAATAAGAGTTACTGCATGGTGCTTGAGATTTCTGAACAACTGTAAATTGGAACCAAAATTTAGGAAACATTATTATTTAGATACTTCTGAGTTACAAAATACAACAGAAATACTAATAAAGATTGTACAAAATTCCACGTTTCAAACGGAAATTCGATGTTTAAAAGGAAAACGTACTCTGCCAAACAATAGTAAGATGTTGAATGCTAATGTATTTTTAGATGCAGATGAACTGTTTAGGGTCGGTGGAAGACTGAATTTTTCTAATGTATCAGAACCTCAGAAACATCAAATACTGTTACCAAAGTCTCACTATTTCACCGACCAATTGATTGGTCGGTGAAATAGTTAGAATATCTGTTGATTAGTCCCAAGATACCGTACACAATATTGCACGTACTACTATATTTGGATACAACCCCTCATCTTTTTGCTTCCTTTTGGGAACAACGGATTTCGAGCTTCTTCTATCGACGATAATTTTCATAATTTTCAAGCTATGATTTTGAGACTTTCACAAAAGTTGCTCTATATACTTAGCTAATACATTATGCATATTATATTTTGATTGCATTCGCGCATGCGCAGTGAAACATTTTTTAGTAAACCTGCTCATTTTTCATCCAATTTTTATTTTTTAATTCCGATTGCAGAGTATGTTGTTTGACATATTTTCTCAAAATAACTTTTTTTTTATATTAGAACTCTGCAAATTATAAGCAAAAAACTTGGCGAAATTTGAGTCGGTTTTTATAAAAACCTTAATTTCTCTTCGAATATTCGTACTATCCTCATAAAAATTAACACAGTATATTACAATAAACCACTTATTAATAATCTCGAGTTTGAACAATTCTGCTGTATTAGTTTTTACAGGGTAATCCAAAAGATATTCGTTCTCATTCAATTTGTTGACAGTCTCCTATGGGGTTTCGTGAAAAAATGTTCACGGAAATATATAAGCTATACTGTACTGTTTACACACCTGCAGTTTCAGGTTAATTCCTCATGTATTTTTCTAGATAGTTAACAAAATGTCTAAAATCGCAAGTGACCTATCACCATTGGCAATATAGTGTATTACGTAGAAACATTACTAGAGTGTAGTGTCTTTGCCATTTTATGATAATGTTGGACAGCCGTCCAACGCCGGGCGGGTTGGTCTGGCTAATTCGTAAAACACCTATTTAGCCAGCGCCTGCGCAATTTGAACTCCTTCTTTCATCTGAACTGAAGAGAAATAATTTTTTGTTTATAGTAGATTTCTGGATGTGCTGCGTCGATAAATGGTGCTAATACTTTATATGTCTTTGTTATGTTATTAAATGTTATTTTGTTCCGTAAAAGTGATTCATTATTCTTACATTAATTCACTGAACCACCAACATAAAATATTAGAATGGGCTTCTCAAAATAATTAGACTAAGTTAATTCGAATATGAAAGAAATGGAACAGTGATAAAAAAATCATAGTTCGCAACAATTTGTTTCTGATAAATTTAAATTTTTTATGTGTAATTTGCTTCCCTCTCTTTCTTAAATACTTGTTTTGATTAACTTTGAAGTAAATAAATATTTCACAATGTTTTTTTTTTTTTAATCAAGTGCAATTTTGAGTTAAAATAATTATGTTACATTTTAGAATTAACATAAGTAATGAATCTTTTTTTATAAACTTTGATACTTATATTATAATACTTTAAGAAGCTTTCATTAAGAATATTATTAATTAAATACATAAATTAATTGCGTAAGTTTACACTGCAAGACTCTTCAGTAACAATTATCAAAAATATACGGATTTAGTAGTGCAGAATTAATGTAACCAATTTAATTAGTTCTTTTAAAAAGTGGAATTATTTTTATTAACTAATCGGCTACAGTGTATAAAAATTGTAATCGTTATTAATTCCTAAAGAAACTAAATTTCTCAACATTTGATTCTTTGTTCGCATGAAAGAGGGTAAAAAGAAAACTTATTAATTGCTATATATATTCTTCGAAAAAATACAATGCAGATATTATAAAACACTTGGAAATGGTTCTTATTTTTTTAAAATATGCAAATTACAGTAATTTGTGTTTACGATAATCTAAGCTCCCTCAAGTACAATTTATTTTCTCTTGCTGGCATACATAGTTGATACAGTGAATTTTTAAATTAACAAGCACTACGTTCTTCTAAAGGCAATCCTACAAAAAAAGTAATTATCATATTAAATTATAGAATTAACAGTAGTAACAAATATACTTTTGTTGCATTTAGTAAAATAAAAGCATTCCACAGACCGTTAATGGGAGTAACTATCGAAACTTTTTCTTTAAAAAATAAATCATTTAAAATTTATTTTATTCTTGTTTTGCACGAAATATAATGAAAAATGAACAAATAATTGAATGGTTTTCTTCTAAAGAATAAATTGCGGAAGTTTTGGAAATATCTTTGATTTTATTTTTTTAATGTATTTACGGCAAAAGTTTGCGCTTATTATTAAATTACTACCTCAAGTAATTTTTTTTTATCTTGTCTCAAGCAGATATAAATTAGTATTATGATTTACTATTTACAAACAAATAAAAGCTTTAATATTATTTTTTTAAATAGAATAATCTTTGCTGTAAAGTTAATAACTTATCTACGCTACATATATAAAATCATCCCAATGTAACGATTTTATAAAACGAATTTATGTCACAATTTTATCAAATGA
This sequence comes from Maratus michaelseni, assembly GCA_963931845.1. Lineage (NCBI taxonomy): Eukaryota > Metazoa > Arthropoda > Arachnida > Araneae > Salticidae > Maratus > Maratus michaelseni. The sequence goes on along the minus strand of OZ007589.1, from coordinate 224,892,462 downwards.
TTTTATGAAACGAATTAATTAAACGTTTTACTTTTTTTACGCTTAAATACAAGGTTTGTAGAACGCAGACGATAATGTAATTTCAGTATGCTATGACAATTATTTACAGCATGTTTTTTCATGAAGAGGGTGTACTTAGCATTTATAATTAATACGCAGGCTCTGAAACCTGACTTCATATATCTCTATGTTTATAACGTTGTCTTCAATTAATTTTTAGAACGCATTTTAAGCGCACATTCCACAAAAGAATTTCGCTCAAATCTTTAGAAAAAGCTTCCGTCATTTTCAGTTTTATGAATTAATATTTTTTTTCATTATTCTTATTTTTAAGCTGGTAGCGCCCTTGGTGGGAAATTGCATAAATAACAATTTAAAATGGATTTTGTTTTATGTTTCCTAATAAGACAACCCTACCCGTGCCAAGTTAAACTTTGTCTCAGTATCCAACAATCGATATCCCATTGAAGAATAGCTTATGAAGATCACCCATTTAGACCTATCATGAAGCTTCTTTCGATGGACGGAAGGAAGTAATATGTAAGCACTGTATCCAAAACACCTGTGTGCTTCAAATCGGAAGCTTCTCCATATTTCAGGAAGTTCGGCGTTAAATTATCAATAGAGCTGCTTAGCATTCAATTGTTCCAGTAAGCTGCTTAAAGGATAGTTTCACCCCCAAAATGTCTTTGATTCAGCAATCAAAAAACGTTCTATATCCAGGAGCGATCTGTTAAATATTTCAGCAACTCCATTTAAAGCTAGTGTGTATGGCGGAGCGTGATCAATCACTATACAAAGGTCTCTACTGAAATTCACTAAGTCATTAGTTAAATATTACTTGCCGTTATCACATCTAAATTTATTTACTGTAGGATTAACTTTTGATAAAACTTTTTCAATTCTTGAAAAGCTTCGGTTTTATGTTTCAGTAAACGGACTTCAGTGAAGCACGAAAAATCAACAATGACTGTCATAAAGTAGCATTCACCAGAAAAAGTTTTCAAAACAATAAGGAAGCATATGTCAGTGTGAATAGCAGTAATTGGATTAGATTATCTTTATTTTGGACCTCTTCCTATTACTGTTGCACGCAGTTTTGTCCGAACACAAGCATCAGAAAATGAAAGGGGTGTTGGACGTGTCATGTCATTCAACACTCTGTCGCTCGGATAACCGACTCTACGATGAAATATTTCATAATCATTTCCTTTTGTGTGAGGACAATTTCATAATAAGTGACAAAGTTACTTACGTATTGTTCATACCAATCACGTTCACCAAAACAAAACCAGTGTCTTCTTTTTTCAGCAAACACTTTTCATCCTTGAAAATAACTGCATAATTTGCACTTTCAATTTTCTAATGGAAATCAACTGCTCATTGGAGTCTGGAACATAAAGTTTATTATTTAGAGTAATTTCCATTCCGTTTGATAACTTTTCGGTGATATTTCCAACACCTTTAATTTCATAATTCGTTGTTTTCGACCCACACTTAATAGTTTCTGAAGATGGTACTAAGGACGTGGAATATTTCTCATTAGAACACATATGGAAAGTTGCACCAAAATGTACTATAAATTCTACTATATATTCATTCTAACGTTTCAGACAACACAAAATACTGCTGAAGAAGCAAACTTTTTTTCATTTGAATGTAACAGCTTTACAGTTACATTTAAAATGCCCAGGATTACCATAATGATAACAAGTAAGTTTTTTCTACAAAACTTCGCTTCGCTGTACGCCTTTTTGTATTGCAAAATGTTCATAAGAATTCTTTGCGAGTTGACGATACAAACGCAGTATTATCTACTTAAGGTCTTGGTATGCACGTTTTCCTTACTTGAATCATATAGAAGTACTTCAGTACCTAATAATCTTTGTGTGACAAAATCCAATGTCAAAACAGCATTCGATTGATTTTCTAAAGCAGTCTTAACATTTTCAAATTCTTGAGGCAACAACGTCAAGATATAAACAATCTGATCTGTTTCACTTACAGTGCCTACCAGAAAGTTTAAGATCCAAAAATAATTTAATTATTTCGTCAATATCACTTCACATAGACACAGCACGATCTTTCTAAATAGTTGCCAATCTCTTGTGAATAAAAATTTTATTCACCGAACGTTTCGTATCATACGTTTGTACTAATTTATTCCAAATTTTATGCGCGAAGCTATGCCAGAACACCATCACTTAACAGTAATAACAATAGAGCTTTATTATTACTTTCACAATATCCGCAAGATTATCTTCAGTCGATTCGTGTTCCAAAAAATCCTCTAATTCCTTAGCAGCAAAATTTGCACTTACTCGCCTAGTTTCACAATCCCCTTCAAAAAGTGAAATTTCATAAAGTTCTTTTCGAGATTCTATTATATTCGGTAAAACACAAAAACAAAAAGAAAAATTCCCACTCAAAATCGAAGCATAAAGGAAAAGAATAAGAAAGGCACATTGTCTGTCTACACATATTCATTTGATCCTGTGAAATTACAGTCTTCAGATAATAAAATAACAAAATAAAAAGCAAGGCTGGATCGAATATGACTGTATTGACTTACACAACTATACAACGACAACTGAACAAATATGGAACTTTACATGCATTTATAAACTTAGTTGGCAGACCTGTCAGAAAAATGGTGAACCTGTCAAAAAATAACGTATATGAGAGAAATCTAGCTGAAAGAGCCAATCATTGTTAAACGAACAAAATTGTATAAAACTATGATAAAAATGTTTTTTAAATCATAAAATTTAAAACAGATCATCACCTTTTTATAAACATATAAACTCTTAAAAACGTTCTTTTACTTAAGTAAGATGTCACACAAAATACATATATAAACAAATAAATCACTTGACATGTTCCGGTTTCATTCGAGATAAAAACTATTATCATAAAAATTCATCATCGATCCAGACGAATGGCACCAGTCAATGAAAAATATACAAAATACAACACACATAAACGCCCTCTCTTACTAATCATGAAAATGAATAAAGACACTCACGTTTGTTGTATTTGTTTACTAACGTGGATTCCTCTTTTCAAGTTTTTTTTTATATATATTTATTTAGTAATTCCAACCATAAAGTTGGAATAATATAGGAAAAGGTATCGTTGCAGACTAAATCTCTACGTGTATGGATTTCTATGGATTTCTATGGATTCTCTACTAATAAGTTTTCGATAATAATTTGAAAAAAAAAACGTCAATTTACTGTTGTTAAACAATATTCTAATCCCCTGTTCCAAATATAATCTAGATAAAGCTGTTTTTAAATGACCATTATTCGCTGTTTTTGGTAGTGCAAAACCGCACGACCAATAGTAGACTAACGCGCGAAGCGCGGTAGCGTATTACTGCTTACTTTATTATTTAATACTATTGATTTTAAGGTATAATACTAGCGGCTGGGATAAGCCAGTATTATATTGTAAAATCAACAATTTTTTTGTTGCAGTACAGCTTGAATTGAAACTTTAAAAAATATTTATATAATTTTCATAAATTTCCATTAACATAAACATGTGAACTAATAAGAAGTAACATTCGACATAGATTGAAAATTCAATTTTAATTTTACTTCGGCATAACTACAATTTTTTAGTTTATTTACGTTAGCTTTCTTACAATTAGTTTAATTTTTTAAAGTTTACATACTTTGATTAAAAAAAAATATATTGTTATGCAATTTGATTACATTAAACTTACCTACATTTTAATTTATTGAAGAAAGAACTTATCATTCGCTATTTGCGCAGTTTTTTCGTCTTATTTGTTTAACACATCATAAAGTAACAAGAAATTTTATTTTCTAATCCTCGGTGCTCTTGAATAATTTTGCTGATGTCTGGGTCAATATTTATCGAATGTTGTCTAAGACATTTTAAGTTTTGAAAAGCTTCTAAGAATTATCTATTGTAATTTTTTTTCGGCAATTTTTACTAATTTTATTTAAAAAAATTCAACGCCATCTTGCTATAAAGGAAAAAAAAACATCACTCATTTCGTGCTTGTGCATTAATTGAAATTTTGACCACATTAATCGAGGTAGTATCTAAAAAAGTTTACTGCACTAACTAAAAATCGCACTAACAGAAACCGCACTAAGTGAAGAATACTTGAATAATAAATTAAAAACATTAGAAGCACTTTTCAGAATGCTGTATATTTATAGGATGTCAGTATGTTTTTTTCACAAAAAAAGGAGTAGAATGCGTATGAATTTGTATGTCTAGAATCAAAATTAAACAATAAATAAATAAATAAATAACATGTGAAAATAAATATGTTAATTTAATCTACATAATATTCAAATTTTAATTACTTAATAGGCGTATAGCCAACATAGTGAAAAAGTACACAAGCCGGAACTCGAACCCGGGTCATCAGATTAGCGCACTGATGTTCTACCAACTGAACCACTTGGGGACGATAGGGTTGGCGACTCACGGAAAAATATACCATCTTGTGCTGCGTTTGTAGCCTTGCCAACATGTTATGGTGAAAAAGTTTCAGGCTGAGTATCGTCCCCAAGTGATTTAGTTGGTTAGAACATCAGTGCGCTAATCTGATGACCCGGGTTCGAGTCCCGGCCTGGGTACTTTTTCACTATGTTGGCTATACGCCTATTAAGCAATTAAAATTTGAATATTATGAAAGCAAGGCGTGAGAAATTTTCTCTAAGTATTAAAATATGAATTTAATCTACATAAAGTACATTTTTATATAACTTCGATTTTTATGTACATAAATTGTTATATTATTTAATTATAGCATTTTATATTCACAAACACAAATAAATTTACATCGCTCGCAATGAAAATAAAATAAATGATACTTTCCAATGTAATCTGAAAAAACACTATTAGATTTTTTTTTCAAATGGCCTTTAAAGTTTTTACTAAAAAAATTACAGATTAAAATATCATTTAAATATCTAAAAAATATTATATAACGCAGATCTAATGTAATTTTTAAAAACATGTTTATGTTCAATCTCAATTTTTTTTTTCAATCACTGTACGACTTTATCGAATAAAAATAAAACATATTATTTGATACAGATTTGTAACATAAAAGTCACATATATTCTTAGAACTCTTCCACAAAACGTGCTTTTACTGTAACATATGTAAATTTACTTCTCTTAAAAATCCCCAGATAAATTAAAATAAATGCATTTTCTTCTGATTCACTTTTCGAACAGAAAATAAGCACTCTATTTTTTTTCATTATTCATGCAAAATATTCATGATACTTCTCTTCACTTCCTTTCTGATATAAAATAGGAATAAATAAATGTTTCATCCTCTCTGTATAAAAGTAGATTTTTAAGCTATGATTTAAAACTATAAATGAAAATTTCGCAGTTCGCTTCCGTTTTAAAATCGATGATTTATTATTATGTCTAAATGATTTTCTTTTTACTACTTTTAATCAGACGCATTTCAATTTTTTTTCTAGTACAGTGATATTTTACTATGTAATGGTAATTTAAAAAATATTTTTGATTCATGACTTAGTCTAAAAAGTGTACGCATTTGAAAATATAAAAAAAATATTGTTTACTAATTTGAAACATCAGTTCTTAAAATACAGACTGTCAAAATAAATGTACATGCGTGTGGGTGTTTATGAAGCTGTAAAACAAAATGCTACTTTTAATCAGACGCGTTTCAAATAATTTGTAGTAGAGTGATATTTTTCTATGAAATAGTTATTAAAAAAAATATTTTGGTTTGTGAGTTAGTGTTAAAAATTTACGTATTTGAAAACATGAAAAATGTTGTTTACTAATTTGAAACATAAATTTTTAAAAGAGAGAATGACAAAATACAGACGGTGTTAGCAGATTTTTAGACGATTTTCATGGTAATTACAAAAATATTTTACAAAAATATTCAATTTCGTAACCCTTATTCTCAACTACATTTATACACCTTAATTTCCAGGACAATAATGCCTTTTGCAGTTTTGGAAGAGATATTTTGGCCCATTCCTCTTGAACAGCTTTCCAATGTCCATGAAGGGTTGTGAGTCAGCGTTTAGATAACACGCTTTATCAAAGTAGATAGGCGCAAAAGTTCATGGGTGATACATCAGCAGATTTAGCAGGTATGTCGGTAAAGGGATCCTTATATCCGTTTCGTGTTCCATTTTTTCCGGGAAATTAACAGTGTATTGGGATGTGTGTGTGCTTCTTTTACCTTGATTAACAGATTGATGGCACTGGGGTAAAGAGATATTATTTCATGTTTGAAGATTGTGAGAAAGTATATGAAGGGGTTGGGGCAAGAAAGTGTCAAACCACATTTTTAAACTTCTGAGATATTTCAATTTGAAAATTTGATCAAATACTCAAATCACGATATATAACCTAGATTTATTTTCGCCAATGTCTTAGTAACATTTGAGATATTCTGAGTAACAATATGGCATTGCTTTAATGATATTAAAATTATGTTTTTGTAAATTAGCTATCTTCATTGGGAGCATAAACATCTGGGGCAAAAACAAAACATGTCACATATACTGCCACCAAGTGACATTAGAAACAAATTATATGTCGGATATTATAATTTACAATATTAAGCAACATATTACAGTGTTAGATTTACTTCAACAAAAATGTGTATTGGCCCTCATATTTTTCATGTGGTGTTGATCTAAACAATTTTCTCTACTCTCTTTATTTTAAATTTGCCGCCATATGCAAATCCAGCTACAATCATAAATTATTTGCTAAAACTGTCTTTAGATACATTGAACCATGTTTCAATATTTTTATGATATTAGATGGATCTTTTTTTATTACAGACATTTAAATAGATCCCAGATTCATGTATTATAACAACATTTTTCCAGTTTTCTCCCGATGCTTCTCATAAAGAATTCTGCATATGTTCTACGTTTGGCGATATGTCGTGGAGAAAGACGTTAGACATTGTGTTCTTTTATCTTTTTAAAATTCAAATCAGTGTTAATGATTTTGCTAAAAGTTGACACTGAGCATTTTAACAATTTAGCAATAGTCTTTTGACTTAGAGAATTTCCGTTTACCATAAAAGATCTTACCTTTGCAATATTCGAATAATTCCGTTTTGTTCTTGTGTACATATTTGGAACAATTTTTTCACCTGAAGGCAGGCATTCACGTTTTCTTCTCTGTATTATTGACAGTATTACCTACCGTAGCTTTAGATACCGAAAACCATGCCTTTTGCAGCGTTAATAACTGAATGTGAATAATTAGCTTCGAAAATTGCAGAAATTTAGCCTTCCATCCATCGGGGGTTTTTTTATTAGGGCTATTTTGCATGTTAACAAAAATTCAGTTCACATACGAGGATTTATAGTTTCAAAACATATTAGCTGTGAAAAATAGTTTCTCTATGAAAATGATTTTTTTTTACGCCAAAACAAACTCATCTAAAAAATGTGCGAACAGCCTCTGTAAATTTTCATGTGTGTGGGTATTTATGAAGTTATAAACAATTTTAAAAAATTGCTACTTTCAATCAGACGCATTTCTAATATTTTATTTTAGTGCAGTGGTATTTTACTATGAAATGGTAATTAAAAAAAATTCAATTTGTGAGTAAGTGTACGTAAAAAATTTTAAAATATTATAAAATATTCTTAGAGTTATTGCCAGACGATAATTTATACTTTCAAAAACATATTAGCTGTGAAAAAATAATTTCTCTATGAAAACGATTTTTTTACGCCAAAACAAACTCATCTAAAAAATGTGCGAACAGCCTGTGTAAATTTTCATGTGTGGGGATATTTATGAAGTTATAATTTTTTTTTTAATTGCTACTTTCAATCAGACGCATTTCAAATTTTTTTTTTTAGTTCAGTGGTATTTTAATATGAAATGGTAATTTAAAAAAAATATTTTCAATTTGTGAGTAAGTGTATGTAAAAATTTTTAAAATATTATAAACTATTCTTTATTAATCTGAAACACCAGTTCTTACAAGAAAGACTATAAAAAAATGTTCTTGTCTGTAAATGTTTATGAAGCTATGAATCAAAATTTCCCAGTTAACTTATTTCAGCTAAGACATACAAATATATTTTTTAAATATATATAGAAAGAGATAAATAAACGTTATATAATGGCGGATTCTAAATAGAAGTTATGAAGACTATTTCTGATACTGCAGATACTAGAAACATATTTCCATTTATAAATATATTCAACACATATGTAGCTTTTAGATATGGCATTTGTTTTACAATGATTTGTAAAATAATTTCGTTCTTTTGCGACCAAATCTGTTTTCGTTGCCGGAAATCACTGAAAATTCATAAATTCAAAGTATCATAACTCGATGAGTTTTTGTTCTGAAAAAAAGTTTTAAATAGGTCATTCTTAGGTGTAATCAGAGGAGACAGAAGGAGCTCAGCATAAACTTATCATTTCATTGAAGGGTCACATGTTTCTCCAAGTAAACTGTAAAAGCTTTAAAGACTGGTCAAGTGAGTAACAGGTCTGTGTCAGATGAGTCTATTCTTGATAACAGGGAAGCAGGTAAAACTGAGCTGCGCCGCCTGACGCCCGTCTGGCACGTCAACCGTCGCACCTAAGTCCTGAGAGACTTTTAACGCGGACGACCAAGACGGTCCTCCTTTATGCGCTGCGACCAGTAGGAGCACCACGACCTGCGCATCACTACCATTGAACCCAAGATTTTGAAGACAGAGGTCGTTGAGATATGCGGCGGAGCCCAAGCTACGAGGACACCACCAGAAAATACCTGTTGAGACGTTGGAGTCCTCCAACTTCGTAGCCGGAACCCTAAAGAGGGAACTGGTCCTAGGCCACGTGCCGAACTTCCCCAACTACCCTTAATTTATCACGGCTTCCGATAATCGAGTCCTAGGGAGGGAGAAAACGAATTGTTTATCGGCCGCGGCGAGCAGGAGAGGCTTCTCGCCAGCCCGGGACCTTGAAGAAAATGTCCCTGACACATAGACACGCCCTGGATAAAGTTGCCCCCCCCCCCCCAGTGGCTTTGCTTCCGTCTAATCCTGCAGAGAAATGCAGGAGATACCCTATCGACTCCACTGGGAGATCATTCACATGTAAAAACAAACACAAAAAACACAAACACAAAACAAAAACACAACAAGTGTTAAGACATAAACGGAAAGTTATGTGAAGAACCAATATTGGACTCTGAAGGTCATGGAAAACGCCTTCAAAAATGTCCAAGAGACTGTCCCGATCGAGTTTAGTAGATTGCATATGTGAAGACTCCTGCTAATCCACCCATCGGGCGCAGCAAGCTCCGATTACGCAAAGACACGCTGGATTCGTTTTCAACCCGGTGTTCGAGTTTTGATCTGATCGCCACCGCGTTAGTCGGCGAGCCACCGGTACCGATCCTCGTAATCGAACATTCCAGGAAAAAACACCCTCCCTCCCAAGATGTGGTTTCCGCCACGGTGACTTGAGGGTTCGCCTTAGGACCTAAACAACACTTGGTTCAAACGGGCAATCCCTTTTATGCGCGACTATTGGGGCCGACACATAACTACTCCAGCTGCAGAGGGTGGCGGGGTGGTTGCGGGCCATGCACCACATCAGCTACTTGCTGGTAACTACGCTCTACCGCTTGCCAGTACCGAGGATGCTTCACCCCGAAAATGCTTCACGCCGAAAATGCTTCACGCCGCCTCACGTGCTGACCAAGCGTCACAATAGAGCCACCACGCACCGGGCTCTTCAGAGTGCGATCTCGTCTCCGTCGACGACACGGATAAAGTTTTGAAAGCTGTCCAACAACTGTTCTTTAGCCGTTACCCTAGTGCAACTATCCTTCGTAGAGGGCGCATAGGCACGAGGGATAGGCCTACGCGCTGTCCTTTTACCACCAGGCCGTCCCGAAGACCCGCGGAGACGACGAACTGAACCCACGTCGGCAGGCGTTACCGACCACGGTCCAAGGACGAAGCTCTACACATAGGACCTCAAGAGACAACCTGTGGCCGTAAAACTCCTACAGCCGAGAACCGGCCCAAAGGAGGGGATAGTCCAGTTCCCCGCGGTAAATAATCCCCGCATTCGACACTATCGGCTATTCGGACATCACTTTCGCACCGGCGCACCACGTTGAAGGGGGGGGGGTGTTCGTCAGCCTCCTGCTCCCGTCGTGTCGGAGAACCTCTCTGTGTCGGGCTTCTGGTCATCTTCCCCACTGAAGGGGCCGAGTCGGAGCTATTCAACGGAGAATGATCGCAAAGCCTGGCTTCCGAACATCTTCACCACTGAAGGAGCCGAGTTAGAACAACCAGGGGGATCCCGCCGGAGAGAAGTAGGTAATGAAACGGAAGTTTGCCCTAGTTTTGCTTTTGTGGGGTGAATAGGAGAATTCCGCTAGTTTTGTATTTACTAGTACAAGGACAGCCAGTGAAGAAAAGACATGCGGTCAGACGGGTTAAGCGAAACCTAAACTTTTTCTCCTCCTAATCCAAGCCTTCCCACCTTTCGAAATGGTCTATTATTTTGGCAGCATGCCAAGAGCTGTCTTTTAAGGCTGCCTTTAGTGCGGAAACTTGCAAGTCAGCCTGAGATATAAATCTTCCCATTTTTCTCGAATCAATTTTTGGTCTGGTACAAAAGAAAGGGGGGGTTCAACTAAATAAAGAGGTAGAGTCAACGGTTGTCAACAGATCCCGCAATGACCTCTGAACTTTAGACAACCTGACAAAGTCATAAAATATCAAAGATTCCGAAAAACACAGAAAAAAAAAACGACTTATGTCTACGCAGTGTTCGAGTCTTAAGGCTCGAACAGAGCATAAACTTAACTCGCGTGTTTTCTTTAGTGGTTTTCGGAGTCGTTGATATTTTATGACTTTCTCGGGATGTCTAATGTTCAAATGTCAAAGCAGGAGCAATTCACAGGAGGGGACAGCCGTTGACACCACCCCTTTCTTTTGTTGAATATTCCCTTTAAGGGGACTCCGTGGTCGAGTGGTTAAGACACCATTCCGCTAATCGCTTGAGAACGTAGGAGTCAGGTCGGCGGGTTCGACTCCCGCCAGCTCCATTGCACACACTTTGTGGAGCTCCGGGGTGTAACTCTCTGGTGTTGTAAATTTCCTTGTGGCTATCTCGTCCCTGTATATTGACGATGACTTATAAGCGGGCACTTGATGTCAAGCACACAAGTCAGATGTATGTTCTCAATAAACAAACAAACAATATTCCCTTTATTTTGTACGTGATCTTAAATTGATTGGAGAAGAATTGGAAAGGAAAGGATTTATGGCTATCTCAGGACGGATTGCAAGCTAAACCCAGTCTTAAGACTGGTCAAGCAATACATCGAAAGTTAAAACTTATAGCACTCATATGGAACTATTACGTTTCCAGTTTTTGTCAAATACTTGGGTTTTAATTTTTTTGTCTTTTTAAGTTATAATATAGAAAATTTTTGCTACGTATATGCGTTTTAATTTTCTAAATTATACAGTGCATATTAGTAACTTGTAACGAGAAAAATATTTTTTCAAAGCATTGTTTTGGGTCTAAATAAATATTTTTGCTGGCCTTAATCTAATATTTGTTATGTATTAAAAAATATGAATGGCAGGAAAACTTACATTATTTATCTATGTAATTTTCTGCATTAAAAAAAATAGGTAAGATACTTGAGAGTAAATAATGGTCCAATCACTTGTTAACTTTAAATTAATGTCCAATAATGTTTAAAGTGATAAAAAAACATAACACAGAATATTTTAAAGTACGTTTTTCTTTAATGTAGATAACATATGTTTCATGCACAACTATCAGTGACATCTTCAGACCTTAATAATAAATACAAAATTCTCGCATATTTGAAAATAGTAAAACACCTTTGGAATAATCTTTGAAAATTGAACAAAATAACACACTCCCTTATTTGGATGGGCTGCTAATCAAAACCCACCATAGAATTGAACGTACGGTATATAGAAAACCAGTAGCTAATCCATCCATTATTCCTAATAACGCTCAAGCACCTTTTTCCTATAAAGTTTCTGCCTTTCGACATTTTATTAGAAGAGCTTTTAATGTCTGTACCCCTAATCAATTAAATGATGAAATAAATAAAATACGTGACATCGCAAGAAATAATGGATACAAAGACAGCACCATCAATGAATTAATTACAAGCATGGAGAATAATAAAAAGAAGAAAACCTTTAATGAACGAAACTCAAAAATATCAACTTTACAATATTTTCCAGGATTTTTTGAAAGATTAAAATATAAACTTAGAAAATTTAATATCTGTCTTATTGCAAAACCTTCCACAAAATTAAAAAACATAGTATGTAGAAAAACAGACCCACTAGAACCTAACCAACTTTCCGGTGTTTATGAAATCCCATTCACCAAGGCAGATGGAACAATACAGTACTATATAGGAATGACGAACAGAAAATTTAAAACAAGAATACACGAACACATGGCTGATATCAAACATGACAGAAGAACCACCGCTTTAGCTAGACAATATAGTAAGGAGCAGTTGCAGATAGATTTCAATAATAGTAAAATAATTTTTCAATCAAGAGCTTATTTCCCATCCATTATCCGTGAATCTATAGAAATATACTTGCGGAAAGATTGCATTTGTAACGAAACCGTTTCCTTTGAATTTGCTAAAATTTGGCACGCGATGATCGATAAATGGAAAAGCAATAAAAATAAAAATAAATAATAATTCTTTCACGTTTCCCAGTTTTTGCCAAATTAAGCACCTACTAACTTTTGACATGCGATCTCGTGGTAGATGTTTTACTATTTTCAAATATGCGAGAATTTTGTATTTATTATTAAGATCTGAAGATGTCACCGATAGTTGTGCATGAAACATATGTTATCTACATTAAAGAAAAAGGTATTTTAAAATATTCTGTGTTATGTTTTTTTATCACTTTAAGCATTATTGGACATTAATTTAATGATACTTGAGAGTTCAAACATTTTGGATAATCATCTATTTTTTACAAGATACATTTATTTGTCTTATATTAAACTATTTTAAATTGAAAATAATCTATTTGATATAATTTATTTTTAGTTTCTTTAGTTTCGAATTTCTAAATTTTCCATACTAATGTGTTCCCTTAAAATTACAAAAACGTTGTTTATAACATAAAACTAAAAATTTCCTTTTAAATTCATTTATTGGAATATATAATTTCTTTCAAACATTTATTTAATAAAAAACAAAATAAGACAAATTTCATCTTTCCTTCAATATACTGCTTCATTGAATTTAAAGAAACCGTTCTCTAAAAGCCATGTCAAAGGAAGTAAAGAGTTTAAGAAACAACTGAAATATATTTTCTTTCTTTAAGGTCATTTAAGTCTTCTATTGAAAACAAGCGATATACTGAATTTAACAAACAGATATTTAATTTGTTTTCTTTTATAAAAGGTCTGCGAGCTAGAAAAAACAATTGACTGTACAAACTCAAAACATTGACATGATTTTTGTAAATAGAAAGGAAAAACTATTATTTTTCTTTTAACACAGCTTCCAAAAGTCAAATATTTTTATCATTTCTTTTCGGTTAATGGGAATTTGATTTCTCCCCTATCTTTAAATTGCAAGTTATTTTAAAAGGACTTCGTAATAAATCTTCGGAGAAACTTTTTAAAATTGGGTTTAAAAATATATCAGTCATTATATTTCTATTTATTCTGAATTTAATTTGATTTATTTATTCATTTATTTACTCGCTAAGAAATTAGATTAAGTTCCAAGATAACATTCAAAGCATTTTTAAATCAAATTTTTAAATTAAACATTCAGATATGTCATCCATTTCGAAATGAAAATATAAAAATAACATAATTTTCATTAAACTATTTATATGAAAGAAAAATGATAAAATATAAAGGAGATGGGAAAAAACCCACTAGTATTAAAAATCCTTCTTACATCATAACTTATTTTATTATATGATGCCTTAGTAAGAAGATAATATTGGTTGTACATTGCTTGCATTTGCTGCAGCTTGGCTAATATTGTTTATTTTGGCTATGTCTTGTCTAATATATACAACTTCTCGGTTAATATTTCCAATTATTTACACGAAAGTTTGACCAACAACGATGGGGTCATATTTTATCAGTTTGCACAACAAAAATTTTGAAATATTTCGAAATTTTATTGTCCATACTTCCATCGTAAATTCATTATTTATGCAATAGTTATATTTTAGTGCAAACATTTTGAATAAACTCAATATTTAATAATTAAAGCCAATATTTAAAACTATTTATTTTAATTGGAATATACTAGCTTTCAAACATTGATGTATAAATTTGTTTTTTTTCAGAATTTTAAACAAAAATTAATATACAAAAATACAATTTGACACAAATATGCCTCATAATATGAAACATCATATATGTAGTTTGAATAAAAATAAATCAACACATCGCGACCATTGAAAATCTAGGAATTTTCTTTAGATGTCAGAAGTTAGAAAAATGAAATTAGATGACAAAATTTAGAAGGATGTGTTCACAAAATATCCCAATTAACCAAATGCTTCACTTCTGTGCTCAAAAGTATTCACGTGGAATATGTATATTACAAGTGTTAGTTAAAATGGTTATATTGAGGCAAAATACAGGTTGATCATAAAAAAATATATATCCCGATATGTGGGCCCCTAACTATCATACATTTCACAGAAACTGAATGCAATTTTGGTTTAAAGTATTTTGAGGTATGCGCTCGAGAATGATATGAAAAACAACAGTTAAATTCTAACAGTTACGGTTAGAGTGACAAAATTTCGAAAATTTCAAATTTCAACACCTACTTTTTTTTAAATTTTGAATGTGATCTTCATAGTGAAAAGCCATAAAAAGCATTGAAATAGTATCTGCAGCACGAAAATCGCCGGCGCTTGACAGACTACGAAGAAAATTTAAATCAACAAATAAGGACAAAGAAGCAACAGACAACAAAATATTTTATTATGTTTCACAAATTTTCCACTTCACACACGATGACACTTTGCATATGTCAGATTGTGGATAGCACTGAACAGTAAAATGTTTTACTTTCTGTTGCTGCTCTGTCCTTTATTGGTTGTTTTCACTTTACTTCTTAGTCTGTCTAGCGCCGGCGATTTTCGTGCAAGAGGTATCGTTCCAACGCTTCTTTTTGGTTTTTCACTAAGAAAATCACATTCCAATAAAAAAAGTAGGTGTCGCCGTTTGAAATTTTCAAAATTTTGTCACTCTAACCGTAACTGTTAGAATTTAAATGTTGTTTTTCATATGATTCTTGAGCGCATACCTCAAAATATTTTAAACCGAAATTTCATTCAGTTTCTATGAACGGTATGATAGTTAGAGGCTCATATATCAGGATAGTTTGTTTTTTTATATAATCACCCTGTATTGTCTAATATTGAATTCATCGGAAATACTTTTTAATAAATTACAATATTGATTAACAGTATTCGCTGCAAACAAAAAATGCTTTTAATAAAATGGGGAAATAGTTTTTGCCAATATTGGAAAGTTTTATCTATGTATTCGATAATACTAGAGATAAATTTTAGACATGAATTTTAATAATGAACACTCTTTTCACGTAAATTCAATAAAATGAAATCTATCAGATTTTTAAAAACAGTTGCACATAAGTTAATTGAAGGTCCAGTTGGCTGTTTTATCAGAAACATTCACAATAGTTCTGTTTCTGTTTCTCTTTAGAGAGCTTGAATCTAGAATATCTCTACACTTGCATTGTTTTAGTTACCTATTTTTACACCAAAGCTATTTATATTTTGAGAATTCATCAAAAAGAATACGTAGAAAAACAGTCAGTATCTGGTCTGATTTTCGCAAAGGCAAACGGGCAGCTGCCCAGGGCCTCCACCGTGAGAGCATCTTCTACGCTAAAAACCAGGTATTTATACTTAAACTGAGTATAAATGGAGGTTGAATAAATGTTATGGGGGCCTCAAACTGGCAGGGCCCGACATAGAGTTAGTCGGGCCCTGAAAACAATCTATCATATTTTGGAGTTAACCAATTGCAATTTTCTTCTGTTTTAAAATGTAGATTTTTTGAATGAGCAAATAATAATACCCCAATATTAAAACATGCAATGCAAATGCCGTTACAAAAAAATAATAAATTGAGACTTGTTATTTTTAATATCATCCACTATTAAACACAGGTAAAATTAATAACGGTTATAAACTTTGCAATAATTAAACAATAGAAAATACACATTACATTATTATATGTAAATAACATTCAGTCTTACTTGATAAGGCGGAATCTCTAGAGAACAGGAAAAATTCGTTTATGAACAAGTTTCTGTCTTAACAGGTACACCTATTTTATATAAGTGTAGTCTATTATTATATATTGTATTTTTATATATTGTATATATTATATATTGCATATATTATATAATTTTATATATTTTATTGTATCTTTATATATTGTATTTTATTAACCAATACCATAAACAATTTCCGCTTAAGCAAGGATTCCTTTATATATAGGCTATTATTTATAGGGTTTTTTGCATTAACTGTGAAATAAAATCAATATACATACTTTAAAATATACAGTGTGATTAATAAATATCGAAACAATAGGCTATCTCCTTAAATATTGCTCCTAGGCACATACTTCCAATTGCAAAGTTTCTTAAAAAAAGGTGCAAAATTTGATGAGATAAGTTGCAACTCCATGGGGGGTCTATTTGAGAAAATACAAAAATTAAATTTTTATACAGCCCCCGTAGGATGAAATTTCCAATTGGGAAATTATTCCTTATCCATTCCTGAATTAAACAAAAAAAATCCATCTTGATATCTGCAAAATTCACAGAGATATTAAAATCCAAAATTCGTGACTTACACCACTTAAGCATACCTCTGAGAGACGCGATATCAGTTCATTTGAAATGCAAGTTAGGGATCGACCATAAATTTACACATTATTAAAAGTCGATCTAAGACAATGTCTTAACTTTTAGACATAAAATAATAGCGTATAGATTTTTACGTTAAACTTGCTTGAGAAATATGCTAGAGGTCTGCATGAGGCCGAGCTTGGTCCCAGGGCCGTAATCGGCATGGCCCGCTGGCCGGTCCGTGCCGGCCCGTGTCTTTATTATTCTTAGGACGTGTCGGGAAGGGAATAAGTTTTATAAACATAGTAATAGCGATAATGAAACTTCTGTTAACTGAATCATTGTAAACGTATTTTATAAATTACACAGAAATATTTTCAAAAATCTACTTTTTGTTATACAGCTTCAAAAGTTATGATGTTTTAAAACCTATTTTTCATTTATTCCAAACGACATTATTTTTTAAAATAAATCTTTATTCGAATGTAACAGTCTCATAGTATAAATAACCATTAACGTTGTTATTGCGTATTTTTTTTAATAGATGCCAAGCTCCCACTAATCTTCGGTTATAAGTGAGTTTATTTGACCCAGATTTAATACGTTTGAATCAGACACTCTTTTAAGAAATTCAATTGAATGAAGTAATGATTCGACTTAAAACATTTAAATTAAATAAGTCAAAGATTCATTAAACAAGTTTTCTAGTTTTAAAGTGGTTACCTGGTTCAAATAATTCTACATATTACGGAGGATTAGTGAGAGGTTTAGCAGCTATGTTTTTGTCATGCGAAAACATAGTAATCTAAAATATACTGTAAAATTTTCTTATAAATATGTAGTATTCTTTAAAATAATCTTAATTGTATCTTAAGAAAAATGGGATTTTTTTGTACAAATTTCGGTCTGTGCAGAAATCTAAAATATGCACAGACAACTGTCTAGATAATGAATTAAATAAAATTAAGTGCCTCGCCCATGAAAATGGTTTTCTTTCGCATCATATGAATAAACCCAACCTGAAACATAAAGTGCATAAAATAAATTTATATCTCTAATAAACTTAAATTTTGTAAATTTCGCTGTATACCAGATTTGTATGAGAGACTAGGGTATGCGTTAAACAAATTTAATATCTGTACCCGAGAGCCAAACTATCGTAATCAGAAATTGAAGCTACAGGAAGGAGTTACTTACTCCCCTGGAAGCTTTTAAAAAGCATTTAAGCGTTCTATTAGGACCCAATCTTTGTTTAAAACTTTAAATGCATTTTTCGGCATCATAAGTTTTTTTTCAGCATCTCTCATCTTTAAATTAATATAAGTCAATAACCTCTATAAATGGTTCAAACTTGTAATATATCTTTTTCAAATATTTTACTTAAATTTTAATTCGGCAAATTTGAAAAAAAAAACATTCACTTTTGAAAATATGATTTGTTTAAAATAAGTTGCATCTTTTTTTTTTAATTGCTATTTTAAATATTTTTATTTTAATTAATATTTTTCAAAATGCTGAATCAAAATTAAAACTTACATATTTCTGTTTAATTAAAGGAAAAAAATTCAATTCGACAAATAGTATTTCGAGTTATAACAATTTTAAATTACTCTGCAGTTTTTGAAAAAAAAATATTTTGTAAGAAATCTTATGATGTGGTTCTGTTTACAAATTATATGGCTAATCATCACAAAAAATTCAAAATTCTAACTCTATAAATTAAAAAAAAAATTTAAAAAAAATGCTTCACGGACACCTTACAGTAACATTGTTTCTTGAATTACACGCATTTCAATTTGTGTCTGATCCCTTGAAACCTCACGAATTATTAAAACGGACATATCTCCCTGAGTTTTGCAGATATCAAGATGGATTTTTTTTGTTTAATTCAGGAATGGACAAGGAAAAATTTCCGAACTGGAAATTTTATCCTACGGGGTCCGTATAAAAATTTTATTTTTGTATTTTCTCAAATAGACCCCCCCCCCCATGGAGCTGCAACTTATTTCATCAAATTTTGCACTTTTTTTATGAAACTTTGCAATTGGAAGTATGTGTCTAGGGGCAATATTTAAAGAGATAGCCTATTGTTTCGATATTTATGAATCACACTGTATTCTTAACAACTTTTTTTACTATGCAACCTTTGAAGCTGTGCTTTGGTTATTATATATTTGGACATTTTTAAATATTCAATTTCTTTAATAACTTATAAAGTTAGTTATATCTAGCTAGTTATATCTTAGTCAGATTTATCTAAATTTTATTTTCAGAACTGAGATTAAATGTTTTATTTTACATGAATGTACTTATAAATTTTCAACTATCAGAGTATTTACCCAAATTAAAGCAAACAAATCTTTAAAAATGCAATTTTTCAAAAGATAAATAATAGTTACTGCTTATTATGATGTTTGCTCTGCAATATCAAATTCTATGTATAATCTTTCATATAGAAAAATATTTTTCAATTCACGTAATAAAAATTTTATTCCTACTGATTTATTGCCTCTCAAAAGCTTTCTAAATCTTTTAAGGAACAAATAAATAAGATTAACTTGAATTATGCAAAAGCGCAGTACAACTCATTTACATAATGTCAATATTAACTGAACCGAAAAAAGAAATGAGGAAAGTACTTTGAAATAATAAAATGATTTGGAACTCTGCCAGTATGAGTTAAGTATTAAATAAGCGGAATAATTTATTTATTTACGATAATTTTCCAGAAAAGCCTAAATATATAATATAAATTAAGTTGATTTTTTAATTTATCTTGTAATAAAATATTATTATCATTTTATTTACTCTGAATTGTGTTTTTATTTATATCAATTTGTATTTAAGTCTCTTGAAATAAAAAAAAAATATGAATACGATATGGAGTATTACTTTTTGTATGTATATACAAAAATTTCTTTGTTAATATTTTTAATTCAATACATGAAAACGAATAGTATTTTCATTAATTGTTCTTAAGTATGTACATTTTAAATAAAAGATTGTTTGTTAAAATTAAATTATCTAGAAAGAGATATGTGTTACTGATGCATGTTAAAATAATAAACAATTTAAAAGGTATTTAAGATCACTATAAGTAAAACAATAGTTTTAATCAACTTCAAAATTATTAAATTAAACAAGAAAAAAAACATGCGACCTCCATAGATTATCAAACACTTTGCAACACACACAAAATATAGTAACAAAACTTCACCATTTATTAAGGACAAAGAGGATGTCTAAGTAAACAATTTAATAAACGTATAACACTTCTGAAATTCAAATTTAGCAATTACCATCTATAGTCCGAAAAATATCCTAATCCTTTTGTGTAGATCTGTATATGATCGACAAATTTCTATATATACTACATATAATGCACAACATTTAGTTCAGTTACGAAAGGCACAACACAGTTCGAAATTGCCCTTCAGAAATTTCCATCAATAAGCCGGAAAGCTCGAATTCGTTTGCGGAGCCATATATGTGACATATAGAATACAAGTACACATCAAGTAATAAAGACAAGTAATAAAAAGAAATTAAAAAACGCATACCACAGTTGAAAATGCACTTCCAACAATTATTGTTTATAGCCAATGCTCTAACAGAATTATTTTGTATGTCCCTGTAAATTAATGATAAACACTATGCACACCATATTCTATAGGGAGCATCTTGTAGTGCCTCTCAGTGATGTATATCAATATGTTTGGCATAGTGTAATACCATTAAAATACACTGCAAACGATTTTTTCTGCTTCGACCATCATGTAACAAAATTCTTTTGAGTGCCCCTGTAAACGAACTATTAATGCTACACACTTCATTTTCAATACCAAACATGCCATGGTAATCTCAATAACTAATATCAATTACATGACATTGCGAACATGTTTTCGCAAGTAACAGCATGGACAGACCAACCAAATTCATAAATATTTTTCAGCTATGTTGGAAATCGTTAAAAAAGCATTAGGTAGAAATTAGACTGAAAATCTAGTCCTTGTTATTTAAAATGCTCCAAATATTTGTTTATATAAAAATATTCAATGCACTTAATTTTCCATTTTTCTTAATAAAGATTTAAAAAAAAAAATCTGTTTAATTTATGGAATATTCTGTGGATCCAAACAGACAAATCTAATTATGAATAACAAAAATTATTATGCATAAAAAATACGTGGTTTCTAACAACTAGTAACTTTTATAATTGCCAATTTCTAAACTAATAAATAAAAATTAATCATAATTATATTTTGCATATTACTTTAGTTTTGTAAGAATTAGCCAAGGACATGTCTTGTACAATGAAATTATTTTAGCTTATTTGATAATTAAAAACATTTTTTTTTTACATTCAGCTTTCTGACTACTCTATTTTCAAATAGAAAAATTTAATTGAGATATCATTACGTCATTGTATTGTACTATAAGACATAAGTTCAGAAATTATAAGTAATACATTATTCAATACATTAATTTAATTACTAAATGCTAAGGCCCATGTAGCGTGTAGTAAGTCACTCAATAACAGTTTGTTTCAGAAATGCAAATATTGTCGTAATTTATGACAATTTTAAACATGAAATATCTAAAAATATAACAATTTATAACACCTTGTAATGATACATTTCTGTTAAATGCTAAAAGGTGTAAATTAACAACATAATATACAGTAAATTAACTTTTATTAGATTCTGGACATGTTTCCGCTCACTCCGAGCCCTTTTCAAAAACAAATGAGAATATTCTATAATTGCACGGTCTTTAAAGTTATTATTTGAAATGCTATCATTTAATTTTCATGTAGAGATAGTATAACACGCAAAAATACAATATGTAACGATGCAGCATTTCTTAACTTACCGAAATTGTGGCTCGAGTTACTCCATGATTACAAATATGAAAATAAACAACCAAGTAAAAATAAAAGATAACGTGCGTAATTTTTAAGAAATACATGAAAATTAAATGATAGCATTTCAAATAATAACATCAAAGACCGTACAGTTATAGAATAGTCTCATTTGTTTTGAAAATGGCTCGTAGTAAGCCGAAATATGTCAACAATCTAATAAAAGTTATTTTCTTGTATATAATGTTGTTAATTTACACTTTTTAACACTTAAAAGAAAGATGAAATATCTGATTAAGGTTTAAAATTCATTATATTTAACCCAAGAACTACTGTAAATTTTACTCAACCTTGATGAAAACATTGCACATCAGAATTTTTATCTAAAACTACTTTGTGTCAATACTGTCGAATAAATATACATATTTCATCTCGGGGCGGAAATAATATTACTTTTATCACACCAGAAACAATACTTTGCTAGCATTTTCATATATTTTATTACTTGTTGACACGAAACGTCACATTACACACATATATATAAGGCTAGCAATTCAACTTTACATTCTTGCATAACAAAAAACACGACACAACAATTTTCCAGTAAACATCACTGCTCTACGAAAACGAACTTATTTTCGGCCAAGCTCACGCGTCAACTGATCAAAAATCTTTTTCTAGGTCACGTGATGCGTTGCGCGTTTCGCCGGGAGAGTGCATTTTTTCTGGTAAGGGTTTTTATGCGTTACAACTTATTTATTTAGTTTAATTCTCTGTGGTTTATATTTAATTTATTTTATGAAATAAATTCTGGTTGGAATAGTCACTTTGAATGTACCTGTTAGATCCATTGACGGAGGGTTAAATGAATAAGAATGGTACATATTTGCACAATAAGCAGACTTTTTTTACTTGAAAATAGTACTGTGCATCAGATAAAGGCTGGTTTTGAAAGTGGGGCAAGTCCATTTTATGTTATAGTTAGATATTTAATGATTTGCATTTGAATGTGTTTAAAAATATTCGCAAGCAATAACAGACTTATTTTATATATTTTTGCGGTGTTATTTCATGCAAATTTAATATGCAATAATGGTTATCCGTGCTAGCTGAAAACAAAAGTGCATTGGGTTGTCCGAAAACTTCGTTCCGTTTGAGAAAATTAATTCGTACCGAAAAATTCTGCCCGTTAATTATTAGACATTAACTTAAAATTTAGACATAAAATTTTCCGATACGAATTAATATTCCCAAACGGAACGAATTTTCCGGACAACCCAATAGTTTTCGTATTTGCCAATGGACTTACCTCACTTTCAAAGGCAATTATTTGTAGAAAACGTTGACTTTCTTTGAATGGAATATAATTATAATAACAAAAAAATAATATTTTATTTTATTTACTCAATAGGTGACCCGCGCGGCGTTGCCCGAGCCCGTGTAATAAACTTAAATTTCTTAAAAAACGAAACTCTGGCCACGGTCTCCGATGGTTTTGGCACCGTATAGCGGTCATGCTCGTACGCTCCATAAAAACATTTTATTTCCACCTTCCACCGCCATGGGGGGCATTCTGTTCTGAACAAACCTCTTTCCGAACGAGCCTCTGAGACAGGTCCCCACTGCCTACGGCACTGTACAGTAGGCGTGCTATAAAATTGAACTGGTTTCGGGAAGATAGGGACATTATTAGCCGAGTTTATTGAATTAAGGCACAGTTAGAGAAAGTAACCGTGAGAGAGGTGCCGGGGAGGATGTTCAAGTGCCCTTCAGAAAATGACTAATTAGGAGGACCACTATGCATCTTTAAAAATTCGTTTAATTGGTTAAGCTAGAAACATAATTGCAAATTTGGCTTAAACTATTATTCGGAAATAGTGGTAAGCGCTACTCCTAAATTTACTTTAATGTTATAGAAGGTGACTATTACGCTAATTATAATGTTTGGAATCACTTGCGTTGAAATCGGAAAGATAGTTGCTGAGATAAGGAAACGGGACATAGTTAGAGAAAAAACCTTGAAGTAGGGGCCAGGAGGGAACGGATATTCAAGTGCCCTCCAGCAAACAACTAATTTTTAGGACCACTATACATCTTTAAAGATTGATTCATTTGGTTAAGCTAGGAACTTAATTTGAAATTTGGCTGAGATTATTATTCGGAAACACATTTAACTGCTTTCTAGAAATACACCTTGAAGCTATGAATGCCGATTTTTACGATAATTTAGTCAAAATGGAACTGGTTTGAAGAAGTTCGGAACATTATTAGCTAAGATTTAAAATAGCGGTATTATCTATATAAAACAGCAATTAAACACTACAGGTACGCTAAAAATGTTAAAATTGTTAAATGTAATTAGTTATGTTGAAATCAGAGCAGTAGATTTGGATTTATTAATAAGGAGGGTCAATTAAGGAAAAAGCCGCCGCCAGGTCGTGCTCGGTCAAGCAGCGATATTTAATAAAAAGTTGTTTACCCTGGCGCAGCTCAGTTTTACCCCTTTCCATCCCCAAAAATATAACAAACAATCTGTTAAATTAACAATCTGACCGCTGTAGTTTTCTGGATTAATAGTCTCTATCATAATAATATATGTCCTGTTAAAAAAAAAAAAAAAAAAAAAAAAAAAAAAAAAAAACCTTAAACCCAGCTAATTATCATAAAGAAAAACTAGTCGTTGGGGGCCACCGTAATACTTACCCATCATGGACATGCATAATGTAAAATATTAAAATAAAAAATGTGTAAACTACTTATAAAATGCATTGCAATTCAAACAAAATCGAGGCTTGATGACGTCACAAACTTTAAAGACTCGATTACTGAATTGCTTGAAAGAAACATCCTTATAACTCCAAAAATAATAATCCTATTCACTAGCGGTTTATTGCATCTGATTAAGCGTCAAATTTCCAATTAAAATATATCTTTGAAGTGAAATTTGGATGAAATACAGGGTCATGAAAAATCGAAGAGTGTGGAAAATAGGATTCCAAATATCTCGGCAACTAATTATCCTATCGACTTCATGCTTTATGCAAAATTTATGTTTTTTTATTGTCTTTTATATTCATTTCTTAAAAGAACCAATTTCGAAAAATTTTATATACCTTTTATCAGAACGAATATTTCGAGAGTCCGAAAAAAATGGTTCCGGTTAATCGAGGTTATTGAAATGAAATAGGCTTCTTCCCATTATTACATACTAAGTACATATCAAATTGCAAGTCTCTATCTCAATTTTTTCGGGAGATAGAGCGTTTACAGACACACAGACACACACACAGACACACACACACACACACAGACACACAGACGGACGGCAAATTTTTTTTTCAAAAAATATGTTTTTCGGAATCTCCAGTGTCTGAAACGTGTAAATCCGTAAAATTTTTTTTTTCGATTTTCAAAACGATTACAAGACTTACCCTATACTACGTATGATGGGTAAGTAATATGTCTGGAAAAATGTTTCAAACAGGTGGTTTCTGTGTAATTTGTCGTGAGCTGGTGGCCCTACATTAGCATGACTGTACGCTGGTAAC
Organism: Maratus michaelseni; assembly: GCA_963931845.1. NCBI lineage: Eukaryota > Metazoa > Arthropoda > Arachnida > Araneae > Salticidae > Maratus > Maratus michaelseni. The sequence continues at coordinate 224,867,121 of OZ007589.1, read as the reverse complement.
TGCAATCCATATTAACACTATTTCGTTCATTGAGCTCTATATATAACAGGAGTTCAGAATCAGCGGTCAGAAGCATGAAAGGCAAAAGTAAAAAATAGTCCGTGTTGTCAATGTCAGATATTAGTATTCTCATTTACTATTATTCTAATTTATGCTTTTATAATTAAACTATGCTTATCTAATTCATAAATAATTCACTAATCATGTAAGGGAATGCGATAGACAGCATGTTTTGCCCTGAATGCGAGCTAAAATTATCGTCACTGTATCCTTCCGCGCTGACCGCTGGAAAGCATGTTGGGCATTAGGAAGATAGATCTCCTGTTATATTTGGAGCTCAATGATTTCGTTAGAAGTCCTTATCTATGCATCACTACTCTGGTTTATTTAATTACTTCTGTGAAAACTATACAGCCAACCGACCGAAGAAAGAAAAGCGTAATTTTGATGAGAGTCCTTTGTGGATTTTAATTAATATTTCAGTAAATAATTAAAATATTAAATTTCTGCGTCTTGGGTGCACCAGGAGAGGGCTTGGACTACCTAAAATTTTCAATCAATCAATCAATATATTGAGAATCAATCAATAAATCTACAATTAATCAATAGATAGAGAAATCAATAGATTTTCCTAGCCATTGCAGATAAACAAACAAACATACAGACACACACACACACGAGCGAAACTTATTTTTATTAGTATAGATTTATATTATTTCAATATTTCATTCTTCTTTAGAAAGTCACAATAAAACAAATATTTTATTTTATAGGGAAAAAACGGAAACAATAAGGAAAATATTCAGTAATGAGTTGATGCATATACTTATATTTCTTATAGATAGTGCAGGTTTTTAAGGTAATCATGATGAGTGGGTGGTCCATATGGCAATAAATCAATCATATCTGTTTATACATTTCTTAAAGTAATAGACCTAGTTTTACATATAAAGATAATAATATTAGTTTTCCGAAATTAAATGACCTTACAATTTGTATAAGTGCGCAATTAAGTCAAATGGTTAATACCCGAATTATGATAAGATAATGTTTTACCAATGTTGCCAAATCACTACTGTTGTACTAGAACTATTAAATTCTGATTGCGTTTGTTAATATTATGCAACATAAAAAATAGTTCAATTCTAAGGGGTCTCGCTCCAGTTTCGAAATCAAAGCTCTTGTACACATTTTTACTTTTCAACTTAATATTTAAGCTTAATTAAATTAACTTTTGAATATTCATCTTATTTTTTGGATAATGAAAATTTTATTATTCTTATCATATAATCGAAATGATGTTGGAATCGCATCAGAAATTCTTCTAACTTAAGAACTTACTATATTTCTTTTAAATGTTGAAAGGTGTAAATTAAAAACACAATAAATACACAGTAAAATGACTTTTATTAGGTTGTTTGACAAGTTTCGGCTCACTCGGAGCCATTTTTAAAAACAAGTGAGAATATTCCATAATTGCACGGTCTTTGAAGATATTATTTAAAATGCTATCATTTAATTTTCATTCGAAGATATTTAAATGTCTGGGATTATCAAATCGGTAATTTTCCTTTGTGGTTTCGATAAAAATAGCCATTTTCGGTGCACGCGCCGGAAATGTCCCACGTGAGCCGCCACATATCCTCGCTGTCTGCGGCACCATATAACAGGCGAACTGCGCATGCACTACAAAATTTTTTAGTTTCACTTTTCACCGCCATGGGGCGTATTCTGATCTAAACAAACCTCTTTCAACAAACCTCTTCAAACAAAACTCCTGCACGGATCGCCGCTGCATAAAGCACCGTATAGCAGACGTGTCTCGCACGCGCTGACAATCTTTTAGTTCCACTTTTCACCAACAGGGGCACCTAATCTATATCTTAATTAGTTCATGACAAGTTAGATGGATCAATTCTCGTTGAAATCGGGCCCATGGAATCCAAGAAAAATAAATCTCCCCTTTGATATTAATATTCAGAAATGATGGTAACCAAAGTCTGAAAAAATTATACCGAAGTTTATTGAGGACCTGGGAGACTTGGGAAGAATGTCAGAAAAGCTTTCGTTTGAAACGGACCAATATTAAATGCAAAATCTTTTAATTCCACTTTCTACCGCTATGGGAAGTACTTTGTTCTAAACAAACCACTTTGCGAATTAAACTGCAGCACGTCCCCGCTGATATGGCACCGTATAGCGTGCCGCGCATCAGATGATAATTTTAGTTCCACTTTCGACCAACAGGAGGTGCCAAATCTGTTTCTTAAATATTTATCTGTACCTTGATTAGTTCATGTTAAGTTCAATGAACCAATTCCCGTTGAAATCGAGCCCATAGACGCCAGAAAATACCACCCCCCGTGAGATTAATATTCATAAATAGTGGTAACCAAGAGCTCAGAAAATGATATCGAAATTTATTTAGTACTTGGAGGACCTGGGAAGAATGTTAGAAAATATTTTTTTTAATCGGACCAGTATTAAAAAAGTTCTCATTTGCGGGTCACTGTCTCAGGGGAGTTTCGATCAGAGCATTAACGCGATATTTAAATTACGTTCGGATACTTCCCTCCCTCTCCCTCAAATTTAAACCAAGGACCTTTAACATTATCAATTATCGTTAACTTTTGAAACAGAAACAAAATGGCTCTATTTTTTGGTTTGACTTTGAAATTTACGTTTCTTTATTAATTCTATCCATTGTCAATTTGCTTTATAAAGAAGTAACCGGCCGATTCTGTGGAAAATTAGATTTTTTGAAATAGAAATTTTTTTGGCATATATATGCCAATTTTCAAATCCATCCCTGAAATAATTTTAAAATGTTTAATTATTTTGTGATTTCTGACTTTTCGTATTGGAAAGTAAATGGACATTCGGACCCCATTACGGAAGTAAATGAAAGACGAAGTCGAACCTCCGTCAGGTGTTTTATCTTTCAAGATAAAATTTTGAGATAAAAACAACGCATTTTGCGGAGATTTTTAATGAGTTTTTAATTAATATCTCGGGTACCGATTTTTACGAAAATTGAAACAATGGATATAGGACAAAATTTACTATATTGAGATAAAAAATTTAATCCATATTCTTTTTATATAAAAACACTTAAAATCGAATAAAAATTAAACAAATTATCTATTCAAAAATTTGAAAATCGGGATTCGAGGTGCAAAACTATATACATAGAGGAACCTAATTCCAAAATTTTGTAGCTCTGCCTGTAGCGATATCTTCAAAACACAGTCGTCAGAAAGACTCACGCAGACAAACTTCTTTCCTCATTATTATAGATTATAAAAATAGCCCATATTTTCAAGAATAATAAGAATCTTAGTATTTTAGTTTTACCCTATGACAAATTATCTCGTAATATGTTCATCCATAAAAAAAAAATCTTGTTGAGAAAAAAGTGACATAACACACTCTTGCTCTTTTAACGTAATTCAATAACTATAAAATTGTCTCAGACGTAAATAAAATTATACAAGGAAAAGTAATTAATGGGGTATGTACTACACTTTAAAATAAGAGTAATGTTTCTTAATCTAGAAATTGGTAATGTAACCACAAACGAAAATATACAATAACAACTTCTGTGTTAACTACGATTCCCAAAAACCTTTCTTATCTTTAAAAACTTGAGAAACTAATATATTTTCGAAATTTAACGAAGCATTTATAAAAACATTGTTTATATTGCTGCCACTGATTATTGGAAACGTTTCCGAGTAGTTTTTATAGTATATCAATCAGTTTTTTCAACCTAGAATATAGGTTTCTCGGAAGCTACCAATTTTTAAGTAAACTGTTTCATGTTCAACAAAGATGTTTTACAGAAGAACAGGATAAAATAAATTATTAACATTAACATAATAGTTAATATTATTTTGTTTCTTTTGCATGCATAAATCCAGTTACGCAGTTGAAAATGTATTCAGAACTGATAGCATCCTAAAATCGATGTACCAGTTTAAAAAAAAAAATTGATTAGTACACTATAAAAACAAACGTTTCCGAAAATCAGTGGCAGCAATAGAAACATCGCTTTTAAAAATGCTTCTATAAATCTCGAGAATATATTGGTTTCTGATATTTATAAAGCTAACGAACGCTTTTCTGAAACGTAGGTAACTCAAAAGTGGTTAAAGTAAATTTTCGTACGTGGCTATATTACTTTTTCATGTATTACGAAATATTTCTCTTTTTTTTTTTTTACGGTGTACTTACCAAAGGGGTAACATAAGATGAACAATTTCCATTAAATGTTTCCCCTACTACTTGAAATAAGAAAAAAATTGGGCTATACGTTTGTTTAGCATCGTGACTGATTAATAAGAAATCGCATACTTCATTAACGAATTTACTTCAATTTGTTCATACGTTCACTTGGTTTATACATTAATCAATTTAACTTTTTGTATGCATATCAAAAGATACTTATGAAATATATTTATTGTTTTTTGGGAATTAATAACTTTGTTTTGCATTGTTAATTGTATTGTACATTGCATAAAATTATCATGACGGCAGTTTTTAAACAAATCACGTTGGAATATATTAACTGGTTTCAACACAATTAAAATTAATATTTTTTCCACTTTCTTAATGAAGAGCAATCTGGGGCGACGTCTATTTAGACTGATTTTTGAATAATAAATTCAAAACAAATTTCATCTCTTTAAAGATTGCCTCATAAATGCAGCAGAGTTTTCGGAGGAGACTTCTCATAATCTCATTTTCAAAGTACTCCTTATCAAAAATCACAAGTTTCTTATTTCTATCATCTTTTAACGGTTTCTACTTGAAACAACAGAGTTACTTTTATTAATAATCTGCAATAGGTCATAAAATATTACACAGTGATTATCGGTACTCAGCAGTTCTTTTCATCTGCTTTTGAAATCCTCTTAGAGACCATCATTAGTGAACAAAATTACGATTAATACTAAGAAGCTTATGAGATACTTTTGTTTTCCTGAATGTTAGAAAGTATAACATCAATTTGATCATAATAGGATAAATAATGAGGTTGACTTTTACCAAGGGATGCTATAAATGTTAATACCAAAAGAGTATTTTCAACGGTTCATTTTTCTTTCTGAAGTATTCAAAACTCATTATATTTTGCATTTTATTAGGATTTTAGGCCATGTTTTCATAACTTACACTACACATCGAACCTGTATGGCTTTTTCTATGATATTTCCTTATATAACTGTAGGTATAATTAGGAATTATTTCAATAAAAATAATGTTTTGTTTCTGATTATAATTAAAACTTAGCAAAAAAAAAAAAAAAAAAAAAAAAAAAGGTTGTACAATATAATTATATACATAATATTTCACATCACAAACACTACGTCTGATCACTTTTTGACTTATACACAATATCACATTTTATCAGATAATTAAATACATTAAACCAACATAAGTGAAAAATTGACCTGGGCCAGGACTCGAACCTGGGACCTCAGCGTACCGTGCTGACGCTCTGCCACTAAGCTACCCAGATCGACATCCTAGCCAGGCAACCTCTCAGTTTATTCATGTTGGGAACAGTCGTAGACAGTGATCAGACGTAGTGATTATGATGTGAAATATTATGTATAATTAATTACGGACCAATGAATGGTTATTCATTGTTTTATGTCATCTGAAGCTGCAAAACTGTGGCCGATGACTGTTCCCAACATGAATAAAGTGAGAGGTTGGCTGGCTAGGATGTCGATCTGGGTAGCTTAGTGGCAGAGCGTCAGCACGGTACGCTGAGGTCCCAGGTTCGAGTCCTGGCCCAGGTCAATTTTTCACTCATGTTGGTTTAATGTATTTAATTATCTGAAAAAATGTGATATTGTGTATAATTATAATTAATTTATATATTTAAATTTAAGTGTGGTTAAAAGGACTGCTTGCGACTGCATCACTTTTTTTGAAAAATGCAGTATATTAACAAAATGAATTGATTTATAGTTAAATTCCGGTGTAAAGCTATGAAAACAAGTAAAATTTTATTTATAAATATAATATCCCCAAAGTTTTAAAGATTGGCAATTTCTAAAAGTAATTAGGTGAATTTTTTTGTTTACGCCGGAAACAGCACGCCCAGGTCTACGTAATTTTTTGTTATTCCCTTTTACCATATCGGTATTCAAACATTGTACTGTGAAATAAAGCAAAATGTTTTAAATATTTCTAAAATTGACTGAAATACGTTTATTTTTGTCTAAAATGTCAGAATTTTTGTTATTAAATCTCTTTAAAAAAATTTCCTGTTTAACTGTCTGTAAAATAAATAATGTTCATGGCTAAACTTCTAGTTCATTGAACAAATAAAAAAACGCATAAATGGATGTAGGAACGTTTTATAAAAATATCTTCAAAACGTTTTGAATCAATGTAAAAGCAAACCAAAGTTACTAAAAGAAGATTTTCATAAAATGCTTTTGAAGTTTAAATCTTATCTTTTGTAGTATGAAATGTTAATAATTAAAGTTCTTAAGAATGAAAAATTATTAAATTATAATTATTAAATTATTAAATTAATAATTTCTAATATTTAGACATAAATAAATATTGGAAAATCCAAAAAAAAATTCATTATATTTTGACTATATAAAACTTTTGTATTTTAATTTAAAACTTCCCATTATTAAGAGTTCATTTTCGGTTTATTAAATGAGGCTTTATCTTTTCAACTAAAAGATGTAAAGATTAAAATAATAGCTTTTTAAAATCACAAATGTTAGATGAACAAAATGAACGAATAAGATATATATTTTTTTAATTTCTAAGAAAGTGATCATTTGTACGTAGGGGGCCTGCTCAAAATAAGTTTGCCAGTTTTAAAATTTGTATTATTGTGATACATACATTCCCTAAATTCCAAATCAATGAATATTTTTATTTCCAGAAACTCACATCTAACTGTAGGGGAAAAAAACAGGAAATGGGAAACTAACGTGAAGAAATAAGGATTTCTGTTACATGTAATTTTTTATAATAAATTTAAAATATAATATCATACTTAATATAAAATATGAATTTTGTCTTTCCGTTGAAAATGTTCAGTTTAACGTCAACGTGCCGCATTTTTTATTTAACCTTTAATTGGGTCCATAAACAAATGGCGTGTATGAAAAAAAATGATTTGGGGCAAGAATGTTTTTTAAAATTCTTTCCTGCTGCTCACATTCACTGTAAAAATAAGATGCGTGCAGACATTTAGGATTTATAAAGCAACTAAAAACGCTACTTCAAGCAGCTATCATCTATAAACGGCAATATATCCAATTGTTTTGTGAAGTCATGTATGTGAATTCATTTAAATTCTTTAAAACGCACTTTAAACAATTTATGCCCATAATGTATACAAATTCTTTCACGCAGTTCTGTATATGATACAGATAATTTATGCACACTACATAATATACTAAAATCAGTTAACTCTTTTGCGACGAGATCACGTATAGGTGACGTCAGGGTGTGTAGAATTCTAAATTTTGACTAACGCAATTTTAAATAATAGAACGTCTGCAAACATTTCCATTTAAAGTTACTGGCGTTAGTAAAATTTTAAATTGTATATGAGACGCTCGTCGAGAACGGGCTAATCTTAAAAACTCATACCGCATCTAAAAATGCGTTTCAAGATAGTATAGCTTATTGTCCGTCCTGTAACCAATCTCTTTTGTGCATCTTTCTAAATGAACAATGCATAATGAGCACTACAAAATTTATAGAAAGCGTGCTATAATGTACCTATATCAATATCATAAATATCAACAGATATCAATCCTATATCAATAGTATTTCAATATCATAACATTTCAAGTAATGTATACGTAAATGTGAACTAATATAACATCATAGAAATATACTTCAAACAGTTTTTCCCTATAGCTCATAATAAAACGAAATAATTTTGTGTATCCCTGTAAAAGGACTTTAAATACTTACTCACTTCATATGCTATATCATGCCTGTTGTAGTCCATCTCAGTGTTGTATATCAGTTTCATTATATTTGAAGAAACGTAACATCACTTTTCATTTTGCGACAAGTATTAAATATACTTCTTTTTAGTTTTTGACACTACTTTTTTCGAATAGAAATTTCTGCTTTATTAATCTATGAAACTCTCAGATTAAATAAAAATAAATTTTCTCTTCGAAAATATTGATATATAAATTCATAGATAATGAACACCCTATGTTATTACATGTGTGCCGCTCGGGATGAAGGGATTAAAATGCACCGCACACAATTTTTTTCCGTAGACTATAATGTAACGAAAATGTTTTGTGTGCCCCTGTAACCAAACAATTAATGCTACTCACACCATATTATGTAGAAAGCATGTTTTACTCCACCTCAGTGACAATCATCAGATACTTTACTATGTTTGTAGTAGCATAACATAATTAAAATGCACATCAAACAATTTTCTCCTGCAGACACTGTTAAAAATTTGCAACAAACTGTCCAGTCATTCAACCGTTTTTAGAGAAAACAGTTACATAACTGTAATTTAACGCTGTTCTGACCATAATATAGACAATAATATGGTCAGAATAGAGTTAAATGACGGTTATGTAACCGTTTTTCATAAAAACGGTCAAATGTTTTGGGACAGTTTGCTGCAATTGGACAGTTTGCTGCAAATTTTTAACGGTGTAATGTTTCGGAATTTTGTGTGTGTGTCCCTGTAAAAGAACAGTAACAACTGCACGGGTCATATTCAATACGGAATATGATACAGTGAACTACAGTAACATGTATCAATATTATGGAAATTAGAGTGTATTTATGAGACTTAGACCGCAAATAAATAGACACACGAACGAAAGTCATAAACACTTTTCAACTATGTTTGAAAATATAAAATAAATTCATCAAGTACATATTTCATATTAAATAGTATTTTTGATAATAATAGTTTACTAAGAATGAGTAACTTTTAATATTCGAACTAATTCTTTTTTTAAAATTGGATTGTTTTTAATATTAATCAACTAATTATTGTTAATAGTTTACATTAATTTAATTTCAATCGAAAGTTAACAAAAAAAAAAAGAAAGAGAAAAAGAAACCTTTAAGTCCTAGTCTTAGTTTTGTCATTGCATTTCATGAACCAAAGTATGCTCCGAATAATGTATTTTTAAAAAATGATAAATGCGACAGCATTAAATACATTCTACAAAGAAAAAAAAACAGATGTTTCTTTATCTAGGAAAGTATAACATACCACGAATTAAAATATACAATAATATCTACCTAGTTACTCATGATTCCGAAAAGCGTTCTTTATCATAAAAAATCTCAGAAACCAATATATTTTCGATATTTAAAGAAGAATTTATAAAATCAAAGTTTATTTTGCGATCACTGATTTTCGGAAACGTTTTCTAATAGTTATTTATAATGTATTAATCGGTTTTCTCCACCCGGAATATACGTTTCTTGAATGCTATCAATTTTAAAGTAAACATTTTCATGTCCAACAAATATGTTTTTCAGAAAAACATGTAAAATAAAAACATTAATATTAACATTAAAATTAATAATATTTTGTTACACTTGGATGTATACATTTCATTACGCAGCTGAAGAAGTTTCATTGAATATTTATAGCAACCCATAAACCAAAATTATTGTTTGAGAAAACTGACTAATACGCTATAAAATCTACTCCGAAAGATTTCGGAAAATCAGAGGACGCAAAAAGAAATTTGTTTTTTATAAATGTTTCTATTCTTTAAATCAAAAAAATATTTTGGTTTCGGAAGTTTCAAATGATAAAGAACGCTTTTCGGAAACGCGGGTAGCTCAGAAGAGGTTATTGTATATTTTTGTTTGTGGTTATTGCCGAAACGTCCGTTGAGGCTCACCGTGGAGACTCGAAAAGTTTTGGTTTCTGTCTGTCTGTCTGTCTATTTGTCTCTCTGTATGTTTGTCTGTCTGCTCCGAGATAACTGCCGAACAAATAGTCCTATTAGGTTGATTTTTGGTGGGTATGTTGGTGAGATACCCGGAATTAGCTGTATAATTTTTAGTTACATTTGGTTCATTCGTTCGAAAAATATAGAACATTTCTTTCTAGGCCATAATGCTTTCTTACGGGAATGCAGACGATTTTCAAATTTCGTTTTTGACTGAAATGACAATCCCATATTTGAATAATGGATTTAAACTTAAAATAACTAATGCTAAATTTTCGCTATGGAGGTTTTAAATATCCAATAGCTTTCAAAATTTGCTGATACATTCATTAGAATTTAGAAATTTATTCTTTTAATTATTAGAAAAACTTTTGCATCGGTTCAGGAAATATAAAACATTTTATTTTCCTATTTTTTACAAATTTTAAAATGCATTTATTTTTACTTTGCTCTTTAATTTATTAGTTGCTTAGCAACCCTATTTCAAAGAATATGAAAATAATAAAATTCAAGTAACTCGCACTTTTTTGCTGCAATATTTTATTATCAAAATAAACTGTCTTTGTATTCTATTGACATAAATAAATAACTTATTTTAATACAAGGTTTTTTTTTTTTTTTAAATCTAAAAAGTTACATGAATAAGAAGTTCATAAGAATTTCAGAATATCATTACATAAACCGTGTTTAATTTGACTCTTCTAATTTCTGAAACCTCCGAAGTATTTTATATGTCTATAAATATGTATGTAATATAAAAAAAATTAAATTGCTGATTGTAAGATGCTAAATAATATGAAAAGTGAGATTAAAAAAACAATTACTTTTAGAGCTGACCTTGAGGCTCCTGATCTGCAGATTTACTAGTATTATATTTTTACAGAATAAGAAACATTTGTCATTTTTTACACTGTAGACGTAAAAACTTTTGAGCATTTTTTTTCTATTATTATAACTTATTGGACGGAAAAGGTAAGTACATTTAAATAATGAAACACTTATTTTAAAATAAAATTCTCAGTAGCAATATATAAAGTTTCATGCGAACAAAATTTTTATTTTCTTACTAAATGCTCAAATCTGAATAAAATTATAATAGTCAGTGTAAAGACATGTACTATCATTAATGCATGCGGATACTAATATTATTTGTAAAGACAAATGAATAGTAAATGTAAGGAGGTGTGTATTTATTAGGACGCCAGACATGAAATGGTCAATATAACTTGCTTAGGACCAAATGAAAATTCCATACAAGACTTCTGATATCATAAAAGTGTAGATTTCTCTATTTCTTGCTTCTATATGATCTTAAAAGTGTCAGGCCAAAGCAGAATTTATGGACTTTCATTTATTAAAAGACATAATCTTGCGAGTAACTTTAAATCAGCATGGTATTTAATACTCCTATCTTGGTTTTATATATTTTCTAAAGTTACATTTACCAAAACCTTTCTTTTTTTTCTTTAACCAACCAAGTCCATTAAGCAAGCGTTAATGGAACTTGCGTCTGTTATTTAAATAAATTCAGTTCCATTATGTAAATTGTATAACAGTTTTTTTTTGTTTCTTTAATATTCCATTTGTATTGCACTGGTGTTTAATAAAAGAAAATGCACTTTTTTTCAATTAAACTATTTATGAAATCATAGAAATAATTTAGTTGGTGGATTTTACATAAAATTGCAACTAATAGTCAAAAATAACAAAAGAAAAGGTCCTTCCGGCCAGTAATGGAAAGAAAAGGTAGCTCCGTATTCCTCGTTTTTAAAAATTCAGCTAATTATTCTCAAACACACGAAGCTAAAATGCGTGGATCCCGATTATAGAAACACCCAATCCCACCTTTCGTCAATACAGAATTTCAATAAGAAATTTGACAAATTACTCAGCTATATCCATGTTGGCTTTATATATAGCGATTAATTTTTTGCAGCCAAATTTGCCTCAAATTCGCCCAGTATCGCCAAGCTTGGCGAGAATTTTGTGCAGACGGATATGACTATGTAGTATTAAACGTAAGAGAGTAGCAAATATTGTTGCAACAAAAAAAGTAAATTTGATAGAAATCACGTTTTCTAAAGTTGATAAATGAAACCTGATTATGTAAAATTCAACCACACAAGAATTTCAAACTGATATATCTCACTAACTTTTTTAAAATAGTAGCAAAACAAAAATGCTCCGCAATCCTTGTATCAAGGCCAAACACTTAAGGGTAAAAACTTTCTAAATTTTTCGTTATTGTTTTTGAATTTGAAATCAAGAAATGGCCGAAATTTTGGAACAAGATCACGGATGAAGCTAGCCCACTAACTCAGTCACATCCAAATCGGTTAATAAATGCGAATTGCTGTCTAATGACAAAAATCAGATTGTTTCAAAATGTCAACTATGCTATGCTCCGGAATCCTTGTAATAAGAACGAACACTTAAACAAAAACACTTTTTAAATTTCTATAAATTTGTTTATTTTTTTAACTTTAAATTTTTAAGTTATTGCCACTTTGAAACAAAATGACGGATGTAGCTGGCCAACGAACTCGGTCGAGACCTTGTTATGTTCTGTGCACATGCTCAGTCACATCATATTGGTTCATAAATAAGAGATTTACAGCATGACAAATGTCAGATACATATATATGGATCCATGATCGGTCGGATCCATGATCCAAGATCGATATCCTTGATCGGGAAAAATATAACTAAATTTAAGAATTGTTTTCTATCGGACGCACAGTGGGGCGTTTTGAAAATCTAGGTGGACAAAATTATTGCGTTGAATTTTAGTTAGGTTTTGCTGGGTTTTCGAATGTATCAGTAAAAAAAATAATCAAACAGTGATAAATATTTGGATTATTTAATTATTATTACTATTATTATTATTATTATTATTTATATTATTTATATTATTATTATTTATATTATTATTTATATTATTATTATTTATATTATTATTTATATTATTATTATTTATTTATAATATAATATTGTATTGCCATTGAAACTACACATGTATTCAAAGTTTCAGCTCAATCGGATCATTAAAAGTGGTTTAAAATTGACTTGCAAGATTTGAATTAAACACTCATTCACACACTTCAAGGTAATATATCTTAATGATTCGCAAACTTTCGCAGGAACTTTTTTAAGTTTCCAGTACTTTAGGAATGGCACTTTGGTTTTAAAAACATGCTTATTTCTTAATAATACTTAATAATGTATTAAAAGTCAAGATGAAGTTTGAAAACAAAATGGCTCTTATTTTAAAACAACAATAAATTAAATCTTGTGACAAACATGTGACATATGTCCAGTAAACTCCTGCTTTCAAATAAAACAGAAAAGTCACGACTTGCTTTCGAACTTACAGAAAAATAAGGCAACTGTTGAAACTCCCTCAAACCAACTGCCTTCTTTTCGGTCGTAGTTAATCGACACATCGGATTTTTTTGACAAAACTCGTACGGATCTCGACAAAAGAGACATTCAGCTACTAGTATACCCGGTCTTGTTAAATTCCGATATAATCGGAAAAATGAATTTTGTCCACCAAGATCATCAAAACGCCCCACTGTGGGACGGCTGCAATAGGTAGCTTTTTACGTTTTGTACTGGAAGCTCCCTAATAATATGAATAGGTAGTTTAATAATTAAGCACCTGATCACTAATTATGAATTATTTGAAAAACGTTTTTTGAAATTAAAACTTATAACAATACGTGACTGGTTTAGTTTGTGGCGACGCTAATTGTGCTAATTCGCCTTATTTGAAAATGGAAGAGGAAGCATAATCCATTTAAGTTTCTCCAGCGGAGCAAAAGAGCGTTCTCACATTTGGCGAAAGTTTGGCGGTTGGAAAGTTTTGCCAAGTATAGACTGACGGTGGATTCGACCGGAATCTTTGACACTTGCTCTTCGGCAGTCTCCAGTGATGCATCGTGATTTTAGAAGGCTGCTGGACGGCTATTAAACATTATATTTATTTATTTATTAATTATGTTTATTTGAATATGTTGAATTTTATATATTTTGTTAAAGTAATAAAGTCGTATATAGTAAATTATGCCGTCGTATAAATAACCACAGCGCGACCTTTACATACCTACAAGTGGTGACCCGTATACACGCTTTTGGCTGTGATTTAAAAGAGTAAAAGAAAGATTAATTCATAATGAGTTCTCGTCCAGTCTATTAGGATGTCTTTCAAGGATTAAGGTATGAGATTACGTACTGTTTATTTCCTTTTGCATGTATCCTCTGAGGACTTTTAAGATAATTTAAACTTGTTTCAGGTTCCAATGGTTGGATGGTTTCGATGTTGATATTGCTGTTTTAAGTGTTAAGATGTTTTAACCTTCGTTCAGTCTGGATTAAATTGTTGTTTAGTTCGGCAGTTTGAGATTTCTGTTTGTTTTTTGATAGTATAAGGGATGCCGGACGACAATCCTAGTGAAACTGTGAAAGGGGGGAGTACAGGATGCAATACAGTGTCGGTAAAAATTCCAAATTTTTGGCCTAGTAATGCAAAGTTATTTTTTGTACAGCTAGAGGCTAGTTTTAGGTTAGCGGGAATCTCGGTCGAACAAACTAAATTTGATCATTTGGTGGCGTCTTTGGATGCGGAAACTTTATCTTTTGCTTCCGATATTGTGTGTAAACCCCCAGAAGAACCGTACAGTGCTCTTAAAGCGAGGTTATTATCGGAATTTGAAGTTTCTCAGAATCGGAAGGTTAAGACTCTGCTGGAAGATTTAGAGCTGGGTGATAGGTCCCCCTCAATGTTATTGCGTAAGATGAGAGAGTTAAGTGAGGGCCATGTTGACGATGACTTTTTGAAAAATATATGGCTTCGGAGGTTACCGGTATCTGTGCAAACAATTTTGTCTGTCAGCTCTGAGGGTTTAAATAAATTAGCGGAGATGGCGGATAGGATTTGTGAATGTACGCAGGTTGGTGTTAACTCTCTGGAATCGAGAGGGGCTGAACAAACTCAGTTTAGTCAACAAAATAAACAGTTGGAGCAGCTACAATTTCAGGTTCAGGAACTTTCAAAGCTGGTTAAAGCGGGTTCTTGTCCCAAGTCGCCTAGGAAATCTTACCGGCGGAACTCATTTAACTCAGGGGATAGGTCACACAGAGAGGGGTGGCTATGTTGGTATCATTTTCGATTTAAGGAAAAGGCTCGAAAATGTGTACCCCCGTGTGCTTACAAACCAAAAAACGACCTTCGCTCGCAGGAGTAGCGACGGCTACTGCACGTATGGGCTTGAGTCGCAGGCTTTATGTTACAGATAAGGTTACTCAATCCAGCTATTTGATAGATACAGGCAGTGATGTCTCATGTTTTCCGCAGTCATTTTTAGTTAAAAGTGCTAGAAAGAGGGATTTCACATTGTATGCCGCTAATGGTACAAAAATCTGTACTTACGGTACTAAACTATTGACACTGGATTTGGGACTGAAACGTAAATTACAATGGCCATTTATCATAGCTGAGGTATCTAAACCAATTATAGGCGCTGACTTTCTACAACATTTTGGTTTATTGGTTGATTTAAAAAAGCGGCGTTTATTAGACCCTGTAACTAACTTTTCTGCTCGTGGTCGCGCCAGTCTGTGTGATGTCCCGGTGGTTAAAACTATCATCGGAAACACTGCATATATAGAACTGCTAAAAAAGTATAAAGAGATTACCCAGTTAAATAATACGAATAAACGAACTGTAAAACATGATACAATCCATTTTATCCCTACTGTTGGCCCACCTGTGACAGCTAGAGCTCGGCGGTTACATCCAGCGCAGCTCCGGATAGCTAAGCAGGAATTTGACTATATGCTTGAGAAAGGTATCTGTAGGCCATCTAAAAGTAATTGGGCCAGTCCATTACATATGGTCCCTAAAGGCGTTTCGGATTGGAGACCAACTGGGGATTACAGGGCACTTAACCGAATTACTGTACAAGACAGATACCCCATTCCTCACATTCAAGATTTTACTTATATGTTAAAAGGTAAAAAAATATTTTCTAAAGTGGATTTAGTCCGTGCTTATCATCAAATTCCGGTTCATCCTCCCGATATCCATAAAACTGCTATTATAACTCCTTTTGGTTTGTTTGAATTTCCATTTTTAAACTTTGGGTTATGCTCTGCAGCGCAAACGTTTCAACGCTTTATAAATGAGGTATTACGAGGTTTGGACTATTGCTTTCCGTATCTCGATGACATCTTAATAGCGAGTGAAACTCACGCTCAGCATATGCAGCATTTAAAGGAAGTTTTTAAGCGGTTTAGAGATTACGGGATTATAATTAATGAATCAAAATGTGAGTTTGGCAAAGAAACTATAGATTTTCTGGGTCATACTATAGATAGCCAGGGCTGTGTTCCACACAAAGATAAGGTGAAAGCTATACTTGAATTTCCAAAACCAAAAACTGTTAGCGATCTCAGGAGATTTTTGGGAATGGTGAACTACTATCATCGTTTTGTACCCCATATTGCAGCAATATTAAGACCACTAAATGTGTTCTTAAATGGAGCAAAAAAGAGGGATAAAAGAGAAATTCAGTGGGATGCGGATGCAGAAAGTAGTTTTGAGCAAGTTAAGCAAGCTATAGCTAATGCGACTTTGCTTTATCACCCTTCTCAAGATGCGAAGCTTGCACTTATAACTGACTGCAGTGATTTTGCTATGGGTGGGGTGTTACAAGAAGTTACGCCCGATGGTCCGAAACCACTTGGATTTTTCTCTCGTAAGTTGTTCCCTACACAGTGCAAATATTCAACATATGACCGGGAATTGTTGGCGGCGTATTCTGCGATCCAATATTTTAGGCATATGTTGGAGGCTCGGGTATTTACGTTGTATGTAGATCACAAACCCCTAATTTTTGCATTTCAGCAGAAACAGGAGAAATGTTCCCCTAGAAGGCTTCGGCAATTAGACTTTATATCTCAGTTTACTACGGATATACGTTATTTGCCAGGCAAAGGAAATTTTGTTGCTGACAGTTTATCTAGAGTTTGTGAGATTCAATTTGCGTCACTTGCAGATTTTGAGTTGTGGGAAAAGTTGCAAACAGAGGATGAGGAGCTAAAGGCTATTTTGGACGGAAAGGCTGAGTTTAGTGGAAATTTAGCTAAAGTACAAATGCCGGATGCTAAGACATTATTGTATTGTGAAACTGCTGGTGAGGTGAACAGGTTTTATGTCCCCCAGACCTTGAGATATAAGGTGTTTGAGTCAATGCATGGGCTGTCGCATCCAGGAATACGGGCTTCTAGGCAGCTAATCTGTTCGAAATATGTTTGGCCAGGGCTAAATAAAGATGTTGCTGTGTGGTGTAGAGCGTGTATACCCTGTCAAAGGACTAAGGTACACCTGCATACTAAGTCTCCTTTGGTGAAATTTTTCGTTCCAGACGAGAGATTTGCTCATATACACATAGATATCATTGGTCCCTTACCTCTAGTACGTGGATTCAGATATTGCCTAACTATGATTGATAGGTTTACCCGGTGGCCAGAGGCAGTACCTATTGTGGATATGACTGCTGAAACTGTTGCTCATGCTTTTGTTCAGACGTGGGTTTCCCGTTTTGGTACGCCTCAGAGGATAACATGCGATAGGGGTAAACAATTTGAGTCCATACTTTTTGAAAGTCTGGCAAGAATGCTAGGCTCTGTTATAGCTAGAACTGCTTCGTATAGGCCCCAGACGAATGGTTTGGTGGAGCGACTTCATCGACCTTTAAAGCAGGCCTTAATGTGCTATAAGGTGGATTGGTTGGAAGCTCTCCCCCTGGTTTTGCTGGGTCTATGGACAACAGTACGTGCGGACCTAGGTGCATCTACAACTGAGCTGACGTATGGAACGACTCTACGGCTTCCAGGCCAGTTGTACGAGGATAGCCCCTTCTCAGACCCACCGACTTATATTTCAAAACTACAAAAAAATTATGTGTTCCTTGAGGCCTTGTCAACCTTTAAGGCATGGGCAGCAAAAGATCTATGTTCCGAAAGAACTAAAGAACTGCACCCATGTATTTGTACGTAGAGGTCCTTTTAAGAGATCTTTACAACCGACTTACGAGGGTCCATTCAAAGTCGTAAAACGACTGCAGAAAGATTTTGTAGTTTCTATCTGGAACCAGGAAAAGATCATAAATATTGATCGTTTAAAACCTGCGTTTCTGTTGAATGAGGATGGTGAGCCTGATCCTACAACTTATATAACGAGATCGGGAAGGAAAGTTCGTTTTCGTCTCCCACGTGTTGTGTGAGACTGGCGGGGGAGTCATGTGGCGACGCTAATTGTGCTAATTCGCCTTATTTGAAAATGGAAGAGGAAGCATAATCCATTTAAGTTTCTCCAGCGGAGCAAAAGAGCGTTCTCACATTTGGCGAAAGTTTGGCGGTTGGAAAGTTTTGCCAAGTATAGACTGACGGTGGATTCGACCGGAATCTTTGACACTTGCTCTTCGGCAGTCTCCAGTGATGCATCGTGATTTTAGAAGGCTGCTGGACGGCTATTAAACATTATATTTATTTATTTATTAATTATGTTTATTTGAATATGTTGAATTTTATATATTTTGTTAAAGTAATAAAGTCGTATATAGTAAATTATGCCGTCGTATAAATAACCACAGCGCAACCTTTACATACCTACAAGTTTAATGAATACTAATTTACTGTTTTTTTTTTTTAGTATAACCAGCAAATTACAAGACATTTCTTATTATGTACTCTTTGTCGAACTTATCACGGATTACAAAAAACAAAACAAAATTAATCGATTTCTATAATACTACAATAAAAAAACATCATATGTGGTATTTTTATGGATGTGGTATTTTTAACATACTTAAATTATGCTAAGTATGATTTAGTTTTGATTCACTGCTTGCAAAGTAAACAAAAAAAGTGAAAATTTTAAATCCCAATATCCAGTTTAATCAAGAGGAAATGTGTTCTAAAATTGGTAACTGAAATCCCAACAGCTTAGTAAAGAATTTATTTTACTGTCACACATTAAGAAGTATTTTATAACAAAAAGCATTTGCTTTTCAGAAGTCATTTTAGAAACTAAAAAAATCGTAACATAAATTACATTTATCTGCATACGCAGATAAAGCCGAGAAACATTTTGAAACTTTAAAATATTCTACATCATAGCTGCTTTCAACACTCAGTTATTAGTTAGAAGGATTTATTCTTTTGAGATATTTATCCTATACCTATTTTTATTAAAACAATATTCTTTTTATTATACTGACTTTGAAAATACTTTCTAGAAAGAATTTTAATAGCATCTAAACTTTATAAATCTTTAAATACATAAACAACTGTAATAACAGTACCTATATAACTGTAATAATAGTAACTGTTATAACAGTAACTCTATTACAGAATCACTGGAATAAAATTGATCTAACTTTACAATTAAAAAATTATAGCTATAATAAATTAATTAAAACTCTGTGAAGCTCTCTGGAAACGGCATCAAAAGTTCCATGATTAATTAAATTTATTTCCAAACTTCACTATTTTCAAGATCCTATTCAAACATTACTTAGAAAGTGCTCAAAATTCTCATAATCGAAGTGTGTCGGAAATGCAGAAGATATTTTTGAAAATTGCTGTTTGAATATTTTCTGAAAACGGCGAGCAAGAATATGACTTTTGAATGAAGTAAACCAGATGTTACATTCGTTTCCTAGAAAATTTTTAAGAAATATTTTTCTGAATTACAATAAATAACGTCAATTAAACTGTATCTATCATAACATTTTTTTTTTCATTTATCAAACTTAAAGATATCTATTATTATAATGATTACCGTCATTATTTAACATTAATACAGTTTGAAAATCTCAAGAAATTCTGAACACATATTTAATTCTTCATAATCATATATGATACATGAAATAATTTCCAAGTGAAAAGAAAAGAGAAATGTAGTTCCAATGTAATTTTTATCTGAAAAGTGATAAATGAAATTTTTTTAACATATAAAGATATGGCAAATCTGAAGTGCAAGGATAATTACATTTTGCAACTAAAAATATGCTACACTGCATCATCAGTATGCTATTAGAAATAAAACCCATTCGAATATAATGATCGTAATTTATATTAATATAATAAGGAGGAACATTAAGTTAGAATTAATGTAATATTTCGAATTATTACTTAGATTTCAAATGTTCTTTCGGTATTCTATTAATGTCACTCTTTCCTAGGATGTACACTGCAAAACAACACTGCTTAACAGTAACAGACAGTAGCAAACTGTAAAATACGCGAGAAGTAGCGTATTACTGCTTATTTCTGTTAATTATAACGGCTATTTTACAGCTGGGGCACCAGTATTATATTGTAAAATCAAACTTTTTTTTTCAGTTTAGTACTATTTTTGAACACGGAAACCATCTCTAATAAGAGGGTAAAATATCAGAATCAGTAGAGCAATGAAAGGGAAATTTATCAGAATTGTAAGTAACGGGGCATGGGCATAGCATACGGAAAAAATGTTTGACAGTTCAGTCACACGTGTCCCCATCACTGAACATTATAATTTAGATTAATAAGTATTACGCCACGAAAATACTAAATTATACTTACTGCCTTCAGACCCGAAGGGAAGCTAATGTTGTAAATTCTTATTCATTACTTTAACTCATACATTATGATGCCGTAGTTTGCATGAAAACACCTTTTTCTGAAATTGATATTTTAAGAAACTATGTTTGCATATGTAAACCAAAAAACTTTAACCTATAAAATATCAATTATATTATCATTAACTTAGAGTCTGTGAATCAGAAATTTAATGGATAAGTTAATAATCTGCAAAGTTTCAAATGTTTTACTCTAAAATATCTAAATTAAACAAGTAAAACAAGAATTTAATTTTTTTTTTTAATTTCAAAACGGCTTCAATTGACTGTTCTTTAATCTACTTCATAATAGCAACTGTGCAAAAATATTCATGTTATTAACAGTTTCTATATTTTATTTATTTATTACGCAGCAGCTTGCGTAATTTAGATAGATTAGTTTGGCACAACTCAGTGTTTTACAGTGAAACCTTGTTATGGACTGTCAATTTATCTTACGTTTTTCTCAGTAAAATGCCTTTATGAATAAGTTGCGACATATCCACATAGCACAAGCTCAGATAGCAAACTTTTCTCCAACTTATAGCAACCCACATTCAAAAACTAGATAAGATTCACCTAGATAAGTGACTTGGAGATAATGACGTTTGTTCAGTTTTTTGCCAAAAATGCTCTCAAATTTTATTGCTCGTTTGTCGCCCATAGACTTTTTAGAATTAGACGGAACATGCAAAAAATTGGCTATATCCGCAGTAGAAATACATGCGTCATGTTTCCAAATTATACGTGACTTGATAAAAACAATCGTGTAAGCGCAATAATAAAAGACGATATTGACTAGAACCTCTTGATCATTCAAATATCATCAATAATGGACATCATCAGTGGTGACGTCACGGTCAACTTAACTCCATGTATCAAACGAAATTTGGATAAACACAAACCATTGCGAAGTAGTGTGTCAAAGTCAATATTATTTGAATGGTTTGTATGTCACACTGATGGGGTCGATATCAGCTGCGCTTGGGAAATAGCGTTCCTTTTCAAAACAAGAATCACGCACACATACACTGCCTAATTATCAAAGATAAACGATGTCGCCACTCTCTTGTTTATAAAGGTACTCTAGTTGTCAAAATTTAATGCTTTTGGCACGTCGCATCGTAGGCAGTAAACAATTAAAATATTTGAAGTGTCCCTCTATACACGATACGATGACTATTTTTAGCTTAAAACATTTCCCGATGTAGTAGAAACGTACTGTACAAAGTCACATTCAAATACGCTCTGTGGATTGTTTTGAGAAAAATGTAGACATACATCCATAAAGACCAAAAATGCAAGTTTCTTTTTTTGAAGTCCCTTAAAAATCCCTTACTTTTTTGGCTGTGTAAGTCAGGTGAAAACAACATTCATTTTACAACGAATTTAACAATAATGCTGCCATTTATTGTTAACATTTTTAAGCCAAATATTAATCAAATTCTCAAAAAATCAAACGGTTTTGTTTTTATAATGAAACGTACAATGTCCTTATACATGTATCTGAGCACTGAAGAAGGAACTTATAACCATTAACAAATTTCCGATATTGCGCAAACGATATTCGTGTTTCTTTATAAGTAATTCCTTTTAACTAGTTATAGCTTACTAGCAAGCTGCGCCCGCTGCGCTGGTCAGTTTGTACAAATGAAACTTGAATCCACCGAAATATATCGTTTAATTTGACCTTGTATTTCAAAGCAATTTGTATATTTACCTGGAATATCCTTCCACATTACTGAAAAATGACGTCATTCCACTAGTATATTTTCTAATGTGCAGTCAAAATTTTAGCTGGTCATATACAGTTAGGGTTTGCTAAAGAATGATATAACTACATGCAATATACTAAAACCATCACTAAAAATTATCGAACTAACAATGCAAACAAATTAACTAACAAAATCCATTCAGTAGAAGATTTTATAAAGGCTAATCCTTGATAATCGGGTTCATCTGATTACAGAACTTTTCCACATAATTCTAAAACTAACAGAACGATATGAAATATACTAAAACCATCCTTACAAATTATCTACTTAACAATGCAAGTCGCATAAAATACGCCCAGTAAAAACTTTCAAAGAGGCTAATCTTTCGGAATCGGGTTCACCTGACTATATAACCTTCACACAAAACTGTTTGACTAAGCAACTTAGAACAATATGTAGTACACTATAACCATTCCTGAAATAGCATCTAACTAACTAACAATACAATTCTCATCAAAATCCGTCGAGTAGAACTTTTTCAGAAGGCTAATCTTTCATAATCGGAATCAAATATTGAAAAGGCTAATATTTGATAAAAAAAGGGTCACCCGATTTTCGAATTTCCCCCTATAATTCTAGAACCAAGCAACGTATAGAATGATATGTTATATAATAAAACTTTCCCTAGAAAGTTATGTAACAATGTAGGTTCCAATGAAATCCATTCGACAAAATCTTTTAAAAAGGATAATCTTTCATAACCCGATTGATCTGATTGTAGAACTTCCCATAATAATTCTATAACTAAGCTACGTAAAACGATATGTTGTACAATAAAACCTTCCCTGAAGAATCATCTTACATTTTCAGTTCTACGAAAATTCATTCAGCAGAACTTGAGTTATAAGCAGCCGGAACGAAATTTCATATATGTAGGAGTTAATAGAAGTATATTGCCATTAATATAGTTTGCATTTGAATAAAAAAAAGGTACTTTTCGGTTAGCCGGGCGCCAGTGATATATGTACATATATAAATATATATGTATATATTCATACATATAAGTGTATATGTATGTATGTATATATATATGTATGTATATATATATGTATTTGTGTAGATATATGTGTATATATATGTGTGTATATATACATGTATATATCTATCACTGGCGCCCGGCTAACCGAAAAGTACCAAAATAAAATTACTGCAAAAATGCTGTCGCACACTTGAAAAAACATCTTTTGGCTTAAAATGTCTCATAAAATCTGTTTTTCTTTTTTTTCTTTTCTTTATTTTTTTAAATTAAAATTAGTAACAGTTTTTTTTATTTTTCCAGATGTATAGCCATTTTAATTCTTTCTGCAACAAAAAAAAAACACCTTTTGGCTTAAAATAAAGTTTTTTGGGGTCAAAAGTAAAATCAAAATCGCCAGAAACAAAAGATAAATCGCCAAAATTTCGCCTTCAATAATTTTTTAAGCATTATGAACATTCCTAATCATGTTTAAATTAAATATTTTCGTTTTATAATATTATCTCTCATCAAAATTCTTTTTCTTTTTTTTCTCTTTCTTTTTTCTTTCTTTCTTTTTTTAAAAATAAAATAAAATTAGCAACAGTTTTTCTTTTATTTTTCGAGATGTATAGCCTTTTCATTTCTTTCTGCAACGATAATGGTCGCCAAAAAATTAGCTGTGGTAACCTTTTCGGCCAAAATAACAGAACTTTCCATCATAATTCTGTAACTAATGTGCGTAGAACAACATGTTATATACTAAAACCTTCCCTGAAAAATTATCTATCCAACAGTGCAAGTTCCATCAAATTCCCTTCAGCAGAACTCGAGTTATAAACGAACGGAACGAAATTTTCGTTTGTGTTTTATATATATACTAGCAAGCTACGCCCGCTGCGCTGGTCGGTTTCTACAAATTAACCTTGAATCAAACGAAATATATCGTTCAATTTGACCTTGTATTTGAAAGCAATCTGTATATTTACCTGGAATATCCTTCCACATTACTGAAAAATGACGTCATTGTGCTATTATATTTTCTAATGTGCAGTCAAAATTTTAGCTGGTAAGGACCAACTCCTTGATTTGGTCATTTACAGTTAGGGTTTGCTGAAGAATGATAAAACTATATGCAATATACTAAAACCATCGCTAAAAATTATTGAACTAACAATGCAAATAAATTAACTAACAAAATCCATTCAGTAGAAGTTTTTATGAATGCTAATTATTGATAATCGGGTTCATCTGATTATAGAACTTTTCCACATAATTCTAAAACTAACCGAACGATATGAAATATACTAAAACCATCCTTACAAATTATCTACTTAACAATGCAAGTCGCAAAAAATACGCCCAGTAAAAACTTTCAAAATGGCTAAACTTTCGGAATCGGGTTCACCTGACTATATAACCTTCACACATAACTGTTTGACTAAGCAACGTAGAACAATATGTAGTACACTATAACCATTCCTGAAATAGCATCTAACTAACTAACAATATAATTCTCATCAAAATCCGTCCAGTAGAACTTTTTCAGAAAGCTAATCTTTCATAAACGGAATCAAATACTGAACAGGCTAATATTTGATAAAAAAATGGTCACCCGATTTTCGAATTTCCCCCTATAATTCTAGAACTAAGCAACGTAGAATGATACGTTATATAATAAAACTTTCCCTAAAAAATTATCTAACAGTGTAGGTTCCATCGAAATCCATACGGCAAAATCTTTTAAAAAGGCTAATCTTTCATAATCGGATTGATCTGATTGTAGAACTTCCCATAATAATTCTATAACTAAGCTACGTAAAACGATATGTTATACAACAAAACCTTCCCTGAAAAATTATCTTACAGTTTAAGTTCTACGAAAATTCATTCAGCAGAACTCGAGTCATCAGCAACCGGAACGAAATTTCATATATGTAGAAGTAAATGAAGTACAGGGTAAGTCAAAATGAATATAGCGATTACAAACGGCTATAACTATTTAATGGAAAAGAATTTATCGATAAGATTAACACAGAATCTAGACGGAACTTCAAAATTCTGTATACATACGTCATAGATGTTCTATGTGACTTCCTTTGGTCACACGGACAGCATCTAGGCGGTACTCCATTTCACGCCATACATTCTGAAGTATTTGTTCAGTCACCAACGCAAGCGTATTACAAATGCGTAGTTTCAGTTCTTCAATTGTTTTGGGCATGGGTGGTACGTCTTTCACATAACCCCATAGAAAAAACTCGCGGGTCAAATCCGGAGATTTCGGTCACCAAGAGCAGAAGCCATCGTCGGCATCTCCACTTTGACCGATCTATGGGATTATGTGAAAGACAGTATAAGAAAGTATGTGCCTCCCATGTCCAAAACAATTGAAGAACTCAAATTACGCATTTGTAATGCGCTTGCGCCGGTGACTGAACAAATGCTTCAGAATGTATGGCGTGAAATGGAGTACCGCCTAGATGCTGTCTGTGTGACCAAGGGAAGTCACATAGAACATCTATGACGTATGTATACAAAATTTTGAAGTTCCGTCTACATTCTGTGTTAATCTTATCTATAAATTCTTTTCCATTAAATAATTACAGCCGTTTGTAATTGCTATATTCATTTTGACTTACCCTGTATATTGCCATTAATATAGTTTGCAATTGAATAAAAAAGGTACTTTTTGGTTAGCCGGGCGCCAGTGATATATGTACATATATAAATATATATCTATATACATATATATATGTCTATATTCATCCATATAAGTGTATATATATGTATGTATTTATGTATTTGTGTAGATATATGTGTATATATATATATATGTGTGTATATACATGTATATATCTATCCCTGGCGCCCGGCTAACCGAAAAGTACCAAAAAAAGAATAATAGTGCAAAAATGTTGTCGTACTCTTGAAAAAACACGTTTTGGCTTAAAACCTCTCATCAAAACTGTTTTTCTTTTTTTTTTCTTTCTTTTTTTAAATAAAATTAGTAACAGTTTTTTCTTTTATTTTTCCAGATGTATAGCCATTTCAATGCTTTCTGTAAAAAAAAAAAAAAAAAAAACCTTTTGGCTTAAAATCAAATTGTTTGGGGGGTCAAAAGTAAAATCAAAATCGCCAAAAACAAAAGATAAATCGACAAAGTTCGCTTCAATAACAATCTTGCCCCTTGAATAATTTTTTAAGCATTACGAACATTCCTAATCATGTTTAAATTATTTTCGTGTTATAATATTATCTTTCATCAAAACTCTTTTTCTTTTTTTCTTTTCTTTCTCTTTCTTTTTTCTTTTTCTTTTTCTTTTTCTTTTAATAAAATTAGCAACAGTTTTTTTTTTCGAGATGTATAGCCTTTTCATTTCTTTCTGCAACAATAATGGTCGCCAAAAAATTAGCAATGGTAACCTTTTCGGTCAAAATAACAGAACTTTGTATAATAATTCTGTAACGAATGTACGTAGAACAATATGTTATATACTAAAACCTTCCCTGAAAAATTATCTATCGAACAACGCAAGTTTCATCGAAATCCATTCAGCGGAACTCGAGTTATAAAGGAACGGAACGAAATTTCCGTTTGTGTTTTATATATATATAGTAGATAGATATATTTTTTAATTTTTATTTAGCCCTATGTAGTTTTGACCTTTTCCTGTGCTACGAAGTATAGTTCTAAGTAATTGAAAAACTAAGTGAAATGTATTAATTTTTCAGAAAATCAGAATTTACGTTCAAAGATTTGTATTTTTCTGTAATAATCTGCATAAATTGAGAAATAAATTATAATACATCAACGAATAAATAAATTAACGAAATAAACAATAAAATGTTTTTCATAAATGTTAACTTTTAGTTTAAAACAAACATAAACAAAAACGAAAAATCATGTATCAAGCATGGGTTATGAAACACTTTCCAAGCCATTCAGAATACTTTAACAAAACTTTACTGATTAATAAGATGGACGTTGATGTCTAAGTAAAGAATTTGGAAAACGCATAAGTTTGAAAATCCAATTTCATCCATTATCGCCAATAGTCGGGAAAATATGAAAAATCTTTCGTGCAGCACTGTATACATTACATAGTATGCTAACATTTAATTCAGTTAGGAAACGCATAGCACAGTTACAAAAATACCTATTCAGCAAATTATATCAATAAATCGACATGTATTCGATATACTTTGTGCCGCCCTGTATATGATCTGCAGGGTGGTTCAGTACTATATGTCAGAAATATAAAGGCAGGTAGAGGGAACCTAAATAAGCAGATTACTTATAGGAATGTGTGTGCGGTAACGCCGCATTAAAGCGCTAGCACGTAAAGCAATATGAATCACAGAAAACTGAAAAGACAAAAGAAAACACAAATTTATTAACAGTTTACCAGAGCTACTTGAAAGAGCAACCACCAACAGCGATGCAAGATTCACAGCGGTGGCGCATGGAATGAAGTATATTAGAAAAGACGTCAGGCATGTCGAGCAAATGTCCAACAACAACAGACAAGCGGGAAACAAGATCTTCTACAGATGTGACGGGACTCTCGTACACGAGGCTTTTAATATGACCCCCCCCCCCCCCAACAGAAGAAGTCCAAGCAGGTTAAATCAGGAAAACGCGGTGGCCAGAGATCTGGTCCACCCCGTCCTATCCAATGCTGGTCATAGACATCGTCCAGGTGATTCCTGACGTCATGGCTGAAGTGAGGTGGGGCTCCATCGTGCTGGAACCACATTCGTCTGCGAACAGCTGGAGGAACATCAACCAGAAGTTCAGGTAAGACCTTCTGTAGCAAGATATTGCATGTGTGACCAGTCAAACGACTAGATAGAATGTACGGTCCAACTAAGTTATTTTGCACAATGCCTGCCCAAACATTAATGGAAAACCTTTCTTGGTAGACGTGTGCTATTGTGTCATGTGGATTATCATGAGCCCACAGGTGAGAATTGTGGACAAACATAATGGTTAAACATACCCGACCATGTAAAGGTAGCCTCATCAGTGAATAAAACATCTTCAGAGAAGGTTTGATTGGCTGCAGTCTTCTGTATGTACCAACGGGCAAAGTTGAGACGTGGAAGATAATCGTCAGGGGTCATTTCTTGCACTCTCTGCAAATGATACGTATGCATTCCGTCTTCATGTAAAGTTCTCAAAACAGTTGCATGGATCAAACCCAACGCATGTCCTACAGCTCTCGATCTTGTCGACGGATTACCCTCTACTGTGTTTAGTATTCTTTCTTCCACTGCAGGAGTTCTTCAATATCTTACAATGCCATGTATCACGCCTGGAAGCTTAAACGCTCCACTCGTGCTTAACTCCTGATGCAGACGCTCGAATGTTCGACGTTCCGGTTGATTTCTATCCGGGAATCGCTCCCTGTACATCCTTTGCGCAGCTAATCCATTTCCTTGCGCAGCCCCATACATGAAATTCATGTCGGAAAGCTCCGCATCGGTGAAACGATGCATGCTGCTCGAGATCCGTGCGGGAAATGAAGAATCCAGCACTTTTATACGCCGCACTCATCAGCACTCTCTACCGGTTCCACGCGGAATTACCGCACACACATTCCTATACGAAATCTCTTATTTAGGACCACCCTCTACCTACCTTTACATTTTTGACATATAGTTCTGAACCACCCTGTATAGCATTTATTCATACAAAGTCATATATAAAAAACTAGTTAAATTTCAAAACGCGTACCACAACTGAAAGCGCACTTCCAGCAATTATTGTGCATACACAGTACTGTAACTAAATTGTTTTGTGTGTCCCTGTAAATGAACGATGAATGCCATGCCTACGCTATTCTATAGTAAACCACTTGTAGTGCATCTCAGTGATATATATAAATTTCAATATGTTTGAAATAGTTTAAAATTGTTAAAATATACCGCAACCGATTTTTCCCCATAAACCGTAATGTAGTGGAAGTCTTTTGAGCGACCCTGTAAAGGAACTATAAGTGCTATGCACAACATATTCTATAGTAAGCCTCTTGTAGTTCACCTCAGTGTCATATATCAATTTCAATATGTTTTAAATAGTTTAATATCATTAAAATTAACCGAAAATTATTTTTCCCCATAAACCGTAATGTAATGGAATTCTTTTGAGTGTTCCTGTAAAGGCGCTATAAGTGCTACACACTTCACTTTCAATACCAACTATGCTATAGTAAATCTCAATAACATATATCAATTCCATGACAATCTGGGTAAAAATTACTTAAATTAGAGAACGGACAGACAGACAGGCAGACAGATAAACCAAATTCATAAACACTTTTCAACTATGTTATAAAGTGTTAAAAAGGACAAATCTATTTAAAAAATTTTACAAGGCTCTTTATAAAATGTATTAGTCATAGTATATGTACAGTGAAGGTCAAAAGTTTCCGGCCAGTTAGTTTCCTTGATTTGTTTGCCAGACCGTTTCGACGAAAAAGATGCGAAATTGTTCCAAAACTTAGGAATAAATAAATGACCTCTGACCACTTGATCATTTTGATTGGATACTGAAGACACTTGATTGATGCAAAGGGGAGGAATTCGAAATTCGCGTGTTCAAAAGTTTCCGGTCTTTCGTCATTTGTTAGTTTTTGCTATCGGTAAAGTGTTGTTTTGGCCGTGTTTGTTAATTAATCAACATGTAAAACGTAGTTGAAATTCAAAATGAAAAGTTTAACAATTATTGTTCGTAAGCGAGTGATTTGTTTGTCGCTAAAGGGCCAATCCTCTCGTGAGATTTCGGCAAAGTTATCGATCGGAAAATCTACTGTGAACGACATTTTAAAAATATATAAAGAAGGCTAGGGCTTTTCGGACTTACCACGATCCGGAAAAAGACTATTCGTGTGGACAGAATTATCAGGAGAAAAGCAATTGATGATCCGCATAAAAAGACCGCTGCAATATCCCGCAATTTAGGGAGTGAAAATATTGCTAAAATAAGTTGGTCTACCGTGTCAAGACGCTTACGTCACGTACGACTTTATGGAAGAGTCGGTGTTAAAAAACCTTTCATAAGTAAAAAAAAAAATAAGTGGGCCCGACTGTCGTTTGCCAAGGAACACAAAGACTGTGGTCAAGTGAAAACCTGTAGTACTATAAAGTACTATTTTCCGATGTATAGAAATTCAACCTTTTTGGAAGTGATAGCAAACACTACGTCCGATGACCTAAAAACAAAAGATATGATTCGAGATATGTTATCCCTACAATGAAGCATAGCGGAAGACACGTTATGCTGTGGAAAGCATTTTCTGGAAAAGGTGTCGGTCCGTTAGTTGCAATTCGCAGCAAAGTGAATGGTGCAATGTATAAGAATATCTTGAAAGATCATTTGCTGCCTTATTGAAGGAAAAATTGCGGTCGCAACCAGGTCTTTCTAAATTTGATAAAATCTTGTAGCTATTAAAAAATTCTAATCGCCAGTAAAAAATATTTACCTGCCCCCTTCCTCATCATTTATTTTCAAAAAAGCACAAAGGTTTTTTTTATCATGAATTAATTGAGAAAGAAATAATAGCAAGCATAGTTTTGTATTATTAGTTAAATAGTTTAGAACAGTGGGTAATTTCATAAGATAGTTTAAACTAAGTTTTCTTATGAAACTTATTAATATTACATATCACTGGGAAAAAATGCTGTAAAGACTGAACAAACCGGCATGTTCGAGAAATGCTGATTTCCGAATGCTTCAAATGTCAAGATAGTTGATCGCTACAAAATATACATTTGATAGGTGGTGGTGGTGGTAGGGGGGGGGGGTGTTATCGATGAAATACTGAGGCAGGAAAACAACTATCTGCTTATTTTCTGGTTGAAGTCTGTCAAATAATTTTGATTTTATTATTTTAAATTTTGCATTTTATGAACTTATTTTTGCCAAACTAAAAATAAAAGTCAAAAATATTTTTTGTTTAAAGATTAAAAATCTTGGTCGGTAGATAGAGAAACCTCGTCGCCAGTGGCACCCTGGGAACCGCATTTGTTAAGCTCTGGTCGCAACTATTTGTTTCAGCATGATAACGACCCAAATCATACATGCAATCTCGTCAAGTAGTCGCTTTTGCACCGAAAAATTCCGCTTTTGAAATGGCCACCCAATCACCAAATCTGAATACAATAGGAAATCTTTGGAACGAACTTGACAAACGTGTGTGTAATTATACATATTCCAAATCAGCAGAATTTCCCCAAAAATTGCAAGAAGAGTGGAAAAAACTTACCATAGACGATATTCAACCGTTCATTGAATCGATGCCACGTCGTTGCGCCGCAGTACTTATTGCTAAAGGTATGACGAGAAAATGCCGATTGTAAATGTTGTTTATCACTGTTATTTTCTATTATAAAATAATTTTTTTCTAAACTTGCCAAGATGGCCGGAAACTTTTGAGAATATGCGTTTTCATTTGTAATTAATTTTGTCAGTTAATTTCATTGATATTTATTTGTTATTCCATAAATAAGTTCCTAACTATTATGTCAACAAAATGTATTAGTATCACTATGAGATTCCTCTTCATATGGGTATATTTACAAAATAACCAAAAATTTTATGTTGGCCGGAAACTTTTGACCGCCACTGTACAGGTAATATATGTATGTATATGTAATAGTCACTTATAAAATGCTGTTTATATAATGTATTAGTCTCTATAAAATGTATTAAATCGTTAATCAAACTGCTAAAAATGAGTTTTTAAAATACTTATTTGTATTTTAATCTTTGAGAAAAGTTGCATTACGGTTATGGATAAATATTAATAAATCTTTAGAGGGTGGTACTCATCTTTTAAAAAGGAAGCTCTGCCTGTTGGCGTAACTCTAACATGTTCCATTATATAAAAAAATATTTCCTCAGTTCGTGTTTATATTATAAATGAATTTATATCATAATTATAATCAAAGTATTTATATGTATTGTAGTCTAATTGTAAAAATACGAAATTCCGCATAATAATAAATATATAGAAAAATAGTAAATTCCTCTTTTGAAATGGCCACCCAATCACCAAATCTGAATACAATAGGAAATCTTTGGAACGAACTTGACAAAAGTGTGTGTAATTATAAATATTCCAAATCAGCAGAATTGCCCCAAAAATTGCAAGAAGAGTGGAAAAAACTTACCATAGACGATATTCTACCGTTCATTGAATCGATGCCATATCGTTGCGCCGCAGTACTTATTGCTAAAGGTATGACGAGAAAATGCCGATTGTAAATGTTGTTTATCACTGTTATTTTCTATTATAAAATATCTTTTTTCTAAACTTGCCATGATGGCCGGATACTTTTGAGAATATGCGTTTTCATTTGTAATTAATTTTGTCAGTTAATTTCATTGATATTTATTTGTTATTCCATAAATAAGTTCCTAACTATTATGTCAACAAAATGTATGAGTATCACTATGAGATTCCTCTTCATATGGGTATATTTACAAAATAACCAAAAATTTTATGCTGGCTGGAAACTTTTGACCGCCACTGTACAGGTAATATATGTATGTATATGTAATAGTCACTTATAAAATGTGTTTATATAATGTATTAGTCTCTATAAAATGTATTAAATCGTTAATCAAACTGCTAAAAATGAGTTTTTAAAATAGTTATTTGTATTTTAATCTTTGAGAAAAGTTGCATTACGGTTATGGCTAAATATTAATAGATAATTAGCGGGTGGTATTCATCTTTTAAAAAGGAAGCTCCGCCTGTTGGCGTAACTCTAACATGTTCCATTATATAAAAAAATATTTCCTCAGTTCGTGTTTATATTATAAATGAATTTATATCATAATTATAATCAAAGTATTTATATGTATTGTAGTCTAATTGTAGAAATACGAAATTCCGCATAATACTAAATATATAGAAAAATAGTAAATTCCGCTTTTGAAATGGCCACCCAATCACCAAATCTGAATACAATAGGAAATCTTTGGAACGAACTTGACAAACGTGTGTTATTATAAATATTTCAAATCAGCAGAATTTCCCCAAAAATTGCAAGAAGAGTGGAAAAAAACTTACCATAGACGATATTCAACCGTTCATTGAATCGATGCCACGTCGTTGCGCCGCAGTACTTATTGCTAAAGGTATGACGAGAAAATGCCGATTGTAAATGTTGTTTATCACTGTTATTTTCTATAATAAAATAATTTTTTTATAAACTTGCCAAGATGGCCGGAAACGTTTGAGAATATGCGTTTTCATTTGTAATTAATTTTGTCAGTTAATTTTATTGATATTTATTTGTTATTCCATAAATAAGTTCCTAACTATTATGTCAACAAAATATATGAGTATCACTTTGAGATTCCTCTTCATATGGGTATATTTACAAATTAACCAAAAATTTTATGCTGGCCGGAAACTTTTGACCGCCACTGTGCAGGTAATATATGTATGTATATGTAATAGTCACTTATAAAATGCTGTTTATATAATGTATTAGTCTCTATAAAATGTATTAAATCGTTAATCAAACTGCTAAAAATGAGTTTTTAAAATACTTATTTGTATTTTAATCTTTGAGAAAAGTTGCATTACGGTTATGGCTAAATATTAATAAATCTTTAGCGGGTGGTATTCATCTCTTGAAAAGGAAGCTCCGCCTGTTGGCGTAACTCTAACATGTTCCATTATATAAAAAAATATTTCCTCAGTTCATATTTATATTATAAATGAATTTATATCATAATTATAATCAAAGTATTTATATGTATTGTAGTCTAATTGTAAAAATACGAATATTGTGTATGTTTTTTTGAGAAATAATGTAACACATAAAATGCAAAAGTACCGGCCGTGGGCGGAATTACATATATCTAAAAGACGTGTTTTCACGTTTCCCGCATAATGTGTTATGATTATAAAAATATGCATAAGAGCCCTATCTTTTGTCACAAAAGTCTGCTCTATAAAATGGTAGAACAAAAAAAAGTCCTTCCAGCCTGTACCGGGAGGAAAAGGTAGCTTTCCTATATCTTCTTTTTAAAATTTTAGCTAATGTTACTCGAAAACAGCAAGCTAAAATACAAAGAAACCGTTTACAAAAGATTCGTTAATACTGAATTTGAATAAGAAATTCGCTAAATTATTCAGTTATAGCCAAGTTGGCTTCATTTATGAAAACTTATTTTGGTCGTTAAATTTGGCGATATTTCGCCAAATGTCGCCAAGTTTGGCGATAACAGATATGAATATATAGTTTTATGCGTATGATTGGGAAAATGATTACAACAATGAAAGAATTTGCCAGAAATCGCGTTCACTAAAACTCATAAATTAATCGTTGGTTTTTTGTAATGTGCTGTCTTGTTTCAAAATGTCAGCCACCCTAGAATTTCAAACTGCTCTATCTCAGCCATTTTTTAAGATAGAAGTAAAACAAAAAATGTTCTGTAATCCTTGTATCAAGGCCTATTACTTAAATATATTTGAATTTTTAACTTTTTTGTATATTTATTTTAGTTTTAAAATTTTGATTAGCCGCCTTCTTGAAACATGATTGCGGACCAAGCTGGCCAACGAACTCGGTCGAGGCATTGGTGAGCTTAATACACACAGTTAATTTCATCAAAATTAATTTATAAATACGAGCGTTATCGTATGACATAGATCAGATATATATATATATATATATATATATGGATATATATATATATATATATATATATATATATAAAAACTTATTGCAAAGATTAACCATTGAAACAGAAATAACTGACCAAATGCAATGAAATTATTATCCCAAATAGCTATGTCAAATTACACATTATAAAACATAGTCCTAACAAATGAAGTATTATTTATTCAAAAAATGAAACATAAGTAAAAAAAAAAAAAAAAAACACAAATGCAAGCTTATAATGTAATTTACTTTTTCAAGGGCTGGGAAACCACATTATAAGCAAAGAATGATTGTTTTCTGTAACTGTCACAAGCTTAAAGCCAAAATTTTGTGACAATTCCAAGCCCTAACAATCATTGGAAAGAAATTGGAAAAAAATAAATAAATAAAGGATACCTTTGAAAATAGAACACTACAAATCAAACGGAAGAAAATAAATCCATTTATAAACAAATAAATACAAAGGAAGACAAAGAAAATCTATACATTACAACATAAATTTGTCCAGAATCCGAAGCCAAAAATGTTTTGTGCTAAGCACATGGTAAAGTGAATAAGTGAATTCAAACGTACAAGTTAAAATTACAGTTAATTTTCTAAAAGTAGCAGGTTATTAATTTAACCATTGTGATTTTAACTATTTCTAATACAAATAAATAATATAAAAACTATAAATTCATTTACTAAAAATATTTTTTAACTTAAATAATTTTAATATATATATTATATTATTGGAATATTTAAAAATTTCACTTGTATTCCAAGTTTTCAGTTAAAAGAGAAAAAAAAAAATTGTGAAAATTTATATGGTGCTGCCATCTGGTTTTATAATAAACAATAACTAAAAAATAATACTAAAGAATAATAGTAATAGTTTTTTTAAAATCATTATATGGTGCTGCCATCTAGTTAAAGATTAAAACAATATCTAAATAACTATTAATTATTTTGATTAAGTAAATTTTCAGTATAAAATTATTTTATCTATTTATTTTTACATATGTCAACATTTAAATAATTTCAAAACATAAATAAACCCATAAAATCTAAAATATTATTTATATATATATATATATACACATATATATATATATATATA
Source organism: Maratus michaelseni (assembly GCA_963931845.1). Lineage (NCBI taxonomy): Eukaryota > Metazoa > Arthropoda > Arachnida > Araneae > Salticidae > Maratus > Maratus michaelseni. Next base: position 224,830,993 of record OZ007589.1, on the reverse strand, counting down.
TATATATATATATATATATATATATATATGGATATATATATATATATATATATATATATATATATATATATATATATATGGATATATATATATATATATATATATATATATATATATATATATATATATATATATATATATATATATATATATATATCAAGATTTGAACGGAGGGTGGTTTTGAGGTCTGGGGGTCATGATTGGTGAAAATATATCGAAATTTTCCGGAATTGCTTTCCTCCGAACGGCTGCAATAGGTAGCTTTATACTTTTTTGTATTGAAAGCTACCTAATAGTTAAAATAAACTTTTTAAAGAAAACGGTCATTTGAACATGAATAATCCCGTTATATTCATTACTTATTTTAAATATCTATATAATTACGTTACTGTAAAAATTAAAACTATTTTTTAAAGATTTTCTTTATAGTACATCATTTAAGAAACAATGTATAAAAGAAGACAAAGTCCTTCTGTAAGTTATATTAAGTCACCCTTTAGAAGTACAAACGAAGTACTGAACCTAACAAATAGATGTTCGTGTTTTTCGTCTTAACAAGAATGGAAAACTAGAAAGGACAATTGATTTCAAGTTGCTGTATTAAATGGACTTTTACAAATAATGAAAAAAAAAATAACAAGATACACTAAAGTCAAATATTTTTATTTTGGACTGAATTATTTCATTTAGGGGAAGGTGGCCTAAAATAAACCTCTTAAAGGAAAAACTTGTGTAAAATGACATAACTGTTTAAATAAATCTTTGGCTTTTTGCTATTATGTTTTACACTACATTTTGCATTGTAAACATATTTCAATAATAATTTAAACCCAAATTGAGTAATTAAATAAATAGATTTTTTTAAATGTGTCAAATTGATCATTTTACTCTCACCAAAAGGGCAAAATGATCCTTCATTTAAAAATAGTTGTAAATTGTTTTTTATCGGCAAAATAAAGGTTATAAAAGTATTTATGACAGTACATAAGTGTAATTCACATCTAAAAACATATTCCATTAATATATTTCTTTTAGATGCTAAAAGGTGCAAATTAACAACATAAAATAACTTTTATTAGGTTATTTGACATGTTTCGGCTCACTCCGAGACATTTTCAAAAACAAATGAGATAGTGATGAACAAGTGAGCCGAAACATGTAAAACAACCTAATAAAAGTTATTTTATGTTGTTAATTTACACCTTTTTGCATTTAAAAGAAATATATTATTACAAGGTGTTATAATTTATTATATTGTTATACTCCATTAAGTAAACCACGTCATATTTCTGCACATGAAAGACTGGATATCTAAAAAAATATGAAAGTTAGTGGTTTGCTTATAACATATGTTTATAAAACCCAATTTTTCAAATAATTCTATTCAAACGCGTAATACTGCGATCGCTTGGATACCGCCATTTGCTTCTTCTTCACTTATTACAACTAGTTAATGTGTTAGTGCGTTAGCCCTGTAGATAGCGCGACCTGTCTGGAAAAAAACATATCTGGATCGTTTTGCCCGTTAGGATCATTTTAGGCCATTTTTTTTTTCTAATGACAAAAACAATTTTGCATAGATTAGGCTTTTTAGCAACAGAGAAGAAATGCTTAATAATTCCAACTGCTTCTAAATCAGTTTTTTTCTGTTGTCACAAGTCATACTATTCATGTATTAAGAAATATCTTTTAGCCTGCACTATAAAAAACAATTTCGTGAAAAAAAATATAAAAACGAACAGGCAGCAAGTTGCTGGAACACCCCTGTCACTGGAAAAGATTTTTCAGATATTTCCATCTTTTAACTGAAGAATTTCATGAAATTTTGAGCGGTGGTTTGCGAATTTTCCGTGTTTAATAAAAAAATGGCATACATAAAAATACCGTTTCTAAAACTAACACTCAGCACAGTTGCTGGAACACACTTGTGATTTAAAAAAATTAGCTTTTAAGTGGATGACTTCAGGTAAATTTTACGTTAAAGTGATGCTTTTTTTTTTTTTTTTTTTTTTTTTTGGGGGGGGGGGGGAATTGGCAAATCAAAGCAGAAATTTTCGTGTTTTAACGAAAAAAATAATTCACGGAATTTTATAAGAGGTAATTTTATTCAATGTAAGATGGATATATAATTTTTTACTAAAAATATTTTGTAAGTGTTTAGGTACCTTTTAAATGCTAGATGTTACCTCAAAAAATATACCTACATTTAGAAAACAATAAATGAATGTTTAACAACCCTGCTTCATTAAAAAAATAAGCACATTTCATTTCTATTAATTTTATGTCAATGCATACTTTCCTGATAAATAATACATAAATAAAATATTCATAAATAAATGTATAATTTTCTAAAAAAATTTCGCAGTATACACAGGATAACACTCACATAACGCCTTCGTATAAGCTAATATATACATATATATATATATATATATATATATATATATATATAATTAAATTTTATGAGAAATACATTTCTTTTTTTCCTCAATAAAAATAAATATTTTATAAAAATTGGAAATTCGGAAACTAATTGAAACTAATTCCGATAACTGTTTTTTTTTTATTATTCAAACTTTTTACTTTCGCTACAATTTCGCATATCAGACAGCAATACCTGCACAAGAAAAACAAGAAACCACAAATCATGCATCAGACATTGATTATGAAACAATTTCCAGCACTAACAAAATATTATTAGGAAATTTCATTTTTTCATTCAATAAAATATCTAAATAAGCAATTTAAAAAACACATAACTCATTAAAAATCCACTTTCAGCAATTTCTGTCAATATCGGATAATGTGTGCAAGTTATTTCGTGCAGTTCTGTATATGATCTATACGATTTATAAACACCATGTAATATATCACATATTACATAAGTTTTATCCTTTCGTTACTAAACTGTCCAAGACCCCCGGCAAAGCAAATAACTGGCAGACCGCCCAAACGCCTGTTACATTTTACCCTCTCGTAAATATCAAACTAATTTAGGATAGTAGGGATTATTGGAATCAACGGGTTGGGAGCCTTTTGTACTAGTTACCTTAAGGAGGTTCCACTTTTAAACTCTTATTATCCTGCTGACAAGTAGGCAAGTAGAAGAAAAGCGAGAAATAATCTCGCAGCAAATTTCACGTTTGGGCGTTCGCCGTATTTTGAATGCTATTGGGGTTTCAGACTTCAGTATTCAAAGGGTTAAAAATGCACAGCCCAGCAGAAAACGCACTTCCAGTAATTATAGTCAGTCCAGTGATCAAACTCCTTTGTGAGTCTCTGTAAATGAACGATAAATGTTACGCACACCATAATATGTAGCAAACATGTTGTTGTGCACTTCAGTGATACTTTTAATTTCATTATGTTTGGACTATCATATGGACTATAACATCAATAAAATGCACCGAAAATAATTGCTCTTCCTGAGCCCTAATGTAACTGAATTCTTTTGTGTGTCTATGTGAATTATCTTTAAATTCTATGCACTTCATTATTCAATAATGTACCTTCTATAGAAAACTTTAAAAACATATAAATATTGCTTGGCAATCCATGTATATTTACGAGAGTTGGAGCACGGACAGACAAACTGAATTCATAAACACTTTGTATGTTTGCTTGTTGTATTTTGATACACGTTGGGAAGCGTTAAAAGACGAGAAAAAAAAGTTATAATAATAACTGTCAAGACAAAACATCTAAGAATGCATTTGCAGCAAATATTGCTAATCTGCACTTTGTTATGCACATAAAAGCGTTTTGAAATCTGTTGTTACGTTTGTTACAAGCTAACCTGGTTTCGGAAATACAGAAATTCAATGAAAAGGTTCAAACTCTTTAATTTGCACAATGAAATCGTATCTTATTGAATTTTGATAAATTGCAACTGAATATCTTGCGCTACATTAGAACACGATTTACATTTAGCTTTAGTACAAACAAATGCAGATAATCCTGTTTCGCATAAATAAGTAGTTGTGAAGGGCAGAAGAATTTTGTTAATTCATTATTTTTCATAACAAAATTCTTGATTTTAAAGATTAAATATTTTTTTAACACACTTAAAATGCTTTAAACTTAACAGTAATTTTTTTTCATTATCTATGTACCTATTTATCATGCATAAATTATTTTAAGATGATTTGTTAATTAGATATTGATACATGAATTTATTTATGATGCACTACCTTTGAAAATCAAACAGTAAATAATGTCAACTCATGGCAACTTTTCAAAATTTCCATATTTTTTAAACTAGTTTACCTAGGAGCAAAATATTTTACTGGTGTTCATATCTTAATAAAATAAAAAATAAAAAATAAATAAAATAAAAACACGCCAAGTTTCAATGAAATCTGTGATCTTGGGTTAACTATTGAATTGTTACTGCCTGATTTGATGTTAAATATCGCTATTAGCAAATTTTTAATATCTTATGCTTGTGACTCTTTTTCCAAACAATTCACCTATTTGTTCATCGATATATAACATTGTTCTCGTGTTTGCTCTTTGTTTTAAAAGATCAGGCAAAAACAGAAATGCTCTTCCAAATCTCTTTTTCCGAATTTCTCTTCCAAATATTCCAAAAATTTATTGAAATGATCATTTTATTAAATTCTTCTCTTGCACATGAATTCACTATCTAATATTGTATAAACAAGTGTCGCCAATGTTATTAAAAATATATCATATTTAGAAAAATTTAGAGAAGAAGTAATTTATGACTTATTTATTACTCTATATGAGAAAAGGTTTACGCAGATATACTTACATGTAAAGCTTTCTTTATTTTCCCAGAATTAAAATTTTTAAGACACGATTTTTTTAAATGTATTTTTGAGAAAAAATCACAAATATATATTCTGTTTCAGAATCTAAAGGATTCAACTCGAAACAACATTGTTGTTTTATTTATAATCCGCATTAAGTCATCAAGGTTACGCACTGATTATTCGTATTCTGCAGTCCTTTTCATTGCTGGAGTAATCCTCTTAGAGAGACCATTACCAAAGAACAAATTTACCACTAATACTAACCAGCTTACATAAGTCGCTTCTATGTTTCTGAATGTTAGGGGGTATATCATCAATCTGATGATAATAGGATAAATAATGAAGTTGACTTTTGTCTGGAGGTATTACAAATGAAGAAAAGTATTTTGAACGGATCACTTTTATGTTCAAAACTTTATGAAATCTTATTAAAATGATCATTTTGTTAAATGTTTCCACTAAACATGCTTTATTAACTGCATAAGACAAACATAAAATTCTTATTTGTTTAATTATTCTTTATTTTGTGTATTAAAAATATATTTGGACAGATATTTTCAGAGTTGGTTATTAATGTTTATTAATAGGAAGGGATAAAATTTTAAAAAATAAAATAAAATAATAAAAGGATATACGATTAAAACTGGATAAAGGAAAGAAAGTATCTATATTAATAAAACTTGCGAGTCTGTCTGTCTGCCTGAGTCTCGCGCTGTAATGGATAAGTCCAGCGCTACGATTTTGAGCGTGGAGGTACTTTAAAGTGTATTCGAGACCCTCTAGAAGATATTTTATTAAAAGTTCATTTTAAAAATTTTTAATTAAGTTTTTAGATATTTTTACTGTATTTTTTCTGTAGGTAATTTCTTTCACAATTCGCATCTTTGTTGCTAAATATCACATACTTTTAGTCTTTACTGTACAGAATAGAACAAACAATGCGTTTTTAGATAAAGTTTATCTTAAAACTGTAAGGCAATGTACGGATTTTCAATAAATAATTTAAAAAACTTTTAATAAAAAAATTAAACATGCAATTCTTGGCTTTTAATTTTAATAAATATCAAACTGCAATCGATTATTTTGTTTCTCTATTATATTTCATTGTTCAACTCTGAGACACTTGTTTTTTTCCTACATTTTTTTTTCGGGAGTGGGGGATAAAAAAAGTTGAACCATACCTGTGCAGTAAGAATTTTTAGACTTAAGAGTAAAAGACTTCTTTTTTGCGTAGTGTAAGTAAATACTTCAAATCCATGTAACAAAATGCACGTTTTCTTAAAAAACTGAATCAGTTTCAATGACGTATTCTTGCCATTTAGCCACTTTAATAGTTTCACAGCTTTGACTGCCCAAGAAGGACTGCTCAGACTAGGACACCAGGTCTGTATAGCATAAATGCCCCTCACGGTTCACATTATTAAGAACTTTAAATATATACAAAATTTAGCCGAAACTGAGTCCGCCGTTAAGCGCGAAAAAGGGCAGGTAGTTTCACTGCTTGGTTTATCAGTGAAAATGAAAACAATATAACTTTAGGATGTGGGACTTCAATCTTAGACTAGGCGGAAAATAAAAATAAAAGCGCATCTGCTTTAAACAATCATTGTAATCTGTTTCATTTTTATAGATGAAATCACCAATATAATTTTTCATTCTATCCCCGCGAAAAATGGGTTTACTGCTAGTTTATAAATAAAAAATGATGTAATAGAATATTAATTTGTGAGAATTTTCAGAAAATTGGATATATAATTATGTTGATTTTTTTTTTATGAATTTAGTGCAAATAGTGTGAAATACAGAAAAGAGGTATGTCTAATAAGGTGATAGAAGTTTATTAATTTGTAAATTGATAAAAAATTATAAAAATATTAAAAAGTGATTCGCTATTTTTTTTAATATTTTACAAAAGATGGATGGACGGATATTTGTTAGGTATAATTAGATTTAATAGAATACATGACAATACTTCAAATGGCAGGATACGAAATATAACTCAGTGGATCATTTTTCTCTTCCAAACACTCCAAAATCTTTTTAAAATGATCATTTTATTAACTTTTCAATTAAATATGAGTTTACTATCTTATATTTTATACATATCTTTTTTTTTTTTTTGAAATATATTTTTTAAAAAAATCAGAAGTATCTATTCTGTATTAGAATCTAACGGCTTAAACTTGAAACAGTGTTGCTTTTATTAATAATAGGCATTAGGCCATCAATGTTATGTACTGATTATCCGTGTTCTACAGTTCTTTTCATTGAAAGAGTAATCCTCTTAGAGAGACCATCACCGGAGAACAAAAATACCACTAATACTAATCAGCTTATAAGTCGCTCTATGTTTCTGAATGTTAGTGGGTATATCATCAATCTGATGATAATAAGATAAATAATGGAAGTGGCTTTTGTCTGGAGTTACTACAAATGTTGAAAAATATTTTGAACTAATCATTGCTATGTTCAAAACTTTACGAAATGTTATTAAAATGATTTCTTTATTAAATTTTACCACTAAACATGCGTCATTATCTGCATAAAAATGTCAAATTATAATTCAAGTATTTGTTTTATTATTCTTTATTTTTTATATTATAAATATCTTTGGACAGATATGTTTTAAGGTTGGTTATTAATGTTGAACGGTTAATTATTCTTTTGAAAACTTTATAAAATCTTATAAAAAAATTCATTCTAATAAATGTCTCTACTAAAAAAGCTTCCTTATCTGCAAAATAAAATGATAACATTTTTATGCAAGCATTTATTTTTTTATTCTTTATTTTTTAAATTATAAAAAAAAATCTTTGAACAGACATTTGTTGAGGTTTTAGCAAAGTTAGTTATTAACCTTTAAAAATACGGACAGCGTACTGAGTGCATCATTCAGTGAAAAAACATCTGAGAATTCCAAAATAATTACGTGATTAACAGTTGCGTCTCATTTATATTTTTCCCAAACACCCTTCAACATTCAACCAATGTTTAAATATGAAATGGGCCAATTTTTGTTAACTATTTTTATTGATCACCACTAGCGTACGGAATATGCCAAGCGTTATTTGTGTAATGTATTGTCTCTTCTTTCTTAATTAAAATATTTTTTAAATAAATTTTAAGTTTATTACTTTTATACTATACTCGCAGTAGAATAGAGGGAGATGTAATAGCCGTAATAAACACCGTATCGAATGCTCTCTGGATTTTTCTAAGAAGTTCCGTATACTTTCTGTTTCTGAAGTAAATCTATAGCATATATTATCTAGTGTATACCTTCTGCCTATAGCGTATACCCTCTAGTTGTTTTTAATCTACAACACTGATTACTCGACATTTCATTAAAGAAGAATATCATCAGAATGATGATATCATGTAAGTTTGATCCGCAAGCAAACTTTTGTTTCCAGACAAAATAATGATAAATTATTTTCGAATCACAATAAAAATATATTTATTTAAATGAGGCAGCCTAAAAAAAAAAAAAAAAAAAAAAAAAAAAATACAAGTTTCGGGCAGCCGTTTCTACCCCTTAGGGATCGAATTAAAAAAAAAAAAAATCAATGCCCAATTCATGTACTGTCCTCGTTGATACATATATATTCCAAATTTTGTGCATGAATTTTATTTATTTGTTTGTTTAAAGAGAGAGAGTTTTAATAATGAAGTTTTGTATTTTTCTAAGTTTAAATAAAAAGTATAAAAGAATAAGTATAATGCCTTTATAAAAAAATAATAAAAAAACAGACATTTTAAATTTTTGTTGTTGTTGTTGTTGTACAGCACGTTATAGAAAATAGTAAGTAGATTAGATTAGAAGAAGATTATGGAAGATTAATGGATTTAAATGGGAATTTCGCCAAATTAGCCAGCTATCGCCAATTTGGCTTCATATATGACACATATATCGTATATTATTTTATTGCGAAATTTGACGATATTTCGCCAAGTTCGCCAAAATTTGACCCTATTGTGGTAACTTTGTCATTAGTACTTTTCAAGAAATACTCATTGTATTCATCAATACATACTCATTCATATATATTTCATATAAGTGCTGACGTCGTAATGATACGGGCAACAATGTGATTAAAATGGATGAATGTTGCAACAATGGAGCTATTTTTTTTTCAATTAATATTAAACAATCGCAACGATATTTCTATGGGGAAAATACAAGTTTCGGGAGTGACATGATTTGACTGCCACATACATACATAATAATTGTAAGCTAAAATAAAGCATGTAAAAAAAATGTACCCATTTCCCATCTGTTTAGTCGACATAATTTTGCTTTTAGTTACAATTGTTCACAGATTTTTACACGAATGAACTCCAATTTTTTTCTCAATAAAATGGATTAAAATACAGAATCTAAGATTAAACTACGCTATTTTATTTTATTTTATTTTATTTTATTTTTGCATTATGCGAATAATCAAAATGTTATGAGTTTTACAAATTTGCTTTTAAATTGTGAATGCATTGTGCATTAACTCTCAGAATCTTATGTTTTCAACTAGAATAGGTTATTTTTAACTATAAAATTTTTATGATAATAGAAAAAATTTAATTAAACAACATATTTTAATTTCATACCGCATTTTAATCTACTTTGCAGAAATAAAAGATAGGAGTTTTTTCGTGTAAAAAACTGCAAAAACTACACTTTTTTTAATTTTAAATTAAATTCATGGAAATGTAAATTTTCATATAAAAATTCCGTCTTTGCGTAAATAAAGAAATAAATTTATATGCAAAAACATGTGCTTAGGGTTTAGTACCTCAAAAGGAAAAAACGGAAATCTTATAGTATCATTTTGTCGTCCATCTGACTGTAAAGACCGGAATGTCTGAAGATATAAAATTGGATCAATATCAAATAATACGGTCTACTGTCCCATTGTTTTGAAAAAATTTCGAAATTCTAACACGATGAAATAACAAAGTTGTGGCCTTAAAACAACTTTTTAAGGCCGAAAGTTTGTCACGTAATAAATCGACATAGAATTATAAATTGATTTTTGGATTTTTTTATGTGCTGTAAAACTTTTCTTCGTATCAAATTCAAAGATTCTGGGTTTGCTGGAAGTACCCTAGAGGTTTTCAAAGTGAGCTTGTATTTTGCCCGCCTATCTGCAAGACTGTTTTTTTTTTAAGAAACGACTAAATGCATCAAGCTGAAATTAATATAAAAAAGTAAAGTCCACGGTTCTATTGTTTTGTAACAATTTCGAGATTCTAATTTAATGCAATAAAAAGTTAAAGCCTTAAAACAACGTTTTTGTTCATACAAACTCACTCTCAAAACCTTTAAGGCTCGAACAGTGCGTAGACTTACTCGCCGGTTCTCTTTTGCGTTTTTTCGGAATATTTGATGTTTTATGACTTTCTCAGGATGTCTAAAGTTCAGAGGTCAAAGCCGGACCAGATGACAGCCGTTGACATCACCTCTTTCTTTTGTCTTTGACCACAAATGATTCGAGAAAAATGGAAAGATTAGTATCTCAGGCTAAGTTGCTCGGGATAGCACTAAACGCAGCCTCAGGTCCAAACACATAGCGGACTATGTTTGCGGTATCTTTGATCCAGTGAAGCGTCCCCTTTCATTTTTTATGACTTTCTTAGCATCTCTAAAGTTCAGAGGTGAAAGCGGGAGCCGTTGACAGTTGAAAACAGCCGTTGACACCACGCCTTTCTTTTGTACCTGACCACAAAATGATTCAATAAGAATAGAGAGTTGAATCAGTTATGGGTATCTTAGACTGATTTGCTCAGGAAATCTCTAAACGCTGTCTTAAGGTACAATGAAAAAGAAAGGTAGTTCAGAAATCCTGCGCGATATAAACCATGTTAGGGAGCCGTCCATGAACGAGGGTAATTTAATCCAATTATATATATAAGCGTAAATGAAGCACAAACATTGTGGCTTTTCTTCTGATGTCCACCTGGTCATCGCACTTTATGACTTTCATATATTTATCTATTGACTATATTATATCGATTCGATACACAATCGGTCGTCCGTCGCATTCTCTGTCTCCGACCTCGGAACCTCCTTTCGTCAATTCTTTTCGTCTGTGGGGGTAATACTCTAAGAGAGACCATCCCCAAACAACACAATTACCCCTAATATTAACCAGCTTATAATGCACTTTAATGTTTCAAAGTATATCATCATTCTGGTGATAATAATATAAATGATGAAGGTACTTTCTGCCTGGAGTAACTGAAGATAGCAATTGAATCGACCAATATCGTCTTTACAAGAGTTTATAAAATCTTGTTATATGATCATTCTATTAAATTTTTCTACAAAAATAAGTGTAATTATCTGCATAATATATATATATATATAATATTCTCAAGCAAAAGATGTAATGTATGTTAGAATAAAAAAGTAATTGAACGTTCGAAACAGTTTAATTTTACTCAAAACATATTTTTGATGAACTTATAATATCATTGTTCTTGTTAAGGGGATCTTAAATATATTTTTTTACAATCATTTTTAAAATAATATGATTTTGTTTGCAATTAAATTAATATTAAAATTAGTTAATTTCGTGTTAAAACTTATTAAGAATTATTTTTGTTTAACTATAATGTTGAACTGGTGCATAATAAATTTAAAATTTTGTCTCTAATTTACGTCTTGCTTAATTCTTGTATATGCTATCAGTAGAAATTTTGTCAACTGCATTACTGAAAAAACAAACGTAGGTTATTTATTAACAAATTGAAATATTATGTATATACTAGGGGGCCTACCCCCTGCGAGCTACGCTCGCCAACCCCCGCTCAGACTTCGAGGCCTCTAAAAACATGACAGCGTGCTTTATTTTAAAAATATTGGTAAATCTGTAATTGGGTTGCATGCTTTTAACGTTTTAATGGGGCATTTTTTGATTATCATGGTCTCATACACAGCTGCTGCCACAACTGACGACTGTTTTCGGGATTGATAAGTAAAATCAATTACAACTTGAAAACCAACTTGTATAAAATGGTTAGGTTTAAATTGTGGCTACCTCTCGGACTTTTATAACAACGATCTGTATTCTATTCTTCCTTTGCGTTTAAGGATGAGAAAAATTCCATCTGCTTGTGAATAACATTAAGAACCACGGTATTGAAAAGTACTATGTTATAGATATTTTCAGTAACAGGTTTTAATTTTCTTTCTATTTTAGTGCACCATCATGTATATTTTCATGTTATTTTAAATATGTAAATTATTTATTTTAATTAATATGTATATACGAATTTTCTAATAATTATTTATCATACAAAATTAATTAAATATTTTGTGCATGCATGCCTGCATTTATTCGGCATCAATTGATGAGATATTTAAACAAATTTGCTATCCGCGATAATTTTACACCATGTTATGTCACTTGAATATTGTCCATAAGAAAATCGGGTACTTTTCCAGTATAGGATCCTTTGCTTTTAGGTTTGGCGTAATTCGAGCTTCAAACAGGGATAGATTCGTTAATATACATAGATTTGTTGCCAAAAGTTATGAAAACAAACCCAGTGAACTTTTGGTGCTTTTCTATGATAGGAGTCTTGACGCTTTTTTAAAAAGATTGGCGGAAAAAACCAAGCAGGAAAGAAAACCAAGCAGGATATTTTATTCTACTTCCGTTCAGTTGGGCAATTATTAATTTATATATTCGTTTCAAATATCCGAATTAGTGATTTTATAAATTCGTTCTCTCAAAATGATATCAATAAATAATAATTACTATTAATTCCCCCCCCCCTTTCTTTTGCGTTTACATAAATGACGTCATTTGGACGAATTCATTCAAAATATTTTCAGTTTATAAATTAAATTAAATGCTGACAGACGATTGAATCCTGACGATAGAAATGTGATTTTTTTTTCAAATTTTCTTGAAAAACATAATTTAATCACAATCTTGTATTCATTATTGATTGAAATAAAAGATAAATTCAATTTCAATTTGAAAATGACGAATAAAAAGAAATCAATAATCCCTGTCGGGATCCCTTTCAATTTTTTTCCCTTTTTTGTCACAAAAAAACTGAGTAATTAGTTGCCATCATTACAGAAATGTCATTAAAATTAGAAAAAAATTAATATCTCGAAAACTAATTCCAATTTCAAAATTCTATTAGCAGTTTTGATATCCGCGGATTTTTATGGACAATTGGTATTAATTTCACCATCAAGCGTTTAATATTTTATTAAAAATAGCCCTGAAACAAATCAGTCGTTTAATCAGTCGTTTCATAAAATCGTTTCATAAATTCGTTTCATAAAATCGTTTCATTAGGATTTTATATATATAGGGTAGATATTTACAGTGTGTCTTTTTGTATCATTGATCAATGGTAAAGTATTAAACCGTTAGTTTTAAAGTTATAGTTTCAATTGCAAATGTTGTTTTTTTCTCATATGATAATCCAGCTACGTCGAATTAATTATTTTTTTAAAGTTCTAAAATTTTTAAATGGCCCTAGAGTCCTATAAGTGAAATCTAGAAAATCATGCATAAAGCCATGCACAAGATAAACAGTAAAAATTCCATCTTTGTACAATCAAATTTTAACGAGTTTTGATACTTTGAATTTTGTGAATTTTCAGAGTTTTTTATGGCATTTACAACTTTTTTTTTGTTTTAGGGCCAGAAAATGCTGAAAGTTACATTTTGTTTTCCAAGGTGATCGCATTATTCTCGGTATGTGATGCATCAAGTTTGGACGATTTTTCCATATACTGTGTAAACATTTTGGGACAAACAAACAGATAACAACGACAACAACAACAAAAAAAAAGCCATGAAATTTTCAATTTCTCTTTGAATTTTCAGCGTTTTTATTTTTAAAGATGCTTTTATATTAGTCGAGTTCTTGTCACAACCTTTAGATAGCCAGTTGGATCAATAAGGAATATTTGAATAGGGAAAAACAGATTTTTTAAAAGTTTATAAATTTCAAGGAATTTCAAATATGGCGAGCAACAAGAAACTGGGGATTTGTGATCAAATGTTATTCTTGATTGGAGAAAAAGACATTTCGGTTTGAAACATGTTGAAAAAGATTTAATGTAAATGAGTCTTTCGTCATATGATTTTTAGAAGAGTTTAATTTTTTTGTGATTTTAGGCAGGATGTACAGCTTAGGATGGGTCAATGGGACATCTAAACCAGAAAGTCGTCTTATAACTAAGTTTTTTATAAGAAACCGATTTATCGAACTTAGTTCTAATGATAACAGAAAAAGCTTCGATAAAACACCAGATATCATAATTTTACAAAAGCAGTGCAGCAACGGTTAAATGAAATTGGACTTAAAGCTGAAAGAACTGTAAACCAACCGCTATAGACACGGGGAATTATTAAAACAAGAATGAAATTAGAAAGCGATTTTTAAAAAATTTTAAAAAATACAATATTAACGATTGATTTCAACAAAATATTTTCAAATGAATCAAAATTTAATATTTTTTGAACTGATGAAAATCAGTACGTTAGACGCAAAAATAGTGAAAGCAATAATGAAAATAGAATTGTTAATAGTCATGCATTCACCTTATCTTATGGTATGAAGTTGCATCATTTATCATGAAAATGAACAAATATTAACTCTGGGAGTATCTCTAAACACTCAAAATTATTTAAACATTATAAATGATCGGGGTTACTCAATCATATTCAAAGTCTTTTACACTCTTAGAAAATATTATTTTAATGATTTTTTGCTATATTGCGTCTGCGGTAAATGAATTTCAGATTTCACAAGGAAATTAATTGTAGCTGTTAGCCAAAGTGTTAGCCATCATTTATTTTTAAATTTAAGTATATTGTTATATGAAACTCTTTAAATTTTCATTATTAACATGGCCTGGTAACAGCTCAAATTTAACAAAAAAATGTATATGCTATAATAGGGGAAAAAATAGATTGTTTAAACCTCTGTAACTTTATCAGAGTTAGAAAACCTTATTTACAGCATATTGTATAATGAAATTGTTGAGAATTAGATAAATAACTATATAATTTGAAACAAGATCGTATAAATTTGTTTAATTTAAAAAAGAGCGGAATAATAAATTCTAAAGAATTTCATGAGTACGAATTTAAATAGGCATTTGGACCATTTATTCTTCATTATATTTCGTATACAAGAAAATTTACATTAACTTTTATAGAAGACTTTTAATAAGACAATTTTATTTGATTTCATTGAGAATTAAACCATGATTATTCCACATTAAGTAAATATGTTTTTAGAATCGTGATTGTTCATTAATTTTTACACATTTTTCTTTATTAATATTTTAATGTAAAATCTACAAACTGTGAAAATTGATAGCCATAATTATTAAACAACTCTATCCAAAATACAAAATTATCATTGTAATTCATTTGAAAGTATTTAAAATATAATTTTTTTTATGTTTCCAGATTTTAGTACCGAAGTCTTTTATGTTACTGATACTGTGGGCTTTCATACTATAATATGAAATCTCACAGTGTGAGGCCTTTATGTATCAAATTGCATGTTTTTATATTGATTTGTTTAACGGTTTATTATTTTGGGCCATTATCATTTTAACTGTATGCATATATTTTAAATTGTGATACAATTAAAAGGCTAGAAAGCTGTTATTCCATATTTTTTCAGATCTCTGTCACACTAGTCATCTTGGGTAAAACGGGAATTAAAAAAAAAAAAAAAAAAAAAAAAAAAAAAAAAAAAACACTTTATATAGGTTTTATATGTATTAAAACTACTAGTTTAAATTATTCTCCAAATAAGTTTCGTAAAACATTTTACATATAAAATTATTTTCTAAAGTGTAATCGGAAGATAAAGTGACGTTCTGTGTACTAGATAAAGAAAGAGATAATTGAAAATTCAATGACAATTTAAAACTTCTGCAATTAGTAATTATTGCAAATGTAATAAATTTACTCTTAATTTCAAATGAATGGGTTATAACAAAATTATTCAATTCAAAACTTCCAAAGTTTTAATTAACACTATTCGAAAATTCATAATTAATTATCGTCATCTCCAAACTTCTCTAAATGAATTTGCAATAATATATTTGCATTAGTGGGTGAAGTTATCATCCTTTTAAACATTCAAATTATTTAGAAGCCAAGTGATGCTTTAGACTTGAGGTCGTCAACTTCTCACGCAGATAGGGCCACATTTATAAATTCTTAAAGTTATACGTGCCACCGATAAATCAATTAAATATCGTATGCGAGAACGCTTTGATATTTTTTCGAGCGGGTTGTATATAGACGTTGCGGAACTGCAGAATTGTCATTTTCTACCTTGATTAATAATAATACAAAAATAATTTATATTTGCACACAAAATTGTATTTTTACGCCTGAAATGTTTTACAATTACTTGATTCAATAAGAAACAAAAATCAGGCGTCAAGCATAGATTATGAAGCATTTTTCCACACATTCAGAATACTGTAACGAAACTTCACAGTTTAATAAGGTGAAAGATCATATCTAAGTAAACAATTTGGAAAATACATAAGACATTAAAAAAAATAGCAACTGTCATCTATAGCAGAAAAAATTCCGAATTATTTTGTACAGCCCTGTATATGATCTATTAATTTTTATATATACTAGATATTACGGTAAGTTTAGTTAGGAAATGCATAAATCACTTGAAAATTCACCTTTAGAAATTTCCGTCTATAAACGGAAATATACTCGAATTCTTTGTACAGCCCTGTATGTGATTTACAGAATTTATACACACCAAGTAATATGCAGACAATAAGTTAAATTGAAAGCGCAGTTGAAAACGCACTTCCGGTAATTATTGCTCAGAGACAGTACTGTGACCGAAGTCATTTGTGTGTCCCTGTAAATGAACGAGAAATGCTATATACATTATATTCTATAGTAAGCATCTCATAGTGCACCGCACTGATGAATATTGATTTCAATAGATTTAAAATGGTGTAACTTCATTATAATACACTGAAACTATTTTTCTCCATTTTTTTTTTTTTATTTATTTATTACCGTGGCCCTGAGCAACTCCTGGTGGGTCAACTAGTAATACAATAAAAAAAAAATGTATACCTTTGTATGTAGAATTCACAAATTGAAAAAAAAAATCGAAAAACTCAAATTCATAAAAAAATTAGTAACATTGTAAAGCAGAGGCCAAAATTACAAAATTTGAATATTGTATTGAATAGTAAGAGTGAAAAAAACAGCAATTGCACACTAAAAATAATTGAAATAATAAAAATAAATTTATATATATATATATATATAAACTCGCTTTTATGTTGTCGGAATTCACGATTTCTGGCAATTTACACTTTTCTTTACCTCCCTCAAAATTTTTCCGCAGGAGCAAACTTCCACCAGTATTTTAGTATAGACATTTTTGCATCAATTACACACAGATTTATTTTTTAATCGTAAATAGGACAAAAATTTCTTTCTCAAAATACTGGTGGAAATTTGACACAAAAGTGTAAAGCCGAGTTCTTACTGTAAATTCCCGCAATTTTAAATTATTCCTGCTACCTCCCTTGAAAATATATAAAAGCAAATTCTACTGTATAAACTATTCTATTTACTAACATTACCTTTATCATAAACTGGACGATTTACCAACACAAATATCCAGAAAAGAATATAAATGAAAGGGCATGCAATTTTTTTTTGTTTAAATAGTTCATACCGTATTTTTCCAATGTAAATGGAAATAAGTGTAAAAGAAAAAAAAATAACTATACTATTTTATACAACTTTAAAACTATCTACATTCAATGTTGGCAATGACAAATGAAATAAATAAATACAGGGGACAAAATTTATAACATATTTGTTCAAAAAGTATAGAAAATTTGATATATTTTTGATTAAATAGTAAGAAAAAACACTTTCTAATTCATAAGTAGTTAAAATAAGTATATGTTCGTCATTCTGATTTTATTCATACTTTAATTACAAAGACATTGATAGTGTTTGACTAACATTGATGCAAAGTAATTAAAAGTTTAAATCTGGAGAGCAATAAAATATATTTTGTACCAATGTAAAATGACATGGAGAATTTTTTTTTTATTCACATATAATCTTAGAGAGAACAACATTTTTCTTTTAAGTTCTGATTTTAGAAAAAGTTACATTTATTCCCGTTTACATTGGAAAAATGTGTAATGAACTATCTAAACAGAGAAAAAAATTGTGTACATTTTGATTTGTTTATAACATATAATTTTACAGTGAATTTTTTTTTTCAAGTTCCGTCAAAAATTTCTGATTTCAACAGTACTTCATTGTTTCAGCCACATTTCTAGTTAATTTTCCAAAATTTTACCAACTGTACCATTATTTTATTGCATATGTTTATAAACCTAAACGTTTAAATGTACTCTGCATTCATGTTACCTATCTTGAAAAGTGTAAAAGCGGGCTTCTGCTGTAGATACTATTCTATTTACAAACATTTCCTTTATCATAAACTGGACGATTTACCAACACAAATATCCAGAAAAGAATATAAATTCTTTTTCAAACTTTCTTAGAAGTCGTAAAGTGGTCGCTTAACATGAGGCGTCAAGAAAAGCTTCACATTATAAATCTCGGGTTTTGAGCTCAATCCACCTGATATATAAAAGGATTATTCGACCATCTGACTCACTTAAAACGGAAGTTTGTTTCCTATACAATTTTTCAAAAAATACCTATTTTATATGCAAGGAAGTTTGTATTTACATTCAATAATAACATTGTTTATTAAAATGAAAATTAAGAAAGCACTAAATTGTTCTTCTCCATGTTATTTTACATTCGTACAAAATATATTTTATCGCTTTATAGATTTAAACTTTTATTTACTTTGTATCAATGTTAGTCAAACATTATCAATGCTTTGTAATTAAAGTATTAATAAAATAGAAATGCCGAAAATAAATTTTATTCTAACTACTTATAAATAAGAAAGTGTTTTTTGTTACTATTTTATTTCAAAATACGACAAATCTTCGATAATATTTGAACAAATATGTTATAAATTGTGTCCCCTGTATTTATTTATTTCATTTGTCATAGCCAACATTGAATGTACTTCGTTCAAAAATTGGATACAAATGTATGGGTTATTTTGCTTACATTTATATCCGCTTTCATTCGAAAAATGCGTTCTAAAAATGAACTATTTAAACAAAAATCATAATGTGTTTACTTTGATTTTTGTTGACATATAATTAGAGTGAACAGCTTTTAACACTTTCCAACATGGTGAAAAGTCTTAATGACTTAGGTTTGTCTGTCCGAACTCTAATTCTCGTAAATATACTCGGATTGCCCTGTAATTTTTATATGTTTTTGACGTTTACAAGAACACGACTGCTATTGAAAATGAAGTATGTAGAATTTACAGTTCGTTTACAACGAGAGTTAAAAGTATTCTGTTACATTACGGTCAATGGGGAAAAATTGTTTCAAGTGCACTTTAATGATGTTACACCATTTCAAACATAATGAAATTGATATTCATCTATAAAGTTCACAAAACCATTCTTTCGGTAGATTATGAGATTAAAAGCATATATTATTCATTTACAGGGCCATACAAAGGAATTCCGTTACATAAACGGTATACGTGGAAAAAACTGCTGGCAGCGTAATTTTATTATGTTACACTATTTCAAATATAATGAAATTGATATATCAATTTATATATTAACACATATACATTACTACATGATACTTGCTCATATCATTTATCGTTCATTTACAGGTACGCACAAAATACTTCAGATACAGTACTGTATCCGAAGGATTAGCATATAATTGCTGAAAATGCGTTATTAAATTATGGTATGCGTTTTTAATTTTCCTCATAGTACGTGGTGTGTATAAATGATATGGACCATATACAGGGCTACACAAAAGAATTCGTAAGAATTACTAAGTATGCGTGGGAATTACTTAAAGGTAGTTTTAAATATTGAGTTAGGCATTTTGAAGCTGAACTAGATTCAGTGTACTAAGACGTATTTGAAGAATATAAATAAATCATATACAGTGCCACGCAATGAATGGCAGCCTATAGATGATAATTTGTGGAAGTGTGATTTCGGTAGTTTCAAGCGTGTTCAAGACTGATTTAAATTTTAACTTAATATGTGGCACTTCATTAATTTAAGACAATTATTCTAATCAGTAAATAAATGATAACAAGTTGTAATTTTCCAACAAGTTGTGAAAAGACAACTCATATTAATATGTAGCGTGTATAAAAATCTGTTGGTAATATACAGGGCCGTACAAAAAAGTTAAGTATGTTTCCGTTTATTTGCAGAAATTAATGAAAGAAAATTTTAAAACTATAACGCGCTTTCTTACTAAAGTAAATTTTAGCATACAATGTAGAATATATAAAAATCGATATAT
The DNA here is from genome assembly GCA_963931845.1 of Maratus michaelseni. Taxonomy (NCBI): domain Eukaryota; kingdom Metazoa; phylum Arthropoda; class Arachnida; order Araneae; family Salticidae; genus Maratus; species Maratus michaelseni. The sequence continues at coordinate 224,810,775 of OZ007589.1, read as the reverse complement.
CAAATCCTATTTGGAGTTACAAATCTATAAATTAAATACAGGGATGCACAAAAGAATTGGAGTACTTTTCCGGTTATGAATGGTAATTGCTGAAATCTGGTTTTCAAATGGGTTATGTGTTTTCTAAAATGCTTACATGGGTATCTTATTTACCTTAATAAACAGAGGAGTTTTGCTAAAGTTTTCTGGAAGTATTAGAAAATATGTTTCATAATCTATGATTGAAGCATGATTTTTCTATCTTGTTTCTTTTCAAGTTCTGTAAAAAATTTCTGATTTTAGCAAAATTTTGTCAAACACATTTCTATTTACTTTTACATAATTTTACAAAATGCACCATTATTGTATTGCATATATTCATAACACTAAACATTTAAATGTAAGCTGCAACAAAATGAAAAACATGTATATAGTTTTTTTTTCTGATAATTTACAGATATATATGTTATGGTAATTAAGCAAATAAGCTTGGCAAATAAAAAATAGACATCCTAGATCAAACTATTAAAAAATAAAATAATTCATTTGTAGACTATTTTGTATTAGACTACTTTTTGATAATATTAAATTTGTAAAAACTAATTTTCATTACACTTCCTTATTTACTGCTTTAAAAAACAATTCTAATTTAGCATTTTAAAGAGCATCGCGCCTTGCGATTTAGGACATCTAAGAAGGATTTTAAACTAAGTGAATCTAACTACGAATTGCACTATAAACTAAAAATTTGTCTAAGGGAGGAAAGAAACCAATTTTAAAATATCGGGGTTTAAAATAATACCTTGTTTATTCTAGATATAAAAGTGTCCTATTGAAGTAGATGGAAGTTTCATAAAAAATGTGGTGTAAGTAAGGAAAATTATTACAATTTTAAATTGACATATGTTTGAAACATCTTTGAGTTGCGCTAAATGCATTCTAAAATGAATCAAATAAAAAATTTTTAAATTTTTAAACGTTGTTAGATCGAATATATTGCATTGGAATGGAAAAAGTAACAAAGACATTGTTCGAATACAAGTAAGTACTATGAAACTTTTTTTCAAGTATGTAACACACATGATACAAGGCCCAATTAATTATAAACCGTTTTTTTTTTAATAAGATACAATATTGACGATTAAATATTTTTTCTACATAATATTCTTATTTAAACTTAATTACATTGCCATTATATGAATCTGGCATTTGCGGCCAAACGTCTTACGACTGCATGGCCTTTAAAATAATAACCTCAAAATGCCTCTTTTTATGGACCAAATATTTAATAATAATAAGTGTATTGTAGACAATTTCTGAAAACTTTCTTGTGATTGTTCCAAAGTTTCCCAATATATTTCTTAAAATTTTTCTTCAGTTAAAACTGACGTAAAGGGCTGAAAATTTTCATAATCCTAATAATATTATAAATCTGATTGTGTGCAAATGTTAGGCTGAAGCCAGCGTCAAAATGAAGCATTTAATGATCTTGTATCTTTGCATATACGTTGATTATAACCCTCAGATGAACATAGGCTGGGTGTTTTTCATTTTATTCAAATATTTTTCTTAATAATTCAAAATTTCGTTATTTTCATAGAGAATAAATGGACATTTTCCCATAAAATTTAACCATTTTACTTTATCAATATGTGCTAGGGCTTTGATCGTTGCCAACAAACAAAAACACGGAAAAATAATTTTTCCTCAAGAATTAATTTTCAATTGAAAGATTTTCACGTGAAAAATGAAAATGAAAAAGAATTCAAAAGAAGATGAATTTCCGTGATATTTGAAACAAAAATATGGAGTATTTGTTATTATACATGAAGTATGAATATCGGTTACATTAAAAAGATCTTTTTCTGTCAAAAAACTGCGTTATAATTAGAAGGAAAAATGAACAATAATTATATTCTTAAAAATAGATTTCGCTTGGACCATGGAACTATGAAAAGGCTACTCCTCGGCTTGGACAAATATAACGTCATAAATAAAACATGTATTTTCAAATAGTCGTAATAATACAAGGAGCATGAATATCAATGTATAATGAAAGTAGATAGATAATGGACGTAATATTTAAGATGAAAAACTGAAATACTTTTTATCGATACTGATTAATAATTAGCTTGAGTACCAGTGACATACAAATGTGAGTTTTCCGCTAAAATTTACGTCCTGATTGCCAGAAAGAGAAAATTAACAAGAATTATGGCATTAAAAATAGATTTCTCTGAGGTAAACGTGACGCCATATTTGAAATAAAACGGGAATTTTCAAATGATGTTTTACAAGGAACATGAATTAATTCCGTACATTAATAATACAAGGATCAGTAAGTATAGAAAGAAGTATAGAAAGGAAATTAGTTTCACGACATTTTTTGAAATTTTTTTTATCTATACCGATTATTAAGCATGAATATCAGTTACATACAGATGAGAGTTTTTTTGCCCAAAACCACACCATGATTATTAGGAAAAGAAAAATAAATACGAATCTATTATATTAAAATCTGACCGCCTGTTTGTATTTCGCAACTACTCTTTTCAGATTGCCGAACGCAACGCGATTTACTTAACACCGGTTATCATTCATCCGAGGATGTCATAGACTCTCAGAATTTAAAAAAAAAAGGATTTAAATTCCGAGATATTATTATTATTATTATTATTATTATTATTATTATTATTTGTAAATTTTAACGAAGTTTCTCTAAAAAAGGCAACTAAATTATTCCATTTTTCACAGAGTAAGGAAATTTAAACAGAGTCCCAACTTTGCCTGAAAAGACCGACTGCAGCGGATGACTTAAAAACTAAATCATCGCTTTGGCGATTTTTATCTTCGTGATTTCCCTTTTATTGTAGCCCTATTCTACTTGGCGCTTTTTGCTGTTGTCATTTGCAAATGTGCAAATTTTCGGCGTTCGCTATTTGATTTTTGAATCTTGATTAATATTCATTATTAAAATTATTCTTATCTGAATTACTCTTATCTTATTCTGAAGATCAAATAGGTCATTATAATTCTTCAAAATGCTGCGAAGATATGCGTTTATTGTTTGTAAGAACAAGACTGAAAAGTTATTTTTTAGTCCCAAGGATCGGTAAGTTGTGATTTCTTTTCATGTGTTATTTTTGTTCTTCTTTAGGTCATAATGCTTTCCTATGGGGATGCAGACGAATTTCCAAAATTCATTTTTATGCATAATGGATTTAGAGGTAAAATTATGAATGCTAAATTTTCGATATGGATTTCCAATAGTTTTAAAATTTTACCGATAAATTTAATATAATTTAGAAATTAATTGTTTAAAATATTTGAAAATGTTTTTGCATGTGTTCGGGAAATATAAACGTCTTATTTTCATATTTTTTTACAATTTTTAAAAGTGTTTATTTTTACTTTCCACTTTAATTTCTTCGCTGCTTAGTAACCGTATTTCAAAGAGTATATAAAATAATAAAATTGAAGGAACTCGCATTATTTTGGTGAAATATATTTTTATTTTTTTTTTAAATCAAAACGAATGTAAATTTAATGAGACTACGGTGGGATGAATACCTGTTTATTTAAAAAAATTAAAAGAATAAGCAATTCATGAGAATTTCAGAATATCATTGTATAACACTGTGTTTAATTTAATGATTCTAATTTCTGGAACATTTTATATGCTTATAAATATGCATGCAGTTGAAAAAATAATAATTGCGGATTGTACTATGTTAAATGACATGAAAAGGAGGTTTAAAAACCAAGCAGCAACAAGCAATCGCCGTTTTTTTCCTTCCCTCATTTGTCGCCAAGAAAGCGATATATCGCCGTATTAGCAACCATGCTTCTGTTATGGCCGTAGTTTCTGCGTCATCCGCAGATATCGCTACTGCCTATGTGTAATCCCATGTTAAAGAAGTTTCCATCGCAGTGTATGAGAGTTGATTCTCTGTTTAAATCTTCTTACTCTGTGCCATTTTTGTGGATAAAACAGAAGAAATAAAACGGATTAATATATTTTTTCTCATTAAAATTTTAAAAAAAAAGAATTTATTTTCAATTTGAATAGATGGTGAAAGAAACAAAAAATCTTGAATACAGTAAAATTTTTGAAAAATAAAAACGTATTTTCACATATTCAAACTTCATGAATCAATATATTCTGGAGAAGGAAAATCGTCTGTCAACATATTTTCATTTAGAAATAAAGAATTTTTTTTCAGTTATAGATTAAATCAAGGAGGCAAATTTAAGCTCCTTGCATTTAGGTTTACAATAATGGCTCCCTATTCACAAGAATTGAATTTAATGAAAAAGAATATACTATTTTCATTATCTTTGAAGGATGGCTATTAAAACGTTTCACAAAGGCGTAAAAAGTAAAATGGTTTACCAGGTAAACTTGACATATGTTTTTACATAATTCACCGATTTCCACGATTTTATTTGGCCCGCCTTTTTTCGTTGGTTGCAGTTTCCTTTTCGTGATTATTTGTCACAAAATTTCACTTTTTTCAAACTTAGTTATGTCAAGGTCTCTATATCATAGAAATACTGTATTGTCTCCTATGGAATGTGGTTAAGAGTTAGTTAATTATTTACGTTTCTAATTATCGGGAATGAAATATTTTGATTAATTAATGCATTTATTCTTCTTTTAATGATACGTGAACGAAGTCACGGGTAACAGCTAGTGTAAGATAACGCTCCTAATTCGAAATACGCGCATTTTTCTCCTATATGCAAAATTTACCTTGTCCGTGAGATAACAGCAGTATGATGAATTGACTGTACGACGATTGTGAATAAATTCAATATGAAAAATACTTTAAAATCTCAGAATTTGGTCACACGAATCTTACTGGCAATCATAAGAGATTAATCTTGATTGTGGGCTTCGTTTTTAACAAGTTCTCAACATTCAATGTTTATTTTATGCCAAGCGTAGACCTCAGTTTACGTAATGCCTGCGATATTTGGGTTGGTTGATTGGTGATTTATGACGGCCGATTACCTACGCGAGGAATATAGTCCCAAGTTGGGGAGCGCACCTCCATGGGGTCTTTCTAAAGCAACTTAAACCGTATTTAAGCATGGTTATCCAAAGTTCGAAGAAAACCACGAAAAACTCCGAAAACTTAGGTCGGCGGACGCGATTGGGTTCGAACGCAGCACCTCCCGTCTACCAGTATTGAAAACAGAGCCTCTCGGCCACTAGTGGGGTACCGGGGTTTGGAAACTGTGCTTTTAAGTTTTCGCAGTATTTTGACAGATTTTATGCCTTGACCTTACAAGAAATTGAATAATTATCGGCTGCATAAAAGAAGAGTTGCTTTCTACAGCCCTATCATCACGCAAACATAAAAACAAAATTGACCAGGTCGATCGTTATTTTACTAGTTTCTTGAATCCTCAACATATATGTTTTTACTCGCAACAGCAGTAGGAAATTTATTTATCTTCTTGAGACCTAAAGTTAAAATAATATTAAAAATACACATTCTGTGCGCTTGTAGAAATAAAATGGCACCATAGATGAGATAAAGAGTCCTTTTTCTAAATTGGATTCGTTAGGGGACTGGTAATATAGGTTTAAAAATATGGATTTAAAATAATTACTAATCCACTTCAAATTTCAATTTAATTATCAATAACTTAAATTTACGCAATAACAAATTTAAGGGTTTTAAACAAGTGGATGCTCTACAACTCCTAAAAATAAATATTGTAAAAGGTTTAATTTAGACTAGATGGTACCCGTCATAACTTGACGGAAAAAATTACAATAGCAATATTAGTAAAATAAGCTTCTTTATTACGTAAGCTTATGAAACAATCTTTCAAGTATTTTATTTAAAAAAAAATTCCTCCAGTGAATTACGTTATTCTTTCCGATGCAAACTCCAAACAAACAATCCGTAAACAAAATGGAAATCAGTTTGACATTACCGCCCTATTCCCCACGGCAAGAAAGAAAATTTCCTGAACCTATGAAGTATCATACAAATAGCATATCCCTACGTCCATCTCATATTCAGTCAATAAAAGAACATATTAAATAAGGCACACATTCCCCCCCCCCTGTGATAATGCAACCGAATGAGCTCCTATGCGCATGTGCATTGCTTCTCCCCAAACGCACCGTCGAAATTCGACGTTAAAAAAAAGTTTTAAAATGTTTTGATCAAAATTTTTAAAATGTCTTCTTTAATCATTGTTCGTTTTAAATCCGTATCTTCTGAAACGCATCTATTGTTTTAAGCTAATAAATTTTTATGTAAAGATGAAGAATTTTTGTTGCAATAATAAATCAATCTACAGAAAAAGGAGATTTTTAATGTTTTCAAGTGTAATTTATTTGTATGGTTTCTTCATTCCTTTATATAATCAGGATGATTATTCCTTTTCCATAATTAAGAGAAATAATGTAAATAAATAAATATCCAAGATTATTTTTGATTCTGTTTTCATTAATATATTGTAAATTTTATTGTTAAAAGTTACTGATAAATGATACTTTAGTAAATGGGGCTTTTCTTAATTATTATTATTATTATTATTATTATTATTATTATTATTATTATTCTTTTTTTTTAGATTTAATGGCAACATTCTTCCGTTTGTTTATTGGGCTCTACAGTTTGGCGAATTATTTGAGGCACTTTTCGGTTAGCAGGGCGCCAATGAAGTATATATATATGTATATATAGTATATACATACATAGATACAAATATATATAATGTATATAGTTTTCTTTTGCTAGTATTGAATTTATGTGGTTAGATTTTGGTTGGCTTTTGTGATAATGATTCTGCAAGTAATTTTCCATTGGAGTTTGCTATTATATATATATATATATATATATATATATATATATATATATATATATATATATATATATATATATATATATATACTTTATTGGCGCCGGCTAACCGAAAAGTACCTAATTTGCATATATTTTTTTTTTCTTAATCGGACGACGGGATAATGCACGGAATTTTGATGGGATAATGAATATTTTTTATGGTACCAGAATATTTTTCTGTATTTTATAGTTATATTAAGAAATACATATTTTTATGATTTGCTGAATCACTTAGTTGTTTACTTTTTCATGCATTATATTATTGAAGGTTGTTAGTTCTCTTATTCGTTTAAATATACCCTACTTATATATAAAAAAAAAAACGTGTGTTCTCTGTGGTGTTTCGCATAAACGTTGTAAAATTCAGGTTATTAGATTTTATCCAACTTTGCTGTCATAACAGCTGATGAAGCAGCCATTTTCGGCGATTTTTTTGTTACCTGTAAAATGTTTGTTTTTGGTATAGCCCGAACTAAGAAAAAATTGAGTACTTTTCCATTATACGGACACAATTGTCGCCAAGCATATATTTACATGTATGGCATGGTGTCGGTATAACGGAAAAGAACCAAAATTTGCGATCGATCAAATAATTGAATTTCGTTAAACATTAAATTTTCTGGTACTTTTCTATTATCCGGTCGACCACTTTTCATAAGAAAAAATTATCGCCAAACTGTAAAATTAAACGCCAAAAATACAGTCCGATTTACTTGATGTCAGAAGCATTATACGTGTTTGTTACGTCATCAAGTGGTTTTTAATTCGAGATTTGCGTCTATTTTTCATTATCTTTTACTGATTTATTAGTTATTTCATTAATTAAAATAACAATTGTGTCCTTAAATTCATGTATTTTATTTATTTATTTGTTTTGATATTCCAATGGCAACGTTCTCCCGTTTATTTGGCGTTACAGTTTGGCGATAGTTTTTTGTTATGAAAAGTTGTCGACGGGATAATAGAGAAGTACCAATTTTCTTATTTTTAATCTGAGAAAGAAACAATAATCATGGATTTAATTAATTTTGCAATATGCGGTGCAACCAAAATAATTTTGATTAAATCAGTACAGATATCGCAGACGCACCTGGGTTATTTTTTGGCACCTAAATGACGATTTTTGCTTTGTATGGCAACCTGGTGTTTTATAATAAATTTGAATATGTGTGTAAATAAATAAAATAAAATAGGTACTTTTATGTTAGCTGGGCGTCAAGGATAACTCTCCCAATCTTGTTTCAATTGGAATCATTTAAATTGCAACATTTTACGTGAGATTTGTTATTCATATTGATATGTTTACGTTTAGATATTTTATTATGATTATATTCTAGCTAATTAAGTTTTTTTTTTAAAGATTTTATACTACAATGTTAAAATATTACCTAGTTGATATTAGTTAATGTCAAAAGATTGGCGAACCACAGGGTTCAGGGATAAAAGTCTATGCCCTCAAAAGTGGGAGTTGTCAACTTTATGACGTCATAAACAGAAGTAAATGTTTAATTGAAAATTACAGCTAATTAATTAAACTTTCGAACAAACGAATGCACGATAACAAATCTGTGTCCTAATATCTTTCATTTAAAAAAAGAATGGTGTAATTTGATGCAGTAGTTTGTTCTAACGGATTGTCGAAAGAAATCGCTTAGCGTTTTAAATATATAGATAATTATGAAAATTACTTACTTTCTTGTCTACACTTTCTTGAAGGCATTTTGCAAACTAAGATGAAAATAACATTTATTTTATCAGAAAATAAGCATCCGTGCTGTCATTTATTGGTTTTGTTTCAAAGCAAAAGACATTTAGCTATATAGAAGTAATGTAAAAACGTAAAAAAATCAAACAGTCTAGTTGTTATAAGGAAAATAATAGAGGTTCACATTTGTGTACACCAGGGCTTCAGAGGATATATTTGGTAAATAATCCCTAATATAATATATATAATAATATTATATACTATATCGAACAAATAATATATAATATACGATATTTATTTTAAGGATTTTGAAGATTTCATGTTTAAAACTTATTCAGTTATATTTTCTCTAACGAATTTTGTGTGAAACGAAATGAATCTCATATGAATCTAAAGATGATTTTATATGATTTCTAAACTAATCTTTCTGATTAAGGTTGTATCTAGAAAAAGAAGATCATTAATCAATAAAGATTCATTCATGAATCATTGATCAAGAAGATTCTCTAATATATACATTATTAATCATGTTGCTATGTACTGCAACTAAACGCATTTCTCTTTCAGTAGAAATTCATATATTTGAGAATTTGAATATCTTTCTCGAAGTCGGAACTATAAACTATAGCAGAAAACAACATTAAATTAATAAAACGTACTAAATTACTGTAAAATATAATTGGAATATTGTGAAAGCACTACGTCTGTCTAATAAGTCAACAAAATAACATAAAATCGCATTATGGATTGCAGCAGCATATTTGAAATACGCAACAGAAAATCTAATTTAAGTGTCTGAAATCAAATCGAATTTAGGTGACTGATGTATAATGTAGGGAAGAGTAGCCGAATTTGGACCACTTCACTTATTTTCAGGTATAACTCGCTTCATTTTAAGAATATCTGCAAAATATCACTACACATGGTCAATCTATTCATCTACTAACTAAATAAATCTTTAGAACAATTGCTTTTTGAAAATCCTAAGTTTTTATTTTAATTTGAAAATATAGTCAAAAGTGGTCCAAATTCAACGGCTGGTCGCCTAAGTTGGACCCCCAGTCTCCCAAATTGGACCAAACATTATTAGGCTGATTTAATGAGTAATATATCTAATTTTATTAAAAGCAAAGTTTGAGATTAATGAAACAATAAAAAAAATCAGCAGCAATGAAGTATAATAAAATCAATTGTCTCAAAGTAAGAGTAATTGTTTTTAATCAAAATATATTCAAAATATAAATCAAGGTTATAAGTAATTAAGAATAGAAATTATGGAACTAATTACCAGTTACTTGAATATCATGTAAGAAGTGATGCAAGGCTTACACATGAATTTATTTTCTTCATTTTTTATTCCAGTGCACACAACATGGAACCGTATTTGGCAATCTAAACACATAAAACACAATCTAAACACATCTAAATCATATCTGCTATTTTATTTTTCTTACAAATTAGGCAAAACCAATCACCACTGTCTTTATTTTTTTTCAGATTCGGAGTCATTAGACTTTTTTTTTACCTTATGTCTGTAATTCTTCCTTTCCATCATTTTCTTTCCATTTAAATTACGCCTATTTTTTCAAACTTGATTTTACAATTGCTTTTGTTCTTTGAGAGCTTCCTCTTTTTCTTTTTTGTATTTCAAGGTTTATTTTATATGGTGGATATGTTAACACAGCTGTTTTTTGACTCCCTCCGTACTTTGACTTAACTGATTTCGGCAATTGAGATAACATTTCTAATGATTCTTTGGCACTTTGGAGGGTTTTGTAGCTGCAGCCTTCTTTCGGAACAATCTCTTCACAACTTACTCTTTCCTTTTCGTTTCTTATATCTTTGACAACTTTTGTTGTCACCGATGTTTTTCTTACAGACTGTTTCTCTATGTCGTTTTCATCCTTTTTGTTACGCTCTTAGTTTTAGCAGGCTTCGTGATTACTGACTCTGACTCCGAAAAATAGTGTCTAAAGCGTACTGCTCTCGAAATTCATTACATACTTTCCAAACTTATGATCGTATATCTTATCCAATTTAAGCATCTGAAATTGGTCCAATTAAGGCAACTGCGCTATTTTTTAAAACAGATAACCTAAAAACAAAGAACAAAAACGAAAGTAAAAAAAAATCTGCTTGAAAAATATGCGCAATAAAAATGTATGTATATAATGTGCGCAATACAAATGTATGTATAATGAAATGTATATGAAATCATAACAACTTACCTTAGTTTTAAAGCATTCTCTTTCGTTTAGTAGGAAAAAATTATAACAAAACAGCTAATTTTAGGTTTTTTAAAATTGTCTGAAAACAGCACGTAGAAGGTGGGTGCTTCTTCTAATCATAAATGACGTCATTCTGAAGTGTAGGATTTCAGCGGTAGATAGTGTCTCTTTCTGTAAGTAGCTGCAGAATTGCAACGATCCATTTTAAGCAGCGGTCCAAATATGGCTACTCTCTCCTATGTGTGTAAATTTATGTGTATAAAAGAAATAAAAGGAAAATAACCATAGTAGAGACTTTCTTAGGTAAATCAGGTTTTACAAAGAACAAGAATAAAAAATCATGCATCAGGTATAGATTATAAAAACACTTTCCAACAGTATAAGAATTTTATTCCGAAATTTAATTTTCTCATACAATGAAATGAGATACCTAAGAAAACAATTTAAATAAAAAACACATACAAATTCATTTTCAGCAATTACAGTCCGTAGCTGGTAATGTGTGTTAATTACTTTGTGTAGCCCTGTAATATGATCTATAGAATTTATACACAAAACACTAAAAAAAGGTTTAGCTTGAAAATGCATATCATTGATGAAAACGCACTACCTGTAATTATCGTTCATAGTCAATCCTGTATCCGAATATTTGCGTGTATCTGTAAATGAACGAAAAATATTACGCATTCCTTAATAATTTACAGAAAATATAGTGTAGTGCACCTCAATGATGCATATAAATTTAATTCTGCTTGCAATAGGGCGATATCAAAGCAATACTTTGGAAACAATATTTCTCCATAGATCATAATGCAATGCAATTTTTTTGCGCGTCCCTGTAAAATAAATATAAATTCTCCTTACTCTATACTGTATAGAAGGTATATCGCAGTTCATCTCAGTGGGGTAGAAAAATATCATTATGATTTAAATATCGTAACTTTATTAAAATGCATCGCAAATGATTTTTTTCTCTTTTAACCCAAATGTAACGGAATTCTTATGTGTTCCCTGTAAAAGAACGATGAGTGCTACACACTCCATTTTAAAACGCAAACGTTCTAACGTAAGCTTCAATAACATTTATAAATTATATAACAATCCGAGTATATTAACTAGAGTTAGAATGCGGACAGACGGACAGACAGCTGCAAGCAAACCGATGTTATACCCATTTTTCAACTATGCTGAAAAATTTTAAAAATGGCGAATTTGTGTAAATATTTTTTCAAATTGTCAATATTAAATTATTTGTTCAATAATATTTTCATAATAACAAATCAATACTACTTTAGTTTACTAAAATATTTATTAAAAATAACATCATTAAAAAAATAAAACAAGAAAGAAAAATCATGCGTCAATCATAGATTATGAAGCACTTTCCAACACATTCAGCATACTGTAACAAATTTTTACCGTTTAATAAAGTGAAATATGATGTCTAAGTAAACAAGGTCAAAGTCAAACAGGGTAGGGATGGCTACCTTTCGGCTTAAGCTAAACTAGTCCCACCCAGCAGGTTTGTTTACTATGCGGCAAGGCCCCAGTCCAGGGAGCGATGCCCGGAAGGACCACCTGAGAAGGGAGCCCCTCACTATTAAAAATTAACTGTCAAAGATTAATCACGAATATTATCCAATCATACTGGACGAGGCAAGTTAGATACAATAATGGGCTGAATGTACAATTGTGATTATAAATAAATATAAGGAGATGTAGAGCATTTACAAGATAATAATTAAAGTTGAGAGAAAAACAAAAATACAAAACAATAGCAATAGCTCACTTGTTAAACGATAATCAATTAATAAATATGATATAGACAAAGAAAGTAATCATATTTAAGTTTCCAATTACATTTTCAGTAGGACTGAAACTACGACTTAAATCTTTAAATATCACTACAAAAGATTTGTTTCACCATGCTTAACAGCGTACAACTAACTTGAGTGAAAAATGTGTCCAGACCGGGGATCGAAACCAGATGCATTGGTATAGCGCACCGAGTGCTTTACCAATTAAGCCATCCATAAAAATGAATGATTAACAAATTATAGTAAATAAATTAAAATTTTGAAACTAACTAAAAAAAATTTCGTTAATTAAAAACATTTAATTAGTTATGAGCGCAAAATTTAAATGATAATTTTCACTTTTCCCTATAGGACTTTGAAACTTGAAACTAACTAAAAAAAAAAGAATTTAGTTAGTTAAAAACACTTTATTAGTAATTAGGGCAAAATATAAACGTTAATTTCTCCCTTCCCCATAGGACTTACGAACAGTATAAAATATTTCCTAAAATTCAATGCAAAATTGCAAAGAAAATATCGTACAAAAAACATGTTAATTAAAAAAGAAAATCACTAAATGACAACTCACGAAGGTGAAATTTAAAAATTAGAAGAATTAGGTAATTAAATTAAAATTTACTAGTTACAAAAAAAAAATTATTTAATTAAAAAATTATAATTTTTCGCAGCACAAAACGTAAGACTTAAACGTAAACAGCATCAAATAGTTCCTAAAGTTCGATGGAAAATTACTAAGAAAATATCATACTTTAAAAATAGTTACTTTATGAATTTTGAAAAACAAATTTCAGAACTAACAAGAAAACAAAGTGGAAACTTAATTTTCGCATGCTGATCTTGGGAAACATTCGACTTCGCTTACTGGCTCTGTACGCAGTCACGATATGTTTGATGGATATTAAATGACATACGTTACTAATAACAGAAAAAAAGTATGATCTAATATCTCTTAATACTTTTTTGATCGAAAATCAATAGAACAAAATTTTAATGCTTGAAAGACTGTAGACATCGAAAAAAGATAGTTTTCATAAAAGATTTATTTTAGAGATATCTTCTTTATCATAGATTCTTTAAAATAATCTTTAACATTACATATCCCGTTTTACTTACATAAAGAAAACTTTTCTTTACGAAAATTTGTCTACTTATAAATTAACTTCCTGTTTAGTGTAATTAAAGAATCCTACTACGTTTGAAACTCACCTTTTTTCTTTTTTAGATAAAGCAAAAATGAGTAGACAGTCACCTGGAAAAAGAGTTGGTACAGCAATACGGTAACCCCTTCAAAAATGTTTAAGTGCCCTTTTCAAAAACGTTTTTTTCTGCAATATTAGGTACAATATAATATCAATATATATGTTCAAAGGTAATGATCGATCAAAGCTATTTTTGAACGCTAAATACATTAGGTAAATACACTTTAAACTCATATATATTTATCTATCTTTGAAAACATTCTTTAAACATTTCTAAGAATGTTAATGTTTTTTTTGTTAGTTTTGTTTTCTAATAAGTGAACTTCTTTCCTTTATGAAACTGAATATTTTGTATAAGTTAAAGTTCCCCTAAATGTCTATTGCGTATCTAATTGCAATTTCTCCGTTTATAGAAAATAAAAAAGCTTTTTAAAAATATATATATATAGAAGGATAAACATACAAATATACCTGCTAAAACGTAACCTGTCTGACACGAAATTTGTTTCCGGTATCTAGCGATAACCATTTTTCAAAAAATGAAACGATTGAAATTGGGCCTCTACAAACTGAATTCATAAACAGTTTGTGAAGTGTTTCGTTTACAAGAAACTCGCAATAACTTCTTTTTGTGTCCCTGTGTAAACTAAATAAAACAGCGTTTCAAAATACAGTTTAAAAATCATTTACTATTTACCATTAAAAAAATATCAGGGGTAGCTGCCCCTCTAAACACCCCGTTTAATATTCGTTATTAAAATACGATTTTAAAAAGATTTTGATACGTAACTGTTGTATCAAATAATTAGCATCCAACTGTAAGACTGATTATTTCACATTTAGCCATAGAGAATATCATACTCTTGCAGAATCTAACTCAAAATTTGGTTTCAAATTACTCAGTATTGAGAAAAATGACCGCTGGATTGGAGGTGCACGATACCTACTTTTCGTCATATGCAGCAAAGTTCCATGTATTTTCAATAGGTCAAAAGTTTGTCGAAACTTCAATAAATAAAGTGCAAGAAACCTGAGTTGATATCTTTATCCTAATTCCAGGAAAGAATTTCTCTAAAGAAAGCTTCGTTTTTGTTCAAAGATAGTGAACCTGCCTTTAATTATCCCTCCAACGCGCATAAATAAACTTATATATTTTTGTTTCAAATTTATAGTTATATTCAGAGTTGGTCATTTTTGTAATTGTAATTATCTGCAATGTGATTACAATTTAATTGTATTTAATTAATTATACTTACAATTACATGCCGTAAAAAAATCTTGCAGAACTCTGGCCGGAACCGCCTCCCATCCCATTATTTAACGAAATTTGTGTCCTTGAATGTGAGTAAATAAAATCAATTACATACAATTAAATTATAATCACATTGCAGATAATTGAAACTACAAATTTGCCAAACTCTGGTTATATTGTATTGTTTTCACTAAAAAGAGTAATAGAAATCAAATTTTATCGAAAAGTACATGTTATCAAGTAAGTGAAACAAACATTCAAGATCGCATCAGAGCAACAAAAATTAATCAAACATTCCAAATCCTACAAATATGAATTTAATATTCAAATCAAGTCCTTGCTTGTTTGAAGGATGTATAAAGTATTTGAAGGTTCTAGTATCTTATCAGAAAATCCAAGAGATATGAGACTCTTTCAATGATTGTGTAAACGGTTCTAGTTCCCAAAAAGGGCACCATGGTTATGGTACATATTCACTTAAAATCCTAGCCAAGAGTTTCTTTCAATGACGTGTCACCTGGCCATGGACATTGACGGTTGGCCGAACATTTACTTTAAAAAATATTATAAAATTAGTAACTTGAATATTCATTATAAAAACTTGGTAATCGAGGGTAATATTTAATTTTCCATTATTAATATTTATGGAAATAGTGCGCTCGAAATAATTTTTCAGAATTCATTTTATATAATAAAGAATTGTAAAAAAAAAAAAAAAAAAAAAAAAAAAAAAAGATAAATATTGTAGGCTTGTTTTGCTTATTAAATAAAATGTGTATAAACTATGTGTACAAGGTATGCTTAGAACAATTTTTTGAGTTATTTTATAATACCGTATTGAAATATTATTAAATGGTTTATGAAGGAAAATGATGTAATCAAGCAAAAATGTAATTTTTGTTGTAAAATTCGAAAAATTCATTTTTTTTTAATTAAGAAAATTTTAAAATGACACTTAAACTACAATTTTGAAATATCCTGTGTTGGATTTGTTTAATAAAAGCACGCTCTATAACTGTAATGAACATAATGATTCCCAAAATTAAATTATTTTAAGGAAGAATAATTAAAATTCCATGACATTTGTAAAAAATACAGTAAAAAAGATTATTTACTTAACATTTTTAGTTTTTTTTTTAAATTAACTATTTATATTAATGGAAATCCGCTCCTTAGTTATATTTAATGAACTTTAAGGATCACTCCTGCCCCCCCTCCCACTCCAAAAAAAGGCAAGAAATGGAAAAAATATTTGTTGCAGTTTTATCACTTAGATAATAATCATGTCACTTAAAATACTGATATATTGAAAATAAAACACAAACTGATAAAAATTAATATTAAGATTGCAAATGTGAATAATTTAAATAGAAAAGTTGGAGTAAAAAATCCTTTTCTAATATTTTTAATTATCATATCTCTATGGCACTTCTTGAGAATATACAACGTATGTCTAAATTCAATTAAGTGAAAATTTCGAAAATTGAAATTTTCGTTTTTTTTTTCATCGCAAAATGAAGGGTGGCAACTCTTTACTGTTTATAAACATTCCATTTAATCTTTTCGTATCCCAGATGAATGTCTTTATGTATAAGAGAATGCCGACGTAAGCGCATAGATCATGCACCAATTGGAAATTTTTGTCGAAACTATTAAACGTTTCATTGAAGAACTTGTCAATACTTGCCTAGACAAGCTCGATTAGACGAGTGAGACAAGTCAACAAACGTTAGTTCGGTGATAATGTCAGACTTACCAAGTTTTGGTCCAAAATTTTCTAGACAAATCAAATTTGATTGCTCGTATGTTACTACTCTTTTATTTATAAAGACAATTTAGCTGCCAGTGTAGCTCACATTTAATGCACACTAGGAAATCATATATTAAAATATTCTAAGTGTCCCTCAAAATTTAAGTGTGTACACAATACCATTTCTCTTTTAAACCTATGCTCCTAAAATTGTAGTATGAAACGTTACATTCAAAATCGTTCAGTGTTTATTGAAAAAATTGAGAAGTTACATATATAGTTAGAAGTTGCGTACATAGCGGCTATAATCGAAGCTTCTTTCTTTCTTATTTATTTTCTTAAGGCGCTTCAGATACATTCACGATTAAGAAATATAAATTTTACACTAACATATGACGCATTCAATTGTATTTATATAAAAACAGTTTGATGGAAGATCCTACACTAATCACGGAAAGAAACGCTCAAGCTAATGTTAAGATTATGGGGAGATTATTTTCAAATTTCTCGCTCGCATTTTAATATTTTATTTTATTTCTTATTTAATTTTTTTTTAATTTTACTTTTTATATTTTTATTTTTATTTTTTTTGTTGCTCAGGATAGCTGAGATTGATTTCTAACGTTGTTAGTTTTTACAATTTTAATTTTAGCTCTAGTTTTTTTTTTTTTTTTTTTTTTTTTTTTTTTTTTTTTTTTTTTTTAATATAAGGGTACTTTTATTTTCAGAACCGGTTTCAACCGGTTCCAAAATTGCAAATATATGTCTTATGAAAAAACTTAACCAAAATCAAATAATTAAAAATTAACAACTCTACAGATCAACCTCAGACTATGTAAAAAAAAAAATAAATAAATAAAAATATTAAAATGGAAGCGAGAAATTTGAAAATAACCTTCCCATAGACTTAACATTAGCTATAGAGTTTCTACGCATGACTAGTGTAGGCTCTTAACCTGTTGCATTCCTTTGTTAGGTAAGACCCGTCAAAGTTTGTCGCTAACACTATTTAAGAATTAAGGTTAACAAATTTTTTATAGAATGTTTCTAGAACGTTTTCAATATACTTTAGGCACCTAGAATTGGTAAATATCCCGCCAAGCGTAGTCAGGTATGCGACAGAGTATTTGTTTGCACAATTGACTTTGGATTACATATTAATCTAAGTATCATAATTACGATTGTCCTTTAGCAAAATAATGCGACATGTATAGTTTTCTCGTTAATTAATTAAAAAGTAAAATAATCTCCTGTGTCTCTCCCATTCTTTACGACTGAAATCTGTAATGTATCACAATGTAATAAATAAGTAAATGTGCATTACTTTATTTCAGACATGTACTTTATTCTTACATTAATTTAGATATCTGACTTCACTTCACAGTAAACTAGAACGTTAGGCTTCATAAATATTCTACTGTGAAAAATATATTAACATAAAGATGTTAGAACTGATATTAAAAAGAAAAGATAATATAAAACTAGTTTCTATTTTTTGTGAATCGAATAGTTCATTACCGTTTTGTTGAATACGTATAAATAAATTATGCCTAAACGCACGTTTGGGATTTCTTTGATGATTAGTTAATTTGCTAATGACAAAATCCATACAAATAAAAAAAATCCCTTATTGGTTTAATATGGAACATGTCATTCATTCATGTACCATGATTAAATTACTCTCAAAGGATTCCTAAATACAATCATAAAGTCATTTATCACTGGGAAATATCCATTTCAGATGCAGTACGTCCGATTTCATCAGTATTGAATCAAAACGTAACTATCTCCCCCAAAGGGATGATCACGTAAGCATTACAGGAACAAGTTATGGGCATAAATTTCGTAGTAAAGTCATTCATTCTGATTTTGATCCATAAAAAAGAAATGTTTGTTACTCTCCATACTTTTAGATTATCTATAGTTTTAGTCGAACGTTGTTGCAATTAAAAAAATTCATTTGTAAGCAAGAAAATGTGATTGTCGTAGGACTGTTCTAATTTAATTATGATGACGTATGAAATAATTGCATGAAATATGATTTAACCTTTGTATTTCTCTAATTTAGCTAATCATTTATTTCCCGTGTTCCAAAAAATGCTATTTAATATATAATGAAGAAGGCAGGGCTCCTTTTAATCCCATAACTACGACCAAGTACTATTTGTACAGAGTTCAAAATACGCAAGTTTCATACGGACCTTTTAATTCATTATATACCATTATTAGTGAATAGTGGTATCCAATGTAGTATCCAATAGTGATAACCAATCAAATATATTGTAATATTTGTGTTATTTAATGAAAAAAATTCTGCGATAAATAAATATACATAAAAATAAATGTTTATACTGTAGAACTCCAATTATCCGAACTCCGACTATCCGAATCGCTTTCAGTATTTCAGAAGAAAAAAATTAATACGGAAACGTACTGCGATTCGCAAAATAATGATTCTGTCTACGCGCGCTATTGCCCTTCCCTCCGTGGAAGAGACAGGAGAAAATGAGGATGACGTGCCACTTGAGAAATTCAGAAACCTGGATGTTCAGAATATTCCTGGAATTCCTGGATGTTCAAAAAGTTAGTGTTGAAGATATAGGAGAGTGGATGGTGTGTGATTCGTCAGATCCTGGGTTCCAAATTCTAAATGATGATAAACTTATTGAAAGTGTGAGAGAAGAAAGTGTCGGGGAATAAGATGACCTTAATGTCGAAGTTGAAGCAGACATATGGGGCCATCAGCTAGTGAAGCATTTGCCGGCCTTGAAAATGCGTTGAAGTTGATGGAGCGTCAGCCCGAGTGTGATCACCTGCAACTTCTCACCGTCAAGCGGATGCCCGATTTGGCTGCCCGAAAACGGATGAAAACTGTCAAACAGCTTACTTTAACCGAGATATTCAGCGAGCAATGACTTTCATTTACAGTACGGTACGTACATAATGTACTAATGTACAGCACTTGTAAGTACGCTTAACATGCAAAAGTGTTGCCTTTTCATTTAATTAATTAAAAGCTCTTTTTTTAATAGTTTTTTTTCTCCCATTTTCAACAGACATACAGTAATTAAGTAAAATAGACCCTCTTTTCGGAAAAAATCCAATTATCCGAATTTTTGATTATCCGAATGGGGTCCGGTCCCAATTCATTCGGATAATTGGAGTTCTACTGTACATAATTCGAATCGGGTCCATTGGACCCATAAGTAAATTTATAGAATTACCAAAATTCAAATGAATTACTGATGTATAATGAGTAATACTAATAAATAATGCAACATAATCAATAAAAAATTGAAAGAAAAAGTATATTGCAATAATTAGATACGTGTTTATATTATTTGCAATTTTTGGCCACACGACATAAATGCACCAAAAATGTTTCTGGAATTCAATAGACCAGTCTGCGTAGTTGGAAGATGCAATAACATGAATATTACTACTCGGAAATACTGGTATTAAAACAGAAAACTGACCGAAACCTATTATAGAGAGGTAATGAAGTAGTTGATCAAGTACATTTTTTGCTTAGCAAATGGCTGCCCTCAATGTTTACAAAAAAATCACAGAAATCAGGAAACGGTGATATCTCTTTTTTCCATGATTTAATTACTAATAGTCTTTACATACTTATCTAGTAAAGCTACACGACAAAGATTGCCCTGCCTTAGTATGGTATATTTAAAACGCAGATCAAATTATCGAATATGAGTTTTCGGACAATGAAAATATATTGCAATATATATAGATATTATATTTCAAAGACATTTTAACTCGAAATGTTCCATTAATCTTGAATCTAAGGCAATCACAACAAAATTAAAACCCCTGAAGTCACATGCGTAATGAAATTTAATTACATTTGTGAGATAAAAACAAAAAAAAATTCTAATAGTTTAATGAGAATTTGTGTGAATGTGTGAGTGCTAAAATTTTTGAATAGAATTGTTTACCTTATTTAATTGCAGAGAAATATTATAAATTCTGCGATTAATCCCCGAATTTGTAATAAAAAAAATCATAAAGATTTTTTATCCAAAATAGTGGTACCTTACTCCTTAGAAATACTAAGGATTGAACGTACGTTGCACGATTTCCAGTGATGGAAAAGAAGCGCAGCAATGCTCCGTTTTCATCACTAAATTTTAATAGTATTCTTTGCCTTATTAAATCTCTGAAATATTGCCATTATGTAAGATGAAAAATACTGTTAAACTTTAGTGGTGACAATCGGTCCATTGCTGCGCATCTTTTCCATCATTGCGAGTTCAGAAGATTCGTCTTTTTTAATCACAGGTTTTTCAAATAAATGGAAATGAAATAGCCTTTATATATTAGGTTGGATCAAATGAAAACAGAACAGTAGGTACAGAATGAAATAATTTATTTCAAACGTAATCTCCAAAGCTAAACAAACAATTGTCCCATCTCACTGTTTCACCAAGCGGTGAATATCTTGCTCATAGAAGTCCTTTAGCTGAAATCAGTTTCAGTTTCTAACATTGTACACGACTGCGCTGTTCAAGTAAAAACGGCGACTTTTCAATGCCCTTTTTCAGCGGACCAAAGATGTGACAACGAGTGATGAGTGGCGTTTGAAAAATCTTTTTAATTGAAGTAAAAGGTAGCACGGAAGTGGCTCCCAAGATACGGGAATACTTTATCCTTTCTACATCATCACCAAGCCAAGTGTGAGTAATTTCACATTTTCATTTTGCATTAGTGAAGTTTTTGGTGAGATAAGGGTATGAGTTAAGCCACGAGGTTTGCTGATGGATGACCGTTGCATTGAAATACTGGAGAAGCTGTAAATGTAACGAATATTTGGAGATAATTCGCCAAGCCAACCATTAGCATATAAAAAAGGAGAATGAATTTTCTAACCGCAGGTATTTTGCAAACGGGATGGTGAATCATTTAACTATTGAAGGGATTTCATGGCGACAGATGTCTTAAAAGGCATCTGGAGTTTATATCCAATCATTGAAATAAAGAACGTTACGGCTAACTTTTTTAAAGAAATTCAGTGAAAAATGAACTGTAAATTTTAGTCAGCAGACGAAACAAGCGAAAAGAGTTTTAGGCTAAATTAGTTGTGGGTATATATATATATATATATATATATATATATATATTTAATCTTAGAGTGAAATAGAAAGAGTCATCTGGTGACATTTAAAGGAAAATGCAAAATAGAAATAGATTAAGGATTGAGCTGTACCGTTACACCATTAAAACATTATTGTATAAAAATATTGCGTATAGTAAACCACACGATTTTACTGAATGGTGTATTAATTTTTTTTTATGTAAAATTATACTTAAAATTACATTAAATTGACGTTTCGGTCAACTTCTATGACCATCATCAGAATATTTTCTGTAGCAATTACACTTATAAACGAAATGCTTCCATCTTGAGATATTTACATAACTGAACCCATCACAATGTGGCCCACAATGTTTATAGAAAGCCCATGAAATATAATACCATCATCCCTTTCAACGCTAACTTACCGTTCCAATACAAGATTGCTGCTTTTAAGTCATTTATACAGCGGGCCTCTTTAGTTTGTTCTGACGCAAATTTGCAACAAGAACTCAATTACATTAAACAGATTGCCATACATCACGGATTTCCTATTAAATATATTTTTAGGATCATTCATATGCATTATAACCCCCTCTCACAGTTTTCCAAATAACCAACAAAGTCCAACCTTTCGTAAGTTTCGGTATATCCCTGTTTTATTTGAAAAATTAAGGAAAATTGTTCGAGGATTTAATATTCGGCTAGTCGCTATTCCTCCCCCTTACCTTATTGATCAATTAAGCATAAATATTAATAAATAATAATAATAATAATTATAAAAGCGAAATATTAGTACGTGAAAGTGATGTTTGCAATGACAACGTTTCTTCTTTTATTCCAAAACTTTGGTTGAACATTTTGAAATAACTACTCATCACTGGATTTTTATGCCTTCTGTGAAAGTATAATTATCTAATTTTTTAAACTGTAATTTCATGCTATTATTTCGGGTCCTATATAGTTCTGTAACTCGTATTTTTTCTAGTTGGTGGCGCCACTTCATGGCCCGTGATTTGAACTTGCTCATGTCAAGCATGACTCAGTTATGTAAATATCTCAAGATGGAAGCATTTCGTTTATAAGTGTAATTGCTACAGAAAATATTCTGATGATGGTCATAGAAGTTGACCGAAACGTCAATTTAATGTAATTTTAAGTATAATTTTACATTAAAAAAAAATAATAATAATAATACACCATTCAGTAAAATCGCGTGGTTTACTATACGCAATATTTTTATACAAGAAATAGATTAATTTAATAACTACATATACGACTGATAGAAATAAACTGATTCTTTTAGAAAATTAATACATTTTTTGGCATTATAAATTAGTATTAACTACCCATAAAACAAAAATATGTGATATCAAATGATATCATACAGGAGGTATTAATGTTTTATGCTAAATCCCATCACAAAAAAAAACGCATAGTTTAAGTATGTTGCGCTAAAAAAATACTTATTTTACTTCGTAAAATCTAGACATAATGTCACTGGAAATTTCCGCTCTACCATTGAGAACATCTCACGGCATGTCACACTGGATGAAAACCACTAATCTAGCATTTGGATAACAAATCAAAACATCCACAATAATATGCTATTTTAATTGTTTAAGTTCAATGAGCCTTTGAAAAAACGTGAGTCAATTCACTAATAATCGCATAATGTTTTCATAGTACTAATAATTAAAATAGCAACTATCGAATAAGCTTGCTAACTTTGAAATATGAACCTTGAACCACGTTAACCTTGTAACCTTTCACTAACGAGACTGGCATGACCAGCATCATGCTAATTCTTTTTATTATTATTTTAAGAATGTAAAAAGAAAACGATAGTAATAATAATGAATCTGTTGTACCGTTGGCTTATGGATCATTTGCTATTCCGGATTTTTAACAAATAGTTTTTCTCGTTAATTTTCAAAATACACCCTGCAGTATTTCAAGTGAAGAAAACAGAGTTGTCATAAAATACAGATTTAAATTATTAAGTGATAAAAGCAGAACACAAAAAGACATAAAAACCTTTTAATATAAGGATCGGCGTGGTTTGAACGCACAAACGGCACCATTATCAAGATCTACATGATAAACAAACTATTATCCCTAAAATATTTGAAACTAAACTTGAAAAACATAAGTCACGAGACCATACATGTAACCAAAGCAGGTGCTTAAAAGGTTTTTATAAGCCTTTTTGAGTTCTACTTTTATCACTTAAGCATCTAAACCTGTATTTTAATATATGATTTTAATATATGATTACGTTAGTTATTTTAATATATGATTACGTTAGTGTAGTCATAGTTTAAAAAAATTCGCTCTAAAACCCCTACACTGTGAAAAAAGACAAATGTTTCATAATCTAGTAAAATATAATATAATCATGAACGAAAATATGCAATAGCCCTTTCCGCGTGACAAACGATTTCGAAATACGTACTTTATGTTTAGAAACCTCAGGAAACTATATAGTTTCAAGATTTAAAGACGCATTTATAAAAACAAAGTTTCTTTTATTGCCACTGGTTTTTTGGAAACGTTTCCGAGTAGTTTTTATAGGGCATTAATCCGTTTTCTCAACTCGGAAAATATGTTTTTTGGATGCTATCAATTCTCAAGCAAACTGTTGTTTTCCTATTGAACAAACATGTTTTACAGAAAAACATGATAAATTAACAGCATTAACATTAACATTAAAATTTGTATTATTTTGTTACTTTTTCATGTATATATTCAATTACGCAGCAGAAAATGTTTACTTGAGAATTGATAACATCTTAAAAACTGGTATTCAAGGTTTGATAAAACTTGATTAAAACACTATATAAAATTCTCGCAAACGTTTTCGTAAATAAGAGCCAGCAAAAGATACTTTGCTTATATAAATGTATTTTTAAAGCTCTAAAATATACAGGTTTATGAGGTTTCTAAAGATAAAGAACGCTTTTCTTTATCGTGGATAACTCGGAAGACGTTATTGCATATTTTTGCTCGTGTTTATATTATAATTTTGTTGATAAAGAAACATTTGTCTTTTTTTTTTCAGTGTATATATTTTAAACTACTCAATCAAAGGTTTTTCAACTTAGAAATATTTTTAACGAGATCATTGGATTTTAAATCCTACAAAATAATTCAAAAGAAAGGCGGAGAGAATGAAATCTTACGGCTGCTCGTCATTAAACTTCCCGATTCCCTTCGCTAGTGTTAATCCTATGGGCATAGGATTTCATTCGTATACTTAAAATATCTCCTCAGGGAATTAATATTTTTAACTTCTGTTTTCTTTGTACTGTTCTTAAAAGATGTCTCTTTTTTTCCTAGATATCAAAATATTTCTAAAATATATGTTTAATTTATAACTTTATGTGTTAAAATCTTAGCGTAACTAATAAGACCTTAACACTTCGCATAAAATTAAGTATATATTTTAGAAAATTTTTGACAACTAAGAAAAAAAGAGCCATCCTCTAAGAACAGTACAAAGAAAACAGAAGTTAAAAATATTAATTTCCTGAAGAGATATTTTAAATATACGAATGCATCCTACGCCCTTATGATTAACATTAGCGAGGAGAATCGGGAAGTTTACTGACGAGAAGCCTTACGCATTTTTCAATTACTATGAGTCATGTTACTGAATTTCAAGCAATAATATTTCATGGAGACTAAAATAATGCTTTTTGCAAAAATAATATTTTTTGGGAGTGTGGCAACGCAGACTCTTTTCAAACGAAAAATTCACATAACGTAGATAATTCAATAGGGAATCATTATAATCAGATTAACAGCATACTGACATTTTGTGGGCATCTAATATTGTTAACGGACAGAAGAAGAGTAAGCGATGGGCAGGTAGATGAGCAACACTGCAAACTGAAAGAATTACCTTAATTTTCTTTCAAGTTGGAAGCAAAAATTAAAAAATTACTATTAAAAGTAATTCTAATTTCTCTTTCGCGAAAATGTATTGTACTTCTTTTGTGTGCACTTTGAGAAAATTATAATTTCGATACAAACATTTATATAAATAGACAGTCATCCATAACAGTACACGGTGTTCCAAAATTTTATTTACAACTTTGACCACAAAAAACGTAAATAAAATAAAATAGTGAAGTTAGGTTTTATGTGCATGTAACAGCGACTCATGAAATTTTATTTGTACTAAAATGTTTGTTTGTTACTTTCAGGTAAGACCCAGTAAGACCCAGAACTGGTAATGGATACTGCACAGGAAATGGCACAGTGTGTGGCCTGGTTCGTAAAGACAAAGTCGGAATAAAATAAGGACGTGATTCACCAGTCAGACCCTCAATACGCGAGTGGGACATGACGTTTATGAAAACCAGTAGTGTGCTGCATAAAAAGGCCTATGGCCGGCCAAGTACAAGTAAAGAAGATACGGAATGCATTTGACTAACGCAGTCCAAAGAAGTGCATTCGTACTCAGTCCAGACAGTTGGGGTTACAACCGACAATGATACACAGAGTGCTGCATCAGCGCCCGCACCTATTATTTTATGGAGTGTCAAATTTGTATACATAAATTTAGAACACCCTGTATATTAGGTAGCTTTCAATACAAAAAAGTATAAAGCTACCTATTTCAGCCGTTCGGAGGAAAGCAATTCCGGAAAATTTTGGTATATTTTAACCGATCATGACCCCCAGACCCCAAAACCACCCTCCGTTCAAATGTTGATTTATATATATATATATATATATATATATATATATATATATATCTGATCTATGTCATACGATAACGCCCGTATTTATAATTCAATTTTGATGAAACTAATTGTGTGTATTAAGGTCACTAATGTCGCGACCGAGTTTGTTGGCCAACTTGGTCCGCCATTTTGTTTCAAGATTGCGGCCATTTAAAAATTTAAAACTAAAATAAATATAAAAAAAGTTAAAAATTTAAATTTATTTCTGCTTACGTGTTAGGCCTTGGTACAAGGATTTCGGAGCATTTTTTGCTTTACCTCTATCTTAAAAAAATGGCTGAGATAGAGCAGTTTGAAATTCTAGGGTGGCTGACATTTTGAAACAAGACAGTACATTACAAAATATCAACGATTAATTTATGAGTTTTAGTGAACGCGATTTCTCGCAAATTATTTTCTTTCATTGTTGTAATCATTTTCCCAATCATACGCATAAAACTATATATTCATATCCGTTAGCGCAAAATTCTCGCCAAACTTGGCGACATTTGGCGAAATATCGCCAAATTTGGCGACCAAAATAAGTCTTCATAAATGAAGCCAATTTGGCTATAGCTCAATAATTTGGCGAATTTCTTATTCAAATTCAGTATTAACGAATCTTTTGTAAACGGTTTCTTTGCATTTTAGCTTGCTGTTTTCGTGTAGCATTAGCTAAAATTTTAAAACAAAGATATAGGAAAGCTACCTTTTCCTCCCGGTACAGGCCGGAAGGACTTTTTTTATAATGTGAATACTTCTGACTTGGAATCGAATAAATATATACTTTTTGAACAACAAAAAGTGGATCTATCTTAACAACTAAAAATTAAAATGGAATTTTAAATAGAATCATATTAACAGAAAGTGTTATATAATTCAATTAACGCCCAAAGGTCAATGATACTCGTTGTAGTATATAGCCAGAATAAAAATTTGGAGACGTTTATGAAGACCAGTAGTGTGCTGAATAAATAGGTCCTTGGCCGGCCAAGTGCTAGTCAATAGGATACGGAACGCATTTGACTAACGCAGTCCAGAGAAGTCCTTTCTTACTCAGTCTAGACTAGACAGTTGTGGTTACAACCGACAATGATACACAAGGTCCTACATAATCGCCCACACCTACCTTTTTATGGAGTGTCAAAGTTGTAAGCATGATTTTTGAACACCCATATTTTTATGATGTGGATTCTTCTGACTTCGAATCGAATAAATATATGTTTTTGCACAACAAAAAGAGGAGCTATTTTAACAACTAAAGATTATAATGGAATTCTAAACAGAATCTTATTAAAAGAGAGTTTTATAGAATTCAATTAACGCCCAAAGGTCAATGCTACTTGTTGTACTATTTAGCCAGAATAAAAATTTAATGGTAATGCGAGAGCCAATATTATTCATGGAGTAAATTAGTACTTATTATACAATGTAAAAAATTGCAGGAGTAATTTTTAATACTGTGGAAACATTTACAAAAAATTTAATGTAGCATTGTAGCTTTTACTATTCCTTAAACTTCTCCCATATCTATAGAAACGATGTCGAGAATAACCAATCAAAATCCCCAGAAAGCTAGAGATTTACACAGTTTTTGGAAAAGTTTAGAAATAAAAACACCATTTGTGTGCCCGTAATTTTCTAAATATGTCTTCTGTTAAATTCGGATATCCTTCTTGTTTCTGGTGTTTTTAATGGGATTTTTTTAGTAACGTATCTGAAAATTATGAAAAGATATCAGGGATTGTGGATAACTGAGAAGTTAGACGGAATTTTTTTAAGGGCTTATGCGAACAAATGCTATATATTTAAATTTCAAGACCATGCAATTCGTTTTCCGAAAGTTAGAGAAGAGTCAAAGAAAGAGGTACACAAATAAACTTATCTCATAAACACTGTTCAAAATAAAACTGTTTAATACATTGAACGCCATGACGCACGAATACGTGTGTCAACAATGTTTTCCTTGCCCCCTTGGCACCGAAGGCAGGTACAATCAATATTTTAATGATTGTATAATTTATTGCTATGAAACACAGTATTCATAATTTTTACGATCGAATAGAAAAGTTAAATATATCTATACTAATAAAAGAAAGTTTCGCTCTGTTTGTCTAAGTGTGTGTCTGTCTGTCGGAAGGCTAGGAAAATCTAGCGTACCTAGAAGTCTAAAAATTTAGATTTATGTTGTCCAAGGCCTGTTCTGTTGCACCTAAGACTCGAAATTTTAATATTTTAAATATTTACTGAAATATTAATTAAAATCCACAAAGAACTCACCTCAAAAATGCGCTTTTACTTCTTCGGTTGGTTGGTTGTATAAAGTCTTCACAGAAGTAATTATTAAATAAACCAGAGTAGCGATGCAAAGCTAAAGACTTCAAGAAATAGTGTTAATATGGAGTGCAGTTACCGACATACAGCCATGCTAATGTAGCACTACCTGCACACGACAAATTACACAGACTATTTGAAATATTTTTCCAGGCACGTTTTTTCATGATAATTAGCTGGGTTTAAGGGGATTTTTTTTGCATGACATATATTATTGTGATAGAGATTAATAATACAAAAACTTTATTCAAAAGATTATTTGTTATATTTGTGGAGATAGATAGGGGTAAAACTGAGCTGTACCGCCAGGCGCTGAGTGGCGCCCATCACACACATCAACCATTGAACCTAAGTCCTGAGGGACTTTAAACGCAGTCGACCAGGAGGATTCTCCTGTAAGTGCTGCGGCCGTGGGAGCACCTGTGGAAGCCACCTGCTGACCAAACCCATTCTCCCAAATGAATGACGACAAAGGTCACTACGACATGCTGTGGAGCCCACACTTAGAGGACGCCACCAGAGAACTTGGGGTGACGCTGGAGATCCATGACAGCTTCAGAGCCGGAACTCAAAAGAGGGAAACGGGCCATAGGCCGTATGCCGCGTTTCCCCAACAACTCTTGCTTTGCCGCAGCTGCCGATCGTCCACTCCTAGGGAGAGAGGAAACGACTTGTTCATCGGCGGCGGTGAGGAGAAGGAGCTTCTCGCCAATCCGTGACCTCGAGGAAAAGGGTCTCTGAACGCATAGACGCGTCCTGTGGTTTTTCCCACTTCCAGAAAGCCCATGATCATCGCCTTCTATCATCAATTCAAGCCCAATGCCTACTAATGATAACCAGAGCCTATAAGAAAACAGCAACAGCGTCCCTGTGCGTTCTAACAGGCACATTACCTCTCCACTTACAAATAGAAAAAGAAGTAATGGCGGGAAACGTCTTCAGACTACACACCCCCATGGAAAATCACGACTCAACATTATACCAGAGCAAAACAACCTCATCCCACATACAACCCTACAAGCCCTACATGATGGTTAGCTGATGACGAAGAAGACGACACCTATGACATAAAAATATTTACAGGCGGCTCCAAGTCGGAACATGGAACAACTTACGCTTTCTGTGTATACCAAGAAGACACACTAACACTTACAGAATAGACAGAGCTACGCACAGAAAACTCAGTATATCAAGCTTAACTACCGGCCATGAAGGAAGCGGCTTGCTGGGCAGGGTCCTCAACTCACAACAATCACTTTATTAACACAGACAGTCTTTAAAGTCTTCAAGCCCTACAAGACCTGTCAACAACAGGCCTATTAGTAACAGACATTATCACACTTATTCAATCAACAACAAAAAGAATTTCCTTCAAATGGGTGAAGGATCACTCCGTAATAAAGGGTAATGAACAGGCGGACCATCTAGCCAAAGAAGCAACCACATTACCCGGCGTGCACAAACAGTTCATTCCCTTCCCAACCTCATATTTAAAGAAACATCTCAACAACCAAGCCATTAAAAAATAGCAAAGGGACTACGTCGACACTAGCCGCTTCACCCATCGACTAATTCCAAAAGTCACAACATAACGCCTCCTACATCATAGAAAACTATATTTATTCGCCACCAGCCGTATGGACCCTTCCCAGATAACTTTGCTAAAATCGGCAAAATTTAATCTCCGCTTTGTACCTGGGGTCACAGGGGCAACTCCCTCCATTACACCTTGCAATGCACCTTCACCTTAACTTTTCACAACCGCAAGCCAACAACAACATTCACACTGGTTCGTCTGCCTGTTGAAGCGACCAGACCTCCTAAGTAAAATAATCAGTTGTATGAACATTCTAGAAAGGAACCAGCATCTATTCCAGATGCCTCCACCACAAATAGTTGGTGAAATTGCGAACTGAAAACTAGTTCGGAACATTGCCTTACAGTATCCATCAGTCATGTTAGAAACAGCACCCTCATACCTCAACCAACCATCTGTACAAAAACTCTTAGCTTCCAGCCCAAAATCTTGTGTGAAAAACTCATCTTCTAGATGTTTTAAAAACTTTTTACGTCCCAGACTACGAACTCTTATCAGCAAACTCTCATCAACTCTTAGGAGAAAAACTAAATTACACATCTTCGTGCTCACAAAAAACATTTTTCGCTCCCAATCACGAACATTTAAGTGAAATCCATAAATAACTCTAAATAATCCAAAAGTTTTCTCCATCATTGAATATAACATTATAGACTATCTCCATCTTCGAACAGCATACATAATTCAAAAACTTCATCACTGTATAATAATTATTTACAATACATAAATATTGTAAATAATCAACTCTGCACTGTAAAGTTCATATCATTTTTCTTATTTAACATTGTATAGTATTGTATCATCCATAACATTGTTATAACCTCCCTATTAACAGTCGAATGTACCCTCGACTCTAAATCTTGTAAACCAAACTGCCGCATCATCATCTACCGTTCTTTTTAGGCTCCCCGAATGGAAGCAGCCACTTGTGAACTAATTGAGAATAAAGTTCCCCTCGCCCCAAGGTTTTTGCGGCTCCAGCCTCTTGGCTGGGGCTTCATAGATAGCAGATACACACGTCAGGAGGGACTTGTTGAGCTAAAACCTTTTAGGTAGGCCTCCCCTCCTGTTTGACTCTGACTCTGTCTCCGCGTGGCCCCCAGAAGCTTTCCCTCCAACAAACTCATACAGCAGAATGCAGGCGTGACCGGTCGACTCAACTGGAGTCATTCGGAAACATATATAAAACAAACACACAAAAACAAAAACAAATACAAAAACACAAGAAAATTTAAGACAACAACGGAAAGTTAGGTTAGGCACCACTATCGGACTCTGTGACCTTCAGTCATGGAAAAATCCTTCAAAAGCGCCAGAGGGGCGGTCCCGCTCGAGTTTAGTAGATTGGAAGTTATTTCCAAGATTCCTGCTAATCTAACCAACAGGCGCAGAAAGCTCTGATTGCGCAAAGACACGCTGGATTGGGTTTCGACTCAGGATTCAAGTTTAGGCTTCATCACCTGATGCGGTGAGCCACCGCATCAGGTGAGCCACCAGTCCGTGAGGTTGTCGGTGAGTCACCGGTCCGGTTTCTTGTAATCGAATAGTTCATGGAAAGAACCTACACGCTCCCAAGAAGGTTATATGGTCCACGGTGACCTGAGTGGCGCCGAGAACACCTATCACTCTTGGTACGAACGGGCAATTCCCTTTATTCCCGACCATTGAGGTCCACACACAACTACTTCAGCTGCAAAGGGTGACGTGGTGGTTGCGGACTATGCGTATTATGCCTACATGCCGGTAACTACGCTCTGCCGCCTGCCAGTACCGAGGGTTGCTTCACAACGCCTCACCTACTAGCTAGACGCCACAACAGAGCCACCACGCACCGTGCTCTTCGGAGTCCGATCTCGCCTCCGTCATCACCGCGGATAAATTGTGGAAAACGTTCCTATCGCCGTTAGTTAGCCGTTGCTCAGCGTCACCACCTGGACACGGAGCGAGGGTCTCGTTCGAGCAACTGAGATTGGGCTATGGGGTGTCCTTCCACCCCCTACGGAGGAGGTTCCCGACATTGATCGTGTCCGCACGCCGCAGAGAACCAGCGCTTATGACCGTGAAGCGCAGACTCTGTGACCCACATCACCGAATCTTTGTGGCACCTCCGGCTTTTTCGGATGCCCTTTAATACCGGCGCACCACGTTGAGGGGGCGATTCGTCCGTTTTGCTGCCCCCGTCGTATCGAAGAACATCTCGCTATACCGGGCTTCCGGTCATATTCCCCACTTAAGGGGCCAAGTCGGAGTTACCCAACGGAGAATATCTCGCAATGCCGAGCTTTCGGTCATCTTCTCCACTTAAGGGGCCGAGTTGGAACAACCCGCAGCGGGTGATTCTTCATTATAATTAGCTGGGTTTAAGGTTTTACTTTTACATGACATATATTATTATGATAGAGATTGTTAATACAGAAAACTTTATTAAAAAGATTAATTGTTATATTTGCGGGGATGGAGAGGGATAAGGGTAAACAACTTTTTACTAAATATCGCATTTATTTTACTTGACAGTGCACAATCTGACAGCGGCTTTTTTTTTAATTGATCCCCCTTATTAATAAATCCAAATCTACTGTTCTGATTTCAACAGAACTGATTTCATTTAACAATTTTAATATTTTTAGTTTCACCACTAGCGTTTAATTGCTGTTTTATATAGAGAATACCGCTATTGTAAATATCAGATAACAATGTTCCGAACTTCTGCAAAATCAGTTCCATTTTTACTAAATTATCCTAAAAATCAGTATTCATAGCTTCAAGTGTATTTCTAGAAAGCGGTTACCAGTATTTCCGAATAATAGTCTAAGCCAAATTTCAAATTAAGTTCCTAGCTTAATCAAATGAATCAATCTTTAAAGATATATAACAGTCCTCCTAATTAGTTATTTGCTAAAATTTGGTTAAAATTTTGTCGTTTTGGTTGGCCCATCGTTAGTATGGCAGTCAACGAGTTAAACACATCTTATATTTGAATATGCCTTACATTTCAAGTGAACATGTTTAAAATCAAATACTAATAAAAATTAGCATGATATTTTGAAACATGCTTATGCTCCTAACTATTGGTGAAGTTGTGTTGTTGTTGTTGTTTTCAGAAAATATTAATATACTTTCTATAAATGTTTAAAGTGAGTATTCTGCAATTTTCCATTTTCTGAACAAGTTTAGATTTATGTATGAACACTTGCTTACATTAAGAGTTTACTTATATTGCAGTTACGTTTCTAGATTGTTCCACTATTTAAGAGTAAATCGTGAACTTGTTTCATAGGATTAAATTAGTTGAATTTTAATCTCCTGAGGTAGATAAAATTATTTATTTTAATAAGTCTAAATCTTGCTAAAATCTACACGTGTCTACAAACTTTGTCATTCTTCGTTTAATTTGATAAAATCAATTCTATATTCAACATTTGGATCTAAAATATTTGTATTTAATAATATAAGAATTTAATTAGATTCCTTGTCGATCGTGGCGGTAGAAGCACAATCAATTTTTATCCAAAATTATTTTGATATTAAGCTGAATCTTACAAAATCTACAATCAGACAAATTACTAATGCGTATAACTTTCCGTGCAAAATTCTTCTTTTCATTAGTCTTTATTTGACAAATCGTAGTTCAAAATTTTATTACTAAAAGGCAATTTCATTTCGTGCATCAGACAATGTTCTTTAGAAAGTGAATCGAGAAACGTATTATGTAAAATTCCCTTTTGACATTTCCCAAATAAAACAATGGTTTTCAAATTAATTCATGACACTTTAGCATTCCTAAAGGTAATATTTATTTATCAAACACCTTTCATATTATTATATTTGCATCAAGAATTTAAAGAAACTTTCCCTTATTTTGATAGCATAGCATGAAAATACTTTTAGGGTTATTTCTTAACGTACGTAAACAATTATTAGAGAAATTAATGAACATCTAGTTCTTTAGAACACTTTTCAAAATAGATGAAAAGTGTTTATTATGTCGGTTTTTCCTATTTGTTTGCACTTATTGGATAGCCTAGATATTGTTCGAATATCCCCGAAATTGAAATTTATGTAGTATTTTCTTCCTAATTCTTTCTCTATTTAAATTTATGTTTTAGGGATATCATTTTAAATTACAAATAATAAACTTTTTGACATGAAAAAACTGTAATCATAATCGTATTAAGCATAAACGTTTAAAGAAAATGTTTTCCTTTTTCGTTCAATTTTTTTTCTCATTAAAATGCATAAGTATTCATCTCGTGGAACCGTATAATGTTTCAAGAGACGGTTCTTAGTGCCGCCGAAAATTGAGACATTTGGTAACCATAAGTCATTTTCCATGATTTATCAAAATTAGCTACAAAATACTTTGCAGCTACTGCTACCTGCGTGTATTTAGCACGATCATGTGTAGTGTTACCAATTTAGGAACTTTTTTAATTCAGATATTACTAACCGAAGTAACACATATTGTTGGCCCATCGTTGTCAGTTTGTGGAAAGCTTTGAGAAATGGTAGAGTTGGATATGATAGTGTTGCAAATGTTAGGCAAAGATACCTCCCTAATTTGGACCGTGTCTGGGAAGGATTCTGAGCCTTTAATGGTTGTACAACTGTTAAGCCTTTGTTAGCAAATGGTTCGTTGCCCAATGGTACGGTAAGTCAGTTGGTTGGTTGGTTTATTTTATGACAGCCGATTATCTACTCGAGGTATATAGGCCCTAGGGGGGGAGTGTCCTCCATGGGGGGGTCTTTCGAAGGAATCCTAACCCATACGGTAAGTCGGACCTTTGTTACTGTAGACTAACGGGGGACAACAATTAACCAACTGTTAGAGAACGTTAGCCCAACCATTTTGTGCTACCTAGGAATTCATAACAGAAATTCCAAAAAGGTTTTTTTTTCTTATTTAATGATATTATTGTATTCCGTGATTAAATAAAGCGAAAATTACTATTCGGAATTTCTGGTATGACTTCGGAATTTATGCGTAACAAAATTTACTAAATTGGCTGGTATCAATGAACAGATGTTGAAAGACGATAATGTATTTGATAAGAACATATATTCCAGAAATAAGTGGAGACTTGATACTTTGTATTACAATTTGTATCTTTTTAATTTTTACTATGAAGAAGATACTAACAACTTTGAGTAGTTATTTCATATTTCATATTTCCATTTTCGATTTTGTGATTTATTTATTTTATTTCATTTTTAAAAAGTAATAAAAAATATTTAAAATCAGAATGGCAACAACTTTTGTCTTGTGATTATGCTCCTGAAACAATTTACAAATAATTACGTTGATATTCAGGAATAGAAGTGGCAAAAACGATAAATTGCGTAAGAGTTAATAAAAAGAAGTGCCTATCAGCCAAAAAGAGAAAAGGTTTACTATATAGAGGGTCGATGTGGTAAATATTTTACTACCACTATTTCCAAACAATAAACTTCGTGATAGATTTTCCTGCAGATATTGTAGAAATATACCACGAAGATATTTGTTTTAAAATAGTGGTAGCCAAAAACGTAACCACGCTCAAATCTGCTATATACCTATAAGCTATATATTTTATAACTTTCATTTTTCAAATAGCATTCAGTACCAAAGTAAAAATTTTTATCAATTAATTTTAAGTTTCTAGCCATTTATTTAAGGATCATTCTCAGATAATGGTAAATGTTATGTCTTTGACTAAAAGGCCCGGATGAAGCAAGTTGACCATTGATTTTTTTTTTTTTTTTTTTTTTTTTTTTTGTAAACATTTCTTTTCAGCGCTGCATTGCGCATTAGTTTAAAAATGAAAAAATTCTTAATTAAATATCTACAAAAATTTAAAAGTTGTAAATTTAATTACCAAGACTTGTCCGAAACTTCAAATTTATAAATTGAAAGATTTATTTTTATGAATTAAAAAGATAAAACAAAGGCAATAAATTACCCTGGTATATTTCATTACTCTATTTTTTTCAAATATTTAGCACTTTAGACATAATAGTAACCATTTCAGTTAATTATCCTAATTTAGAGTGCGGCCATGGAAGTAATAATCATTATCATGGTACACAGTAATTTTTCATTCAGCTCTTCGCTAGATATCATTTTCATATTGTTTACGTTAGACTGTACAGATCCACATGTTCTTATAAGCAGTGATGTCTGTTCTTGTTTAATTATGTAAATACTAATTAATTTGGTTTTGTGTTCTCAGTCAATTGTCAGTGTATTTATCATGTGCTATTACCAAATTTATTGTTTCTGAAATACATGTATAACTTAACTTCGCTGAATGAATTATAAAACAAATTTGCGACTGCTTTCAGAATACGTTTATCATTATCTTTAAAATGTTATAGGTTTCATGTTAGCCCTAGAATAGTTTAACAATGAAAATGTCATTATCAATTAATGTCAATTTGAAAATGTCTTTAGCAAAGGCCTTTTGGAGTTATGGTAATAAGTAAACATTCAAGAACATATTAAAGACAATTTTAGGCATTTTAAAAAATGTATTATTATTCCTTAGCTAAAGTTGCCATAATTTTATTGAGATAATTTGAGTTAAAAATCAGGAATAAAAGCAATAGAATTTATTTTTTACAAAAGCCAAAATTTGCAGGCTTTCCTGCATTTTCATAAAAGTTATTGTAAAATTAATATTAATTAAAATTTTCTTTCCATGTTTGTTTCCAAAATGCACTTCATATTTCTTTATTTTACTTATATTTTAAAATACAACTCTGCTAAAAATATTTTTGTATACAAATGATTTAAGCAGTTTTTGGAAAACGGAAAAATACGGGTAAACCACTTAGAGGGTTACAAAATATATTATTATTCCTTATCTAAAATTGCCATAATTTTATTGAGATAATTTGAGCTAAAAATCAGGAATAAATACAATAGAATTTATTTTTTATAAAAACCAAAATTTGCTATTATCTTAGAGTGTTCGAATGTTCGAATATGGAATAAATATGGCAACCCCCTTAATTAAACAGGAAATTACAAAAGATTTTTAATGCAAAAAAAAAATACTTTTTTAAAAATCTATTAAATGTTATGTACTTTTATATAATCTAAAGCAGAGGTGTCCACCGTTTCACTTCTTTGAACTACATTTTCGGAGATAAATTTGCCTGGGGCCGTGTTTCAGGAAAAATAAATTAATTTCGAAAAATATATATTTTGAAATTATTTTTCTCACAAAATATGAATTGTAATGTACAATATTTTTATTAGAAATCAATTTCTAGAAACTTTAATTATTGAAATTGATTTATGAAGAACAAAATCACTTGCATTGCAATCTGTTTTGCAACGATTAAAAATGGATTTTACATTAGGAGTTTCAAATTTTAAACCTACTTAATTCCTTAACTACTTGACCGAATGCCTTTCTGTTTTATATATGAAAGTAAAATTTACCGAAAAATATAAATTTTATTTTAACATTGAGTGTTAGCCTTCAAAACCTTAAAGTTTGTTACAATTTTTGTATGTAGATGACTAAGCAAAATTAATGTATAGCATTAATTAGTAGACGTTATTAATACTAGTCGATTGGCACCAGTCGTATTTTTATACAATGATTTACGACAGAGATAGTAGGGGATGGTTCTATTTTTTCAGACCTGTTCATAGAAATCTGCTGAAAATCCAGATCGCCAACTGTCATCAGTAAAAACTCACGTCGTATATTTGCCAACACATGGCGACTGCAACATTTCTACTTTCGGCTTTGTTCGGTGAAAACATCCTACAGGGCAAGATTACAGCTTCTTCCTGGTAAAATCAAATTATCGTTAATTGTACATGTGCATTGTCTACTCATGTGCAGATTGTGCAAAGATTTAGACACATTACGTTGGCATGCTAATTTTTATTAATATGGAATTATTTTTTACGTACTGACGTAATTTCAAAAGCTCAAATACATATCAATGTGAAATCTCGGTTTCAAAGTTATTTGAAATTTTGTGTATACATATTTTTTAGAATACTGAACACATTTACATTGTCATACAGTGGATTTCAATAACAATGTTATTGATGGAATGAGCTTTAAATTGTGTAATATAACTTGGCCACTGCATTATTAATTCTTAGTGTGTTTTCAATTCCTAAATAATTATTTTTCTGAAAGGTAACACTCATGCATGTGTTTTTAAAGAAATTTCAGAGTGCTGTTCAGTAAAATTGTAGAAAATAATTCTACTTAATTTAATAGTTTATGTGCAAAGCATGCATTTTTGTTTCATAGAGCAATACTAGAAGGTCCATATGTATCATTTTGACATCAAAGCACGATTAATATATATATATATATATATATATATATATATGATTATAATTTCGAGAGGTTTTTATTATTAATTTTCCTACGCGTTCCTTTTTTAATTGCTTTATTTATAAATTTGTAATTGAGTGGTAAGTGAAAATATTCATAAAAATGATTAAATAATGAACAAACAATATCCAATGCACTAGTATAAATATACCAATAAAAGTGCTTTGATATCAAAATTATATTAATAAAGGTTGCTTTAGTATTAAGTGTTGTCTTCTTGAGTAAATTGTGATTTTATGTTTATGTAATAAAGAAAGAAAGACACACATTTTTAAACAAATTTTTCATTGTTTCAGAACGTTTACAGTATTTTCATACATAGACGAACACTGGCCGCTGTACAAGCTTGCTTCCCCAAATTGCATATATTGCATATATATAACAGACAAAAGACCAAGGTATCCATACACAGTAGAGCAAACAGTTTGTTGCATATTTATACAGAAGCAATGCACCAGGTTATTATTATTTTCAGATTTACCGAGCCTTATAAAATATTTTATTGAAAATATAACTATATTTCAGTTATCGTACATATTGTTTAGTAGATTACAATTACTTTTTGATTATTTTATTTATACTTAAATGTTTACAATGTAATGTAAAGTATGGCATTTAGAAATTTATTATGAAAATTCAGTATCATCCAAAAAAAATTTTGGTCAGAAATTTATTTAATATCTATTAAGCCATTCAAAATATAAACAGAAATATTTATATGGCTAGAAGTAAGATCATGAAGTTAAAAATGGAATGATGCAGTAACAAAAGAAATATTTTCAAAAAGTTTCAATGTCCGTACATTGTTAAAAATTTGAGCAAACTTTCCAGTCACTCGACCGGTTTTAGAGAAAACGGTTACATAACCGCAATTTGATTCTAATCTGACCATAATATAGACAATAATATGGTCAGAATAAAGTTAAACTGTGGTTATTTAACCGATTTCTATAAAAATAGTCGAATGACTGGACAGTTTGATGCAAATGTTTAACAGTTTAAATGTACTAAACAAATACATAACAGATATTCACAGTATTTGAATTGTACTTTCGTTTAGAATCCGTTATGAGCCAAATATGGCACTTTATTGTTGTATTTATGATATCACAGTGGCTTAACTTTTTATCATGTATTTAAAAAATAATAATCCTTACGTTTTCAGACCTTATTATAATTTGCTTAAAGGTGGTGAAAAACAATTGCATTGTATCAAATTATTTCCAAACCATTTTTTATTAAGCATTAATACAGTGAAATAACACATAAAATTGAAAATGTAATTTATTACGATGAAACATATAGATATTGCATGATGCTTTAAAGAATATTTACAAAAATCAAGATAAAAACAGCTCACTTCCTCAAATAAATTTTTGATTGAATATATGGCTTGCTTTCTTTGGGTTTTTCTAAAAAAAAATTATATTTTTACTTTTTTAAGAACACGATACTGGTTATAAGTGAAAGATTATGCAATGTTTTATATATTTGTTAAATACACTTTATGTAATTAATTAAAATATGTTTATTAAGTATTTATGAAAATAACTGCGATTAAATCTGAATATTGCATGAACTTGCAATTTTTAGTTCTATAATAAATATAAATACTAAATGAAATTTATTTAAGAAACATATTTGTGATTTAAAAAAGATTTTAGATGCAGAATTACACTTTTTTTAAATCTTATATCATATTTAAAATATAATGAGAATATTCTTATAATTTTAAAATTATTATTTGGTCATTCAATGTAAACATAGGCATATTATCCTGCATTTTTCAGAAAGAAAAAAAATGCATTGAAATCGTCCGCAAAAAGTGATAGAGATATAAAACACATCTGGAAAGTATTTTAAAAGTATTTAGATGAAATTTTTAATATAAATCGCTTTAATCTTGTACTATATTACTGTTCACATTAATGTTCATCAGTTGATACTTTCAAAAGATTTCGTAATTTACAAAGTCGTACTGAAGTTTGTCGGGGTTTTTCTTGCCCTGTATTATTGAGATGTTTATTATGTTCATTTGTATACATGTATCTTGCTTATA
The DNA here is from genome assembly GCA_963931845.1 of Maratus michaelseni. Taxonomy (NCBI): domain Eukaryota; kingdom Metazoa; phylum Arthropoda; class Arachnida; order Araneae; family Salticidae; genus Maratus; species Maratus michaelseni. Next base: position 224,769,822 of record OZ007589.1, on the reverse strand, counting down.
TAGCTAAGAACATCTGCGCATTCAAAGGCGAAGCTGACAAGGTCTCTAAATAAATAAACCTTTCCCGTCTCGATGATTGAAATTGAAACTGTAAGTTTTTCACTTAATAGTAGAGTATCTTTAAATATCAGTGTAGCGACAGGTAACCAATAATATGTAAGTGGTCAAGATGCTTTTAGGCAAAAATCAGACTTTTCGTCCTATTTTCGCCCGCCAAGTTAGTGTTTTTACTTGTCCAAGAAAATTCTTCCCAACGAATATTACCAAATTCAGAAATGTAAGTTGTTGTATTTTGGACAAAAAATTCAAATCTGAGCAATACGCCATGTGCGTAAGTTGCTACTCTAATATATAAAGTTTCTCTACTCAACGGTAGTCCGTTGTTGATTTGTATTGTGGTGTTAAGGAAGTGAGCCAAAAAAATAGCTGCGTTCTTAAGGTATTACTACACTGAATCACATAAACAAGTGAGCATTATGAGACATATAACCATCACAAAAATAATAAATAACATATAAAACATGAACCCATACCATAATATTTTATACATGTATCTTTCCAAACGAAAGATCAATGAAAATCCCCAACAAATTATTTGACCATTTTACCATCCTAGCGCACCCTTCACATAAATAAGTTTTCATACTGAATGAATTACATCTTTTGAGACATACATGAAGAGCCATGGTTTTTATTTTATGTTCAAAAGTTTAAAACACATTACACATGTGTGCACGTACTTATTATTCAATATACAAGAGCATGTAAAATATTGCGTTTGACTTCAGAAGCCTCTTTTACTTTAATAAAAGAAACCTTTCTTACTTTTTCTATAGAACTTGTTAAAGCGGTTTTTAGTGGTTTTTCTTTATTTACAAGAAGCAAGACTACCAATTACAGATAACATATCACATTGCTTTGTTTAATTTAGTAGTTCTTGCTAAGTAATATTCGTTCACACATGTGTAAGAATTTACTATAATAACTTTAAAAAAACATTTTCTATTTCATTTTATACATAATTTGCAGAAATATGACAATATTAAAAATATAATGTTAAAAATATAACTTTTGAGGATTAGAGTACTTGCTTCAATTCGCATTTGCATATATAATTTTATGAATTGCGTTAAAGTTGTAGTACTTAGTAAATTATTGATTCTTAGCTTTATTAAGAGTTATCTTGGCTTAAATATTTTGTTAGAAAAATGAAGAATATAAAGATGGATTTTTAAATTTTCCATTTTTATGTAATTATTTTAAAGAATTTTCTGTTGCTGTGGAGGGTTAAGCTTAGATTACTTTTTATGAATCCAAGGAAAAACTTTGACGAAAATACGCCATGGTGATATTATTATATACTCCTTGTTTTCGAATTTATTGGCTTACTTCAAAAAATACTGTCCATATTTTCCCGGTCGTTTACTCAACAAAATTTTTGTAAAGTACTTTTAAATTTTTCAACTTCTGTGAAATGAAGATGAGAAGCTTTCTTTCCTTCACTTCGTTGTGATGGATTAACAGTGTCCCAGCTGCCCTCCACAACAAAAAACTTGCGAATACCATATCCCATCAAAAATTTCAAATCGTGTTCATATTTCACACATTACAGCTTAAATCCTTGGCTACGAACCCGGACATAGTTCTTGCTTACTGGATACTGAGCTACTACTACTAAGGTATCCAGACTTGCTTTTGTGGGCAATTCTTCTGCACTTGCGAACAAAAAGAAACAGCAAAACGCAACAAAGGAAGAAAGCAACTTGGGCGAGGCTGCCAACGACGGCAACTGTATATAAAACAGGTCGAGTTAAGCATAATCCTCTTTCACTAAGTTGGATGTTTTCAGTGACTTCTGTAAGAATGAGAATAAAAATATATATAAATACAGGGAATTTAATACAAAAGTTGTATATAAGTTAAGCTTTGCAAAAACAATTTTAAAGTATCAGTATGGCAAAAAAATTATTTAGATAGAGATTAACAATGAAGGAATGACACATAAATAAAAATAGATATTGTTTGAATATTGTTTGAGTAAAAATATATATAAATACAGAGAATTTAATACAAAAGTTGTATATAAGTTAAGCTTTGCAAAAACAATTTTAAAGTATCAGTATAGAAAAAAAAATATTTAGAAAGAGATAAACAATGACGGAATGACACATAAATAAAAATAGATATTGTTTGAAATACTCAATAATAAAACATAGACAGCTTAACTAAAGTGGATATGAGTGGAACATTTTTTAATAAAACATAGGACAAATTCGTATAATCACACTTCATACATGCTACAGTCATTCCACCAAGATTTTTGTTGTATTTCCAGAGTTCAAAAACAGAACTTGTCCAAAATTGATAATTACAAAAGAAAAAAAAATTCTTTAGAGAAAGAGTGCATCTAAAACTTTTTTCCCCGTAACGCAGACAATTTATTTTCCAATAAATGGTTTCTCAACGTCGTGAGTTACCATTGAGAACCACAATACTGCGCTGATAGTTCTAGTTTGTAATTTTCGGGAAAATGCTACTTTTATTAAAAATTCTTCAATTTCTTATTGAAGAATTTTTCTTCCGAGCAGAATTATTCTCATAGAAAAGTTATATTTTGGCAGCAAGAGTGCATTGAATGTTCTTTCGAGATTTTCCCAAATGGTATTCTTATATCATTTTTCCTAATAAACTTTCAAGATTTTCGTAAATAAAATATCTTAATTAAAAAAAAAGAGCAATAATTTTTATAAACAAATTTTTTTTTTAATTTTCATAAGTTATTATATTATTGAGTTTATATATACAAGTTTCACAAATAAGTGATTTTGACTTGCGTTTTATACGTGTCTTCTTCTATCTTTTCTGGAATTTTGTATCCCAATGTTTAGCATTATTAGGCCGAATCATTTCATACCAGTGCTCATTCATAAAAAAGACCATGAAAGTTACCTTAATGTTCACACTCAACAATCAAGACATCCATTTCCTGTCCCATAAAAAAACTTTTTTTATCGCAAAAAGTATCACCCGCTTCAGTCAACGGTTTCATTCTTCTTTATGCCGGAGTAGTTAGAGTTCTTGAAATCAAGAAATACTTTAACAAGACATGAAGGCGAGACGGAACTGGGTCATTACAGTCAGATGTGTGAGAAAAAAAATAAACCGATTCTCAACGGATCGCTAGTTAAATCACTACAGTTACGCAAAAATGTGCAACTGACCAATATGAGGTAGATAATGTGTGAAAATTGAAGAAGGACAGAGAAAATTTTTCAAAACTTTCCATAGCGAATGAACTGAGACAAATAATGTGGCACTTGAAACAAACAAAATATTTGTATTCATTTAAAAGTACTCATTTTGAATAGCAAAATTATGGCCGCCTTAATATGTTTGTGGACTAAACTAAATTTTGAGGCCCATTTCAAATTAACCTATATTCGCTAATTTGCTTTTCTAAAAATGTTCATCCATAGAAAGATATAATATTGTGGAAATTGTCTTGTTAAAGGATTCTAAAATGGAACGCGAGAATGGTCATATTTTATCTTTACCAGTCAAAAATAAAATTATCTCTAAATAAATAAATGAATAATGTATGAAACAGAAATTACAATATTTAACATAATTCTTCTGACAGTTACTAATGATTCTATAATTAAAGAAAATAATAAAATTACTTTAAGTTCTCATTCTTAGTTGTGATTCCCCCTGAATCCTAAATATATAATATTTTACTTTAAATTCTCAATTTATACGAAAAAAGTAGTTCATCCGAATTGAAATAATTGTCCACTTACCAAGATTTATTTGAACCGAAATGGTTGTCCTATTGTAAAAAATAATGTTTTTTACCTGCGTAATGTGGTTAAAAAATAATACTGATATCTACGTATCAGGTAAGCGTAATTTATAAAAAGAAGGTTCTTCGGTTCAAAATTTATGATTTTGTTTTCTTTCTTTTCTTTTTTTGCATTTCTTAAGCGTGTAGACCGTTGCCCTAAAGCGGTTTTGTGATATTTCAATTCCTAACAGTAATTTTTTGCTCATTGAATGTTTCACTGCTCATTGAACGTAACGCTGTTGTAAAATTTTAAACTTGTTTTTCTCGAAACCCTGTTTTTGAAACTGGGTGACCCTTTTTCTCAAGAACTATTGAATCGATTTTTTTCATTCTTTATTAAATATGAAAATTAGTCTGTTTTGCTGAAAATCATACAACCGAAAAGTATAATTTTCATTGATTAAATTTTTTTTTGAGCTCGCAAAATATTTTTTTTTGTTTTGTTTTTTAAGGCGAAAAATTGCCTTTTTTTGTTCAAATAACTGTTATTTTGTCAAAAATCAACTTTTTATACAAAATGTTGGTATAAGCTCCAGAGAATTTAATATCCTTTCATAATATGAAGTCCAAATTTGTTTGAAATGCATCTGATCGGAGAGAAACGGTAGCCCGATTGGAAATCCATGGCTCGAAAATGCAGTCGCACAAAACATATTATTATGATTATTATTATTATTTTTTTTTTTTTTTTTACACAAACAAGTTTAAATATGTAAGTGAAATGTCAATAAATATAATGCAAAAAGTCCGAAGGTGATGTTTATTAAAACAAATATAGAATAAGTGAGAATTGGTGTTACTTCCAATTTAAGAAAGAATTGGATAAATCACACAAAACATTATTATCTAAATGTTGCAAATAAAGGAGTTTTTTTTAATTTTTTTTTAATGTGATACATAATAAGACATACAGGATACCGCAGGTCATAGAAAGCTCGGAAACTTAATATACTATTATGTTTTTCAAGTATCAAGTAAAGCCAAATGCCATTCAATTATGTAAATTATATGAATATGTTTAGTATAAACAAAGTATCAAAAGCAAAAAAACTTAATTTATATTTTCTATTAAATTGAAAATTCATGCTGACTTTTTTTATTGTTTTGCATCTGAAGTAGGTTTAATGTCTTTTGGCTCCAAATTATTTCACATTCACTTTTAATAACAGTGGTATTTGATTTATTAGAACCCGAATAATGGAGAATACTTCCAAGTAAGTTATAGAATAAACAAATTACATTAAATAATATTCTTACAGATTCAAAATAATAAAAGCTGCATAAGCAACACTATTTTGATAAACGGTTTCATAGTCTGAAATATACGAAAATAGAATGAGAGGAATACATGAGAGTGAAATTCATCATGAATCTCTCTCAAGATAGATAATCTGAAAGCCGTAGTAGATATAGATCTCTCGTAGCCTGGAGGATCAAATCATCATCATTAGTGTTACTGGGAAGTTTGCGGCATTACATATTTACTGAGGATAGTCCTATAAATCAATATATTATGCGTGGGACTCAATAGCAAAAAGATTTCTCTTTCCAGATCTTTGTTTTGTTTATATAAATAAAATGTACCCGCACAGACTACGTATTTTCAATTGACGTGATTGAATGCTGTTTGGACGGCATTTCTTTTTTTTTTCCTAGAAATATTCGTTAAGAAACAGCAAGTTAAGTGATACTTAAGGAGTTTTCGGAAGTATTTGAAAAATAAAAAATTCAGTATTTATCGATAGCTTTATCCTTCTTTAGACTGGTAAAAAATTTACATTCCTTTTCATCTAGAATAGACATTATTTGTAAAATTAATAATAACTTTTGTGTTTGGGTGGCAAAAAGATATTTTTTTCATAATTTTAATTATTAAATATTTGTTAACTTTTGAGTGTTAGAGTTAACATTACACTGTCTCAAAACAAGATTTTTCGCGTATTTTTTGCTTCGCTTGGCTTTAAATTGCTCTAATCGTGGGTGTAAGTATAACTACGCAAGGTTTTTCTCTTAAAAACTTTCCTTAAATATCTTCTTGTGAAAAACTGTACATGCAAATGAGTTACCTGCATTGTTATCGTTATCATACCAGTACATTTATGTTATGAGATGAATTAGGAAAAAACTGGGTGTTTCACGAAGGGCCCTTAACTTTGAAAATAAATAACTCGGAAACGGTGATAGATAGAAGCATGAAACCAGTGAAAAAAATTAAATTGTGCTAATTAAAAAAAACAGTAAAAATCTTATATAAAAACCTCAAAATTTTAGTAACAAATTGCGCCAATAAATGCCTCTGCAGATGGCATGACCATACGTAGGCTGTATCACATCAAAAGCGATTCAAAATGTACACCGTTCACACAACACACATGTCGCAAATGAAGAATTAAATTGTCAGTGACACGGTATGCTCTCGGAAATCAACACACAAGCTTGACAAATAGCTCTTCCAGCTTGTCGGGTATCAAAGGATTGTTGCGATAAACATTGTCCATTAGTGTCACTTCCAGAATTTCTTCTGATATGCACTGATAGCGGTCCCATTTCAACGACAAAATCTTCGACGACTGAACGTTCTTGGTGACTGAGCCTCGCTTTATAGGGATCCACAATGCTGCCTGCAGCGTCATCTATCGGCGCTATTAACTAAAATTTTGAAATTTCGGTATCAGATTCTTACGGTTTTTTTAACAAACATACCACTGGTTTCATGCTTCTATCTATCACCGTTTTCGAGTTATTTATTTTCAAAGTTAGGGGTCCTTCGTGAAACATCCTGTATATTCGTTAGACAATGAGAACTCATGCGCGCCGCAGGGTGCATAGAAAAGTTATTTTATCCTAAAGTAACTCTCGAGCGGATAAAGATAGAATTGTGCAATATGTATCTACCTTATAGCAAAAGATGCTAAGAACGATTTTAGCGCCTCTAGTATTGTAAAATAAAAGAAGAAAAAAGTTTATTAGAGTAATTATATGAGATATGATATTAAATATTTTTTTTTCCAATGTTCCAATCTGATATATATATATATATATGTGTATGTATGTATGTTGTATTAATTATTTCAAACGCACTTTATAGTGCTATCTCAGAGCATTTGACAAATATGGTAACTAGTAGAAGTATCACATGTATGTGAAATATAAGAGACAGCGTGTCCTACGCTGTCTCTTATACTGTCTGAATACGCAGCGTCAGATTACTGCAGATTTCCAGTAGCGATCTTAGAAACGAGTATTTTAAAAATCTGTTATGCTGAACATTTTTCCGGTTGTTTAATAAAATGTTAAAAGTTTTAAAAATGCCCGTTTTAAGATCTTTATTGCAAATTTGAAGAAATCACACGCTGTGTAGCCATGGGTCAAACTGTATATATATATATACATACATATTGTTGACTTACAAGTTGAAGGCATTAACGAAATTTTTGCAGTTTTGAGTTGAAAACTCAAATTTTAAATTGTTTTATGTTCTTTTGATTGTTAAATACCCAACGTATGCAAAGACAGCCGATTTTGAGTTAAACGGTTATGCATTTTAACTGAAAATCCGTTTTTACCGATGTACTTGGTCATTTATCGTAGATGTACTCTCAATTTGGAATTATCAAATTTAAAACTAGCTTAATTAAAACGGAGTTGCCCGTACTGGTGATAAATATACCTACCTTTTTCAAAGCGCACGCACACAAACGAAAACCCGACGGCAAATATTCTACAGCGCAGCGGGGAGACGGATGGGGGGCGGAATCATTCAATGTTTTTTCTTCTCAAATTTTTGTTAAAATCTGGTCATTTAATATTAAAAACGATGTAGTTCTTATCGTCCAAACAGCTTGAAAATTTTTTGAGTTATATGCAAAAATATTGATATTTAGTTGTAAAAACATGAACCTAAAGCCACAGGCGTATTCCCGTTCTGAGCGAATATTGCGCAGATTTTTCGCTTTTTTTTTTCATACTTCTAATCGTCAGAATGTTACAAGATTTTATGTGTGATATAAATGTGTACGCAATTGTTGTGTGCACGAGTGTTCGAAGAATGGATAAAAAATTTGTGTCAAAATACCGACATTTAGTTACTTTTAGCCTAGGAAAAAAAGTGTCTCAAAGAGTCGCGAGAGATTTCAAGTCATAAATTTTTTGATAGGGTTAATATTCGTATTTTTTTAAACGGATTGCACCACCGTAGAAAATATGGTATCCGGATTAAGTCGGTAATTTTCGTTTTACCGTATCTTTAAGGCTTAATCTTAACCGTAAGTGAGGCCAATTCCATCTTCTTGAAAAAAGAGGGCGGGGGGGGGGGGGGGGGGAGACACGAATTCGAACTTTCTTTAAGAAAAATTTCGAAGGGGCTACATTCTGATTTTTTTTAAACGGATTGCATCGTTAGAAAGTATAAAGTACGACATTTAAACGTGTATTTTTAGTTTTTCCATATTTCAAACGCTTTAGCCGATGAAACTTCAAAAAGCGCGAAGAAAAATGAGCTGTTTCCGACCTTTGGACCTTGTCTGCTAGCAATCTTTCGCAACTGGCGCTGCGCGTCATTTTGAGATAAATAATGTTTTTTTTTTTTTTTTTTTTTTTTTTTTTTTTTTTTTTTATGAGTCGTTGTTGTGGTTTTTATAATATATCTCGGTTAATTAACAAAAATGAAAAATCTTAGCCTCAGGTATGTTAGGACCTGCCTTAGACTATCTTTACCCAAAGTTTCAGACCTCTACATACGGTGGATTTTCATAGCCATCGCGGACACACACACACTAAAACGTCTTTTTTAATGTGTAAGCATGTGAAATTTTTCAAATTGGAATTTCTCGAAAAACTTTCTTTTGACTTATATTGAGCTTGATTTTGATTTCTAAGCCGATGACAGACTGTAACTATGAATACATCAGTATTATAATAAACTTATTTTTTGAGGTACAAAACAAGCCAAACATTCTAATTTTTACAGTTTTTTCTCATGATCCCTAGTCAGGGCAAACATATTGACTCACCTTGTATAATAATGGTGAGTCAATATGTTTACCATGATTATAAATAAATGACAATAACACTTCATTGTAAACAGTCGCCATAAGAAGCAATCTGAATGATTGAAGTTTTATTTCCGTACTTGATAACTGCATTTTGTGGCTTCGCTTGGTCCTTTAGATTTAAAACAAGCGGTAGCATACTTCGAGGCAGATATTTTAAAGAATACTCTCAATCGTTTATGTCCAGCATCTGTAATAAGTTGTGGCCTGAACCATATCTGTAGCATATCTGAATAACTGTTACATGAACAGTTGTCCTAAGAAGAAAAAAAAAAGATTCGTTCAACTTTCCTGTCAAAATCGAGATGAAAACATTGACTTAAAATTCTCCCAATGACGGAGGAAAGTCACATAAGACATTTATAAAGTACACAAACAAACAAAATTGAGTTTATTTCTGTACTGTGTTCATTTCTTTTTTATTCCTATCGATGATTAGAACTAAGATATTGTTATTTGTAATCAAAGCAATCATTTTGACTTACCCTGTATATCATAAATATAAAAAAATTATATTAAATAAATGGATAAAAAGTGAAAACGAAATTTAGGAGTTTCTCTTCTGGAAAATTTACCTAATGAACAGTTAATGATACTGGATCCTTTTAAAGGCTATCTGATTTACCAGCATATTAGTTATTCAATTACAATACTTAGCTCCTTTCCCAATTACCAGCTTGAAGTAATTAAGCAATCGATTAAAGTTGGTAATTAAGCCATCGATCAATTTGGTTGTTCTTGTTAGACGTCCACTATAAAGGTCGTGGGAAAAAAGGCCCTCTCTTAATTCAATTAAGATAATCGCAGATTAAGGGGATAATTACCGGATCTTAATTGGATGAAAAGTTAATGTAATATGAGCCGGATAAAAACAAAAGGTGTGATATGCACAAGTTAAATAAAGAATACATTCTATTTTTATCAGTAAAGTTAATTTCATCATTTTTAAGGGACTGGTAGCGTAGTTATTTTCTACATAGTTTATTAGCATTCATTTATTTATGTGATTTTTATGAAAGTTTAGCTCATAAAAATCTGATAATTTGATGATTATAATTAGTGATACATATAACTGAATTCTACTGAAATTGAACAATTTACATTATTTTTCCTAAATGGAAACGCATAACATTATTATAGCAATTAGAGACAAAACATCTTACGAAAAAAGAAAAAAAAATTTTAAAAATATTAATAAAGAGAAGTTGTTGCAATATTTTGCGCCAAAAATGTCGCCTTCAGGGATAAATATTAACTCCTTCGCGAGGAGTTATTACGAGGAGTGTACGTAATAGATTCGGAGAATCCTTGATTATTTCTAGCAGAAAGTTTAAAAATAAATTTTACTTTACTTACTACCAATTTTTGGGGGGATTATTTAGTCAAAAAATTCTATTTAAATATACCGGTTATAAAAGATTAAAGATTCTGTAAAAGACGCTTGTCGGGAAGGGGTTAAGCATGAGTAATGAATCTCTTGCTTTATGTCTATACTAGCTGTTACCCGTGACTTCGTTCACGTAACATTAAAAGAAAAATAAAAGTACTAATCAAGCAAAATATTTCACGCCCGATAATTAAAAACGTAAATAATTAACTAACTCTTTATCACATTTCATAGAAGAAAATACGATATTTCTTTGTTATAGGGGCCTTGACATAAATCAGTTTAAAAAAGGTAAAATTTTGTGCCAAATAACTGCGAAAAGGAAACTGCAACCAATCGAAAAAGGACGGCCAAATAAAATCGTGTAAATCGACGAATTGAGTAAAAAGAAATGTCAATTTTACCTGATAAACCATTTTACTTTTAACGACTTTGCGAAACGTTTTAACAGCCATCATTTAAAAATAATTCATTGGAAATAGTATATGCTTTTTCTTTAAATTCAATTCTTGTGAATAGGGAGGAATAATTCTACACCTAAATGCAAGGAGCTTCAATTGCAAAGCTTTTTGCAGCCCAAAATTACATGCAAACTTAACACTTAAACTGCAAAGCTTTTTGCAACCCAAAATTATGTGTAAACATTACTTTTGCATGTAATTTTCATTGCAAATTAACATTTATTACAGTTCAAATTAAAATTAATTTGGGGTTGCAAAAAGCTTTGCAATTGCAAGTGTTACGTTTGCATGTAACAGCAAATTTGTCTCCTTGGTTTAATCTATAGTTGAAACAAATCTTGATTACTTGACAATTTGCTGACAGGCGATTTTTGCTCTGCAGAATAAATTGACTCGTAAAGTTTGAATATGTGGAAATATGTTTTTATTTTTCGAAAATTTTACTGTAATCAATATTTTTTTTTTTCATCAACTATTCAAATTGAAAATAAAATAATTTTTTTTCAGTTTTAATGAGAAAATAGCATAAAAATATATTAATCCGTTTTATTTCTCCTTTTTTATCCACAAAAATGGAGTAATTTAAGTACCATTTTTAGAGAAATTTCGTTAAAATTTACAAAAAAATATATTAATATCTAGGAATCTATTTCAAAATTTTAAATTCTTAGAGTTTATATGACATCCTCGAATCAATGATAACCGGTGTTAAGTAAATCGCGTTGCATTAAGAGGAGTAGTTGCGAAATACACACAGTCAGATTTTAACTTAATAGACTTGTGTTCAATTTTCTTTTCCTAATAATCTTACTGATGTTTGTATTATTAATCACAGAGTTCAGAGAATAAATATAGATGAAATGTTCATGTTTGGCGTGATGCTGAAAATGCAACCCTACAGTCGGCCAAAACAACTGGAGGCTTGCTTTGAAAACCTCTCCCCGTCCAATGAATCTAGTCATTGTCCCACGTGCAGCCTCTCTCCACCCAATGGGGTCAGCCCTTGGGCCTAATGATTTGAGCGATAACCGGCTTCATATTGCAAGCCGATTTTACGGTTCATTACCTCTCTATACTTTCACTGTACTCAGTGATTATTACTGTATGAAATTGATACACATTCCATTTGAAACATATTTAAAAAATCCCGTTTTATTATGACGTCACTTTGATCCCAGAGAAATCTCTTTTCAATGATATAATTCTTGTTAATTTCCTTTTCCTGGCAATAATGACGTGATTTTTAGCAGAAAACTCACATCTGTTTGTCACTGATATTCAAGCTTATTAGTAATCAGTATCAAAAAAATATTGCAGTAATTCATCTTAAATATGACGTCCATTATGTATATACTTTTATTATACACTGATTTCTATGTTCTTTGTAATATTACGAATATTTGAAAATACATGATTTATTTATGACGTCATATTTGTTCAAGCCAAGAAGGATTATTTTCATAGTTCCATGGTTCAAGCGAAATCTTTTTCTTAATAATATAATTATTGTTAATTCTTCTTTCTAATTATTACGCAGTTTTTGACAGAAAAAGATCTTTTTAATGTAACCGATATTCATACTTCATGTATAATAACAAATACTCCATATTGTTGTTTTAAATATCACAGATATTCATCTTCTTTTGAATTATTTTCATTTTTCACGTGAAAATCGCTCAATTGAAACTTAATTGTTGAGGAAAAATTATTTTTTCGCATTTTTATTTATTGGCAACGATCAAAACCCTAGCAACAATAAAGTAAAATGGTTAAATTTTATCTAAAAATGTCCATTGATTCTCTATGAAAATAATCAAATTTTGAATTATTAAGAAAAGCATTTGAATAAAATAAACAAAAACCAGTCTATGTTCATTTCCGGGTTATAATCCACCTATATGCAAAGATACAGAGCCATTAATTTCTCCATTTTGACGCTGGCTTCAGCCTAACATTTGCACACAATCAGATTTATAATATTACTAGCCTATGTTCATTTGAGGGTTATAATCAAGCTATATGCAAAAATACAGGATCATTAAATTCTCCATTTTGACGCTAACTTCAGCCTAACATTTGCACACAATCGGATTTATAATATTATTAGGATTAGGATTGCTGCCAGAAAAATTGCACGTCGTGTTCAAGTACACCTTTCTTTAAGTATAAAACCAGTAAACATATACATATTTATTGACTTGTTGTTATTATCAAAAGCTTTTATTATTTTGGGGGAAGAGGTCGAATATTCACTTTGAAATGGTTTGATTTTTCAAGAGAATATTGCTACGTAAAGCAAAAGTACAAATTAATAATTCAAGTTTAGTAACATATATTATTTATTATGCATAATCTTTAGAATAAACTTAATCTGACTTATATAGGATTTCGATATTAATCCTTCTATTAAAAGATATTTATAGAAAAAAGCACTTATATAAATGGAAAAATAACAATTTAAAAACAAATATAAGTTTAATATATTTTTATTTAATATTAAATGGAAATGTTAGAAAATTACCGAAGCATAATATTGTAGCTTAGGTCTGCAATGACTAACTTAATCATGTTGTTTCACACACACACAAAAAAAAAAAAAAAAAAAAAAAAAAAAAATAGTGGGTATTCTTCTAAAAAATAACCTAGCAAAAACATTGGAAAATAATAAATAATGAGACTAATAATAAAACTATAATATAATTATTCGGAATGTCAATATATTCAATTCAATTACATACAAACTATGGTTACATAAAAACTATGGTCGGAAACTCCCACTACGGGAATATCACAATTTCAAGACGAACGTCAATTATTATTATTATTATTATTATTATTATTATTATTATTATTATTATTACTTTTTGTTGGCACCACTTTTTCTGGCACTTTTTTTTTTTTTTTTTGCTGTATTTAATTTCTACAATTTTGAGATTAGATAAAACGAAATTTTCTGTGCAAAAATGCTGATATCCCATTTCTTACTAAATGTCGTATGATGTCCTACTGAAATCCTATTCCAGAATTTTCCTCACTCTATACGGCACATATACGTACCGTTCATTGCGTAGAATTTAAAGACTAAGTGTCTTATAACATTAAAAAATAAGTCTTTCGTTAAAAATGTTAAAAGTTAAGTGACAAATATATTAGATATTTAGCGAGATATTGTAAATTAATGAATTGTTTATTAACTAAATTCTAAGATTTATTTTAATTAGACAGCGTTTATAAGAATTTTTAACGTTGAAATTATCATATTTATATACAAATTAAAATTATTTTTAAACGTTTCACAACGAATAAATTTTTATGAAGTAAATTATCGAATTCATTACAGTTTAGGTAATTCAAATTTAATTTGTAGTTTCATACAATTGAACAGAAATTCTTTTACTTATAATATTGTTTTGATTTACATATAAATATCTAAATCATACCTTATATTCACAAAGCAAAATTGTAAACAAAAATAAAAACATTTTGGAATTATTTACACAAAAATATTTGGAAAAGAAACTAAAGGAAAAAAAAAACATAGTCTTGGTGAATCTATTATTTATAGCTTAGGTCAGAGATGGTGATTTTTTTTACGAGAGCATGTCAAAATTTCACAATCATTATCTATCAAAGTTGAAACGTGTCAAGCATTTACATAATAAAAAATTGCAACGTAATACTGCTTATTGCAAAACGCTGTTTAATATAATCAGTGCCTTTCTTCCATTAAATAGCCGAAAACAAAAATCAAAATGCGATTTTTGCGAACATTGAAACCAATCAATAATTTAAGGAATTTTTGATTTGGATATATGACTAATTTATTTGACGTAGTAAATTCTGCATTTAAAAGAAATACGCATTTTTATATTAGTAACTTTTAACCTATCATCAACACAATAACTAACTTATAATGAATCAAATTATAAAAAAATACTAAAAATTATTTTTTTATGTCCTATGAAGAATGTTTTATAATTATGGTTCGAATGTTGTTGTTTTTATTAATAAACATTACAATACATACAAATGGGAACGAATGATTTTATTGCAGTGATTGTCATATGATAATCACCAATATGATATCCAGTGATTGCCTTAACTTATAATAAACCAAAAAAAAAAAAATTCTTGACTATTTTTGATATTTTATCAATGAATTTTTCTTTTTTTTCGTTCGATGGGTAATGTTTTATAATTGATTCGAATTTGACATTTTTAATGATAGGCATTACTATACATACAATTGGGCCTACATGTTTTTATTGCGGTGATTGTCTTATGAAATTCAATGAAGAAATAAACCTTTTTAAATTAAAAAAAAAAGGTGAAATAAATGTCAAAAAGCGCTGCATATCATCAACGGAAAAAAAAATAATGTTTCAATTCAAGCAAAAATAATTGCGTTATTTCTGATATTCTGCACGTATTAAGACTTTTTTTTAAAAAATTATTATAACAAAAAGACTGGTATCTCTAAAATGATTACGAAATTTAAATTTTTCGCGTATATCCTCGAAATTATCATAGATGCCACCTCACTATAATTAATAGATTCACCAAGAATATTTAAATTACATTTGAGGATGATTTTATAAGATAATTTAAATTATGTTTTATTATTATTATTATTATTATTATTATTACTATTATTTTTTTTTCCAAATATTTTTGTGTAAATAATTCCAAAATGTTTTTCTTTTCTTTACATTTTTGCTTTGTGAAAATAAGGTATGATTTAGATATTTATATGTAAATCATAGCAATATTATAAGTAAAAGTGTTTCTGTCCAATTGAAATACAAATTAAATTTGAATTACCTAAACTGTAATGAATTAAATAATTTACTTCATAAAAATTAATTCGTTGTGAAATGTTTAAAAGGAGTTTTAATTTGTATATAAATATGATAATTTCAATGTTAAAAATTATTATAAACACTGTCTATTTAAAATGAAACTTAGAATTTAGTTAATAAATATTTCATTAATTTACAATATCTCGATAAATATCTAATATATTTTTATGTATGTACTGTAATTGTATGTATTGCGTGTCATAGATTCATCATTTCTTGTTTAGTTAGATAATTCAAATTTAATAAGGGGTTTCCATTCAATTTCAGGTAATAAAATATTTGTATAAAGTAAAATTCTTATTATCTTGTGGAATGCGATGGGAGTAACATATAAGAAAAGAATCCGTAATTTTTATTCGTAAAGGGAAATAAATCTTTTTCATAACTATATACGCAGGAATTTCGTTGGAAATAAAAAGAAATTTATTGGCGAATAAACATACATAAGAACTAAAACTGAGATTATAAAACTATCACTGAATGAAATTTAAATAGTCGTGTCTTCGATAGATGGCAGTAGCAGACTTGGAAGCGGGTATTAACAGATTGTTTACTCAAATGAAAGTCACATGACTTATAGCTGCATTGTCTTACAATTTTAGATAGTTTTAAAGCATTGCATTGTACAATGCTTTAAGAAAATTATTAATGAGTTTTATTTTTCGTTGCACAGTTGAATCTATAATGTAATTAATTTAAATTACTATGATGAAAATTACTAGAAAAAATCGTACTTTTTATCACTTTCTTTATTAAAAATTTGTACCCTTACGATTTATAATGAAAAAACAATTAACATTTTTTAGAAATTACTTTTATTTAATTTACTTTTTATTATACAGTAGCCATCAGATATATCTTGCATCTTTATTTTATATCACGCATTATTATATCACTTAGTTTGTGTGTGTCTCAAGAAAAAAACAGTTCTAGCGTAACATAATTGTTATGTAACTTTATGTATATATCAATTAAAGTATCTATTGTTAATACTATATTTGAAAAAAAAAAAAAAAACGTAATATATGTGTAAGCTTATAGCTGCATTGTCTTACAATTTTAGATAGTTTTAAAGCATTGCATTGTACAATGCTTTAAGAAAATTATTAATGAGTTTTATTTTTCGTTGCACAGTTGAATCTATAATGTAATTAATTTAAATTACTATGATGAAAATTACTAGAAAAAATCGTACTTTTTATCACTTTCTTTATTAAAAATTTGTACCCTTACGATTTATAATGAAAAAACAATTAACATTCTTTAGAAATTACTTTTATTTAATTTACTTTTTATTATACAGTAGCCATCAGTTATATCTTGCATCTTTATTTTATATCACGCATTATTATATCACTTAGTTTGTGTGTGTCTCAAGAAAAAAACAGTTCTAGCGTAACATAATTTTTATGTAACTTTATATATATGTCAATTAAAGTATCTATTGTTAATACTATATTTTTTTTTAAAAAAAAACGTAATATATGTGTAAGCTTATAGCTGCATTGTCTTACAATTTTAGATAGTTTTAAAGCATTGTATTGTACAATGCTTTAAGAAAATTATTAATGAGTTTTATTTTTCGTTGCACAGTTGAATCTATAATGTAATTAATTTAAATTACTATGATGAAAATTACTAGAAAAAAATCGTACTTTTTATCACTTTCTTTATTAAAAATTTCTACCCTTACGATTTATAATGAAAAAACAATTAACATTCTTTAGAAATTACTTTTATTTAATTTACTTTTTATTATACAGTAGCCATCAGTTATATCTTGCATCTTTATTTTATATCACGCATTATTATATCACTTAGTTTGTGTGTGTCTCAAGAAAAAAAACAGTTCTAGCGTAACATAATTTTTATGTAACTTTATGTATATGTCAATTAAAGTATCTATTGTTAATACTATATATATATATTTTTTTAAAACGTAATATATGTGTAAGCTCACATTTTGCAGGCATACATAAATCATTTACTTGTAAAGTTATCACATTTTTTTAATGCCTTTGGTAGTATCGCGATTTCACTTGAACCTCAACATGCCCGATTTAAGAAAGGAGTACAGTATTTTAACGCTGAATAAAGCAGCTGAGATGGATTTCTTGCTGTATTGAATTTTAAAATAGAAATACCTTTTATATTTATATGATATAAAATCATATATTTGTAATTTAATAAACTCGAAATATGGTATATTGCTTTTAAATGCTAAAGGTGTAAAATTAACAATTTAGTATAAATTAAAATAACTTTTATTAGTTGTTTTACATGTTTCGACTCTTTCCGAGTCATTTTCAAAAACAAAATGAGAATATTCTAAAGTTGCACGGGTTTTGAAGTTATTATTTCCATGAACTTTTTTAAAAATTACGCACGTTATCTATTATTTTTTACTTGGTTGTTTATTTTCATATCTTTGACCATGGAGTAACTCTAGCCACAGTTTTGGTAAATTAAAAGATGCCGCATCGTTACATATTGTATTTTTGCGTGTTAGTATCTCTATGGTTTCTCTTATTATGGATGGATAGAATAGGCTGGAGGGAAATATTATTTTACCTTCATTGAAATTTATTTGGATGGTTTCTTCTTGATATAATCTTGCCAGGGCTGTAGTTTTTCTATTGTATTTAAAATTATTCTATCCTGTATTATTTATAGATAATTATTTATTCTGTAGTTATTCTATTGTACAATAGAAAAACTACAGCCCTGGCAAGATTATATCAAGAAGAAACCAACCAAATAAATTTCAATGAAGGTCAAATAATATTTCCCTCCAGCCTATACTATCCATCCATAATAAGAGAGTTGAGTTGAGTTGATTATTGACGGCCAATTATCTACACTTGGGATATAGGCCCGGGAGGAATGCCCTTCGTGGGGGTCTTTCTAAGGGAACCTAACCCGTATTACGCATGGATAAATCCACGGCTCGAAGAAAACCACGAAAACTCCAAACGATTAGGCCGACGGGCGCGATTGGGATCGAACCCAGCACCTCCCGTCTACCAGCTTCGAGACCATAATAAGAGAAACCATAGAGATACTAACACGCAAAAATACAATATGTAACGATGCGGCATCTTTTAATTTACCAAAACTGTGGCTAGAGTTACTCCATGGTCAAAGATATGAAAATAAACAACCAAGTAAAAAATAATAGATAACGTGCGTAATTTTTAAAAAAGTACATGATAATAACAACTTCAAAGCCCGTGCAACTTTAGAATATTCTCATTTTGTTTTTGAAAATGACTCGGAAAGAGTCGAGACATGTAAAACAACTAATAAAAGTTATTTTAATTTATATTAAGTTGTTAATTTTACACCTTTAGCATTTAAAAGTAATATATTATTACAAGGTGTTATAATTTATTATATTGTCGAAATATGATGTCGAAAGTGTGTGTTACCATTTGA
This sequence comes from Maratus michaelseni, assembly GCA_963931845.1. Classification (NCBI taxonomy): domain Eukaryota; kingdom Metazoa; phylum Arthropoda; class Arachnida; order Araneae; family Salticidae; genus Maratus; species Maratus michaelseni. The sequence goes on along the minus strand of OZ007589.1, from coordinate 224,750,785 downwards.
AAGTTCAAAGTTGGAGCATTTTTAGATGACCCTTATATGAAAAATTGCATTCATATTCGGAATGTAAACATAAATAATTCCGATTCGAATGGAATGGTACTTCTCACATCTTTCTGCGACAAACTAGTAATAAAGTATTATTGGTTTTGGCTTATGATTATGCTTGGATGAGGCTAGGATTAGGTTTGGTGCTTTTTACTTTTTTTATGACTGTACATTTTTTTTAAATTTAAAGACATTTATTTTTATTGCACAAATTATGGAAAAATATGTGTCTAAAAATGCTATACGTTTACAAGATATGCCAAACTTGATATATGGCTAAAAATTGAATGTTTTTGTTTTATAAAATTAAATTTTAAAAAGAATTTACATTTAAAAAGAAATATGTAAATAAATATGCAATTCAAACGTGGTGAAATTAGCAAAACAAAAAAAAAATCTGTATTATAAGGCAAAAACGTGCCCGTCAGTAACACTGACGTCATATTGACGGTGAAAACACCTGGCCAATAAAAATCGCTTTTACTATAGTATTTTTTACTTCTATATATCGTTCAATTTCGATTTTTCCACCGTCGAATAGGGATAAAAGTGTTATTTTAAATACAACATAATTTAAAACTGTATCGCAACTTACTGATTTTTATGCTTTTTAAAAAAATTACAAGCTTGGATTTTTTTTAATCTATGCCTATTGTGGGCAACCCGATTACGAAAGATTAACTCGCTTACACTTAAAACAACATAAATATATCATCATTTGTTTCCGGAAAATATTTGATAACTAAGTTAAAATTTAATAAATAAATAAATGAAATAATAAAATAATATAAATAAAACTCAAATTCAACAGATATGTATTCGAACTATGCGCCTAAATGACTGAAATTATCAGAATCAAAAGGGTCTTCACAGAATCAATTGGCCTTCAGAATCGAGAAAGGTCATTTATAAGAATCAAGTAGCAACATCTTTGGCGATCTCTTCGGCTATTAACCTCTGGCATTCGACTAACGAAAGTATAGCTTTTAATAAATTCCAAAACTTTATTTGTATACATAATTTATATTTTTGATAAAAGAAATACTTTTCGGTGTTATTAGTGAACAATTTAAAACAATATATTTAGTGTAAAAAAAAACTATTACAATTTTAAAAACATAGTTTTCACCTATGTACTGTAACCCAGGAATCCTGGGTTGGATCCCCGAGTATAGAGATGGCCAATCTTTTCACATCCCCGTGTCAATTTAAATATATATATTTAAGTAATATACAGGGTGCAATATGTTATCTATCGCCGACTTTTAATTTCTCAACCGTTGGTCGTAGACATATAGGTCCAATTACAAAAACGTTTCAAATGAAGTAAATATTCATGTTGTGTCATTGTTTAAAGTAAAGAAATCAATTTTATAAAAATTACGAAATCTAAGTTTTTATACGGTCCCCAATTCCTATGGTTATATTTAGTAAAAGTTTACACATATCATAACAGATATAACACAAAAAGTTCGACTTCTGTGCGGCAAAAATTTACACAGTTGTTAAATTTCAAAGTTTGAGATTTTTGCACATAATTTTGTCTTTCATTGAGGAATCAGTTAAAAAATGAATTAAAGTAATTCGAGATCGAAATCAGGGTGCAATGTCCTTTTTACGGCGAAACCACCTTTAGCCGGTATCGCCAAATTGGGATATCACCAAAGAGGGTATTTCATCTAAAAATTTGAGCTGACTTTTATGGGTCATATACAAAGCGAAGAATGAAATATTGAAGTTAAATAGAAAAATAAATATCAATTTATTATCATATCAGAAAACGGTCTATTATAAAAAATGAATACATCAAACGCCGGAATCTATTACAGATACTGCTCGAAGTGTTCTCCAATGGTGGCAATGCACAATTGAATGTGTAACAGTACTAAACCCTGGACACGTTGCAGCATAGCAGGATAGCAGGTGTAACTGTGCGACAAGCAAGGATGATGCGCTGCTTCAGATCAGCCAGAGAAGTAGGCTCAGCCACACAGACCTTTGTCTTGATGTAACACCAGAGGTAGAAGTCCATGAGAGTCAAGTCCGAAGAACGCGGTGGCCACTCTACCGGACCACCATATCCAATGATCTGTTGACCGAATTCGTCAGCCAGATACGAACGGACGTTTGATGTTTTATGCGGAGGGGTCCCATCATGTTGAAACCACACCCGGCATACATGTTGAAGAGACAGCTCTTCATACCAGTCCCGTAATTTTTTTGTAGCAGGTGCAGGTAACGATCGCCCGTTAAGGTCCCGTCGTAGAAGATGGGTCCAACAACCTTGGTTCCCCGTATACCGCACCACGCGTTCGTTGACAGGCGTTCCTGGTGTCGTAATGTGCGGGCGATGTGGGGGTTTTCCAGAGACCATTAATGCACATTGTACACGTTCACAATGACTCCCCGTGTAAACATTGACTCATCTGTCCACAGAATGTCACAAAGGAACGACGCATATTCCTCTAATGTGTTGAGCATGAAATTACAATAATCAAATCGTCGTGCGTGGTCACCCAGCATCAATGCTTGCGCAAGTGTCGGATGGTATGAATGCACACTATGTGCATGTAACAAGTGTCAGACATGCTGAAGCGTGTATCCACATGCCTCGCTTATTTCTGCTGTTCTCAGTTGTGGATTTAAAAGGACGAATGCCAGCAGCTCCTCCGGTGTCACTCGAACATTACACTTTGCCCGTCTACTTGTACTTGGTTGTGGTGCAACAGAACCGGTCTCTCTAAGACGGTGCAAGCATCAGTTATAGTTTCATGCGTTGGATGTCGATCCCTAGGGAAACGTTCTGGAAAAACCCTCGCAGCCGCTCTGGCATTCCTTTGATATTCGCCATAAATAAGTATCACTTCGACATATTGCGTGTATGTGTAACCTGACATCACGATCTCAGCGCCGACTAGCATGTCCACTGCTAGATGGCTTGTGTTTTATCCCGAACGTGTGGCACTGCGGTACTATTTTAATTTACATAATCCGGATTTTCATGCTCGTTATAGCTCGGCTGCTCATTTCCATTCCGCTGCTCTAGTTCTTAGTGAGTATGTTTTATTTTCCGAGTGTCGATTCTACCTACTTTGATTTTTGAATGTTGTTCGACCCCTAAAACTTAGCTCAAATTTTTAGATGAAATAACCTTTTTGGTGATACCCCGATTTGGCAATACAGGCTAAAGGTGGTTTCGCCGTAAAAAGGACATTGCACCCTGATTTCGATCTCGAATTACTTTAATTCATTTTTTAACTGATCCTTCAATGAAAGACAAGATCATATGGAAAAATCTCAGACTTTGAAATTTAATAGCTATGTCAATTTTTGTGGTACAGTAGTCAAACTTTTTGTGTTATATCTTTTATGATATGTGTAAACTTTTACTAAGTATAACTATAGGGATTGGGGTACCGTATAAAAAGTTAGATTTCGTATTTTTTATAAAATTGATTTTTTACTTTAAACAATGCCACAGCATGAATATTTACTTCATTTGAAACGTTTTTGTAATTGGAACTATAGGTCTACGACCAACGGTTCTGAAATTAAAGGTCGGCGATAGGTAACATATTGCACCCTGTATAGGCAATTTATTTTTTACTTTAAACAATGCCACAGCTTGAATATTTACTTCATTTGAAACGTTTTTGTAATTGGAACTATATGTCTACGACCAACTGTTCAGAAATTAAAGGTCGGCGATAGGTAACATATTGCACCCTGATAGGTATAATATATATTTATGTTACATGATCGTGCGAGCTAATAACCAAAAAATTCATTTCATTTTAGATGCCGAATAATTGATATCAGTTTCGTATTTGCAAGAATGCAAGCTGGATTGGAATCACCTAAAAAGTGGTTTCTACTAAAGATTTTCAAATTATCCATTTGAAAACGCCGACTTTGGCAGTATTTTCCGAAAAATCTTTTGCCTTGACGAAAAATGGAAAACGTCTTTCGATTACAAAGTTTCTGAATGAGAAAACCTGCCAATACCATGCGTTTCCGAACAGAAATGAATTAAAAATATGTCATAAAGTAGCCAGTTTGGATTTCAGAACAGCCTTAAACAACTGTATTGTTCTTCCAAGAAGTCTAATTTTACTATCGGCATTTTTGCTTATAATGCCTTAAAATCTTTCATTCCGTTAATCTTTTAATTCTTTTTTAATCTGAAAATTTTGTGAGCCAAAATTTGGCTTAGATTGGGATTCAAAATGTTGCATTTAAGTTTCTTCAATCTCTATGACAACGACACCAATCCTCGAATAATCGAATTCAGTCAAACTCAGCTAGTCTAAGATCCTAAATTTTACTGCATTTTGATCTATAACTGGGAAATATGCCGTGCCAAAAATAATCTGTAACATGCCACATATAGCACGCGTGTCATAGGTTCGCCGTCCCTGTCCTAGTAGATATAAATTAAATATATATATATATATATATATATATATATATATATATATATATATATTATATATATATATATATATATGTATATCTTATGTCTCGGACCACGTTACATGAAAGACTAGAAATAAACATTTGAAATTACTAATATCGCATTGTTTTTATGATCTTAATTAAAATAAATAGCCTGAATTAATCTAAAAAAATTATATTGTATCAATCTTTTTACATAATTTTTCAACAGTGTCTTAATTGCATTTTTTTCTTTTTACGACCGCTATATTAAAAACATTAAATGAGACATGTATATAATGTAATAACACTTTCAAAATTTTAATTAGAAATATTGCCGGATGATTAAAATTAAAAAAATAAATAAATATTTTATTAATTTTAATTAATACTTGCCATAAAAAAGAAAAAGAAGCAAAAAATAAAATTAAAGAAACCTTGTTTATATATTTAATTAGAAAAATTGTTTTCCAAAATTCCTAATATTTATTAAATATGCATCAAGAATTTTCTCCAAACGTTAGGAAGGTCATAAATATTAATAAAAGAGAAATTATATTTTCCAAAATATTCTATATTTTCTAAATTCCAACCTAATCTCATGTTTGAAGCAAAGAAGGTTGGGGAAGGGGGGGGGGGGGAGTTATAAAAATTATGAAAGGTTTCTCTTCAAGTTTCATATTGAAATATTGATTTTCTAAGAAGTTTATTACTTTCGTAATCTTGATCCATTCTTAAAGTAAAAGAAATAGGGAAGGAAAGAATATATTCATATATTAATGCTTTTTAATACAAAAATTCATTTTTCGCAGTTTTATGCTGCATTATATAGATTTTTTTAAATTAATAAATAAGTCTTTAAATTTTGAAAATTATCTACTTCAATTCCGTGAGGTTCATTTGGAATATAATTTATACAATAATAATTTGTATTTTAGCATATGTTGAAATACGTATGAGAACAATTTATTATTATAATTAAGGCAAGAAAAAATGCAAATTAAAACGGATGAAAAATATTGAAAAATTGGAAAATATGGGGTAACAATCTTAACCTGGAATTATAGTTCTTCAAGAGCTCGGAAGAATAGACACTCATTTCTTTCATTAGACACTTAGTTTTTATTTCTTTCTACCCCTCCCCTCATCTCTCTATCATTCAATATTCCATGACTTGCGGACACATAATCTAAAAAATACTTTTAAAAACTTTTTATAAATATGCACGCAATATTGTTTAAAAAAATGTTAAATATTTTCTAAACCGTAATCTAAATATGCTTAATGTAACAAAAAAAAAGAAGAAGTAGAAGGAGCGGATAACAGGGTAAGAAGAGAATTTGGTGACAGGTTTTTCACTTCAAGTTTTATAATATTTAATTATTAATTTTTGAAGAATTTTATTACTTTTGCAATTGTAATCCATTCTTGAAGTTAAAAATGACAATAAAATAAATAAATAAATAAATAAAAATATTTATTAATGCTTTTTAATACAAAAATAATTTGTTCGTTCTTTTATGCTACGTTAAATAGAAAATTTTGAAATCTAAAACGTAAAATATTCTGAAAATTATCTAGTTTGGAGTTAGTAATATTAGAATAGCAATTGCGTGAATTTCGTTTAACATCGAAATTATTATATTTATATGTAAGTGAAAATTTTTCTATTAAGCGTTCTTTCACAAATGATTTTTTATGATATAAAATATTGAATCGATTACAGTTTAGGATATTCAAATTTAATCAGTAATTTCCCACAATTCAACAAAAAAAACTTGCATATAATAACAATCTTTTTATTAAAAAGCCATCTTTCCTTGAAATGTGAGAGCGCTTTTGGTAGTTTGAAAATAAACTAATAAGAAAATAAACACGCCACAAAGCAATAGCTGAAATTAACTTATAAACATAATTGAATGTAATTTAAATAGCCTATTCTATTCTAACTCATGTAATAGATTGTTTATATATTTAAATAGAAACACTGTTTTCTATAAGTTCGATTATTCATTAAAAATGTAGCAAGAATTTTCTTCTACTTTACGAAGGTCATAAATATTAATAAAAGAGAAATTATCTTTTTCAAAATATTCTATCTTTCCTAAACCCCAACCTAATCTTATGCTTAAAGTAAAAAAAAAAAAAAAAAAGGTGGATGGTCGGAGAGTTAAAATTTTTGATGAAAGGTTTTTGCTTCAAGTTCCATATTGAACTATTGATTTTCGAGGAACTTTATTACTTTTGTAATCTTGATACATTCTTGAAGTTAAAAAAGAAAAAAAAAAGAGATATTAATGCTTTTTAATACAAAAATCAATTTTTGTGCTTTTATGGTGTATTAAATGAAAATTTTTGAAATTAAAAACGTAAGTTTTAAATTTTGAAAATTATCTATTTCAGGGTTCTAAAATATTAAATATCTATTGCCTGAATTTAATTTTCAGTATAATTTATACATGAATATTTTGTATTTTAGCGTATATGGAATGCGTATATGGCATGAGAAGCAATTTAAAGCCAAAACTGTAAATTAAAAATATGATGCAAAAGTTGAAAAAGTTGAAAATAACAGCATACGATGTATTAATCTTTTAAAATGCAATCAGAAGTCTGTACGGGCTCTGACTTACATTTTTCATTACATTTGTGCCGGGTCGGGATTTTATGTTATCGGACTGTATTGGGCTGACATGTTTTTCCGTATTTATTTCATCATTTTTCTTTAGAAATATATTGAAAACTTGTTTAACAGAATTTTTAGAAATTTACTTTGGATAAATACATTACTAAAAAATATTTATCTTTTATCTTTATAAAGCTTTAAAATCCTAATTCTTTTAACCATCATGTTTTTTTTTTTTTCAATTTAAATAACATTTTTTTTTTAGTGAATTTTAATTTGAATGTAATTTCTAAATATTCATTAATGTTTTTTTTTCTTTTTTTCTGTATTCCATAGCTGGCGAACATATAATCTGAAGACTTTTTAAAATTTTTGTTTACTTATGTATGCAATATTAAATAATTTTATTTGTAGTATAATTATTGTTAAGAAATATCGGCATTTTTGGAGATATTGGTTTGGACCGAGTCAAGCCATTAAGTACGAAAAAAATATATGTCAGGCAGCACCCGGGCCTGGAATTTTCGGCCGGAGCAGACCTCTAATGGAAATACAAAACTAGAAAAATCAAGAACATATTAAGTGTTGCGAACCAGAGTGGATTATCCTACATTTTTGTGGAAAATGAGATTGAAGTGTCAAAGAGTTGTATGTCATGCCACCTATTGGCTATATAAGGAATTTTTTATTAATTTCGAAACTATTTAAGCGACAGCCAGTTTAAAAGATGGTCCTACGTAACTTGATCATCAAGTTGCTAGTACAAGAGTGAATCAAGCTACTTGGTCCGCTGTGGCATTATCAACTTAATCACCATATGCTTGCTGATGAAGCTTAGTCTCCTCTGGCAATGGCAGAAAAGGCCTGAAAGAGTTTGACAAAAAATTTTACAAATTCTGGAAAACATTTTCCTCGAAATCCCAGATGGTGAATTTGGTCCACTCCGGTTCCCACACCTTATATTTGATCCTGCTTTTAAGGAACTGGTATAACTTATAATAAGTTATACCATTCAGTTATTTTAATAAAACTTACCAGGTTTGTCTACAATTTTTTTGTGGTGAGTATCGTATGGTGATGATTTAGTTGAATGTTTCCCACTGCTAACCACAAAAAGTGGTGTTTCCATGGTAATGTCTGTAACAACATCCCCAGTTTGAAGTTCTAGATTTTTGCTATTTGTTCCTTCGTTTGATCTTTTTTTCCGGCCAAATGATTGTTGTAGTTCTTTGGTAGCTTCGTCTTCGCACATCACCTTTAATAGAAAAAAAAGTAAATTCTTTAAATCCTACATGTAAACATATAATTTACTTTAATACAGGATGTTTAATTTGATAAAAGCAACATTAATGTAAAATAAATTGAGAAATGATAGTCACATGGAGATGGAAAGGACCTCATAAATTTAAATATCGACCTATCATTAACTATAACAAATGAAATAAGTGACGGGCTTACAAATTTTGCATAGAGTAGTTTTTAAAAATAGATAAAATTTTGTCAATAGATGGGGCTGCGCTCTATTTAACTATAAAAATACTCAAATTATCTTTAAAAACTTTAAAAAAAACTAAACTAAACATTTTTCCTTTCTTTTGCGTTTCAGTAGTTAAATTGGATACAGAGGAAACACTGGTAAACCTTTAACGCTTTCTTATACCTTTATTTGAGCATTCTTACACTATGAGAAATCGCAATGCCATCTATTGAAGAAAATTTGAATATTTTTTTAATTACTGAATACAAAATTTACTACTATATTCAAAACTGTCTCATAAACATTTCACTATTTTTCATCTTTATATTTATTATATTAAATGAAATATTGGATTTTAAAGTTAAGGCATCCATTATAAAGCACTCTGGATGTACAAGGTGGCGATAGAGATTCACAATGAAGTTGGAAAACTATGAACACATTATTTAAAAAATGCAGCAATATATCTGCGATTGAGCAGTTTAAGTGAAGAATTCCAAAAGGGAACCTCCAAACCCCCAAAAGTTGAGAACTGTCGCAATTCATCTATTGCTATCTTGATAAAGAATCATCAATTTCTGAGATTTGGAATCATGACTGCAAAAAAGAGAAAAATGCTCAGACTGAGAGAAACATCAAAGCTGCAAGGAAAAACACATTCTCAGATGCTAGAAAATACCCACTATAACTAGCAGAATCATTAGATTTAATTTAATTTATTATTTTTTTAAGTATTTCTCAGTCTTTCTTTAGTTCCCATTTTATGCCACAAGACACTTCTGATGCCATAACATTGTTTCCAATTATGAGTTAACTTATTAAAAATAAATGTGCAACGTTAAATTAGCACAAATTAAAATCATTTCTAATGGCAAACAGCTGTTTCAGAGCCCTTAAGCTCCATCTTCAGTGCCAACTCAAAAGGTAAAAACGAATTAAAAACTCCTAGGCCATGACCGCTTGCCTGCCATCTCTCGCCCCGCGGCAAGATGAAATGGCGTTGAATTTTTCAAAACAACAGCGGAGACGAGGAAACACACGTGACAGAGAGACCAATAGGAACACTCCGCCGACCGGGAAAGTTTAAGTGTGGAGGCGAATAAAGGAGGGGGGACGAAGAGAATGAACTAAGCGAAACGCAGCCAGACGTTTGAAACGCTTTGTACGGCAGAGAAAAAACCAGAAAGGTGGGGGCAATGAGGATGAATTAAATGAAAGGTAGCCAGACATTTGAAAAATTTGGTGTACTGGACAAATCATTAACCAAGCTGCTCGAATTTTTCCATATGTAATAAGCTTCCCAGAAATTTAGGTCGTAAATTGATGAGCATTTCTGAATTATCGCACCTTCCGAAAAATTAAAACTGTGGCTTTCAGACCAACAATGGTTAGCTATTGCAGATCGTTTAATATCACAATTTTTAACATAGTTTTTATGCTCCCCCAAACGGACTCTAAGCGGTCTCTTAGTTTGACCTATGTACATTTTATCACATTCGCAAGATATTTTATAAATTCCCCAATGTGAAAATCTGTCTATTGGATGTTTGAGGTCTGTAAATTTGATTTTGTTAAACGGTGCATAAACTATTTTAAAGTCGAAACTTTTCAAAATTCTAGATATTTGATGGCTTATTCTCGGAAAATATGGAAGTATAATTAAATTTTCATTGCGAACATTGTTAACATTGGAATGCGTACGTTTAATTTGTTTATTATGAATTGAATCAACTATTTCAACAGGATAACCCCGGTCAAAGGCTATTGATTTGATGTAGTCTAACTCTGCTTTGAGTAAACTCTCAGATGAACAAATTTTTAGGGCGCGATGAACATATGTATTAAAAGCAGCCAATTTTTGATTCGGGGGGTGAGATGAAAGACGGTGTGGCGGTAATGAAACTGCGAATGGTTTACGATAAACTGTAGTTTGAAATGAGTCATTTTCGCGGTAAACCATGACATCAAGGAAAGGTAGTTGGTTGTTATTTTCAAGTTCAGATGTAAACTGTATATGTTCATCTACAGAGTTCATAACAGAAAGGATATGAGGAATATCTATATCACTAGGATCAACTAAAGCGAAACAGTCATCGACGTAGCGGGTGTAAAATGGAAAATTTAACTTATTGAAAAGGTTTGACTCGTAATAATGCATATAGAAATCACTGAGAATTGGGATCAGGGGCGAGCCCATAGACAACCCATCGGTCATGCGATAAAAATCACCATTAAAAATGAGCGTGTTTTGTGATAGACAACTGTCCGTAAGGCGTAATAATTCATCTATTTCAAACTGTGAGAAGTGAAATTCCTGAAGGCGTAATTTGAGACAGTTTAAGGCACCTTGAACCGGTACATTTGTAAAGAGGGATTTGACATCAAATGAAACCATACGGCTTTGAGTAAAGGGGAAGTTACGTAATTTATTTACGAAATCATAAGAATTTTTGCAGGTATGAATATTGTTGGAGAGTAACGGGGAGAAAATAGTAACGAGATATTTCGCTAATCTATAGGAGGAGGTACCAATATTTGAAACGATCGGTCTGAATGGAATACCGAGTTTGTGAACCTTTGGAAGAGCATAAAATCTTGCGCAATGTGACACAGAAGGAATGAGTGTAGATTTAGTGCTATTGGAAATGAGGGGGGAATGTTGGATAGCGGATTTTATTGTTTTTAGTTCATTTTGTGAAGGGTCAGACTTTAACTTTTTATAAGGACCATTATTAAGTAAATCTTGTGTTTTTGTCATGTAATCCGACTTATCCATAACCACAATCTGGCCACCTTTATCTGCTTTGCTAATAACTATATTTGGATTGGATTTTAGTTTCTTCATGCAACTGGAAGCACCCTTACTAATATTTGACATTGGAAGTTTATTGTTAAAATTTACATTGTTCGCAATTAAGTGACGTATTGAATCCTTTTGTGAAGGGTTTAAATCACTAAATTTGAAAGCTCTTTCAATGGGGGCAATAATATGTGGAAAAGACGGTTTGCTGGAGAGTGCAAAATTATTATTACTCCAATGTCTAAAACTAAATAATAATTTTGCACTCTCCAGCAAACCGTCTTTTCCACATATTATTGCCCCCATTGAAAGAGCTTTCAAATTTAGTGCTTTAAACCCTTCACAAAAAGATTCAATACGTCACTTAATTGCGAACAATGTAAATTTTAACACTAAACTTCCAATGTCAAATATTAGTAAGGGTGCTTCCAGTTGCATGAAGAAACTAAAATCCAATCCAAATATAGTTATTAGCAAAGCAGATAAAGGTGGCCAGATTGTGGTTATGGATAAGTCGGATTACATGACAAAAACACAAGATTTACTTAATAATGGTCCTTATAAAAAGTTAAAGTCTGACCCTTCACAAAATGAACTAAAAACAATAAAATCCGCTATCCAACATTCCCCCCTCATTTCCAATAGCACTAAATCTTCCCTCATTCCTTCTGTGTCACATTGCGCAAGATTTTATGCTCTTCCAAAAGTTCACAAACTCGGTATTCCATTCAGACAGATCGTTTCAAATATTGGTACCTCCTCCTATAGATTAGCGAAATATCTCGTTACTATTTTCTCCCCGTTACTCTCCAACAATATTCATACCTGCAAAAATTCTTATGATTTCGTAAATAAATTACGTAACTTCCCCTTTACTCAAAGCCGTATGGTTTCATTTGATGTCAAATCCCTCTTTACAAATGTACCGGTTCAAGGTGCCTTAAACTGTCTCAAATTACGCCTTCAGGAATTTCACTTCTCACAGTTTGAAATAGCTGAATTATTACGCCTTACGGACAGTTGTCTATCACAAAACACGCTCAATTTTAATGGTGATTTTTATCGCATGACCGATGGGTTGTCTATGGGCTCGCCCCTGAGCCCAATTCTCAGTGATTTCTATATGCATTATTACGAGTCAAACCTTTTCAATTAGTTAAATTTTCCATTTTACACCCACTACGTCGATGACTGTTTCGCTTTAGTTGATCCTAGTGATATAGATATTCCTCATATCCTTTCTGTTATGAACTCTGTAGATGAACATATACAGTTTACATCTGAACTTGAAAATAACAACCAACTATCTTTCCTTGATGTCATGGTTTACCGCGAAAATGACTCATTTCAAACTACAGTTTATCGTAAACCATTCGCAGTTTCATTACCGCCACACCGTCTTTCATCTCACCCCCCGAATCAAAAATTGGCTGCTTTTAATACATATGTTCATCGCGCCCTAAAAATTTGTTCATCTGAGAGTTTACTCAAAGCGGAGTTAGACTACATCAAATCAATAGCCTTTGACCGGGGTTATCCTGTTGAAATAGTTGATTCAATTCATAATAAACAAATTAAACGTACGCATTCCAATGTTAACTATGTTCGCAATGAAAATTTAATTATACTTCCATATTTTCCGAGAATAAGCCATCAAATATCTAGAATTTTGAAAAGTTTCGACTTTAAAATAGTTTATGCACCGTTTAACAAAATCAAATTTATAGACCTCAAACATCCAATAGACAGATTTTCACATTGGGGAATTTATAAAATATCTTGCGAATGTGATAAAATGTACATAGGTCAAACTAAGAGACCGCTTAGAGTCCGTTTGGGGGAGCATAAAAACTATGTTAAAAATTGTGATATTAAACGATCTGCAATAGCTAACCATTGTTGGTCTGAAAGCCACAGTTTTAATTTTTCGGAAGGTGCGATAATTCAGAAATGCTCATCAATTTACGACCTAAATTTCTGGGAAGCTTATTACATATGGAAAAATTCGAGCAGCTTGGTTAATGATTTGTCCAGTACACCAAATTTTTCAAATGTCTGGCTACCTTTCATTTAATTCATCCTCATTGCCCCCCCCCTTTCTGGTTTTTTCTCTGCCGTACAAAGCGTTTCAAACGTCTGGCTGCGTTTCGCTTAGTTCATTCTCTTCTTCCCCCCTCCTTTATTCGCCTCCACACTTAAACTTTCCCGGTCGGCGGAGTGTTCCTATTGGTCTCTCTGTCACGTGTGTTTCCTCGTCTCCGCTGTTGTTTTGAAAAATTCAACGCCATTTCATCTGGCCGCGGGGCGAGAGATGGCAGGCAAGCGGTCATGGCCTAGGAGTTTTTAATTCTTTTTTACCTTTTGAGTTGGCACTGAAGATGGAGCTTAAGGGCTCTGAAACAGCTGTTTGCCATTAGAAATGATTTTAATTTGTGCTAATTTAACGTTGCACATTTATTTTTAATATAACGGTACAAAGTTTTAATCCACCTTTTAAATATGAGTCAACTAGCTGACATGCCCGGCGTTGCCCGGACCCGTGATAATAACCTTAAAAATACCTAAAATCAATGTTGAATGATTTTATATTTTTAAATGAGAAACTATTCAAACGAACCGAAGGACAGTCGTTATAGTTATTGCCGATTTAATGTCGATTGAATTTCTACTGTTTTGAAATATTAAACTTTCAATTGTGACCAAAAGTTCCTGAGGAAACCTAAATAATATAAAGCAGTCTCCCACCTTTCCTCTTTTAAACTCAAAATAATATACAGTATTGGCCAATTTATTAATCCCATTCAAAAAAAAATCCAAAACCTTGTTTCTAAGATGATTAAATTAAAATTAAATAAAAATCATGCACTCGTGGCATCATAATTCACTTTTATATTTTAACAGAATAGTAAAGCTACTATAATTTGCTATAGGCAATATACGTCAAGACACACGGCCGTTATCATTATCTTTTTACGCGTGAAGATTTCGCTATGGTAACTCCATTGTGAAATTTGGTAATTTTTGAAATTCAATATTTGAAAAACGGCATAATCATTAGAGACGAAATTTATATCAAGAAATATACAATTTTTTACCTTTCTAACAAAGTTTGTTTAACAATTTTCTAACGAATACTTTTCGAGCTATTAATTTTTTCAGCAACTTCAAATGTTTCATTATCCGAGATTAATCTGTGGCAATGATTATCGAAAATCCCAGTCGTAAGCAACGCATAGCTTTTTATTAAAGAGGATACATGAAAATGGTTTGTTATGGCTGCTATAAAAATAAATCTGGCTTTAGACTTTTTTGTTCAGTCTGAATTTATTGTGCCCTTATTATGGATATAGGGCCTTATTACTTATTTTTGCTCTCAAAGCATCAATAAATAATTTTGTAATGTGAGTCATTAAGTGTTAAGATTTAGTAATAGGTAAAACAAAGCTCAAGAAAATTAACAAAAGTTCAACACAAAACTAGTATAACACTTAGAGAAAAAGAAAGTTGAAAAGCAAGTGGATAAAATGTACTAATTTTATACGCTTCTGTTGTGTAATATAAAGATTTCGCCCTAAAGTTCTTACAACTAATGCGAATTGCATTAAATACAATTTATATTTATTGGTTATTTTTAAAGAAAGTGCCTTCTCGATCGCAAATGTCATGCACGAGAAATTCTCAATGCATTTTTTTTTCTAAAATTTCTATATTCCAAATGCAGCTCCTGGTGAAGCGATAGAAGGAGTAGCCGTGTGTATAAGCTTAATACTATAACGCTTAACGCTTAACGGCAAGTTTTCATTTGAACATTTCGTTTATGTCAATGAATATGTCGAATTTAATCAACTTATTCTACATTGTCTTTACATTCATGCTTTACAATTAGGAAAACTCTGACAGAAATTAAATAAATTCAAACACACACGCATATAAACCCAAATACATACACAAACATTTTTACATGCGTTTCTCCGTGTATCCATCTATGTATATATTTATATACACATTTCCTCGCTATACTAATAAAAGTGGATTATTATTTCCTCTAACAAAATATCGAGCTCACATGGAAAAATCCATTCGATCCAATATTCTACTGAATTTAATATAACTATTTTATTACGTTTTGATAAGCTACAAAATAATGACAAAAACACAGCAAAATGAAATTTTTAGTATTTTACAATTCAAATCACATCATAAAAATGATATTTTTATTCCGTAAGCCGGAGAAGCTCAGACAAATTCTTTTTTATATCGAAACATATCTTTGTACTAACAATAACATATCGTCTTCAATTCTGTTCAAATTTTGGAAATGAATTGTTTCGTAAGCAATTTCTGAATTCGTACGAAATATTTTGGAAATTTTTAGTTTCTTTGTAAGAACTTGCCTGTAAACTACATCATCCTGAAATTCATTTAAAAGGCAAATATGCTGAATTTTTCTAAGTCATATAAAGAAAGAAATGAAATCCGTAACTTTTTGATTTTATTCCTTTTCCTGCTTAGTACGCATTCAAATACGATCTTACGCCGCACAAAAGTGGGGAAGTGTTCAAATTATTTTGCGTCTTCGTGTTTTCAATGAATTTCTACAGTATATTTTAATTTTCAAATTTCGTTTATTTTATTTTATTTTATTTTATTTTATTTTATTTTATTTTATTTATTTTATTTATTTTATTTTTTTGCTGAACATCTGTGAAGTCAGATTTTAATATAAATAGAATTTCTTTCGTTATTGAAAATTAACGCATATAAAAACAACAAATAAGTGAAAGAAACTCGGAAGAAATACTGCCTGAAATTAATAACTTTTTTGAATCATACGACAAAGTCTTATAAGTATGATCAGAAATGATATTTGTTTCTAAACATTTGAAAATTGCGATTTTTCCTAATTGGAATTTGTAGACTAATTGAATGCACAGAATTTTTTTTTTATGATGAATAAGGTAATTAACCATAAATTGATATATGAAAAATACCATTCGCTATAAAACTAACTGAAACTAAGTAAAATTTTAATTTCTTTCCACTAATCTTAGTTACGAAATAATATTGGGACAAAATTGTCTGTGTAGGCTTTATATTGGCATGAAACACTGTTACAATTTGGGAGGTTGCCATTATTGAACCATTATTGAACCATTATTGAGAAACATTCGGCCACTTCATATCCGGTATTTTAATGTAAAGCCTTTTTTTAATTTTAATTTATTTTTTATTTTTTTTTAACAATGGATATTCGTTGCAATTTTGTCCACTATACAGCCTATATCAAATCTAGGAGCGAGAAGCAATTAAAGGTTTAACTGCGTTAACCAAAGTTTTTAAACGATTAAACGGATTTTTGGTCAATTTTTATTTTGTTTTACATTATTTTAATTTTTGTTTATTTAAGTAAATATTCACAAGAAATAAAAGTAACTTTTTGTTTTGGCTTAGTAAATGCAAAAATATTTTATATACGTGGATAATATAACAGTGCGATGGTTAACAGCGAAAACCTTAGGTTAATGAGCATCCATAAACTAACCATTACTATGAGACCCTTCCTACGTTACACGGGACCGGGACTAGTACCAATCTATTAAGAAAAAATCGGCCCGAAACTGGTCCGCGGGCTGCTCTGGGTTTGAACTTCTGGCCAGGTCGAGCCCGTACAGGTATTTTACGACAACAAGAAACACGAAAAGAAAAACTAAACTAAAATGAAAATTTAGATCGTTCCCGGTAAATCGTAAAAATATATAATTTCTTTAAAAATTGCACATTTCCTTAAAATACGCAATTGTTAAAAATATGAAACATAAAAAATCTTTTAAAAATTCGTAGCTGTCGCAGAGAGTTGGGCTATGTTTTTCCTTTTAGCGTTCTTCATTCTAAAGGAGTTCGTCGTCATTGCAGCATGATTTAGCGATAAAAGGGTTATTCTAGTAAACCCATGAGAGGAAATCTCTCTTTGTATTTTCATTGATATCGTTCTTCTCTTAATCTGTTAAAAATTTGTATAAATGTAAGAAGTTAATATTTTTGAAATTTTGTTATGCAATTCCCAATAGTTTTCTCCATACTGCGATATAGAATATAACATTGGATTGCTAAGGTATCAAATATATATCAGCTAATAAAATGCAAAATCCTAATTTATGTGAAATGGGGACTTAAAAAATATCGAAGAAAGTTATCTTTAAAAATAAAAATTACGCACATATATATGAGGGGGCTAGAATGACAGTGGAGTAAGTCAATATTTAGTAATTTGAGAAATGAAGGGTTTTGTAAAAACTTGTCGTATTGCCGTTTCATAAAGTGACCCAACTTGTTTTGCCCTCTAGCGACTTCCTAAGTGAACTATGACGTATTTGACTGTCACACTGAAGATAAATTAATATACGTTCACTGAAAATATGGTTATCTAGATTTTTCAAATTTTTGACTTGCTCCTCTGTCATTCTAACCCCCCTCATATAATGAGAGATCAGAAATAAACTCTACCTACATGACTATTTTCAGATAATACAGACAGGCTACGAAAATGATATGCGATACTTTGTTAACCAGTCTCTATGAAAACAAGCACATTTATATTTTCCGTGTCTAAGCTCGATCTAAATTCATTTATAATAAAACCAGCACTACTAACTATCCTTTTAATTCAAGCTTTTTGAATAATTTTTTGTTCAAATATAGGAGTAAAATAAATTTTATTGACAGAAGTGCAATTATAATTGTTACCTTAGTTTTTTAATTAACAACAAAATAATAATTTTCGAAAAAAAAAATGAATTAGTCGAACCGAACAAAGCGATTAAAATAATGATCTGGACTGAGCATTGGTCGATTAATCGGCACAATCTTATTTAAACCAATGTTGGTATTTATTTGACAGTGTTTCCAATGTATGTAGCATTAAAGCAATATTGAGTTCCGATGCAACCAATATAACCAATATTTGATTTGCTACTAGGAAAGGTTAATTTTTACGTTAGATTGTTAATACACTGTTAAAATTCTGTAACACACTGTCACTCATTATACTTTTTTTTTTTTTTTTTTTTTTTTTTTTTTACGCGTTTACATAATTTTTACATAATTTATTTCTATTCTGACCAATGAGAATACTTCAAATTATGGTCAAGTAACCGTTTTCTACGAAAACGGTTGAATGTCTGGACAGTTTGGCGCAGTTTTTTAGCATTATATTGTAAAATAATAAAGACATGAGACGATAGACTATATTTTAATGTGTGTGTGCGTGTATGTAATTATGTATGTCTGCATATATATATATATATATATATATATATATATATATATATATATATATATATATATATATATATATATATATATATATACATAGAGAGAGAGAGAGAGAGAGAGAGAAAGAAAGAGAGAGAGAGAGAAAGAAAGAGAGAGACATAAAATTCAAATTTTGAGAATAAATGAAAGAAAAATATAATTAAGTGAAAAAACACCAACGTTTCTTATTCTTAACGGATTTAAAACGTTTTATAATAGTATATATGTTACTATATTGATATGGTTCAATAAGAATCTAAAAAGTTTGAAAATTAAATGTAATTAAAACGCTTCTCAGTTGTTTAAACTAATCGTTAGTTTTAAAATTCCAAAGAATTTTTTTATAAGTTTATATTTGAAAAACAGTGTTTAAAATATCTGAAATGACACCAGCATGAATAATACTAACGCAGTTATTAAATAAATTTATCTCATTTCATTTCATTTTTTAAAGAGTATTTTACTCAATGTAAGATATAATAACACTCGCAAAAACACACTATTTTTATCCAAAACATTTTATTTTTCATTCCGTTCGCTACTCATGTACAAAAAATGTTACAACAATAAACCCTTATGTAACGTTAAAGGCTTAGTCTAGAAAAGAGCCCGTTTTAAAAGTCACGGATGCAAGGATTTTCTGACGAAAAGGCTCTAACATTTTGCTTGTGTATTTTAAAGATACTAAAGTGACCAAACATTTTCTGATGCATAAAGAAAAATCCACGGAATAAAATATGTGAAAGAATTCTTCCAAGTGTATGATATTTCATACAAATTTCGGGCCATAAACTTTACGAATCAAAGGAACTTTTAACAAACAGTCGGGAAATTCGTTAAAGAATACATTGAAGGAAAATCTGTGGAAGATATTCTAAAATGATTTAAGTGACGAGGGATTTTTAGAGCAGCTCGAAAAAATGAAAAGAATAGCTTTTTAGAAAGTAAAATATAATTTTATTTTCAAAATTCTAAAATATGTTTTAAGCGTATTCAAAACAAGATTTTGTATCTCGCTTTTTGTAACCTTTTTGTTTATTTGGTGGCTTTAAAACAAGATTTATAATTTACTATTTGTAGAATAAAGTATGGGAAAAATGTTCTCCCCTGTGCGAAATTTTTAATGCCGATTTCGGACGAATCTTTCCTGCAATCTTTCGAATTAAGAAACATACTTGTACGAAATAGACGTAAATTGTTTTAAAAACAAATGTTTTAAAGTCATTTAAAATGGTTTGAGTAACAAAAGCAGTTAAAAAAATTCTAAACATTTAAAATAAAAACTAAAAATGATAGCTTTTTAAATACTATTTTTATTTGAAAAATATTAAAATGTGTTTTAAATACATTCAAAACAAGATTTTATTTTTCAATACCTTGTATCTGATTTTTGAAAACTTTTCGTTTATTTGATAGTGTTAAAATACCATGTATAATTTACTGGGCGTGGAATAAAAGTCGTGGAAAAGTTTCACCATGTGTAACATTTTTCCTACAAAGTTTTCAAATTAAAGGAACTTTTAACCAACGGTCAAGATATTCGGCATAGAGTACAGTAAAGGAAAATCTTCGTGATTATGGCATGATTTAAAAGATAAAGAATGTTTTGAGACTTGAAAAATTGAACGGATTAGCTTTTTAGAAATAAGAATATAATTTTATTTTAATATTAACAACATTTTGTATTTCCAAAATTTTATTTTTGTAACATTTTCTTTTGATTGGAGATTAAAACAAAAATTTATAATTTAATCTCTGTGGTAGAAAATATGTAAAATTTAAGGAAAAAAGTTTTTCCATGTAAAATATATATTTCCTACAAATTTCGAATCATAAACATTTCGAATCAAAAGAACTTGTAACAAATAGCTAAAAAAATATATAACAAACGCATTAAAGAGAATTTTTTTTTTTTTTTTTTTTTTGAAAATACAAAACATATTTTAAGTTAATTCTAGAAAAGAGATCGTATTTCTAAAATTTTCAATCTAATTTCATGGTTTTCTTTCCGTTTATTTCAAGACTTTATAAAACATTTAAAATTTACAATCATGAAAATAAAATATGTGGAAAAAATTGTGTATGTGCAATATTTTCCATACATATTTCAGGTCATAAACTTTCCAAATCAAAGGAACTTTCAAGAAACAGTTGGGAAATTCGATAAATAATAAATACATTGAAAAAAAATCTATAGAAGATATTCTAAAATAATTTAAGTGAGGTGGGATTTTTAAAACCGCGAAAAAATGAAATGGATAGCTTATTAGAAAGTAAAATATAATTTATTTTCAAAATACTAGTAAATATTTCTTAAAGGCTTCTTTCAAATAAGATATTGTATTTTTGAAATTTTATATCTGATTTCAATATTTTTTCCGCTTATTTGGTGACAAAAAAAAAAAAAAAAAAAAAAAAAACGTAATACAGTAAAACCTCTAAATAACGGACAGCTCGGGAGCGCAGAAATTGTCCGCTATTCGGAGGTGTCCGCTATTGGGAAAACTTCAGAGATTCACAAAATCGCTAAGAAATGCTTAACGTTTCATTAATTGGCTTTTATATGTCCGAGAACTTCTATTGTATGATTAATCAGAAATTAAAATTAGTTTTTTAAGCAATAAAACTGAAATTATGATATTGTACATACATTTTTTCCACTGTTTATTACATTCTTAAGGAAAAAATCTGTTACAAATGTTTGCTTTTGCTTGCGATTACATGTAGTTAGTTTTTCTATGCGACGTTTTAATGCTATCAGTAGTTTTAATCCTTCCGAATCATCCTTTTTTGGAAAAAGAAAAAAAAAAATGTGTAACTGCGCACTGTGTTTTGCCGCTTCTTGGAAATTCTCGATATTGCAGGAAACATCCCCTGGTTTCAGTATCTGATTCATATCACTAATAGAGTCAGCTTTTGTCGAAGATTCTGAAGGAAATTAATCGCCTACGTCAACTGATTCTTTTTCAGTAGGCCATCATCAATGTTGATGGAACTTTCGGAAATTCTTCACTCCTGATCCATTTCATTAATTCACTTATTGCGATAGTCCTTCATTTCTATCGGAAATAAGTGTTTCATTTTTTTTAATATAAAGCCTGCTTTTCTGAAACATTGTCGTACGCATTTCGGTTATGTTTTTTACAGCTGAAGAAATCTGAATTTGAAAGCATGGGCACATTAACTAATTTGAGGCTGTTCTCAACTGTATTCATAGAATGAAACTTCGAAAGAATATGGCTTAATAAAAGCTTTCTCTACTAGGCTTTACAATTGTGTATAATGCCTTGTTCAAGGGGCTGGCATAAGGAAATTGTCTTTGGGGGAGGGGGGACAGAGTTTTAACATTGTCCAATTTAAAATGTTTTGGATGAGAAGTTGCGCTGTCCAAAAACAAGAGAACTTTTCTTTGTTTTTTCATCCTATTATCAAAGAAAGTTAACCTTTTAATCACTAAAAAACTGGTTATCCACGCTTTTTTATTCGCTCTATAACACCAATTTTTTTAAATTGGATGTTCTTTGAGGAGCACATGGGTTTCAGAGATTTTCGAACTATAAGAGGAATTTAAAATACCCTTAATACTCGTCATAACCTTCACAAATTGACTGCAGTTATTCATGCCAATCCTCCACTTTTTTCAGAGCTACAGATTTTGCTTTTCCACATATTGTTTTGAAAGAGATGTTGTGCCGAGACAGGAACTTTTCCAGCCATCTAACCAAACCCTTAAAATAACGTAATCCGAGTTCTTTGGCGACTTTTAACCCTTTAACTGACATGTTTCCCTATGAAACCACAAAATTTTAATTACAAAATTCAACAATAACAGCGGAATTTTAATAGAAATGTTTTCCATTTATTATGCATGTGAAATATCGCTTTTTTCTTATATACAAATTTTGTTCATAATTTCCAGTGTCAATCATTTATTTCAACATTTTAGCAATTGAAATGCTTTATCCGTTAAAGGGTTAAAGCCTTTTCCTGAATTAAAGACCCACTGATAGGAATTTTTTTGAACGAAGTGAAGTAACCCAATTCAGAAATATAGAATTAATTTTAATGGAATCAGTATACTTCAATTTCACATTTTTGATGTTCTCGTTAGAGTTAATAATCCACAAATTCTTTATTTCGTAAAATCTCTCCCACTTGTGTTTTACCTATTTTAAAACATTCGGCAAGTATCCGTAAACTCAATTTCTGTTTTTCAGATTCACTTACACTTACAAGTTCAAATTTTTCTTTTAAAGTTAATCACTTTCGTTTTGAGGTCATTCTCGAAACATTAATCGCAAACAAGACACTAAATTCAGAATACGCAGAACTCAATATATTCAGAAAACTATAACAATAGTTTTAAAATATTTTTAAGCTTTGAATATTGTATGTCAATTAAATCTGAAGAATCAAACAGTAATCGATACAAAATGCATACGATATTGGGGGATTACCCATGCCATTGAGGATTTTCAAGAGACCACCCCCTACATTTATCTATGGTCAAAAAATTTGTGACACATTGCTTTGATAAATTTCGAGGCTTTTTACTTTTTTTTCTCATTTTCTTTCTCGTTAAAAAATCTTTTTTCATCCTTGATCGCCAAAACTACTGTCCGCTATTCGGAATGTCCGCTTTTCAGAGGTTAAACATACAAAAATTTAGATTTTGGGAGTGGGGATTTGAAAAGTGTCCGTTAAATAGAGGTGTCCGCTATTCGGGAGTGTCCGTTATGGAGGTTTTACTGTATAACTCACTGCCCTGGGAATAAAGGCTGAAAAAAATAATTCTGCCATGTATAAGATTTTTTATACAAATTTCCAGACCTTTTTAACCTTTTCGAATCAAAGGATTGTTTAAGAAACAGTCGGGAAATTCCATAAAGAATACATTAAAGGAAAGTCTGTGGAAGATATTCTAAAAAAGATTTAAGTGACGAGGGATATTTACAGGAGCTCGAAAAAAATGAAAGGGATAGTGAGATTTAGAAAGCGAAATGTAATTTTATTTTCAAAATACTAAACGATATTTTAAAGATATTCAAAACATGATTTTGTATCTAATTTTTGTAGCATCATTTTACTTTTTAGGTGGCTTTAAGAGACAATTATAATTTTCTGTCAGGAGAAAAATTGTGTAGAATGGTTTTCAATGCCTAAGATTTTTCCTACGAATTTCGGGCTATAAAGAAACTTTTAACAATTAGTCCGAAAATCGTAGGAAGAACAAATGCATTAAAGGAATATCTGTGGAAGAAATTTTTTAATTATTTATGTGACGAGAGATTTTTAGAACAGACGAAAATTTTAAAAGGAATGGCATTTAAAAAAAAAATG
This sequence comes from Maratus michaelseni, assembly GCA_963931845.1. Classification (NCBI taxonomy): domain Eukaryota; kingdom Metazoa; phylum Arthropoda; class Arachnida; order Araneae; family Salticidae; genus Maratus; species Maratus michaelseni. The sequence goes on along the minus strand of OZ007589.1, from coordinate 224,726,752 downwards.
AAATATATATGTTTTTTCAAAATACCAAAATATTTTTTAAATAAATTCAGAACAAGATTTTCTGTCTCATGTTTTGTAACACTGTAGCGCGCCCATAGGAGATCCCTTTCCATTCAACACCGACCGGAACGGTAGTAGTAGACCTGATCACGGAAGGTTCCAGCGAAAAAGATTAAAAGCTAAATTCAATAAGTTTAAGTCATTGACCAGTGGGTTCGCGGAGGTTGGGGCGTTTAATATATTGGGCGAGCAAGGTGGCTTCGAGATCATTATAGCATTTGTTGTCTTTCCGTTCATTGGACAGTTTTGAAAATTCATGTATAAAATGTAAATTAATGTGCTGTCTGTATAATAAAATATACGGAAAAGCCCAGAACATGAAGATATGAGCACTTAAATTACACATTAATATTGAGTTATAAATATTCCAAAAAAATAATAATCTTCAGTGATTCACAGTTGAGCGAGAAAAAAAATGTGACTTTAATTTTCGGGTTTTGAACAGCATTTTGCGGATATTTTACTAGTGTACAACGTGTCAATTAGGCAAATGGTGCTGTCAATTGGCCACTAAAATCATTTGATTTAATACAGGGGAACCTTTTGCTTTGGGGCCAACTTAGTCACTATCCAAAATTATAATAGTTGAAATTTTAAACACCGAAATATTTAAAATAATGTGTACTTTATTCAAATTTAATAGCCTATTATAGTTTTCAGTTTCCTTCAGAGAATAACTTGAAAGTGAAATGTACCACCAAATCTTGCTTAGGTACAGATAACAATAACAATAACAATACCAAAAAAAAAAAAAAAAAAAAAAAAAAAAAACAGAATTTAAACAAACGGTTTTGAACCCACAAATATATTGAATAGCATATAATTTTTAATCCAATAAAATCATATTAACAATGTGCAATTTTATAACACTTAAAAATTCTGAATTTATTGTGATAAATAGAATAAATGGAGACATTTCTGTTATAATTTACATCCATGTTAGTTAATTTTGTTTTGTCACATTATAATATAGAAAAATATGCTTTTCAAGTAAGAATTCTCACCTTCAATTTTGCATATGACGATCATAAAAACCTGAAGTATGTATCTCATGCTCCAAGAAACTATTTTCAGTCTAGTGCAACTCATAAAAACAAATGCAGCTTCAAAGAATTCTCAAAAACTATATAGCAGTTACTTCCATTAGTAATGCAAATCAACATCTTTCATTAAGGGAAAAAAAATCCATTAATACGAGTCTAAAATTCTTTGATAAACTTTGGAAAATGCAACTTAAGGGAAAAAAAACTGCTCAAAAGGCTCGTAAGAAATTCTTGCGGTTACGAAGACTTGCAAGTTAAAAAAAAAAAAAAAAAAACTACTCAACAACTAAGTAAAAGGCTTTAGAGTGGCATAAAGCAATTACTTTTGCATGCATCTCCCTTTGACATCTTAACTCTTGCTGTAGAAAATGAAAAATACCAGGACTGTGATGAACGCTTTTTAGAGCTCACTTTAAATTCTTTGGCAAATTCCTTTGAATAAAAAACCATTTTTATGAAAAAATATAATATTTTCCTTATACATTAAGCTTTTTTTATGATCTTTTAATACTTTTTTACTAGCGTACCAGGTTTTAACTCACTTATTGCATACCAGATTATTATTCAAGAAAGATTTGTGGGGTTAGAAATATATGAGGGAATCATGTAAATGATGCTTAATAATGCTTTCAAAAAAGAGGATGATATGACTTTTAAATCCAACTTCAATAAGTGTGGATAGGATGAATTTGAATGGGAAGTGGGGATACGTGATTTTGGGTTAGAATTTTTAATATCAACAACATAAGGTGTTATGAATTATGGTTTAAGTCAGTTCACATTAGAAGCATGTGGATACTTTAAAAAATAAAATGAAAATTTGCTAAGTTTATCACTGACTTATAATTTATGAATAGCAATAGATGTATTTAAATTTTCTTTGGCAATTTTAACAACCTTGCTCTATCCTTACTGTAATTGATGGGATTCCTTTTAAATCGTGCATGATCTCTTTTTATATAAATCATGAGTGTTTAAAATAAAAATATTTTATTATTAGTGATGAGATACATTATTTCTAAATGTACCACAAAATTTATTAACCTCATTGTAGTATTATATGTACTTTATAGAAAGGTTAATTATCAGCCGAATTTTTAATTACATGAATTTATCCTTTTTCGATGTTAAATTGACTAAATATTTATTTTCGTAAATTACAAAAAATGGTCCACTCACAAACAAAAATTTGTGACCACTCACAAACAGGCTCTGGCTGGTTGTCTTAAAAAGACGTTTTCACAGTGAATCTTATGTTAATGCCAAGGGCGCCTCGGGCATAGGAAGCAGGTGCCCAAATTCCCCTATTCCTATGGACCAGCACGAACCTGCTCACAATTAACTTTTGCATTCGAAAATTAGCCTTTTGCGTTTGTTCCTTAATTTTTGGACACCAGTGTATAGATATATAGGTATATACTTGGTAAAAATAAATTGTTACTAGTATTTTATCTCAATATGACAGAAAAATACAATACTTGTTAATTTAGATTTTTTCCTGTGAACATCACACATCAATATTTCTGTAGAGCTTATTGGATGAAACTCCCTTTGACATTAGACATAGATTCGAATGTGAATAAATTATTTTCTACCTTATTTATTGCATATTTGTCAAAATGTTATTTCGATCAGACACAGAAATTATGATTTCGAAATTGTACATAGAAATTAACAGTATATTTATTTTACATACAATACTATTAGAAATTTTGAATATACCTATATTCTTGACATACAAGAAATACTTATATACTTAGTTACAATAATATAGTAAAATATGCATTCATTATTTATTAACTCTTCTTCTGTGAATACCATCTAATATAAACGCTTTAATGAGACTGCTTCATAAGACACTATTCCACTTAAAACATAGAATCAGAAGTAAACAATACAGTTTCGATTCATAATCATATAATAAGATCGCTAATTATAATTAAAATATAGATAAAAATTCTGAAGTGATGCAAACAGAACACAAAAAGTCTTATAAAAATCTTTTAATATAAAGATCGACATGTTTCAACGCTCAAACGGCGCCAAATCTACGATGATAAAAAACTATTCTCGCAAATGTTTGAAAATAAACTTGAAAAACATAAATCACGAGGTCATATATGTAAAAAAAGCAGGTGTTTAAAATAATGAACTGTAAACGTGAAAATTAATATTTCTTTATTGCTTTTTTTAAATTGAAAGTACCTCGTGCCAAATTTTAGGTAATTCAAATGAGGCTGATTCATTGCAAATATTCTCGTTATGCATATAGATTTCTATTGATTCATGGATAATATATTGGAAATAAAGTGTTGATGGATAAATTATTTTGCTATTTTTAACCCTTTAGCTACGAAACCGCCCAAGACGCCCGCCAAGCAAAATACTGGAAGACCGCCCGAACGCCTGTTCCATTTTCTCCCTTTCGTAAATATCCAACTATTGTAGCAAAGCAAGACGTTATTGGAATCAATGGGTAGGGAGCCTTTTGTACTAGTTATTTTAGGGAGGCTCCACTTTTACCTCTTATTGTCGTGCTTTCAAATAAGCAGGTAGAAAAAAAGGGATAAATAATCTCGTAGCATGTTTCATGTCCGGGCGTTCGCCATAGTTTGAATGCTATTGAGTTTTCAGACATCAGTATTCAAAGGGTTAATATAATTTTTTTAAAGTCTTGGTTCTATGTAATCTTGCCATTGCTGTAGTACTTCTGTCTTATTTGATATCTACCATATGCTCTTTTAATCTTGTTTTAAACTTTCTAGTTGTCATTCCTATATAATATTGTAATATTCCATCTGCTCTGGTGAACGGAATTTCATAAACACCTGAGAGTTGATATGGCTCTATTGGGCTATCTAATGCTTTTTTAAGTCACAGGCTATCAAAGCCTGAGAGCTAATGTGTTCATCGGTTCTGTATGTATGTATGTACGTAACGCGATAACTCGTGATAAAAATATCCATTTTGTTTCAAATTTTGTTTATAGGTTCATTGTGATAAGGCGCTTCCCTTATTAGTTTTAAGGGTTCATTGCTTAAGTATAAAGGGGGGGGGATGGGGGAACTAATCCTCCCCCTTAATTAAGATACATAGGTTTTTCATGCAGAATTATTAGATTTGTTTCAAATTTTGCATACTGGTTTACTATGATAATGCGCTTTCCTGATTCGTTTTGGGGTTCATTGGTTAAGTATAAAAGGGGGATGGGGGCTAATCACCCCCCTTAATTTAGATAAATAGTTTTTTCACGCAGAATAATCCGATTTGCTTCAAATTTTGTATATAGGTTCACTGTGATAAGGCGCTTCCCTGATTAGTTTGGGGGTTCCATTGGTTAAGTCTTATGGAAGGAACGGAGGGCTAAACTCCCCTTAATTTAGGTAAAGGGATTTTTCATGCAGAATTATACGAATTGCTTGAAATTTTGTATATAGGTTCATTGTGATAAGGCGTTTCCTTGATTCGTTTGGGGGTTCATTGGTTAAGTATAAAGGGTGGGAACGAGGGGTTAATTCCCCTTAATTTAGATAAATGAGTTGTTCATGGAGAATTATTCTATTTGCTTCAAATTTTGTATATAGGTTCATTGTGATAAGACGCTTCCTTGATTGTTTTTGGGGGTTCGTTGGTTAAAGTATAAAAGGGAGGAACGGGGTGCTAATCCTCCCCTTAATTTATTTTCGATTTATTTATTTTTCGAGGGCATTATTCTTTGAAATAAGAGTACAATATACAATTGGTGCAAATAGCCTGTGAGCTCAATATCATCAGTTTAACTGGTTACTTTTCATTTTATTATTTACATATATGATCTCGTGATTTATCTTTTTTCAAGTTTATTTTCAAAAATTTGCGAGTGCATTTGAGAATAGTTTGTTTATCATTGTAGTTCTTGATAATAACACCGTTTGAGCTTTAAAACATGTCAATCTTTATATTAAAAGATTTTTATAGGTCGTTTCGTGTTCTGTTTGTATCACTTAAGCATTTTTATCTATATTTTAGCTTCGATTCATTTATGAAATGAATGAAATTATCGAATCAATTTATATCCTAATTTATTTGTTGTACTGTATTTAAATGTTACATGCATACTTGGCAACGTCCAACTAAACTTCCATAAAATGTAAGTTAATTTGATCCAAGTGATCTAAACACGCTTCTAACCAGAAAATTTATTTGATATATCACTATATATATAATTTTATGTTTCTACGTGGAACCTATTTAATTTCAGTTCGTAAAAAAATAAAAAATGGTTCGGGACGTGATTAAACTGTGTCAAATTAAGCCACCGCAAGAGTGGTGCAAGAGGTATGTATATGGATTACTCATATAAATTATAACGGTGCCGTATAACAAAAAAAAAAAAAAAAAAAAAAAAGGGGGAAGAATTCTTTAAATATTTATTACGAAAACTATTGTTTAAAATTCAGGAATAAAATGTTTAATATGTCTATTTATTTGATGTTAAAGCAATTTTATTTACATATTTAATTATATGACAGTACAATGTGTATCTATCATTATTGAACTCTTTCTCAGTGACCGTCATCCAGCGTAAACGCTCCAATGAGAGCGTTTAATGAGACTGCCCTACTTAAGACATCGAATCAGAAATGAGCAAAACATTTTCCATTCATTTATCCAAAAGACATACGCCACTTTTATGAAAATAGTATCTGGCCATTGAAGAGGTTTTAAAAAGCGCCCTTCTTAAGGCTTTCTGTGATTTATGCGTATTTTTCGAGACAAGCAGCAATTTATAATCAGAATCGCATCGGGAAAGATCCCTTTTTTTGCTGTTGTTGTTTCTATTCTTTTCTTACCGCATTGTATTTGAGGATCGCTTTTCTTTGAACTTAATTCTGAGTTAGTTTCTCCGGTAACCGAGCCTGAGGATACAAAGATATCACTCTTGTCTAGATTTCCCTCATTTTGAAATCGGAAAAGGCGTTGGTGATTATCAATCAATATCTTTATCCCAGTTTGGAAGTTGTGTGTTGCTTTTCTGTACTAAAAACCAAAACTCTAAGGGCTCTTTTTGTAGGATTTTTTGAAACGATGCTTATATTTTAAGAGATGCGACGTAGATGGTGTGATAGTTTTGTTTCTGAAACTATGATGCAGGTATTGAGTGCTTGAGATACAGTTTGTAACTGTAGGCAACAAACTTTGAGCGATATTTTTCGGAGAATTTTGTAGAAGTGATTTGTAATGCTGGAATTTTTTTTTTTTCGTTCTTTCTTTCTGTCTTTTTTTTTTTTTTTTAATGTTTTATTTTACTGGAGAGAAGAATTTCAGAATAAAATGAGTATAAGACATGAAACTTTTTAGATTTATTCTTTGAAAATGAATAATGTTTCATACTTATTTTATATAACTAAGTATAGAAGTAAAAAAAAAAAAAAAAAAAAAAAAACCTTTTTTGTTTTCTTAATAATTTTTTTTTTAGCTTTCAATCGTGAAAATACTGCTTAATTTCATAACTGCAATTCATGATTTTTACAAAGTTGCCATTATAATATGTTAATTTGGCGTGGGACCCGAATCCGACTATGGGAAATTAGTCGATTTTTCTTTACGCTTCGTAGAAAACTCGATCTAGTCAATTTATTAAATATATATATATAATATTTGCTCTGTTTCTTTTTCAATATATGCCAACAGGAAAGAGAAAAAAAGGCATTATTTATTCAAGATTTTTAAACCGTCTTCTTAGCGTATAATCATAATTTAATTAATATTAAACTATTAATTGCTAAAAATATGAAAATTTAATTGATGAAAAATATATATACATATATATATATTACATTCTGCATTTTTTATTTAAGTTTTACTTTCTACTTTTCAGTGTTTAAAATATTTCATTGTTGCATTTTCGCAATCAGTTGGCGTGTTTTGGCGATAGTGTTTTGAAGTATAATTAACTTCATGTTTTTTAAACTAGGAAATAGTAATCATAGAGAATATTCGGCAATTTTTCACCTGTGGTCTGCTAACGTAAACACACCTTAAAATTAATTATTAATTTATAATTAAGGTCTAAAAATATTAAAAGCTTGTATAATCACCAGAAACACACCTTTGTACATAATTGTTATAATTCTAGCCCATCAAGAAGTGATAAAAAATCTATTACAAAATTCCATCATTTCATACAAAAATTAAGTTGAATTAAATAAAAGGGTGCAAAACATAATAGATCGAATTTAATAAATATTTATAATTTAACGTGATGAATTACCTTACCCGGATGATTTACCCGATTATTATTACCAGTTGAATGTGCAGAAATAGCTTTATTAGTATTTAACTCTTAATACATTGCATTTCGAGGCTTCATCCCATTTGAAGATGATGTTGATTTCTGTCACAAATTCATAGTTGCGATTTTTTTCCCTTTTAGACATGCATTCAGAATAAGAATTAATGGAGTAATCTCACACTTCTGTTTATTTCTCTCATTTTAAAAACGGAAGTGTCATTAATGATTATCCGTTAATAATCTTATTCTATCTTAAAAGTTTTGTTTTCCTTTCTGTTTTAGAGACCAAAAGTTACAGCTCTTTTTTACACACTTTTATTTAACTCAATTTGGTTTTTGTATGTAAAGATGGAACTTTGTAATCGATTTTGTAACTCATTTTCTGATATTTCAGAATTATAAAAAATACATATAATATTGTTGTGAGCTCGGGGTTCGAAAGGACTGATGCCAATATATAAGAAGAATAAAAAGGCTTTATTCACTATAAACAGTGCAATACGATCACAAATATCTTCTGAAAATTACAAGATATTCAGTAATCTTCAAATCCAATAAAAGCTAAGCAAAATTTCACTCAGAAACAATGCGTTCAATACGACGTATCAACGACAAAATCGATCCGAGAAACACAGTTCTCAATGCAAAGCCTCTCGTATGAATTCAATCGCAGTTGACAGACAACTAACTAACTGGACTGGTGGAGGTCCCTTATATAGGCTTCAGAGATCTTTCCAGATTATTCCAGAGCTTTCAGATGCTAGAAATTACCAGAAAGTGCTTTAACCTTCGATAGAGAACCAAAGCGAGAAAGGATCCCAATGTACAGGTATAAGGGGGGATGGTTGCACAAAAAGTCGCCAAATCCGTCGCCAACTTGGCGACATTTGGCGATATACCGCCAAATTTGGCGACAAAAATAAGTCGCCAAAACCATCGCCAACTTGGCGATAAACCCATTCCTTGGCGATTTTACCATAGACTTCCATTATAAAGATGAGGGTGTAAGGTTGTTTTCCTTGCAAACCATCTGAGGCCTTTAGCATTGAGTTACATGATGCTCAATAGGAAATACATTAATAATACTGCAATTTTCACAATAATAAAATAAAATAAATTTAAACAAATGGAATATTTACAGATATATACAAAATTCATAACATTGCCCCCCTCTCAAGGACTGAACGTCCTGGGCAGTTCAACCTTTGATCGGAAAGCAAACCCGTTACCAACAAATGCTATACTATTCAAAACACATTCATAATGCTGAATTATACAAAATATACACTTATTTAAAAATAAAATAAAATTAAAGCATAGACATTATTACATACAAGTATTTAAATAATAATAACAATAATAATGATAATGCTAAGCAAAATAAATAATTACATTAATTTATATACAAGACCATGGTCATACTAATTTACATTATTTACATTACACTATTTACAATCAATGAACTAAGTACTATGGCCATAGTATGGAGCCAACCTGTCGTAATGAACGACTCTAGGCTTCGAACTTGGTGACTTTCGGATCCGAATTACAACATCGTTCAGTCTGTTTAGGACTGTATAAGGACCGTCCCAGTGCGATTGCAGTTTGGGAGAAAGTCCTTTACGTCGAGTCGGATTATAAAACCAAACCTTGTCACCTTCTTTGAATTGATGTCCCGTGGCTTTCGTGTCGTACCTGGTCTTCATCTTCTCCGTCTGTATATTCATCCGCTCTCGAGCCAAGTTGTGGACGTCTTCAAATCGTGCCTGGAGATTCTGCACGTATCCCTCTGGCGATGAAGGCGCATCTGGAGGGCGACCAAAAAGCAGATCACAAGGTAGACGAAGATCACGACCGAAAAGCATCTGAGACGGGGAATAGCCGGTCGTTTCATGGACGGCGCTGCGATAGGCGAGGAGAAACAAGGGAAGTTTTTGGTCCCAGTCTTGTTGGTTTCTTGAAACTAGCAGTGAGAGGTTGTTGAGGATGGTACGATTAAACCTCTCAACCATGCCATCCGACTGTGGATGTAAAGGCGTCGTCCTAGTTTTGTCCATTCCGAGAAGTTGACAGAGACCCTCAATCACAGCAGAGATGAAATTTCTCCCCTGGTCCGAATGCATTTGAAGAGGGACTCCATACCTTGATATCCACTGGTGTACCAAGGCATCCGCAACCGTAGAAGCTTCTTGATCAGGGATGGCATAAACTTCAGGCCATTTCGTGAAATAGTCCATGACAACAAGGAGGTATTTGTTGCCATCAGCACTTCTTGTCAGAGGACCTAGGATGTCAAGGGCGATGCGTTCAAAAGGTGCTCCTACATTGTAGAGATGTAGTCTTCCTCGGCTACGTTTCTTTGGTCCTTTCCGAGCTGCACATGCATCGCAAGATTTGCACCATTGTTCGACGTCAGCTCTCGCTTTTCCCCAGAAGAAGCGCTCTCGGACTCTGTGTAATGTTTTCATGACTCCAAAATGGCCACCAGTGGGACTGCCATGTAATTCCTTGAGGACCTCTGGTATTCGGGATCGAGGAAGTACCAATTGCCACCGAGATGTCTTCCCATCTTCCGATTCGAATTTTCGGAACAGGACACCATTCTTGACGTGGAGGGAGTTCCAAAGAGCCCAATATTGCTTCGTCGTAGGACTGTAAGTCGAGATGTCTTTCCAACTGGGCTTCGTGCTAGAAGATTCTAATAACTCCAAGATTGGTTTGATGTCAGAGTCTGCCATTTGATCTTCTCGAATCTTCTCATCACTCCAGGGATCTGGTGGCGTTGATAGTGAAGTCTTCATCTGGCGTATGACATGTTCGGGATTATACTTGTTCTCCGCTCTGGAACAATAGCGACAACTTTCGGGACACGGTCTTCTTGATAAGGCATCAGCATTTCCATGCGATGAGCCTTTACGATGCCTGATGTCAAAGTCGTATTCCTGGAGTCGTTGTATCCATCTGGCTACTTGGCCCTCTGGGTTCTTAAAATTCATCAGCCATGTTAGGGATACGTGATCAGTACGAAGGAGAAATTTCCTGCCATAGAGATAGTGATGGAAGTGTTCTATGGCTTTTACTATAGCTAATAACTCCTTACGAGTGACGCAATAATTCCGCTCTGGTTTCGACAAACATTTGCTCCAGTATGCTACGACTCGTTCTTGGCCATCTATTTCTTGGGAAAGTACAGCACCGACACTTTCATGACTAGCATCCGTGTCCACAATGAATTGTTTGTCGGGGTGTGGATAGGTTAGGACTGGAGAGGATGTGAGAGCTTCTTTCAGCTGTTGGAAGGAATTCTCGCATTCTTGTGTCCATAGAAACTTCTGCTTGCTTTCAGTGAGCCTATGCAAGGGTCTTGCGATGTTGGAGAACCCCTGTACAAACTTTCTGTAATAAGTGCATAGTCCCAGAAAGCTTCGCAACTGATGGACGTTTTCCGGACGCTTCCAGTTCTTTACTGCAGACACTTTTTCAGGATCTGTTCGAACACCTTCAGCTGAGATGATGTGTCCTAAATAATTTACTGCGCGTTGGAAGAACTTGCATTTCAGAGGGTTCAGCTTTAAATTCGCCGCTCTTAGCTTCGTTAACACTTTTCGAATATTTCCAAGATGTTCTTCAAACGTGCGGCCACCAATGATGACGTCATCTAGGTAGATGAGACAAGCTTCAAAAGTCAGGCCTTTTAACACTGTCTCCATGAGGCGCTCGAATGTTGCTGGAGCATTGCAGAGCCCGAACGGCATAACTTTGAGTTGCCAAAGTCCTTGTCCAGTATTAAATGCGGTCTTCTCTTTGTCATCAGGATGGATCTCTACTTGCCAATATCCACTCTTCAAATCCAGCGTGGAAAACCATTTATGTCCTGAAAGAGTATCTAGCGTGTCGTCTATTCTTGGTAGAGGATAGCTGTCCTTCTTCGTGATATCGTTAAGTTTATGATAATCCACACAAAATCTTGCGGAGCCATCTTTCTTTCGGACCAACACGATGGGAGAGGCCCACGGACTTGATGACGGTTCGATGATGTCACTATTCTGCATCTCTTGTAAGAGCTTAGAAACCTCTTCTTGTTTTGCGAACGGCAAGCGTCTTGGATTCTGTTTAATCGGTGGATGGTCGGCAGTATCAATTCTATGACGTGTCAGAGAAGTGCGACCTATATCATTCTTGTTTTGTGAAAACACATCCTTAAATTCCTGGAACAGTCTTTCTGCGGCATGTCTCTGCTCAGGAGATAAATTCTCATTTCGTCCAATTTCGGGTGTTAAACTTGTAGGCGGCTCCGACAACGTCAAGCTCGGGTCTTTGCAAACACAGGTGACTGGAGCACAGGTAGCAAGCACTTCACCCTTCTGGATAGTTCTAGACTTTTCACTTACATTCGCCATCCTCACAGGTATCACATCTCTCGACAGATCTACCAGCGCTGATGCTATTAGCACTCCCTTTGGGCTCTTCTCAGGATATCCAGTCAAGCCATACTGGAAAATTCTTTCGTTTCCAGTTAATCCAGGTATCATCATTTCGGTCCGAGGAGGGATGATAACATTTGCCTTGGCTGTGATCCGTTGAATAGACCCGGACTCATTTCCAAGTTTGAAAATAGTGACATCTTCTTGAGCAGAGCGTAACTCATTATTCTTAAAATCCAGTGTAAATCCTTGCTCTTTTAAAAAGTCCAGTCCGAGTATGAAAGGGTCTGAAATATCGGCCACATAGACTGTATGATGGTAAGCGGCGTTCCCAAACTTTATTTTCAATTTCATTCTTCCATGTATGTCGATCTTATCCCCGGTCACGGTTTGAAGGATAACACGGGGCGGAGTCCAGAGGAGCTTTTCTTTTAGCCGCTGAGCTAGATCTTTCCGGATGATGGTCACATTGGCTCCTGTATCGATGATCATATTACAGGGCAAATCATTCACACGCCCGACTATAAAAACTCCGTTCTTGCCGCAACTTCTTGCAGAAATTTGACACACTTGATAATGGGGCTTATCAAAATCTGGCAACCTCCACCCCGCGAGATGGCCATTAATTAGTTTTCCTGCTCCGCCGTTCGTGCGGAGCTATTACCTTCTGTGCTGGGTCGTTTTAGGCAGTTTCTTTGAATATGACCTTCTCCACCGAATTTCCAGCACTTGATTTTTCTTCCAGGTTTGTTGTCCATCAAGGAGTTTATATGTCTCATCACGTCCTTCATCTGCTGCTGTAAACGCTCCACAGCTGTATCCGGCGTTTCAGGCATGTTGGCTACTCGCACAAAGTGCCGATCTTTCCTTGTAGCTTGCTGGGCTGCCTCGAATTTTAGGGCATAAACTAAAGCCCCTTTTAACTCATTGAGATCTGCAATCCGGAGTTGTTTCTGGATCTCAGAGTCACGCACACCATCGATAAAATGCTGTAGAGCTAAGCTTTCTCTAATTTCAGTCGGACAGTCAGGATAAGCCAGATGGGAAAGTCTCTCGACATCCGTAGCAAGATCTTGCAGGGATTCAGTGGATTTCTGCTGTCGAGATTTGAGCTGGAGTCTGCTATATTCCTTCATGCATTTCTCGCCAAAGCGCAACTCTAAGGCACTGACGAGCGTTTCAAAATCCAGCGGTTCATTTGCAGGCAAAGTCTGTAAGACGTCGGCAGCATCAGCTCGTAGAGAAGCAGCTAACTGGCAAGCTTTTGTCTGGGAATCCCATCCATTGGCGTCCGCTACGATCCCAAATTGTGTCTTAAAAACTGGCCATGAGGAATTTCCGTCATAGGTCGAGAGTTTAATAGAGGCCCGAGGAAGCATAGCTTGATACTTGACATCTTCGGGATAGTTTTCGGCAGTTATCTTTTGTTTCTTCACATTTTCCAACTCCTTTTCTACACTCTCAATCCTTTCTTCGACGGTCTTGGCGATCTTTTGAACTTTTTCTTCTACTCTTTCTTCAACGGTCTCGGCGATCTTTTGAACTTTTTCTTCTACTCTTTCTTCTACGGTATTGGCTGTCCTTTGAATTTCTTCTACTTTTCCTTCTATTTGTTGAAATCTTCCTTCAACTTTGTTTTCCACGCCGTCAATTCTGTCATTTAAAGATATTATTTTATCCTCTATTAAGTCTTTCAACTCTCCAAGGTTGGTTGACATATCCTTCTTCATTTCATCTTTTAAGTCGCCAAGGTTGGCAGTCATTTTCTCATCCATCTCGCCAAGATTTGCAGTCATTTTCTCATCCATTGCTGACATTTCCTTCTTCATTTCATCTTTTAACTCGCCAAGGTTGGCAGTCATTTTCTCATCCATCGCTGACATATCCTTCTTCATTTCAGCCTGATTCGCAGTCATTTTCTCATCCATCGCTGACATATCCTTCTTCATTTCAGCCTGATTCGCAGTCATTTTCTCATCCATCTCTCCAAATTTCTCCAATAATTTAGTCAGTTGCGCTTCCATTGCTCTGGTAATCGGCATTCAACCCCACTCCTGACACCAAATGTTGTGAGCTCGGGGTTCGAAAGGACTGATGCCAATATATAAGAACAATAAAAAGGCTTTATTCACTATAAACAGTGCAATACGATCACAAATATCTTCTGAAAATTACAAGATATTCAGTAATCTTCAAATCCAATAAAAGCTAAGCAAAATTTCACTCAGAAACAATGCGTTCAATACGACGTATCAACGACAAAATCGATCCGAGAAACACAGTTCTCAATGCAAAGCCTCTCGTATGAATTCAATCGCAGTTGACAGACAACTAACTAACTGGACTGGTGGAGGTCCCTTATATAGGCTTCAGGGATCTTTCCAGATTATTCCAGAGCTTTCAGATGCTAGAAATTACCAGAAAGTGCTTTAACCTTCGATAGAGAACCAAAGCGAGAAAGGATCCCAATGTACAGGTATAAGGGGGGATGGTTGCACAAAAAGTCGCCAAATCCGTCGCCAACTTGGCGACATTTGGCGATATACCGCCAAATTTGGCGACAAAAATAAGTCGCCAAAACCATCGCCAACTTGGCGATAAACCCATTCCTTGGCGATTTTACCATAGACTTCCATTATAAAGATGAGGGTGTAAGGTTGTTTTCCTTGCAAACCATCTGAGGCCTTTAGCATTGAGTTACATGATGCTCAATAGGAAATACATTAATAATACTGCAATTTTCACAATAATAAAATAAAATAAATTTAAACAAATGGAATATTTAGATATATACAAAATTCATAACATTGCCCCCCTCTCAAGGACTGAACGTCCCGGGCAGTTCAACCTTTGATCGGAAAGCAAACCCGTTACCAACAAATGCTATACTATTCAAAACACATTCATAATGCTGAATTATACAAAATATATACTTATTTAAAAATAAAATAAAATTAAAGCATAGACATTATTACATACAAGTATTTAAATAATAATAACAATAATAATGATAATGCTAAGCAAAATAAATAATTACATTAATTTATATACAAGACCATGGTCATACTAATTTACATTATTTACATTACACTATTTACAATCAATCACACCCAGGTCTAAAAATATATTCTCATTGTTAAAAGCATATACTGTTTTGTCTGTCGAAAATCCGTTCTCATGAGAAAGATATTTGTCGGTTATAGTCGCCGTGGTGATATTAATTTTGAATCAAAATTAGTCCTGTCGCCAATAATCTGGTAACCCCCTCGGTAAATACCATTTGTTATGCCTATCTCTGGCTGAAAGTATTTACGCCTAGACACTCTGCAACAACCCTATTTTGGCGAGATTCTTGTCAGTGCAATTCCAACTTGTATCGTGGAAACAACTCACTTCGCTTGCTGTCTTCGCATAATAATGGCTGTTTAAGAGCGGCCTTTCTTGTTTACCCTCTTCTGCCTTGGAACTTCATATGTCTACAAAATAAAATTCTGAAGATATACTGGAGTTTTTCTTTGCTAATTAAATACGTACCTGGATATTTCGTCATTCAATCACTCGAACTAATAACAATATTACATACATATGATATAAGATACTTAAAATGTATTATAAAAAAATAAGTGTATTTCCGATGACAATACAACATTTTAGTATTTTTCTAACTTAATTATAAATTAATAAATTAATTTTAAGGCATTTTTCCACTAGCCCGTCACAGGTGATACTTCGCGAAATATTTTTTATGGTTACAATTGTATACGAGTTACAACAACATAAAATTTAATTACACGCCAAACCACAGTCGGAGAGAAATAAAAAGCCAACCGGCTGTGAAGTTGCAGCAATGCAATATTTTAAACACTAAAAAGTAGAACTAAAATATAAATGAAAAATAAAGAGTTAATAATTAACGAAGAAAACACATTTTATCAATTAGCAAATTTATTAAATAAATTATGATTATACGCTGAGATAAAATTTACAAATCCCGAATATGATTATTTTTTCTTTCCTGTTGCCATATCTTAATATATATATATATATATATATGTTACGGTCAATATGATTAATCCGGTCATTATTAATAATAACCGGTTATTATTAATAATGACCGGATTAATCATGTTGACCGTAACCTATATATATATATATATATACAATACTCTAGATATATTTAAAAAATCTTTAGCTCACGCTTTCTACCAAGCATTAAAAATAATAATAATAATAAAAGCGGTGAATTTTCCATAATTGGGTTCGGTGTCTACGTCAAATCAACGTATTGCAACGGAAATATTTCTGAAAAATCATAAATTCAAATTAGGCCTGATTCTTAAGATAAACATTGAATTCTTATATAAGAGTGTATATTGAAGAAACTATTGTTACTTTTATACTTAATAAATAATTCTTTTTAAAGAATGCTTTTATTTTGAAAAATGTCATGTACTACTACTGTGATATTTTTGTTATGGATAAGCTATATCGTAAGAACATTGGTGTATATAGACGTTGAGGTTTATTAATCAATATATCCTTAACCTATAGTGTGAATTTTCCGCGTTCCATTCTGTTCTAGAAACTAAAATTCAAAAATCTTCTTTTGAAAGAAGTATGGTGATATTTTGGGAAATATGTCAACTTAAGGTTTTAATACGTAGGCAATATATTGGGAGAAAATTTCTCTACAATTTCAGAAAACAAACTCAGTAAACAATTTCAAAATAAAATGAATGTAAAACATGAAAAAATTCACATTTATCAATATATTTAGGAATCTCTCTATGGCTTATATATTAAACGCTTACTTTTTAAAAAGAATTAAATGAATATCTTCGATTAAATTTATATAAATAAAAAAAATAATAACTTTAATAAAAAATATCTTTAAATGTTTCTTATTTTTTAATTATTATCAAGAGAAAAAGGAAAGGACTTCTTTTGTAAATGCTTTAAATAGCAAAACTATATTTGCGTAGAGAATAAGATTTGATGAACAAATATCGCTCTTGTCTAACTTTTTCTCATTTGCAAGGTATTATCAGTAAATATTTTTATCCTATTTTGAAAAAAATAATAATACGTTGCCCTCCTGTCCTGCAGTTATTTATACTTTAAGAATTTTTTAAATGAATAATGAAAGGATTTATGTTGCAAATGCATTAAACATCAACATTATATTTGTATTGGGAATAAGATTTGATGATCAAATATCGCTGTTATCTATCTTTCTCTGGTTTTTAAGTCAGGCCCCCTTTTATAGAAGTTCGCAAGTTTCTTAGCAAATCATTCTAGCAGAAAAGCCGCTCTTCAGTTTGTGTTATCCATTTATTGTTATAATTCTAATTTTTCCCAGTATAGGGTAAGTGCGGAGAACAGGAGTTAATTCTTAATGTCTGAATGATAATCTTTTGACTGATATCTGGGCCAGTCAGTGCAGAAATTCCCGGGCAAATGCTCTGCATATCTGACCACAATTAAAAGACAATAGTGCTTACTTCATTGCTTTTCACCTAAAAAGTTTGCGGAATTTGATAACTGAAAGTAATAATTATTGGGCCGAAAAAACAACTACCGAGGGGTAGATTTAGAACTAAGCATTATATTTTCAACTTCGAAAAATTTAGAAAAACATTTTGGGTATTGTATTTAAAATTTGATTTTTAAAATGAGCTTTATTGTATAAACTTATATACTGGGTGTAGATAATTAAAGTTCACCTACTGAAAGCTGTTTGTAGTCGAAATTGTTCATCAGAAAAGTATGAAATTTGGTAGGCGACTAAATGAAATGATGCGAAAGACAGCAAATATATATATATATATATATATATATATATATATATATAATTTCAAAAATGGTCACCATAGGACACATAAATGATTTTTTTTATATATAATTTAACAAAACACATACCTATACATTATAGAATTGGTTTATCAAGATAAATACTGTTCAGTTATTAGTACTGTCCATTATTATCAAGTACCGTTTGAACCATGTTCAACAAGTCACGCATACAAATTCTTTGAAATGTTCAGGTATTGGCGGGAAATACTATCCTTGAGTTCTGGTAATCTCCCGCTTGCAGTCATTGCACCTCTGCGAATGTTTTCCAAAGTTTGAGATTTCCGCAATGCTTCTGGTGCGAAATCACCATTTTGATCAAAAAGAAAAGTTTCAGCAGTAAACCACGATTCTGTGAACTGCACGACATCTTCCGTGGAAAAGGCATGAGACTAACAATAGATTCATTGAGTCTTTTTATTTAACATTTTTAATGTACGAGAGCAGATACATCACGGGGTTACTCAAATTTGCAAATGTGCCTAAATTTTATAAAAAAAACCTCTGGTGACCACTTTTTATAGTAAAATTTCAATAAAATCTTCTGGCCTTTCGCATCCTTTCATTTAGACGCATTCCAAATTTCATATTTTTCTAATGAATAGTTTAGACTAGAAACAGCTCTCAGGAGGTGAACTTTGATTATGTACACCCTGTAATACAGGGTGTGTCAAAAATATTGACCTCGGCTTTTATTCCTTATATATTGCTCATAGACAAATACTATAAATTACAAGGTTGCGTAAGAAAAGGTACAGCATTTTATGAAATCGATTAACATTTTCAGGGGATTAAATTTGAAGAAATACAAATTTTAAATACTTATAGGCCACAAATTTTCTCAGTGAATAAATGTGCCCATACACTAATAAACAATGTACAAAATTTCAGCATTTTATCATAAAAAGTCGTAGAGACATGTTTAAACAAAGTTTGTGAGGGGTTAATCATACATTAAAACGTAAATTATTTACAGCTAGAGTGCAGATGAGACGCGACGCAGAATTGAAACAACGCATTCAAAATGGTTCTCGTGACATCACCGAACAAGACCGTGATCGAATGCAAAGAAGTGTTATCAGACGAATGCAGCTCTGCACTGGCATGAATGGAAAACATTTTGAACAAGCTTTGTAATAGTTGCGTAAAGTTATTATTTCTGCACAGGTTAGATACTTTTGTACCAATAAATAGTACGATTATTATTTATTTGTGAAATCATTGTTTTCTTGTGTAATTTGTGTACGACCCCTAAAACGCGATCATACGACATGATTTTTTTTCCCCTTTGCGAACTCATATACAGTCATCGAAAAGTTTTTTAAGTTAGCATTTATGTATTTTCATATCTCCAAGAAGTTTTGTGATAAAATGCTGAATTTTTGTACATGATCTTATTAATGCATGAAGCACCTTTTACTCATTGGGAATTTTTTGTACGGAGGTCGTATAAATTTTAATTTTGTATTTCTTCAAATTTAATACCCTGAAAATTTGAATCGATTTCATAAAATTTTGTACCTTTTTTTACGTAGCTTTGTAATTTATAATATTTGTCTATGATTGATATTTAAAGAATACAAGCCGAAGTCAATGTTTTTGGGACACTCTGTATATATATATATATATATATATATATAAGTTAAAAATTAAAGGAAAATTTTAAATACAAGTTTACTAAATTACAAACTTGTGCACTTTTCCTAAAGCCTCTACTATACGGAAATTTTTTTTCTTCAAATAAAGAAATGTGTCTCAGAAATGCCTAATTTTTAACGCTAAGGAATTAGTTTCTTTTAGCACACACTTCTTTGTATTTTTCACATTTTCCTTTTTGTGAAACCTTTCTTGATTCTTTCTTCCTCGGTTGTCACATGCATCTGACAAAAGCGTTAAAGTAACATGTGAAATCCACTTTCACAAGAAAAATGTTCCATTTTTAGAAGAAGATTCTTTTTCATGTAGTTGTTTAGATGGATAGTTCATTCAATCATACAAATCCAAACTGAAATAAAAATGCTTTTTTATTTCAAACTAACCCCTATCCCCATATAGAAATAATAATAATATTTTCGCAAAAACATATTATTAGCGACTAATGAGTAAACAAATATAAAAATAAAATTTCAAAACTTGCCAAGATTTAGATATTGAACTTTTTGAATGATCGCATATTCTCTGGTAGTAAATTAACATTGGTTTTACTTTCCAGACTCCTCTTGTATTTGCTTCTAAAAGTAATGTTATCCTAATCACTAATTGGTTTATGTCCAGGAACTGTTTTTTTCTTCTTTTGTGATAAATATCCTGTTAGGCATTTTTATTAAATAACCAAGCTCTATCACAATTAAATATTTGCTGAGGCAAGTATTGTCCTTTTTCTATAACTCTTGCAAAACTAATATGTCCTACCGCTTTGTCAGCTTTAGATGCATCTCTGCGTGATTCACTTTATATAAGTACTGGCATCGGATAATTAAGAGCCGTTAACCATGAGATTAACCATTTTATCGAACAGTCACTCGTCGTAAACCAAGGTACCTGTATACGGCTTATCTACCCTTCTCTTTTAAATTTAACATTTTCTATCAAAATAACCAAATTTTATCATAATTGTACATTTTTTGAGACAGGTATTATCCTTCTATAATTCTTGCTAAACTAATATCCCCGTCAATTCTAGATGTGTCTCTGGGATTCATTTTATTAAAGTTCTGCCATCGGATAATAAAGAGACATTTACCAAGAACATATTTTTGTACAGCCACTCGTCGTTAACCAAGTACGTCATAAACCAAGGTACAGTCGTGGAAAAAAAAAAAAACGGAACACCCCTCACTAACTCTGCAACAAATTATAGTAGAAGGAAGTGACTGGTACCAAACGATTGGAAATAAAGTCTACTTTTAAGTGATGTATATAAAATTTGCTTAGGGGGCCATATACATATAAAAACACACCCAAACTTTGTTTTTTTCAATAGCAAGACCCAAATTTGACAACATATTTGAAAACTGCAGTTCAAACTATGCCTAGATACCAAATTTCATTAAATTCCTACGATTAGTTTCTGAGAAATTAATTACTTTATAATGAGCATATTTAAGGGGCTGTATCCAAATTGAAGTTCGGTACTCGATTGTTGAAATGCTGCAGAATGTCACCTTTTAATGTATTATGTTTTACCGATATGACCATTTTACTCACTTAATAAGTTTCGGTTATTGTTATATGCTGTAAGATAATGTTTACAAGTGTTGAATTATCCGATTTTAACCCCTTGGGGACGAGCGACACGTATGCGTGACGCATAAGATGCTCAGAATCCTCGATTTTTCCCACCAGTTATTTTTTATTGCAAGCTTTGCCTTATTATATCTTAGCAATTCAATTAGACGAAAATTTCTGTTTTGAAAAACCGGTGGTAAATTATTAAAAATTCTGTAATAGACTCTCGTCACGAAGGGATTAAAAAACCATAAGATTATTTGTAATTAAAATAGTCTTAGAATATGTAAATGTTATTGAAATTTTACAGGTGCTTTTATAATGTTTTTTCTCAGATTTTGCATCTATTTAACTCGCCTTTTCTTTAGTTTATTGGCAGAAACGTGAATAATATTGAGAGATACAAAATTTAGAATAAAAAAAAAAAAAAAATAGTATAAAGCAGCGTAATGAAACAAAGTAAAAATAACAACAACAAAAAAAAAAACGCAGATAAATTGTTTTTTAGTCTGAAAATAAATCCAGACATTGCTTTTTTTTAGTAGCGAGGGGGGTGTCTTGTTTTGAGATATGTTCGCAGAATTTACATTCCGATTTATTTGAAGACCTAAAACTAAATATATGTTATAAAGACATCTGAATAACTTTACATCCGTTATTCTCCTTCGGAATAGGGGTAATAATTCTATGATTAAACCTATTCTGGTAGTTCATTTGAAATTTTACAATTAACTCATTAATGCCTCCTGGCAAGAAAACTTGCCATATGACATTTATTATTTTTTATTATTATTATTATTATTAGATTTTTTTGCACACTGCTAGCGATTGGGAAATAATCTTGCCTATCAGAAAACCATAAAAATAACTTGTAATTTTTTTCAATTAGCCTGTTTAATCGAATAGATTTAAATACGAAAGTTATAGAAGAAATATTGTAATTTTTTCTTCGCAATAAACTACCAATATAAACCTTACCTATTAATCCATGTTGAAACAGTTTGAAGAGACACTTGAAAATGCCCAGTTATATAACGAAAACTTCTTCCAGCTTGCCACATGCCAATCATTTGGCCTTTCGTTGCTTCAGTTAATTGTGGGGCCATTTTGTTTCAGCAAATACTCTACACATATGCATTTATAATAAACTTCACTTCAAACATATATACTGCAGAAAAAACAATATAGCTTTATTAGACTGGAGAAGAAGCTATAAATCCATTTAAAGGTAACAAAAATTATTAAGTTTTTCCTAAGGTAGAACTGATCATATTTTTCAAAAATGAGCTTTATTAATTTAAAAATAAAAGCGAAACTATTTTCCATAAATGAAAACATATATCTCATGCAAATACGTTTTACGTACTTTTAATGAAAAATTTTAAAGCAGACATTGAAAAAGTAAAAGAAATATATATATATATATATATATATATATATATATATATATATATATATACTAATGAAGGCTGGGGTTCTGGTACCTCGCTATCTTATATCTTACTACAATCGCAGGTCGTTGTCAGAGTTGTTTAACGTAAGATCACGAAGCATTGAAATACGGTTTACGCATTGTTTATAGTGTAAGACAGACTTAATCTCTAATTTTATCAAGTCACTATAATCCCAGCCTATTAATACAGTAGGTGATCGGTTAACGAACTTAATCCGTTCCAAAACAATGTTCGCTAACCGAATTGTTCGTTAACCGATCATAGATTTAGCACAGAGTTGTATGGAAATTCAATTAATTCGTTCTTAAAAGCTAAATAATATAAAACAATTAATATAAATTCTTTAATTTATTTAAATGTAATAATAATAAAACATACATTACATACATATAGAGTTGTCCTTCCTTGAATCATGCTTTTTTTTTTAGTTTGTCGGGTATTAAATATTTGACAAAAGCTTATTTTTTCTTTCTGGAGTTTTCAATCTCCGCATTTTAATAGGGTTAATATACGTCCGCATATAATATGGACAGATCGCAGTTTCATGGCTTTGTCCGTGTCGTTCCGTACTTAAAAAATATATGACATGCCCTTTGTAAAAACTTTAACGATCACATTCATTGACTACAGTATTAAATCATATCAGTTTATCACTTTGACATGTCAAAAACTTCGTTAGTTCTCTAAAAGATCGTGTTTACTGCAGAGCCGGTAAAACTCAAATGGAACCTAGAGCCTGTTAATTATTTAAGAACTAAATTTCAGTTAAAATAATTAGCTTCCAATTAAAAATATTTCTTTAAAAAGGGGACGCAAAATATAAAAATTAATGTTTTTGTACTGTTCATTCTAATTTGAGGGCCCTAAAATGTAGGGCCCGAATCCTCGGTAGCCCTTGAATTAATTAGGCCATAAGTATACAACTGTTAAAATGTTCGCAAAGTCGATAATAGTAGATGAAATTAAATACAGCTCTGCAAATCTGAAACAAAGCATTGCTTCTTCTTAGCTTTGTTTTGTGAGGTGTTCGTTATCCGAACATAAAAATCTCTCGCAAAAGTGTTCGTTAACCGATCTGTTCGTAAACCGAACAGTTCGTTAACCGATCACCCACTGTATAATATTTTCTCAAAGAGGAATGAGAGCTCTCCAACCCGAATATCGATTCTTACCACTAAATTTTAATAGTATTCTCCAACGTGAAGAATTTCAGAAATGTTGTCCTTGAATAAGGTAACAAATACTATTAAAATTTAGTGGTGTCAATCGGGATTTCGAGTCGGAGCGCTCCCATCCCTATTCAAACTATGCTTTAATGCACATCATAGACGGCCCCTTAAAGCAACATTTTGTCGTTTTTTAAGCATAATTTGAAAACTACTTGGAAAAAAAAATTGAAATTTTGAATACACATAAAGCAGGACATAATAAATATAAATCCATCAAAAAAATTGTAGGTTGCAATTCATAATTTTTTCGAATATTAATTTCATAATTCATAATTCATATTATAAAATTTTAAAAATTACAAATTTGACGTAGTTATGTTTGGGTTTTTGAGTTTTATAACCAAACAAAACGTTAGCACATTAGGATTACAATTTCAGGAGATATTAATAAAAATATGAAAATGTAATTTAACATTAGAAGCTCTAAAATTTGAATGTTTATAACTCAAACACTTATCATCCAAATGACTTAAAATTTTGTATCTAGGCATAGTTTGAACCGAAGATTTAAAATATCATGTCAAAAGTGGGTGTTGCCATTGAAAAAAATAAAGTTTAGGCTGGTTTTAATATGTAGATGGCCCCTTAAGCAAATTTTAGATACATCACTTAAAAGTAGACTTTATTTCCAATCGTTTGGTACCAGTCACGTCCTTCTACTATAATTTGTTGCAGAGTTAGTGGGGGGTGTTCCGTTTTTTTTTTTTCCACGACTGTACCTGCACACGGCTTATCTACCCTTCTCTTTGAAATTTAACATTTTCTATCAAAATAATCAAGTTTTATCATAATTTTACATTTTTTGAGACAGGTACTATCCTTCTATACTTCTTGCAAAACTAATATCACCTGTCAATTCTAGATGCGTCTCTGTGATTCGTTTTATTAAAGTTCTGCCATCGGATAATAAAGAGTCATTTACCCAGAACATATTTTCGTACAGCCACTCGTCGTTAACCAAGTACGTCCTAAACCAAGATACCTGAACACGGCTTATCTACCCCTTTAAATTTAACATTTCTTTCAAAAATAACCAAGTTTTATCATAATAGTAATTTTTTTGAGACAGGTATTATCCTTCTATAATTCATGCAAAACTAATATCCCCTGTCAATCCTAGATGCGTCTATGTCATTCATTTTATTAACGTTCTGCCATCGGATGATAAAGTGTCTTTTACCAAGAACATATTTTCGTACAGCTACTCGTCTTTAACCAAGTACGTCATAAACCAAAATACCTGAACACGGCTTATCTACCATTCTCCTTTAACCCCTTCGCGACGAGCGTCCTTTACAGAATTTTTAATATTTTGCCACCTGTTTTTCAAAACAGAAATTTTCGCCTAATTGAATCTCAGAAATGCTGTCATTAAATAAGGCAAAGTTTACAATAAAAAGTTACTGGGGGGAATAATCGAGGATTCTGAGAACCTTATGCGTCACGTATACGTGTCGCTCGTCCCCAAGGGGTTAAGTTTAACATTTCCTACAAAAATAACCAAGTTTTATCATAATTATAAATTTTTTTAGACAGGTGTTCTCCTTCATCTATAATTATTGCGAAACTAATAGTTCCTGTTCTTTGTCAGTTCTATAGATGCATCTCTGTGATTAAATTTATTAAACTTCTGCCATCGGATTATAAATATTCATTAACCAAGAGAATTTTTTCGTACAGACACACGACGTTAACCAAGTACGTCGTTAACCTAGTACGTCGTAAACCAAGGTATCTCTGTATACAGCTTACCTACCCTTCTTTATTAAATTTAACATTTTCTAGGAAACCTTACAAAGATTTTTTTTCTTTTTCTTTTTTTTTAAGGAAAATAAAGCTTCACGAAAACAGCGCAATCATTCAACTAAATTTATTTTAATTTCTACTTAAAGTTATTATTCTGTCCCTTAATTTTACTCATTTTAAACAATGAACCTATAACAGTATTTCATTAAGAAAAATTCACGAAAAAAATCAATAGTCTTAAAACATTCGTTAATCATTTTTAAAGAGTAAAGATCTGATCGTTATAAAGTAATTGCAAGGAACAAGGAGAATGGAAAAAGAGTGACATTTAATTTAATTGGAAATCTTCGACATAAAAATTCCCGCGACTTAATTGCTTAGCATAGTTCGGTTGATCACTATTTCCCATCATAATGAGTGCTATATATAATGAGTAAAGACCGGCTCAACTAACCTGATAATCACTAGGATGTGCAGGATCATTCAGAAATCATTTGAGCCCCCCCCCCTTCCCCCACCTCTTACAATTCCTGAGGGAAGTGTGACCAATTAGCTACATTTTTTTATTCAGTTCTGTCAAGTGGTCATTTGAGATACTGTGATGGATAAGTAAGTTCGATAGAAGTCAAGTTTCTGGATATTTAATGATAGTAGCAAAGGTTCAATTTTCAAACAATAGAATTTGAATGTAATTTAAATATGAGATATTATTTCCATAATAAGTCGTCATTTTTTAAGTTTAATTGCTATATTTTCTTTTAAAATGAAGTTCATGAAATATTTGAAATGAAATATGGAATTAAATGTTCTCATTATGTGAACAATAGCTGAATTTAGGTACTATTATGTAAGATAAGAGCTGTGGGCATATAATTTAAATCTGTCTTTTTTCCAACAAAAGTCTTTGTTGTATCTCTATGCCAGTTTTTGCTATAATTAAATTTTATAAAATTAATTGGTTTTCTAATACCATTTGTATTAATCAACAGTAATTGATTTTGAGTGCAATTATTTAAGCTACGAACTTCGGCTATGTAAATTTAAATATTTTGAAAGAAATAACTATTTTTAGTAATCATTTACTAAACTATTTTTTTAAATATCATTATTATTATTCAGAAACAATTAATCTTAGCAATAAATATTTTAATTGTAAATTTAAGTAAATATATTCGAACACTTCTTTTTCAGAACTAATTTTGTGACTTGAAGTTAAACTTTAAGGTAACTTGGGGATATTTGTCGTATTATTAATTTATTTAATTGATTTATGAATTATTGAATTGTGTTTATTAAAATCTACTATATTAAAATCTGACTGTCTGTTTGTATTTCACAACTACATTTCCTTGACTATGCAACGCAGCGCGATGAAATTAAAACCAATTATCAGCATATATCCGAGCATGTCATATAAGTTCTCAGAATTTCAAAATTTGAATTGTTTTTCAAGATTTTTTTTGTAGTTTTTTTAACGAAGTTTCTTTAAAGATGGCAAATAAATTAATCCATATTTGTGGATAAAAGACGGAAAAGAGGAAATAAAACAATTTTTTTAGTGACGTCATTTTCTAAGAATAATTTTTTTAAAAATTATGTTCATCAAACAGATGGCGAAAAAAGTCTTGATTAAAATTGTTCATGAAAATTTGAAGAAATAAAAACATATTTTCACATAATCGAACGTCATGAATTAATTTATTCTGCACAGCTAAAAATCGTCTGTTGGCTTATTGACATTTAGAAATCATCACAGCACAGATTTTTTTTTTCAGACTTACATTCAACCAAGGGGAGATATTTGAACTTATTTCATTTAAATAAATAATTGATGTCCAAAGCATATACTTATATTGAATGAAATATTTCTAGAAGGTGGCGATTTAAAACTTTTCCAAAGAGCACTAAAAATAAAATGGTTTATCACGTAAAAATGAGTTTTTTCTTGTAAAGTATTTATTTTTATTTTAACAAATGTTTTTTTAATACATTCGTCAAAATGACGTCATTTGTGCTTCACCAGCTCCAAAATTTAAAACCAAATCTTTAAAGAACAATATACTTTTGACAAATAAAGTTTTACATCAAAATTACCTAATCTGCAAAATCTAAATTTCGCAATATATATTTAGCCGATATTGCTAATATGATTTCCTACTTGAAATCAATTATGTAATAAAATTAATGTTAGAATTACTTTCCAAATAAACAATCGATACATATATATAGGGTTCCATGAATTATTTTGGGGGTTCCTTAGCTCAAAACTTTTGATTTAAGAATATGACGAAAAATATTATTACCTATTCGAAAAATATTTTTACATATTCGAATATCAAAAATACATAATGAATTATGAGCACACAGTTAGATAGATAAATATACATATTTCATTGACAACGTATTGATAAATTTGATAAAATTTTAATATTAATTATTATTTGATTAATAACGTTTTAAGTTACAACTTTACGCATATGAAACAATGTTTGTGTTATTAAAAAAGCTTTTTGAGTTGTACTTTACGAATATTTATTACTATACCTCCGTCGTGTTTTTAAATCAAAAGTTATAACGTAAAAAACGCCAGAAATAATTTATGGACATCCTGTATATCTATATATATACTAACTTGACTTTACTAACTGACCACTTACCATACAAACACACTGAAGGTGTCTTTAGACTCAATAGTGTCTTCCTTCAAAGTATTAATGCAATTTTTGAAATAGGGATCGTTTATAAATTGAAAAATGCACAAACTCAGATTTTTAAATTGGCCACATTCACTTTTGACACTTTGTTAGATTTCGTTGGATCAAATCAGCCGAGAAAAGTAAATCGTTTATGTATTTTTGTTAAATATCTGTGGAGTTAGAAGAGGTAAAAATTTGTAGATGCTAATGTTAAACTCGCGTGACAAATTATAATTTATATCTTACCAAAAAATCATTCGATTTAAAAATTTTTGTTTACAGTAAGATACACTGAATAGACCCAAATATATTCAAGGTTTTTTTTTTTTTTTTTTTTTAATAACTGAAAATTATAATTTTAATTATAAAAATTATTAATAAATTCATATTCAAAGAAATTAGGAATTATGACCTACATCAATTTTTACATAAACAGAATGGGTAACATTAAAACTATGAATGTGTAAGTTTCTTTGTAAGATGTAAGTAAGATGTATTTGTTTTATACTGACTGTGCAAGATATTAGATTTCTTTTCGCTCAAAAAATCGAAAGCTCTCAAATCTCAGGCAACGTACAGGGTGTTTCACAAAAGACCCCTAACTTTAAAAATCAATAACCCGGAAACGGTGATAGATAGAAACAGGAAGCCAGTGGTATGTTTATTAAAAACAATCGCAATAATCATATACGGAAATCTCAAAATTTAGTTAAAAGTAGCACCGATAGATGGCGCTGAGAGCGTTAAGAATCCTTCTAAAGAGAGTTCAGAAGCATAGAAAGACTAGCCGTCGAAGATTTCGCCATTGAAATCTGACCGCTATTTTCGTATAGTGAAAATAATTCACATCGGCCACGTTGCCTGTCTGCTGAATTTTTTTGAAAGGTCACGAATTGTTTTTCCATCTGGGCCTTTTGCGACTTGAAATCGCGTTTGAAAACTTCTCCTTGTGGCATTAGAACTCTGATTTAATCAGTGGTACTCCAACACAATAAACACATGTTCCTCCACGGTATACACCACTTTCGGAATTATTTTCACTATACGCTAATAGCGGCCAGATTTCAATGACGAAATCTTCAACGACTGGTCTTTCTATGCTTCTGAACTCGCTTTAGAAGGATTCTTAACGCTCTCAGCGCCATCTATCGGTGCTATTTTTAACTAAATTTTGAGATTTACATATAAGATTTTTACGATTTTTTTTATAAACATACCACTGGTTTCATGCTTCTATCTATCAACGTTTCCGGGTTATTGATTTTTAAAGTTAGGGGTCCCTTGTGAAACACCCTGTAAATGCAACGCATTGGGTTGTCAGGCAGCTAGTCTATTGTTTTTTTAATCTGACTGTTCCTTTGTATTTCAAAACTACTCCTTCGGAAATATGAAACACCGCGTGATACAATTAACACCAGATATCTGCATGGATCCGAGGATGTCATAGAAGCTCTCAGAGTTCTAAAATTTGAATTAATTTTCGATATATTATTATTATTATTATTATTATTATTATTATTATTAGAACATTTTCATGATATTTTTGTAATGGTAGCAATCAATTTACTCCGATTTGCCAATGACAGGGGAGAAATTTAAAAATATATATATAGAAATTATCATATTTTTATTGACAGGAATTTCTCATTAAAAACTTTAAAAAAAATTATATCAATAAATGCTGAACAAAATATTGTGATTAAATTACATTTTTCAAGAAAATTTGCAGAAATAAAAACTCATTTTCACGTATTCAATCTTTTATTTTAAAAAGCAGAAACCCGTTTGTCTCATATTCAATTGGTACGAAAAAATCATTTCATTGCAGCTTTTTTGGATTTTGCGTTCAACCAAGAGAGTTATACAAAATTAAATTTAAGCTCCTTGTATTTAATTGGAGAATTATTGCCTTTAATTAAAATAAATTCATTTAAAGAAGACAGATATTTACAACTAATTACGTTTTATATAGAGAGTCTAAAACTTTTTTTTTTTAAATTAAGGGCGCTAAAAATAGAATATTTTAGCCAGAAAAATTAACTTTTTTCTAAGTATTTATTTTAATTTATAAACCTAAAATATTTTTTAATAAGTTCGTCCAAATGATGTTATTTTTGTTCATAACAATAATTATTTTTTATTTCAACAGACGCTGAATTATGAATAATATTGTGATTAAATTATATTTTTTTGCAAAATTTCAGGAAATAAAACTTATTTTAACATATTAAAACTTCAGGAATCCGTTTATTTTAGCAAGCAAAAAAAGACAAATCCCATCGACATGAAAAAACCATTACATCGTACCTTTTTTGAGTTTTACATTTAACCAAGGAGGTTAAACAAAAACAAATTTAAGCTCCTTGCATTTAAGTGGAGAATTATTGACCCTTATTTACAAGAAATGAAATTAAAGAAAAAACACTTCTTCAACTAATTACTTTTTAAAGAGGATGATTAAAACTTCTTTTAAAAAACAACGACATTAAAAGCAGAATAGTTTAGCGAGAAAAATGAAATATTTTTAAGAATTTATTTTAATTCATAAATTAAAAATATTTTTTAATAAGCTCGTCCAAATGATATCATTTTTTCCCATCCGCTCCGAACTTTCCCGAATATATATATATATATATATAATTATTTAGATTTCCAAAATTTACTATAAAATTGTATTTATTTTTCCCCAAATAGTAAAATATGTCATTTAATTGAACTGCAACACTTCGGGTTCCCATGTATCTAATGCATGATAAAATTCGAAACGTATTATAAATGTTGTAAAAACTATAAAAATAAACAATTTTGTATAGTGCCCTCCATTTATACGTTGATAATCGGTAGATTTAGAAAATGATTAAAACTATAAATTACTATTCGTCAGTATATACAGGATTGTACAGAAAGTATTTTTACATTTTAGAAAATCATTAAAGAGAAATAAACAACAACATGCACTTACACGGTGTCCTAAAATAAACGTTTTAAAATTGAATAAAAAGTAAACGACGACAGCTATTTTAGTTAATCTGAGAGAAATGTGTGATTATAGGAATTTATTTACTATGTTTGCTAGTATTTGTTCCAAATATCACAGTTAGATGACATTGCACTGTCTAAATCTGTAATTCTTCTTAAAATAACCTTGTAATTCCAACGTAAAATATTCTTTTGGCGTTTCAGTAGCTATAAAGAATAACGATTAAACGTGAGTCAAATTTGATTCATTTTTATATGTTTATTTCGACGTTTTACTAGTTATTTACAGTGTTAAACAAATTTACTTTTTATCTAAATTTAAATTCCTTATCAGTCTCTTTCAAGACACCCAGTACATTTTTTTTTTTGTATCCAATAGACAAGGATCCATTTTTAAGAATATTGTTTTTTTTTTCAATCGGCGGGAAAATGCCGTGTCATTTAAAATATAAAGTACCTCGATTATGAAAAAAAAAAAAAAAAAAAAACGATTATTGTAGCGATCACTGTGTTGTAGATTAAAATTATGGAAGATTCGTCATTAGTCACCCTTACTTTTATCTTTTGGAAATAAAACGCTAATTTATCTAATACATCCATTGGACCGTGGCCATAAAAATTGATATAATTTATAAATACAATAAATTCCTGTATCTGGTTTCAAAATTTTAAAACTTTGGTCAATTTTTAAGCTTATTTCTTTCTTTCAATCGGCGAAAAAATGCCTTGTCATTCAAAATATAAAATACTTTGATGATGGAAAAACGATTATTGTAGCGATTACTGTGTTGTAAATTAAGATTGTGGAAGATTCGGCATTATTCACCATTACATTTATCTGTTGGAAAAAAAACAAGTTAATATATCTAACACATCCACTGAATCATGGCCCTGAAAAATGACATAATTTATAAATGTATTCTGAAACTTGTGAAATTCAACTTAATAAAATAGCATTTTTAAACCTCCAGTTTTAAACTTTCTTGTTCCTGTTGCTATAATTGAACATGTTCTTGTTCTGCATTGCTGTTTAATACTGTACTATCTCTATGAGACCCTTACCATCCATTTAATAGGGAAATAGAACATGGACGACAAGCAGAATTACCACCTATTTCTAGGCAAGTCATGTTAAGCCTAAGTGGTAGCAACAATGTTCATTGATTCTTAACAAGTTATTTACATTGAAGTAAATAAGAAAAAAAAATCTACCTCTAAAATTTCAGTAATACTACCAATAAAGTCACAATGCTTGAAATTGGTATTTAAATGCTGATTTAAATTCTGCAGAGTTTTTTTTTTTTTTTTTTTTTTTTTTTTTGTCAAAGAACTACAGCCATTTTTTTCTCTCGCATAGTTCTGTATGAGAAAAAAGTTCAGAAAGACTCTGGGGCTGCATCTGGAGCGATTTTCTGCATAATTTTATCAAAAGGGTAAGTGAGGAATCTAAAATGTCGGGACAGAGTTTAAAAAATAATAATAACCGTAAAAATGTGTGCAGCCTAATTTTTTTTACATATTTTTATATAATACAATAGTTCCAGTTTCGTTAAAAATTTCAGTATAACTACTTTTCTTGAAACAATTTTATCTAGACAGCTCCAAACTTAAAATTCAGCATCAGGGACAAGTGACGGTAAGGAATTTAATTCTACATTTTGAACCCCCAAATTGCCCAACACTTATTTATCTCGTTAATATTGTTATACAATCATGCAATGGCATGTTTTATAATATAAGAAATAAAAAGACAATCAAGAATATATACTAAAATAAAAATTATTTTAAAGGTACTTAAGTCAAAATTAAGTGAGAATCGCTCATGTCTGGTTTTAACATTTTATAATGCATATTAAGAAGCCATTTTTCAATATTACACTGTTAATTTACCTTACAAAAAACAGAAATCGCAAAACATTTCTTGCTCTGTATTAATGTTGTTGCTTTATATTATTTATGTTATTTGGAATATGTTTATTTTTTTTTTCTTTTACATAATTTCCATTTAAATACTCAAGAAATAAATTTGCGGTGACGTGTGGAAATACATCTTATTAATAATGAAAGCTCACACAAAAAAAGTTATTCTTAACCCTTTTAAGCTGATGCATACATCTAAGATTTTGATTTGTTTCTTATTCGTAAGCCATTTACATTAAACAGGTTAATTTAAAGTGGCATTCAAATACTTATTTTTTTATTTTGTAAAGTAATAAATCTCATTATCAAAGAATTGAAAATGTTACTTCGCATAAAAGTGTTTTACTGTCACAATTTACCGAAAAGCATATTTTAAAATTAGATTACATAAATGGGAAGTTGATGAATGAATTAAGTTTTAATGTTATTCTTCATTTTCTACATCAAGAAAAATTTAGTTTCGTACATATTAAGCATAAAATCTCTGAAATTTCGTATACCGAATCTCACAAATGAATTCGGACATATTTCTGCCTGTGGACATTTATTGCACTATACAAAAAATAATAAATAACTAATCTGTCTAACAGAACACCAGTAAAAGATTTTGTTTTTATCAATTTATTATAAAGTTTGGATATTAAAATAACGGAAAAATTGTAAAAAATATGGATTTATTAATTAAATAAACAGCTTTTTACTGTCAGCAGTTTTCTGTAAAATTTATCAATTTTTCTTTTATAATGTGATCGAAGTGCATGTAATGCATGTAGTAAATGTCACAGTTTTACTTTAACATGCCACACTAGTTTAAAGTGGTCATGCGAAAACAAAATGTTCAATGAAAATTTGAAACTAGCATGCCACACGATTAGCCGGTAAAATTTTAAACTAAAATACAGTCTCTTCGATAAATGCATGTTTAAAATTCTTTCGTTAGTACATTAATATTGATTTTGAATTCAAATTTATTCAGAAACCACTTAAAATTGGTACAGCTTTTTCTGAACGTATAAAAAATTAACCTGCTTAAGAATAGAATATTGTTGAATGTTATATTCGCATATTTAAACATTCATTTAGAAGAAGAGTTCTATAATACAGAAGAATGAAAAACAAAAGCAATATACGTCTGAACGTTACAGAAAAAATAAAATTCGAAGGGCTTTTAGTACAGAAAAAACGCCCTTCATGCAATAGTAGAAAAGAAAAGCAACCAATATGAGCTGCATTATTTGAAAAATATACTCTAAAATCTACTCTAAAATGTACTCTAATGTGTATAAATTACTGCAATACTTAAAAAACATTTATCACTTTTCAGTACTAAAATGTTTTTACATCAGTACTAAAACATTTTTTTCGGTGTTTGCATTGTTTTTTAAAACATAACTAATATATTTTTTCAAAATATTAATAATTTAATGAATGTGACAGAGGCACAGACTTTTTCAAATCTCAGGGGGCACAGTCGGTAAAAGAGCTCGCAGAAATCCATCGAAGAGATAAAAAGACAGACCTTCAATTATTTATTTTACATTTTTAGAAGATTCGCGTACTTTTTTTGGTCGGGGAGGGGGGCGGGCGTATATTTTTTTATATTCAGTTTATAATTAAACGTCATAAAGTTTGTTCTAGTTATGGATGGGTACATAGATGTGTTTGTGATAGCGTCTTGTCAATGGATAATGGTGCAGAAAAAAAGCTAGAGCAAGTATTTTGTTGGTGATATCATAAGTGCACCTATCATTCGATATAGAGTCAATTCAAATAAGATAGTGTGCAATAGTCAACAATAGAAGTTGACTTTAACCGTTTAATAGCCAATGTTCCCAAATGGGAACATGACATTTACTTTAATGAAAAACATATATTTTCCAACATATTAACGATGTTCTTATTTTTCCTATAAAATATAAGGTTGAAATAAATTTTTGAAAAAAAAAATATTTATGTTTAAATATTTACCACAGTGATAAAAAAATTTAAATTCAATAAATTCTGGTAAAAAAATATCGTTTCCTTTTCTATTTTTTTTTTATTTACTTACATTTGACCGCTAGGCATCTAAATGTTTTTTCCAATTCGAGAAAACACTCAAAAACAATATACAACAGCACATAACAAAAAATTATTCATTACATTTGCATAGGTTGTCAATCAATAATCATGTTCTCAAATGGGAACATTGGCCCGTGTCCGCTATGTACTGTAAAAAGGAAATGAGAAACTGAAGCATTCGTGGCACTCCCATCAGCTCATTATTATCTCTCGCATTCAAGACGTGGATAGAGGCGTGGCCCAAGTATGCCAGTCCTCCCCTTTCAGTGAAATGGAACCTTCCTGCAGCAAAGGGGAATTCCCGTAATAGAAGGGTATGTCCCTTCAGTGCTTTTCATTAGAATTTCACCTTCAGTTGGATAATAGTTTTCAGTTTGTGTGTCTTTGGTCAGTTTTTTTGCTGTTAGTCAGTTATTACAAACAGCAGTTATTTTAGTTTGTCAGTTATTTTATTATTATATAGAAAAACTAAAAAAAATATGGCAAGGCGATTCAAACATGTAGAGGAAGCTGTTGATTTTCTAATGTCGCTAAGGGATTCTGATGTATCTGATATTTCTGATGAAGAGCCCGCAATTTGCCAACTTCCTCCGGATGAAAATGAACGCATCTCTGAAGAGGAGGATATTGATGATAATATTTTGTGTCCAATTATACCTGCTGATGTGTGTGGAAGTGTGTGCCTTTTTTCAAAGAGATTATCCATTACTGAAATCAGTAAAGAACCAGTTACAAAGCCCACTTCTTCGAATATAATCTCTGGTGATCAAGCAGCTCCTACAATTAAAAATAAAAGAAAAAATAAAGGAACAGGAGGGAGGGAAAAGCGAACAAGAAAGAAACAAGCACTGCCTAAATGGAAGAAAAATTCAGCATTTGATAGGGTCATTCAAAGTGAACCCCTTGAAAACATTTGTGACAATTTCCCGGAAATATTGGGAGCAAGAACTGTTGATATTTTTTTTAATTCATCTCTCAGGAGTACTTGGGTTACTTAGCAGAGATGACGATGAATTATGCTTCTCAGCACGGTGTGAAGATACAAATTGATTGGAAGGACATTGCTCAGTTTTTTGGTTTACTTTTATTGAGTGGGTACCATCATGTACCATCAGAAAATGATTATTGGAGTACATCTGAAGACACATCTGTGCCTATAGTCTCTTCCATCATGTCAAGGAAACAATTTAGGGATTTAAAAAGAAACTTTCATTTGATGGATAATTCTGTACTGAAACCTGGAGATAAATTGGGTAAGATTCAACCAATTTATGATAAACTGAATACAAAATTCCTTCAGTCTGGAATATTTCATAATAAACTCAGTATAGATGAATCCATGGTTCCATATTATGGGAACCATTCTTCTAAGCAGTTTATTCGTGAGAAACCAATTCGTTTTGGGTTTAAAGTTTGAATGATATGTGGAAGCAATGGATATCCATACAGAATGGAAATTTATGCAGGCAAACAATCAGATGAAATTGGACCATTAGGAACCAGAGTTGTCAATAGTCTTCTGTCGATTGTCAACAACCCACTTCAAATAGAAGTATTTTTTGACAATTTCTTTACTTCTTATGATTTGCTGAAGAGCCTGGCGGAGCGAAATATAAAAGCAACTGGAACTAATCGAGAAAATCGTGCAACATATTGTCCTGTAATACCTTGTAAAGAGCTGAGAAAATTAGAAAGAGGTACATTTGATTATCAATGTGACGGATCGGTTTACATGTGCCGGTGGAACGACAGATCTGTAGTAACTGTTGCTTCAAATTATAGCTCTCATGAACCACTTCAATCCGCTAAAAGATATTCACATGAAAAAAAGAAAAAAGTTGATGTACAACAACCGCGTTTGATTAATGAATATAATTCTGGAATGGGAGGCGTAGACCTATTAGACAAAATGCTGAGTAGTTATCGACCTCAACTTCGCAATAAGAAATGGTGGTGGAATTTATTTGGAAATGCACTCAATATGGCTGTCATTGCTGGATGGCTATTACATAAGGCAACACGCCCTCAGAATAACCAAATTACTCACCTAGAGTTTCGCCGAGAAGTCACCGTCGCCCTTTTACGAATTAAGCCAAGAAAAGATAGTGTTCGACCAGGACCAAAAATTCATACCCCTGTAACACTAAGAAAGACTGATGGGCTTACTTGATCGGCACTTCTCAGGGTAGATGTGCACAATGGGGAGTAAATGCAAGATTGGAATGCAACGAATGCAAGAAACGGATGCATTTGCATTGTTTCCCTGTATACCATGGAATATCATAACTTCGAGTAGTATGTATCAGTTTAAATTATACTTCACAAATTGTATTTTTTTAATAGTACTTAATTTTGAAAAGAAATATTAGTATTTTTTTTTTGTTATAATAACGTGCTGTAAATTTTGGACCATTATATAGTCAGATGTGGCCAATGTTCCCAAATGGGAACAACCAAAAAAAAGCATAAATAAATTTTTTTTCGTTATTTTCTGAATTGATATGTTTAAAGTAAAACATTAGAAGCTGTAATATAGGGAAAATAAATTAAAATTACATTGCGATCTGAATTCGGCCTGTAAACGGCTAAAATTTGGACATACCTATAAATTTTTAGTTTTATGACAGTTGTGAATAAAAACTTTCGGAGCCAGGTTTTCTGGGTTGGGTTGTTTTTCAAATACATCTCATGTAAACCGTTTCTTACCAGATTTTTTAAAATAGAATTTGCAGGTCAAGAATTTTAAAGGATAATTTTTAATTTCTGCTTGTTAGGTCTTATTAATTTTCTGGACACACCTTCATTATTGATTTCTTACTGGGAGAGAGAGACGAACTGCTCGCACGTGCCTCTTTGGCCCCCTTAGTCTGGATTTGCTCTTAGTTTAAATCTTAAAAATAGTTTTCACTTTTTGAAATTTTTGTCTTAGTTTATTTCTTTTTCCCTATTTGCCTATTTATACGCAAGATGAAATGTTAAGCGACATAACAGTCACACTGCTTCATGTAAAAATTAAGTGGTTAAAAAAGCTGAAGATACTGGATATCGAGCAGCACCTCGGGAATTTGGTGTAGATGTGAGATGCATTCGCCATTGGCGATCGGAAAAATCAATATTAGGAAATATGCCCAAAACAAAGCATGATCGGAGGAATGGAACTGTCCACTGAATTGATTAAACTGAACAAATTAATTTGAAAGCAAATTATATTTTAGAAATGACATTTTCCAAATCTTTTATAATCTTCTCGGTGCGATATGTAAAATATTTATATCTTATTAAAGACATTCTCACTAATGCGGCGGTTACTATTTATTTTTTCTACTTGGCTGAATATTACGCTATTTCCAAAAATTACGGTAATGTAATTTCTAATCTGAACAAATTCGAATAAGAAAAGTTGTTAACAAGAAATTATACAAGAATGTTTTCTGGTAATATTTAATAAATATTTCAGTGACTATTGAAATAACACTTATTAACGTTTATTCTTACAAGAAAAGGCATTGTAGTAGCATCTGCGAATTTTAATGAATCCCTTGTTCACCATAGAATATGCAACAGCTGCAAGATGGAGTTTCAAAAATTCACAGCGTAATCAAGTTATTCAAATGAGTCTCTGACGGCAAAATGCGTGGTAATGGATTTTCAGCCTGTTAACTGACACTGTATAAGCCAAGAATAAATGGAAAACTGCTTTAAATCCTGAGGTCAAAGTTGTCTAAGTAAAAGTTGTGGAAGGATGCCGGGCTACTCTTTTATAATAATAGAATACTCTAGTGTACGAATGAGTTTTTGTGATTTTGCATGCAATCGTCTTTCTTTTTTGTTTTTCCTTAAGTTTCGCAATGTGTGTATGAATCTACGACATCTGGTTCTCACGGTTATTTTTCAAAGATATGTTAATTAGATGACTGTGGTTGTGTAGTGGTTATAAATAGTGAGGTGACATCAGCGGATAAACGGCGGATCTCGCCGATAAGGTACTCTACATACAATCAGAACCTGACGTGGATCGAAATACTGAAGGTTTTATTCGGCATGTAGACAGTAGATAGTACACTTAGACAGTAGATATTCTACATGGCTTCGGGTGAGTTGGTAAGAAGTAGTTATTCGGCATGTAGACAGTAGATAGTACACTTAGACAGTAGATATTCTACATGGCTTCGGGTGAGTTGGTAAGAAGTAGTGTTTTCATCTACTCAAAGTAAAATTATTTTTTGGCTCACAGATACAAAAATAAATAAGGATTGTGTTTCGAGAAAAGAAAAGAGTTTTAGATACATTGTGATTTTTAGTTCAGGACATGAATTTTAACGAATTGGGAAACAGTCTTGTTAAGTTTTAAAGCAAACTTGTTACTCCAATGCTCTTCCTCCTTTTAAAGTGATTTATTAAACTATTGTTTTTATTGTTAAATTCTCATCAGGTCTTGATTCCAAGTTTACAGCCCTGGAAGGCATGTTACAAAATCAGTCAGGTAAAATAAAATATTTGCACCGCTTTTACCTTTTTACATTCAAATCAGTACAATATATATTTTCATGTCAATGTAAGAAACATTATAAAAGCAATACCATATAAATATACGAAGATTTGATAATTCAATAAAAATATATCGACAATTCGTAATATTTTTCATGATTATAACAAAATATTCAGATATTTTAACTCTAATTCAGAGGGTAACGACATCATATAGTATATATACCGGGAAAACTATAATAAAACAAACTCAATCATATGCAATATATATTTAAAACTATTTCATACGGAGATTTTAAATTAAGAGAGACTTTTGATAAAAATTTTGGATTTAATGTAGTATCATGAAAATTTGAATGTTTAAATCTTAATGTAAAAAATTGATTTTTTTTAATAATATTATTATTAGGGATTCATCCAAGTGCCTTATTTGTGAAACATGAAAAAAAAATAATTGAAATATTCTTTGAACTATGTTTTGCTACAAAAATTTCGACCATTTTGCAAGTTTTATGGTGCAAACCGTACCAATACGACAGTTTGTTAATTGTTTAAGAATATTTAACATGTGAATAAACTTTTGGGACGTTTGAAATTTTTTTTTTCTATTGCCGCGAAATATTCTCTCTTTGGAGAATTCTTGTGGTGTAATCAGCACTCCGATTCGATAATTTGTTATTTTTTTATAAATTTTGGAAATGTGAATGTATTTATGGGATACTCTGTATTTTTTTTTTCAAAATGAAATAATAAATTCTTAAGTACATCGTATATTCAATAATAAAAAAAAAAAATCTCCCAAAAGTCCCCGTCAAGTGATTAATCCGCGTCCCCGAACAAATATAAAAGAGAAAGAACGTTGGACGTGACAAAAATGTCTACACACACAATTGAAAGTAACTACTTCTGATTGTCAATAATGACACATTCCTTGCATTAAACGAATTGAACCTATGCATACATATTGAATATAGAATTAAATCTTCTTATATCTCCATAAAACGAGTAAAACAAAATTCTAGTTTCTATAGCAATTAATTATGTACTCTCATCATCAGATGATAAGTTACAATTAATGGATTACACCAGAAGCGGAAAAAGGATTCTCAGAATCTGTTTTCCGCTTGTCGGCAAACTAATCTATACTACTAATCACCTGATGAAGAGAGCAGATAATTAATTACTATAGCAACTACAGTTATTTTCTTTACTCGTTTTATGGCGAAATAAGAATATTAGTAAGAAGTATTATAAGATCTAGTTCTATATTTGTTCCATCTCCAGTTAAAAATATGCCCCACCAGTGGCTGAGAGGTTCTGCTCTCGAAGCTGGTAGACGGAAGGTGCTGGGTTCGATCCCAATCGCGCCCGTCGGCCTAATCGTTCGGAGTTTTCGTGGTTTTCTTCGAGCCGTGGATTTATCCATGCGTAAATACGGGCCCTTAGAAAGACCCCCACGAAGGGCACTCCCCCCGGGCCTATATCCCTAGTGTAGATAATTGGCCGTCAATAATCAACCCATCCCAACCCAGTTAAAAATATCTTTTCTATACACACACACGCACACACACACACACACACACACACATATATATATATATATAATGAAATAAAGAAAAAATAAATTCCTGAGCAAAACAACTCACGTTCCTTAAAAAATACTTTTTCCTTTTTCTTTTTCTTATTTTTATTAACGGACATACATTTCAGTAGGTGATTAATCCGCATCACCGCACTCAAATAAAAGAGAAAAGAACGTTAGACATGACAAAAATACCTACAAACATACTTGAGAGCACTACATCTGATTGTCAACAATGAAAAATTCGGACATACTTAAAGAGACATGACAGCCGTCCAGTTTTTGATGAAAAATGAAGGTAAAGCAGATAACAAAAGAAACTTACTGGGGCGCATACGTCGAGGCAGAAAGACACAGTCAGCTGGAATTTTACCGTGCTTTCAGATGCAAATTTAAATGCTTGAAACGGAGCTACTAAAGACTTGGAATCTTCAGATTTTTTGAGTGCTGGGAATATCGCTGGTTCTATGGGGCATCTGAAATAAAAATGCACTTGAATCATTGTAATGGAAAAATGTCAAATATAAGCGAACTACTTTTTAGACAGATGCATACATATTTTTTGATTCTGTAGTTATAGCATTATTTATTGAAGAAAGTAATAAATCATTTTAAAAATATTTATTATTATTATTCGCAATTGAAGGATGAATTATTCCCTTATAAATAATAAGGAATTCTATAAATCCCAATCCAATCAATTGCTTAGTTTCTCCCAGTTATGATTTATTACATTATAATAGATAAACTATATCATAAAGTGTGGATAATAATTCAGAGAGATCTTAAATAGTTTTAAACAATCAACAGAGCAATAAAAAGATTTGTAATTTTAAAAGAATGTCAGGGTCTATATGAATATTTTTCATGAGAATCAGAAAAAAAAGTAGAAAATATCACACTATATTTTACACCGGAGCCCTTCATTAAACAAAATATATACATATTTTGTTCAAACCAACATAAATATTTATTTAAACAACAAGTAACAATTCTCAAATTTCTTTATTAATTGCTACCGTCGTTGAATATTTTCAAAACTGAAATTGAGAGTTTGAATTATAATATTATAATCATTTAAGTTTTTAAATCTTATTTTATATTTAAATATTTAAATTATTTTAAATTATTTTTTTAAGAAAATAAAAAGTAATAGAACGATAACATATAACCTCGAATAATTGGCATTAAATATCGAAATTAAATTTTCTTAAAACAAATCATTTTTTTTCTAATTATTTAGACCTTTTTTTTTTAAATTTTAATTTTGACAAAAATTGTTTATAAAACTGGTTAGATACACAAATAAAAACAAAAATCTTCTTAAGGCTGTTATCACACCCAAACGAGCTACTTTTTGACACATTTCTGAATTCATTTTTAATCAAAAACACATGAAATTTGGCAGGTGTTTTCATTTAGAAACTATGTAATCGAAAGACGTCTTCCATTTTTTTTGTAAATGCAGAAGATCTTTGACAAAATACTGTCAAAGTTGGAATTTGGAACCGAATCCCCGAGGCGGCATGGCGAGAAAGGGGAAAATCCTGTCGTCCCATGACAAGAATCGCTTATAACTCAATAAGTAATTTATTTATCACAAAACGGTAAACTCCATTCAATTTCAAATCGCTTTAATAGTCAGACCTGCCAATTTTATCCCTTTACGATTAAAAATGAGTCGGAAAATATGTCAGAAAATTTTGCGTTGTTGAGCAGTGAATTCGAGAACAATAACACCAAACACCATAAAATTAACATAAGCGCAAGGCTTTTCGAAAGAACTTTGTCGTCAGGCGAAAATAAGACGGGCTACCATTTTAGAAGCGGGAGCATTTCTTCCTCCGGCTTCCAAAGTGGTAGTTCCGGACGGAGAAAGACAATGTAATTTCACAAGGCCTTGCGCATCTCTGATAGTGTTTATAAGTATTTTGCCTTTACTTAATTTTGAATGCGGTGTTTACGCATACAGTAAGGGAGGAAAAATCGAACGATTGCTGTAACTAAAGTTCAAATTTATGACATAGAAAAAAAATGTCTCGTTTAATTCCTATAAAGCTACTTATAATTTAATATAATTTAATTTGTCATAAGGTGTCATCGACATATTAAAACTGAACCTATTTTTTTTTATTTCTATCGCCGTACCACAATTTTATTGCATATTTAAATTCACCATCCCATGAAACGTGAAAATACAAATTGACACCAATTTTCGATAAGTTCGGGAGATAATTTATTGAAAAATTATTCAATCAAAGTTAAATATAAAATGTCCGTTACTTAGACATAACTTGAATGATAATTTATGTATGCCATTACTTTTACTTTATATGATGCTTCTTTAAGGGCCAAATATAACGTTCTTTTTTAATATTTGTATGCAAATATGTTTTTGTTAATTAATAATGCGATTAATACTAAATTAATAAATAAATAATAAATAAAATGAATAATTTAATAAATTCATTAATAAAAACAGGCATATATATATATATTTGTTATCATTAGAACACGATGGTGGAACATCCCCCTCCTCCGATATAATTTTCCTGCACTTCTGATCATAAGTATGGTCACCTTTTCAGTAGATATACTAAATCTAAAACTTTAAGAGCTTTTCTTAAGATTAGTGTTAAAAATCTCTTTTCTGCTATTTCATGCACGCTAAATTATAACAAGTTAACGATAAATAAACAGATTTCCTGATGAGTACTGATACTGCTGTACACAAATTATTGTTACATCCTTATTTAACACCTTTGGCACAAATT
Organism: Maratus michaelseni; assembly: GCA_963931845.1. Lineage (NCBI taxonomy): Eukaryota > Metazoa > Arthropoda > Arachnida > Araneae > Salticidae > Maratus > Maratus michaelseni. The sequence goes on along the minus strand of OZ007589.1, from coordinate 224,682,944 downwards.
ATACGTTCTTACATTATATATTTCTATGGATATGAGAGAAATTAATACTCTCAAATATATAGGATCTAAAAACAAACTTTTTGAAACTAAAAATATATTTTTCAAGGTATTATAGAAATTGTTTACCTTAATTTTCAATACCAGATTATAATATACAAAATCTTCTCTATACTTAAGTAGATTTATTCTACAAACTTATATACTACAGAAATAAATTTATTGAAACATAAATATCCGTGCTTATTTGTTTTGACTTCTTTACATTATGTAGAAATAAAAGAAATCAATTACCTTTGACAATAACATGAGATGGAATACTTTTAAACAATCATAAAATGTATTTATTACAATAAATGTTACTTTCACTCGGTCGTAAAACTCCTTCAAATGCAATTAAAACTAATGCTAATCTTAAACCAAATTCTCTTGTTTTACACGTTAACAATGTCTCACATGAATGACTTTAAGAAACAAGTATGCTTACCCCCTGTCGTCTATGAGCATGACAGTTTCTGTTCCCTTGCCGCTCCTGGCGAATAAACCTGAGCCAAAGATGCCAAAAACACCTGCAAAAAGGAAGAAGAGTCTCATCAGTATGCAGGACACAGACACAAAAGCGTCTTTAATTCCTCTTGACAGGTATTAAAACATGTTAAAGTGAAAAATCTCCGAGGCATGGTAAACAACATTGTCACGAATTAAGTAACGAATCTATCTAAGAATACAATAGGTTTCTTTCTCTGTCACCAAAGAAACGAATGTTTTCATTAGCGGGTTTCTGAATCTATTTAATTAGTATTTTAAAACCTCTGGGGTGAGAATTTTTTGTTCTTCTGTGATCTTCATGTAAGCAGGTAGGTGCGGTCTGTTTGCTGGAAAGGAGAATAGGATATGTTCTTGTAACAATAGATGAATCACTCAATAAAAATATTTGATGTCAATAAACTCTTTTGGGATTTTGTTGATTAGTTTTTATTGCATCTTTATCTAATCAATCCAAAATTATCACAAAATTAAGGAATGTATTACCTCAGATTTATTTAAGTTAATATTTTCAATAAGGGTTTGTTAATATTCGATAGTCTTACAGGAATTTAAGATAAAGTCCTATAAAAAAGTTGAAGGTATCTTGAAATTATTAGTATGAGACCTCTAAAAAACACAAATTCTTTGAAAGTATATTTTGGAACACAAATAATGAGACACCAGAAACACAATTTTAAATACAATAAAACAGCGGACAAATTAATGAATATTAGTAGCATCTCATATACACATTTTTTACACAAAAAACTATCATACCTTAAATTTCATACGCTTTTAGATTGAAAAATTCTTATAATTAAAATTGCAATAAGAATTAATGAATCATCCTAAAATTAATATGAAGACGAAAATACTTAAAAAAGTCTAGATCTTAATAGAACTATATTTTAAACAACGAATCATGGAAAATGGAAAATAAATGAACTATAAGGACAATAGGTACAATTACTACATTGATGAACAGCATAACTTTAAATGCAATTACTTTAGTAATGTATATATATTATAACAAAAAGGCCTAGATTATAATTGTTTAAAATTGTTATAAGAATTTGTTATATAAGGGAAGTTTGCATGGTGAGATTCAACAAAAATGAAATATACTAAACATTGTCTAGTGCGGAAGAGATCGAGACCTAGAACATTTTCTATCAGAGAGAGTATTCCGCCTTAGACAGAGTTTACTGTCTAAGGCAGACGATAAACGCTGTCTGCTAGATAGTTTGTCATGTTATATCCTATCTACTACAGTGTTACAATTATACCTACGTATGTAGTTCATATATATATAAGTTGATTGTGTTCTATAACGACTGAGGAATGAAAAATGCATATCGGAAGTGATAGTAGTTAGAGATGTACCAAAAGAACTTCTGAAATTTGATACAATTTTGGACTTAAATTTGTTATTCCCATTTTATTATCTGAGGTTTAGATGCATCGTTGGTTAGGATTCTACTAATGTAATAAGAAAATTAAGAATAAAATGCTATATTTATAAGAAACCTACATAAAATCTATTTATAAGATCAATTAACTTAAAACTCGTAAAATGACCTAGAAAACTGGCAGCACTAATATAATTTAAAATTGAACGAAAATCCAAATTGCATTAAAAGACAGTGTAAAAACATTAAAGTGTTTGAAATTAGAAAAAAAAAAACTGGTGCTAGATTTTATGTCAGTCCGTCAAAAATCTACTCATATTTTAATCCTGTTGCTAGAAGTGTGGCATAAGTACTACCTCATTCCCTTGACAGATCACCACTAACTTCATCACCCCCAATAAGTACAATATTTAAAATATTTCTCATTGTTGCGGAACCCCCCGCCTCAATATAAAGAATTATTTTTTTTAAATTGCATTTAAGAAAAATAATAATTTTCATCTTTTTTTAAATGATATTTTGAAAAGCACTATTAAAAATGCATTAAACTACGACACTATTACCACACGAAGATTTATTTACATTTTATTAGATTTAACCTAATTGCTTAAGTTTAACAATACAGATATAATAACATAAACGCCTTATTCAATAACAAATCCATTAATTCTAAATGCATTTAATTTTATATTTTAAATCTCATTAGGATAACAAAACCACAAATTCCTATGCAAAACATGAAATATTTCTTATTTTTACTTAAGAACAAACATTTTTTTATATGAAGAAGATATTACATAGAATAAAGCGAACATCATGAGTTGTGTAATATATTACAAAAAGGCTTAGTAAACTGATTTAAAATTGGATTTGTTTATTCAACTAAATATACCGCCGTTGAAATTCATCAGGGACAAATTGCATTCTTTGAAAAAGAGTTAGTCTAAATTTAATGCCACATTAAAATTCTCAGCTTATCAATTCGCATGAGAATAAATGTAAAAATAAAAATAAAATGAAAATTCAAGTCTTTCAAGAAACGTTTAAACTTATCATATAGAAGGAAACGATCAACCCAATTGTTTATATTTCTTATTTTCTCAACCTCAATTTATTATTCTTTTTTTTTTAAATGAAACGAATCAAATGTTTATTCATTCAAGTTAAGGTAAAATTTACAAGTTATATTAATATTAAAATATTAAATAAAGATTAAATTTTTAATTGCGTATAGCCAACATATTGAAAAAGTATCCAAGCCGGACTCGAACCCGAGTCATCAGTATAGCGCACTGACGTTCTACCAGCGAACCACTTGAAACGATATCCAGCCTGTCACTTCTCACTATCACATGTTGGCAAAGCCACAATCGCAGCACAAGATGGAATATTTTTCTGTGAGCCAACCAACCCTGGGGCAAATATGAAACTAAAGAGAATCCAGCATCAATGATTGAATAAATCTATTTTAATACTTGGAAATATTTCCATAGAAAATTTCTCACGCCTTGCATTCATAATATTTCAAATTTCTAATTGCTTAAAAAGCGTATAGCCAACATAGTGAAAAAGCATCCAAGCCGGGGCTCGAACCCGGGTCATCAGTATACCGTGACCCGATATCACATGTTTGCAAGGCTACAATCGCAGCACAAGATGAAATATTGTCCCGTGAGCCACCAACCCTGGGGCAAACATAAAACTAAAGAGAATCCAGCATCGATGATTGAATAAATCTATTTTAATACTTGGAAATTTTTCCATAGAAAATCTCCATAGAATATTTTTTTACATTACATACAAGCACCTGCCAGACACATTACAATAATAATTTATCTCCCATTTCATATGTTTTATAATTATTCAAAATTAAAAATAAATACTCAGATTTATATATCTCTTCAATGCCGCAAACCATTTTCCAAGTATTTAAAACCACTAAAATATTTGGTAACTGTTTAAAATTATTTTTAATTCCCGCGCTTATGTTTAATTTAAATGAGATTGTTAATGATCAATAAATATAAATTTTATTAATCGACATATACCATATTAGTTTTAAGGAATGTTTTAATGACTTTAAAAATTACACTGACAAGGGGACCGCCAAACATGATGCGCACAGATTTTGATGATTTTAAAGTATGTTGTAGGGGTCATACCCCTAACTATTCAGGTCAAAGGTTTCCTTCAAATGGGCTTTAGTTTTCGAGAAATTTCGGGTTAAAGTTCAGTATGCATTTCAAATACCCATTAGTTCGCAGTCTTGAACAAGAACTCCGTGCTGCTGAGCTAGCGCGAGCGATCTGAGAGCGGGAGATGAGGGTTCTGTCCTCTCTAGTGGCTTTTTTAACTTTTTAAATAAATTTTATATATTTGTCGCGTTATAAGTTTTATGCAGAATTATGAATTCTGCATCGTTGAACTTTTTGATATTTTCTTAGTAAATTCCATTTACATTTTCGAATTTTTCGTGAAAATTTATAGTTTTTGCGCAATTTTTATTTTAATATTTCTGTTGACGAAAATCCAAACTAATTTATGTCTTTTTAAAACGATTATTGTTTGCATATATATATATATATTTACTTATATATTTATTTTATTTATGAAATAATGCATTTATTTTTATTTACATTTTCTATTTAAAAAAATTTTAATGATTAAGAAAAATATAACAAAATAATATATCCTTTTAATATTTGAATTGTTCTAAATATATTGAAATATGTTAACTGCTGAAATACTAAAATATTTATCATCACCGACATCGACATTTTTAGTTTATTAAATATGGAACTAATTGTGTGATACACATCGCAAAAATATTCTAAACGAATTCCGTATTAAAAATCGCCTTTAAATATATTCTTTACGTAAATTGTTTTAACAATATTGGAAGAATGTATAAATTAGCATATTATATCTTCTTTAAATACTTAAATTGTGATAAATATATTTAAAAATGCATTAAAAGTTGAAAAAGAAATTATTTCAAACGTTATAATTGTCTGCAAAGGAAGCTAAACGAAATTAAAACAAAGGAAATTTTATTTATTCTGATATTACCGTAAAAGTCATTGCAGACGATTTTTTTTTCAGATATTTTTTTATATGTATTGTAAATTACAAACGATTTTTCATTTCCAGTTGAATTTTTCTCAATGGCATCGACTCGTTAGAATATTAATTAAAAAAAATTAATTGTAATATATTATTTTTTATTTGTGCAAATCAAAAATTATGTTGAGTTTGAACTTTACAGTTAAATGTATTTAAATAGCATAAGAAATATACATATAACAGGCTAAAATTTTGGATGTAAGCGTTACTCTTTAATATTTTATTACTCCTTTCAAGATATGCTGTTTGAATTACCTAATCATACATACCTGTAGAAGATTTGAGATAAAAAATATATTGTATGAACTATAAAAAAAATGATAAATTTTCATTTAAAATTTCATAAAGTTAAAAAAAAAGTATTATTTTAGAATGGTTATTAAAATATAAAGGGTAAATAATAAAAAAAAATAAACAAAATCTAGACAAATTAGTTTTGAATTTGGTCAATAGAAATATTAATTTCAAAACTTAAAAATAAATAAATAAATAAATAAATAAATTTTTACGAAAAATTCGAAAATGTAAATGGAATTTATTAGGAAAATATCAAAAGTTCAAAGATGCAGAATTCATAATTCTGCATAAAACTTATAACGCGACAAATATATAAAATTTATTAAAAAAGTTAAAAAACTCACTAGAGAGGACAGAACCCTCATCCCCCGCTCTCAAATCGCGCGCGCTAGCTCAGCACCACGTAGTTCTTGTTCAAGACCGTGAACTAATGGGTATTTGAAATGCATACTGAACTTTAACCCGAAATTTCTCGAAAACTAAAGCCCATTTGAAGGAAACCTTTGACCTGAATAGTTAGGGGTATGACACCTACAACATACTTTAAAATCATCAAAATCTGTGCGCATCATGTTTGGCGGTCCCCTTGTGAGTTGAGCAAAATCAATTTTAAATACAAGCATTTCAATTGATTTAAAATGTCTAAGAGAATATAAAAGAAGAAACTTTACGACATTAAGGAAGAACAGCGAACATAAACAGTGTTCCTACGGGTCTGGGAATTTTCCAGGGAAAATATCAGTATTTTCTTTTAGAAAATGTCACCTTATGTAATCGCGCGATTACATAAATCTAGTAATACTGGTAATTTTCCTGAAAAATTCCCTGAACGAACTCTGTAAAATTATAAGCACCCCTGTTCACTGAAAGAAAACTTATACCGCCTTCATATAGAACGAATAAGTATAGTCATTTTCTAAATTCCTAAACTAGAAATATAGATTTCCGAGTTATGCGAATAAGGTAAACAAATAAACTGAATAGACGAAATGATGGAGGTAGGTGATGAAATGATACATTATATTATGAATCGTTTGAAATGCGAGAAATTATCACTTGGTTTCTAGAAATTCATAAACTAGAATTATAGTTACTAAAACTAACCTCTTGTGTTCACATTTATTTGAAGAGGTTTTTAAATAAGTTTGACCACGATAATATAGGAAAACATTCTTGAATTTTAATAGGGGGGGACTAGAACTCTCCAGCAAAGGGAACTAGAATTTATAAGGATAACATGGAACTATTTTTTCTAGAACCACAATTTATAGTTTCTAGATGCCAGTGGCAGAATTTTTTCTGAGTGTTGGAACTACGTTCTTGTCCTCCCTTTCAGATGAACCGTAGTCCAGTTAAAATAAATAAATAAATAAATGCTACTATTCGACTGACATAAAAACAACTATTTCAGAAGAATTAAAAATCAGAATGGAACTAACTATTCTCTTCCAAATGTAAGACGCTCCTTTAAAACATGCATAATATAATGAAAAAAAAATTATGAACAGGAAATTTGAAACAAAATATCTGTCAAAAGTGTGTCTAAATTTTATTATAATTTCAACCATTTAAATATAAAAGCATCTTTTATAATAATTTGCAATATATATTATCTTCTCCCGCCATTTAAATACACAAGCATTTTGCAGACACATTACAATAATCATTTACCTCCCATTTCATTTGTTTCATAATTATTCGGGAAATAGAAATGAATGCTCAGACTTTTATCTCTCTTCAATGCCCGCAAAGCATTTTCTAAATATTTAAAACAACTAAAATGTGTGGGAAATATTTAAAGTTGTTTTTTATTCACGCGCTTAAGTTTAATTTTAATGAGATTTTTAGGGAGTCGCATGGATATAAATATTATTCATCAACATACCATCCTAGTTTTATGGGTTGCATTTATGACTTTCAAAAATATACTGCGCTGAGCCCAAAAGATCGTTAAAACAAACATTTCATTTGATTTAAAATGTACACGGGAAAGTTAAAGGAAAAAAGTTTTTTCTAGCTAAAGCAGAAAAGAGAGCATAAAAATTATCAGCATATTAACATTCTTGGAGGCTATTTTGTTTACTTTTTGTTTCGGTGGAAGATTTTTAAACTGAGATAAATGTTCCATGACTTTCGAGATGAATTTTTGGATGGAATTCATGGCGCCAGTGCCAGAAGATTTCATTTTATGGCGAATTATTTCCACACGTAAAGAATTTTAATAACCTTCTGAAGATAAAATTTGACTGAGTTATAAAGATGCTGACAGTAAAAAAATAATCATGTCACATAGATTGTCAGAGGGTGGTACAGATTATATTGTCCGTTAAGTAGTTTGGTCAAAACAAATTTATTTGTCATAAAATGTCATTTTCTTTGTTTAAAACTCATCTGTAAACTCATTTATGTATATCTGACATTAATTATACTTTATTTTTTAAACTTTATTTTTTAAATTACTGATTAATCTTAAGTAATGTATTTTTTTTAAATAATTTTGTTAATGATTATGAGTTTTCTCTCATTCAGAAACCAGCATTTGAATTTTATGAATTTTCAGCGTTGTGGCAAAAGAAGCAGAAAAACGCGTTTTTAGTGCCGGAAAACACTAAAAATGCATAAAATTCAAAGCATCATAACTCGCTAAGTTTCCATTGTAAAATAATTGTCAACATTTTTTAATATATAAGTTACAGAAAAAGTTAGAACATATAAAATATTTAATTTCGTATTTCAATATGCATACAGCCAAGATTTCTCGCCGCCAATTGCCATTGCGCCAAATGGAAACAAAATGTTTCATTTGGCGAGAAAACTAAACATTAAAATCGCCATATTTCGAGAGTTGATTTATTTTACCTTTCGGAGACACTCTCAGAAATGTAGGTGCGTTCGTAGTTATATAAATACGTAGCAACTATACTCGTCGTCTGCTCCGTCTGTCTGTCCGTCCGTCCGCATATAAGAGCGCAAAAACTACCCAACCGAATGGTTTGATATTTAATATATATAATCGTTACAGAATTTTGTCGAGTCATTTCAAATTTTATGAAAATTGAATCAAAACTTAAAAAGATATTAATAAAAGTTTTCTTCATTATGTTAAATCTTATCATACGCAATCCATGTAATAAAAGCGCAAGTCATGTGACTGACGAAAACAAATACGGGCTAATCACTTCCTTCCCTTTTTATTCAAATTATTTTTTCGAATAAAGTTACATAAAAGTTACATTTTTAGAAAGATCGTTCAAAAAAATTGAGAGATGAGTTACATTAAAAAATGTATAGATTCTGAGATAACTTCAGTAGAAATTAGGTTAACAGACGAATATCTCAATCCATTAAAGTAAATAAACACAAGAGATTCGTTCTTCGTGAGTCACAGAAATATGAAACCATGGAGGTAATCATTCGCAAAGTAAGATCTCCATGGTGGATTTTGCAGCGCTGTCTGGTGTCGAAAAAAAATTCGCATCTGTAAACGTGGCTTACGTAATTAAAAAAGAAAAGAAAAAGAAAAGCATGCTTATTTCGCTCATAACAGACGATATAATTCATTTCACTCAAATAATAATGATGATTTTTTTTTTTTTTTTTTTTTTTTTTTTTTTGTAAAACTAGTTATAGTACGAACGCCAATTTCCAACTTGTTGAATGACTCAAAGCTTTTGAATGTGACTTCTTATTTATAATGTGTTTTTGTTTTTCAGAACTCATAAACATTTTTACTTTTTTCTATCTTTACAAGAAGAAAGTATTGGATTCCTGAAAATTTTCGACAAAAATTTTGTGGCCGCTCTATCTCAAGAACTAATGCACGAAATTTAATAAAACTTTAGATTCAGTTAGACCTTGGAATACGCATTAGAATACGCATTGAAAGAAAAAGGTCGTTTATAGAACAATTTTGAATCAGTGTTTCACATCGAATCTATGGCTAAAATTATTTTCATTTGGCTATAGTTTTTCTTTGGTGATTAGCCAATTTGCTAAGGTTAGTTAAAATCCAATGAGAAGCCTGATACAGCCCTTGATATACTTGATATATATACTTTTTTAAATTGGAAATATGTTTTTATCATCAGCGGTTTAAGGGTACAGTGGACATTAAAAACCAAATACTATAATTTTCAATGGATTAATTTGAAATTTGGCAGGGCTGTTAATGGCAAGCTCAAAGAGATATATTCAAAATTTAGTGTTAAACAAATGAAAAGTTTTAATTTTTTTTAATTTTTAAAGACACGAATAATTGTCATATTTTAAAATGTCCTATGCGCATTTCTTTTGCATAAAATATGACAATATTTATTTAGGAGATATTTTTTAAAAATTAGAATGGACGTTGGCACGAATTGTAAAAGTTCGCTGAATGTATAAGCAGAAAAACAAATATTTTCATAATTAAGCTTTATTTTTTCTAAAAGAGTAGCGTTATACAAAGAATGTGAATTATCACTTTACTTAGCGCACAACCAACACAGTGAAAAAATGTCCAGACGGGTGTTCGTTCCCGGATCCCTTGGTATAGCGCACCAAGTGCTTTACCAATTAAGCCATCCGGACGACATAGTTAGCCAGTTAAGCCATCCGGTGTTGGTTGTGCACTGTTAAGTAAAGTGATAATTCACATCCTTTGTGTTTCAGTAATGTACAGCGAATTTTCACTTCTGCTGAATAATTAATTAGTATATAAAAAAAAAGTAGCGTTATATTTCCATCTGCGCATAAATTTCGACACTAAAATACTACTGAAATACATTTTTTTTTTACTAACGTATAGAGGATATATATTATTAATTTGAAAAGAATCGGGTAATAAGGAATGTGCACGAAACGCTTCAAAAGTTAGAAACGTGTGAAATTTTCAATTTAAGAAAATAGCATGTTAATATTAAAAAAGAAAAATGTTTTGACAATTTCATGATTTTTTACAAATATAAAAGCTTATATCTTTAAGAAAAATCATCAGAATTGAAAAATTATTTTTCCATCAGATAAATTTGAGCATCTAGTTTCAGAATTCTCCCGATGAAAAAAGAAAAATCGATTTTTTAGTCGTATTTCGTGATTTTGAATGTCCATTGTCCCTTTAGGAATAATTGGAATTACATTTCTTTTGAGTCACCCGGTATTTTCTTTTCTTGATAAAAGTACAATACTAATGTAAAGATATTAGAAATATTTTGTACGGGAAAAATGCTGAAATTTTTTTCTCATGAAGAATTAAAGTGTCAATCTGTTTTTAAACTAAAAATTTAAGCAAAGGAGGAGTTTTATTTTATCCATTTCAATACTTATAACACTTACTATGTTCCAATCAAAATAAATTTCCTTCATGTCAAAACTAGACGTTTTCAAAGGCACAGTTCCCGAGAAAAAAGAAATGCAAACAACGTGGAATAATTAGCGAACAAAAATGATAATAGCAATCATCATTTTGATACCTTTATGAATATTTTGTTATTTGTCTTTCAAATTCTACAACACTGCATTAGAATCAAATATATTTTTTTTTTACGTTTAAATCACCATTGACTGAAATATAGAGATTATAAATTAGTTTTGAAGAATTCATCTGGAAAAAAAATATACGCAAGAAAAATGACAATACCCATGAAACTTTCAAACTTATAATCAAAGTAATTTCAGCATTTGGTTTTACGCATTTAAATATTTATAATACATCATTGGTACTAAAAATATATTTCCTCTTATGCTGTAACTTGTATTTTCAAATACATAAAGATTAGAAAAAAAAAATGAACGAACAAAGTGTAAAAAGAAAATCTAACAAACATGTTAATGCATATAAAACTTTCAAAAAGTAATCAAACCATTTTAATTTCCCTTTGAAGTCACTCCTATACCAGCTCCTCCCTGGGTGATAATGGACTCGTCGGAAGTTAATAAACTGTCATTAACAGCGGTAGTGTAATTAGATCGCTTTGCTGCTGTTTTTGATAGGAAGACATTCTGAAGAGAAAAGCGCATTCAATAGTTTTGCATCGTGCATAGAAATTTAGGAAGCACGGTTTTCAATAGGAAAAGTGATTGCTTTCAGCTAATGCATTTTCACTCACTAGCTTTTGTTGTTGGACCAACACGGCCTCATGGTCAATACATAGAGGATTTAGAATTTCATTACTAGAGTCTTTTGTGAAAGATCCTAATTTAATTGACTCATTAATTTGGTCATTATCTCTGCTGACATTGATCGATAGCGATATTTTATTACTCGATATTCAAGTATGCCAAAACATCGAATGACAGTGACGACTTAACTTTTAAAATGACTATCATTATTAAAGTAATAATACAGGTAGTTTGTGTCATTAACATATTTTCATTTAGATAAGGATTGCAATTTAAGCGCTTAATACTTGTATGCACGTAGATAAATATTGAAAATTGAGGATCAGAATTCTATTTTTTTCCTTCCTTGTATATGTATTTGTAATTTTATTTGTCCTAATCTTGTAATGAATTCCATAAATATTGTTTAAGAAAAACGCTCGTTGCATTATAAATAAATGCTTCATAATAATTAGTATCCGACTGAAGCTTCAGTTTCGTTCTCATTGTCTGCAAGTTTCGGTAAAAAACCTGGGTTCTGGTGATGTCAAAATATCTAATGACAATTGCAACTTGAATTTTAAATTGACTATCATTATTCAAGTAATAATATACGTTTGTCTGTTCAAAAAAATTCTTCAGCTGGATTTTTTTTAAATAACAAGTAGTTATTTGGAAAATTCTAAGCCCAATTAAAGAGAAGAAAAGGAATACCTTTAAATTTTAATAAGAAATTAAATACGTAATTCAAAATACAAATTAATACCAGTTTTCGTTGACTAATATTATATAATAGTAATTTGAGTATAGATACCAACATAACTCTCATTTTATTAATTCAGCTTTATTATACTAATTTTCATTACTCATAGATCTCTTTTGAATGCGAAAACAGGTAGGTGAAAGTATCTACATCAATTTGCCTTCATAAGTTTAATTATATATCTATCTATATATATATAAAGGCTTAAAAATATTTGTATTATTATTACTTACAAAAATTTCAGTATATACACCGCCATAATTTCATTCATTAAAAAAAAATTAAATGAGCTTTATTATACATATTTAAATGTTCATTAGTCATGGATCCTCTTTGAATGCGTATAATGATATATATGAATACCTTACATCAAATTCCATTCATAATTCCTATTTTATATAAATAAAAAAACGTTTCTCATTGTTTGAACCGAATATTAAACAGGCGTAAACGTACTTTCAATACTCAGAAAGATTTTGAATTTTAAAGAATATTATTTCTTTTTCATTATCATGCATGTGTAGTGCAGTATTTTAATTTGACCCGCAGTATGTCAACTTAAATGGCTCATGATTTTTTTTCCATATATAAAAAGCTTAAATTATATCAAATTGAAAATGGAAAAAACTTACGCTTTAATAAAGTACATTCAATTCTTTTACACGTCTCTTTAAATGGTTAAAATCTTTCCATTTATCTTTTTCTATGTCATTATCTGTGATGTTCCATATACCATTGTTAGATATATTTATGAATCCCTATGCCTGCTACCATGATAACAGTATCAAGATGCAGTATTACTGGGAAATGAAAAAGCTGCTGAATAAGGTAACAAACCTTTATTATCTCACTGGAAAGGTTTCAACAAAAAGATTCCAATGATTCCAATATTAAAGCTTTCATCTAAAGAATGTTCTTCCAAGAATAACAATTCATAAAGCGTTATCCAAATGAACTTTTATACCAAGAAATTCAAAGGCAATGTACGCTCAGATTTCATATGACAGGACGGAACACAGCATTGTTTTCAAAGAGCTCATGGCAATTTTCTTTCCTTTTTTTTCTTTTTTCAGAATTAAGATAAAAAGTTCATAATGTCAGTACTAATGACCGGTTAGGTAAACTGCATGATTTAGACAATACAAATCTCGGGACCGATGCCGCAGACGCACCGAGATTTCTTTTTTGGCCAAAATGGCGATTTTTTTGCCTGAACTTCCTATCCTGGCGAATTCTTTCTTAGTGTGGTAACCTGTTAAGTTATAATAAAATGAAATGTGTATGTAAATAAGTTAAAAATAAAATAATATAAATATAATTGGGAAAAGTTCTATATCCTGTGAAAGAAAATTTAGCGAGTTTATTTTGGCGATAAGTGTTTCGATGTGGCTGTTGCGATCATTTGGTGTTTGGCAAGATGATTTGGCAAATTTTTAAATTAAAATATATATATATATATAATATAAATAATAATATAAATAATATTGTATAATATATTATATATTATTATATATTATATAATATTATATTATATATTAATATTATAATATATAATATATAAATAATATAAATATAACATAAATAAAATAAAATCTAATTAAAATAGAAATTTGGTAAGATGTTGAAAAATGCCTTTTGGCGCTATTTTGATTTTTTTTCCAAGTGGCACAGGAAATCTTCCCAAATAATTAATAAAAAAATTAAATGTGTGTAATAAAAATAATGTGTGTGTTAAATAAAACTGTGTGTAACAATAAAATTAAATGTGTGCATTTTATAATAAAATTATAATATAATTCCACAATAAAATAAAATTAACATATTGGTTTCGCAAACTAGGCCTAACAGGTATTCGGGAACGGGATTTTCTTGCCCAAAATGGCGCCAACCAAAGTTCGTCCGCGACATCTATTCCGAAATCTCTTATTATATGTATACTTTTGACATCCAAAAATATCCTCAAGTCAGATTCGGAGTAATGTCGTTTAATTTAGTGATAACTATAAAACTTTTCTGAATGCTTCAAGAATAGCTTTAACATCAAATGTCGAGGTTTTCAGCTTTCTTTATCAGGAGTATGCCGTGTAGTTACACAGGATTCGTATGTTTCTTGAATTTGAGTAGCACTTTTTGCTTTCTTCTATTTACAAGAAGAAATTATTGAATTCATGGTAAATTTCGACTTCCAATTTTCGACAGATTTATACGTTTTAGAAGATCCTGAACACGATTTGACTGTTTTTAGAAAATGTCGGTCTGTGTGTGTGTCTGTCTGTCAACATGTCTGTCTATCTAGTCTGTCTATCTGTGTGTCTATCTGTATGTCTATATGTGACACAAATTTTGTGTGCGCTCTATCTCAAGAGCAAACTCACGAAATTTAATAAAACTTTAGAATCAGTTACATCTTGTTTCCAAATAGTAATACTGACCTTATTTAATGGCAGAAATTTTGGATCAAATATGGCAAAGTTTCGGAATGTGTGGTATTAAAATTCAAGGACCTTACAGAGACTGGGAAACTGCGAAATAAAACATCCGGTTCATGTGCTTTTCAAAAAAAGAAAGACAACTTGTGCTGTCTGTTTATAGATCTGTTTATTCTGCCTTTAGTAAGTGTATACATTTATTGCCTGATTAAAAAATCTAAAAAGTATGCTCTCGAAACAACTCTTTTGATATAAGCTATTCTGTAACATTAAAAAGGTGTGTATTGCAGTTTGTATTGTGTCCAGTTTTTGCGTGACATTCAAAGTTCCATGATAGTCTAGGTAATTCTGAATCAATTTATGGTCATTTGTTTAAATTGATACATCTGTATGAAAAACTTTTACACAGTTTCCGATAATTATTTATGAAATACAATGCTCAATTTCAAAATTATATAGGGCATAATTTGAGTCATATTTTTCACATCTAAGTTGTACACAATATTACGTTTCCAGTTTTTAAGAAAAAAAGTAGTAGCCAATATTGATTTTATAGTTTGAATTCAATTGTTTTAAAAATATATAGATAGGGTGAAAATGATTTTAATTATGTAGTGTTAATTGCAAAAATAAACTTTAAATACTATGCTTAGTGATATGTTATATATTTATAAGCTTGTTTAAAAAACGAAAAACTGAGTATCTACAGTCTGAGTTGTAATGTATTTTTGATGTATTGTCATGGGTATATTTTAAAAGAAAAAAAATGAAGCTGCTATTTTATGTACGATGTTTTAATTCAATAAATGCACTGTCAGTTTTAATCAAAATATTTTTTAAAAGCTATCTTTTTTATTTTAAATTAATAATTTAAAATAAAGAAATTATTCTGCTTAATACTTTTCTTTTATTTCTTTGCACCTTATTCTTTACCAATTTTTATAGTAAAATTAAATGATCAACATTTTTAATGATGATTATTTACTTATTCTCGCTTGAGAATTATGTATAATCGTGTAAACAGTTATAATCGGTATCAAATACAAATATACAGCCTGACAGAATACAAGAGATGAATTGAGATGGATTTGCGAATTTCCTCACTTGTAAATGTCTTTATCTTCCCTGTTTCTAGTCTTCATTAAAAAAAAAAAAAAAATCCATTGAATGCTTTAATGTTCTGCAATATTTTAATATTCTAATTAATACTAAACATTTTGTAATTTTTAACTTAAAATATAAAGTTCGTTAACAGCAGAGGATTGTACATTTTAACTATTATTGTAGTACTTCTATATTATTTTTTTGTACGTACTAATGTAAGTTAAACAAATACTGTATATACATTAAACGTGCGGCAATTAAAAATGCCTCAATAAAATTTTAATACTATTACTTTTTAAATATGTATACAATAGAAAAAAAAACTCAATTTGATGTAGCATACATTTAAAATGAAATACTTTATTTTAAATAGAATCTCTTACTTACCTCCATCTTACTTACATAAACGGAGTTTGATAAATCACTCAGAATTTCTCAAACATTACATGATTGTTCATTTCTATCTCTGGAGTAATAAAATGCGCATTTCTATTGACTTTTAAACATCATGTGACCATTAAAAGAGATTATATCTCTTCCGAGAGCCGTTTCAGCGAAACGTTTGCACTTCCGAAGCAGATTCTAAAGACATATTGTAACCTTTTATTAGCGTTGAATTAGAAACGTGAATTTTGTTTTGTTAGAGGTTTGAATAGAATTTTGTTTCATTGTGTTAATGAGTAAAAATAAGAATAAGAGCACCGTTTTAAATTGTTTCGCGGAATTTTTGCAGCTTTTACAAGTGTCATGTGGTTTATCGCTATGTAAAGAAGCTACTAAAGATAAAAGTTATAGTTATGGAAAATAAATTCTGTTGCTATTATTTGTATAAGGGAAATAAACATTTAAATTTAAAGAAAATACTTATTTTTTTTTTAAATTTTGTTAATGACTTAAACCGTTAACTATTTTATTAGCCATACTAGTTGTAATTATTCCGACTCAGTGAATTAATGCCCAGGCCAGGATTTGAACCTAGTACTATGGCTTAATCTGCGAACGTTCTACCAACTAAGCTATACTGTAAAGTATTGAATAAACTGGTGTGATATTATAAAAGCATAAAAAAGTTTCTTAATAACATCTTAAAAATAAGGAATGAGACTGTGTCTTGCTCCTGCTTTCAAAATGGTTGCACGGTCTTCTTTGTGCCTGACGTAGAAAGACAAAATTCTTCGAAAGGCCTAGCTCATTCCTTATTTTTATGGTGTTATTAAAAAGCTTTTTTATGCTTTTATGCTATCCTAGACAAATCTGGTGGACACATTTCACCCAGACAGCTTCTATGCAGTGACAATCCGCCCAGGACACATTTTCACTCAGTTGGAATAATTACAGGCCGTATGATTTCTTTAGAAAACCACATGATAGTGATATATTAAAAAAGAGTAATTGCGTATATAACGTTTATTGGAATTCCGTTACTTGCGGTTTATTCTGTTGACCTGTTTCACATAACAGACCAGTTATCATTTTAAGAATGTTGTCTGGTGAAATTTATTCGTCAGATTTGTCCAGGATAGCTTAGTTGATAGAACGTTATACGCTTAAGGATCTGCATCAGTGATATTTCACATTCCCTCGCTAATGTTAAACCTATAGGAGTGTGATGCATTCGAATTTATATCATATAATATTTTTAACTTCTCTTTTCTGTATACTATTCTTAAAGGTTGTCTCTTTCTTTCTTAGTTATACAAATATTTCTAAAATATGTAACAAATTTATAATTTTATCTGTTAAAATCTTAGCAAAACTCTGTAAGATTTTAACACTTCAAAAGAAATTAAGTATATATTTTAGAAATATCTTGACAACTAAAAGAAATAGGAGACATCGTTCAAGATGCGTAGAGGGAAATAAAAAAGATAAAAATATTAATTTACTGAGGAGATATTTTATAAATACGAATGCTTCACACGCACATAGGTTTAACATTAGCTAGGGGAATTTGAAATCTTACTGATGAAGAGAGTTAAGGGGACTCTTCACTCACGCGAAAACACCCGCTCGCTAATGTTAAACCCATGGGCAGGTTCTTTCCAAATTTGATTTTTTTTTTTTTTTTTTTTTTTTTTTTTTTTTTTTGCATTGGGATTTTTGCTGAGATCGATCTCTATATCCGCCGTTGATTACTTTTTCGATTTTCTTTGCGGATTTTTTTTTTTTTTTTTACGAAGATACTTTCACTTTCGAAACTGGTTCCAAAGGAGTGCGATTTTCTTTGCGGATTTTTTTTTTTTACTAAGATACTTTTACTTTCGGAACCAGTTTCGAAAGTGAAAGTATCTTTGCAAAAAAAATCCGCAAAGAAAATCAAAAAAGTAATCAACGGCGGATATAGAGATCGATCTCAGCTATCCAATGCAAAAGAAATCGTTTAAAAATATTCAAATTCAAACGAGATATTATAAAATAACAACCCCATAGGATTAACATTAGCAAGGGGGTGTTTCCGCGTGAGGGAAGAGGGCCCTTATGGGGATTTTTCAATCATGCGAAAACACCCGCTCGGTAATGTTAAACCCACGGGCAGGTTCTTTCCGAATTTCTCGTTTGAATTTGGATATTTTTAAATAATTTTTTTTTTCATAGGATAGCTGAGGTCGGTCTCTAAAATAGCTATTTTTTTACTTATTTTGCAGATTTTTTTAATAAAGGTACTTTCACTTTCGAAACCGGCTTCGATAATACAAATTATGTTATTTTTTTTTCATTGTTATTATTATGAAAAAAATTAATGTGGTTTTCCTTTTACTATTTTTCATTGAAATTGTCTTTTATTTATGATTCGATAGCCATTAAATGCAACCCGCGTTATAAATACAGTTTTTTAATGTTAACGCATAAATAAAAATTTTATTCTGTTTGTGTGATTTTAAATTTCTGATTCTAAGTTCCAGGCCCAAAGAGAACGGAGCAATAATAATAATAGTAGAAAACAATCAACATTTTTGGGAAAGCCTATGGAAAATAGTTTATTGAAACACAAAAACACTTTTTTTAATTTCTGTCAATCACATTTATAATATACAATAAAATCAGAATGCTGTTAATTTTTCCGTAGCATGCATTAATAAGCATAAATAATACTCTACGAAGTACATTGCGAATAAAATAAAAATAAAATGGAAATAATAAATGTATACTAATCAAATTAATTTCTTGAAAATAATTATTTTTGTCAAAATATAAAGAAATATATTTATTTTTGTATAACTTATTAAAAAGTTCAAAGCAAATAAATTATAATGTAATTTCTTTAAAATATAATGTTATTTCTTTTCAATCCCAAATATTTCATATAAATGATATAAATAACAATATTTTCGTAAATATATTATGTTATAAACTATGGGTGGTTCACATGTTTCAGTTAAAGAATGTTATTCAGAAAGGAAAAAAAAAAAAAAAAAAAAAAAAAAAAAGGTTTCCATTTGTAAACGTTGATGGTACTAAAGTTTCAAAAACATGCCAATCTGCTTTAAACTGCAGATAATTAAAAATGTGTCAGTCCTCATAACACTGTAAATACTTACTATTTTTTTAGCGTTTTTATTTCGCATAATAGTTAATCAATATACCTATGGTGACAAACAGACACAATGGATTTAGCGGAAATTGTACATGGTTGCATAGAGATATTTATTTTTTAGTACTAGTACTTCTGAATAGTAATTTTGCTTTATATGTAATAATAAATGTTTCATTAAAATTATTATTTCATTATCATCAGTAGTAAAATCATTAGCAAAATATTATTTCATTAGCTTCAGCTCTAGTAAAATATCATTTCATTAGTAAAAATATCATTTTATCGTAGAAGTCGGAAAAAAAAAACGAAAATTGCTATTCGGAAGAAGTGGTACTAAAAAATAAGCACCTGGACTCATTGTATAGTACTTTGAAATGCTAGATTGTACTTATTTTATTGTAAGAGAATGAGATATCTGTAACATGTCTCCCTTGTTTCCCATTATGAAGTACAACTCAATGGCTTTTTAAAGTCCTAATGTTGATTACATAATAAAAGAAATATTTATAGTGATAATGATGAATTATTAAAATGTGTGTATATGCATTGTATTTTTAATATGCAATTTCAAATATTTTGAAATTTGATAATATTTAAACTGATTTTGAGTCCCGTATAAACGTTAGCCACGAATAAGTTTGTAAATTCCTACGCTATTTCCTGAAGATTAATTACGTTTAAATTCAATCTTAAATGTAATATAATTTTCAAGTGTTTACTAACTCTGTTGTAGCTCAAATTTATCATTATTCCAACAAAGATGTCATTTCATTTCGAAATGAAATTCTGCAGGTCGGATAAATCTTATTCATCAAGTTCCACATGACAAATCATTTTGACGTTTAAATACATACATGGTGACGGATGTCTGTTAATGAGGAAAAGATGATGAAACTCTTGTCTGTTATTAAATGATTAATAAATCATTCTAGACTATAATTAAGACATATTTAATATCAAATAATATGTGTAGTGTAAAATCATACTGTTCTGTTTATGTCAATGTTTGTCATATTAACACTAATTACACTGAAAACATGACTACAATTCATTAATCGAAAATATTTAAAGCGAAATTTGGTACCGATTTTAGTAATTTAAAGATGTTGTTACTTGCATTGTTTTATTAATATTTTGGCGATTAGCAAGATGTCAAAGTTTGAAATGGAAGTGCATTCTAAAATCAATTAAAAACATAATTTCATAGAAATAGACTGGATGATACGCAGATTTTTAATTTGATTCAAATTATAAAAATATAATTTACTGAAGTTACTACTTAATATGTACTAGATGGAACCCGTCAAAACTTGACGCAAAAAAATACTATAACAATATCAGTAAAATAAGCTTCTTTATTATTTATGAAAGGGCGCGTATAAAACAGTCTTTCAAATATTTTATTTATTTTTTTTCCCCAGTCAAATACAGTACTATTTCCGATGCGAACTCCAAACAAACAATCCGTAAATAACTGTGTAATTCAAATCAGTTTGACATTACTACCATATTCCCCACGGCAAGAAAAAAAATTCATGGACCTATGAAGTATATACAAATAGTATATTCCTACGTTCATATCATATTCATTAAATAACAGAACATAGTAAATAAAGCACACATCTCCCCCCCCCCCCTGTGATAATGCAACCGAATGAGCTCCTATGCGCATGTGCATTGCATCTGCCCAAAAGCACCGTCGAAATTCGACGTTAAAAAAGTTTTAAAATGATTAAATTAAAAGTTTTAAAATGTCCTCTTTAATCATTGTTCGTTTCAAATCCATATCTTCTAAAACGCATCCATTGTTTTAAGCTAATCAATTTTTATGCAAAGATTAAGAAGTCTTTTACAGTAATAAATCTATCTGCAGATGAGGGAGATTTTTAATGTTTTCAAGTGTAATTTATTTGAATTGTTTTCTTCGGTTCCTTGATATAATCAGCATGATTATCCCTTTTCCATCACAGCAAATGTAAAAAAAATATATAAATGCAATTCTTAGCATATCCTGATATCTGATGGAACATATTCATCAACGAATTCAACATATCAATTTTATGTTCAACATAAACTAAAAATAGTCTTTCTTTTTTCTGACAAATTTTTGTTTAGCGCCAAATTGTTCTATCTTATGGATAATCTGATCTTATGATTTATCACATTTTTTTAAAAATTATTATTCACTTTTTATGATGGTTAGGGAAATCTATTTTCAATTGTGTCAACTTTAACAGGGGCTATTTTACATTATTGAAGTAAACTGGTGGTCATTGATAAGATAGAATTGAAAAACTTTTCATGCTTGAAAATTATTTAAAAAGTCGTTAAATTAATCGGCAGTTTTCAAATAAATTTCAATCGAAAGGTAATTTTTTTTCTAATTGATAATGTAAGAATTGAAATTGTAAAATGTAGTAAAAAATAGAAATTTGTAGTATTTCGAAGTGATGTAAGCGCGATGAAAGCTAAAGCGATAGCGCCTTTGTTGTCACAACCGTTGTACATTTCTAAAAATTGCCACTGTATTTTGGCTGGCGTCCAAAACTCGAAAAACATTTTTTTGACATCGAAAGAGAAATTCACAGTGAAAGAAATAGGACTTTGCGCTAATAAGGAACTGTTAAATGAACTTATAATAAATCTACCAAAATAATTCCTATGAAATGTTAGTCTTACATTGTTTATTCTAGCTAAAAATACAATAATTATTTCAAGGTTTTTTTCTACCATATCACTATTTTTAATAACTTTAAATTTCCTGAAATCCTTTACTTTTGTGATTTTTTTTATTAAAAAAGGAAATCTTCTATCCTATAATTTAAAAAAAAAGCAATTGGTAACATGTAATCAAGGTATGCAATTAAGATGAAGAAATCAATGACGGCTCCAATTCTAATCTTTATAATTATGAATGCAAAAATCAGTAAAATTATGTCATGTTAACACAATCATATACATTTTTCTCTTTAGTTTTATCAATGTTAAAATACACTTCAAGCTAAGCATAACGTCATTTTCACCGGCGCAAACTATTCACACGTACTTCATATACCTTACATTAATGCTTAAACACCATGCACACAAATATAAATATATTTTGTATTTAATTGTAATGAAAAAATGACATCAACAAAGTTATAATGCATAATGATAAAATAAACCCAATGGACAATATTCCCGTGACGTCACAATAAATATGAATTTTTATTCGCTTATAAAATACGCGGGTAAGTATTTTTACCGAAATTTAACTTGCAAATTAACAAATTCGGCCTTAAAACCGCGTGCTTTTAATATTTATTATTTCTCTTTTATTCAACCACAGAGTTTAGAAAATAAACTCTGTGCTTCAGAACAGTAGGCGTTATCCGATTATGACGTCATTAGCAGACGTAAAAGTTTAATTGAAAATTACGGTTAATTAATTAAATTTTCGAACAAACGAATGCACGATAACAACTCTGTGTCCAAATATCTTTCATTTAAAAAAAGAATGATGTAATTTGATGCAGTAGTTTGTTCTCACGGATTGTCGAAAGAAATCGCTTAGCGTTTTAAATATATAGATTTTTTTAAATGCTGTCTTTATGGTCGATTTCTTTACTTCTTTTTCGTAAACTCGCTGTCTATATCTGAAGCATTTAAATATGGAGTCACCTGAATACATTATGCATTACTATGCATAACTAATTAATCTTCCGTCAATTATATCTATCGATTATATCTTGCCGTCTTTTATGATAACGTCTTTATAATTATTTTTCACAAAGTCACTGTCTCTATTAAAATGTGAAGCATTTAAATATGGAATAACTTGAATAGATTATGTATTACTATGCATAACTAATTAATATGAAATTCATATTTTTGAAAATAACTAAATTACAATGATTTTTCTATTTTTATGATAACGTCTTTAATTATATCTTCCGTCTATTATATCTATCTATTATATCTATCCGCCTTTTTTGATAACGTCTTGATAATTACTTTTCGTAGAGTCGTTGTCTAACTAAATTACAACTAACTGGTCGTTAACTAAATTACAATGAATTTTCTATATTTATGATAACGTCGAATAAATTATTTAAAATGAATAGAATTTTTAATTTCTTCACTAAGCTGGTAATAAATGTTAGAGATACACAATACGAAATTTTATAAAAGAAGTATTATAAAAATATAAGATATTTAAAACAATGTTCGTATTTGTAGGTAGCAATGAATTAAAATGAAACCGTTTATACTGAACAATTATGAATATAATTCGCTTAGTGCATTATTTGAAATTTACTTACGCAGTGGCAATGTGTATGAAAAATAATTAAACCAGCAAAAAAATGGATAACGGAGTATTCAGAAGACAAGAAACGGTTATAAAATAATTCATGAAAGTGTAATAATAATTTTTTATAATTAATAATACCAAAGCATTTTTTTAAAGATTTAACCTTTTGATTACAAGCTAAGACTGGTGACTGTTTTTATATTGACAAAAAAAAAAAAAAAATGTTCGAGGTAGATATCACTTGAAAATATCCTCGTATGGCAGAGTTTTTTTTTTTTTTTTTTTTTTTTTTTTTAAAGTGATGCGAGTAGAATAAATTAAATGCATATAAGTCACATATGGTGCATATAAGTCACTGGGACGATATAGGCACCAACCCCGAAATCAAAGTCTTAAATATACATCACCGATTAAAAACTGATTAAAAAGTAATTTTCTGAATATGTTTTAAAAATTAGTATCATACAAAATATATATTAAGCTATATCACATATACCACTAACTAAACAATTTAAAATGGTAATGTATATAAATTAAATGCATTAATAATATAATTTATGATTTTTTAAAGTTATTATTAACTATTCAATTGTTTATATATAAATAAAAATCGAAAAAAGTTTTTGTCGAATTAGTTTTAAAAGTTACTCGGCTTATAGGACTTACAAAAAATATATTAATGTCTCTCAGAAATAAAGGATTTAAATTTCGTTAAAAGAAATGTGATCGTATATTATGGCAATACAATTTTGTCATACTTAAAGAAACTGTTAAATAGAATTAGATTTGTTTGTACTTTGAACCTTCCGTTGCCGATTGATTCTCTCTATTCTAAAAAAAAGTTACCACCGCTGTCTCTGACATAAATTAATTTTTTGTGACCAGAGATCTTACTAATATTAAGAAAGCTATTACATATAAAAAAGATGAAAATTGGTAGTTTTATAGAGAAATGTTTGATAAACACACTGAACACACAGTTTTTTGAAATCGAAGAATTATTTTACGCACTATATAATTTTGAAGTTGATCAAAATAGTTCCATTAAAACATTTTGTAGGATATAAAACTATGCATAGCGATTTAACCATCTTTTGCAAGGACATACTTGACAAGCTTGCAGTTTGCAGTGTGGAATAATTTTTTTATTTGACTAAATTTAAGAGGGTTTTTTTTTCAATTTTTTATTCAAAACTTCAGTATAAGAAAATATATTTATTTCATATTTCGAAAAAGTCATATTTTTACCTGTTGTCAAATTTCAAAACATCGCAAAAAATATTTCCTTTCGATTAAATAAAGTATTTTCACGTAACTATTAAAATCAGAAAGAAAACTTTGGTGAAAATTACGTCATATTTAAAGCGATGTTTTCAAAACGTCTAATTTGAAACAATTTTTTAATAGCGTCTTTATAAAATTCAGGAAAGCAGCAACGTTGCTTATTTAGCCATTTTATACGTAGCTGATTTACAAATGTTTAATTGATCTTAAATAATCAATCACGAAAACAGCCGTTAGCTGTCGCGACAATAGTTGATTTCGATTGATCCTTAAGAACCGAAAAATAAATCAGTGAAAGGGAAATGAATCGCTACTGGATTAAGCAAGATCCTCACTGGTCGTTTAATTATAATTCAATCTTCCGCAATCTTTTTAAAACCGAGCGCAAATTAGCTAATTTTTACAAACTGCGGTGTGCGAACGGAAGTTGGCGAGCGTAGCTCCTAGGAAGCAGAGCCCCCTAGTTTTTTTTTTAAATTTTGCTAACAAATTACTTTTTAGCTTAAAAAATCAAAATAACTATCCAAATGGAATCAAATAAGGTTTAATGAAATATAATGAATATAAGAGTAATTATTTTACGAATTGTTGATGTGACAATTGACTATGGGCGAATTTTTGATGGCATTTGGAAAAATGTTCGGTTATTATTACAACAGGTTTAAATAGACATATAAAGTGTTTTTCTACCTTTATCAAACATTATTGGTTCGAACAAGCAACCACATTCAATTCCCGTTAATAATAAATGTGCGTCCAACCTAAAATATTTTATTCTCTTTAGACTCATCTTTAACAGAATGTACAAAGCTGTCAGCTGGTTAAAATAATTAATTGTTGATAAAAATAAATTTTGGAATTGGATTTTAATCTTCTTACAAAAATTTATTAGACTAACCATAGATAAAAACATTTAAACGTGTAATTCATATATATTTTTAAATGTATTACTAACAATAGTTAATGTAAGTTTAAGAAATTATCGAAATAATTAAAAAAAAAATAATAAAACATTTTCAGAATTTTTTAAAATCTTAGTTAGCTCACAGAAAATGAGTTAAGGTTTCAGAGAAATGAACGATACCCTTTTTATGTAATTATAAACAAATAGTATATATTTAGGGGAATTTTCAAATTAATTGAAAAGGAAAAGAGTTTTCGGAACTAGGTTTTTATTTTAATCAGTTTTAAAATCTAAAATAAATACATAATGCATATTTTCGTCAAAGAAAAATACCCCTCGCCTCCTTATAAAAAAAATAATATGCTTAAAAATATTGACTAACAATAAAATTTGTTAAGTTCTGTCTATTTCCGTTCTACCAAGTGTTAATGATGTAACTTTTTTTTTAAAGAAATGAGTACAAAGTAAATATATTAAAATATCGTGGCATATTAAAAAATATATATATATTATTAGTAATATTAAGTTGGCTGATGTTTAAAAAACCATAAAAATTGGAAATGTATTTTTTTTTTTTTTTTTTTTTTTTTTTTTTAGAGTTTGTTTTTGAGTTAATCGGTCGTAGTATCCTAATAAATAAATAAATAAATTTTCTTTTTGTGAAAGAAAAATACCCTTTTGTAAAAAATATCTGCTTAAAAATGAAAAAAGAAAATCTGGCCTAAAAATGTAATTTTGTAAAGAATTTTCTATTTGCGTTCAATTGAGCGTTAAGGAATGCCAGAGGAGATCCCATGAAAAATGAAGCAAGATAATGCTTACGAGTGGACAAGGAAGGAGTATGGCTTATACGAAAAGATATGGGAATTGTGAATTTTCACTTTTTTTTTGTTACAGAATCGGAGAAGAAAATGTCTTTTCTCATCATGTTTTATTAAAAGCTACATGATTTACTCTTGTTTAGTTCTACTTTCTTCCATTTTATCAGCAGATTTAATGGGAAAATATTTCCTAAACTCTGGAAATGTTAAAAACTAAATATTCCGCAAGTGCACATAAATTCTCTTAGAACTGTGGGATGAAAAATGTTCATAGTTTATGAAATACAGGAATAACATAGAACATTAATATGAAATTTATATCTTTCAAAAATTTGTGGCTTCAGACGTAATTTTATGTAATAAAGCAAATGCATTTTGTTCTTAGATTAATTTATATTACGCATATTTTACATCTAATTAAATTTTCCAGCGCAGCTGAAATTACGCTGGAAATTAATGAATATAACAAAAGATGTGAATTATCAATTTTTCAATCGGTTGTACGCTGTGTAGTAATTCACATCCAGTGCAATTTCAAAGTAATCGCATTGGGAACATCAATTGAACATCCGTGCAATTTCAAGTTAATTCACGTCCTTATTGTTATATTCCCTTGTTATATTCCTATTGTCCCTTGTTATATTCGTATATTTTACTTTTAAAGTTAATGTACCTAATGTGATGACCCATAAGTGCGACAAAGATCTTATCCACAAAATCCTAACGCAAGAATTATATATAAATGTGACATAATAAAGCATCTACATTTCAGGAACAACACACAAAACTTTAAAGTGTTTCTTCTAAGAGAATTTCCCATTTCATTATACATCGTTACTTATCAAACTCCGATAACAGTTCCTGAATACGGGAAGATGACTGAAATTGAGACTTCCTAACACTAAGCAAAACAGTAGTATGTCCGAGTACGGAAGATAGCACCAGAAAATTTTTCAAATAATTAAATTCAATAAATTTAAGACAGCGGTCAACAGGCTCTTCGGGAAAAGATATTCGAAGCCAGTACGATTTAGGGCAGCGTGGGACGTTTCAGGCATGTTATAACTTAAAAAAAATAATAATAACGAAAATTTCTCTACTCGTTTACGATTTTTTTAGCGCACTTATACAGTAATAATAACGTTTTTGTCTTGTTTTTCAATTGAAAGAGCAAATCTTGAATTAAAATAAATGATCAACGTACAAATAGCACACATAAAAAATATATAAATTAGAAAACAGCTGTTTCAGAGACCCTAAAGCTCCATCATCAGTGGCAAAGTTTAAAAGATTAAAAACTTATTTAAAATTTTAGGCCCTGTTTGCGCGTATCCACTCGCGACCAAGATGGAATGGCGGTGAGTGTTTAAAAACAACACCGGAGTCAGGAGTCCCATGTGACGTCGGAAACCAATCAAAAGCGCTTCGCCAGTCTGGACGAGTTTAAGTACGGATGAGAAAAAGGGGGGGGGGAGGAAAAAGTGAAGAGAATGAATTAAATGAAAAGTATCCAGACATTTGAAAAATTTGGTGTACTGGTCATTAACTAAGTTGCCAGAATTCTTCCATATATGATAAGCTTCACAAAAGTCAAGGTCGTAAATCGATGAGAACATCTGAATTATTGAACTTTCTGCAAAATTAAAACTGTTATTATTAGACCAGCAATGGTCAGCAATCGCAGAGCGTTTAATGTCGCAATTTTTAACATAGTTTTTATGTTCCCTAGTTATTAAGTTACATAGTTACCTAGTTACATATTTATTAAGAGGTCGCTTAGTTTAATTATGTCCAGTACATCAAATTTTTCAAATGTCTGGCTACCTTTCATTTAATTTATTCTCTTCACTTCCCCCTTCCCCTGTTTTCTCCTCCGTACTTAAACTCGCCCAGACTGGCGGAGCGATTCTGATTGGTCTCCTACGTCACATGGGGCTCTCGACTCCGCTTTCATTTTTAAAAACTCACCGTCATTCCACCTTGGTAAAGAGTGGAGACGCAAGCATACTTACAAGGCCTAAACTTTTAAATAAATGTTTAATCTTTTTAACTTTGGCACTGATGATGAAGCTTTAGAGGGTCCGAAACAGCTACTTGCTATTATATATATATATATTATTTTTGTGCTGTTTTTACATTGATCATTTATTTTAATATAACGGCCCAAAGTTCAATCCACCTAATTTAAAAGCATATCTTGAAGTTTTAAAAACAATATTTTATTTGGAAATTGGTTGAAAAATGGTCCTCTAGCGGCCTTTGATACAGGGGTGTACGAAAATCGAAGCGTTTCGCGGTACCAGATGAATAGCGTAATCTGCTTATCTGTTACAAAAAAAACCTTAAAATTTACAATATTTTGTAGTCCTTCTCGAATGGGGTTTATCAATTTTTCGACCCTAAAGAAAAGAGCTGTCGTTCAAATTTCGAAAAATTAAGAAAATAAGCAAAAAAAAATTTTTTTCCATTTTTTTGAGAAAAAAAGTTATAACATGGCTTAATACATTGGACGACCAGTTGTTCATTGACCTCTCGAGCTTATATTTATTGCTAATGATTTTAAATGACATATTTGGTTCGAATGACAGCGTAGCTTTAAACGGCAAAATAATTTATAAATCATAGTCAATATTTATTTTTACAATTTCTTTTCAAAGCATTAAATTTGTATTCTTTGAAAAAATTTTGTAACATATGTGATGATGAAAAATGATACATTTTTTTAATGAATCCTTTGATATTTTGTCAGCCTCTCTTTCATTATTTTATCACGTTTTACACTGTCATAAAGAGACGTGTTTCTTTCATTCTCTTATCATCTAACTGTTACTCAGTTAGTATATATCCATATAAAGATTATTCTATGTCAGAATTCAATATACCATTTAAAACTAATCTGAATGACAGTTCGTGATGTAGCTTTAACCGGCCAAAGAGATTAAACATCTGACAATTTTTATTGTTAAGATTTTCAATTAGTGAGGTACGTTTTGTGAGAGGCATTTTGAAAATTTACGCCAAACTTTTTTACTTGTCAGTTTTTCTTTCACGTCCACGCCCATGTTTCAATTATGTGTTGCTATATAACTTTAAAATTCAATTCACGTACGAATTTAAAGTAGACAATGTGATCAATTATCATTTATTATTGATTAATGTCTGTTGAATTTTAGACTAGTCGGAACATTAAATTATTATTACTAAATAATTCAAATACTTAAATTGAGTTCAATATTGTCTAAAATTTATTTCAATTTCAAAACTTTATATTGGCTGTCAGATTTTTTTTTACAGTCCTTTATTTAACTAAATTTATTTTTATTTTTTTTTTATTTTTTTTTAAATGTAAAGAGGGAATTTTCTAATCGATTTTTCACTCACTTCCAAAAATGTTAGAATCATACAAATTATGTACACAGGTGTGTTTCCGATGACAATACAGCATTTTAATATTTTAATAACTTAATTTAAAGTAATAAATTAATTTTAATTGTTTAGTTAGCCGATCTCGGGTGATGAAACGACAAATATTATTTGCAACTGTATACGAAATACAAAAGCAATGTTCATGATGCGCCAAACTACACTCACCAAAATCGACCAACAGTCTGTGAATAACAAAATATTTTAAGCACTAAAATGTGGAAAATATAAGAAAAAAATATGTATGAAAAATATTTTTTCAATACGCTTTAATCAATTAGTAGTTTAATATCAAATTATGATTATACATTTAGAAATCAATTTAGAAATCCCGAATAGATAAATTAAATAATGTTATTTTTTTTCTTTCCTCTTGCCATATGTTAAAAATGAAACAAAGCAAATATTAAAACTTTTTAAACAAATGCATATATTTATATAATTTAACAAATTCATATACTTATATTTTTTTTGTAAAACGTGAAAATAAATTAAAAAATGGATAATAGTCTAAATCTATCACATTGTTCAGTATCTACGATCAAACTTCAGTCAATTTTCATCATTTCAAACCTTACTGGTCCCTTTATAAGATAATACAAATGAAATTGCAAGTCATTTAAAAATTTTGAAATTAGGTTCGCTTAATTAAAATATTATGATGAAAAAAAAATACTAATATGCATTTATTATTTTTGTAATGAAACATTTTAAGACTTTATAATTTAATAGGTTCTCTTTCACCCGTTGTAATAATATATATATATATATATATATATTATGTGGTAACATTAAAAGAAGTGTTTTGTCCATGAAAAGAAAATAGTAAAAATAAATGAAATAAATAACGAATTTCCAAAAGTTATTACTTTTAACACTTTCAGACTCGACTGTTTTCTTTAAATTTGCGGGTGGAAAGGGAGGGTGCTTTAAGAAATAAAATATTGATAAAAGCTGTCGAAATGACAAAAATTAAGGTTTACCGAAATTTAATGAATATGTCATTTACTGAAATTTAACGAATACAATTATTTTCCGTACTATTAATATGATTATATGCTATCAAAGAATTTTTGAAGATGTGTCGAAAATATGATGTTACAAAAGATAAATATATATAACATCTTTCCAATATATATATATATATATATATATATATAATATCTATGAATTTCAAAAAACATATCAAGTTCATGTATCATTCTACTTAAATCTCCAAAGAGATAAATAATGATAATGTGTAGAAGGAATACTACATAGCTAATAAATTAACAAGTGCAATCATAATGTTACCATAGCTTGTGCTTCAATGGTAATTGGCCAAAAATACTGAAAACATGATGAAAATTTAAAAAGAGAGGGAGAGAATATATATATATATATATATATATATATATATATATAATAAATCATAAAATGTTAATAATTTGGAGTTGCTATCAAAAGAATACAAATGGATTAAGAAATGAAATATTAAACAAATACAATGGAAAATTGGACAACAAGAGAATTAAATCAGAATTGGATATGAAGAAATACATGTAGATATACTCATCAGCCTGGATGTACCCACATGTGTTTTTAAAAAAATAATTCAGTATTTCATAATTCTACTGGCATATATGCTAAGATCAGTAGAATCACCCAGGTATACTGAATTATTACCAGAAAACAATTGGAAATAATAAAATTTGAATTAAAAAATCCGTAAAGAACAGATAAAATATTTTACTCACAATAATTATCCAAAAATCCGTATACAACACTATACTAAATTATTACCAGATAACAGTTTGAAATAATAAAATTGGAAATAAAAAAACTTGTAAAGAGTAGATAAAATATTTTACTCACAATAATTATCCAAAAACCTTAACCATCACAAGGTCCACATGGTGTACATAATGAAATATCTCATACCTGATGATAATAGTCAAGTTGAGAGAAATTATTTGAAAGTTAAGTTGAGAGTACATTTTTTGAAATAACACCTTAATTATTACACCTTAACACAAATTGATTTAAACACACACAAATTTATTTTTGTGATAATACACTTAAAACAAATCTATATCTGTGAAAATACAAATTTTCCATTTAATTTTAATCTTTAAAAGTAAAATTAATACACAAGCGTTAAGCGCCCTCTATAGATAAATTAAAATTATTATTAACAATATTATTAACATTTATTTGACAGGTAATGTGCTTCCATCTATTGGAATTATAAATATTCAAAATTAAGTTTGAGTTACACATTTTTTATATTAGATTTAATATTATATATAAATAGCAGAAAATAATATTATCATTGTAGTTTTACATTAAAATCGTACAAAATCCTATTATATGAGTAAATTTACACAGAATTAAATTTATCTTACATAGTATTTCATAGATTCTTAACAAGAGTATGTATTATGTAAAAGAGATATTTCTTTTAATACAAAATGCTGGTGCTGCCATCAATGTTAAACTACTTATATATATTTTAGAATTTATGCAAAAAAATAATAATAATATTTTTATATGCTTCTAATAATAAGTTAATGAATTCTTATTTAATACATATTACTACCTACTATTTACTTATATATCAAATAGTATTTACCAAAAATAGTTAAGATTTCATACATGTATTTATTAGTTAATGAATTAATATCATCCTAAATATATATATATATATATATATAAATTGAAAAAGATAGAGAGTGATTTAAATATCAAATTTAATATATCAAAAACAATTTAAAATATCTCAAACTTATAAAAAAAAATTTAATAAATAATCAATAAAAATTAGATTACTAATGTGTTTCAAACATTTTAATGCAATGCAGTATTTAAAAGACTTATTAAAATTAAACTATAAAAAAAAACTATATATATATATATATATATATATATATATATATATATTGTATATTGTATATAGTTATGATCAACAATGTCATCCATGTATAATTTTATGTGTTTTTGTATAAGTTATTTTTACAGTATTTTTGACATTTTTTACAGTATTTTTATATATTTTATAGACTTTTTAAACTGATCATTATAATCACTTAATATAAAGGTGATCGACTAAACGCACAATCACAATATCTGTATAAAGTATAAATAATGTACAACCAACTTAAGAATTGCTCTTATATGTTATATGTTATAATTTATAAGTATTAAAAACTGAACACCAGTATCACTTAAAATAAAGGTGATCGGCAACGCACTATCACATAAACAATATAAAGTGTATATAATGTTCAATCATTTAATTATTGTCCTTATATGTTTTAATTTTATTAATGTATGTAATAATTGTATTTTGCTATATCATTTGCTATATGTTATCGCACACTAAAACAATAATTTATTACATACCATGTTTATATTTATATGATGTAATAAATGTTATTTAAATGAGTTGATGATTGAATTTATCAAAAAAGTAGGATAACCATATATTTGTGCATGATCACGAATAAATCTAATATTTTTGTTTTTATTTATATCTGAGCATAGGTATTTTATAGGATGAAGATAATTGATAATTATATTTTTATAAACTGATTTATGTAAACATGAAGCCAAATTGGTAAAAATATTTACTTTAAATGGAAAATCAAATTTTTTATCATAAATATCAAAAATTAATTTATAATTATCATTAATATTAATTTTTAAGTCAAGAAAATTTATATTATTATTAATCAAATCATTTTCGCTTAATTTAAGCTGATTAGGATAAAATTGAGTGGTGATGTGCAATTTTTGTCATTGAAATAAAATATGATAATGTCATCAATATAGCGATAAAATACATAATCATTGTTCGGACAAATATTTCTTTCATAATAATGCAAGTAAAGGTCAGACAAAATACTAGAAGCGGTCCCACCCTGCGGAATTCCCTGGCATTGTTTATAAATAATATTGTCATATATGATGTAATTATTATGCAATGTAAAATTTAGTAAAGTTTTAAAAAAATTTACGGAAATATGATCTTTTAATTTTAATTGAGATTTAAATTCTTTAAATAATATACACATTGTTTTATGTAAGTCTTTTATATCAATGTTATTAAATAAATCATTAAAATCCAATGTTTTTATGAATTTTACCGGATTGATATTATGTATTTTATTAATAAGTTGAAAACTGTTTTTAGGCAATGTTGGTTATTATGTTTTATCGTTATATTTTCTATTATTAATTTCAATATTTAATTTAGTTTTATTAAAAATATTACTTGTGTTAATTGCATTGTGAATTAACACTTTATAGTATCTGCTTTAAAATATTAAGTAGTAAATTGCTTGCATTATTATTATATGTGTTACACCCGATGGTAACTGTGCGAAATTTAATTGGATTTTTATGAAATTTTGGAATTATAACAAGATAAGGATAATTTAAATTATTACATTTGATTTTTAGTAATTTGTGATAATTTAATAATTTTCTATTATTAATTTCAATATTTAATTTAGTTTTATTAAAAATATTACTTGTGTTAATTGCATTGTGAATTAACACTTTATAGTACTCTTTACAAATGATAGCATAATTATTTGGAGATTTATCTACATAAGTAATTATAAATTTGTTTTGTAATTCTGATATATGTTTATTTATATTTTTAAAAGCTGCATGTGTAATATGTTGATATTATTTTATAATTTCATTTTTTAATTTATCTATTACAGAAAATCTCCATTCGCTAAAATACTCGATTGGTTTATTGTAATCAATAGCAATTTTATATATAAATAAATCAATATCTTGAATAAACTGCAATATTATGGATTTATATTACACCTATATGGAAGGCGAAATTTTGTTCCATTATGCATTAAGTTTTGTAAAATAGATTGTTCTACAATATTAAGATCTCCAGTAATGATATGACCATGTGTTGTATTTATGTACTTTTGAAATTTTGGGTCATTACAATAACAAGGGTAATTATTTGAAGAGACCAATTGTTTTGCAAAAGAATTGTAATTAAAAATTTTACGTCCAAGTGTGCGATTATATTTATATGTCTTGTGAATGGTAAAATTTTTTATTGGAAAACTATTAGTAGTGTTGTTTATGATATTGTGTAAATTGATATTATTAAATACATGATTGGAAAAATTTATAATTAGTTGTGTATTATTAGTTTTATATTTAGGTTTATTAGAAAGACTTGTATTTAATAGGTTTGCTCTATAATGAAGAATATCATAAAAGATATCACAAAAATGTGGAGAATATTGATTCTTTTTAAATACCTTGAAATATTGGTTTAAATATTTATTTTTAATACTAAAAATATGTTTTCTGATAGCAAGTCAACAATAATCATTACAAAATTGTGCCTCAAGATCATCAAGCTCCTGTTGTATCACAATTTCATCAGTGTATTTTTTGTTATTATGTTTACCTCTATCAGATCTTGAAGTTTTTTTTTTATGTTTGAAAAAGATAATCCTGAATAAAGATTTTTATAATTTTCATATTTAGTTAAATCTGAAAATACAGGATGTGATTTTTTGTATACTAATTGATTTAATCCTTAAGGATAGGTAGTATTAAAATGTCTTATATATTTAGATTCTAGAAAAAATCGTTCAGTATAATTTTTTTGTATTTTAAGTATTTTAATAGTAATATTTTTAAAATCATGATTTTTGAAATGATTATATTCAATATTATGAGTAGTTTGAAATTTAGATTTTTTACATTTATCAATGAACGATGTAAATTTAGCCGCTTATGTAATTTTTGACAAGACTGTCCAATATATTCCATATTACACGAATTGCATTTCAATGGATAGACTACATTGTATGCTTTGCAAAATTTTACCAAATGAAGATTGTGATTATTTGAAATCTGGGACTTATCAGCTAAAGGACATGTAAGGCAACGCTTAGATTCACACTCTCGAAAACATAGTACTGGTTTGGGACAATAGAATAGGTTATCTGATAACGATCCAGGAAGATCCCTAATAATCTTCCTTTACCGAGCATTAGTCCTGGATCCACCAAGGCCTAAATTGCCAGTATCTAACATTTTACTTATAACTGCCATATTGTTTATATATATATATATATATATTTCTGTTTTGACAGGAAGTATTCATTTGGACAAGTATTTTGTGACTTTAACCCATTTACAACTAACGGTACAGGTGTCTGTCACTTATAGGAGCCAGATGTGACTATTTTTTTAAAGTTATTTAAGCCTACCACTGTTTCTTGCCAGTAATTTTCACTGTTTATCACAAACGTTATTGTATGTAAATAGTTCCAGAGGAAACATTAAAAGAAGCAGTCACCTGGGGCAATTTTGTACCAACTGGTGTAAAAAATTAGTACTCTAAAGATTGAAGAATGAAACTAGTGTTGGAAATAAAAGTCTCAGCAACGGTGTATAGAGCTTTACAGGAACATATATTTATTTATCTCGTGTTTACAAAAATACTTATTTATTTATTTTTAGAGTTCCATACTTAAAAAATAAAATCGAAACCATTATAAGATCACTCGTGTGTCTGACTGTCACAGCCGTTTTTCTCCAAAAGTACGGAATATGGAAAGTTCAAAACTTGGTAGGGTTATAAAGGCTATTGATCCATATATTTATAGATTATTAGCCATTCACAAATATTTTTCGGAAAAATGTAGAGAAGCTGATTAAGTTACTTAAAAAATGTATATCCTGAGGGGTATCGTTCGAAAGATCTCGAAACACCAAACTCAAAGATATATTTGTTTTAATTTTTGGCATATTTTCAGAGATATCGTCGAAAATGTACTGCAAAAATATGCCCCCCCCCCCATTTGATCCTACCCACATCGAATCTACTGAAACTAAAATTATGAAAAAATTAGGGGTAGTAAGAGTTTATTTAATCCTTGCAGGAAAACTATAGTGATTATCCTATGTCGCATCGTTTTTGAGACGATCGCATTTTCCCGTTGCACATAATTTCACTGTGACTGTTGAGGGGCGCTCGAAGTACCTATAGACGCGGAATTATCCAAGGATTGTTGATAATGATTTTCGAAAAAGATTTGTCACTAATTAGCCCAGATATTATTAAAAACCTATCTAGAAAAACGTGGCATGGACCAAGGCGGAATTGCGATTTTGTGACCTCTTTCCGAATCGCGCTTCGCAAAATGCCAAGTTTAAACTTTGTACAAGGTCTTTGTTTTAGGTACAGCGAGACTTTATATCTCTCTGAACTTTCATGGTATACCCATCTATACTCTGCTATTATATATAACTATACCCAAAACTATGTTGTATAATTTTTTACAAAGTCTTATTAAATTTTTAGCAACGATTTTCCCGTAATATTGCAGTTAGTAATTAATAAATTTACTCTACGGAACCCTTTCTATGTGGGTAAAACTCGCCCGATTAGTTATTTATTTATTTTTATTTTGGGGTGGTGGGAGGTTTATTATTAAATGCTGAAACATAAATTAACTATAGTGGCAAATGTAAAAGCATATAATATCATTACTTAGAAACAGTTAAAAAAATTAAAAGACAAAAAATGAGTAACTATAAAGACATATCCTATTATTAGGACATCAGACCCGAAACGGTTAAATTTAAAATTCAAAAGACTTTTACTACATATAAAGAAACCTATATTTCACTTTTAATGTGAATGAAATATACTTTGAAACTCTTTAAAATGGAAAAAAAAACTTGTTCTATGAACACTAATATAGCCATGAATAATTTGTTAATAACAGAACTCTAGTGCAGGGTACACCATGGTATACGCCGTATAACTAATTTTTTAAGAAGTACCGTATATCTCCTGTTTTTCAAGTAAAGTTATAGCGTATAGTCTCTAAGTGTATACCCTCTTTCTATAGCATATACCCTCCGGTTATTTCACGAGAAAAGCACTGGCTAAAATGCGTTATTTTCAGAATACAAATTTTACAAGTAGTTTACTGATTACAAATCTAATGAAATCTTAGTAAGACTAATAAAAAGAATGAAAAATAAATATTAGATCAATAAAAAAAAGATAAGCATTTTTTTAAACTCTTTAAATCAAAATTTTACATTTTAAAACAGAAAAAAAAAAAAAACAGTTCGTATAGAAGTTAAAAAAATAATTTCTTTTATAACAGTAGGGGGTAACAAAAGCGCAACTTCTATTGATATTTCAGTGTTTTTTTTATTTTTTTATTTTAGAGTATTAAAAGATCCTTTTCTTTTATAAGGTTCCGGATACTACATTACAATGAAAAAATGCAACTCACGTTGTATTATTTCCGCTTGAAATACCACATTGTGCTTATTTTCCAGCAAAATCTTTCTCTGATCGATCTAAAAGGATTGGATTTACCCCCTTGTTTTAGTGAAATTGACCGTAACTCAAATTGGTATCGCTCATGGGAGTGCAAAGAAATCCTTTCTATATATATTTTTAGAAATATCATTTATCTTTTAAATACTTAATGATTTAAATTACTGAATGACTGCTTGTAGCTGGCTATATAACACTTCAAAAATAGCATTTCAACACAAATAGTTTTTCTGCGTAAAACTTTCGTTTATTGTTATTCGATTGCAAATACTTAAATCTATCCAAATAAAATAGTAATGTACATATATAAATTACCATTTAATACAGTTAAATTAATATTATTATGTATTAAATGGTAATTATAATAATAAAATTTATTATAATTTATTATATATAATTTATTAAATATTATGGTAATATTTAATAAATTAATACTGGTTAATATAATTAGAAGAATTAATTTAGTCCATTTCTTAAATTGGTCTTATGAATCAACTTTACAAAAATTGGTATGGAACATGTAAGTGCAACGAAATCCTTTTTCGGTATATTTTTATAAATATAATTTATCTTTTAAATACTTAATAATTTAAATTACTGAATGACTGCGTGTAGCGGGTATATAGCATTTCAAAAACAGCCTTTCAACAGAAACAGTTTTTCCGCATAAAAAATTTCTTTTATGTGATTCGATTGAAAATACTTCTATCTAAATCTATAATCTATCCAAAATAAAATGGTAATTTAATGTATAGTAAATTACCATTTAATACATAGTTACTGTATTACTGTATTACTGTGGGGGAGGCTCGAAAGCCAAAGCACCGCGACCAGAGGTCTATTGTACTATCCTCCCAGGTCTCCTAATCTTGAACCAATTCCAGATGAGAGACCTGGATCTGGATTGGCACCCCCAGAGGTAGCGATTACACAGAGCTTGGAGGACTTTGGAGCCACGAACAGATTTAACGTGCACCAGCTCCCATTAACGTACACGGTCCCACAGCAGAGGCAGACGAGAGAGGATGCACCCTCCCAAACACTGACCGTGGTCGATGCTGCTTGGCTTTCGGCGATCTTACGAGAGCAGAGTTTTTCCGTCCGCGCCACTGCGGGACTAATACATAGTTACATGGTTATTTATTTCGTATTAAATGGTAATTATAATAATAAAATTAACTAAAATTTATGATACATATTTTATTAAATATTACAGTATTATTTAATAATATTGATTAATGTAATTTAGCAATTTAATTTAATCCATTTCTTAAATGGGTCTTTTGGATCGACTTTACAAAAAAGGGTATACTCACTTGTAAAGTAAATGCGTATTTGTAAAGCGCAGTGGTGAAGCTGACCAAAAAGTGAACTATACGAAAACTAAAATTATGTAAGAATACAAAAAAAACCAACATTAAAAAGCGAATGTGAAGAAAAAATGCAGAATATTTTATTGCGAAAAAATTTTAAGACTATTAAAAAGTCTTTTTATTTATTATTATTTTTTTTTACATTTCAAGTGAGAAGTATATTAATTTTAAATTAATAATAAAAAGGTATTGGATTAAACGTAAAAAGGAATGAAGATATGAAAATTTTAAGTAACAAAGAATAATAAATAATCACATATTTATGCAAAAGAATAATTCAACAAGCAGAATTGTATTGTTAAAGTAAGACAAAACCAAACTGCGAGTTTATTTAGGTAATTAGAATAACTAAATTTTCTTTATTTGCTAAATAACTTTTTTTTTCATTTATCGCAACTGCAATTTATCCTTTACTCAGGCAACACTTTTTTGTTTATCTCACTTTCATTCAGGCCTTTCGGAAAAAGTAGCATTATTTGCTGTTTTGGTATACGTCTTAAATAGTATCTTTAGTATATTTATTATCGTAAATATCTTTGGTATACGCCTTAAAGATTTAAAAGTAGAGATAAATAGACATACAATCTATCTATCTCTAATAGACACCCAATAGAAGTAAACCTTGCAACTAATATGTATATATTTCAATTTCGTATCAAAAATTAAATTATGTTAAAACACGATGTTAGAAAACACTAAAGGTTTATAAAAAAAAAAAAAAAAAAAAAAAAAACATTTTTTTTTTTTTTTTTTTTTTTTTTTTGAATAAGCAATTAGTTACCTTGTTCAATTCCTACTATTAGCTCACACTCTCTATATATTTATATATCTTGTTCAAATTTTCAATCGTTAATATAATATTTTCTATTCATCCTATCAAGTTCAAATAAATTTTTTTAAACTTGTACTGGATGACAATTGATGTTAATACAGTTTTTTCAAATATTAATTCATTAATTAAATTTAATTAATTAATTTTAATTTTATATTTCATTTCTGTTCAAAAGTATAGACTCACTCCATATTTATAGTCTCACCTTCACACGTAAAAAGATAATGGGGCTGTTCACTGACGAAGATCAGGCAGCTC
The DNA here is from genome assembly GCA_963931845.1 of Maratus michaelseni. NCBI lineage: Eukaryota > Metazoa > Arthropoda > Arachnida > Araneae > Salticidae > Maratus > Maratus michaelseni. The sequence continues at coordinate 224,642,160 of OZ007589.1, read as the reverse complement.
GCGGGCGAAGGGTACTATAAATGTGGAGTGAGTCTATACTTTTGAACAGAAATGAAGTATAAAACTAAAATTAAATAATAAAATTTAATTAATTAATTAATATTTGAAAAAAAAACTGTATTATCGTTAACTGTAACATCGCTATGGCACTTTATTGTGAAGTTTGGTAATTTTTTAAATTCAATATTTGAAAAACGGCTAAATCATTAGATTTTAAATTTATATCAAGAAAAATACAATTTTTTTAAACTTTCTAACGCAGTTTGTCTAACAATTTTGTGAAAAATACTTTTCGAGCTATTAATTTTTGGTATTTTAGCTATTTATTTTTTATTTAATTTTTAATACATTTCAAAAATTTCTCTTATGTAAGATATTTAGCAGGATATAAATTTAGGAATAAATACCGTCAGTGGCGAAGCGTGTAGATCGCTGGAAAAAAATTCTATTTGACCTAAGTAGGAATTGACTTAAAAAAAAAAGTTTTTATATTACTTGTTTCTTTTATTTCTGATGGAGTTTTTAAAAAATCCACTCTATTCTGTGTTCACTTATCTAAACTAAATTACGTGAAAATAATAAAAGGAAAAGATAAAATGCTATGCCTTTTTTTTATATAATCGTAATTGTACTCATTATTGCAGACTTGCCCATCAATGATAACTCTGATGGGTTGTCACATGACTAGCACATCATGTATAAAAAAAACATAACATAATGTAAGGGGATTTCGACCTCTCTGTCTCTGTCTGGATCAGATTATTTTGTGTTAAGAAAGGGATATTCTTCATGTCTATTTTTAATTTAAATAAATACTGGACTTTTATCTGTCTGTTTTTCAGGGCTATGTTTTTCACACTCTTACAAGCGAATAGGTCCAAGATACTGAAATCTCATTAAATAATTTTATTACTATTCAATCTATAAAAGGAATTATGAAAAATAGCTCTATTATATTCAAGTGTAATTAGTGGTGTTTATAGAGTGCTACAAAAAATATTTATTATCAAATTTTAAACATTTACTTTTATTTAATGGTACCCTTTATTTAATGGTTATCAATGTTAAAAAAGTATTAATTTATCATAAAAAGTCTCCTTTTGATTTCTTTCCAAAATATTTTTAAAAGGCAATATTTTACCAACTGTAAAATGTTATATATATATATATATTACGTTTTTTTATTTTATTTATTTATTTATTTATTTGTATTTTTTACTTTTTATGTTATTATTTTTTAACTTTTTTTTTCAAACTTTAAAACTTTTTAAGTTATTTATTTTTTTACTTTTTACCTGAATTGGAAAATCTATTTTTCGAATTTATCCAAAGCTCCTGAAAAGCGGAGCATTTCAGGATCTTTAACCTGCTCTTACTAATTATACCAGGTAAGACGGAAATTTGTCTAAAAAACGGAATTGTTTTTCGGTCCCAAACAATTACGTTTTCACAATTTTTACTGTACATATTATAATGAAAGCCTGAAATTAGTTATGTCAAATAATTGCGAAATCTGACTTTAAAGGAAAATAAAGCAATTCACTTTCCTTTGAAATCTTCAGTAACTGAATGTTCTCGATGATTTTCAAAAAAACATTCAGTTCATGCAGCTTCTAACATGTATATCGAATTTCTATCTTAACTTATCCGATTTTTATCCGGACGTCAAAACGGCTTTAACATGAGACATTTTTCAACTTTTTTAGGAGAACGAAGACTCAAATGAGTCCTATCGCTACGGTACAGGGGCGGGGAAGGGGGGGCTGGCAGAACCATTTATTTCGTGTCAATCTGCGCACAGTCATATGTCTTGTGACGTGTAAGCGCAGTATTTTTGACAGGGAAGAGGAAAAAAAGAAAAGGACAGAGAAAAAAAATATATATAAAACAGTCTGCCTCTCTATACATCCAAATATAAAATGTGGAAATAGTTTTATATTTTTTTCTTGTGACTTATTTTTTCTTCAGAGGTTTTATTTTTTCCGCCCTTTACAAAGAGTGATGTCCACTTATTTATTTTTTCGTAAAAATAAAACACGGTTAAAAACAATGAAAAAATATTTATACCCACAGAGTTGCCATTTACCGTAACGCTCAGTTTTTTTTTTTTTTTTTTTTTTTTTTTTTTTAATATATCAGCAGTTGCACTGGCGAATATTTTTATATTTTATTTGTGCTACTATATCCAAACATAGTAGTAGTAGATTTCTGTTAGGCATATTATAGAAATGTAACACAAAGATTGTTGATTGGAAATAGTGATAAAAGTAAAATATAAAAATAATCGCGAGTGGTACTTCTGATACATTTAAAAGTACTGTGCTTTACGGTAAATTCCAACTGCGTATCTACAATATAGCATGCGATGAATAATATGTTATTTCTCTCAAAAGCGTTCAGAGAATTTCAAAAGAGTTTTAAATGTTTGCTCTAATTTTTAATCATACACAAATCTATTTTTTGTCTAATCGATTGTGATTAATTACATTTAAGTGAAATTATTTTTAAAAACGTGTTAAAATTTTAGTACAACATTAATCTTAATAATAATAATAAACTATTATAATTTAATATTATATTCATATTTAGCTCCAAATTTCAAAATAAATAATGAATATTAAACCTAAGTAAACATTCTATAAAAGATTTCTAATGATTTCAAAGTGCTAACGTGTCATGTATAATGTATAATTATATGAATAATATAGGATATATCAAAATACATTTTGTTAAAATCACACTGGTTTCGATTAAAATTTAAATATAAGAAATAAGAATTCCTCTAAAACTTTTTAACAGTCACAATAATATTATCTTAAAAGCTAAAAGCAACTAATAAAAAAGCAAAATGACTAAATAATACATTATAAAAACTAGGCTGTTTTTTATTCATTATCTGTAAACGAATCACTAAAGCTGTAATAAATTATAAGATCTAATTCATGATATACATAGGTTTAATTAAATACAAAATCCGAAAAATATGACTAATCATCTTCCTGAATCTGATTGTCGCGGATTATTTTACGCAGTTATATGCTAATTGGGTTTCTGTGGTCGGCTGGCCAGTATAAATACGCTGGTAAAAGTTATAGCCTTGGATTAGTGTCGGATCTCACCATTTATGGAGTTTGAGAGGGGCGATTTACTTGCTCTTGGATTTTGTGGTGGATTTCGACTAGTGCCATTAACCAGTGTTAGTTTGAACTGTTCATCCTAGTTGAATCTTTGACGGAGAACTTAAACGTCGTGGTAGCGCGTTACCATTCAGTGTTTTCAAATACAGAGAAGTTGGAGTCCACGAGATTCTTATTATTACTATTGCAATATTGTGAAAGTATCAATGTTATATAGTATTTTCAGTGTTCTGAACGGAACGTTTTATCAGTTTCTACAAACTGCCAGAGTAGTAATTTTGATTACTTTAGTGAATTTCATTCAGTGTTATTATTTAAACGTTAATTTGATCTTCGTTAAGCTAAAAGCTTTCTTCCACTAATTTCTTCGATCATTGCCGATTTTAAACAAATTATTTTAACTATATTTTCCTCTCATAGATACTCATTTAGTGGACGGGCCCGCTGGGTCCGCCACGCGCTACTCTCTTGGTTCAGGACGAATAATAATAATAATAATAATAAATAGGAGTGATGGATACGAATGTAGCTACACCTACAAGTGTTTGTGCTGAACCAAAAGCGCAGCGTTATAAAAAAATAAATTATTTAAACATTATTAATCAACTATCCCCACAATCCCCCTCCCTTCACCGTTTTTCCTAAATAAATAATTTCATTAAAAGCCTTCACTGAATAATTCACATTGATTTAATTGTCTTTACAATATACAATTCACAACAGACTATCAGTATTTAATCACTTACTTACTAATTTCAATAAAATGAATGAATAAAAATATTTGAATAAAATTAAAATTAAAATTGTGGTATAGTGGGCACATTTTTAAAAAAATTCCGAATTTCTTTCTTTTAAAAATCTGTTTCCTTCTAGATGTCTGAAATTTTAACCTTAATAAAATGATCCGGGACGCAAAGTTTTAATTTTTATGTACAAATGATTTTTACTCATCTTGTTTTCTTGATGAAGGCGTGGTAAGAACATAAAATATAGCAGAAAAAGTGTTATTTAAAAAAAAATCTAATTATCGTATTGACGTGTGGTTCGCATCATTTTCGTTTGACTATTTTTTAAGCCAAATAGGTAAAAAATGTGACTTTTTTTTCGAGATTTTTCTGTTTCTTAACATTTCACACATCTTAATTTTATCTGGTTGTAAATTGTACATTAATGGGAACTTTGTTGCAGTGTAGAACTGATGATGTGGAATAGAAACTCAAATTTTATCTAATGTATAAATTTTAAAAAAATAATTTTGAAAGAAACGAAACAGGTTATACCCTTTATGAACATTGATAAACTTAAATTAAATGCTAAGTTACATGCTAAGTTTTAAATTAAGAAACCACTTGCAAAGAAACTATGCAGTATTTTTCTTAGATTTATTAGAACTACCAATTTTCTCATAAATGTGTTAACATTTCAAAATTTTATGAAGATGGTAGGAATCAGTATAACTGCATGCGTTTTGCGTAAAGTTTTTCTAAAACATTCCTTTTTTAGCACATTAAAAAAAATAGTTAAAATATTTGTCTACTGTGCAAGCAACCAGAAAATATGCAAATCAGAGTTCGATAAAATGTAGCGAGCACTACTGAAGGCTTATACATGAGCTATCTTTATTCTGGCAAAATGATTCTGGGTATGCGCTATATCGCAATCTTCCATCTCTCTCTCTCTGTCTGCCACTGTTCTCATCCCTAACATTTTTCAACATAGTTGAAAAGTGTTTATGTATTCGGTTTGGCTAACCGTCTGTCTGTCTGTACGTTATCTAACTCGCCTAAATATACTCGGATTGCTATGTAATTGATAAATGTTAGTAAGGTTTACTATGCCATGTTAGGTATGGGAAATGAAATGTGTTGCATTTGTTGTTCATTTACAGGGACACTCAAAATAATTCCGTTACATTACTATGGCGGTAATTATGGTGTCAATGGTTAACTAGTGGTCTATGGGGTCACATCGTGTGAAATGTATTTTTATGATGTTACACTATTTAAAACATATAGAAACTGATATACAGCATGAAGTTCCCTATAACATTCTTACTGTAAAATATGATGTGTATAGCATCGATCGTCCATTTACAGGGACACACAAAATAATTCTGTTATACTACTATCTATGAGCGATAATTGCTACACGTGCGTTTTTAGTTGTGGTGTGCGCTTTTAAATTTAATTAATGTTTTGCATATTACTTGGTGTGTATAAATTCCATGGATCATAAGCAAATTTTCTTAAAAGAATTCGAGTACACTTCGTTTTATTCACGGAAATTGCTGAAGGAGAAGTTTTCTAAATTAACTAAAATTTATAATAATTTGTAGTATGTACAAATCTCTAGAACATATACATGGGCTTCAGAAGAGAATTCGAATGTTTTCCTGTCTATCTATGGTAATTATTGAAATTGAGTTTTCAAATGTGTTATGCTTTTTCCAAATTTTTTTCTTAGATATCATCTTTTAACTTATTAATCCTTTCGCCCCAAATTATAAATTATTAAATTCTATTCGTAGCACTATTTTCAAAAGGTAAAGTTTGTGGTAGAATTTTTTTAATATGTTGTCAAAAAATATATTAAAACTTTTTACTTTCATCTATCTTTACAATAAAAATATTGGATTCATGAAAAAATTTGACGTCCGGTTTTCGACGAATTTATACGTTTTAGAGGGTCCTGAACACGATTTGACTATTTTTAGAAAATGTCTGTCTGTGAGTCTGTCTGTCTGCCTGTGACGAAAATTTTGTGGACGCTCTATCTCAAGAAGGAATTTAATAAAACTTTAGATTCAGTTAGTCCCTGATATAAATTGGTGCTGATTAGTTTTTCGTATAAATCGCCCAACAGGTGGCGCTGCTATACTACTTGTTTCATGATTTTCACGATATCTATATATCAAGAACTAATGCGCAGAATTTCACCAAACAATTCTGTTATACCTTGACATAAATATATGCTGGTTACGTTTTGGTGTAAACAGTCTAACAGGTGGCGCTTCTATGCTATTCTTTTCAAGATTTTCACGATAGCTATATCTCAAGAACTAATATACAGATTTTCATCAAACTTCAGATTCAGTTAGACGTTGACATAAGTTGTTCTTGATTAGGCTTTGGTGTAAATCTCTCAAAATATGACGCTACTATGCTGCATTTTTCAGGATTTATAGGATTTTAGCGATAGTCATATCTCAAGAACTAATGTACGGAATTTAATAAAACTTTAGATTCAGTTAGGCCTTGACAATAATTGGTACTAATTCGTTTCTGGTGTAAGTGAATCTTGTATGAGATAAAATAAAGTTTTGGGATTAGCACACCCTAATAATTATTTATAGAAAGTGGTATAAATCGAATAACAAATAGTCGCAATAGTGGCAAAATGTTGCTGTGAATGGAATATTCGTCCATTCGGGAAAAAAGGGTTAAACGTTGAAATTTTGTTACACTGTTCGAATGTGTGGAAAAGTGTTTCTTAATCTATGGTTGACGCATTATTCTTTTTCCCTCAATTTTAGCTTCGTTGAATAACGCTATTCGTGACGAAATCTTCTGCACAAATCCAGATATTTCTCATGCTCCATTTAAAGATGATTTTAATTCATGCAATGACGTCTGCTTGAAAATATTGAAAAGAGAATCGTTAGAATAAGTTTCCCGAAGCTTGCATTCATTCAAATATACTGATTTCTCCCACTTTTATAAATTTACGAAATGCCAATATATTTATGGAGTACCCAATATATGTGTTCAAAGTAAATTTTGTGGTAAATAAATGTAAACAGATTTTTTTATTAAATGTTATTTGATTATTTTTCTTAAATATTAACATATTTTATTATTAAATTTTAAGAGAGTATATATATATATATATATATAAAGCTTTAAAAAAATGAAACAGCTATACGAACACGGGCTATAGAAATATTTATTTTTCTCTCTTTAATGTATCAAGAAGATTTTAAATTCATTGTTTTTGCACATTTCAACTAAAATGCATTAGTATGTCTGTATCTACCATAAACATTTTACTGTCTTTTTTTACTCAGAACAACCTTTAAAACATTACACATCAATTCAGAAAATATTTACGTCTAGCCCTTAAAGAGAAATCTCGAAGAAAACACTTTAGAGAGGTTGTTGGAAATATATATCACGCATTTGAACCGTGATGGAGAAACATGACCAATCGATGAAAAATGAACGCAGTGACCGACTGATGGGCCGGGAGGTTGGAAACGTTGTCCAAAAAGTTTGAAATCGAAAATCGATTCTGCTTCAGATGAAATTGGCACCAGCTTGACCGAGAAAAATGACATTCTAACTTTGAATTTCACCTCAAAATAGACAAAAAGGATGCACGAGATTTCTTTTCTCGGTTTATGTTTTAGATTGTTTTGTTTTGAGACTCTTTTATATATATTGTAAAAGGAAAATGGAATAAAGTGTATCAAATACTTAAACACTCTTGATAATTTTGTCTCACTGTTAAACATATTTTAAATCTAAGCAGTTAAAACAATGTTTTTAGCACCAGAACTTTTTATCCTATCGCAAGTTTAGGTAGCATTTAGCGTACCTTCATCAGTGCTAAGAATAATAGATTTTTGCTCAAATATATGGAAGAGAAGCGGATCCAACGGGTTGGCCAGTAGAATTCCATGCATTCATGCAGAATTATATATATTACATATACTTCTTTTCCGTGTATTTGAGCAAAAATCCGTCATTCTTTGCACTGATGAAGTTACTATAGAAATTAGTTTGCGATATAATAAAAAGTTTGGTGCTAAACACGTTGTTTTAACTGCTTATATTGTATTGCGATGAGTATAATCTTAATTGATAATTTAAACGTAGTTCCGATATCTATCCCCTTTTTAAAAAATCCGTGAATTTCCGTTGCCTTTTTTCGTTAAAACACGAAAATTTCCTCTTTTGATTTGCTTCGCTTCCCCCAAAATTCGGAAAACTCACCAATCTAACATAAAATACATGTGAAATTCTCCAATCTAAGTCTGCAAATTTTTCAAACCACTGGGGTGTACTGGCAACTGTGCTGCGTGTTACTTTTCCGTATTAGAAACGGAGTTTTTACGTATGTTTTTTTTTCCTACAAAACATGGAAAATTCAAAAACCGAAGGTCAAATTTTACTGAAATTCCCCAGTCACAAGACAGAAATTTTTACAAATAACAGAAAAATCTCTTCCAATCACAAGGATGTCCCGACAACTTGCTGTCTGAATTTTTTACGTTTTTTGACAAAATTTATTTTGAGAGTGTATTTATTTAATTTTTTTTTAAATAATTATTTAACTACGTATCTACTGTTTTAGATTGATACCGGCCTGACTCAGAAAAATGATGACATTCTAAATCTGAATTTCACTACAATGGTGACAAAAATAGTCCAAATATGTGTTCAGTTTGATTTATCTTTTAGATAGTTTTGTTTTAAGGATTTTTTATATATATTGTAAAGAGAAAATTGAATAAAGTGTAGCAAATATATAAACGTGATCAATAAATTTTGTCTGACAGTTAAACATATTTGAAATCTAAATCGAATTCAGATATTTATTTAAATAATTTTAGTTTTTTAAATGTATATACTGCTTTGGATCGATTCTGCTTCAGATGAAATTGACACCACCCTGAAACGAGGAAAATAACATTCTAATTCTGAATTGCACACCCCAAATAAACAAAAAGATGCACAAGATGTCTTTGTTTTCGGTTTATGTTTTAGATTGTTTTGTTTGATGCTCTTTTTTTCATATACTATATAATGCAAAAGGAAAATATAATGAAGTTTAGCAAATATGTAAACGTGTTCAATAATGTTGTATCACTGTTAAACATATTTTTAATCTAGTTCCGGTATTTATTTAAATAATTTTTTAGCTTTTGAAATGCATATAATGCTTTGGATCGATTCTGTATCAGATGAAATTGGCAGCAGTTTGACTGAGAAAAATGACATTCAAGGTTTGAAATTCATCACAAAATAGACAAAAAATGCACAAGATTTCTTTTCTTGGTGTTATGTTTTAGATTGTTTGTTTTGGTGATTTTTTAAATACATTGCAAATGGAAACTAGAATAAAGTGCACTGAATATTTGAAAGTGTTTAATAATTTTGTCTCTTTGCGAAACATATTTTAAATCTGTTTCCCGTAATTATTTATACAGTGTGTACCTTTTTTTATAGTTGACCAATAACTAATATCTAAACTGTTAGTTTTAGAGGTTTAAAAACCAATAACAAATTTTGAAATAACCAACCATACAATAACATAATTATAAATTCAAAAATGTTTCAAATGTTGTTCTTTGTCGTATGAAAAACAATATATCCCAACATACTTATGTTTTTAAAGTTCCGAAATTGAAATATTTATACAATCCCTGGGTTCTATAAGTTATACTTAGAACAACATCCACCATGCATTAATAAGTAAAACAACAAAATTTTCATCTCTCTGTTTGACGAAAATTTATCGAATTTATGATACTTTATTTATTTATTTTTTTTTTTTTTTTTTTGAAATTTCAAAGTTTTCTGGAACTAAAACGTGTTTCTACGTTTTTATTGAAATTATTTCTTTTTTTTTTCTGAAAAAATTCTGAATTACGTTTTATGTAAATGAATCAGCATTTTTCAAATCGTGGCTATGTGCACTTACTTTATTAATTTTATATTATTAATTTACGAGATAAAAAAAGTACTTTTCGATGGTCTGAAGTAATCCTCTCGCGTTGTCATTCCCATACATAGAAAGGAAAATATCAGAATCCACAAGAAAAATTCTATAATTTTTTTAAATATATAGTTAGTTTATTTTAAATTTAGAACTTGTACAATTTTTTTCCCTGTCCACTAATTGAATGTTCGCGGTATTTCTTCCTCTAATACCTTAGTTTCATTTATCGTAATTTATGCGTAAAAATCCTAACATATTTTCTTAAAACTCTATGAAGATTTAAGAAAAAAAATCATAATATGTATGCTACAACCCGAAATATTGTCGAGCTGGATCAAAGCAGCTAAAAGAAGAGACATAACTGGATGTCACCATTTAAAAATCAAAGTTGGTGAATTTTTTTTATGTTCATATCCTTTGAAGAATCATTTATGTAAGCACTAAATGGTAGATATTATTCCCAAGCTATTGGTATCTATATTAATTTTATACGGTTATTTGCTTTATAATTAGTAAGAGGGTATCATTTTTTTTTCAGGAAGGCGCACAATTGAATATAAAAGATTGTATAATCAAATATTAAAAATTTTACTATGATTTCTTTAGATTACAATACTATAATACTATTACTTCAAAGTGGTCCAATATTAAAAATATATGCATTATATTTGTATTTTGCTGATATTTAAAAAAAAAATCGAAACTAATTTGACATAAACATGTTATTGTTTTGTTTTTAAGAAGATGAATAAATAATAAAATCAATTCCTACAGCACGTTTTGGACTATAAAGTGAAAATACTAGATAAAATTTGACAGCACACTGTAGAAAAATATCCAAATGTTTGAAATCGGAAATCGAATCTTTTACTAGCAATATCGCTATCAGCTTGTTTGAACAGAAATCACATTCCGAAACTAAAAGTTTCTCCTCTAAAAATCTGAAGTAGAAAAAAAAAGAAATATACATAAGAAGAGAGGCCCTGAATGAGAATTCTATGGATAGAAATTTTCTCTTTCCTTCTGAAGATATCCTTTGATGATGGAAAGTTTACTTAAAATGTAAATCGTGCAGTTAGGATTCTTTTATCCTGTTGTGCGTATGTAAATTATACGACCCGCAACTTAGAATTGAAATTGTTGATTAAACCACTCTCTATTGCATTAAGAAGATTAAATTTTATACAGAAAATTTTTCTGGTATAGAAATTAAACATTTCAGTTCAGACGTAGTTCCAAGCCCATAAAATTTGTACACACTCAGTAAAACTTTGAAGTACATAATACTTAACCTCGAAACTTTCAAACAAGAAATTTTAATGTTGTTTTTTTCAGCGTAATTAACATTTACTTGCCTTCAAATTTCCAGCATCGCTATTAACATACCGCTATAAAATAATTGCACAACTTTCTGAATTTGTTTCGTAGATAAGCATAAAATATTTAAATTAATCAAATGAAATTTTATTAATAATCATGTTATTTTATTTTCAGAAAATATTTGCACTTTTGTTAGAATATTTAACTAAAAAATGTTGTTTGCTTGTATGTATGTTATATACCGAGTGGTCCAGATATCAGTAAACATTAAAAAAAGAAAGAATAATTCGCACACTAATGACGATAAATATGCCGTTTGCACAGAAAACATGGAAATAAGGTGTTTTTTTTAATTAATTTTTTGCCGGGGAACTAATATTTATTATCCGCATAATTTACATCCTCGGCCAGAATATGGCGTTGTATCATGTCGGAGCGGAATAATGGCTTTTAAATATCTGTAAGCCATTAGCATGTCGTTCGTTAAAAGTTTATTAACTGTCAGTGTTCACAAGCAACTAAACAACATATCTGTTAAGACAGAGACATGCAGGCGGGCAATATATTTCCTTCTCGCCAACGACGTTGACTGAACCGAATACATATTTGACCAAGTATCCCACAACTAAAAGTAACTCAGTGTATTCAGGAGAACTAAGTGACCGATCATACGGAAACACATGAATGCAGATCTCAAAGAATAAAAAGTGTAGCAGTTGTTTTACATTCTCAGATGTGTGCGATAGTGCTTCGCGTTTTATAAAATGTCTACAAGCATTTTTCATTATAATACTTATAGTTCTTCCAATCATAGAATATTGATAGTCTGTACATCGCTCAAAACAGATAAAATCTATACTAATAAAAAGAAAGTTTCGCTCTGTGTGTGTGTGTGTGTTTGTCTCTCTGCGATGGCTAGCAAAATCTAGCCCATCTAGAAGTCTGAAAATTTAGGTGTGGATAGTCCAAGGTCTGACCATGTGCACCTGAGTCTCAGAATTTTAATATTTTGACAATTACTCAAGATATTAATTAGAATATCATTAAA